>JAJQQW010000011.1:61106385-62553885 GCA_025583905.1 Ia io | reverse complement strand
TACCATCCTCCTAAGAAATACAGTTACTAGAAAGAAAAGCAGATGAGTTTTCCAAGTGTGGAGGGTAGCAAACACATTGCATGTGTCATGATCCAGTACTGTGAGGCTGGGGCTGGGTATGTGAACTTCAATAGGTGATTATTAAGAGCTGTGATCCTGAAAACCCAAGGAAAGATGACCCTTACCCTGGGAAATGGGAGTGGGGGTATCCTTTTTTAAAATCTGCTATGGTCTGCACAGAGATCTGAAGGAGAAGAAACCCTGTCAGAGAGGTTGGCTGGGCTGATACGTCAGACTCCGTTACCACTCTACAGCAGCAAGAAACTAGCATCCTGGACTCAATCATACTAAAATTCTTTTGGACTCAAAGTTTTCCTAGGATTCCGGGATAATTAAATAGAAAAGGAGGAAACTACTGAAAGTCCTGATATTAAACAGATGAGAGTCTGAACAATTTATTTGAAATAATTAGAGACGTGGGTGTGAAGATACACCTTTGGAGCAAATCATACCATTCACTCACATTTAGTGTGACTTCCTTTTCATTCCAGATTTTCTCCTAACTTTTGCAATAAATATCTAGGCTTTAGATGTGTCATTCAAAATTGAGGGGTAGTTTTAAGTAATTTGTTCTAATTCTCCAATGTTCTGTTAGGCTTTCTGGTTTTCTTTTTCTTCTTCTTCTTCTTTTGGGGGATTGAAGGCAAATTCACTCAAATTGAGAAAAGGCATTTATTTCATAATTGTTCCTTAACATCTTGCCAGCGCAACCCTATGGTTTTTTCCTCTGTGGATTACAGTTATTTGAAACATTTTAGAAATATCAGCAATATAAAAACACCACAGACTTTTAAAGCTGACTATATTTTGCCTCATAGTGTGCTCAGCATTTACTAGTAACACTTTTGAGTAATTGATGGGGTTGGGTGGTTTAAGAAAAAAAAGGGCTGTTGACAGTTTTCAGAGTCTATAGCAATATGTGGAAGCCTTCAAACCAAGAGAGAGCATAAGACACTAATAAATTTTATATATAAAATTAGTTCAATGCCTCCTTGTGAGACTCAATGAATTGTCCAGTGGGTTTGCATATATAGATAAGTCATTTGTAAATGTCGGTTTATTCAGTGATCTCTCTGTCCCAGTGAACTCATAGCACTTACTGCTGGCACTGCTCACTGAGGAAAGCATTCCAAGTGTGCTGAGATGCTGTAGTCTGAAGCTTTGATGGCTTCTTTCGTAATAGAATAATTTCTGTGAAGGCCAGTACCTGATTCAGAAGGCTAAATTTGGAAAAAAACAAACAAACAAAAAATCAACACATTGTCTGTCCATTAATGTGGCCCACCGTGATGGGAGTATCACACAGTGATGCCCAAATTCTGCAGTAGTCACATTACAGATGTTATTAGCATCCCCTGCCATGCCCTCTGTTTCCTCCTTTCCTTATTCCTTCCTCTAGTATGACTCATCTGGCCAGGAATAACTCCACTCCTGTTTCTGCCTGGATTTATTACATGGCAGCTTTCTTCATTTCCATTTCATGGTTTCAGAGTGACTCCGAACCAAGACCACACAGTGACTTTTATCCTGTAGCTTAGCAATTAGAGCTATTGGTGCTAGAATCATTCTCTGGAGTCTGAGTTCAAAACAAGAGCACTGACTCCACATTTTGTATCTCCCACATGTGGCAATTCAGGAAGGTTAGATTAGAAGTGAGAATTAGCCAATATGTGGGGTTTGTGAAAAACCCACTACACCAAGCATGTCAAACTCAAAGGCTAACACAGGCCAAATAAACGAGGCATGTGGCCTAGAGGCCGCGAGTTTGACATGCTTGCACTACACAGATGCTCCTTTTTTAGATTCCACATATAAGATAGACCGTACAATACTTGTCCTTCTCTGCCTGACTTATTTGACTTAGCATATGTCCCTTAAGATTTATCTATATTGTAGCAAATGGTAGGATGTCCTTGTTTCATAAGGGTGAATAATAATATTCCATCATATCACTTCTTTATCCATTCATAGTCAATGGACACTTACATTGTTTCCGTGTGTTGGCTCTTGTGAATAATAATATTGCTATGAACATGGGGGTGAAGATATATTTTCCAATTAGTGTTCTCTTTCCTTTGGCTATATTTCCAGAAGTGGAATTGCTGGGTCTGGTTCATGTTGTCATTTTATTTTTTTTATTTTTTGAGGCTCTCTCATACTGTTTTGCATAGTAGCTGTATCCATTTACTTTCCCACCAACAGTGCACAGGGGTTCCCTTTTCTCCACATCCTCACCAGTATTAGCTATCTCTTATCTTTTTCATGATGGCCATTCTAATAAGCATGAGATGATATCTTATTGTGGTTCTGATTTGCATTTTCCTAATGACTGGGGATGTTGAGCAATTTTTCATGTACTTGTTGGTCTTTATCTGTCTTTTTTGGAGAAAAGTCTATTCAGTTCCTATGCCCATTTTTAATTGAATTATTTAATTGAGTTGCATGAGTTTTATTATACATTTGGATTATGATCCCCTTATCAGATATATGGTTTGGAAATATTTTTCCCATTCCATAGGTTATCTTTTTACTTTGTTGATTGTTTTATTTCTGTTGTATACAGATTTTTAATTCCACTTGCTTCTTTTGTTATAATTAACCTAGTTACTTAAAGGAGGGGAAGTATCCTTGTCTCAATATATAAAAGTCATCATGACTCTTAATCCTAAATATTTTCTTTCTATTTTGATCTCTGTTAAATTTATAATATTCAAGTTTTCACAGCTTAACATCTTGAATGGCCTATACTTGCTGTCTTCACTCTCTATGTCCTATTGCCTTCTAAAATCCCTCTTTTGCTCCACCTCCCTGATATCCAATAAGAAACAGATCCACTCAAAAGCTGAGATTATTTAAGGAAGTACTATTTATAAAGAAAATATTTACAAGAGATGGTGTAAATACCTGGGGTTAGTATTATAGAAGCTAAAGGGAGTGACCACTAGGCCCAAGGGAGGGGACACATTAATGGGACTCTGTGGAGTCAGGTAGAGAGGCTACCTTAAGAAGAAGGGTCCTTATAGTGGAAGAGCAAGGAAACATGTATCCTTCCCTCTGTCTCCTCCATCCTTCCAATATCTTGGTGTTCCTCACTGGAAAAACTCCATAGACGCCATACTGTAAGAAAGCACATTGATGACATATACACATCAGCTTTTTAAGGCAAAATGCAAGTAAAGAAGGTGTTCAAAGGGGGGGAAGGGATGGAAAGGCACCAGGCATATTTTACCTGAACATTCCATTGAAAATTCTAGCCCTAACTGGTTTGGCTCAGTAGATAGAGCATAGGCCTGCGGACTGAAAGGTCCCAGTTTCTATTCCGGTCAAGGGCATGTACCTGGGTTGCGGGCACATTCTCAGTAAGGAGTGTGCAGGAGGCAGCTGATGGATGTTTCTCTCTCATCAATGTTTCTAACTCTCTATCCCTCTCCTTTCCTCTCTGTAAAAAAACAATAAAATATATATTAAAAAAAAGAAAATTCTACCTTCAAAAATCAACTCCTCTCTAATCTTCAAACTCAATGCCCCCATATACATGACACTTTTACAAATCACCTCACCCATATTACCTTTTTACCTGTATCTTGTGAAACTCCTTACTCCTGATTTTTTGTTTGTTTGTTTGTTGCTATACTTTGGCTCATTTTTACCTTCCAAGCACATGACTACATGTCCTTTTCCTGTTACTCCCCATCCATTTTCCATGTGTCCTTTAATTCTTCCTCCCCATTTGCATGGCACATACTCTGGCATGCCTCTGGAGTAATCTGCTCACTAAGTCTTCCACCACCCTAACATCAGGCTCATTCTACTAAGATACAACCCTTGTCATGATATTTTTCCTCCTAAAATAATTTGTTAGCTCCTTTTTGCCCACAGGATAAACACCACACAGAGACTTTTTTTAGTCTAGTGCCTGTTGAGTTTTCCACCCTAATCTTCTGCTCTTTTCTCCCACATCCTGGGTTCAGCCAGATTATTTCAAATTCTATAAGCATGTTCATCCCACTAAGATTTGAAAATACTCCCCACTCGGTCGAATTGCTTTTGTTCCCTTTCTGCCTAATGCACTATTTTATCCTTCCAGACCCAGCTCAAATGTGTTGTAATCTGTTATGTCTGCTTTGGCTCTTCCCAGGAAGAATCGATCCCTCTCTCTGCGGTGCTCCAGGAGAAGTTCCGTAGCCTTTTGCTCTAATTTCTGTTTTGGCCCTAACTGTGTAAGTTTCAACCAGTTCTCCCTTCTAACCAGTGTTTAAGGTGGGAGCACTGCTTCTCTTGTCCTTGTATTGCCAGAATATATCAGAGTGTCTGGCGCATGGAAAGTTTCCCAAAATATTTGCTAAATGAGTGATAGGTGTCTGGATTGATGTACCACCCTACCTGGTGTCTAAAAAGCTTTCCTCCTATAGATTAGGAGATATCTTCATATGTACCACAAACCATGGTCAGAGACCTGGGAAGAGCTATGTGACTCAGCTAGGCAACATTTTGTTCCTTTTGTGTTTTCCCTTTAACTTTATTGAATTCTTGGGGGAAACATTGGTTAATAGGATCATATAGGTTTCATGTGTGGATTTCTATGTTACAAGATCTGTATACTGCACTGTGTGCCCATCACCCGAAGTCAAATAATCTGTCATCATATAATAGTAGGCCCCCTTCACCCCTATCCCGCTCTATCCCTTCCCTCTGGCAACCACCACTCTGCTGTTTGTGTCCATAAGTTTCAGTGTTTTATCCCACATATAAGTGAAATCATATAGTTCTTAGCTTTTTCTGCCAGATGTATTTCACTTAGCATAATATTCTCAAGGTCCATCCATGTGGTCACAAATGGCATTATTTCATCCTTTCTTATGGCTGAGTAGTATTCCATTGTGTATAGGTACCATGTTTTCTTTATCCAGTCCTCTATCACAGGGCACTTTGGTTGCTTCCATGTCTTGGCACCATGAATAATGCTGTAATGAACGCAGGGATGTGAATACATGAGTTTGAGTTTTTCAGATATATACCCAGGAGAGGGATTCCTGGGTCATATGGTAGCTCTATTCTTAATTGTTTGAGGAATTGCCAGAACACTTTCCTGAGTGGTTCTACCAGTCAACATTCCTACCAGCAGTGGATAAGGGTTCCCTTTCCTCCACAACACAAGGTTGTCATGAGTGGATACTCTTCTATTATCACTTGTCTCGATAGGCAGCGTTCTGTTAGAGTAGTTAACAAATAAGGAACGGCTTTAGTGGGAGCCAAGTTTTGCATTGAGAAGAGTACCCACTGATGACAACCTTGTATACAGAACATAAGATGTTCTCTTTTGTGTAAAATGTGGCCAGCCAATTGGCAGAGCCCTCTCTCTTATAAGACTCCCGGGCATTCATATAGTTCCCCTCTCATGCCCTTCAATAGGCCTACAGAGAAATGGACTCTCCCTATTGGACTCACACCTGCAGCCTGCTTTCTGGGCCACATCTGGTGACCCACACTGACTTGTTTCTCTACCCTCCTGGGTTCCTGCCCTTTTTTCTCCTTTCATTTCCTCACTTTGCCACCAGTTTCCAAATACAACTCTCCTTGATCTTTCAAAATAAACTTTGGAAGCCCATTAAACACAGCACCCAAATAATTAACAATTGGAAAACAGATTCTCTTTTCCTCAACATTATATATAGATGACTTATCTTCAAAAAAATATCAACAGTGGGTCCCTGACCTATGTGACAATATAACTGAGTTGGATAATCTTTTCTGGGAATTTAAGAAGACAGATCACAGAGGCAGACAGCTTGGTTAGTAGAACACAGACAGAATTACTACTTATCTTCTTGCAGGTCAGTGACCTTTGTATCAGAGGGACACAGCCATATATGGTGGTCCTGGTATAAAACTTAATCCTTATTCCTAATACTTACCAAGGCCATTGCAATGCACAAGTTCAGGATGGACTGATCTCATACCATACAATGTGAATGACTCTCTACTAATTACAAAACCAAAAATACTATTTTATACTACATTTTAATTGCTTAGTTACTTGTTTGGTGCCCATCAGGAAACTGTAATCTCTGTGAGGACAGGCCCTTTCTTATTCATCACAGTATCCTTAGTACATAGCACAGGGCCTACGTAGGATCAAAACAAAAATAAAAAAATATATATCAAGAGCGGGGCCGAAGCCGGTTTGGCTCAGTGGATAGAGCGTCAGTCTGTGGACTGAAAGGTCCCAGGTTCGATTCCGGTCAAGGGCATGTACATTGGTTGCGGCCACATCCCTGGTGGGGGGTGTGCAGGAGGCAGCTGGTCGATGTATCTCTCTCATCAATGTTTCTAGCTCTCTATCCCTCCCCCTTCCTCTCTGTGAAAAATCAATAAAATATATTTTAAAAAAAAAGAGCGGGAAAAATATTTGTGTTGTTCTAAGGCAGCAAACACAAGGGAGTAAATCAAAAGGTGTTTTCATCTTAAAGGAGTTTGCGCTTACACCCCATCACAACAGCTCTACCTAAGGTGAGGCATGAATGCAGAGTCTCTTTCTGAACTCTTGAGATTGTGCTCCCCTCCTGAGCAGACAAGCTCCACCCTCACCATCCAAAACCAGGTTTCCTTCCAAGTCAATAAGACTCATGTGAACTAGATTACAGAATCCTGATTTAACCCATTGTACACCATAAGTGTTTGTAGACGCAAGCGGCAGACCTTCTCCACACACCTTGTGCATCTATTTAAAAAAAAAAAAATGTTTTCCCTAAATGGCAGCCCTGACCAACTTTAAAATCATTTTTCATGAGAATTTTCAGTTGAAAATATTTAATAACACCCGAATTGTAAGTAATATATTTATTTTTATAATATTCATTGTGAATTGATTTTTTTTTATTAAATTCAAAATATCATGGCATGTGGGGATGGTTTCTATTTTGGACACGTGGTAGTTGACTGGTTAAGTTCTTAAAGTTTTCAAGAGCCCCAGTTTATATATAAATATCTCTGAAGTGGCATTTGCCTTCATTGGATAATATCTTAAAGGCTAGTTAATACTTCAGTTCACAATCCTCTGAAATACAAAATTTATTTTTAAAAGAATGTGGCCAAGAAAAGGCATTTATTGGTCATTTGGATGTGGGCCAGAGGGTTAGAGAGTTCAGAAATTTTAAAATCTTCACTATTTTACCAAGCAATGAGGTTGAACATAATTTTTTAATAGCTGATAACTGCTGTGTTTTCCTGTTTCTCTCCTTTCCTTCCACATGCATAACTCATTTGCTGAAAACAGAAGTCCAAGAAACCTCATTTCTGTTGCTCCAAGCATTGGATAATTATTTGGGCCAATACTTCTCATGAGGGATTTACAATACTCTAGGCAGTGGAACAGGTTCTGGTTAGTGTATTAAGCTGGGGAACTTTCTCATTATTTCAAAATAGCTGGTATTTTCTCTTTCTCAATTCCAGAATAATTTGAACATGTATCAATTAGGATGTTCCCATGGGCATAGTGGTAAAGGTCTCAGTTCAACAGAACAGTTGTCCTAATTCTTTATATTTTTATAGGCCAGCTGTAGAGCGCCAGACTCTCTGAGTCAGGACATGTTACAGGAAATAAACAATCTACCAAAGAGACCTTTTTTTTTTTTTTTTTTTTTTTTGACAGGATCGTGGGATGGCTCTTCTCTATTTGTCTTGGGCCAGAATAAAAAGTGTATTATCCATATCCTTTCTCATTTCATTTTTTTCTCCAAAAACGTTGCCACAACCTCATGTTTCCCAGAAGGCACTGGACACAGGAAAAAAAAAATTAGAATATTTGTAAAGGAAATCAAGAGAGCAGTCAATATTAACATGTCTCTAGCTTGAAATTAAAGGGAAAATGTTCCATTATATTTGCTTACTCAATTACACAAATCATCAGAGAAGAGTGATAGACTCAATGATAAGAAATCTAAATCTAGTTCTATCACTTTCTGGAACTTAAATGTGAATAATTAAGTGTAATTGATTTCAATTTCAGTTTCCTAAATTGTATTGTGTGATCCTGATAATGTGACCAGTCCACATTATTGATTTGGTATGATAGGTAACAGTGGGACTCTCACCAGAGCACAAAGATGAGTTTATACTCTGAGGATCTAATAAAGAAGTAGCAAAAGCCAGACCCAAGTAATGTTTGATAGATTTTGTGGACCACATTAAATCTCTTATATATTCATACATAAAAATGTCAGTATATCAGTGGGTGGTTTTTGTGTGGACTGACATTATTCTTCCTAGAGCCTGGTTCTCTGGATGCCCAAATAAACTTAGCTCTATTCTCTCCCGTTCCTGTGTAGTAGTCCTAGGAAAGCATGACAGTGTGAAGACATCAACAGTACATTGGTATTAATATGTCAGTAGAATGTGGTATTTGAAATTGAATAGAGAAAGGAGAAAGTTGTAAATGGTTTTTCAACAGCCCTAAAGAGATTCTCAATGTCTTATGGATCTCAGACTATTATAACCAAAATACTTTGACGAGCATATTATTACATGGTCTGTTGACATGTTTGGTACACACCATTTTTCTTATACTTTTGCTTTCTATGTAGATCTTTTCTCAGGAATGATAGCATTGATCAGTAATCTTGAATATCCTAGGCCTTTTGGCAGTTGTATTTCATATACTAAACTAATTATTTAAACTCTTTGATTTTGGTTGACATGAGACAGACCACAGAACAATGCTCATTTCTGTATGTTCTTTAAATTTGGAACATGTGAATCTACTTCCCTCAGGACCAAACTTGTGCCAGGGTTTCCTAATCAGAACACTAAATGTCACCTTAATATCATGGCTTTAAAGTATAACAGCTATGCCTCATTAGATCATTTTTTAATAAAAAATAATCTATATTTTTAGATAATAGCTTCACAAGCAGTTGTAAGAAATAATACAGAGAGATCTGGTATACTCATTAAACTATTCCCCTCAATGGTAACATTTTGGAAATCTATAATGTAGTAGAAAATGGGATACTGACATCAGTTCAGTCAAGATACAGAATATTCCCATTACCACAAGAATCCCTCTTGTTGACCTTGTACAGCCACACATGCTCTCATCCCTACTCCCTTCTTAATCCTTGATGTTAATCTGCTCTTCATTTCTATGATTTTGGCATTTCAGGAATTATATGTAAATGAAGTTATACATTCTGTAACTGTGACATCCATTAAAACCCAAGAGAGGCGCTCCTCATTACTGCTCAGCTGGGGTGGCAGTTCTGGCTTCCCAGTAGGCCTCTGCTTATATCTCCTGGCTGAGAAAAGCCAGAATGTTTCTTTCCTGTTCTCATGTTCCCCACTGTCTCCATGGCAGGAGGGGAGGGTGGTAGGCCTGGATACCGCTGGTAGTGCTAAAAGTCCTGCCCACCCGGCATGGCTCAGTGGTTGAGCGACTGTTAAGTAGACCTCCTATGTACCTCTAACTTTAGGAGTAGAGAGTAGTTGCCTCATTACTGATGTTTGGGGGTGGAAGTCCAGATACCTGATGTGGTTTCCACTGACACCAAGAGGAATGCCTTGCTTCTACCCGGTGGGGTAAAAGTGTTGGGTCCTTATTCAACCTTCTCTGCCAGCTCCTTAGTGGGTGTCCTGATAGCATTGTTCAGTAATCTTGAATATCCTAGGCCTTTTGGCAGTTGTATTTCATATACTAAACTAATTATTTAGACTCTTTGATTTTGGTTGACATGAGACAGACCATAGAACAATGCTCATTTCTGAGGTACCTCATGATAACCTCACACAGGAAGAAATCTTGGCTTCCCAATTTGCCTTTTCTTGTATGAATGTCAATCGGGTCACAATTATATTTGTGGCACTTGGTTGGGGCAAAAATGATTGTCTAAAAGTTTTATATTTGCCAGGCTGCCATTTTTGTAGAGCAAACTTTCACCAAGGCTTTTTTATTTTTTTTCCCTTATGTCCATTGCATTTTGGGGTTGTTAGCTTCCTCAGCTCCAGTTTGGGATATAAAAAACAAAAAGAAAAATCAAGGACTCAACATCAGGTTCTGCCTTGGGTCCTGAGTTTCCGAACCTGTCTTCTCTCTTCTGTAATAGTTGTCTCAAATGTAAAAAAACGAACATGTTTTGTACATAATGCTTGGGTGTTTTTAGTTGTCTCATCCAGTTTTTGTTTGTTTTAATAAGCATGTGAAAATATCTAGCACAATTTCCCCAGCTCAGAGTTAGGCATCAGTGTTTATTAGTAAAGTTATCTATTTGGATTTACAAGAATCCTACAGCTATAAATCATCTGATTATTCTGGGCATATTCATTCCCCACAACTGAAGACAGACTTCTCCAAATACTCAAACATCTCATGATAGCATCCCTCCTCAAACTCACAACACTGACTTCCTATTCTACTTGTTCAACGTAACCTATTTGTGCCACAGTGGAAGTAACAACTGTTTATTTGCTGACACTACTATATTGAGCAAACTACTAAAGCAAGTCTCATGTTCTTCATGTGTAAAATACTGAAAATAGCAACCACAGTGGAAGTAACAACTGTTTATTTACTGACACTACTATATTGAGCAAACTACTAAAGCAAGTCTCATGTTCTTCATGTGTAAAATACTGAAAATAGCAACCACAGTGGAAGTAACAACTGTTTATTTACTGACACTACTATATTGAGCAAACTACTAAAGCAAGTCTCATGTTCTTCATGTGTAAAATATTGAAAATTTAGGCATGGGTAGGACTTTACCCATGCCTTAATCGAAAACTCTATTATAAAACATCTTGAAGGATTGATAGCTTGGATCCAAAGTAGGAAGTCAGAGTATTCTTCATATGGCTAATTTAGTATCGGATAGTTTTAGAATGCAGTTTTTATTGTAGCTATTGATGTTATTGATTTTAATCGTTCCATATTACAGTAGAGTTGTTATAAGGTTATCATCCCCTTGAGAGGCTATATAGCCTAATGACTAACACTGCAGACTTTGGAGCTATGGAGAGCAAAAGAATGGTCACCCAAAAGATGTCTAAATCCTAATCTGGAGACTGTGAAAAGGTTATCTTACAAACCAAAAGAGACTTTACGGATATATTTCTGTTAAGAATCTTGAGGTGGGGAGACTATTCTGTTATTGGATGGGCCAATGCAATCCCAAGGGTCCTTATAAGTATAAGACTGAGGAAGGAGAGTCAGAGTCAGAAGAGAATTGGAGATGCTAGACTGTTGGCTTTCAAGATAAAAAGGCAACAAGCCAAGGAGTGCAAATACCTCTAAAAGCTGGGAAGGGCAAGGAAATTAATTCTCCCTGAGAATATTTAGAAAGCTTTCAGCCCTGCCAACACTTTAATTTTAGGCCAGTAAGACCCATTTGGACTTCTGACCTCCAGAATTGTAAGATTAAAAAAAAATTCTGTTGTTTTAAGCCACCAAGTTTGTGGTCATTTGTTATAGGTACAACACTAGTAAAAAACTAATACAAAAGTCAAATGGTCAGAGCCCATATTCCAGCTCTGGCATTTATTATATATCTGAATTCTACACCATAGCTGTTTCATCCTTAAAATGGAAGTAAGAATAGTTCCTGCGTCATAGAAAGAAACTATGTTTCATACGTAAAAAGCTATTAAGACAATATTAGGCAAATGGTAAGCACGCACGAGTAGTATAGTAGTAGTAACTGCCCATTTATACAAAGAATATGATTAAACACAAAATGAGTACTTTACAAAAATGTATTCCTGCATCATGTATTACTTTTAACATTTTGTATATATAATCTCTCTCTCTCTCTCTCTCTCTCTCTCTCTCTCTCTCTCTCACACACACACACACACACACACACACACACACACACACACACACACACCTCAACTGAAAATCAAGGGAATAGTAAACACAGAATAATCCAGAGTAGTGGTTACATCTAAGGAGGAGCCTACATGTTGGGATATAGGAGGAGCATAAAATTTTGAACAATACAAGAATGTTCTAGTTCTTAAGTCGAATGGTAAGTTTATGGGTGTTTTTTATTTTTTTATTTTTATGCTTAGTAACTTACATACATATTTCTTTTGTGTCAAATGCTAAGTAATACATTTTTCTAAAGGCTATGAATAAAATTTGAAAAACGTTTCAGATCTTTACTCATTGCTCTATTATGCTATGGTAACAAACAACTCCAAAAATCTCAGTGGCTTAACAAAACGAATGCTTATTTCTTATTCATTTTACATGTTCCATGTAGAGCTGGGGCAGCTCTGCTCAGGCTGATTTCCACGTCCCCAAACTGACCAAGGATTCATTCTGCCAAGTGTTTTAGAACCACTGAAACAGTGGGAGGGGGAAGAGAGACAAATTGTGCACTGGTTTTAATTGTTTCCTCACAGAAATGATACATGTCACTTCTGCATATATCTCTGGTCAAAGAAAATCACATGGCTACATCCACATTAAAAGAGAATGTGTATGTGTAAATGTTGCATGTGACTATAAGGTAAAGAGCCACAAATATTTTATGATGAGCATTAATGATTCCAACCTGCAGGGCACTAAATATTTGTCACTTTCTCCATCACTATCCAGAAACTGGCCGTAATACACCCTGTATATGAATACTTTCTGCATATACAGTTTTGTGAAATTCATTAAACAGTTCTAGGAAATATACCGTGAGATAGTAAAAGAAAGATGAAGAGCCCTGCCTTAAAAGTTAAAATCATTGGGGGAGGGAGGCATGGATTATAAATTCTGGTGTCAGAGGTGAAGAAAGGGCAATATCCTATCTATACAGGGTCTGGAAAAATACCCAGGAAAATTGCAGGGTGAACTACTAGCTGGTAGTTAGAGTCAATGTGTATGTTAGTTTTCATGTGAAATACGTGATTCAATTTAAAACTGATAGGTCATCGCTACACTATAACTAAGCCCAGTGTATGCTTAAGAGCCTGTATTTTAAATTATATTCAATTAAATCTGTACATGGAAGTAGAATTTAAGTCTCTGCAAAACCCTACTCTAGGACAAAAACCCACATTTTAAAATATTTTATCACTAAAATATTTTAGACAATCAAATACAACTTTACAAGAAGAATCTTTATAAAACTATGAAATTGATTGTGGAATAGAACCATCTGGAAACCAAGCCTGATGAATAGCTGTAGCTGTAAAGCCAAGCAGAGAGTCCCTACCTCCTGGTCCCTGCTGCACACTTGTCCATGCATCACAATACGAAGTGCCCTAAAGAGCTACACAGCGGCCTCCACCTGCCCTTTCTCCCCAGTATAACTGATGACTCTTAGGTGGTTCTTAGGAATTTGCTGTATGGAATAGAGGGGATGGTGGAAGCACAGACCTGGACAAATTTGCTAACAATGTGCAAAGTTACAAGAGTCAATGTTGAAGTCAGAAGAAGGGAAGGAAAACGGCCAACAGTTTTGAAAATTATGGCAGGCCTGCCATCCTCCTCTCCCTTTTCCATCTCTCTCTCCACTGTCGTTGTCAACACGATTAGGTTTCTGGAAAATGCTCTCTGCTTGATGAAAATCAAAAGATAACACCTCCTTATTCTAGGTTGTCTTGATTTCATGTTGCTTCCTTGTTTTGAGACAATCTCCAATGGCCTCATTCATTATAATTCTTTTCATACATACAGCATTTGTATTGAAAGAAAACAATATAACGTGACAAAACATTTTGAGGAAGAAAATGATCCATAATTCTATCACTCTGAAATAACTATTTTGATTTTCATGCATACTTTGTCCAAATATATACCTATTTTTCTAGTTGTAATTCTAGCATACGATTTTGCTTACTGTTTTTCCTTGATGCCTTGTCCTAAAATTTTGTTGCATTATTCTGCATATCTTTCATTTGCATTTTAATAGCTACATAAAGTTCCATCTAGTTGATGCACTATAATTTATCTTTCCCTAGTTTGAGAATTTTGATTTTTTGAAGTGTTTTCCCCCTACTGTAGTATATGACACATAGAAATGAATATTTTGTGCATTATTAACTTTTAGAAAACATTTCTACATGTACACATTATCTTGTTTAATACAAAATTACAAGATAACAGGAGCTTGATTGAGCACTTACATATATATGTTCTCTTATTACACAAACACTTTATCAGCAAGCTTTCCCAGAGCTAGAATTTGCATTAGAAACCATCAAACTCCTGATTGCTAAACTGAAGCTCAATGCTAGTACCTTCTATTATCTTGTATAAGTAACCTCATTTAAGAACGAGGAAACTGAAATATAGAACAAAATATATCAACAAATTAGAAGCAGAGATTAATTTTATCCCAGCCTACATTCTGTATTGGACCCTCTCATCTCCTATTTATGTGTCATTATTAACCAATTTATGGTTTTTAGGCTATAAATTAAATCTATTAATAAGTGTCGATTGCATTTGTAGGCTACTTAGTTAATGCTTTTATAGCTAGATAAATATGCTTCCTGGATTCTGGTGTCTCAGCCAATTCTTTTTTAAACATATAACATTGAATTATGATGGGATGTAGCATGGAATCTAAAGCATGTGAATTGAATAGTTGATTTGTCAATCTCTTTCGCGTATCAATCAGATGTATAATCATTTACAACAGAAAAGTACTGAGGTAAAATCCACTAATTTTGTCTAGGTTCTAACTAGATAGCCCCATACTTTCTAGGAACTTATATTCTACCTGTTAGACACCCTAAATAAAATCAGATCAATAGATAATGATACAGAGTAAGTAAGGGGGTCCAGACTGACACACCTTCAAAGTAGTGCAAATAATAAAAACCTAAGGAAGCTAGGGAGATAAGACAATATGGAGTAGTGAGATTCATCATGACTGGGCAATACATATCACACCAAAATTATCTAAATTCAAATGTCATAAAATAATGTTCAAATAAATCAAAGCAAATATGAGGGCCAGATGCACTTTCCATGGGTATGCAACCATTGACATGCATGCGTTATCGCATAAGAACTGCTATTGTCATAGGAAGTAAAATGTGAACTGAGAGGAGTCAAGCAAGGTCTCTCAGGAGACACAGGACTTAAACTGGATTTTGCTGCAGGTTGAGTTCCTCTGGAAGCTTACTCTGAGATGGAAGCTGGGATGCAGAAACTTTATTATGAAGTGCTCTCAGGATTAACACCTGAAGAATGCAGGTAGGACAAACTGGACTGCACAGAGGGGTACACGAAGACAAAAGCATCTACTAATCCGTAGGCTGCTATAGAGCTGGAATGGCCCTTTAGAGTGATTAAAAATTGGGGTGAAAGAGAGAGATTATAAGAAATTGGTTCATGCAATTGTAGGGGCTATGTCGCATGACCTACAGTTGGCCAGGTGGAGACCCGGGATTGCTGAAGGTGAAGTTCCATTCTGAGCCTGGAGGCCTGAGAACCAGGAGAGCCACTGATGTAAGCTATAGTCCAAAGTCTAGTAGGTTGGAGAACCAAGAGAGGCCTGTGTTTCAGGCTGAGTCTGAAGGCTGAAAAAAGACCAGTGTCTCAGGCAGTCAGGCAGGAGGTGTTCTCTCTTACTAAGACTTTTTAGTCTATCAGGTCTTCAACTGATTGGATGAGGCCCACCCATATTAGGGAGAACACTCTTCTTTACTAGGTCTACTGATTCAAATGTTAATCTCGCCCACAAACCCCCTCACAGACTCATGCATAAAAATGTTTTTTCCAAAAGTATGGACACTCCATGGCCCAGTGAAGTGGACACACAAAATTAACCATCACGACTATGTAACTTTCCATAACCAACCACTAGTAGGCACTAGTAGGCTAGAGATATGATGAGTGCCCAAAGAGTTCTTTTTGTAGACATAACCCCAGTGTTATCAGAGATGGTAAGCTTTTCAATGTTTTTTTAATCCTCACCCAAGGCCATGCTTATTGATGAGAGAGAGAGAGAGAGAGAGAGAGAGAAACATTGATAACATTGATGTGAGAGAGAAACATTGATCAGTTGCCTTCTGGTATACGCCCCTATCAGGAATCAAACCTGCAACCTAGGTATGTGCCCTGACCAGGAATCAAAAATGCAACCTTTAGGTGTAGAGCACAATGCTCCAACCAACTTGAAGCACACCAGCCAGGGCTCAACCTTTCAATTTTATTTCTGATACAGAGACAGCTTTTAGAATTATTTTACCCCCAAACTTAAGAATTACAACCAGGTAGAGATTTTGAGGGCAGTCCATTTTCTATGACAATAATTTTGATAGAAGGCGTTATTTAGTAACATTAGCTCTACTTAATATAAATACTATATGATCCCATTCAAAATTCATTTTTTTTAGGGCCTGAACTAGAATTTATGCCAGCTTGTATTGATCACAAATACCATATTCATAACTCTCCCATACTTTATGGCATGAGGCCCAGTTAAAAAGTCACGTATTCTGGGCTATTTTCCTAAATGGGGTCAGAGTTTAACTTTCTCATTATAGCCACTGACCCTCTAATCTCAATCTTATTCTGACTCATTTTGCTTCAGATTGACCTGCTAAAAGTCAACCATAGCTAATCTTATAATATACATAGGCTAATGGCTGTTTCCAAATTTTTAACAAATCAATCTCTTTAGTGTGTTTGGATGATTTTGTTCATTTCTTTCTCATTTCTGGAAATAAGACTCACCACCTTTATCTAAGAAGCATATTTTGGTTAGAGAAAAGCAAAATATATGTGTGTGTTTTTTAATTTTCATATATTTTAAAATTTTTATTGTTCACACTATTACAGATGTCACCTATTTTTCTTCCACTGCTGCCCTCCACCCCACTCCTGCCTGACCCAAAGCCTTCTCCACACTATTGTCTATGTCCATGGGTTATGCATATATGCATATAAGTTCTTTGGTTAATCTCTGCCCATCCCCCTTATGTCTGAGATCCGTCAGTCTGTGCCATGCTTCCATGTCTCTGGCCCTATTTTGTTCATCGGTGTATTTTGTTCATTAGATTTCAGAGGAATAGAAGGGATTAGATGATGTGAAACATTAGCTGCCTCTTGCACACCCCCCACTGGGGACGTGCCCGCAACCAAGGCACATGCCCCTTCGAACTTACCTTTCAGTCCGCAACGCTCTATCCACTAGCCAAACCGGTTTTTCTCATCATGTTCATTATTTCACATAAAGGATCATGTGATAAATCCTATTTCACTTACATAATACTATCTAGATTTCTCCATGCTATCTCAAAGGGTAAGAAATCCTTTTTTATAGCTGTATAGTATTCAACTGTGTAAATGAGTCATAGATTTTTAATCCACTCATCTGCTGAGGGACACTTGGGCTGTTTCCAGATCTTGGTTATTATAAACTAGAGGCCTGGTGCACAAATTCATGCATGGGTAGGGTCCCTTGGCATGGCTGGCAATCGGGGCCGATTGGGGCCATCTTACCCAGTCCCCATTGGGGCCCATTGGGGATGGCCAGCCAGGGGGAGGGACTGTAGGAGGTTGGCCAGCCACGGGAGGTTGGCTGTGGGAGCGCACTGTGTTGAGCATCTGCCCTCTGGTGATCAGTGCATGTCATAGCTATGGGCTGGCCGTAATGGTCGCTTAGGCTTTTATATATATAGATGACTAGTGGCCTGGTGCATGAATTTGTGCATATTGAAAGTGAATTAATTATAAGAAATATATTAATATTGCTATTTGCCCCCCGCCCCCCCCCCCAAATCACTGTCCCTTCCCTCTGCCTCCTGGTACCTGCCTTGGCTGGCCTGGTGCCACCCACTTGCTAGCCCCACCCCCTGGTTGTTCCATCATTTGGTCAATTTGCATATTACCCTTTTATTATATAGGATGCTGCTGTGAACGTAGGATGCATATATTCTTTCTGATTGGTGTTTTGGGATTCTTAGATATATTTCCAGAATTGGGATCACTGGGTCAAAGGCAGTTCCATTTTTTAATTTTTTTGAGAAAACTCCATACTGGTTTTCACAGTTGTTGTACCAGTCTGCATTCTCACCAGCAATGCACAAGGGTTCCCTTTTTTCCACATCCTCACCAACACTTGTCATGTGTTGATTTATTGATAGTAGCCATTCTGGTAGGTGTAGGTGTGAGGTAATATCTCATTTTAGTTTTTATTTGCATCTCTCTGATAATTAGTGAACTTGAACATTTTTTCATATGTCTATTGCCATCTGTATGTCCTCTTTGGAGAAGTGTTCATTCAGGTCCTTCACCCATTTTTTTAATTGGATTGTTTGTCTTCCTGGTGTTGAGTTATATAATTTCTTTAAATATTTAGGAAATTAACCCTTTATCAGATGTATCATTGGCAAATATGTTCTCCCATGAAGTGGGTTCTCTTTTAATTTTGTTGATGGTTTCTGTTGCTGTACATGGCTTTTTAACTTGATGTAGTCCCATTTGTTTATACTTTCCTGAGTTTCCCTTTCCCCTGGAGACATATCAGCAAAAATATTGCTGCAAGAGATGTCTGAGATTTTACTGCCTATGTTTTCTTCTAGGATTTTTATGGTGTCATGGCTTACATTCAAGGTTTTTTAAATCCATTTTTAGTTAATTATTGTGTATGGTCTAACTTGGTCGTCTAGTTTCATTATTTTGCAATTTCTCCAACACCATTTATTGGAAAGACTGTTTACTCCTTTGTATGAGCTTGCCTACTTTGTGAAATATTAATTGACCATGAAAGGGTAGGTTGATTTCTGGGCTTTCTATTCTGTTCCATTGGTCTATATGCCTGTTCTTATGCCAGTACCAGGCTGTTTAGATTACAGTGGCCTTATAGTGTAACTTCATATCTGGTATTGTGATATCTCCAACTTGGTTCTTTTTTTCTCAAGATTGCTATGGCTATTTGGAGGATTTTTTTATGCTTCTATATATACATTATCAGAATACTTTTTTAAATTGTGAAATATGCCATTGGTATTTTAATAGGAATTGCATTGAATATATAGATTGTTCTGGTTAGTATAGAACTTTTAATTATGTTAATTCTCTATACCTATTTGTACCTTCCTTAATTTCTTTCTTCAATGTCATATAGTTTTCCAAGTGTAAGTCTTTTATCTCCTTGGTTAAATTTATTTCTAGGTATTTTATTTTGTTGTTTTTGCTTTAATAAATGAGGTCGTTTTCTTAGTTTCTCTTTTTGAGAGTTTGTTATTGGTATATTAAAATGCCCTGGATTTCTGGGCATTGATTTTGTATCCTGCAACTTTGCCAAATTCATTTATTAGAGCTAGTAGTTTTTTGGTGGAGTCTTTAGGGTTTTCTATATATATAATAGCATGTCGTCTGAAAATAATGACAGTTTTACTTCCTTTTATCAAATTTGTATACCTTTTTATTTCTTCTTCTTGTCTGATTGCTATGGCTAGAACTTCCAGTTCTATGTTGAATAAGAGTGGTGAAATTGGGCATCCCTGCCTTATTCCTGATCTTAAGGAAAATATTTTTAGTTTTTGTTCATTGAGTATGATGTTGGCTGTAGGTTTTTCATATATGGCCTTTATTATGTTGAGGTATTATCTCTGTATTCCCACTTTGCTGAGAGTTTTTGTCATAAATGGGTGCTGGGCTTTATTGAATGTTTTTTCTGCATCCATTGACATGATCATGTGATTTTTATCTTTAATTTTGTTTATGTGATATATCACATTTATTGATTTGCATATATTGTACCAACCTTGCATCCCTGGAATAAATCCTATTTGATCATGGTGTATTACTGAGTCCCAGAAAATTACATGTTTTTAATTAATCTGTGTCACCAGCCGATTCCTTCACATAGTCTCAGAACACCTATCCGTTCCCCCCACCCATATGGAAAACATAATATCTAATATGACTTGTTCCAGGATTACCTGGTATGAAAGGGAAAGGAAAACACTAAACTTTATGTGCCCTCATACCAGACATTTTCCATATCTCAAAACCTATAAAAATATATTAATGGTTTTAGAAATAAGGAAACTTTGTGTAGAAAGTTAGGTAACTTTCCTGAGGACATTCAGCAAATCAGTAGCATATTTTTTTTTCTTTTAATTAAAGTCTCATTGACAGCAAAGTCTATGTTCTTACCAAGATTCAATTTCTATATTTCTTAAACCCTGAAGATCTTATGGGATGATAAAGTACAATTGAGTATGTTAGAATGACTCTAATTTCCCTGTATCCCTACAGCTCCAGGTAATATGTAGAGTTCTCTTCCCCTGTAAAATAATATGGACCATTTTCCTAAAGTAAGTAAATGGAGAATTCCCAGATTTGAGAAATGATACAACTATTAATTGCAAATAGATATAATTTAAAGGTACAGTCAGTCCTCATTACTTACTAGTTCTGTATGTGCCAACTTAACTACTCGCTAAAATTTATTTGTATCCCCAAATCAATACTTATGCCCATTTGTGGTCATTCACACTTTTGCACATAGTGGTGGAAAATATGTTATCAACATGTACTTTCCTAATTGAGGCTCAACAAGTCAACCCTCTGTCTTCTTGCTTTACTTCATACTGGAAGCAAGTGTCCTTGTCACAATCTGTTCAGTGCCATGTTTTTTGTGTGGTGTTTTTTTTTTGTTTGTTTTTTTTGTATTTTTGTGCTTTAACATGCACGATCCACACGTGTAGTGCTAAAGTGATTTATAGTGATCTGCCCTAAGCACAAGGAGGCTTTAATACGGCTTATGGGGAAAGCAAATGTTAGAAGCATTTTATTAGGGTGTAAGTTAACACTGCTATTGGCCATGAGTTCCATATTAGTGAATCAACATTAACTATGAAATTAGGTTATGTATTAATCAGTTGAAGAAAATGTGACTAGCAGCTCTCAGAAACATAACCTTATATTTCTTGTAAGAGCAATGATTCAGTATTTACTAATTAAGTGTTCTTGGTTACTTTATAGAACATAAATTCACTAATAATGAATCTACTGTATCTTTCAGTATGCTTTCAAATAAAGCATTCTATTTCTACGTCATCAGTTAGGGATAAGAAGAAATGGTGTAGAAATTGTAGTAGCATTAGTACTAAAGAAGGGGGTGAATTGTTGTAGAGGGTGCCTCCACATAAGCTCAGCTGCCACAGACTCTGTGCCACTGGTTGAGTATATGGAGCCTGCATTATTAGAGTCCCCACATCAACACAAGAGCTAAAATCTCCCCCAGCCCCAATGACTAATCTAATTAAAAGCTGAATGATTTATTGAGGAACTAACACTTTTCCTACTAGAAAACCAAATTTGCTCTTTAATCCAAGAAAAGCTACATTTGGGCACAACTTTAAAATATGCTGATAATTTGTGGCTGACAAAATGTTAATGCTATAGCCACTCAGAAAATGTTTATTGAGCACACCTCTGATGAGCTATTAGAAAGTACACGAGTTCCTTCTTTTTTTTACAGCAGAGCAGTATTCCATTATGTAGATGTACCACTATTTTTTAATCCACTCATCTGCTCATGGGCACTTAGGCTGTTTCCAAATCTTAGCTATTGTAAATTGTGCTGCTATGAACATAGGGGTATATCTATCCTTTCTGATTGGTGTTTCTGATTTCTTGGGATATATTCCTAGAAGTAGGATTACTAGGTCAAATGGGAGTTCCATTTTTAATTTTTTGAGGAAACACCACACTGCTCTCCACGGTGGCTGCACCAGTCTACATTCCTACCAGTAGTGCGTGAGGGTTCCTATTTCTCCACATCCTCGCCAGCACTTGTCAGTTTATTGATTTGTTGATGATAGCCATTCTGACAGGTGTGAGATGGTACCTCATTGTCCTTTTGATTTGCATCTCTCGGACGATTAGTGACTTTGAGAATGTTTTCATATGTCTCTTGGCCTTCTGTATGTCCTCTTTCAAAAAGTGTCTATTTAGGTCCATTGACCATTTTTTATTAGATTGGTTATCTTTCTTTTGTTAAGTTGTGTAGGAAAGCCATAAGACTTGGTTCCTAGTCTCTAAGAATGTGATGGTATTATTGGAGAGATGAGACTTTCATCATTACAGTGAAGAAGAGATACACTCTGCTGGACAGGCTGAACAAAGTGTAGAGAAGGCTTGCTGAGGCCAGCTAAGGGAGCACAGGGTGGGTAGGTTGGAGTACAACTTTGAGAGATAAGTACAATTTAGGCAGAGACACCAGAGAGAATAAAATGAAGATTCTTATTTGTATCTGCATTAGATACAGATAAGAATAGGGCAGACAATATCAAAATGTCTCCCCTCATAGGGCGCAGAAACATCTGAGAGCAGCGGAGGAAGTGTTATGGGTGATTCCTGGTGACTCAGGAAGGAAACCATGTACCAAGCCATCCCCATTTCCCATGAGTGATTCCAATTGCTCTGGGCTAATAAGGCAAATGTTTATAAGTAAATATGAAATACTAAATTTAGAGAAGTTAATACCTTTGGTTAATTCTAGGACAGTTAGGAAAAGAAACGATATACTAGGTAGTCTGAGCTAGTCCCCGCCCAAATTTGAATCTTGAGCAAGTCAGTATTTCTAATTAAGTGTTCCTCATTTCTCCTATTTCTTCCTCACCCTACTCTAAAATCCATTCATGTTGTAGGACTCCACACATTTAGAACTGCCTCATTAAGAGTCATTATATGTTTTTTTCAAATGAATGCCAGCTTTCAGGAATTGAGAATTTTTTAAAATATATTTTTATTGATTTCAGAGTGCAGGGAAAGGAAGAGAGTGATAGAAATATCAATGATGAGAGAGAATCATTGATCAGCTGCCTCCTGCACACTCCCTTCTGGGAATTGAGCCAGAAATCCAGGCATGTGCCTTGACCAGGAATCAAACCATGACCTCCTGGTTCATAGGTCAATGAGCCAACAACACAGGCTGGGCAGGAATTGAGATTCATTTAATTTAGCAAGATATGGGGTTACAGATATAGGTCACGAGTTACATCTTACTGAGGTCCTTCCTTTTATACAACCTTCCCTGACCACACAGCTGGCCAGCACCCTGACTGAAAGAGTCCCCCTGTCCTCAGTGCTCAGCTATATTTCTTCCTCCCCTTGAAGCCCTTTAAAATCACCCTTTCCCCAGCTTCTCTGCTCTCTTTGTCTCTTGAAATTGACCTCAGCCATTTAAACACATACTGGCAGTGAAATGTTATTCTCTTTCCAAGGACAGGATCTTCCACTGATTTCTGTACCCTTTATCTATTTCTAAGCATAGGATTATGTTTTCTGCATTTTAGTAGACTAGAGCACATGTTTTGGTGATACATTTCTACATTCGAATCCAAATGCTGCCACTTACTATCTACAGGACCTTGAGCCAGTCACTGACCTAAAACAAGGCCATTTTCTTCAAAGCGTTGCTTTAAAAACTATATAGGAAATGTATGTAAGATATTTGACATATATTACATACATAATGGGTACTCAATAAGTGAATATGCTGTTGTAAAATAGTCACATTGTTCATATTCCTCTGAAGATTTTTGAGAGGTGGGACAAATAGGCAGGGGCATAAATGTTTTATTAACTAGGAGCTTTATATCTGGGAGAACTAGCTTCATCATTAGCCAAGCTGCTTGCTACCAACCCCAATAGAGTATATAAGAATAAAAGTGTTGTGAGAAGTTAAAAGCAACTCACAAATGTAGGTAGAAAGCTAGATCTATTCTCATTCCTACAAATACCTCATTTCTGATCTACAGCCCAGCATTTCCCTTCCCAGCTTCCTTCAACCCATCTAGGCTGGTGCAGTAATAAGTAAGATTTGAAAGCACAAATGTGAAGGAGCAAAGCTCCCAGTATGGTGGAATTTAATAATGCAGCAAGTACTTTTTGAATAGGAAATAACTCTTAAAAGATTTCTTTTCATGTAATTCCAGGCTCAGTTCAGTGAAATCCTCTTGCAGTCTCTTGAATTTATGTCTTGCTTCTCTTTTCAGGCTCCCTGGACTTGTGCTATTTGAGCTTTTGCAGCACAATAAACTCCATGTTCCCATAGAGTATATGTGGCCAGAAGACAGAGCCAAGGAGAGGGAGAATAAATACAAAATAATAGTAATAATAATGACCTCATTTGCTCAATGGGTATATTTTAATAGCAAAGTTTATTCAGTATTTTGGGGCAGAAACAAATAGTAATGCACAGGCATACCTCGAAAATATTGTGGATTTGATTCCAGACCACTGCAGTAAGTCAATATTGCAAAAAAAAAGGGAGTCACATGAATATTTTGTTTTCTCAATGCATATGAAAGATATGGTTATACTATGTAGGCAATGTATGTAAGATATTTGACATATATTATGTACATAATGGATACTCAATAAGTGAATATGCTGTTGTAAAATAGTCACATTGTTCATACTATTAAGTGAGTAATAGCATTATATCTAAAAATGTATATACCTTAATTATAAATACTTTATTGCTAAGAAATTCTAACCATTATCTGAGCCTTCTGCAAGTCATATTTTTTTGCTGGTGAAGGCTCTTTCCTTCAATTTGTAAAAAGTGCAGTATCTGTGAATCACAATAAACAAGGTATGCCTGTCTATATTGTCCCATTTCATTCTACCTCACTGTGAGGAAGCTACTATTATTAGCCTCACTTTACAGATGAAAAAACTGAGGCTTATGGTGGCTTCACACCTTGCTCATTGTCTCACAGTTGGTAAACGGTAGAGCCAGGTTTGAATCATAGCCAGAATTAAAGGCACTTTCCATTCCCTGCCTTGTGTGGGGGCACAAGAAAAATCTTATTTTTATTACATATTTTCAATGAAATTGGGAATTTCTTACAGTTATTTTAGAAAGCAATTGTACTAAGATTCTGAGACAATAACAAACCAGATTCTACCTAGATGTCATGATTTATTACAGGAAAAACAGGAATTTATAAACCTCATAGGCTATGGCTTTATGAATGGAGAAAGGGACACTGTCACAAGATATCCCCTGGGAGTACCAAAACTTGGTTTCCTTGATAACATTTACTGGGAGCAAACCCTAATGTTAAACATGACCATTCATTTTTTTCATATTCCTACAGGATGTTTGGCATACCCCTATTGCACCATAACATGGCATATGCTACTGAACCAATAAGTAAAGGATGAGCAACATCTCTCCAGATTGTCACTGAGAGAGGCCCACTGGCTTAGGGTCCAAAGCACCACAGAATACAAGGAGATTCCTGAATGGGAAAGGAAGCTAAATTAGATAAGTTCCAAAGTTCTTGTAATTAAGGTAGTTTTCCCTTCTGTAAATGCCTTGGTCTAGAAATAAGCCAAAGCTCAGACAGACTCTGTATCCAGGACAACTCTTAGAAATTTGTGCCTGAATCATCTTGCCCTTTAAATATCTGAGATAATCTTCCCTTTGCTTAGTCTGTATAATCAACATTTCTCATATCTTAAAAAATTGCTTTGTGGCTGGCTGTCTGGCTCAGTGGGGACAGCATCATTGACCTTGGACTGAAGGGACCTGAGTTTGATTCTGGTCAAGGGCACATACCTCAGTTGCAGATTCAATCCCAGTTAGGGTGCTTGCGGGAGGCAACTGATTGATGTGTCTCTCTCACATCGATGTTTTTCTCTCCCTCTCTCTCCCCTTCTTCTCTTCCCCACCCCCCTATTCTCTCTAAAAATCAATGGGAAAATATCCTTGGATTAGGTTTTAAAAAAAGTGCTTTGTTCAAGAACCTTCTCATACACTAATGCTCACAATATTCCTTCATTTAATCTATTTTCAGATAAAGAAACTGAGGCATATAACCCTATTGTGGTAATCATTTATCAATGTATACATGTATCAAACTATCACATTGTGCATCTTAAACTTACCCAATGTTATGTCAGTTAAATTTCAGTAAAGTTGGGGTAAATGTTTAAAGAAAACATCAGAAACAAATGAAAAATCCTTAAGCACAAAAATATTCCTTAATGATTTTGTTTTGCTTAACATTGGCAATGCTTCTCAGTTTTTGATGTGTGTATGTGTGCGTGTGTATTTGTCATCCATCATCAATCTCTTTGTTTAATCTGACCTAAAATTATTTTTTTTCCTGTAGGTTTTTTTTTAAGTGTGGCAGTGGTTTCCAAACTTTGGCGCACACGCACGCACACACACACACACACACATATATATTCTAGAAATATTTTTAAAAATATACATATATAGGCCCCTGGACCAACATATCTTGGGGTAGAAAAGGAGGAAATAGAGAACTATACATGTTTTGAAGACAACAAACAGCGCATAGTGATAACTGATCTAGAGCAGAGATGAGATACCCTGTGCTTTGTCATGACACCTCTAATTGAATGAATAAGGAGGGGATTATTATTTTTTTTTTAGATTTTGTTGTACGTGGCCATAAAAAGATGGCTGTGAGAGATGTGGTAAGGGACTTGGGATGGACCAGTGGGGATTTGTGGAGAACTTTTAGGTAGAAGCTTCCAAGCACAAGAAGGAGCTGCTTCTGAATTCACTGACAGGCAAGGCTGGCATAATTCCTGTGAAGATGGTGGTCTAGCCTCCCTATTCTTATCTAGGGAATGATTTAAAGAGATGTGAAAAGAGGGACACCTAGACACAGAAATCCTCATCCCGTGGGGAAACATCTAGACAACACCATATCTCTAATTTAAATCTATCTATATATCTATCTACCTATCTATCTTCTATCATCTGTTATCATATGTACATATAGATAGATAACAGATGAATAAATCTCTCCCTCCCTCCATTCCTCCCTCTCTCTCTTCTTCCTCTCTCCTTCTCCCTCCCTTCTTTCACTCTCTCTAAAAACAGTGGAAAAAATATCCTCCGGTGAGGATTAACAACAACAACAAAAATTAATAAAAAATGCAGAGAAAAGAACTAAAGCCCAGAAAGCACTTATGACATGTCTTATTGGAAACAGTGTTAATATGGATTAAGCATGGAACATATCAGTGAACTTAATTTGTACATATAGATAGGTATAGATATCTTTATCTAATCTATATCTGTCATCTATCGATCTCTATCAATTTAAATAAGATAGCTAAATAGTTTGTTGAAGGAGCCAATTTGTACTAGCATATATGTTATGAATTTATTTAAACATGGAGAAATGTGAACATTTCAGTAAAATCATTTGTGATATTCACTAACAAATGGCCTACCTCACAATCCATATGCCTTGAGTGCCTGCTATGCTAGGATTTCTCACAAGCAGTATCTACTTAATTTTCACAACAACACTCTGAGGCCCCTATTAGTATCCCCATTCTTAATGAGAAATGACACTTGAAGGTAAAGTCCCTTGCCCCAAATCACAATGCTCATTTATGGCAGAAACAAGAATTCAACCCAGGCCATCACTCATTGCTTTCCAGATTAAAAATTACTCCTCTGCTCCAATCTATCTGAATTTCTGACGTTAGAAATTTATTTTCACAAGAACACAATGACTCAGTATGTCTACTGAGAAATATAAAAAGAGACCAACAGCAAAAACAGGCACTTGTTAAAATGGTTATGAAAATGTTTCCTCCCTAAGTTTGAGAGTGTTCTGGGGAGTCTGGGGCTCTAGGAGGCCTGAAGCTCCACAGGGTTAGTGTTCATCAATTTCTCTTACATCTCTTTCCCCAGGACTGATGAGAGGAAAGAGTATGTAAAATCTCCATATCCATGGCTAGATGGGATTCAAAAATAACGCAGAGGCCCTGGCCAGTGTTGCTCAGTGGTTAGCATGTCAGCCTGTGCACTGAATGGTCTCCAGTTTGATTCCCAGTCAAAGGCATGTACCTGAATTGCAGGTTCAATCCCTGCTCCCCCACTCCAGTTGGGGCAGGTTTGGGAGGCAGCCAATCGATGTGTCTCTCTCACATCAATATTTCTCTCGCTCTCCCTCCCTCCATTCCTCCCTCTCTCTTTTTTCCTCTCTCCTTCTCCCTCCCTTCTTCCACTCGCTCTAAAAACCAGTGGAAAAAATATCCTCCGGTGAGGATTAACAATAACAAAAATTTAATAAAAAATGCAGAGAAGGGAACTAAAGCCCAGAAAGCACTTATGACATGTCTTCGTGGAAACAGTGTTAATATGGATCAAGCATGGAACATATCAGTGAACTTAATTTTCAGTCAAAAATCTATAACCTTAGCTTATTTGGACAGCTTTTCTTCTTTTTTTAATTATAAGGGTAGCAGGGAAAATGTAGACTAAAGCCTTCTTTATTACAATTTCTAGTAATTGAAATTTATCTAATTCTTGTCACAATGTGTCTATTAGAGTATGTTTCCCCTATTCTGCCCATGCTGTTATTTTATCTCAAGGGTAAATACAATTTTATTTACCTTTTATATATTCTTGGGATTTAAAATATATCCAGGAACTACAATAAAAGAATGCCCTAATTAACTTCATTTAAATAATATTGGAACAGATATATTTGGGGCTGAGGACAAGTTTAAAATTTCTACACAGCAAGCTATTTGAACAAGAAATAACCTGTAGTCACACAGAGCTTAGCCTTGAGTAAGGAGAGTTTTCCTCTCCCTTAACAACTGCCCCATATATGATACCAAATAATATCAAAATCAGAAATCTGTCTCCTCAATTAGTTCACTGCTTCTTGTTATTTAATATCTGGTATTATTTTAGGCATTAAAATATAAGAATATACAATTTTTAAAATAATTTATATCCCCTTACATTTTATATTAGAAAAAAATGTGTTTGCTGGGGATCTAAAAATGTTTACAGTTGGTGGCTCAAATCTTTCTGAACATAATTATTAGAAAAGGAAACAGGTTACTTATTAGTCTTTTCCTCAAATGTTGAAGATATAGTTTGAGTCAGTTAGATATACTGCAGTAAAAATAAATAAAAGCATCTACATGCAGTCACATGGATGAAATCTAGTTACA
The DNA here is from genome assembly GCA_025583905.1 of Ia io. NCBI lineage: Eukaryota > Metazoa > Chordata > Mammalia > Chiroptera > Vespertilionidae > Ia > Ia io. The sequence continues at coordinate 62,524,892 of JAJQQW010000011.1, read as the reverse complement.
TGATACCATGTGGAAAAAAAGACGTTCTCTGGACTGCATAGAGCGTGGTGCCCTTTGCATGAAGTTCAAGAATAAGAAAAGTAACATTATACACACACACACACACACACACACACACACACACACACACACACACATATATATATATTTATTTATTTATTTATATATTTATTTATTAAAGGCCCAGTGCACAAATTTTGTGCACTTGGGGGGGGTTCCCTCAGCCTGGCCCACACCCTCTCACAGTCTGGGAGTCCTCGGGGGATGTCGACTGATGGCTTAGGCCCGCTCCCCAGGGGGAGCGGGCCTAAGCCATCAGTCGGACATCCTTAGCGCTGCCATGGAGGCAGGAGAGGCTCCCGCCACAGCCGCTGCACTGGCCAGCTGTGATCCCAGCTTCTGGTTGAGCTGCACTCCCCCTGTGGAAGCGCACTGACCACTAGGGGGCAGCTCCTGCGTTGAGCGTCATAGCGACCTGTGATTCCGCCATTCGGTCGATTTGCATATTAGCCTTTTATTATATAGGATATGTGTGTAAAGAATTATTTTGAAGTAGGTGTAGTATAAACATAAAGTTAAGCATGGAAAAGTGGGAACAGGGACAGAGATAAGAGCATAGATATCTATGTAGGTTATTGTCAATGTTCTTATTAGATTGGAGAATATATTCACAGTGTTATGTATATTGTTGAAAGTAAACTAGTGAATAAAAAATGATGATTATGGACAAGAAACCATGATGGGAGTGTGTCATGAACCTAGCATTATGATTTATCTAAACTCTGCCTGAAGTTCATTTAGTTATGAAAGAGGGGACAGAGAGGACAAAAGGGAGAGAGAAAGAGTTGAGAACAGTCAAAGTAAATAAATAAGTTTGGGAAATATAAGAACCTCAAAAACAGAGTAATTAGAGTTGTAAAATTTTATTTCAGTAATTTTACATTTAATATTTGGCCCTTGTTAAACTACCAGGTTACCTCACCTGCCCCTCCTTGGCTTTCCCTCATTCAATAAATATTTATTGAACACCCTCCTATTTTCAGACATCTTGTCAAATATATTTCCTGATTTTATGGGGATGGCAGTTCATCTTTGGCAAAAACAGATACTAATATACTATACTAGTACTTATAAATATTTAATTACAATAATAAAAATTTGCTATGTAAGAGTGGAAAATAGAATAAATCATAAAACTAACCAGTGATTACACTTTTAAGGAAACTCAAAGGGTTTCTATTTTATGTTCTTTTTCTCCTTAAAAAAAGCTTTAACATACATTCCTTTGTAGAAAACTTGAAAAATATATTTTATAAAGAAGAAAATAGAAGTGCCTAGAATTCCACTATCTTGAGACAAACACTGTTAGAATTTTGATGTATTTCCTTAGTCTTTTTTCTATGGATATACATGTTATAAAATTATGAACGTAGTATATATTCAAGTCTGTGTCCAAAAGGCAAGAAACCCTATGATGTGTATTGAATTGACTCATTTATATCTCAGATAAATGTTGGCAGTACATATGGTCGTCACCACTGAGGATGGACTGACTACACTGATCCATCTGTGTCTCATGTCCTCAAACTTCTGGGAGATTTTAGTGTTCTTATGTTACCTACTACCATGCCAGGAATGTCCTGACAAAATTTCATTTAGAGAAAAAAAAAACTTTGTAAGATTTTATGATCACGGTCTTGACCAATTTCTTTTCAGTTCTCCCCCAACTATATTAACACAAAGTCCCATATTTCATAACAATTATATCTAAAGGAGCAAGATAAAAAAGCTCTAGTATTTAAGGTTTTTTTGAATTTTTATTACCTGTAGAAATCACTTATTATTGTACTGTTCCTATATTTCACACATGAGCTTGATGCCTGGCTGAACACTAAATGAATCTACCTTTCACTTTCCTTTACTCATTAGCAGAAACTGAATTAGTTTTTTGCACCCCCTCACTGCAAACCATTGCCATTAGCAAAACCTGGGCAAAATGAAGTTGGCATGTAGACTCATCTTGCAAGAACTAAACAGCATATCACCAGGTACAACATGTGTTTCTAGACATACTTCAATGCCCAATTCAGCTGAACATCTTACTTAGTGCATAATTTATTTTGAAATATATTCTCTGTAATACTTTGCTCCCAGAAGTATCGGATTTTCTAACGTAACACTTCTTGCATGTTCTTCAGATAGTAAAACCATGAGATATCTTTATGGCTTGACAGTTGTACAAAGTGGGCTTGGGAAGAATTACGGTGCTTTATGCCCCAAGATCCAAGCCTATTATAATATGAACAAGCTTTTAAATTTTTATTTTAGGAAATTGATATATTTATTTAAATATCCTTGTTTTCAATGCTTTGAAAGCCATCAAGTGTATAATAAGCAGTGTGTGTGTGTGTGTTTTAATTTAAAAGAGGGCAGGTGTGTTCCACATAAGAAAGACATAAGTACAAGAACCCACAAAGTGAGGAAAAGTTTTATATTTTTAACTTCAAGAAGCTGCTCTATAAATCATTCTACACACACACACACACACACACACATGCACACTTTTAAGGTAGGGTATTACATAGTATTCATGGCTGATGTAGCTACATGGATTTTTTTTTCCATTGATAAGATAATTGAGGATTAAAAATGCATATATCTGTGTTGTGCTTTTGTGTGGTTGTGTGTGTGTGTGCATATAGGTGTAGTATATAGTTCTGTTTCTGTTATTGTTTCACCTAAATAATTTCAATAAGAGCTGAATTTCCCACTTGGCTTTGGTTAAGGCAAAAGAGACTAAGTGAAATCGTGTTCTATTTTCTTCTGCCTGACTACTCTATTTTAAGTGCTGGCAATGCTGCAGTTCCTTCCCCCCCGCCACCCCTCATAGGCTCTGTGTAGGAAAAAATTACCTGTTGACTGATAGGAAGGAAGGCATTGACTTACAAATGGAAATAGACAAGTTCAAAGACATGTTGTTGTGAGGCAACAATGAAAAGGCCACTAATGACCAAGCATTGCTGTGGCAGGATCCCTGAGCCGAGCAAATATGACTTCAAAAGATGCTTTAAGGGGCACATTAAATAAAAACCCACTGAAAGATACCAGAGTGGCAGTATCTGGATCAAAGTGAGCCCAACATATTCTCTGCCAAGGGCATTCCTTCTGTTCCTGACACTTTGAATTTTTAGAGGTAGAATCTTTACATTTCTTGAGAAAGTTCACATCTGCAATACACCATCTTTAATGATGTTACTCTTCAAAGACAGGAAGTGGTGTTGCTTACAGCAGTGGTCGGCAAACCGCGGCTCACGAGCCACATGCGGCTCTTTGGCCCCTTGAGTGTGGCTCTTCCACAAAATACCACGTGCAGGTCTGCACGTACAGTGCGATTGAAACTTCGTGGCCCATTCGCAGAAGTCGATTTTCGGCTCTCAAAAGAAATTTCAATCGTTGTACTGTTGATATTTGGCTCTGTTGACTAATGAGTTTGCCAACCACTGGCTTATAGTGACAACGTTTTGATAATTGTCATCTTGGGTGTGGCTAGGCATCAATCCCAGCTTTGAGTGTAACAATTGTACTAATGATGATATGTTGGAGGCATTCTGCTGCTTTAGACCAAATTTTATTAGCATGTAGAATATCTGGAAGGATTAAAATTCTGTGGAGAAGGAAAAATCAGAGTATAAGAATGGATATTAGTACTTACTTTATAATATTTTATAAGTATGGGTTTTTGTGTTTCTCAATTTCAAAAAATACAAAATAATTTTTAATATTGTAAGTAATAATTAAAAATCTTTTTAAAGAAGAAAAAGAAGTGAAGTGGAGGGAGAGCGAGGGAAAGGGAGAAGGAGAAAGGAGAATTAGCACTCTGATCCAACTTCCCCCTCACTATTTCCTCCTGCCTTTTCGTTTTTCTATAAAAGAACCTCTGATGTCCTCTCTCCCTCATTCTTCACACCTGGAACAGAAGGTTGTTGCTCACACTTCATCATAATATGAACAAGTTCAATCACATTCTAATTAGACAGTAAGCTTCTTCAGAGGAATAAATATCTTAGATCAGAACTTTCTTAATTAAACTTGATAACTTGTTCCATACATAGCAAATATGTGTCAATAAATTATTGCTAATTCCTTCATACCATTCTCTTTACCACCCACCCATCATTCTTCCAAAATGCCAAGCTCAGGTGAATAATTTTAGAGGAGCTTTGGCTGTGTCACTTGCCTTCTCTAAACTCTTACTAGTCCCTTCCAGTGATTTTGGGAGTCTGGTCATTTTGAAAATGTGATCATTCAGCATTTAACATCACTGTCACCATCAATGCTTCCATTTTTATTGGCACCATCAGCATGACCATGTGAGCATCAGTATTAGCAGGAAACTATTATTTTCCTTGGTAGTTGACACAATTTTATACTATAGCAGCTCAATAAGGTAATTTCCTCCATTTTACAAATGTAAAAACTAAGCTTTTCAAAGGAAAAATACCAGTTTGGAAGATATAAAACTAGATACATAATAAAAATTTAATCCATGTCTATCTGAGAGCTGATACTCTTAATCAGTATGTCCAATATGCATCGCATTCATATATTTTACAGTAAAATATACATCTTACAATAAGCTCTGATGTGTTAAACCACTTAAGTTTTAAATTTATCAGGTGTTCAGTGATTGTTGTACAGCCCCATACCCACCTTTCTAGTCTGCTCTGAACTGGTGAGACTGGGGTATTAAAAACTACATTTCACAGACTCCTTTAACTTCTAGCTTCTCCTTAAGTTCTGCCAATGGGAAGTACAGGTCAGAGATTAGAATGCAAGAGGAGAAGACTTTTGCTCCAGCTCTTACATGGTCTTATGGTCTTATCTTGTTACAGCAGGAGGAGAAAGGTGATTGGGAATTCCAGAAAGCCAGAACTAATCAGCAACACTTCAGTAACTCTTGTAGGTACATAGCAATCACAGCTCCAATAATGGAGACTTACTACCACAGCCCAAGGATTGTATCCCTTGACCTAGAGGTGGCCCGCATAGTTTCTTTTTATCTGTTCTAACACCTCCTCATTTTGCACTTCTGGTCTTTCAAACATAGTTGTAAGCAATTGTTGATATAAAAAGATCCTCTCTTAGATTTAACCAATATAGCTATATTTTCCTGGTTGGGTTAAAATGGAAACAGGAGTGGGCCCAGATAACTAACTCTCAAACACTGGAAACTGGGATTAGTTATGTCATCTCATTGGATTTATAAGTAGAGGTAACTTCATTGACCTTGGTAAATGAGCTTTAGATAACCCATGGAAAGTACTGGCATTATAAATAGTTTAGTTATCATCAATGGTAGCTTGAAATAAAGCATATCTTAAGGTAAGAAGATAGATCTTAAGTGTTCTCACCACACTACCAACAACAAGTAAGTGAGGGGATGGATGTGAATTAACTTGTGGTGATTACTTCACAATGTATATGTATATAAAACAATCACATTGTATACCATGTTTATTTGTCAACTAGACCTCAATAAAGCTGGGAACAAATTAAAATATAATAAATAAAATAAAAGCATTAGGAGACTAAATGCTAATGCACTTGACCATGGTAGTTATAATGATTACAATAAGAACCATGTGACTGGCTGGATCTTTCTCACCTCATTAGTGAGATCACAGAAAGGAATGACAGGCTCAGAGACCTAAATTCTCAACTTAAAGCACAAATCTGGTTATATTCTATGATGGCCTAAAAATATTTTTTAATAAACCCAGGATTGAGATAGTTGACAATATGAATCAGATTTGATCTTACAGTCTAAGTTGAATTGGTCGAATTGACACCTTTGCCAAGTCTCTAATGCTTAGAGCCTTGAATGACCAGGATTGGGTCCTGACATTTGTGTAGACATTTAGTTGCACTTAAATGAACATCATAACCTTGAATCCCTGAATCCCCTTCAGTCTCTCTCTCTCTCTAAAGCAATTAACCTGTTCTTTTTTTACACCCTGTAGACTTCCCTCTTTAAATACCTGTAATTACTTCACCTAAGGCAATTGTCTCTGAAGGGATGCTGAATCTCTTCAAAAGGATTCCTATTGTATTCATTTATTTTTTTATAAAGAACCTTTTTTCCCATTTGTTATATTACAGTGGACATTCAATATTACTTTATTTTAGTTTCAGGTATACAGCATAATGATTAGACAATTATATAATTTAAGAAGTGATCTCCTGATAATTGAAGTACCCACTGGGCACTATACATATTTATTACAATATTATTGACTATATTCCCAATGCCAAAACTTACAACCCTGTGACTGTTTTGTAACCACCAATTTGTGCTTCTTAATACTTTCACCTTTTTTACCCAGTCCTCTAATTCTTCTCTCCTCTGGCAATCAAGAGTTTGTTCTCTGCATCTATGAGTCTGTTTCTTTTTTGTTTGTTCATTTATTTTCTTCTTTAGATTCCACATATAAGTGAGCTCATACTGTATTTGTCTTTTTCTGACTGATTTATTTCATTTAGCATAATACTCTCCAAGTCTATCCATGCTGTCACAAATGTTAAGAGTTCACTTTTTTATGGCTGAGTAATATTCCATTGTATATTAAATGTACCACTTCTTTTTTATCCACTCATCTATTGAAGGACACTTGGGTTGCTTCCATAGGTTGGTTGTTGTAAATGACACTGATGTGTTCACAGGGGTGCATATACCAGAAGTGTAATTGTTGGGTCATATGGCAGTCCCATTTTTACTTTTTTGAAAAACCTACATAATTTCCATAATGGCTGCACCAATCTTCATTCCCACCAACAGTGCACAAAGATTCCCTTTTATCCACATCCTCACCAACACTTGTTTGTTGATTTATTGTTGACAGCCATTCTGACAAGTGTAAAGATATCTCACTGTGGTTTTAATTTGCATTGCTCTGAAAATTAGTGATGTTGAACATCTTTTCATGTCTATTGGCCATATACATGCCTTCTTTGGAGAAGTGTCTATTCAGGTCCTCTGTCCATTTTTAAATGGATTTTTTGTTTATTTGATCTATAGTTGTATGAGTTCTTATAAATTTTGAATATTAACCCCCTTTCAGGTATATCATTGGCAAATATTTTCTCCCATTCAGTAGGCTGTGTTTTTGTTGTTGTTGTTGATGTTTTGTTGATAGTTTCCTTTGCTGTGCAAAAATTTAATTTGATGTAGTGCCATTTCTTTTTTTTTTTCTTTTATCCAAGCAGATATATTAGAAAAAAAATATTGCTATAAGAAATGTCTGAAATTTTACTACTTAAATTTTCTTCTAGGATTTTTATGGTTTCAAGCCTTACATTTAATTTTTTAATCTATTTTGAGTTTATTTTTGTATATGGTGTAAAAAAATGGTCTAGTTTCATTATTTTTCATGTATCTTTCCAGATTTGTCAACACCATTTATTGAATAGACTGTCTTTATCCCATTGTATGTGTCCATATAGGTGTATAGGTTTATTTATGGGATTTCTTTTTAGTTCCGTTGATGTATGTGTCTGTTTTGATGCTAGTACCATGCTGTTTTGATTAACCTTGTGGTATAGTTTTGCCAGGAACCAATTTCAGCATGTCATAATTACAAGAGTTTCACCAAAAGGTTGGTGAAGCTTGCAGGGCTCAACAAGTGCTGAGGGACAAATGTAATTACCTGTTGAAAAATGGTTTCAGGACATTTCCCCAAACCTAAAGATGTGTATATACTATTGTTTGCTGCCAGACAGCTCAGGGCATCTTAAATCTGCATGTTATTGCCTCCTGTTGGCCAAACACCTGAACAGCTGTAGGCTATTCCCTAAACTGATAATGCTTCTGTACCCTACCCTTTCAAGCCCTACCCTTTGAAATGTATTATCTCCACCTTGCCTTAGGACAGATTGTGTTAATAAATAGCACAGGTCCTTAGACAAGGGCTAGTCTTTTTGCTCCTTTAGCTGAAGCACCTCTGACCCCCAATGCCTTTCAAAATTATCTTTTGTCTTTGGACTCCTTCTTGAATCTATGCATCAGCTCCTTTCTCCAGAATGCAGCACCCTTAGTAACGCTGGGACAAGAACCCCAGCAAGTTTGATATTAGATAGTTTGATACCTCCTACTTTATTCTTCTTTCTCAAGATTTCTATGGCTATTAGGGGTGACTCCTATTGTATTTAGACTGAATACTAGTCATAGCCTATGTGCTTCAAGGGGAAAAGGCCCACAATCTGATTCACACACTTAGATTTGCAGGGTTTTGCTGTTATATGAAGAAAAATGTGTGTGATATGTGTGTGAAAAAAAACAGAAAACCAAACAGGACAGAAATAAGGTATATTCAAGTCTTACATTACATATAATGTTGACAGGGGTGCATGTATTTACTGAGGATTATGGCTTCAATATATTAGTCTGAATAATTGGAAGTAGTTCTATAGTTTTTTGATTGTTTGAAAGAAGCTGAAAGTCAATGGTAACTTATAGAGTATGAAGTTTAGAAGCCAGACTTTGCCTGATAGCAGAAAATAATTCCAAAATTTAAGGAGTCAGAAATATTTTAGTTCTCTTTTCTTGGAGCAAGACATTCTCCAGTAGGCCTCCTGATAAGCCCAAAGGATATTCATTTAACTAAAATCTCCAAATATACATGAATACACCAGCATCCTTGTAAAGCTTAGTGTAGTAGTTTTCCTCTGTATACTGAGATGCACGTAGAAGATGGTGATATTGAGATGAATTTCCTAACTTTAATCAGAATAATGGAATTCCATATTGGCAGAGACCCTGGCTCCTGTTTAATTTTCAGATATGAGGTGAGTGCAACTTCTGTAAAGGGGGCAGGGCCTAATTAATCATCACCTTTAGAGATACTTGTGTTGACTAACTTATCATGGTGTTACTAGGAATAAAATAGATAAATATCAAAATGTTCCTGGAGAAGAGGGAGTCACTCACAGGTCACCTTCTCCATTTTGGTGAAGTCTGGAGAAATTATTATGGGAGCAACATAGTGAGGGGGAGCATATGCATTAGTTTTGAGGTATGGGCAGTTCTCTTCCTGGAATTGAAGCACCACCCCTTTACTTCCTCATATGGTCCGAGTGGGGTCTGCCCTGGCACCAGTGGTTGTGTCAGTTAGCATGCTGATGTATTATAATCAGGGTATAATGAGGTTCAAGGGCTCCTGGAGGTCAGATTCAGCACCAGTTTGGTTTAGGCTGGCTCTGGTCAGTTTTTGTGTTTCTAGCCTTCTTCCTCCCCCCTCTCTCCTACCCACCCACCTTGTAACTGAAATGGAAAGATAAGTACATCAGGTTCCAACAGCCAGGGACCAAAAGCATTACTCCATCTGTAAAATCAAAAAAATATATCAGATCTGGTGAATAGAGATAAGGCTTGACTCTCCACAATGGAGTGTCACGCCTCTTGTCTAGTTTCCAGGGCAAAGTCAGTTCAGGGTTGGATCCCCTTTAATGAAGATGAAGCTGGGAGCCTTGGGGAAGGAACTTATGATACTGCCACAATTATATACTGTAGATAAAGCATGTCAAACTCGTGGCCGGAGGGCTACATGCCTCATTTATTTGGCCCGTGTTAGCCTTTGAGTTTGACATGCTTGCTGTAGATCATCCTCAATATTAATGTTAAAAAGACCCGTGTCATAAGCAGGATATCAGAGCACTGGCAAAAGAGAAATTACCAGACATTTCAGGAATTATTAGACACTTGATCATGTTTGGTGATAATCCTGGAGATCTGGAATGACACCGTGTTCCTCTGGAGGGTGGAGGCTGGTGGAGATCTAGTAAAAAGTGAAGATATGGCCTAAAACTCATTCTCAATTAGTAAAGTGGCTCTGTAGATGCACCCTATGATTTCTCCCCCTCCAGTCTCTTAATGCATGATTGGAATAAATACATCCTAAAACTGATTTAATTGCCACCTAGGTTCACTGATCCATAGGTATGAGGCTTATTGGAGTAGGAAAAAAATAAGTAGGAACACTTCATTCCAAAATGGTAAATCTAAGGCAATAATGCAATCCTGGGAAAATTAAAGGAAATAATGTCACCATTAAAAACTTCAAAGAGCCCTGGCTGGGTGGCTTATGTGGTTGGAGCATCATCCCATACACCAAAAAGTTGCCGGTTCAATCCCTAGTCAGGGTGCATATGGGAGGCAACCAATCGATGTTTCTCTCATATGGGTGTTTCTCTCACATCGCTGTTTCTCTCTCCCTTTCTGTTTCTCTAAAATCAATAAACATATTCTCAGGTAAGGATAAAAAAAATTTTTAAAAACCTTGAAAGATGCAGGAGTGGTGATTCTTAAAACAACTTATTTAACCTTTGAACTATGCAGAAGGTGATTGGATCTTAGAGTATGATTTTAAATTACAAATTGAATCATATAATGACTCCAATTTTACACAAGTAGAAACTAAGACTCTTATAGAGAAGAACTCATAGTGAATAAGATAATGAGGACTGAAACCCACATCTGGCTAAATGAGAGACTGTTTCCAATCAGTATGAGAAGTATGTGTCCCACTCATGGATTCTAGGGAATCTACAAAATAAAAAAAGTCTAATCTGTTATACCTCATATTTAAGACCTTGTAAAATCAGAGTTACAGAATCTCTCTCTCTCTCTCTCTCTCTCTCTCTCTCTCTCTCTGAAACACACACACCACTTTTTTACAACACAGTTTAAATTCACCCTTTCTTATTATGCTTTTCTATCAACACAGCCCATTGATGTCTTACCCTCCTTTGTTTTGTGTAATGTTTTCCCCCAGTATGTGTGTGTGTGTGTGTGTGTGTGTGTGTGTGTGTGTGTATGTATATATATATATATATACCATTTGCATTATTTAGCTCCTCTTTTTATTTTGTTTTTCACATATTTATGACTTAGACTCTGAGCACAGTATATGTCTTTGGATGTAATGAAACTGAAGGAGGTAGCAGGCACATGGAAAGAAGGTGGGGAACCTAAAATATCACAGACCTAAATTTGAATTTTGGCTTGCACTTCTTAGCTACGTGGTTTAGCCTCAGATTCAACTTCACCATCTGGAAAATGGAGTTACTTGTAACTCTTCTTGGGTTTGGGGTGAGGATTGTACATGACATTGTAAGTGAAAGTGCCTCAGGGGAGTAGAATATGCTTCATAACTTCTCTTCCCATCTGGCACTTTTTCCTAACCTGTGAAACCCTTTGGTGTACCTCTTTAGCACTGACAAGTATTCATTTTAAAGTGTGGAATATTCAAACTTAAAGAGATTGAAAAACTTATCTTGGGCCATACAATGGCACAGAAAAAAGATTCTAGGTAACCTGGTACTAAGCATCACCTTAAGAGAGAAATGGCAAAGAGAAATCCATCTCCAAGTAAGGGAACAGAGCCATGGGAGGGACCTGGGGGATTCTAAGAGGAGCAAGCATGCTTCCAACATGTACCAGATTGCTACCCCACAAGAGAGAGATGGAAACAAGCACCAGATACTATTCTTACACCATCTGAAAAATAGGATATGTGCATCTCCTTGATACCCATAAACCCCCACCCCATCCCACCAGCCAACTAACTCACCCAGCACCAGGTTCCTACAGGGCTTTTGCTAGAAGTGAGGTGTGCTTATTGAATCCTGAACATACCTCTTATTAGTTCACTATAATTTTCTGTTTATCTGTCCATCATCATAAAACTATAAGCTTCTTTAGAACCAGTAGTGAATCTCCATTTTACTGGCACTTAGAGTAGTGCTTGGCCCAAACGTAGCATTCAGTAAATTACTGCTGAATAAATTGATGCTAAATTTGGAACTCACAGAACACGTTTTCATGAGTTAGTTTATATTTATAAACTGGCTGGTGTGGCTCAGTTGTTTGGGTATCTTCCCATGAGCCAAGAGGTTGCTGGTTCAATTCTTGGTCAGGGCATGTGACTTGGTTGTAGGCTTAATCCCCAGTGGGGGTTGTACAGGAGGCAGCCTGCTGATGTTTTCCTCTCCCATCAATGTTTCCCTTCTTCTCTCTCTAAAAATCAATTAAAAATCTTAAAATCATGAGAAAGAGACATCAGAAGATGGAATACTCTCAAATTAAAAAAATAAAATTATTAATTGTGAAGTGTTAAATATTTTGAAAGTTTGTGGAAGAGAGGGAGCAGGGGTTGGCCAACTATGGCCTATATGCCAAACCTGGCCTGCCAACGCTTAGTGTAAACGCAGTTTTATTAGAGCCCACGTGCCTACTTGTTTATGTAGTGTCTGGGTTGCTTTTACACCACAACAGTAGCCTTGAGTAGTTGGGACAGAGCTTAAATGAGCAACAAAGCTGAAAATATTTACTTACTACCTGGCCCTTTACAGAAAAAGATGGCCAACTCCTGCTTTTGATCATGTAAACAACTTACACATTTTTTTATTTCTTATGAAAATTTTAATTTCATTAAAATTCCTACATTGCCCTTTCAATATAATAGTTTGCAGAAGTTGTTTCTAAAAATTGTTGCTGAAACACATGAGATTCTAGATACTGTTAATAAATTGAGAGATGTACTTTGGTCTGATATGAGTATGGGATTCAGACTAAAAAGATAATAACATTCTTAAACCTTATGTCCTGGTGTCAAGAGTAATGTTGTTATGGTGATGGGCGATCTCTTCCCCACCCACTCCCACATGCCTTCATGCCAGGGGCCCTTGGCCTGTCTGTCCCACATCACGTCATTCTTTCTTCATTTCACAAAACGTAACAGACACTCACCCACTCACCTTCTCTCTGCTTGGTGCAGAAACATGAAGGCACGGCCAGATTCGGAGACATTTTGTCTTCAGTTGCTGTTTTCCCCTTTCTGTTTATTGGTGGGATAAGACTGACCATTCTTTGTGTCTCCTCAGTGCATCATCAGCAATGGATTGATTTATGATACTGGGTTGTTCTCAAATATGTACTTTTTAAAACTTTTATTGATGTGTAAAAAGTTGTACATTTTTAACATATAAAAGTTCTTGAGTTTGGAGATAATTTTATGCCCCTGAAACCATCACTACTATCAAGGCTATAAACATATTCATCACTTCCCAAAGTTTCCTCTTGATCTGTGTGTTATAAGTTATAAAAATTTTTAACAGAGGACTTACCTTTAGCAAATTTTAGGTATATAATTTAATATACATATATTAGGTATATACACTGAGTGGCCAGATTATTATGATCTCTGAACTCTAATATATATTAGAGTCCCAGTGCATGAATTCGTGCATGGGTGGGGTCCGGCAAGCCTGCCCATTGGGAGGGGACATGGGTGGTTGGCCGGCCTGCCTGCTGTTCAAACTCCTGGTCGAGGGGACAGTTTTCATATTAGCCTTTTATTATATAGGATATACACTGAGTGGCCAGATTATTATGCGTTCAGAGATCATAATAATCTGGCCACTCAGTGTATATTACATTGTGTGTGTGTGTGTGTGTGTGTGTGTGTGTGTGTGTGTGTGTGTGTGTGTGTATAATTGACAGCTATGACACTATTCTGTATAGTAGGTCTCCAGAACTTACCTTGCATAAATTCAACTTTGTACCATTTCATCCTCCTCCTCCCAGCCTCTGGAAACTACCATCCTACTCTCTTCTCTATGACTCTGACTCTCTTAGACGCCACATATAAGTGAGATCATACAGCATTTGTCTTTCTGTGTCTGGCTTACTTCACTTCATAAACATGTTGTGAACAACCTTAGCTTGATGCTTTCCAGGTCCAAGGTTGAACCTCACATTTCCCCCAAATCTATTAAATAGCCACACACTCTACCATTCCTTTCCACAAGTACTCCAGATAATGTAGTCTTTCAGGATTACTGTCTTTGCCAGTGTACCCCATTTCCTGGCACTCCTGGGGTGATCACTACTCAAAAGAGGAGGAATAATCTTCTTGCTAGGACTATTATAACAGGCATTTGGAAAGTATGCTTATAAAAATTTCTAAAAATACTATATATTTCCTGTGGGCTTGTGAAGGTCTATAAATTATAAAGAAAAATGCAATACTCATTATAAACTCACATTAGAGGCCACATTTGTGGAGGAAAGAAACAGACACAGATCAGATCGGAAGTAAAAGTGAGGAGAGTTTGAACATTATATGTAATGGCCTAAATAAGTTTTTTAAAGAATTTATGTATGGTTTGTGTAGTTGACAGTTATTTAACAACCTCCTCCAAAGAATTCTAAGTAACAGTAAGCAACATGTGATAAAAAATTTAATCAGGTAACATAGGAAGTTAGACAAAGTTACCTTCCCTATGCCACCAAATCCCAAATTATGGGGTGCTTTTTACCCCATTCTCCATGGCAGACAGAGGTGTGTATGTGGGGAGGAGTGGGTCTTCCTCCCTGAACTCTGACACAATATGTGATCTGGATCTCCTTATTCTTCTTATATGTGAGATCTCAAATTTAGTTCTTAAACAAGATGTACAGTCAATTCTACTACTTTATCCATGTTTTTGGCCAGATGCTCAAATTTCCAGTTTTCATCCATTGTATACGTGCAATTTTTAGTTGTTTAGGAAGAGTATAAATAAAACCTCTTTTCTCTCTGACTACATTTCTCCGATGACAAGCTTTTACCCATCAGTGATTCTGTAGATTTTCTTTCTATCAGTATCCAGACACCTTTCTATGCCCTTCCCTCTGCAATAGCATCGTGTCCACACCTATAACAGAGCCTTTAGAGCAGACATCTTTGGACCCCTTCAGCCTTTGTCTGACTTAATTCATACCAGCCATAGTTTTCTGAGTACAGACTCATTTTATGCTGACAAATGCCACCTCAAGTGTACACTGTGGGTCTATGATCTTTCTCAGCTGGATTTTCCCCAATTTCTCTGAAGCTTTATAAGCTCTACCCAGAAATGCAGGGTAGTTAATGTCCGTTGGGTTTGTTCAAGCCCACAATCCTTCTGGTGAACAATTAAAAATAAAATATTTTTTATTTCTGGTAGAATGGAGTTGAACACTGCTGATACTACATTTATGAAAGTAATAAATGAAGGTGAGGGAGTGGAGAACACCAACATCTTTGATCAACTCAGTGATGGTTGTACTGTGTAGGCCAAATTTGATGGTGGGAGATGCTTCTCTTCTAACTGGGTTCCCTAAAATTAGTCGTAATGATAGGATTCCAGAATAGCATAAGGCAGGTTGCATCAGAGATAAGATGCAATGAACATCTGGAATGGTAACTAGGGAGCCCCAACTACAGAGATGTGTGACAATGCCTAATAAATAATATGCTACTAGAGACGAGCTATATGGCCAGCAAACAAAGGTATCTTTTTTTTTTTTTTTACTTATGTATTAAACAAGATTAAGAACAGGAGAATAGAAGATTAAGGTCAGCTCCATAATGGAAAATTATGATCCTTCATCCAGTTTTTAGATGGAGCCAGTTCTCGGTCCCAGGAGCAAATCCCCTAATGAAGATACTAGTATAATGTAGGTAATAAATAGCCCTCAAATATTCCCCAAGGGAACTGTGTCCACTTACTAGAAACTTTACTAGAGAACAGAAATACATATGAATTATTGAAATGACACTGATGACCAGAGGCTTGAATGTAATCATGCTCCCATCTCCACTCCCATCCTGGCTAGAATGGAGATTTATGAAGGCTGGCGAAGACATGTAGTCCCCATTTAAGTCTTGGCCAGTGTGCCCAGTGGGTCTGTACAACACCAGAGAGTTATTTTCCTCTTCCTACAGTGAATGATTGGGATGGATATTTTTAGTAGCTGCTCACATTTGTTCTCTGACCTGTGGGGTAGATGTCATGAAGGTCAAAATTGCCAAGTGAAATTCCTGAGACTCCTCCTCCATCTATGATGGTAAATCAGAAGTGATATCACATCCCAGGTGGAACTATAGAGCTTAGTATAACCCACCAGGCCTTAAAAGATGCAGAGGAAGTCATACTAGTATCTGTCCTATCCCTATTCAGTTAACCAGTATGTTCCCTGAAAATTCCCAAGTGGAAAGTTTCAGCTTTACTGATTATCAAATCACTGACACTTGGTATGAGGCTGTAGATCTGGACATAGTTATTTTCAATAGCAATGAATAAGGAGGATGAAATGGAAGTTGCATTTATGAGGGTATGATGGCAGGACCTATTTACTCATATTAAAATAAGAATTCATGTCTTAACCTCTGAGAAAACATAGCCTATAGAGACCTTATTTGTTTTGACATCCACAGAACATAATCTTTGTCCACTATATTAATCCTATCATGACCCTGTGGATAGGAAATGACAAGTACTTTAGATGCCTAATAAAACACAGGAGAGTCAGAAATGGTGAAATAAAAACCTACAGAAATTTAGAAGATGGCCATATTGGAGTCTGAGCATGTCAGAACATACCCCTTAGTGGTGCATACTATTTTAAGGTAACTTCTATTCCTAGCTTTTGGGTGTTTCATCATAAAAGAAGGTTGAATTCTGTTAAATCCTTTATATTATTAATTGAGATGATCATGTGATTTTTTTCCTTCATTCTATTAAGGGAGTGTATCGCGTTGATTGATTTTATATGTTGAAACATACCTGCATACCTAGAATATATCTCACTTCATCATTGCTTATGCAATTTTTTTAATGTGCTGTTCAATGCTAGTTTTGTTGATAATGTTTGCATTGATATTCATCAGGGATATTGGTCTGTAGTTTTCTTATAGTGTCTTTGTATGGATTTAGTATCAGGGTAATGCTGCCCTCACAGATTGAGTGTGGAAGTGTTCCCTCCTTTTTTTGTTTGGAAGAGTTTGAGGAGAACCAGTGTTTATTCTTAAAATGTTTGGTGGAGTTCACAAGTCAAGCTAACTAACCCTGGACTTTTATTTGTTGGGAGGTTTGGATGACTGACTATATTTCCTTATGAGTCTGTTCAGGTTTTCCATTTCTTCTTGATTCAGTATTGTTAGGTTTGTGTTATGTAGGAATTCATTCATTCTTCTAGGTTATCCAATTTGTTGGTGTACAGTTGTCTATAGTACTCTCTTGTAATTATGTTTACTTCTGTAAATACTAGTAATGTTCCCTATTTAATTTATAATTTTAGTTATTTGGGTCTTCTTTTTTTCTTAGTCAATCTAGCTAAAAGTTTGTCAATTTTATTGATTTATTTCAAAGAACAAAATCTTGGTTTTGTTAATTTTTTTCTCGTTTTTCTATTTTCTGTTTTTCTTGTGTTGTTTTTTTTTTAAATTAGATTTGATGGGGGTGACATTGGTCAACATGAACATATAGGTTTCCTGTGTGAATTTCTAAGTTACAAATTCTGTATATAGCACCATGTGCCCACCACCCAAAGTCAAATCTTCTCCTGTCACCTCATATTAGGACCCCCTTTTCCCCCCATCCTCATCCCTCTGGCAACTACACACTATTGTTTGTGTTACTAAGTTTCAGTTTTATATCCCACATCAATCAAATGGTTCTTAGCTTTTTCTATCTGACTTCTTTCACTTACCATAATGTTCTCAAGGCCCATCCATGTAGTTGTAAATGATGCTACTTCATCCTTTCTGAGTAGTATTCCATTGGGTATATATACCACATCTTCTTTATTCAGTCCTCTATCGCAGGGCACTTTGGTTGTTTCCATGTTTTGGCCACTGTGAATAATGCTGCAATGAACGTAGAGATGCACATATATTTGGGTGTAAATGATTTCATTTATTTCTTACCTAGTCTTCATTAGTTTCTTCATTTTTTAGCTATGGGTTTAGTTGTGTGTTGTCCTAAGTTCCTTGAGGTGTACATTTAGCTTGTTGATGTGAGACTTTCTTCCTTTTTTCACTGTAAGCATTTACAATGATATGTTCCCCTTCAGCACTTTTTGCTGCATCCCATAAGTTTTAGTATGTTATGCTTTTATTTTTATTTATCAAAATATTTTCAGATTTCTTTTGAGAATTTTTTCTTCAACCCACTGGTTAATAGTATTGTTTAATTTCTACATATTTCAAGATCTTGATTTTCCATTGTTCCTTCTTCTATTGATTCTAGTTCCATTCCACTGTGATCAGAAAAGAAACGTAATATAATTTCAATCTTTTTAAAGTTGATTGTTTTTTGTGACCTAAAATATGTACTATTCTGGAGAATATTCCATCTGCACTTCAGAAAAAAATGTGTATGCTGTGTATGTCTGTTGGATCCAACTCATCTATCATGCTGTTCAAGTTTTCTATTTCCTTATTGATCTTCTGTCTAAGTGTCCTATTCACTATTAAAAGTGGGGTATTGATATTTCCTTCTATTTATTCTAGAGATATTTCTCATTTCAATTTTATCCAGTCATGTTTTATATATTGAGAAACTTTTATGTTTGATGTATAGATGATTATAATTATTATATATTCTTGGTGCACTGACCTTTTTATTATTATACAGTGCCCTTCTCTGTATGTAGTAACAGTTTTGACCTAAGGTCTGTCTTGTCTGGTATTAGGATAGCCACCCCTGCTTTCTTTTGATTATTATTGGCATGGAATCTTTTTTTCCATCCTTTCACTTTCAACCTAAGTATTTCCTTAGACCTAGTGTCATTTGTAGAAAACATATAGTTGGATATTTGAAGAAAACAGTCTCTTCCCCCAGTCTTTATGGATTGGATCTTTGAAGGGGAAAACCTTTAGGAATCAACCTGGCATGAAGGCTTATGGTATTCTCAGCCTCTCTGGGCCTGTGTATGTTCTTTTCCCCTCATCTCCCCACAGTCATGGCTGCCTTTAAATGTCTTATGTCCCCTAAGAGACTCACCACTGCTTCTTCTCAAGGTCTCTCCTGTTTTATTCCTCTGCCAAAAGCTCTTGCCTCCAGGAGCCTGCAGGTTTGTTGCACCCACTCAGGTCTTTCATGCCATGGTGCCTGCAACTGTTTTTAGTGGCCTCCAACCTCATATCCAAACTATGCCACCATTTCCCCCAGTGCTCCAAATTAGGGAAGATAGAAAGCAGTGCCTTGGGTGTCTCCAGAGAGATCGGAACAATGAAAACAATTTTTGCTCATTTCCTTCAATTAAATGGGAAGAACCAGGAATTGGACAGCTCCTTCTGACCGTGCTATGCCAGAGAAAGGAAAGGACATAGGCAAATCCCAAAATTTTATTCCATATTGAGTGTGATTTCTTTTATTTTTCTTTATTTTATTTTATTATTTTTAGTTAGACATCCACTTGGCTGTTACAAATCCTCAACTGATTTCTAGAATTTCCCCAAAGGTACATTGGTCACTATGTCATTCATTTTTATTTCCATGGGGAAACAAAGGACTGGAGCTTCCTAGTTCACCATCTAGCTAATGACACTCCACAGAACTAGTATTATTTAAAACTAGAGGCCCTGTGCATGAAAATTCGTGCACTCGGGGGGGGGGGGTCCCTCAGTCTGGCCTGCACCCTCTCTCAATCCAGAACCCCTCAGGTAGGGTCCCTAGGCCTGGCTTCAGGGCCTATCAGGGCTTTCCTTCCCCGGGCTACAGGCAGCTGGCCCCACCCTTGCCGCTGCCACTGCTTGCCATCTGTGCAGCACTGCCCCTGCGCCCCCCTCCCACACCTCCCCTGCCACTGGTGGCCTCCCTCTGCAGGAGACAGGCTGGGGTGTAATGGCTTGGCTGGCTTGGGCCTCCCTCTTTTTTTGCTGGGGGTGGGGCCAGCCCTGTGAGGGGCCGTCTGCCTACCTGATCACCCCTAACCGCTCACCTACCTACCTGATCACCCCTAACCACTGGTCTGCCTACCTGATCGCCCATAACACCTCTGTTTGCTTGCCTGATTGCCCCTTACTGCTTGCTTGGGGGCAGGGCCAGCACTGACTTCCGGTTGGTCAGCCTCCAGTCATTACTGGTTGTTACAACCCAGGTTTTTTATATTAGGATAATTATTAACAGCCTTTTATAATTAATTTTCCTCCTTTCATTACCTTTAAAAGTGCCATAATCTTCAAGCAGAGTAAGTACTTACCTCTTTGATTTGGTTAATATGTAATGGCATAGCAATAATAATCAAATGACTTATGTTCTAGTACCAGCAAATTTAGGGACTACAATTTATAAAATCCCAGTGTTTTTAATGCTCACTTTGCTTAGTGGTCCATGTGTACATATAATTTTATAGGTATGCCAAGAAATCATAATGTGACTAATGAATGTGGCAGAGAAATAACTACTGTGTAGCACTGGAGAAGTCAGAACATACTGGGGACTAAAGTATTTGGATATGGATTAATGGAAGAGGTAGGATTTGGAAACTAGTAAATGATAATTATATTCTAAATGAAAGTTACCAATAAATAAACATGATAAGGGAGATTCTAAAGCATACATGTAAAAAATATGTCAAAATTCAACATCCATTTTTGATAAAAGCTCTCAACAAAGTGGAGGGAATGTACCTCAACATAAGGTTGCAAATGTTTTCTCCCATTCTGTAGGTTGCTCTTTCATTTTTGTTGTTTTCATTTGCTATGCAGAAGTATTTTAGTAGTTCCATTTGTTTATTTTTGGTTTTATTGCCCTTGCTTTAGGTTTCAGATTTAAAAAGTCATCACCAAGACCAACCAGCGGTAAGGAGCTTACTATGTTTCATTTTAGGAATTTTTTAGTTTCAAGTCTTACATGCAAGTCTTCAATCCACTTTGAATTAATTTTTGTGTACAGTGTAAGATAGTTCAGTTTCATTCTTTTACAACTGCCTGCCCAGTTTTCCACCCTCTATTTATTGAAAAGGCTGTCATTTACCCATTATATATTCTTGGCTCATTTGTCATAAAATGATCATAAAAGCATAGGTTTACTTCTGGACCATTAATCTGTATGTCTGTTTTTAAGCCAATACCATACCATTTTGATTACTATAGCTTTGTTATATAGTTGTTTAAAATCAAGGAGTGTTTTTTCTCAAGATTGACTTGGCTACATGAGGTTCTTTGTGATTTCATGCAAATTTTTAGGATTGTTTGTTCTATTTCTATGAAAAATTACATTGGAAAATTTGATAGTGATTATACTAAACTAGAGGCCTGGTACATAAAATCCGTGAATGGGTAGGGTCCCTGGGCCTTCCGGCTGCTGGTCAGGCCCTTTCTTCCAGCTGCTGGCCAGGGTCTCCCTTCCCCGGCTGCTGGCCAGGGCCTCCCTTCATTCCACACCACCCCCTGGTGGTCAGCACATGTCATAGCGAGTGATCGAACTCCCAGTCAAACTCCCGTGGGACAATTTGCATATTAGGCATATATATATATATATATATATATAGATATATATATATATATATATATATAGATTGCTTTGGGGAGCAAGGAAAATTGAACAATATTAGTTTTTCCAATCCATGAGCATGTAGTGTCTTTCCATTTATTTACAATCTCTTTCATTTAATGTCCATAGTTAAATTTATTTCTAGGTATTCTCTTTTTTTTACGACATTGCAGTTAAGATTGTTTTATTTTTCTTATAGTTCATTATTAGTGTAGAGAAAGAGAACCACAGATGATTTTTATATATTGATTTTATATGCTGCAACATTACTTAATTAGTTTATTATTCCTAATGGTTGTTTTTGGTTGTTGTTCTTTTGGTAGCATGTTTAGAGCTTCCTGTATAGAATATGTCATCTGCAAATAATGACAGTTTTTGTTCCCCCTTTTTGATTTGGTTTCTTTTTCTTGCCTAATTCCTCTTATTGGGGCTTCCAATACTATGTTGAGTGAAAGTAGCAAAATTGGGCATCCTTGTCTTGTTCCTGATCTTAAAGGAAAAGCTTTTCACCATTGAGTATGATGTTAGCTGTGTACTTGTCATATATGGCCTGTATTAGGTCTGCACACTTTAAGGGGGCACGATTGTGGAAATAGTGAGCTAATGATTAGTATTAAAAATCAGCTTCTAGCTTTTATTGTGGCTTCTCCACCTGACTGTTCTCAACCTGAGTGGAATTTCACCAGTCAGTGGTGGTTGGCAGTGGTTTGAGCAGAACCATGTCTAAATAAGATTTTGGACTATTCTTCTTTCCTTCTATAAGTCCTCAGTCTCTTCTCTGTGAGGCCTTGCACTGAAGTTAGTGCCTTGGTCCCAGTGTGTTTTCACATTGCTAAGCAACACATACATATTTTACCAGGAGTCTTCTGGAGACATACTGTAACTTGCTAACCTATAGGCATCATTTAAATGGGAGGATTTGGGGGCATTCAGATGAATATTTAGGGTCCCTTTCTCACCCTCTGGCCATAGCTGAAAGATTACTACTCACTCCTTCTTAGTGATGAGACAGAGGCCCTATGTTCACAATTTAGATTAAAAATTGTTTGAAATAAGATATTTTGAAATGAATGGGAAGATATTGGATTCAGTTTCTCTTTGGGAACCCATTAAGTTTATTCAATTTAGCCCAGGGCTGAACATGGCCCACAAAAATCTAACACATGACTTTCTCATTTTAGATTCAGCCTGAAAGTAAATAAAAACAAATGGAAAATATAAAACGAAACAATTCCTGGACTCTCAGGTTGACTCAGAGATTTTATTTTATATCACCTATTTTAACCCCAATTTCTAAAAACAAACACATTTTAATCACTTTTCAAGATGTTCTATCTTTTATTAAATATGCACTTAAAGAAAAAAAAACATTCTTCAATTGTCAAGATTAAATGTGTTTATTTTGAGTTAGTGGATACAATGCCATAGTTGATACCAGCACTCCAAGCTACACCTATGTATTTGCCTCTAAACCTTTACACGTTGTCAGTTTCCATTCCTCTAACATCCCACCACTGGGCCTCCTATTTCTAGCAAAATCATCGTTCAATTTTTTTTTAAAAAAAGTAAAAGTAAAATTGAACACTCTATTGTGCTTCCAGTGCCCACAGAAGAATTATAATTGTCTCAAATAAATGTTTATTGTTTTCAGTGACGGGGAAAAATCGATAGCATGAGCACTAGTAATGACACTACTAGAAGAGAAAGAACAGAATACAGATTAAAATAAGCATTTTTAGGCTGGAGGAGTTAGTTTCCCCTTCGTTAAAAAAAATCCACATATCATGGATAGGACTTCAGAGTTCAGTTGTTCCATTTGTGGGCCACACACTTAAGCACACTGGCTAGGACATTTTTGCATTGAAATGGAAGCATTACAAGCTTTATGTTCTACCATTAACACTTCCAGATTTTTCACTTAATATACCTGCCAACCTAATGATTCCTGCATGCATTAGAATTTGCTCTTGTAGCGTTAAGTTTATTTCCCCCCTCCCTCCCACTCCCGTAAACATTGCGATACAAACTCTTCACCAAATTTCATGAGAATGTTGCAAAGAACAGCTCTGTGCCACCTCAGGACAGGGCTTCCCTGTCCTCTCTCCAGGCTTACAGATGGGTCAGTGGTATTGATCCCATCTCATCCTGCATGCAAACAGACTCCGCTCCCATAATTTCCCCATGCCGGAGGCACATGAGTCGGCAAGTATGCATACAAAAAATGGATTGAAAAAGGAAAGGAAAGGGAAAAAAGAAAGAAAAGTCTTTCTTGTTAAAGCCTATCATCCTAGAAGGAATCCATTGCTTTGAATTCACTTAAGGCCTGTACCGGCGAAATGTGTTTCTTCTGAGACCCTCGCCTAACTCGCGTCTGGAATTCTTCAGGCTTTTCTCTCTTCACAAGGGGCTTCTTCTCCGGAGCCTTCATCTTCCAAGACACAACAGGGGAGTTGACAGCTGCTGTCCCATAGACCTTCTGGTATTTGGTCGAGGCCACATAGGAGGCTTTTACAGTGAGGACAACAGCATTCATCAGGTTTTTCGCTGCCTGGATGAGCGATGTAGCGCTGTCCAGCTAGAGTGAGATACACCTGGGTTAGTCAAGGCACAACATTCACAAGATGGTGGTGCAAGTTCACAGTTAAAACAAAGCTTTGCTTGTGCAACTATACAGCACTGCCCCCAAAGGAGCAAATGACTACGTGATAAGGTGAATAGGACATAATACAGTCATCTATCTTCTCCCAAGGTAAAAAAAAAAAAAAAAAAAAGGTTACTCTATGATGCATAATTTATTAAAGTCCAGATACCTCTAAAGCAAAACTCTCTCTCTCTTTTGAGCACATAAGAATTCCAATGTTAACAAAAGTTTTTCAAAGTAGAGATCTCATATTACTACATTAGGCTGATTGGTGGTAATAGACACATTCACTCAAATGTTTGAAAAGCATTTGGCAGACACTGAAGAATTAAAGGTATTGGGGTTACATTGTAATTGTATGCCTCCCCCAGCAGAAGTATACATCTATTTATAGATTATTTCTCCATCTTCAGTTTAGGATTGGTAGGGATGCAGGCAGCTAAGCAAAGGAACACCCGTGTGTGTTCTGGCTTTTGCTTAAGTGTTTATTAAGCTTGAGTATCCATTTACCTGTTCCCAGGTCTTGAATATACCTCTTATAAGAATATCAATAATTGTGCCAGACTGTTGTAGGTCAGGGAGACCCCGGGTCCCGGTGTTAATGAAATATTGATTTAGCACTATGTGCCAAACACCATTGTAGTTCCCCATTTAACTCTCACAACAATCTATGAAGTGGCAATTATTGTCATTGCATGTGCCAGTCCTCTTTTTACAAAAAAGCAAAGGTCTAGTAACCTCCATGGTTTTATGCAGCGTAAGTGATGAAGTCTCACAGACTGTATTACTGTACCATACTGTCTGCTGCTGGGCAGGATAGTTTCAAAAACACTATGACAGCTCAAAGCAGAGTAGGTATAGAAGCTCATCCCCAGACCCTCAGGCCAGGGATTTTTTAAGGCTCTCTCTCTTCTGCTTTTAGCTAGTTAGACAGTGTGGTACTGTAGGCTAGACCAGTGGTCGGCAAACTCATTACTCAACAGAGCCAAATATCAACAGTACAACGATTGAAATTTCTTTTGAGAGACACATTTTTTAAACTTAAACTTCTTCTAATGCCACTTCTTCAAAATAGACTCACCCAGGCCATGGTATTTTGTGGAAGAGCCACACTCAAGGGGCCAAAGAGCCATATGTGGCTTGTGAGCCGCAGTTTGGAACCACTGGGCTAGACCATTTAATGTTTCAGCCTTCTTTTTCCTTTACTTCCTGAACCATAGATGCTGGAAAATATCAAAACTTCATTTCCCAGACTCCCTTTCAGTCAAAATCTTACATGTAACCCAGTGAAGGGAAAGAAATAACAGCTGGACTGAAAATAGGACTCTAGCCTCAGGGACGCTTGAGCATAGTTTGATCACTCATCCAACTTCTTGTAATATCAACTAAGGAAATGTATCCATTACAGTTAGATGAGGGATCCAAGGATGTTCCTAAGAAATGTGGTTCCCGGTTGCTGTACGACCTGTAATTGATGGACTGTAGCTGCATTAGAGAATTGAAAGCCAGGCCTTCAACCTTCTGGGTACAAGATGATTAGCAAAAGGTTCAAGCTCAGGGACCCCAAATGCTGTGACTTCCCTGTGTGATGCAACCTGCACTCACTTTAGCTTCCTGTCATTTCTTGAGACCAAAGTTGTGTCCCTAGTTGTGATCAGGAACATGCTGTCCCTTATCCATAATTAAGGTTAAATAAAATAATGCTGAGTTAAGAAAAGTATTTTATGACAAATGAACCCAATTCTTACAACAACAACAACAAAAAAAAAAACCCATAGAGTCAGATAATTGGGGGTTAAAGATGTTTTTTATGTGTGAATTCTTTGAAATACCATAGAAGTGAGGTTTCACCACTGAGGGAAAAAAAAAAGATTAAATGTCAGTATTACATTGATCTTGACCTCAGTATAATGTAAAAAGTAAAGTGATTTATGGATTAGAGCCCTGATTCAGCAAATATTATAATTGACTTGCTTTGCGAATTAAGGCAACCAAATGGGTAGTGTAACTACTTCCTTTACCACTCTGTTACACTGTACAAGATACACACATACCAAAATAACTGCTTAACCCAGGCTGTTTTAGTTCATACAGCCTAAATTCTTACAGCTAGCTAAGGAAAAGAAAATTCTAGATTATTCATATTAAAAGAAGAGGCTAAGTGTGGGTTAGTGCAGTGGTTCTCAAAGAACAGTCTGGGAACCAGCCTGATCAGCATCACCTGGGAACCTGTTAGAAACTCAATTCCTCAGGCCCATGCAAAACTCTGATTTTAAAAACTTTCAATCCAATGAGTTCAGGACTTTTACCATGTGTGAATTTGGTAACATCATAGCCAGTTATCTGACTGAATTTCATTTTTTTCACCTTTTTTTTAAATTTCTTTATTGATTAAGGTATCACATATTTGTCTTCATCCCCCTTCACCATTTTTTTTAGTACTCCCAGGTAGAAGTATAGATAACTAAGGAAATAGATATGATAATAATTAATGTTGGGACTATTAGAAGATCAGTCATGCTTCCTTAAGCTAGGTAATGTAACCCTTGGCCAATTCACAGGTTCCTATAAGTTGGTCATATTTCAAAAATAAGTAATAATCATTCATAAAGTTAGTTAATTCCATTGTGTGCTGTGTGTAAAGAGAGGGTGAAATAATATAATAGTATGGGCAGTTCTGTCGCTATGCTTCAGAGCAATAAAACTAGTAGAAGAGGACATGTCTATTGTATTATTAAATGGTTCCCATAAAGCAAATCTTGGAAAAATTGAGTGGATCCAAAGAGAAGAGTAATTTGGAGATTTTTTTACCACAGATTCCATTTTCAGATAGATGGTGTCTAATTCTGCAGCAAAAATATGATAGCCTGTCTCTTCAGAACCCCTTTGCTCTCCCAGCCTGAAGCAGGAATTGGTGAATAAACCTAATACATTGGTCAAGAGTGTGATAGCTCTGAAATATAAAGCCAACTACTTCATTCAAGCCACCTGGTAGGGCAGGTACCACTTTGTGGCCAGGCAAAGCAAGGAGGGGAAGGACCTGTCAGCTAACCTGGAACAAATACACCCCTAGACAATAAGACCCACTTAAAATTAAAATGTAAAAAAAAATAAATAAATAAATAAATAAATAAATAAAATTTAAAAAAATGTTAAAAAAATAAAATTAAAATTTTTACTTTTTATTAAAACAAAGGATAGATTTTTCCATATGCCCTATACCCACTTAAGTGAGTAATTATCAGTACAATAACAATTTGTTTTATTTAAAAATAGGTCTCCCCAATGCTTGTCCAAAATAGCACTGAGACCTGGTTTCCAAGTGGCACATTTTGCTAAAAAAGTTCACTTCCTTAAAAAAATGCATGAAAAAGAGTAAAGCTACATGGCCAGGAGATTTTTTTAATACAAGGTTTTGGAAAACTTATTTAACATAATTGCATTCTGTTTTGTGATTTATACCGTAACCATGGCATTTTCAAACAAGACATGCAAATGATTCTGTACAAAGTTTTAATAATAACCAACATTGATTGAGCAATTAGCAGGTGCTTGGCTTTGCCTTAGTCCTTTTAATTAAATTGCATGATTTAAGTTTCAAAAAACCTTGAAGTAGGAACTTTCATTACCCTCATTTTACAAGTTAGCTTAGCAAGGTAATCTAACTTGCCCCTGCAGTAACTAGCAAAACAGAGATTAGGACAGTACTATCTCTCTCCAAAGCCCACCATCTGTACCACTACATGACTTCTCTGAAGCATCCTTTAACCTCCAGGGTCTTGTTTTTTCAGTGACTACCTGTCATTCAAATGAACCTGTCTCAATTATTACCTTACTCTGGGTGACACTCTCTCCTTTAAACCTGTGAACAGCTTGTAAACATCAGACTATATCTGGTGAGAGCTTCCATCTCACCTGGTCTGTGATTTTCAGTCTCATCCTCAGGGCCTGAATTCTTTATAACGGGATGTCCTGGCCCCGGTTGTGCTCCTGCTCAGCCCTTCCCTGTCTTTCCTAGCGTTAGGATCTGTCTCCCTGCCTTAGATTCTCCCTCTTGGTGGCAGTGTCTGGAATCTGAGACCTGCAGGTTTCTCTCGCACTTGCTTAGCTTCTCTGGAGCACGTTCACTACACAGCTGTAAGGACTGGTTTTACCCTCGTTGGTGTTCTATGCCTTTACCTGGGCTGGTTGTGCTAGCTTTAAAATAGCCTCAAAAGTGAACCAATCGTAGCTATTCCTCATGCTGGCCTGCATAGACACTGGACTTTTCTGCAAAAAGAGACACATATTTTCCCTGCTTAAGGGCCTTTCTATTCCTATAAGACATTCCACTTAGTTCCTGTATCTAGTCTAAGAGACACTAATTTTCATCCACTCTTAAAAATAAGAGCCTACATTTAGCAAATGCAACCATGAGCCAGTCTCTGGACCAGCTCCCTGAGAATCCTTTTCTTATTCAAGCTCACAACCACTCCTGACACAGGAAACACTCTTATGCTCCACTAGGATTTAGAGAGTCATGCAGCTTGTCCAGCATCACATTACAAATAAGAGGTGAAGAAGCCAAGATTTAAATCCAGGCAGCCTAATTCCAGAGCCCATGAGCTCACGGATGCTGCTTCCCAGATCCACGTATGACAGAAGAATCCACAGCCCCCAAATCAAGTAGGCCGTGCTGGACTAATTCTCTCCATTCCAATTCGTAGGTGTCTACTGTCCCTAACCAGAGAAATCAGGCTTCCCCTAATTCTGTCACTATTCTTTTAAAATATCAAAGTGCTATTTTAAAAAGGCAACAGATGTTTCTTCACATCTTGTTCTCTTGCAGTCCATGAAAAGCAAATGAGGCGGCGAGAGCTGTTTTACAG
The DNA here is from genome assembly GCA_025583905.1 of Ia io. Lineage (NCBI taxonomy): Eukaryota > Metazoa > Chordata > Mammalia > Chiroptera > Vespertilionidae > Ia > Ia io. The sequence goes on along the minus strand of JAJQQW010000011.1, from coordinate 62,496,026 downwards.
CCGTTTCAATGGGCTTTTTCTGCCTCTGCTGCCATTCTTATCTTCTTAACCCCACTCAACTTCTAATGCATCTCTTTCCATATACCATTCTCGTTTGCTATTTTGAATAGGAAAAAATACTAGAGGGAGAACTTTAATGAATTGTGATTCTGCCATTAATTGATATTTGTGCTGCCTAAGTCCTTATGTCAAAAGATGAAAAGGGCTTAACTCAAAATTTACACGATCATCTGAAGAGTTCTAAAACCCAGGTCTTAAGTTCCATGCTATTTCATTAAGAAGAGGTTTACACTGCAAGAGGTGTTTTGTTTCCATAGAAACAACTGTGCCTGCACGACTCAACCATGATCTTTTAAATGAAAGTGCAACTACATTTCTTGAAACGTTGAATTCTCATTTACTCTTTACCCTGTAGCCTGTCACTCCATCTTTCTCCCGACTTATTATTCATCCAAGTATTTCTTCAGACATCTAGTGTGTATCTATTTTCTGCCAAACTCCGGGCTCCGAGTGATAAGTGCTTTAGTAGGATGTCAAGTGCTAAAGGAACAGAGAGAACGGGGAATCTAACTGGAGTCAGGTAAGGACAGGGTAGGAAAATAAAGTTTCATGATGGTCAGGATATATAGACTTGCTTTAATGAATGAAATACAAGGTTGTTGGTGACTGAATGGTTCGGCAATGAAGGACAGTTCTCACATTTCTAGCTTATACAACTGGATATGTATTGAGGCTCTTAACCCAGATGACAGAAATAAGAGGGAAGATGAGGTGGTACAATGCTAAGTTTAACTTTAGACTGATTGGATTTCAGGTGTCTGTGTTACATGTATTTATTAAAGGGACACTTGAAATTATGGAAGTGAAACTCAGGAAGCTAGGTATAATAAACCACATATTTGCTTATTTTGGTCTCCCTCACAATTTCACGAACAGTTTCCTGTACACTATAGGCATATAATTCGTGTCAATCCTAATTTATTCTTCCCTTCATATTATGTAGCATTTATACAGAGAGATATAATAGAGTGCTGAATGAAATATTAAATCCATATTTTTAATCAGGTCAAAAAGCCCACTAAGTGTACTAAAAATTCTCTCAGCATTATAATTTCAACATCAAATTCAATATTCTTTTCATAATTGAAGCTATAACATCATCAAGAAATATATTAACTATTCCTTGACAGCCAAGGCTACTTCCTAGTTCAAATAATTAGCAATCACTCTTGATAGTAATGGTGACCTTCCTGGGGCCAGCCAACAATAAAACAAATGCAGTTTAGATTTAACAGCTGGTTTTAAAAACATACTCATTAAAAACAAATAGCACAGTCAAAGGTGCAAAAACTGTGAAAGAGGTACTGAAAAATGCACTGGATTAACAACATATAACATAGTAAATGGCTTAGGTTATTAATGTGAGAGGGCCACATATAATAATTACAGAAGAAAATTAAAAATTTCACTGAGTTCTACATTCATCCATTCAAAATATGCATGTTGAGCTAGAAATACAGCCTGGAAATAAATCTATTTTCAAAAGGCTGATTATCTATTACCAAAAAATAATAAACCACAAATGGCAGTTCATAGAAATCCCAGGTACAAAGCAATCTTTCCTTGAATTCAAAATAATGCAAGTGCCACGAGACTCCTGGCTAAGGTAAATAGAATAAAAGAAACCAAATCCATTTGAAGGTGATTTTGAAATATAATAAAAGTGAAAAATTTGCCTTGATTACCTCAAAAAGCTTAGCAGTGCCCAGGAGTGGGAACCCAGCCCCCTTTGGGCTTAGGCTATTTTAATTCTCTCAATCAGAAGGGATAGCACTACCAATTCTGAGAATGTTAAAATTGTTCCACAAATAAGGTTAGACTACATTTTAACCAAACAACATCTTTTAATAGTAATAACCTAGTGTTTAACATAAGAACCAGAAGTATTTTAATGGAGCTAGGCTAAACACATTCAGGCCTGGGGTACTGTTGGGAAGGGAGGAAGTTGTGATGGGAGAATTGACAATCAATTGGAAGCAAATACCTGGAGAAAATTGGAATCTTTCCACTAGAACTGGTCATTTATTTATATTTAAACAGTTATCTACTCAAAACGAGTCACAAATTGCTTGCAAGGAAGAAAAAAAAAAGACTTTGCAGCAAGTCAACTTTGCTGTTAATGAATGGGAGGTTAGAAACCCAGAGCATTGGCGCCTATTATCTGCCAACAAGAACATTTCATGTTCAAAAAATCCATGAGGCTTTGAAGAGATATTTGATCTCCTTAGAAACTCTGATACATTTGAAATATCTGCCTGCTTTTCCCAGAGTCTATAGCAATAACACTTTTTTTAAAAAACTCTAGCCAGTGCAAGGTAATAAATAACTCAGGCAAACAAAGACATGGGAAAAGGCTCAACCTAATTGCATCTTTTCCCACTTTATGGATGTGTACACACTTGCAAAAAAAGACAATTCCTTTGTGGCGAGCCCTCATGTGCCCTAGTCCACTCACTCTTCCTCACCAAACATCATCAATGCAGTGAGTTAGCAAAGGTAGATTCCTTCCTGTTAAGACAATAACTGGGTGATCACAAGGCAGCAATTTGCCATTCACCCATGTGGTGGCCACATCAGACATTACTAATCAATCATGGCACTATGCTCCCTCAGAATCTGCTGGGTCACAAGGGTAGTAAAACATCTCTACCTCCCTCCTCCAAGCGGCCACATTTGGACAAGAGTTGTCAAAAACAACTTGATAGGTTATCAATTTCACCTCTACTCCTGTATTTAAATTAACTTGTTTAATACATTTTGATTTTATTCTAACAGAGCTCTGACAAATATTTTTATCTAAATGCTGCATATACTCTTTTTTTACACTTATCACTGACACCATAATTGCTAGTTAGTGAGATCATCAAGTAGGAGACATAAGTATTAAGAGAAGTGCAAAGCGTTTGGGCAGGAGTTATAATCAGGGGATAAAAATTAGCTGGATATATTAGCAAGTATGGTGGCTGAAATGAAAAATGACCATCAGAGGTATAGTGTGATTATTGTTAAAAAGAAAAAATAGCTGCATTAAAGCTATTTGTATGAGAACATGTACCAATCCTTGATGACTACTAGTGAAAATACTGTGGGATCACTCCTATAGAGTTGGATAAATCCCAGGGGGTATCCCCCTTTGATTATGGGATCTTGAAAAGCAAATGTTTTACAACTGTAAGTAGTGAGTCAATCATGACAGAAAGGAGGGCAAGATATGTGCTATTTTTTCTACAGGGCTACCTTGAGTGATGCCAGGGAGGCAGCTGGTGCTCCAACACTGAAGACCAGTAGTTAGGAAGCCTGCACACAATGGCTCAAGATTAAGTTGGCAAAGGCCTTAGCAGAAAAGCATCGCAATGTTAGTCAGGCTAAGAAAAAATGCTCCATAGTGTTGCTGAGAAATTTGCCAACTGGCTCTCGGGTAACTTTCTCAAGTGGACATATTTGTGTCTTGGTTCGTAATTCATTTAGGTAGGTAGTAGCACTTCATCGTCAGCCAGTCCACTGATTAACTGTCTCATTTGCATTTTTTCAATTATAGGTAAGTAAACCTTGGGGACGCCCATGAAGGCTTAATTGCAGTCAACAAATTTTCTAAATATGGCTTAGGGCCATTTTTCTCACCATTAAAGGCAGTACTGTTTTTGTTCAACCCAAACAAGGCATTCTTGCTAAACTTGGAATCCCAAGGAGAAGTATGAGTATTGAGGTATGTTGGCCCTTGGAAAGTTATGAACAGGCATTGCTTAGGCAGTTTCAACCTCCCTTTTCTATATTTCTTCCTCCCTGAACCCTTCCTTTTCCCACACTTTTCCGACTCATCCTCTCTGGGTCGTTCCCACATAACAACAAAACTATGAGAAATAAATCCAATAGGAGAATTACCAATGGAGTTTTAAGCTTCCACCCTAATTAGTAGATATTCCTGTGTAAGAAGACAATCTTTGTGACATCACTATAAAAAGTTCATACCTTGTAGCAATTCGTCAAAAGGCTAAAGCTTCTTTAGCCTTCCCTAGAGGGAGCCAGCTAGTAGATCAGTATCTTTGATTCCTCTATTTCCCCCACTGTCCCTCCCTGAGCAGTATCAACATGACTGGCCGACAAATCTAGGATAAGTCATTGCCCAAGAATCCAAGAGAAATATGGTAAGTCTTCACAAAATGGATGAACAAGCCGCTAATAGACCCTCCAACCTTGTAGGAATGTGCTGAAGGCCATTTAACACCACAAAATGGCTCGTAGGCTCTGGCACACAAAGTGCAACCACTGAGTGAAGAACAAACCACATGAGTCAAGGACCACATCATTGGGTGCTGGTCGGTGGAGAACTGTGCCAAAAAAGTAAGCATAATCTCAGAACCCTGGGTTATTCTTCTCCCTTCTTAAACTTCTCTTCACATTCAACCACAAGGAAATGTATAACTTGGAATTATTCCTATGCTGGGGAAAGTCACCTCCCATCCGGCCCATGCCCCTCTCCTCATCCGGTGAGTGGAAAGTGCTGGTTGAAGCCTCCATTGCTACCTGGGTCCTGGATGAAAAGAGTTGAAGAGCAGAGTAGACCTCATCCCCCAGGGACTGTTTGCTGCCTCTCTTTAGGATCCTAGTTCCCTCTACCTCACCCCTTTTTTCCAACTCCTGTTCTTTTTCTTCCCTCTGGTAAGATATTCTCACATTTTGTGCTCTGCTTCCTGCTTTCCCTCCCTTTCTATCTTTTCTTTTCTTATGGTGCCTAGGCTCTGGATTCAAAGCCCTAGTTCAAAGCCTGATTAAGCTGATCACCAGCTGTGTGATCTTGAGAGATCTACTTAGTCTAGCTCTATCCACTTCAGATTTTTAAAGTAAAAATGAAAAAATAAAACACCACACATTTAAGTACTTAGATATTAAATGAGATAATATCCTTAAAGCTAAGTGCTTAGAACATGGTAGGCCCTTAGTAAATCTTAGTGTTTATTATTACTGTGATTTATATTTCCTTAAATTACCATTTCATTAAAAAAAAAAAGGAATCTTTAAAATTATACTCTCTAAGTCCTCCTCTTTTACTTTCTTTTTTAAGGTTCCCCCATCCAGCATTTGGAATTCTTTCTGTCTTCTTACTAAACCTAGTATCATCTTGGCTTGCTCTCAATGCCTGAATATTTCCAGTTTAAATGTGTTAGGGATAAAGGCATGAAGAAGTTTACCAAGTGAAATATATAAGCATCAAATAAATAAATAAATAAATCTGTATCTTTTCTAGTTCTGTTATATTCTTTAGCTAAAGGAAAGGAGGAATCAAGATTCAGCCCAAGAAAATGAGGATTTTGTATAAAAGCGAGACACCCCAAATATCTAAGAACATTTAGTCTTTATTTAACCCCTATAAGCTCTAAAACTAGAAAGTTGATATAGCTGTAATAGGAGATAGAGGGAAGACAATGTTTAAAGGTCTAATTTAAGCATAAAAAGAAATAGTATAAAATATTTTACCCAACCAAGTATAGGGCCTAATTCCAAAAATACAAGCTGTTCATTTTGGTTAAGATATCATTTATTATTAAAAAGAAAATGATGTTATCTGGAAAGTATAATATCTTAATTCATTAAAATCTTATATTGTTGTCAGAAGCCAGTTGAGAGTCCCAGCTGCCTCAAAAATGGAGCCCTTTCTGGCCTAGAAAGTCTTACCAATCACTGCAGATCAACCTTCCAAGCCCTGTGTTTTATCTCTGTCAATCAAAGTCTTAAATCTATTTTTCTATAAGATATGAGCTATTTTAAATCTTTACCTCAGTCTTGAAAGGAACACCTGCATCTCCAGCTAAGGCATTAAATATACATATTCTTGAGAGGTTTGTGAATGGCTCATCAGACTCGTTTACCAGAACATGAGTATACCATTCTTGTGCCTTTGTACATACTGTGTTCACATTTATTAATCAAATAAGTTAGCAAAGGGCAAGTCTTGAGAAAAGACTTTCTAAAGAAAAAAATCCAAGATGAAGAAAAGTTAAAATCTAAGGAAGGACATTGCCTGGGCTATGACCAGGAAAGGCCCGGAGAAAGAAAGTAGGACAGGTGCAAAAAACCACAGTGGACAACATTAAGACAAGCCATACTTGTCAATGCTCCAGGCCTCTTTCAGAACTAATAAAGCAAGGATGGTTGATGTGTGCCCAGATGCTGTCATTTCTTCTTTGGTACCTTTAGCAAGCATGCTCAGTCAATAACAGTACTTTGTTCTACTGATCCTAGAAATGCTCTGAGAATTCTTCTCAAAATATAGGCCAGGCAATTACTAGCAAATGAGGAAAGTTAGAAATTAAGATGAAACTTATCCCCTCTATTCTACCCCACCAAAGGCTATGATTTGATTAAGAGTAGTATGTTAATATCATTTCTCCCTCATTACAATAATTTCCTCCTCACATAATTCAAAAAGAATGATTTTTAAAAATATAATGCAGTAAATTAAAGTGAAATGTTAGAAACATATGTAACAAAATAATTCACTAACAAAATTTCAGCTCTTCTTTTATTAAAGGAATGATAATTTGGACAAGAAGAAATGAGTATCATTATTCAAGAGTTCCTAAGAGGTCTTCCATATAATGTATAGTTTAAAACCAGTAATTTTAATTAAATTAGTTTTAAATTTGAACAGTTGATCCATAGCTTTTTATAATTAAACATGTTTTTCTGAGCAGACATAGAATAATGCCCTCCAAATCTTTTTCTTCCTGGTCACTGCTTTTCCCATTGTAAGATGTACACCATTCACCAATTTTATCACATATTCAAATAATTTCCATGTGCTCACACTGTCAGATAGAGGTTTTCTATCTTTAGTTCAGGAGACAACTCAATGAGTTGTAAGCATTAAGTCTTTAACTTCCATCTAGCTGACACTTCAGGTTCTTGTACAAGTTGCTATTTGTACAAATAAAAACCCCTGACATTAAGGAATGATCTAAGCTTCTGCAGAGATTTCTTACTGACTCTTCTTAACATTCTTAGACACAGGCAAGGGCTCTAAGGTTAAAGCCACACCTCTACCCCAGACCTACTCCTCCAACTGTTCAGGTTAAAATCTCAAAATCTTATCATTGCACCTGTTCTCTCTGACCCAGCATCCAATCTGCCATTATATCCTGCCAACAGCATCTTTGAAATACATCCATTATTTGACCTCCTCTCACCTTCTCCACTGTTAGAACCATGGCCAAGCCATTAGCATCTCTCCTCAGAATTGTGCAATATCTTCCCCTAGCTTGTTTCCTTTCTTCCTCCTTTTACCACCTTTAGTCTATTTTTATTTTTTAAGTTTATCTTTATTATTGAAAGTATTACAGATGGCCCCATTGACCCCCTTCACCACACTATTGCCTTTAGTCTAGTTTAAATGGGATCCAGAATAATCCTGTTTAATACACTCACATAATGCCACTTTTCCACATTATTGAGTGGATCACCATCTAAGTCAAAGTTCAAAGCTATCAAAATTTTGTTCAAGGTCATATACTCTAGTCCCCAATAATTCTGATTTCTCCCTCGTTCACTCCACTCCTAAATGCTGGTCCCTTGGCTATAACTCAGACCAGTCATTCCCCACTTCAGGACCTTTGTGTCTCCTCTGCCTAGAATGCTCTTCCCCCAAATACCTATAAGTCTTGGTCCCTCAACTTCATCAAGTATTTAACCAAGTATCAGCATCTCAGTGAAAACTTCACTTTTCAAATTGCAACTCCATTACTACCTTTACCCCCTCAATTTGCTCTCTTATATATTTTTTTAATAAACAAATCACCATCCAAACAAGTATTCTTTTCTTAGATTTATTTTCCCCAACCTCTGCTATATCTCAAACACCTAAAGTGTCTGGCATCTAGGTCTTCCATAAATATTTGCTAAATGTTATTAAATAATTGCAACTTTATGGATGAGGAAATGAGATGACAGAATTGTCCAAGGGCATAATGCCTAGTCCCATACCCAACTCCCACATGTCTTCTACCTGTTCATTCATCCATGGAAGATTATTAAAAGGCATGCTATTGACAGGAGTGTGGAATTTAGGGACATATTTAAGTAAAGAATAGTCAAATTGTAACACAAATCTTATGACCTCTTTCTCTTACTGTGCCCTCAGTAAGAGACCCCCTTCACAACACTATTGACCTTTAGTCTAGTTTAACCCTTTGCACTCGCTTGCTTTTTTCTCGATTCCTTTATTCTACTCGGGATTTAATTTTTTAAATACCCCAGATTTTACAAAGCACGGCAGTAAAATAAAAAACTGGAATTTCTTTTCATACAAACTTATTTATTTGGATTTTTATATTTCAAATTATTGATACATTCAATACAATTAGACATAGGAGCTGCTACCGATGCTAACCGTGTTGAGTCACACTGGACAGCCGAGTGCAAAAGGTTAAATTGGTAGTAGAATGTGGTAGACTTTCCGGATTAGGCTCTACTCGGAAAATAATCACAATTTTATATTTTGTGTTAATTGCTTTCAGTGTATAAAAGTCTGAACTTTATTTAAAGACTGTTTCCCCTATTAATAGTATCAGCATGTATGAGATACTAAGCTGTATTTGCTTGATGACTTAATAAATGATCTTTAGTCCTCAGAACCTATATAAGGTGCACACCATCATTCCTTTTTTACATATGAGGAAACTGAAATAGAGAAAAGTTAACATTTTTGTAAACTTGGGTTCACAAAATTCATACTATCATCAGTCCACCGTGACACCATGTTTCCTGACCAGGACTTTACCATAGTCTGTGTCTGCTCTGAACTCTTTAGTTCTGGCTATTGGTGCCATTTGTCTGGAGCTAAGCATGAGTTATGGTGGGTATTAACTGTTCACAGGATTGAGTCATGTGACTAAGCAGTAAGGAGGTGAATTTCCTTATGGCACAAAGGAAAAAATGCAACACCAACTTCCTACCTTGAAATAATGATTCCCATGAAATATGAAGTAGGAAACTACCAGGGACATCATCATCTACTTACTATTTTCTTGCAACTAAAAATATCTACATGTTCAAAGACTTGATCAAATAACATCTAATTCTCCCTTCTTCTAGTCACCATATGTGCCACTGTCTATTTAACCAAACATGAAAAATATTAATTCTAAATTTCTACATTGCCTTTTAGTTTGCCATACAGTGGACACTATGGTATAATGTGAGGTTGATTGATAGTGTAAAAAAAACCACACAGTATGTGTTAGAATGTGTAGATAATGGTAACAGCTATTTCCTGTTCAATTACTAGTCTATGGAAGACAGAGCTTAGCAATGTCCTTACATTGCACAAAGCACAAGATTACCCATTAGAGAAACTGGCTCTAATCTAATCTTGCCTGTGACAGATTGTGAAAGTTAGGGGCACTCTAGTAACCTCTCTGAGCTTTTATTTCAACTGTAAAGTGGGGTTATTAATATTCTATATTTCATCAATTATTCTGAGATCCATGTAAGAAGGCAAATCAAAAACACCATTTAAAGTTTAAATAAGTATGTCACTATAAAGTATTTTGGCATAACCTCCGGGTACCATTGGAAGTCCTTTTAAAATCTTCACCATAATTTATTGGATTACCTGGGAACTTTAGGATCAAAAAGCTATGCACAGATAAGGGTATTCCAACAGACTACAGGATAGTGTGAGGGTACCATAAGCCCTAGCAAAACAAAAACAAGGTACTCTCAATAGGAGGCAAGCTTTCTTCTTCCACCTGACAGTGGGCATGACAAGGGATGAAGTATGGTTGTGATAGTCTAGATATAATCTCATTGTTCGCATTTTTGGAGAATGGTTAAGAAATGTGATTCTCAAATACAGCAGAGGAACTTTCTTTTAGAGACCTAAATACTGGCTATGGAATGCAGCCCAAAAAAAGAGATGCATGAGGTCAACTAAAAATGAGATAAACCATTCTTGTAATAGAAGTAGCCAGCTCATCCATGGAGCTGTTCTTGGTGATTCCAGCTCAATTATCATTACGTTTCTTGCTAGAATCAAATAGTTGTTTACTTGCTGCTTTCTCTTCAAAAACGTTGTGTATATGTTCAAGTCTTATCTTGAGTGTTAGATTTCTGGCCACTTATGAACAAGTACTTCCTAGTGCTTCACTGGCATGTTGTCCATAAGCACATGGGATTGGGTGTACATATCCCCAGTGTTTAGGCTGCCTCTTCAATTGACCGGCCTACTCATACAAGTTGATTAGTACTTCTCTTTATTTGATAAATGTACTTTGGATGTTTTCCAGATTCAATACATATTGAGCATCTCAAGCAATTATATCTTTCCTGTATGTTACATCACATAATCCTCACCAAGAAAAAGTGATCCATCACTTTATCCTCACTGTTCAATAGGTAAAGGAACTGAAGCTTAGAGAGAAGCAACTGGCTAGCTATAAGACAATAATCAGGGATTTAAATGCACAACTTCAGTTCCCAGGTACAGGGTATTTAGCTATATACTTAGCTCTGACTGCTTTGGAATACAGTAAGAAACAAAGGGCATTTAAGGTGGTTCCCCTGAGAAGCCAGGACACTTCTCCATAGAGGTGCCTGCCAGGCTTGGCCTGGTTTGGAACCTCACACTCTGTTTCTCCCGGACTGTGCTTTTAGGGAAAATGCAGCAAAAGCACCAGACCATTCTGTTCCATCTAAAACTGGAAATATTATCTCTTTGGTCCAACAAAGTGCCTCTATAGCTGGACAACATATTGTCTGTTCCTTTGCAAAAGAGGTTGAGCTATACAAGGAACTTTCAAATCCATAGATTAAAGGCCAGACTATCCTCAAAAGACTGAAAATGCATAACAGTATTGCCACAAATCATAGAAAAATGCCAGTGGGTCCCTTTAAAGAAAGCCTCAAATCTATGATATTAGAAATTTTCTTTGAAAAATAAAAGTACTTCATGAACTCCTGAGAAAATCACAACTTTTCACCAGTGAAGAAAGATAAACATTAAAGGGTCAGAGTGTCTAGTACAGTAACTTGCCCCTACTAAACATTATGCTTAGTATTAAGATGAAAGTTTCCTCAAGGCACAATCCCTACCTTGGATGAATCTAGCCTTTGACAAAGTTAAACCACCTCCATATTTATAATAAGATATAAAGACCACCTCATTATTTCTTTACCTGATATACTAAAAAATGCCAAGGCAAAGTCTTCAAATATGCTACATTTACATATTTGAAAGTATCTCTGTTATATTTGGACTCTCCACCTGTTACAGTTCTCCAACTTTCTCTTAAAAAAATTAATACTAAGGTGTGAAACATTCTATTTCCACCTATAACTTGATTTCAAGGGCTCACTCACATTAATTTCAGCATTGCAGAGCTAAATATCATCTTAAAAATACCTTCATAAGTAATTTGCATCTCAATGAGACCATCCTGCTCCATTTCTTAATAGGATTTTTTAAAAATATAAACTGTTACTGTTACTTTTCCTTATTTAAAAAAAATGTACTTATTTGTTATCTCATCAGAGAATAGCTAAAGTGATATGCAATGATCTGTGAAAAGGATTTATTAAAAAACGTGCTATAAAAACAATTGAATTTTTAACTTCAACATTCTTGTTTGTAAAAAGCAAGAAATTGAAGTCCTTTTTACCTTGTTTAAAGTTTTAAACAACATTCTTGCCAAAGCTTTTAATTGCCTTTGAGAGTAAAAATGCCTGTGCCTTTAAGACAGGAAGATTTGGGGTAACTTAGAATGGAGGTAAAGACTTTGAAAATGTATATTAAGATTATGGCCAGAGGATGATTGTGTTGGGTTCTCAGGAGTCTTGCTCTAAGAAAATTTTCAACCGCTCTCTGATGCCAGGTTGAGGGTAGGTAAATGGCACAAGACACTAGAATCATTGTATCTGCCATCTCCCACCCTTTCACAGGGAAGAGGTAAATGCCTCCATTTCAGGTAGTCTGTATGTTCTAAGTAAAAGTCAGATTTCAACCAGACCTATGGTTCTCATGGGGGTAATTTTGTCTCTCCAACCTAGGATACATTTGGCAAGGTCTGAGGATATTTGATTGTCACTACTGGGAAAGGAGACTACAGAGATGTCTACTAAACATCCTAAAATGGACAACCACAACAAACCATTGAAATTAAGAACTATCCAGACGAGGCAAGGCTAAAATAGCCTAATGGAACAAGTCAAGGGGTTTCTTAGGAGAGGGCTGAATCGGATGCCAAATCCTGGAAAGCTATCACCATAGATTTCCTCAACTCCATTTCCTAGACCTGTATTTTTCAAAGAGTGATCCATGAGTCAGGTGCGTAAGAAACATTTACAGATTTCTGATCTCTGGCATGACTTTTAGAACTGTGAAGGCAGAGCCCAGGAATCTCCATTTTAATCTGCTACCAATGTGAATCTTCTACACATTAAAATATGAGAACTACTACTTCACTTCTGTATTAAGATCATTCCCTTCTGTATTTTCAGGGATCGCTTATCTATAAGCAATTCTTCTAGGACTACCAATGTCAATAGAATGTAATCACTATGAGGGCAGGACTTTAGCTGGTTGTTTACTGCTCTATGTCTAATGGCTCAACTGGAGTTGACATAATGAGAGAACAAAAGGGTACCTACATCATCCAAATTCTATCTTTTATGGGGAGAAACAAGATAATGTAAAAACAACATTAACTACACATTTAATTTGTATTTCTACAGTCTAGATATTGTGCTAAGTGTGTGGCACATACTAACACATTTAATATCAATGCAATAAAATATAAATATCATTATCACTTTACACATGAAAAATGTCATTCAGAGAAGTCAAGAAACTTGCTCAAGGTCACTCAGTAATTATTGGGATTCAGAATTCAATTCATGTTCTATTCAATGGAGAAGAACTATGAACCCATGCCTAACTCTCCCCACTTTTTTTCTTTCCAGATTCTTCATATGATGTAAGAAATTGTTGAATCGAGGAAACAAATATTCCTGGAAAAACACCTTAAAGGGGGCTAACAGCTAAGCAGCCCACTGTTTTGCTCTCTTACTGCTTTTCTTCTTCCTATATGGGAAATGGTAAGGTGGGGAATTAGCAGTCATCTTAGACTGAAAAGTGAACTTGAGAATAGAAGCCCCATATTAAGTAGAGCAGACCATAAAGTCAGAAGGGGCCTGAGTCCTTGATGCTAGACTCTGGGCTTACTCTACTGACCCTGAACTATACAGACCTTCTTGAGAGAGAGACAAACTCTATTTGGAAACTCTATTTGGATAACTTATCATATGCAGTTGCAATTAAACCTAATTAAAACATGTGCAAGGCTTTATAAAATTACTAATACTACTATTTGGTGTTAATAATTTAGGATACTTAATTATAAAGCAAAATTTAACATCTACATAGAATTAATATTTTAATATATCATGACCTTTATGTGGGAGGACAAATGAAACCAACCATGGCACTGCGGCCCTTACTTTTAAATTCCTTTTTAAAGTAAATGACTAATTTGATTAATTCTGATTAATGAAGTTCTTTTGGAAGAAATTCTGTATGTTTCCATACCATAACCTTTAAAAAAAAAAAAAGTCTACTTAATGTACCAAAAATTTTAAAGTAAATTACAAAGAAATTTGTTAGCTAGAAAAAAAATGAATTACTTCATCTTTGGCCCCAAATCTTAATACATTTTGCAGTCTAATATTTAAAATAAAGTCACATGCTTTCAGGTAGGAACATATGAATGAATTAATGATAGACTTCCGAATCATTTATTGGGATTTTTCAGTGTGACAACATTACATTGGCAACAAGAATGGCAGAGAAGCTAATATATTAAGCATACATTATGTGCTCATTGTGCAAAGAACCAGGGAAAAATGAACATTCAGATACATTTTCTATCTTTATGGAGCTTATAGGTTAATTTGAAGACATCACATTAAATGCTATTACACTGCAGTGTCACAGCAGGAATGACAGACAACTCACCATGCTGTGGGAAAATATCAAGGCAGGCTTCCGGAAGCCCTGCAATTTACCAACCACTGGCTGTGTGACCTCCAGGTAGTTACTTAAATGCTCTGAACCTCATTTTCCTCATATTTTTAATGGAAATGACAGCGTCTCCTCTATAGGATGACTGTAAAAACAGACTGCATTTAAAATGCTTAGTACAGGGCTAGGAACTTACTAAGTCCTCACTGCACCCTAGGTAGTATATTAATAATAATTACTTACTATGGTCCAAGTGGCATCACAAGTGGCATTACTATTCCAATTTATAAATCAGAAGTGAAAGCACAGAGATTCATAATATTGCACAATATCACCGAGATTGTAAAACACACAGTTGATTTCCAAATTCGCATCGAACAACAACACCTTGTTCAAATTTTAACACCTACCTTAAGAAAAAAGGATATCCTCTAACTTATTTTTCAGATTTCTGACTTAAAAATCATGTGTCTGTTACTGTTTTCTGCTTGGCTTTTATTCAATTAAAAGGTTGGACATTGTGGTAAATAATTTTGCCTGGCACACATTCTTAGAACCACCTAAGGTTACATTTGCCTGGGTCGGTGTGATAAAGGCAATCACAGAGCTATGCATCAATGGTATGAAAACTAAAAAAAAAAAAAAAAAAAAAGTCTTTAGGTCATCATGCCAAATTTAATTTACTCAGTTAATGGCAGGCATTGGCATCCTACCAGTCAACTGCTTTTAGAATCTGACAGTATCACCATCTCTGCCAAAGAAGTTGCTTCAATTATCAGCACAAACAGATAAATATGGAGAAAAAGCAAGGTTCCCTATCATTTCTTGACTTCCAAGCAAGGCAACTCTCAAAAAGCTTTACAAAATATACTGGTTATATGGAACCGTGAACTATATGTAAAACAATTAGAGGGTTAAATCCCGAACTGGGCCTCTTTGCTGTAATCTGAGACCTATCTTCTTCCAGACCAGTGTTCATTCTCACACCTTAGTCAAACGTAAGCTACCTCTATCTTCTTACATCTTTGAATAATTGTATAACTTTCTATATAGACTGACTGGCATAGGATAACAGTTGTTACTATGAAAAAAATAGGGAAAAAAAGTTAGCACTTCTAACTGATTATTGATTTAAACAAATAGTTATATAATTAATATACTTTGCAATATAGGCCATAATATAAGTCAGGCCCTATACTGACTGGCAGGACAGCCTGACTGTTCTAATCATGACAGGAATGTTAATATACACATTTACTACTTTTCCAATGAAGTTCACCTAATTAAAATTGTAGAGTAGCCAAATAGCTCTACCAAAGAATACCATTCAGAAACAAACACTGTCCCAGACTGTTGCCTCTACCCCTTATCCTGGCAAACTTGAGAGCTGAGTAACAACTTAGCTCTGACCTTCATTAACTCATTGTACCAGAGCAGGACAATGAAATAGGCAAGATGGGCCCTTAAAGTGTGTAGTTTCATGCCTTTCCTTCAAGGAGATTTAAGAGCATCATTTAGTAATTTTTTATACATAATAACCATCATCTTTGAAAGTTCTTCTTATGGTTAACCAAAATTCAAACCAGTATTCTCAAAAACATTCTTAGTTTACCTTTAAATCCACAAATGTACTTTTACCCAAGTCTTTTAATCTTAATATTTGAATACTTTTTTCCTGATTTTTTTTTCAAGAACATCTATAATAATAAAAGTATAATATGCTAATTAGACCAGGTGTCCGTTTGGACAAAGCCGGGGCTCCGAGGGAAGCCTGGGTCCAAGGTGCCTGCCCGTGGCCAGGGGGAAGCAGGTGCCAGCAGCCAGGGTAAGGAAGGCCTACGGATTTCGTGCATTGAGCCTCTAGTAGATATATAATAAGTCAGTTTTGTTGTCTTGTAGAGTTTCCAAAACTTTGCTGTGAAAATGAATCACCTGATATGGGTTGAGGGTCAGATGGGACATTTAACTACAAAATCCAAGAACCTACTCCCTACAATGCTAGATTCAAGAGGTCTACAGCATGGCCAAGCAGTCTACATTTTAACAGTCTCCTTCCACCCCTTGCCGGGTTTAGCATGCAGATGATCCTCTAACCATTTTGAAAAACACTCATTACAGTCAGAAAGGGATTGAAAACTTTCTTTGATATCCAGGTGCCACCTGCCTTCCTAATTTCATCTTTCACTTTTCTCCATATTTCTACCCATCTCTGACATCTGCAGGTCCAGTCAGCTCAGAATACATCCATGCCATAATACTGTGATCTTTTTGTTTCTCTCTTGGGCTAGTCCTTTTCTTTCCTCCTCTACCTGGAAACACCTATCCACTTATATAGGAAGGCTTAAAAAATAGTACCTTCTTTATAAAGCTTCCTCTTCCCCTTCTCTATGGGATGCCCCCATCATTTTGAGTATACTTCAGTTCAAGTGATTATTATAACCTATCCATAGAAATGCCATGTCCATCCATAGGAGAGCGAATATCACATGTTATTTACCCAATAAATGTTTGCTGAATTGTAAATCTAACAGATTCTAATTTTTATAAAATTACCTCTTAGGGACATTAGAGAAAGTGGGAACAGTTGACATTCTTGTTATTGTTCTCTTGAGACAAAAATAATTCTAACATTTCTAACTTTCTTTAGTAATCTATATTATCCCACAAAGTTTTATGGAAGTCCTACTTGGACTTTTTTTGGGGAGAAATTTTTAAGAGAGTGTTCCTGTTTTTATAAAATTGATGTTGATCTTGCTACTTAATCATTCCCATCTAGTCAAATTTAGCTTTTAAAAGTGACTTTCTGAGATAATATATTCTAAAAATCAATTTTTATGTCATGATAGGAAGTTAAGAAACATTTCACTGGATGACACAGACCAAGTCCTTAGAATCTGGGATAGGAGTAATGCAGTTTTCTTCATGAAATATCAGTCTGTCATGAAGGCCAAAGTCATAACTTGGAAGGAACGTGGATGGTAAGAAATACAGAAAACAGTGCCCACTATGTGATGCAAAGTTTACACTGCAAATTATAACAACAGAGAGGCTCTCAAATGTAAGCGTTCTTCTTTGTCAAGGTGGGCAAATCATGCCCAAATCAATAACATTTTTCTATGTGTATGGGGGAAAGAGACTTACATAATCATGTTTAGTTTTGCTTAGTGTTAAAACCTTCTCAACACAGGCTATTTGAGAGCAGAATCTGACATGATCTGCTCAGAGTTCAGAGAAGCTTCCTTTTGCTTTGGAAAACCACCCCGGTTACATGGATTCTTCTTAGCTAATGGGCATTTTCCATGACCATCGTCATTTCTAAACCTGTAAATGATAATCCCTATCCAACTTCATCAGAAAACCAGAAAGTCTCAGAGCTGGAGTTTCCTTCTGTCCTTAGTTCCTTCCTTTTATTCATTTATTTTCCACATTTGTGGCTGCGAGTTATCATATGAACTTTGTTGTAACTGAGAAAATAGCTGCTTAATTATATCTTAACCAGAGGCCCGGTGCATGAAATTCCTGCACTGGGAGGGGGTATCCCTCAGCCCAGCCTGCACCCTCTCCAATCTGGGACATCCCCCTCACAATCTGAGACTGCTGGCTCTCAACCACTCACCTGCTTGCCAGCCTGATCAATGCCTAACTGCTCCCCTGCCAGCCCCATCACCCCCAACTACCCTCTCCTGCCAGCCATCTTGTGGTGGACATCTTTGACCACATGGGGGCGGCCATCCTGTGCAAGGGCATATTACCTCTTTATTATATAGGATAATCGTTGCAATTCACTCACTTGCAGCCTCCTCAATTCTTCTAAACAGGTATATCATATACTGTAAAGTCAGCACACAATTAAGGAGGAAGGGACAAATATGGGGCTGGACTATGAGCAATGACTTTGATTTTGATACATGGCAAATCTAAACACAAGATATCCTTTGTAACATTTACAATTCTGTGGTCTCGCTGACCTGAAATGCTTCCCTGCTGTCCTTTTTATGACAACAAAAATCTAAACCACTCTGTTCAACGTTAGCTGACGGCCTCAGCTTCTCAGAAAGCCTTCCCTGGGCAATCCAGCCCACCCTGGCCATAGGGATATTTGGGATATTTCTTGGTTCTTTGACACTTAACTGTGTTCACTTCCAAGTTGACACTTGGCATGTATCTAGACTCCCAAGAAGGTTGTACATTCCTCAAGAGTAAAAACCAGGCTGTACATGCTTTTATCCCCCATAGCACATAGCTCAGTACCCACCAATTCCCAACTCATCAACCCTTCCCCAGCACCGTAATGAAATTCTGGCAATATTGTGTGAGTAATTTTGAATGTTAGAACCTCAAAAAGACCTAGTCCATCTATTTCTTAGTAGACAAGGATTGTTTTAAATCTCAAAAATCAGAACATAAAAATTACAGAGTGAAAAAACAAATCAGTTTTCTAAATCAACACATAGCTAGCTATCGTTGGCTTAATATTGTCCATTTAAAAGTATATAACCCACTTAAATTATTAACCAAATAATACTACATCAGATATAAGGTACATTTTAAAAACATAGTTTGGACTACAGTTTTTCTTTCTGGTTTGACTAATTGTGGGACTTATATAAAAAAAAAAATAAAAAAAAAAAAAAAAAAAAACAAGTCTCATCAACAATTTTTCCCCATAACCATTTCTTCAAAAATATATGATAAAACCATAGATTTTTAGAGCAGAAATACTTTAGGATATATCCATTAGATCATCTATCATCATTTTACAGATGAGAAAACGGGGGCCCAAATGACTTAAGTAATTTATGTTGTTACCTAATTAGGCAGTGACAGAAATAGGACCAGTGTTCAGATCCCAAATTAATGCAACTTCTGTTCTACTTCACTGTTTCATTTAGAGCACAAATTATATGTATTTTTAAATTATAACTTAAATACATACAAAATGAATTTTAAAAAACACTGAACACCACTATAAATGACACATGCACATGAGGATAAACAAGTGCATACACAATGCATTCCATGACATACTCTCTAAATTTGCACAAGCGCACAACACAACCGTTCTTAACTCACGAAGTTTAAAGATGACTGTATTCCAAGGGTTTGTAAAATATGAGCATTTCTTACCTGGCAGCTGTATGAGGGTTGATAAAAGACATTAAAAACTTGAGCTATGATTAGACATTAGATTTTTTTCTGGCACTAAAAATTGGCTTATACTGGTGTTTCAGGGGTCTAGTGTTTTTAATGGGAGGTAGGCCACTGACTTGAGAGGAACCACCCAACATATGTGATGTTACCCACACTGCAATACTAAGCTGACTGCAGGTGATTATCACCCAAATCTTCCTATTGGCCAGTCCTGGCTCTATTTTTCCTTATTGTACCTGAAATCACCACCATTGCAGTCATATCAAGTTAGAAAACTTAGGTGGGAAAATTACACCAGAAATTGCCACACTGCTCCACCCCAGGTAACAAAAAGGGCAGTATCAGCTCCAGTCTGTTTTTGGACTATTGGTTTTGAACTGTTAAAGTGCCTAAGTTGGGGAGGAGGGGCGAGGAGATCTACCCATAATAGAAAAGCTATTGATGAGAAAGGACTGCCCCCAATTCTTCGACACCAGTATCCATACTTAGACAATTAACTGGGGATGCATATATATTTTGAAAAAATAAGTGATATATTCTTAAAATATTTCATAATACTCCTGATCCACAGGAGGATGCTTTTAACAGGGCCTCAGGTTCTGATGTTCAAATCCTTTCAAAACCACCCACCCTGATGCTAAACATCCCTTACAGATTTAACCACCTCTGTTATCTTCCTTTGCCCTTTTATATAGAAGCTGACATCTTGACAGTTTTAATAGGTACCCAGAAGTGAACAAGGAAGGTGGAGGAAAATGCTCACTCCAGTTGATCTTTTCTTTCTAAATACTAAGCCATATAAAAGAAATAATCAGTAACAGAAAACCCAATGAAACAAAGGACAGCAGCTTTTCAAAGCACATAACTACCAAGAAATCACATCGAACAGCATCAATATTATTTCATGCAACAACAAAAAGGTAGCAAATTTGGTTGTGGCACCTTGAAATGTGGCTGTACCCTTCATCTTGCAAGAATGGTGCCTTTTTTAAAAAAAATCTTTTAGTCTTTGCATTAGAAACACTTTCACTTGTTTATATCAACACCAAAATTGTTGGCAATTCTTATGCATCAGTTTCTTCACCGTTTTAACCCACAATTTTGGAAGAGCAGACTGATTCTCTGGGCAAACATCAATAAAGGCTATTCTGTGATCCAGAAATCTTTCAAATGAAGAAGAATGTATTCATCTAACTAGTCTTCCTTAAAGAAGCTCACTGAAGGGCTACAGAATGAATTTATTCCTCATAAGCAATGGCTTTCAGTCCCCATGGGAAGAAAAACTCAGAAATAGAGGAATGAAAATACCAGTTTCATTTCTCAAGTTTAGATCACAGTCGAAGAGTGTATCTGTAGTGTAGAATCCTTCATCTATATAGAGAATAAATAAGGAGATCCTTTCTCCAATGTTGGTTAACAGTAAGTAAAGAAGGCCTGAGTGGTCGCATCTTTACCTCCTTAAAACCCCATTTTCCTGCTTTCAAAAGTAATGTTTACAATGAGACAGATTAGATTAGAAAGCAAAGTTACTCACCATGGAGGAATCACTGCTTCCACTGATCGGAGCTCCCTCAGCACAGGTTGGGAGGTGGGTAGAAAGTTGACTAGCCCTGCCCCCATCTATGACATCACAATCTACCTCATAAAAGGTAGTGAAAGTGTTCTGAACTCCTGTCTGATTTCCGAGAGATACAGAAAAGAGAGCATGAGAGAGAGAGCAAGAGAAAAAAATAAAACGTACCCTATTGGGAAGGGATTAGGGACGTGGAAGAGGGAGTGGGTCATCGGGAGAAAGAGGCATATGAAGGAATTAGGTGCTGAAAGAGATGGGTGGGCCTCTGTGATATTAAACAGCCCGGCCACTAGAATTCCTCATTGGTTCTCTTGAACAGGTATATGGACCACCTGAGAGAAGGAGGATGAAGAAGCACCCCGCCTTGTCAGGCATTGTAGGGACAACTGTAGTGGGTTCAGAGGGGATGAATCCCCTATTTAAAGCACCGAAGATCACCAAGAGAGAAAGCAAGGGCTGAAGCTCTTAAAGCCTGGAACGGTACATGGGGAGTGTCAGATGCCTTTCTTGAAAGTTCCATTGCCCTGCTGTGTGACCTTCACCAAGCCCTCAGGCCTCTGCACATCCAGCCAGTAATGATACTAAGGGGATACTTACCTCTTTTATTGGAATCACTGAAGAACTAAGGCATTCATTGTTGCTAAAACTGCAACTCCTTTTATTCTTCAATTTTGCATCCATGGGTGGATTGTGTGATAAGCACAATTTCAAAGATAAGCCAATAACCAATGCCTATTTCTACCTTTAGGATGTTAATTTTGACATAAAATACTACTAATAGTCTTGACTAAAATTTTCCATGTATACTGAAGATCACATACATCTAAAGGGGGACATTAGAGCCCACCTTCAAAACTGGAGAAAAATTAAACACAGCAAGATTTCTACAGTCATAAAGTCCCCTGCACTGCTGCTCTGAGAGGTCAAGTTTAAGTGACTCAGTGATGTGAAGTGACAAAACATTTTTGTCACATGCAGTTCTGCTATAGTCATCTAGTTATACCTCAAACTTTTTTTTTAATCAGCTAAGATGGAAAATTATGTGGAGAGAACTAAGGTTTTTGTGTTTGTTTTTTGTTTTGTTTTTTTGCAAATGAAGATTTAGAAGTTTAAAATGTGAACTATTCAAAGTTGTTAATTGGTTATTACAATAAAACCAAAGGAAGGGGTGATAATGAATAGGCAGGTCCAGAAACCATTCACATGGAAGCCAGATCTTTCTTGCCATACAAAATATTTTAGTAAAAATAAAGATTCAAAATAACAGCTGTAATTCATGGCACAATAAATGGGTGATGCCTAGTTGGCTGTTTCTGTATGCAGATAAAATTCCCAATTTGGAATTATTTCCTTCTGTTTTAAGTCAATATAGTTCTATTTCTAGTTCTGTCATCCTTATCTCACTGAATAGGTAAGTGTATTTGGTAATCACAATTTAAAATTAAGCAAAATTGACAAATTAGAGAGTATTTTGAAACACAGAAGCTACAAAATTCAAACTAGTTACAGATTTGGCAACATTACTGTCATCTTTTACTTCAAAATGAATGCTAAGGACATTTAAAGAATATCCTGAGAGAATTAAAGACAATAGAACAGAAAAAAAAAAAAAAATCTGGCTATGAGAACAAAAATGTTCCTTAAATTTATTTGACTTTTTCTATACTAATATTATTAGAGAAACAATAATACTCTGTTTATATTTTCCTTATTCTATTTCCATTTTATTAATTCCAAGTCTAAATTCAACTTCCATATATGACAGTTTGTTGCATGAGATTTCCCAATTAATGGCCCTATAAAGTCTTATTGTCTTCCAATAACTACATATTGGATCACTGACTAGTTGGCCTACCCTTGTTTTTTTATGCTTTATAATGAACCCATTTGGTTTTAAAAATTTGTTTTTTTTGCCATTAAACAGAATTTTTTGCCATTATCATTATTTCTCAATTTCAAAATGATTATTATAAACTTATTTGTATCACAGCACCTTTCATATAAAATTTAAAGCTCATTATTTCAAGAGTAATGATGCATTTTCCTATTCTTCCATTAAACACCTTAAGATTTTTACTACCTAACAAAGAAGGTACCCTTCCCTCTGTGTTAAGTTATTAAAATAAAAAATGGAATTAAACACTTTTTAAATGTTAAAACAAAGCGAACTGGAATTAGATTATAATCTATTATTTCTTATTATCTGTTGTTTATTTGGAAACTGGAGCCTGACTTCAGGAACCCAATGCAAAACTAGGCTGCATCAAAAGGATGCAGAGTGGTGAACTGTGCTGACATTTTAGTATGATTGAATGTGATGTCTTTAGTTATATTAGTTAAAATAACAAAGCTTTTTTTGACAAAGAATGCAATGCTGGGATCAGATAATTTCCAACTATTCTTAGGATCTAGCCTCTTGACACTGTTTATGAAAACCAAGTCCTACTGCAATTGTGGATTTGATGCATGCTTTTTATGGCGTTACCTGAATGGATTAGTTCGCCCTTCAAGACAAGATATGAAGTAATTGCAAGATTTCAGTCAAGAGACCCCATTACTGAAGTCATGAGTATAACTTAACTCTGACCAGAGAGATGTAGAGTTGATTTTACATTTTTGTTTGTTGAAAGCAAAGTGTTTTGTTTTATTTCTTAGTGAAAAGGATTGAGAAAAGGTCAAATAATGTGTATACTCTGAAAGAATAACCTGCCTAGGTATTTACGAAGTAATTCACCATGGAAGACATAATCAAGCAGTGGCACGCAATTTGATCAAAATGTTATTGAAGAGAAATTACAAGAGATAATCCAATTTTGATAGCAACAGATTTGAACCAGGAGTCCTGAGATAAAAATATTATGTTTTGAGTTGGTTTTATGATACTCTCTCACGTACAGACCCTTAGGTTTTAAAAAGTACATGGTTCTTAGAAGATGTTGCTGACTGGAACTTCTCCAGCATATTATTATCTCTCATTTGCAAAACAGATTTGCAAAAAGAAATGGATGAAAGGGGTCAAGAGACAAGTTGTGCAGATTTGACAGAACATCTAACCAGAGTTCCAGGAAGTCAAGTTCATTATCAGAAAGGCATCTGCACAGATGAAGGTAGTCAGAGAAAAGCAATCAAATAAGATATAGTATTAATAATGTAAGAAAAGATGAAAGTCTAAATTAAGAAAGCTTGTCTTCAAGAAAATAGGATTGGTATAAAATATTTGAAACACATTTATTATCCAGAAGAAATATGACTGTTCAAAATTGAGTAAGACAATGTGTTCTGAAGCATAAAAGATATCTGAACCAAGAAAATGCCACATTGCCCATCCAGAAGTCATTCCTATTTGTAAGATACATGGGCCATAGCATGGCACATATTTCTTTTCAAAGGGCTGTGATCAAAGCCATATTTCATAAATCATTTAAGTTAAACTGAAGAAAGCATTTGACAAAATAATATGTAGGGGCAAAATGCAAATGATAGTAAGTTAAACACATTTTTACTTATAGAATATAGTAAACCAAGAAACACAGTGAATACACAGAGATAGCTACCAACACCCTACTCTTTTGGCTGAGAAGACTGAACACTAAGATTAAAAAAAAAAAAAAAAAAACCCTTAAAAAACAACAATAGACTACACAATCTAATAAAAGCACAATGAACAGGAAAAAAATGTATCTTTTTCAGGAAAATTATTTGCTACTAGAGATAAAGGTCTTTGAATGCTTTTACCCAACCAATATTTAGCACTATGCCTTTTATGTAGTTGGAATGCAATAGAAATGCTGAATTCAGTGAATCAGAAAATATAATTATATAAACAATAAATAAATACAACTCTTTGAAATTCTAATTGTTAATTTTGTCATTAGAAAGTAGGATTAGTTTTTCATTAGAAATTAGGAACAACATATGGAAACATTGATCTTCCTCTAGAAAAATATTCTTAAATTTTATAAAACCTAGTACAGAATTTAAAAATTCTGTTTCTGCTTTGCCATGGGGGGTCTCCTTATTTCTTTTATATTTCATTATCTGAGGTAATGAAAAATTCTGCAAAATCAATAATGAAATCTCCAGATAATAATTAGATTTTGTTTTTAAAGTTCATCTTTTATTTTTATATAAAGTTGTTCACATGTTTTCTTTTTCTTCAACTGCCTTCAGTCCAGGAATTCTTGAGGCACCTCCAAGTAGGAACAACAATGAAAAAACTCACAATGGATTTATGTAACTAATTCAAGTTAATGTATTTCTTGTCTAGAGCTGACAAATTCAAATGTATAGAGGAAAACCAGAAAGCAAGAACTGAATTACAGATACTGTTTCTAAATAAAGGTATCCACTCAAGACCTTAGATTCCCATAATTGGTTCAATTGAAGGGAACATGTATACTGGATTTGCCCTCACATATTCAAAACTAGTTAAAAAAGGGGGAGGGGGAGGTAGTTCCTATGACACTACTACAGACATTATTTAAAACGTATTAATGAACATCTTTGAATAAAATCTGACAATTGCCACATTCAGACAGTATCTCAAAATTAGAATAATGGCCCTAGCCAGTTTGGCTCCATGGATACAGCATCAATCTGTGGACTGAAGGGTCCAGGGTTCGATTCCGGTCAAGGGTTTATTCCTGGGTTGTGGGCTTGATCCTCAGTGTGGGGTATGCAGGAGGTAGCCAATAAATAATTCTCTCTCATCATTGATGTTTCTATCTCTCTCTCCCTCTCCCTTCCTCTTTGACGTCAATAATATATTTTAAAAAATTAGAATATTATCTTATGAGAAAATGTTATAAGCCATTACTTCTTAAATAGGGTTGCCAGTGTTTCACAGATATTAAAATATATATCATTGTCCCTCATTAGGCGAGGTATCTCCCATGTGTCTAATTTTCAAGTTTTCAAAAAAAATATTATCATTCATTGGCTGCCACATAATTGGCAGAATATTAACTGAAATCTAAGGCATTGATTGCTAATAAATTAAGATGTAAATTACTTGCCTGCCTTCTTTTAACTAGAGGATTTTCAAAGCTTTATAAAACTTCTAAAACCCAAATGAATGAAAGTTCATTGACTGAATGACAGGTAATGGCATTGACATTTCTGAGGCAGAAATATCTGAGGCAAAAATGTCTTCTTAAAGCCACTAACTCTTTCTACTCTTACAAGTAATAATGCCCTCAAACTAAAATAAAAACTTCTCAGCCCATAAATTCAGGTGATGCAATCCAATCAATCTGAGTAGATCCATGTTAGGTCAATTCATCTCTCCCTCCAGGTAAGATAATGAGGGTTATATGCTTGGTTCATGTCCTAGTTAGAATCTGTTTTCTTATTTTCTGGGATGAGAGCATTAGAATATAAAGTATTTTTCTATGCATAAAACAATTCAGTAAGATAGCCAACTGGTTTAATTCCATCAATGAATAACTGATGTTTTTCAATGAAGAGAATGGATCACATTGGTAAGTGTAGGGTTACTGTCATCGAGTATTTAACTGAAAAGCCATGTCTTGGAGCAGTATACCATCCTCCCTTGCACAGAACTATTCGGGGAGACACCTACAGAGGTGTGGTGCAATAGACAAAAGTTTTCAATGATAACTGACACCCAAAGAGGTTTTGACTTTTCTTAAAAAAATAATGCCGTGAGTTTGTTAAATGTCACTTTTACAATACTGGGACAATGAGTTTGCAAGGAAAAACTACTTACGGCTTATTTTCTCTGAAGTTTTGCATAATTTGAACTACAGAAAAATTAAAGACATGTACACTTATATGAATGTAACCAAGGAAGAAATGATGCAGGAATCAGAATTAAATGGTTATATTTTTCCTATCTTAACAGATTAGGGGGTAGGTTTGGGGGAGAAAGATTGAATTATACAACAACCCATCTTATTAGCAAAAATTGTGCCATTCTGCAAATGATAAGGAACTATTTGGCCTTCTTATGGTTATCCCTCTATCCACATTTGTTACCTGAACTTTGTTTTTATCTTACTCTTTGGATCTGGACTCTCCTACTCTTTCTAGATCAAATACTTAAATATTTAATGGCCTGCCTTCTGAAAGATCTGGATAAAATTATTTGGAATGGCAGTAAATCCCCTAAACACATACCCCTCTGATAAAATGAGCACAAAGATGCATTCCTAACCCTAATTAAAATAGCTAGAAATTTAGATTTTTTTTCCCATTACTACTATACTTTGATCAGTAAAGATGATCAGAAGATATAAAAAGAAGATTCTCAAAAAAGAGTTGCTTCAAGTACAGGTCTGCATAATCAGTCACAATGCTTATTTCAAATGACTGTTTCATCTCAATTCAAAATACACATTTTATTGAGGAAAAATGAAACTTCAAATGGAATGCAACTTTCATCTCAAATCACAATTTTTACAAATCATATATATATATTTGTAAAATATATATACAACTAAATCTTACATTTTCTTTTCCCTGAATTGTATTGGATTAGACATGTCATAGTAGTCAACCATTTGTGCTTGCTTATTGCTTATTCAGGGGGTAATGGAGTAAATGTCAAATCAAGTGTAACTCTTGTATGTATATGTGTGCATATCCATGTATCTTTGATGACATGCCAATGTTAGGGAAGGTTTATTTGAATATTATCAGTTTCTGTATTTTTCCGAATGTTTTTCATTTATTACCTTAACTATTCATGTTGATTTCAACAGAGTTTAATTTTTTTAAATGACATAAAATATAGGTGGTACAAATGACTGTAATTAACCCCTATTCTCCAATTTTCGCTTTACCAATTCAAATCCTATCAATGTCGCAAATTACACTTGCTCACCTTGTCAAACCTCTCTCCATAACTCAGTTGAAATGGATTTACATTTGGAAAGGAGAGATTTAAAAGGCAAAGAACAAAAGTGCACATTAGGGTAGTTACTCAATCCCTCAGGAACAGGTTAGGGCTCCATTCAATCAGCTTGAGGACTTAGGAAACTAACATTCCTCACCTCTAAACTGTGTTTCTATATTTTGTTAGTATAAAAATATATATGCAGCCTTGGGCAGTGTGACTCAGTTGGTTGAGCTTCATCCCATGCCCTCCAGAGTTGCTGTTGGTTTGATTCCAGGTCAGGGCACATACCCAGGTTGCAGGTTCAATTCCTGGTCAGGGTGCATATGGGAGGCAACCAATTGATGTTTCTCTCTCTCATATATATATACCCTCCCCCTTCCTCTCTAAATAATCAATAAAAACATATTTTTGAAAAAAAGGACATGTATATGCAATGAAATTTATTAAATTTCTAGTATTTTCTTGTGGAGTTAGCTCTAAGTTATTTAAAGTCCCTCCATCTCTGATCATACTCCTGCCCAGATCAGGGATATTGCTCTTGTGTTCTGGCTTCGTTGTTATAACGGGGCTCCTGTTGTATTTGAATCTTTTTTTTAAAGTGGAATATTTCAGTTTTATCAGAATGCTGATGGATGTTCAGCATTCTGTGTTCTAAAATCCTACATCAGTGTTTCTAATTTATTCAGAATAATGAATAAAGTATAAATCTTTGGGTAGCTAAAGATAATTGAAGGTTTTAGAATGGGTTTGATTTCTCCAGAACTTTGTGCACCTCTTTGCTTTTAAATGTAAAAGAACCCATTAAATTCTCTGAAACCTAGTCAACAAAAATTAATTAAAAACATGACAATCAAATATACAGGTAATTTACGTATCATGGTATTGGAACTTATTTGTATTCAAAATGTATTTACATACTTGAAACATTTTGGCTCAACTTTTCTCCCATGGTGAATATAATGCTGTAATGTTTAATAGCTCTTACCTGCATGAAACAAATGTATGATATACTATGATTATGTTTCTCTTTCCTTTGTTTTCTCTTCTTCCTTCTTTCATGCTACCTCCCTCCTTCCTTCCCTCTCTTTTTCTTCTTTTAACATTTCTTTTCCCAAAATGCATGTCAGCTGGATTAAGAGACTTAATAAGCAAACACCAAACTAAGCAAGCAAAGCCAGTTTATAAACTAAGAGACTGTTTCATCTTCTGGCCTTTATGTCCTCTGCTTTCACTTTAATATCTCTATCACTCTACTATTTTTATTGTTGTTAATCCTCACCAGGGGACATTTTTCCATTGACTTTTTTAGAGAGAGTGGGAGGGAGGGGAAGAGACAGAGAAACATTGATGTGAGAAAGGCACATTGATTAGTTGCCTCCCACATTCGCCCCAAACAGGGCTGGGGATTGAGTCTTCAACTAAGGTATGTGCCCTTGGCTGGAATCGAACCTAGGACCCTTCAGTCTGTGGGTTCACACTCTACCCACTGAGTCAAACCAGCTAGGTCTGTCAGTCTACTCATTTTTAAATTATTTTTTCCACTTTACTGTTACCCCTTAGCAACCCAGTTGAACTGAATTGGCTCCCAAATGCATCTCCTACTTTGAGATTTAATAAGAATGGGACCATTTGGCTGTTGAGAAAGGTTTAAGCCAGAGGTTGGCAAACTCATTAGTCAACAGAGCCAAATATCAACAGTACAACGATTAAAATTTCTTTTGAGAGCCAAAATTTTTAAACTTAAACTTCTTCTAACGCCACTTCTTCAAAATAGACTCGCCCAGGCAGTGGTATTTTTTGGAAGAGCCACACTCAAGGGGCCAATGAGCCGCATGTGGCTCGCAAGCCATGGTTTGCCGACCACTGGTTTAAGCCAATGATTTTAAAACTTGGTTGCCAGCCAGAAAACTAATGGTGCTTCTTTAGACAGCAGTTGTGTGAATGAGCATATGCCAGCATACATCCTACTTGCTTTATTTCTTTAGTTCCCCATCATGACTCAGGAAGAGCATTTGCTCCCATTTCCACCCATGACCTATTGAATTTTCTAGAGCCACTTCTCACACAAAAGGAAGATACAACAGAAGAGGCCTTTCCCAGTGTCTCCACAGAATCACATAAAACATCACATACTAACATGGTATATTATTATGCACATGTACATTTTATATGTTCATCATGCCAGAAGAAGACTAAAAAAAAAAAGGCCCTGAGTTTTAAAATTCAAATCATTTTCTTGGCAAAATGGAAATCATCTGTCCTAATCTCTTCTGTTTTAGGAGAAAGTTTGACTTCCAACAAATATATCTTCCTAAGGGCTTTTATATATTTCAGAGAAGAAACCACAGCTTTGATCCCATGTACATAAACATAGGGGAAAAGCAAGAAAAGTTTAACTATTTCTCTTTATTTATTATGCATTATACGATAGTTGCTTCTCCTTAAAATATAGCAACTTTGTCATGCCAGACAACAAAATAAATGGAGCCCAAAGCATGAATGCACTTTCTTGGCAAAATCATTGAAAATTTATCACATTCTTGATGCTTTCAAAACTTTGAAGGCAGTCATTTGTGGCTATTTTGCAAAATAAACATATTGACTTTTTTCTCCATTCGCCATCAGTGAAGGAGATGCAGAATAAGGTGGAGGCAGAAGTGGCAAAGACAGCAGACTACAGATGCAGGTATGGCACCAAATAGCAATCAAGCTTGAAAAAAAAAATCATGAGGGGTCCAAGAGTGGGCCCATAACCAAGCAATACATAGCAAACCCTTATAATGCATTTGACTCAGAATTATTATAAAGTTGTATAACATTCCTCTAATAGAAGCCTTCTCCCATGCAAGGTTTTCTGTTCTTTGCCAATAAGATCCAAAGAAGGAAATGGGCTTCTCAATCTCAAACACCTTTGCAAATGCCAACAGTGCAAGTGATAAAAGCCAATGATGGTTTGGACTACATCTCAATGAGGAAAAGACAATGGAAATGAAGCTCTGGAGGCAGTGATGAATAATGGGTACTGAGAGAATGATGGAGAGCAACTCTGCCAGGAAAATATTGTCCAGATGAAGCTGTGGAGTCTGAGATCCACAAAAGATGCTTTGTGCATCCATGTAAATAATAAGAATTGGAACATGACAAATGAAAGCACACAAGGCAAGCTAAACAAAAAGGACTCAGTTCCACAGGTACTATATACAGATGGACATGAAAGCTGAATGGTATGGGAAACTATACCATCGAGGCTGAAGAGAAGAAAGGAAGCAAGGGAGATGCAATGTTTTGATCACTCACTTCTTGGCAGAGAGAATCTTGGTAGTTACCAACTTGGCAGAAAGGGACACATTGCAAGACAGATTGCACTTGGTTGTTGAAGAATGTTGAAGCAGGATCATTTTGGAAATGCAAAGAGGTGACTATGCTTTGGAAAGAGGCACAAAATAGCCAATTTATTGGGCTCTAGGTGGGATTGCATGGACCAGGCTTTCCAGATGGCACCTCCATGCAAGCCAGATCAGCTCTTTTCCCAGCTATGTTTTCTGCAACTCAAGCAATATAGGAAATAAAACCTTTGGATTCAAGAATGATTTTTTCCACATATTTTTATCACAGGGTCAAATTGATGAATTTTTTAAAATGGTTTGGAGGGGGCGGAAATTGAGCTTTGTGACCAATGTGATTTTTGAAGGGATTTCCTACGTTGATAAGGTTATGTTTCTGGTAATGCCACACTTCAAAAGGCAGCATCATGGTTGACTGGGAAAAGAACTAAAGGTGGTAGAGCCACACTTCAGAATTGCAAATAGTTTAAAACCATAGATGACAACTTTTGTTAAAAGAGAGGGACTGAGTGAGGGGGGAGAAGAAGCCAAGATGAAGAACCTCAACACATACATTTGAAAATCTTGCCAAGAAATCATGATCCTTCTATTCACTGAACTTCTTCTTTCTTTGCATTTGATGAAATGAACCAGATACTTATATTTTCATGAGAAGGGAAACACTGGAGTGATTAAGTAAAAATTGTTAGTGTTTGAAAACTATGTTAGTTTTTGGCAACAGCACATCAACCTGGATTACATTCAAATATTGTGGCTTTAAGGGTTACTGAAAACCTAGTATGCATTGGAACCTGATGAATGAATTTCCATTGTTTTTATCATCTCTAACATGTGAACACAATCCACACATAGAGAGGCTGGCTCCTGAATGAAAATTACTTGGGTTAACAAAGGGATGTAGACTCACAATGAGTAAATATACCAAAGCCCCAAATAATTATAATAGTCACAGCTTGGCAATGAGTTTGCAGACTATGAAATTAGTTTCTTGTGAATAATGGAGATTTTACAAGGCTAGTATAAACACGGGGTAATTGGAAAATCAAATCGCTCTTTGTGAGTTATTGTAAGGTCTGGAATAATGGTGATAACATTTATTTTAAAACTACCTCCCTATGAATCACTGCGGTTTGGTGTTTTTTAGCAGTACTGTTGCCAAGAGTTCTTGCCTTGAAGTACAACAGTGGGAACTTAAATCGTGAAGCCCACGTCCCAGCTTACCCCTGACACAATGAGCTCTCCTCCCAGGTTCTGCACTTCCGCCTTCACCTTGCTGCAGATATTAAGCTGATGGCAATACAAGGCAATTCGCTGAAGGTAGGCTAATAAATCCTGCTTACATGCTGAATCAGGACACTATAAAACATTTAAAACAGTGATCTCAGTTAGTATGTACTCTCCAGTTTCTAACACTTGGTATATTATGAAAGCTGTGGTGAGAAGAAAAGGTTTCGGTGGCATATACTTTCATTACATCCATTTCACTTAAATTCTTTCTATAGTAGTTAGGAATACCACAGCCAATAGTTTAGAACAGTTAGTTTGACTTGAACAGAATTCTATGAAAAGAATAGTAAAGGTCTTTCAGCAAGTCTTATTGGGACTTCTGAACATGTTTCTGGGTATTTTATCAGTTGTCTTCAAAACTGTTAAGAAACTAAATATTTTACCATTTTTATTCCTAGTGGCTCATTCAATGTTTACTATGTGCAAGTTATTTTAATACAAACAACCAAAGTAACACATGCTAGAAGGAAATCACTCTGTGAGGCAATCTCTCTGCCATAGAAAAGGGCAGAGTTTCAATTCAATTAGTTGGAATGGAAAATCACTTGTTTCCTTTAGTTTTTTAAGAAATGCACCATTCACGAAAGAAAAACTATTACACCTTTTGTATTTTGGTATTTATCAAAATTTTAGCAACATGATAAACTTCCTTAAAGCAAAAAACTGAGAAGAATCATGACCACTGTAAGAGAAACAGATGTGAGAAAGAGAATGAAGGTGTTACCAATTGAAACACTTGTAAGAGAAACAACAGACCCCAGACTCTGGATGTGCCATAGTCAACTATGACCAGGGATGTTGAATTCTCTTTGTGACTTAAACAGGTAGATGTCCATCGAATACACTGAGCTTAGATTAATACTTCCATGGACATTTACATGTCTCCCTAAGGCATTTCGGAGGCTCCAAAGCCAATGGCTATCCAGTCATTGAAATATATTCCTATTTCAAAAGTTCAGTTTGAGATTCTCCAGGCCATTTCATTGTTCTGGCCCAATTTGGCACTTGTAAAAAACATATAATCACAAGATCCTTGATGAAACATTGTAAGAAATAAACACCTACAGGCCACAGTGAAGTATCTTAATTAGACTAAGAGTATGAGAAAAAGCACTCCAATTGTTTCCTCAAAGCTCAAGGAAAATAATTTTCATTAGTACTGTTAAGCAAGTGGTTTTGACATAATCACTTACTGAATAAATGACAAAGGGGTCTCTTTCATATATAACACTTATCATTGTAGCATTCCCCTCCCCTCCCACTAACTGTATTTATCAAGAAAGAAACCCACAGAGACTGTTTTTTAGCTTTCTAAAAGTACTTAATTCTGTAATATTTATCCTACTCCAGAGACCCATCTACTGAAAGGAATTAAGTTTAAAATGATATCTCCCTAGAGGGCTGACTAGTCTTTTGATACAAATACCTTGCAGCAAATTAAACTGAAAGTTCTATCTAATGGAACAGTAATTAAAAATGCAACAGTCCGTAAAAAGTTTATATTGCGTGCATATCTCAAATCTTCATAAAAATATTTTCAGGCAAAATAAAGGCAATCAATTTGTTCCTCGGTACTTCTCGTTCTATTCTGTTATTTAAACTGAAGCATTTAAAGCACAAATAAAGGCAAGATGAAACAAGAAAAATAAGTCTTACTTCATGGAAATAGGAGAATTTGAGAAAGAAATGTCCAATTCAGACAAAACAACAAGGGGGGAAAATTGCAAGTTGCTTCACCACTAATGACAGTAAGAATGCCACAAACAGAGGGTTATGTTTACCTTCATCTGTCTCTTTTAAAGTCATCATTAAATAGCATTTAAATACTTTGTCACAATATCAAAAGACATCTAGAATCCTGGGGTTTGTGTGTCATTTTCCAGATACCAAAACTGTTTTTGGGCTATACTTCAAGTTGCAAAAATGCAAAATCAAAAACAAGAATCAAAACAAAAACATTGAACTCAATTAGCCTAAACATATTGAGAAATAGATTTAGCCATTGAGATTCAGAATATAATGGAAAAGCCATCCAAATTTCATTCACTTTCACTCCCAGGAAGAAGTTTGTCCAAATAAAACTATTTTAAGAATCACCCACCAATCTCTGCTCACTCTACTCATCCTCCCCACCTCAACATTTGCAAGGGTGTGGGGTGGGGCAGGGAGATATGGCATTCTTTCTTGGTGCATTTTTATTTGTTTGCATGCATGCATGCATGCACATTTCCAAGTAAGTTCATTGTCTCTCCTCTTTTTTATCTGAACTTTCTGGAATGCATATAGAACTCTGTAGAAAGAAGCTCAAATTATGCTCCAAACTTCAGGAAACCTGGCAGTTGATACTGCCCTGAAATTACCAATCGAGTAATGGTTTGGTCCTCAAAACCTACAAAATTGAGGGGGGGGGGTCTCAAATTATGATAATACTTAATGAATTATCTTTACTATTAAGTGTTTCTCTAAAATTCAAAAGCAAGCAAAAACATTCCCTTGAATTAGCCGAGATACTATATTGAGACAATAAAATGAGACAACATATTAGCTTATTTTAAATATAATCTTAATAGTTTAATAATGTATTTTTCTTAAAATATTTAAGAATCTAGGATACTGAAGATTGTGAGTATTTAGAGGAACAGCCTAATATTAAGGATTGGAGGAGGAAAACTATAATCATCAACCCCAAAATAATAGAAGAGTATGGAGGAAGAAGCAATCCTGTATCTTTCCATGTCTCTGGTGAACATCATTGTGTTGTAGTCTAGTAAGCAAATTCATGTTCATAACGTCTCCATGTAAATAATAGTTTATATAGTATTTCTATTTCAGAATCTTATATTTTAAGACATTCTCCTTTTAAAATGGTTCAAACTGTAAGCAACTGTTACTAAAGAAATCAGGATCAGTTTATCTGGCAAAGTCTATTGTCTAAAGTACCCTTACAGGAAATGGAACATTACTGCACCAAGACATATTTACAACAGGATTTTAGAGTTCCAGTTCTAGCCAGATAAAATGAAAAATGTGAAAAGGAAATCAACGCAAACATTAAAGGTGAGATTAAGAGCCATTCTAATCTGTATCTTCTTTCGGTCTGAAAGCACAAAAGAGAATTTCGTTTATCTCTGATGCCTTTGAGTCTGGATGAAAATGCTGCCGAAATCTGGAGGTTCTCGATTGTGTGGATTAGTCTCATTTGTACTAGAGTGCAAATTATTATGAATTATGAAGAGCATCAGTACGATGAGATCAGTGTTCTATAACAAGCTGTAGACATCTTTCTTTTTCCTCTCCCTTATTCAGTGTGACTGCATTTCTGAATGAGGGTGGCTGGGATACTCCATGACTCTCTGGGAGTTATGTCTCCTATGTAGTGAGTGCTCTCCTCTCCCAAGGAACCACATACTTGAGAACCTCCAGATTTCATAGGCCTTAGGAGTCCCTTCTGAACTGAACACACCTTCTCCATCAGCTCAGTCTCAGCAGAGTTAGATGCCAGTTTATGAAATGTTAGTGATTTTGTACAATTCATTCTTCAGCATTTTGTAGGGTGGATAAAACCCATAAAAAAACCCAAGTGCTAATCAAGGATTCTTCCCTCTTATATTACCTGATCAGCCACGGCACGGGCTAATTTGTCCATTCGAGAACCTGCTTCGGCAATTTTCTTAGCAGCATTAATGACATCGGATGTATTTTTCAGTGGGCCTTTGCCTCTGAAACAACATATACAACATAATTAAAAATCTATTGTATGACCTGAAATAGACAAACCAACCATACTGTTTGCCTAAGACCCTGCTTTTGTATTTGTCTCTGGTCATGTTAGAAGAATGTATTCTTGATTCATTTCAATTTCCACATTAATAATGTGCTTTACTTCCATTCATCTTTAGGAAATATTATCCCTATTTAGATGTGTATGTTCACATTTAATTCTTTACATGAATTTACATAGTTTAGACAGTATTCCATTAAAAAGGGTGATCACCACAAGGCAATGGAAATTTAATATTGAAATGCTTACCACGTGCCTGTGCTGTTGTATGCACTACCTTATATTGCAACCCTAGTAAGTATCATCATTCCCATTTTAGAAAGGAGAAAAACAGACTAAGTCATGAACTCAACTAAGTCCGTACAAGCCACAAGTAATAAATTCTAAATTTAAATGAGACACTAGCTAAAATAAATGCCCTTGCATTGTCTTTTATACCATGTCCTACACTATTATTATATTGTTAAGTCCACTTTGGCACTCTGAGTAGCAACGGTCTCTTGTACACAATGAGGAACTGTTCGGCCAGCATTTCAGAATTCGGTTCGGCTCTTACTCTCATTGGTGTCCATGCTCCTGGTACTGATTTATGAGGGAACAGATAAAACACTGCGTGACAGTAGGTGTCTTTATGCTTCCAAACCATTGTCCCAATTATTTTCACATGAGGTTTTCAATTAGGTGCGCTGTTTAATATTACACGTGTTTTAAATATTTACTATAAAGAAAAAGAAAGCTATGCTGCGTCAGAAATCTTTAAACAAAATATAGCACATAACTTATCTTTATCTTTTCTTGAGATATAAATAATAGATTAAATATATTTATCTTTTCTTTTAGCACTGCTACTTAGCCTGTTCTCTTTAGATGCATCTGAAAATCAAGGCTTTTTTTAAAATTTAATATTTATATTTTTTATTTTTAGAGAGCGAGGAAGGGAAAGGGATAGAAAGATAAAAAACATCGATGAGATAGAAACATCATTGGTCAGTTGCCTCCCGCAACCCCCTACTGGGGATCAAGCCCACAACCCAGGCATGTGCCCTGACCGAGAATCTAACCCGTGACCTCTTGGTTACTGCGTTGAAGTTCAATCACTGAGCCATACTGGCCGAATTAAATGCATTTTTTAAGGCTACAAAATTAAATTAATACAGTTAGAAATGTGATGAAATGTGGACAAAACTTAGATGTGATTTATTTTGAACACATAAGGTTATTCAGAGTGAGCAATGATTGTTACATAATAATATTTTATAAAATAGAAAATTTTAAATCGCTTCAGAAAATTAATGTAAATGAAGGTTATTTTGTTCAGTTTCCCTTCTAGTTTATGTTCTGCAATTTTTTTATGTTAGTAGCTAAAATTAAAATATATTATGTTCATATCAAAGCTTAAACACACACATAGGGAAATATAAACTTAAGATATTTTATTTTGCTGTGTTAACATTAACTCTTCCACAAAGGACACTGACTTTTTTCACTTGCTATATTTATATTTAAATATAGGCAAGGATTTCATATGTAAACTTTATGTAATATGTACGAGTTAAAGATTCTGTGATAATCTGGCTTCTATTCTCTAACACTATTTTTTAAATTATCTCTAAAGAAACTTGTTCATATTTTGGTTTTCACTTTTAAAGGGTATGTTAGCTCAGCTGGCATGGCTCAGTGCTTGAGATCAACCTATGAACCAGGGGGTCATGGTGTGATTCCCAGTCAGGGCACATGCCCAGGTTGTAGGCTTGATCCCCAGTGTGGGGCTTGCAGGAGGCAGCCAATCAATGATTCTCTCTCATCATTGATGTTTCTCTCTCTCTCTCCCTTCCTCTCTGGAATCAATAAAAACACATTTTTTAAAAGAGAATGTTAGAGGCAGAATCTCTCACTGTTTAATGATGTTCTCCTTATCATATATTTCTGTGTAACTTTCAGACCTTAGATATCTTTATTTTACAGTTTTACTTTGACACATTTGTTGTTACTTTTTGTCTTCATCTTAACCCAGTCCCAAAGACCTAGCTGCACTCTGCCTGATTTTTCGTCACTAACCATCGTGTATGTTTGTTTACAGCAAGATCTTCCAAGGGTTTGGGGGAAACTTCTTCATAAACCTTACATGATAACTTTCAACAGTTGATTGATTCTGACAAAATGTACTAAGTTAGTGGAGAAAATTCATTGAGAACTGAGTTTGCTTGAGGACCAGGCTCCCATCTCGTAGCCAGAAGAATGATGAGAAGCATGTCCTCTGTGATTACACCAGAGGCTGCACTTCACAGACTCACTAGGAGATTGTTATTAACCAACTTTAGAGTTCATGTTGTAGACACAATTCAAATTATTGGAGTCACAAGCTAGTAATAAGCATGTATGTCACAAAACTGGACAGCAAGACAGAAGTTTTGAAGACATCAAACACTTCCTCTTTTTCTACTGAAATTAAAACACAAGGATGAAAACTAGGTGACTGACATACCCAAGATGACACTGCAGAGAGAATGCTACTCAGAGAGACTTAGGACTGGAACCTCTGTGTCCTGAATCACAACTGAGTATTTTCTTCTGCTCTATATATTTCATTCCTATGAGGACGGCTAAAGCAGTGATCTCAGAGAAAAACAAATCACCTTAACTACAGACATTAACATGCAAGAGATAATGAACTCAGTAATATCTCAAAATAAAAAAAGAAATAGGAAGAAACTAATAAAATTACAAAAAAGCATAAATTATTAGAAAATAATAAAACACTGGAAATAAATATATCTAAAGCTAGCTCAAAAGAACAAAAGCACAACTGATGTGGAAATATACTTAGATTGCAATTACGAAAAATACTTAAAACAAATATTCAAATGTAAAAAAAGATAAGAGTGAAATAACTTCAGAAAATAGAAAATTAAAAATATCATAAAAGTACTTTTCTTAAATGCAGGTAAATAAATTTGAAATCTGGATGAAATAACTTTATAGGAATATATAATTTACCAATACTGACCAGGGAAAAGATATTGAAATTATCTAGATTCTGGTTTACATGGAAGAAATAAATAAGGCTATCAGAAAAGCTCACAAAAACAAAAACAAAAAAAATAAAATAAAAACAAACAGTAAATCCAGATGGTTTATTATAGGAATTCACTAAACCTTTAAGAAGATGATAATCAGAATGCTATTTAAACTCTTCCAGAATATATAGGGGTGGTGAACATACAATACAGTGTACAGATGATGTTATAGAATTGTGCATGAAACCTATGTAATTTCTTAACCAGTGTCACCCCAATAAACTCAATTTAAAAAGCCACCAAACAGACCCCCTACCCCCCAAAAAATGAAAACCTGAGTTCCTGGACACAGAGAAAAAATTGATAGAAATCTGAGGTAAGGGATGTTGGTGAAATGTGATAAGGGTGTCAAAAAGTAAAAACTCCCAGCTATAAAGTAAGTCATTAAGATGTAATAATATTCTAATATATATTTAAAAGATAAGAGTACATCTTAAAATTTTTCATCATGAAAAAATGTCCATATTATGTATGGTAATTGATGTTAACTAGACTTATTATAGTAAGCATCTCACAATATATACAAATATTTTTAAAAACCCTAAAATGTAAATATAAAAACAGAAGGCATTATAATTACATAGAAAAATAACACAAAAAAGATTGTTGACTACCACATAAAAAATTCTAGACATTCATCAGTATTTTAAAGCCAGGTGTACCCACTCATTGCTTAATGAGTCAGAATTAAGAAAATTATTTTAATAATCCCAAAAATCCTGAATATCTAGTACATGGTTCTAAGCACCATGCAAGATGCTGCTAAGGAATTTTTGAGGCCCAGATTTTTCTGAGTACAGAATCACTGACATGACCCACTTTCTCCACATCATGAACAGAAAAGAGGAAAGGGCTAGAAAAGATAGCTGCATCATTTTGTAGGATGGGGGATTAAAATCACTCATTTTCTTCTGTTTGCATGCCAGGTGGTGCAGCAGTCCTTATTAGTAGTTGGGTGACAACTGTGGAGTAATAACCAGTCCCTTTAAAAGAGAAGACCCTGAATTCAGCTTACATAATAGGGGTAGCATTTTCTTTTAATGTTACTGTGTAGGTTGGGAGTAAAATCTAAAACTCCTTTTGACATCATAGTGTCTACAGCAGTGCTATCCAAGAGAATTTTTGCAGTGATGGACAGGTTCTATATATAATTCTTTACTGTCCAATATAGTGGCCCCTAGTCACATGTGACTATAGAACATTTAAAATGTGGCTCATATGATGGAGAAACTCAGTTTAATTTTATTCAGTTTTTCCTATTTTTAGCTTTGCATTTGAAGAATTTATGTATTTGTAGGAACTTGCAAAGATATTTATGTAGGGATGTCCAATGCACCATTAATCCAGACTCACCCAATGTTAACATCTTGCATAACTTATTTCATTAACAAAATGAGGAAACTGACATTGGTAAAATCCATAGGGATTATTTAGATTTCAGCAATTATGCATGCACCTATGTGTATATGTGTGTAAGTTATAGGAAATTATATCACATGTGTAACTTCATGTGCAATCCTACCACAATTGAGGCACAAAACACAAGGTTCTCTTGTACTAACTCTATCCACTCACCCCATTCCTAATGGTAATCAACCCTAGATGACCTCTGAATAGTACTCAATAATCTGTTCTCCATTGCTGTAACTTCTTTTTTTTTTTAAGAATGTTATGTCAATAGAATCATGCAGTTGAATTGACACCAATACAGATATTTTTCACTCAGCTTATTTTCCTTGAGATTTTTCCAAAGTTGCTTCATCTATTTATTGCTGAAAAGTATTCTATTACATACATGTACCAAACTTAATTGAACCATTTACCCAAATAGAGGACATTTGTATAATTGCAGTTTTAGGCTATTACAAATAAACTTCATATAAATATTTGTATATAGGTTTTTGAGTGAACGTAAGTTTTCATTTCTCTGGGCTAAATGCCTAAGAATGAAATTACTGGATCCTTTGATAAATCTACTTCTAGTTTTAAAAGAAACTGTCAAACATTTTTTTCAATTTTATTTCATTTTAAATAAAATTTTAAAAACCTGGAGCTAGCTTCATCCTCAATTGGTGAAAAGCTAAAGCTTTCCTTCTAAGATCAGGAAGAAGACAAGGGTGTCACTTCTATTCAACACAGCACTGGAAGTCTTAGCTAGAGAAATTAAGCAAGAGAAATAACTAAAAGTCATCCATATCAGAAAGGAAGAAGTAAAATGATCTTTGTTTACAGACATGATCTTAGCTGTAGAAACCCTAAAGGTCTTACAAATCAACAACCAGAATATATGAATTTAGTAGTTATATAATACAAAATCAACATACAAAAATCATTTGCATTTCTATACACAACAAAAAACTACCTGAAAGAGAAATTAAGAAAGCAATCCCATTTCAGTCCCATTTGTAATCACATCAAAAAGTAAAGTACTTAGGAATAAGCTTAACCAAGGAGGCAAAAGACTTGTATACCGAAAACTACAAAATGTTGCTGAAATAAACACACAAATAAGTGTAAAGACAACATATATATATGGAGAGAGAGAGAGAGAGAGAGAGAGAGAGAGAGAGAGAGAGACAGACATAATTTTATCATGATGTCAATACTTAATTTTAGGATGTGAATATTATCCAAAGCAATTGATGTAATTCTTTTCAGAATCCCAATAGTGTTTTTTGCCAAAATAGAAAAATCCATCCTATAGTTTATATGTATTCTCGAGGCACCCTGAATACCCAAAGCAATCTTAGAAAATAACATAGCATGGGGCCTCACTTTCCTTGATTTATAGACTTACTACTAAGCATCAATAATCAAAACAGTGTAGTACTGGGGCATTAAGACAAACATGTAAG
This sequence comes from Ia io, assembly GCA_025583905.1. Taxonomy (NCBI): domain Eukaryota; kingdom Metazoa; phylum Chordata; class Mammalia; order Chiroptera; family Vespertilionidae; genus Ia; species Ia io. The sequence goes on along the minus strand of JAJQQW010000011.1, from coordinate 62,454,031 downwards.
CCAATGGAACAGAATAGAGAAACAAACCCTCATGAACATGGTACAATTATTTTTAACAAGAGTGTCAAGGCCATTCAATAGGAAGAGGACAGTGCTTTAAACAAATGATGTTGGGAAAGCTGGATATCCATGGGCAAAAGAATGAAATGGGACAATTATCTTATACCATGTACAAAATTTAACTTGAAATGCATACAGGCCTTAATAAAAGAGCTAAACTATAAAAATCTTGCAAGGCTATATAGAGGGGAAACTTCATGATATTGGATTTGGCAATGATGTCTGAGATATGACACCAAGAGCACAGGCAACAAAAGGAAAACAGATAAGTCTATCAAATTTGTAAAAACACTGCACCACATGACACAATCAACAGAGTAAAAAGGTAATTCACAGAATTGTAGAAAAGATTTGCAAATCATATATCTGACAAGGGGTTAATGTCCAGAATACAGAGAAGCTCCTAAAATTCAACACTAAAACGTAATCAACCTCATTAAAAAATGAGCAAAGGACTTGAATAGACATTTTTCTGAAGAAGATACACAATGGCTAATCAACATATGAAAAGATGTTCAGCATCACTAATCATTAGGGAAATGCAAATAACTTGATCTCACTTATATGTGGAATCTAATGAACAAAATAAACTGATGAACAAAACAGGTCCAAAGGCATGGACACATGGAACAGACTGACAGCAGAGGAGGTGATGAGAAGAGATTTACCAAAGAACATATATGCATATATGCATAACCCATGGACAAAGACAATAATGTGGTGAAGCCCTGAAGTGGGGCAGGGGCTGAGTAGAGGGGAGCAAAGCGGGGAGAAATGGGGGACATCTGTAATACTGTGAACAATGTAATTAATTTTTTAAACGACACAATGAGATACAATCTCACACACATTAAGATGCTAGTATAAAAACAAAAATTAAATATAAATAAATAAAGAGGGTTGGCAGGGATGTGATGAATTTGGAATCTTGTGCACTATTGATGGGAAGGTAAAATGGTGCAGCTATTATATAAAACAGTACAGTGGTTCCTCAAAAAAATAAACATAAAATTACCATATGATCCAGCAATTCAACTTCTGGGTATATATTCCAAAGTATTGAAAGTATAATCTCAAAGAATTGTTTGTACACCCACATTCCTCACAGCATTATTCACAATAGCCTAAAAGTAGAATCAATCCAAATGCCCAACAATGGATGAATGGATAAACAAAATACAATATGTACCAACAATGAAATATTTAGCCTTAAAAAGGAATGAGAATCTTACACAATCTAAAACATGGATAAACCTTGAGGACATTATGATAAGTGAAATAAGCCAGTCACATAAAGACAAATACTATATGTTTCCATTTGTATGAGATACTTAGAGCAGTCAAATTCACAGAGATGGAGAGGAGAATGAGGTTCCCAGGGGCTGAGTGGAGAGAAGAATGGGGAGTTAACAGTTCAATACAGTGTTTCGGTTGGGGAAGATGAAAATTTTCTAGAGATGGATGGTGCTGATGGTTGCACAGCAATGTGAAAGTACTTAATGCCACAGAACTATACACTTAAAATGGTTTAAATAGTAAATTTTATTGTATATATTTTTAAACATAATAAACAATTAAATAGCTACATGCACATGTACTAGTGGCTACTCTATTGAACAGCATAGGTCTAAGTGAGCCACAGTCATCTGAATAATGTGAAGTGGTCACAGAAACAAGAAACAAAATGGCCAACAGAAAAATATATCTATTTATTTAGCTAGCTATCTACACATACATATCAGGCCCAGAAGAGACAAGATCAGAAATTTGAGTCTTCCTATCTATGGAAAACAATGTTGATAAAGGAAATGTCCCCATTGGCTGTAGTTTTGTCTCAAAATAATGACTTACACCCTTTTTATTTCCCTAACTTTGTGTTTTCTATGGTTTTGACTTACTCGTATAAATTAGGTCAGATTCTCTATTCAGGGTGTTTTAAAAGGTGCTTTGAGCAATTTGTGACCTTAAAGACAGAAGCCATCACATTAGTCCATCTGGAACATAATTCTGTTTTCTTAGAAAGAACATCAAGCCATAGAACTGGGTCTACTATATAGATTTGTGTAACATTTTATCTTTTGGTAATAGGTAATACTTATACAAGGGTCAATATTTGGAAGCTTTCCCAGGAAGTAGTAAATCCAAAAAAAAAAAGAAAGAAAGAAAAAGAGAGAGAGAGAGTTGTGGAAAACTATTACTATATCATTGCTATCTACCACTGACCAACAATTCAATTCTTATTTATTTCATGGAAAGGTAATAGGTATTAATGTGAAAAATCAATGTGAGTACATTATGAATTCATGCATTCAATACTGAGAATTTCTAAATGTGGAGTTAATCCAAATAAGGAGATTTATTTGCTATAGTTTTCTCAAAACCTCTAACCTGTCAATATATAATGTGACTTTCCAATAATGAAGATATAGTATGTAAGGAGTGTATTTGCAAATGCATTGAATCAGAGAAACCTCTTTTCAGATCCAGGGTTCCATAAAACATGCTTGGGAAATAACACTTCCACCAATCAGTTCAAGCAGTATGAAGACAACAGAGTAGAAAAGTAGCCTTAATCTGATGGTTAATGAGGAGTCGAGTGTGACTGCAGGGCCATGAATTGAACTAGTTAAGGAAGTAACATTGATATTATGTCCTGGAAATTGAAGTACAAATATGTACAAAATTGATAAAGAAGTCTAAGGGTCTATAAATGTAGACCTTAGATAGAAAACTCAAGATTTTTATTTTATTCTGTGAAAAGAGGAGGTAATGAAAGTTTTGTTGCAAAGAGAGCTGAATGGCTGTGAATTAATGGCCAGGTGTGGGGTGGTATGAACTGATAAGAGTAAAGAATTGTAACTGAAACATCAGTCAAGTGATACCACGGCTGGCCTACTGAGGGTCTGAGCTAAGGCAGGAATGTAGTTTGAGAAGAGTGGGGTGATTACATGATTTTTAGTCTTCTACTTAGGATTTTACAGTTGGATATACCCTAAAAATTACTTTCTTAGCCTGAACTCTATTCTTTTCAAGATCAGAATTTATGGTTTATCTCAAAAGACAGTTTTGTCCCTTGCTATACAATTAAACTTGGGTTTCTCTCCTGAGCTGTCATCTCCACACCTCTTATTATTGGAACACAAGACTAGCACATGCTATTTCTTTCCAAAAATGACATCAGTATGGATTCACCCATGTATTACACTACTTCTGCCATTGCCCATGAGCTAGAAGTCAAGAACTGAACAGCAAAAAGACATGAGGTATAATCAATTTCATCCTCCATGAAGAAGTTATTACACAAATAATGAGGCAGAACCTCTCCAATTTTAATAATAATGGAGTGGATATCATTGGGATTACTGAATCAAATTAATAAATCAGCTACTTATAAGAATATAATAATAAGATACTAAATGCAAGGGTATTTTTTGCATCCAAATGCCCTTTAAACATATTATTTCAGCAGAGTAGTCAAATTTTAAGTCCTTTAAATAAGACATAAGAGTACATAGGCGTCATTAGAGGTATAGAACCGAAATTATTCCTCCTGGAAGTATAAAATGCAAGGGCAGTAATGATAATGCATATGATCAAGTGCAGTGAACTTAGGTGAGAGGCCACAAAAAAAGTCTCAAGTCAGCTACCTCTTTATTAAGGAAGAGCCTCTGCACATGGAGACATGGGCCACACCTCAGCTTCAAGTGTTCCATTTCCAATTCACACCGTCTTTTCCCTGGTCATTAATTACTATACTCCTCCCTTTGCCCTCACAAATGGGCACAAAACTGCTCAGCAGGCTGGGGGAAAAATGATCACTAGTAGCATTCTAGACATTTCATTATTCAAATCAGCATAAAGTGATTACATAAAATCCCTAGGAAATTGAAGTGGCCTTCTTCTCACTTTTAAAACTATACTTTGACTAATAGAAGGTCTGTCTTATTTAACATCCCCTCAAAGATCTCTCTTCCTTGACCACAATTACATATAATGCAGAGCATTATAACTGGCAACAAGACTAGATTCATTATTCAGTTTAAACTAATGAGAATATTTGTTCAAGTGATGTTATTAATGGATTGCATAATACCCATCAGATAAAGTACTAAGACAATGTTGAAAGCAAGCAAATTAAGTCATCATAGGCCTTAAAAGCAATGTCTGAGGCTGCCATGATAGTATGATTTGTAGAAAACTAAGGCTTAAATAAGAGCTCACACTGCCTTTTCCTACTGTTATCTGCATGTCTCTGTATAATAAATTTGTGAAGCTGACAGAGACTAAATTTACAAATTTGACCTTCTAATGAATACAATGACATTTAAAAGTCTCAAAGGTCACCCTCATAACAGTAAAATCATTCCACTAAAGTCAAAAACAATTTTAAAACATTTGGAGAAAGGACCAAGTAATGTCATTAGTACATATTGGCCAGAGGCAAAGGGTAGGGGGGATGAGGTAGAGATGTTCCATATTTTATTATCAACTGCAGCCTTTTCTTATTAGAAGCATTCAGAAATCATTAAAAAATTGTCACCTACAAGGTGATGTTTTGACACTGCCATATAGCTTACATAGTTTTAATAACAAATATTATGTGGAATCATTAACGCATCTTTGCTCACATGGCTGTGTGTGTCTCCAGAAAAAAAAACAACTAAAGTATAATAATAGCTTACATTTCTATGGCAGAATAAGTTACAAATGCATTACCTCTTTAGATTTTAAACCTTTCTGTTATGTTTATAAGAAAAGTATTATTTCCCCATTTTTCAAATAAATAAAGACAATGAGAGTATGGTCTAAAATCACCTGGTATTTGGACTCAAAATTCAGGGAACTTTTCACTGGGCTTTGCTTTGCCTTATTTTGACTTTGTGTGGTAGAAGGACAGAAATGTCACCTCCCTCTAAAGAGAGTAACAATGCAATGGCAGAAACAGCAATGACCCAGATTAAGAAAAGTCTGACAGAATTCTACCTGGTCTCTTGATATTTTAAAAGCATTGCTCAGAGCAAAAGAGAATAAAACATACATACTTTTTAATTAACCTGTCAAAATCATGCAGTCAGATTGTTGAGCCTGATTCTTTGAATATAAGGATAAAAATGAGGTGAAGTTAATGCTAGATCATGGGCTAGCATTAAAACCTATGACATGTATACATGTACACCCACACATATGTCTAAATATATTTTTCTCAAGGGGGTATTAACGAATTATTTACCTTATCTTCAGAATATTTAAATACATTGCAAAACAGCACAGACCAAAAAAAAAATGAGTCAGCCAACCCCCAGGAATTTGATATAATGACTGACTTAGAATAGATAATTTAAACAATTATAATTACAACAATGAATCTGTTCTCCTTGACCAAAAAAGACCTATCTGTTAAGAATTAGGTTCAGATCATTTTGACATACACATGTACATTTTCTAATATCTGTACCCAGCTTTTATGTTGTATTTTAATTTTCTAGAAAAGCTTTCTTGAGCTAATATACACTGTTACGCTTATGGGTTTAATGAGAAAAATCTTCAACTCAATGTCCCTGGGCCTCACCTTGTGAAGTCTGTCATTTCCATCATGATCATGCACATCTGCTTGGCCAGCACAATGATATCATTGCCGCTGTCATCCCATTTGGCCACTTCAGCATCCAGCTTGCTTTTCTCTTGGTGGAATATCTCCACCTGCTCAGCTATTTTTGCCTTCTCCTCCTGCGGTAGTTGCGCCATGATGGCCTGTGTGGGTTACAGAAGAGTGTGACTCATTGTGACAAAGGAAGTACAGACTGTAGGTTGTCTCTGCCTCCAGTTAATGGCAAAGCCTATAGGCTGTCCCTCCATTCTGGAAAGTATGTTTCCTCCATCCCAGGGAAAGCAAAAGCACAGACATCTGATGAGGTCCCCACTACCACATGCGAAAAATACGGAGATTGAAAGGCACATGCACAGTCACAGTTAATAGGACTTCTCTGCCGCTTTGACGACATATGTTTGTTCAAAAGAATCTATTCTGGACAATTTTTATATTTGGTCTCAGGAAACTTTTACCAGATAAAAGAACACACCTCTTTCAACACTGAAATCTGTTCTGAGAAGCGAAAAAAGAAAAGAGGCCTTCTGTTGCTAAGGAATTTTAAACACTATCCAAGCATCCAAGTGGGGTGGGGTGGGATGGGGAGACATTTTATGAGTGTTAATAAAGGAATCTGTGGTTAGATGCTGAACAAAAATCCCCTCCCCGGGGCATTTCATGGATGACACACCTATTCCCAGTCCTCTATGGAAATCCTGGTATGACCAAGGCTCCTAGTTGAGCCTATGAGTGTGTAGACAGAGGCATTGGAATGGGTGAAAATATGTAATTAGGAAGCAAAGGTTGATTTTCAATAGTTGCTTGGTAAGGGAATGTAGAAAAGGAGTAACTACATTCAATTCTAATTTTTCATAGATTCTTTACTTGCAAATTTACCTACTCCTCTAAAATTTATTTACAACCCCAAATCAATACTTGTTCTTTCACAGTCATTCATGGACATGCCCAGAGATGCAAATAAAAATGAGGCACCTGACCTACATGTTCCTAGAGAGGTTGAACAAGGGATTCTCTATCTTCTTTTTTCAACAGTTATACTATAAACTAGAGGCCCAATGCATGAAATTCCTGTAAGGGTCAGCCTTCCTTCCCCTGGCTGCCAGCACTGGCTTCCCTCTGGCAGCTGGGACCCTCCCTACAGCCACTGGCAGGCACCCAGGACCAGGGCTTCCCTTGCAGCCCCGGCTTTGTCTGGAAGGATGGAAGGACGTCTGGAAGGATGTCTGGTCTAATTAGCATATTATGCTTTTATTATTAAAGATAAGTGTCCCTCCTGACGTATATTTGATGCCACATTTACCATATATTTGTCCTTTTTTGTTGGTGATTTTTCTATATAAGATGGCTGCCAAGCATACTATGGAGTTCTGCCTAGTTGTCCCTAAGCACAAGAAGATTGTAATGTGACCTGGCTGGTGTGGCTGTTGCTTAGAGTGTTGTCCTGTACACCAAAGGGTGGCAGGTTCAATTCCTGGTCAGGGTACGTGCCCAGGTTGCAGGTTCAGACTCTGGTTGGGGTGCGTGCAGAAAGCAATTGATGGATGTTCTTCTCTCTCTCCCTTCCTCCCTCTAAAATAATTTTTTTAAAAACCGAAATTTTATGATGTGCCTTATTGAGAAAACACATGTATTAGATGAGCTTCATGAGTTATAGTGCTCTTGGCCATGTCAGTTCAATATAAGTGAATCAAAATGATAAAATAAGATAGCCAAATGGAAGTACTCATTAAACAAGATTATATATGATTGACTGAAGAAAGTGTTGACACTAGCACCTCTTAGGAACCTAACCTTGTATTTTCCCTAGCAACAATAATTAAGTATCGCTAATTAAGTGTTCATGGTAACTACAGAACATAAGTACCACGAATGAAGAGAATCAACTGTATTTGTTAAGCAGTATTTATGTAGCAGGCCCTCAGGGAACTGACATCACCTCATTGCATCCTCACAGAGCCATGCGCAACCTCCCTCACTGAAGGGGCATATGACTAATATCAGCCTAGGATTCCTCCTCCAATCCTGAGATACACATGTTCTCCAGAAGAGAGGCCAAGAAAGCATGATCTGAGGAACCTACAACTTTTGCAAAGGACAAGTAAAACAACAGAAACAGCTGCTTCCTAAATTGTAAACCTCCTCCCAACATGAGTGAATTGTTTGAAGGAGAGGTAGCTGATGTCTAATAGAAATATCAGTGGATGTAAGCTCAGAAAAACTGGTCTCAACCAGGCTCTGCATTGACTTGAGTTAGCATCTCACTGCTACTGGCTTATATCTGTAACATCTTCAGATATAATATATGAATAGTAAACAGTTGCCTCAAAATGGCATGGTGGACAGCAAGTGAAATAAATGTGTTGAGATTTTTCTGACAAAAATGAAATTAAGTATGTGTGGGGTTATGTTAACATTATTTTATCATCATTTCTATATTAGTTTTCCTTTCCAGCTATCCCTATAACTTATTATTTAGTTGCCATCAAAGGGAAGGAATGGGCTCAGAGACTATATCACTATCTATAGATACAGGACAGACACGAAATCCAGATATAAATACTGTGTATTATGTTGAAAAACTTACCGATGTAAAAAAACAAAACAAAAACACACAACTTAATCTATTTCATCATTCTATAAAATTAATACTATTATTACCCCTATTTTATTAATGATGATGCCAAAGCCTAGAGAAGTCAAATTCCAAGTATTATACCACCAATAAGCTGTAGGAATAGGATTCAAACCCAAGCCAGCTAATGCCATACTTAACCACTGTGTACAACTGAATCACGATGCATGATCAGACAGGTTAGACACTGCACAGCAGTCTCATTCAATAGGACAAATGCCACTGAAATCGTAGTACTGTCCACCAGGCTGAGTATCTTAGAGATGAGGGAGGGTTCATCTGCCCAGAGTAAGGGGTGTCTTTGTCTGATTTGCATAAAGGTGTCAATGGACTAGCAGTTGCATGGATGCTACATCTCACTAATAGACAGCCATGTTTACTAATGTCCAAGTTTGCATGTGATTTTATATAAATAATACATGTCTGAGTGTGTACATAATGTATGTGCGTAGGTGTGAATGTGTGTGTATACTAATTCTGTGAATCGTTTCACTTGAGTTTCAACTGTCCAATGTAGCATTCGAATATTAACTACCTCGCTCTTCTCTCTAATTCTTATTAATCCCCTACTTCTGACTTCTCTCCAAGCTTCCTTAGGGTAGAGGCCTCAACATTCTATACAGAATAGAAGCTCAATCAATATCTTTTGATTGACTGCCTAAACATTTTCCCACTAATTTCATCAACATAGTTCAAGAGAAGTTACCAGAGCACACAAACATTTTCTATGGGCACAATCCTGAAGAAAAGCTGGCCTCTTCAGAGCAGATTTGCAAAGGAAATGTTATTTTGACTCTAGGGGTGTTCAACTCGCATAATACACTAAATGTTGTGTGACTTGGGTACAGTATCATTATATAAGCTTCTGCATATATAGTCATTGATGAGCCGAAGTCTTTTCCCTAAATATTTTTAAACTGTTCTTGCTTTTAAAAATTCGTAATTGACCTTTTCTGAAACTAGAATTTACAAAAAGGCTATCTATAAACAGTAGATCACAAACTACAAAATTTGCAAGTTAATCAAATTAAAATTCAATATATCAGTTTTAATTAGGTCTTACCAGTGTAACTCAGCAGTTTGAAATGTTAACACATTAAGGCCGTTCTGGTCAAAAAAAAAAAAATTATAGGCTGGTTACACTGAAATCAAATTGAATACAAAATTTAAAAAAAACAAAAACATGCAATTATTCATTCCCTCAAACTAAGGGAATATGAGAAAAAGTATTTGCAAGGCCGAGAGGAAAGGGAGCAAATCCGCTTTTCTGTTTGTGTGATGTGATCACCAAGGCCGGGCTGGGTGTTTCTTCTTCTGATCACAGTAGCCAAGCACAGGTCTCCAGAGTGCTGGGCTGACTGACCTGAGGGCTCAAATCTGTGGCATCAGAAACTTGAATCCACAAAGTTCCCAACGCCCCTCGTCCCAGGGTCCCAACTTTTCTTCTGAACAGCCAACCATTTTTGTGTGTGATTAATGTTATACATTCTACTTTTTAAATAAAAGTACAAATCACTTATCCAAGACAATAACCACTCAGCCCAGAATCTTTTCTTCAATCTAAATCTCAAGAAGATTCTCAGGTACTTCAATTTCCCATCTCAAAGGGGAAAATGACTTTTGAAGTCTATGGGCCTCCAAACTGACAAATGTTAGTTTCTTAAATGCAGAGCAAGAGTCTTCAAGTAGACAAATGTTTTTAAGTAATGAGTAGAAAGGCTAAAACTCCATGCAGCCATTTCTACTCACTTGGACAGAAAGCAGGATAATAACTATAAGTAGTTAAGGAGTGGGTCCTCTGACTTTTACCAGTCTCAGGCTATGAAGTGATTTGAAATATTGAAGCAATTGTCCTATTAACTCAAATAAACATGGTCATGACTGCTTAAATTATCCAGCTTTCAGGGTAAACTATTTGACTAATCTTCTAAAGAATGACTCATGTTACAATCATCATCACCATCATCTTCATCAACTTCCCATTCTCTGACAAGTCTTGTCATACATTTTATCACAAAGTTCTCCTAATGATATTACAATGTAAAATGCTTTATATAGAAGTAAAGGGATAAGGCATGAAGAGATTAAGAAATTAGTCCTCAAGTCACATAGAATGGTCAAGACCAAATTTAAAATCAGGTCTGCATTAACTCCAAATAATACTAGTACATTCTATCACCAAGGCTAAGTGCCCAAGACTTGTTGCTGACCAATTTTAGTTATAACAACCTGTGAAAAAAGAGTTAATAAGATGTCATGTCAGGGTCTGATCACATCTATATGTGATTAGAGTAGGATATGATCATTCTCATTTTTTCACTCTCCCTTGCTCACTCCCTTTCATAATATGGTGTAGAGAAGCATCAGATATATAAAGGAAATAAACACTCTAACTTCAGAATTTGAGAGCAATGTTGGAGTGGGTACTAAAAGCTTTTTTTCCACCTTGACCTCCTTTTAGATTAATTTAACATTTCAGAGAAGAATGTCTGAATGAGAACACAAAGTAAGGCCATTACCAGGGGAGGACTGGCTGCTAAAAAGAGCAACTGCCTCTGTCAAAAACAACTTCTGCCTCCTTCACAATTTTAACCAAGTTAACACACTTCTTTGGTCAAAAGTTCAACCATCTGTCATCTCAGCAATTCAATGTGCCCTCTTATTTCCAACTTACAGCCTTAATTCTATGTCTCTGATTTGTCATCATCTAATTACAGGCTAACATAGGCTGACTCAATAACTAATGCTGTCTGCTGCAAGTTAATCACACAGCACATGATGGATCTCAAAGACAAATCAGCAAGTGCTGGATTAGAGCAATACTTTGTTCTTACTATCCTGGACCATGTTCAGAATTCATGATGAAAAGTAGTTCAAAAAAGTCTATTATCTTTTCAGCCATTGGGTGAAGAAATAACTGATGATGCAGTTAGGTGCCATCTGACTTTTATTTCTACCCATAACTGGCTTGATGTCTAATGTAAGTAAGATGCATGAAATGAAAGTGCAATGGGACTTTGTTCTTCCTTGTAAAAAAGTGGGAGCGATCATGCTATTTTGACAGATGGTGATTAGAAGAGTTGTACAATATGCCTTGGTCTTTGAGAAAACAAGTCAATGGTTACCAGGCTATATCAATTCTGAGTTGCAATCAATCAAATTGACTTTGAATTGATTAAAGTTTGGATGAATTACTCAAACTTACCCTCTGTCATTGATGTAAAAATGCTGGTTTTACTTAATTTTGAAGATGAATGACTTGGTTGATAAGTTAGTTTAATGTTATGCCAACTAGGCTCAAAAGACTCTCAGCTAATGATCTTCCCAAGTTTCAACATTTGGGGCGGGATTAAATAGAGTCCACAAGAAATTTTCAAAGTAGGGGGCTCCACATTTTGTGTGCTTTTCTATTGTCACCAGCCTGTGATCAGAAAAGGTCTCTCTTCCAAAGGATAACATTCTTCAGAGTCATCCTTTATTAAGCATTTAATGAAGTATGTCAGGTATTTTCCTCATTATTTTACAAACATTAAGTAATTAAAACCCTAAAAGAATTCTAACAAGTGGGTTTATTATTCACATTGTACAGATGATAAGATTGAAGTTCAGAGAAATTAAGCAACATGTAACAAAGCATGGTCCTCCCTCTAACCTTTATAATTCAAAACCAAGTCTGTCTGAAATCAAAGCCAAGGCATCGTTAGTGTTCTGGATTTTAACCTCACATTTCCCCTATCAATGTCCATCTATAGATTCTGTGTTATTTAATTGTTGGATGAGCCTATCAGGACATAAAGTGCAAAAGATAACCTGTGTTTTATGTACAAAGACATTATGACTCATCATAAGGCCTAATATTCTTTGACTCCTCTTTATTTTAACCTCTAGTTATTTATTACTCTTCTTCTCAATTCTTAAACCAGTGTCAGCTTTCAGGGGTTTCCTAATCCCTATCCTAAATCATCACCTCTTTCTCAACCTAATGCTTCCTAATGATGATATTTTCTTAAGTGAAACCTGATATATAAAACCAGAATATCTAATTCTTAGCTATAACTTGACTAGGGGCCCAGTGCCCAAATTCGTGCACCTTGAAAGGAACTGTGGGCCACAAGGCTGTGGTGGGCACAGGGGCGGGTCTCGGCTGGCTCCTCCCACCATGGCTCCTGGTCCCCTGTTTTCCTGCAGCCCCGCTCCTGCCACCTCTCCCGTGCACTGACAGTGCTGCCACCCCATTTGCACCCACTGAGGGGGCAGAGCAATTAGGGCCAGTGCCAGCAGTGGGTGCAAGCAGGGCTGGCGCCATCAGCAGATGCGAGTGGCTTCTGCTGTCCCGATTGCCCCTCTGGAGCAGGGGGAGGTGGAGAAGCCCTCAGGAGCAATCATGGCAGGCAGCCGCTGCTCACACCCGCTGATGGTGCAGGGCGATTGGGACCGGCGCCAGGTGCTGGCAGTGGGTTTGAGCAACAGCTCTGGTGCCAGCAACGGATGTGAGCAGGGCCATTGCCGGCAGTGGCTGTGAGAGGTGGCTGCTGGCCCCAATCGCCCCTCAGGAGCAGAGGGAGGTGGAGAAGCCCTGAGGAGCGATCGGGGCCAGCGGCTGCCACTTGTACCCGCTGACAATGCCAAGCAATTAGGGCTGGCACCAGGCACCGGCAGTGGGTGCAAGCAGTGGCTCCTGTGCCAGAAGTGGGTGTGAGTGCCTGGCAGGAGTGCCACATGCAGGAGCAAAGAATTTTCAGTAACCACCAGAGGCTCAACCCGATAACAGCAACCAGCGCCCTGCCTTGGTCTGATGCCCCCATTCACCTGCTCCACCATCCCACTGTGGCCAGTGCTCGCCATGTTCCACACTCTGCCTCCTGCTGCTGATGGTTGCCATGTTCTGCATGCACCCCCTGGTGGTCAGCGTACGTCATAGCGACTGGTTGTTCGGTTGCTCCACCTTTCAGTCTATGCATATTATGGTTTAATATACGTATATAGATTGTTTTTACACTATGAAATTGAGGCTTTAAAGGGAGGAGAATCTCACCCTCCTTAGCAATCCCCAGGTGTTTCATCTCCTGCCACCAGCCTTGACTACTTGCATCTACCCCCAAGAAGATACAGCTAATCAGATTGGTCAGATTCCAGAATCCTCTTTGGAAGACATTTGTTGGTGGACAGTGTTATAAAGTGCTCAGGAATGTCTAAATGTCAGCCAGAGCCATCATCTTTCTTTGCTTCCTGCTCCATGCCTCAAACTGGCATATTTCTAGTATGTCTCAATACTTTATTTTTTTCTATCACATACAGACAAATCTAGGGCTACTGCCCTGGCCAGAAGTAGGTAAGGGAGGAAGGGAGGAAAGAAGTGGGGGAGGATGGTCTTGAATCAATTTCAAAAGATGTGGTCTTGTTTATTAGAGACCCTAGGCCTATGGTTGGCAAAATGCGGCTCGCGAGCCACATGCAGCTCTTTGGCCCCTTGAGTGTGGCTCTTCCACAAAATACCACGGCCTGGGAGAGTCTATTTTGAAGAAGTGGCGTTAGAAGAAGTTTAAGTTTAAAAAATTTGGCTCTCAAAAGAAATTTCAATCGTTGTACTGTTGATATATGGCTCTGTTGACTAATGAGTTTGCCGACCACTGGACTAGGCCAGAGTATGGAGCAATGACAGCCCATTCAGTAACAAACAGTACTCTAATTCTCCATTTGTCATCACCTCTTGTGTAGTTAACAAGCTTGGAGACTTCAAGCAAAGCCATGGTGTCTATGCCAAAGCAAGATCTGGAATCCTATGTCCCTGGCTGTTGGACCATGTAATCTAAGCATAACCTCCATCCCCAACAAAGCCCACTATACACGTGTTTGATTTCTTATGGCTGCTATTTTTCAATTGATGGAGAGATAACCGAGTTAAAAGAAATCAGAAGCTGTGGTGGTGATGTCCACTGTGTAAAATGTGAGTCACTAATAAACATCCCCAGATGTAAACCCAAATTTTGGAGCCTCAAACCCGGGGCTCCAAGTCCCTGAAAATCAGAAATTCCCTCAAACTAACATGGTGAACACAGCCCCTGTGCAACCAACCAAGGTCCTGGGTGTCCACTCACCCGCGCACTCTGCCCTGCGATGAGCTGGTCATCCTCGGTCTGAACACTTGTCCTACTGCGCACGTCATAGTCCTCCTGCTCAAAGTCAGAATCGTCCTCTAGTTCTTCTGGAGTCTAAAGATACAGAGGAAAGAGAAAATTCATTATATTTTTAATTGAACCTTCACCCCCATCCATACACTTAATCACTGCAAAAGCTAAGTAGCCCACAAAGAGAGTTTGTAGGGGATTATATGTCGGGGGTTATGTGGGCAGGTAATGACTAGAATAACATCAGAAAAACCAAGCTGTCCTAGTTTATCTCTTTTTTAAAAATACATTTTGTTCATTACTTCCTTCTGTAGGTGTAGCAAGTCTAAATCTTTATATGACATGCTTTTTAAGAAAAATATATTTGTGTATTTCCACCCATACAAATATATTCTAAGAGAGAAAAATCATCATCAACAGCAACAGTTGCACCTATGCTGTTTCTGTAATGCGCATTTTGCTCTATTCCAGCTCTCTTTTAGTCTCAATAAGCTCAAAAAGGTTTGACCACTTCCTGGTCAATGCTGGACCTGATGAAATATCTGATGTGGTCACTAAATCATTTAGTATACAAGTTACAACTATAGACTCTGGAGTCAAAGATGCCTAAATATGAACCCCTCCATGACCATGGGAAAATGCTCCCTTAGCTTTAGTTTCCAAGTCTATGAATAGGTATTGATAAGAGTAGCTACCTATATGATTGTTGTGCAGATTAAGTAATGTACTCTGTGTAGAGTATCTGGTAAATAAGCATTTTAAGGAAGCATTCACCCTTCCTCTCTGAAATCAATAAAAATAAATTTTAAAAAAGAATAATAAAGTGAGTGGAGTTAGATGAAATCCTGTCAAATAAGTTCATTCTAAGAGGGTGAACTCTAAGAGGGTGCCATCATTATTACTTGGGATTTTGAAACAAATTCAATCAAACATTTTTTATAATGAAGCCACCAACTACTACATACCCGCTAAGGACTTACTTTTTCATACATAGCATCCATTTAGCTCAGTACAGCACAATAAAATAATTTTGGAGACTTAAGCAGAACCATGGTGTCTGTGCCAATGCAAGATCTAGGCATTCTGTGCCCCCTGGCTGTTGAGCCATCTAATTGTAATACCAAATCCCAACAAAGTCTATTATATGTGTATGCATTTGCCTTGATGTGGCTGCAATGGTTCAAGTGATAGAGCATTCTCATGTCCACTTAGAGTTGAGAAAACTAAGACTCTGAGAAGTTAAGCAATGTGCCCAAATGCTTCTGAACTAGCTAATAAAAGAACTAGCATTTAGACCCAAATACCCAAATGTGTTTGACTCCAAGTTGTTTTGTTGTTGTAGTCACAACCCCACCACCACCTACATTACAAACCTGGCAACAACTGAAGGTATGGAATGGCTTTAAAGTGAGTGGAATTATCCCCAGCTGGTTTGGCTCAGTGTATAGAGTGCCAGCCTACAGACTGAAGGGTCCTGGGTTCAATTCAGGTCAAGAGCACATGCCTGGGTCGTGGGCTTTATCCCCTGTGTGGGGTGTGAAAGAGGCAGCCAATCAATGATTCTCTCTCATCACTGATGTCTCTCCTCTTTCTCTCTCTCTCTCTCTCTCTCTCTCTCTCTCTCTCTCTCTCTCTCTCTTTCTCTCTTTCTCTCTCACCCTTCCTCTCTGAAATCAATAAAAATAAATTTTAAAAAAGAATAATAAAGTGAGTGGAGTTAGATGAAATCCTGTCAAATAGGTACAGTCAGTGTTGAAGAAAAGATACACATTAATCCATAAACCCAGAAATAAAAAAACCCTTCCATCTTTAATGACAATAATAATGAGTAACATGCATTAAAGGCTTTCTGTGTGCCGATCACAGTTTTCTCTAAGTGTTTTACATACACTAACTTGGTTTTCTTAACAGTCCTACAATGTAGACATGACTTTCTTCATTTTACAGATAACAAAACTGAGGTATGAGAGGCTATACCTATTGTAAATGCTTCTAAGTCAAGCACTTTGAAGCATGTTGTCTAAACTATCACGCTCTGTTCATTCTAAGAGGGTGAACTCAGGAGGCTGCAAGGATGGTGCATGAGGAGCAAACAATGCAGTAGTGCATGCTACATTCCTAGCTCAAGTCTCATTAGCCTTGAGGGTGATGTCACCCACAAACTGCCTCTTGAAACACAGCAGCACCTCCTCCCAGGGCTCTGTCTTTCAAAGGGAAGGGACAGTCACAAGCAGTCCCGATGATGCAGTGGCTCATTCCCCATCAGTAAGGGCACATTTTCATTCTGCTGGTTTCTTTGGCTACTTCAGTGTAATTAATCAGGCACGGTTATTGATGAAGCCTTGAGATTGGTCGGACAGGCATAAAATAGGGTCCTTCATGCCAACATCACATCATGCCTAGTCATTTTCCAAGCTTTGGCACACCCTCTTGTTTTCCTTTTCTCATCACCAGCCTTATTAATATTTACTCGGTCATCTACAGATGTTCAATGTTCTTTCAAAAGAACATTAAAGAAAGAGGGAAGAAAGGAGTTTTGTTTCTATACTTTATTAACTAAAGCAGGACTGGGGTTAGCAAAACCTGATTCAAATAACAGGTGTATTTTCACTTTGGACAGAGATTATAACCTCTGGCCATTCTCACCCTTCTGGAGTGTCCTGCAGAACAATTAAAGCAAGTGGGTAAATTCTGCTCACAGATGAGATGACAAGACTGCACACACTTCTCATCATTCATTTTTGAAAAGGAAAGCCAAGTAAAATGGTAAACCTCACTCAACAGATAAAAAGGAGAATGTGACAGTGTCTATAATACGATGGCCTTGTATTCAAGTGACTATGGCTCGGGAACCAAAATAAAGTTTAAAAATGAAGAAATGACCTGGATGTGGACCGAGGACAACTAAATGTGTTTGTCCTAATTCTACCTCTCCTAAGTTGGCCCTCTGTCTCCTCACTCATAAAGTGGGTCTAATAATTGCTACTCATCCTTCCTACCTTAGAGGATTCTAGAATCAAATATATTCTAGAATCATATATCCTATCTAATAAAAAGTAATATGCAAATTGACCATACCTCTACTACACCCACCAGCAATGCCCACCAGCCATGCCCACCAGCCAATCAGGAGCGAATATGCAAATAAACCCAACCAAGATGGCTGCGGCCACAGAGAGCAGGAGGGAGGCTTGGGTTTCCCCGGCAATGGAGGAAGGCAAGCTTTCCGCCTGCCCTTGCTGGTCTAGACCTCCACTCAAGGCTACAAAGTTTCAATGATAGAAGATAAATAAATCCAAACAGAAATGGCAGCAGCCATGGAACTGGAAAGAGCAGGAGGCTAGGGTTGTCCCCGGTGATGGAGGAAGCCAAGCTTCTGAAGCCCTGGCCTGCCTTGGCCTCCGCTCCAGGCTACAAATTTTCATTTATAGAAGATACATAAATCCCAACAGAAATGGCTGCCGCCATGGAGCAAGTAGGAGGCTTGGCTCCGCTCCAGGCTACGAAGTTTCAATTGTAGAAGATAAATAAATCCCAGATACCAGGGCCTCCGCTTGGGTCACCAGGGGGCGTGACTGGCCTGCAAACCACCACAGGCCCCTCACCCAGGCCGCCCCACACCCCAAGGGAACCCCCACCCTGATCCAGGACACACTTCAGGGCAAACCAGCTGGCCCCCACCCATGCACCAGGCCTCTATCCTATCTAATAAAAGAGTAATATGCAGATTGACCATCACTCCAACACACAAGATGGCTGCCCCCATGTGGTCAAAGATCCTGCCCCCATGTGGACTCAAGATGGCCACAAGATGGCCAGCAGGGGAAGGCAGTTGGGAGGGACCAGACCAGCAAGGGAGGGCAGTTGGGGGTGATCAAGCCTGCAGGGAAGGGCAGTTAGGGATGACCAGGCCAGCAGAGGAGGGAAGTTGGGATTGACCGGGCCTGCAGGGAAGGGCAGCTGGGGGGGACCCAGGCCTGCAATGGAGAGCAGTTGGGGGTGACCAGGCCTGCAGGGGAGGACAGTTAGGGGTGACCAGGCCTGCAGGGGAGGGCAGTTAGGGGCAAACAGGCTGGCAGGGGAGCAGTTAGGCATCAATCAGGCTGGCAGGGGAGTGGTTAGGGGGTGATCAGGCTGGCAGGCAGAAGTGGTTAGGGGCAATCAGGAAGGCAGGCAGGCGAGCAGTTGGGAGCCAGCAGTCCTGGATTGTGAGAGGAATGTCCGACTCTAATCGTTTAGGCCCGATCCCGGTGGACATCCCTCGAGGGGTCCCAGATTGGAGAGGGTGCAGGCTGGGCTGAGGGACACCCCCTCCCTCCGTGCACGAATTTTGTGCACCGGGCCTCTAGTATTTATATAAATGCTCTGTAAATTATAAAAGTAAACTATCATAATAAGTGATAAATATTATGTTTAATAAAATATACACCTAACAACAACAGCAATTGTTTTTTACCACCCATTATGGTACAGGCATTCCACTAAAGGACTTAGTCCTTACAACAACCCACTAAAATAAATTAATCCCCATTTTATAGATGTATAAGCAGGCTCAAATTTGAGTAAACTTTCTAAGGTGTCACACCTAGCAAGTTGAGGGTTCCAGAGCCCATGCTTTTAGCCATCACACATACCACCAGGCGAATGGATGAAACTAAAATCTCTTCTTGTGCCTTAACCATGCAGCAAACCCATGCAAGCCACCCATATAAATAGTCCTTGCATTTTCAGTTTGCTAATTTTGTCTCATAAGTTGTTTCTATAGTCTCTTCAGCCCTTTATTTTCCAGCTATGAAAAATACTCTAATCTCTGCAATTTCAATAATATTGTTGACTTCTTTACCAAGTTCTATTTATATTAATTAATAGTATAAAGATAAATTTTGTCACAGCAAAATAAGGCAAGAAAATATTTCTGTGGAACCTACTAAGGGCCAGATCTATGCAAGTGCTTTATAGTTGGGGTAATACTTGTCCCCACATACAGATAAGGAAACTGAGGGTTAGAGAATGAAATTAGCAAACAATATTTTTAGCAACAGGTTCCCAAACTTTATTGCTTCAAGCACTCTCATTGCCTCAATAATTTTTCATGGCAACTTTAGGCTAAGTAAATAAACAACACCAAAATAACTCACAAACCTAATAGTACTGTTGATCAAGCAATAAAAAGTGAATATAGTGAATCAGACCTAAAAACTTAGTGCCTGGTACATATTGTATGACTTCTCAGACCTTATAATACAATTGAACATCTATTAAACTTGCTTTCTATCCCCAACTACCAGAAACCCAGTATCACAATTATATGATGTCATCCAAAGATATGAACAAATCTGATGTTTAAACTGCGAACTACATTCAGCTAATATTTCACACATTATCTGAGAGATTTCCATGTGTTTCCCTGGACATGTAAATGCCTTGCAATGATCCAGGGTACATCATGCATAGTTTGGGAGATATAAAGTTAAGCTATATAAATTTATATAGTCCTGTATCTGAACCCTGGTCCAGGCCCTGTTGTTTCACACATAACCAAATTAATGGGTTCCATTTCCAAAAGTTTAGCATGTAATTTTCATTATAGATTCTTTTCATGGTCATTCTTATGAGAAGCACCTACTGTTTGCTAATACAGATATCCTGACACCAGGATATCATGATCACCTTTTACCCTACTCATTTATTTTAATTTTCAATATTAAATTTCTAACTCTTTTTGTCTTAAATATACATGTGCTCCTCACTCTTTGTAGATTATTTACTTGTGAATGTTTCCACTCAAAGTTTCTTTGCATGCCCAAGTCAGTACTTTTGTAATTATTCACAGACATCCACAATATGGCACAAAAGTGTGGTCACCCAACGTGCATATATCTGGCTGAGGTCACACAGCACAATGCTCTTTCTTCTTGTTCAGCTCTCATGCTGGAAACAAGTGTCCTTTCTTCAGTCTACTTAGTGCCAAATTTTTTGCTCAAAATAGCTTCTGAGCACAGTGCTTCAATGCTGTCGAGTGTTCCTAAGTGCATGAAAGTTGTGATGCTCCTTATAGAGAAAATGCATTTGTTAGATAAGCTTCCTTCAGGCACAAGTCATCGTGCATTTGCTGGGAGTTCAATGTTAATGAATCAACATCCTATATTAAATAAAGTATCTTTAAACAATCCATAAATAAAATCAGATTGTGTATTTGATCAATTGATACAAATATGGCCAGAGGCTCATAGGAACCTGAATTTCTGGGAAGAACAAGTTTCAGTATTCTCTACTCCAGTGTTCACAGAACCATTACAGAATACACTGCTGCAAATAATAAGAATCAAATGCATGCAGGTGTGCCAGACTTTCTTATTACTTTTTTAAATGACCATGCTGGAGTCATCAGAAAATGCCTATGTATCTTATAGATCAGCCAGAGCAAACTTCAGCAAGAAAAGCAAACAAAATAAAAAACCAGTCTCATGGCCCAGCTGGTGTGGCTCAGTGGATGAGCATTGACCTATGAACCAGGAGGTCATGGTTCAATTCCTGGTCAGGGCATATGCCCTGGTTACAGGTTCAATCCCCAGTGTGGGGCATGCAGGAGGCAGCCAACCAATGATTATCTCTCATCATTGATGTTTCTATCTCTCTCTCCTTATCTAAAATCAATAAATATATATATATTTAAAAATTAATAATTGAGAAAACACAACAATCTCATGGAAGAGGAGCAGAGTAGACCTTTTCTAAAAAACATACATTTTTATTGATGATGGTAAGGGTGACCAATGCTGAGGTTGGGATGCAGGAAGGCAGGAAGGGCATGTTTTGTTTACTTCAGACTGTTGTCTGAAGCTGGCCTAGAGTGCTATCAACATGAAATATGTATTGATTGCCAAAAGGCAAAGTATGGAGAATTTACCCTTCAAGGGCCTTTCTGCATTTAGTTGTGTGTGTGTTTCTTTTTTTTTTTTTTTTTTTTTGGGGGGGGGGGGCGGTGGCAGAGGAGAATACATTTCTTTTTCAAAGTATAATCAACACTTTGGGAGAGAAGGCGGCATGGCCAGTTTTTCTGGGAAGGGACCAGCTCTACTTGTCTTACTGTCTTTCTTCCTGACTTAGTGCAATGAAATCTTTTTCAGTAGACTTAATCATTATACTCAAAAGCAACCCAAGAAATTAAGTGCAAAATGAAGCCATTTGGGTGCTTAATAGAGGAAGCATTTAAAAATAACCATTTGTATATGCTGTCCATTTCTCTTAAGTTTTACGTGGTGTGAAATCCATCTGATCAAATCACTGGAAATGTCGGGATGGAGGAATTACACTTCATGCAACAAATATATGGCATTTTATTGGAAACTGTGTTTTTTTTACAGATCATCAATATATAAATGAATGATGGCTATAAATTTCCTCTGTCTCTCAGATGAATGGTTGTCACAGAAGTATGAAGGCTAACAAAGCAGAAAAATTGCAAAAGCGGGAATATGTCTTGAGGATTACAGTGGCATTTAGTGCCAAATGCTTTGAAAACATAACTCTCATGGTCTATTACTTTATTTTACATGTTAATATGTAATGAGAGAAAAAAATGATCTAATTTGTTACAGTCTTGAAAGGCTGACTCTCCTTCCTTTCCTTCTCCTCTAACTCTCCTATATTTTCTCCCTGTCACCTTCCTATCTGCCTAGGTACCTGTCCCCCAGGCCCCCAAAACACACCCTACACACATAGTAAGTAGTAAGCACTGTACTAGACAATGCACCACAGTGGAGGGAAAATAAAAGGACAGCCATTGCTTCCTAAACTTTCACAGTCTTAATAATGTAAGAAACCTATAAGTAAACAGCATGATATATACTATTACAGGCAAAACAGTTAGCAGTAGTTAAAGGCTAGGGTATTTTTGAGGGAGAAAATTTGGGGAAGGAAGACTTGAGCCAGGTCTTGAAAGATGGTAAGTTGGAATTGCCTTATGATCCAGAGATTCCACTTCTAGGAATTTATCCGAAGAAACCTGAAACACTAATTTGAAGGAATATATGCACACTTATGTTCATTGCAGCATAATTTACAATAACCAAGATTTGGAAGCAGCCCAAGTGTCCATCAGTAGATGAGTTGATAAAAAAGCTGTGGTACATTTGCACAATGGAATATTAATCAGCCATAAAAAAGAGGGAAATCTTACCCTTTGTGACAGCATGGATGGACCTGGTGAGTATTATGCTAAGTGAAATTAGACTGAGATTCATATGTGGAATCTAATAAACAACATAAACTGACAAAGTGGAGACAGACTCATAGATACAGAGAACAGACTGACAGTGGTCAGCGGGGAGAATTGTGGAAGCTAAGTGAGATGGATGAAAGAATTAAGTAAAGAAAAATAACAAAGACCCATGGACAATGACAACAGTATGGTGGTTGCCAGAGGAAAGCGGGGGGTGGGGGGGTGGGGGGGTGGGAAGAAGTAGAAGAGTGTAAAGAAGGGATAAATGGTGATGGAAGAAGACTCGACTTGTGGTGGTAAACAAACAATTCAATATACAGATGATGTATTATAGAATTGTGTACCTGAAATTATATAATGCTATTAACCAATGTCACCCCAATGAAATCAATTAAAAAACAAACAAACAAACGAAACAAAGCCAGTCTGCAAACACCTAGAGAGCAAAAACAAAAAAAGAAAAAGAAAGATGGTAAGAGTTGTTATTTGTGCCCCAAGTAAAAAAGTTTGGTAGATGTTTCAGAAGAAGCATGGATGTCAATAAGACAGAGGAGAGACTCTTTGTGGTGATGCTCCCCTCCACATGCTCAGACCACCCTGGAAGCACCATGCTGTCCTCTGCATACTACATTGGAAGAGGATGGACACATGCCAATTTAATGACTACAAAGAAACCAGAATTTGGGGGACAATTAATGCCATCTGTGAAATGCTGGAAGGACTAGGCAAATGTATTATCCAGAGAGAACAATATATTGCAGATACTTCATGAAACATCTGAATGACCACATACTAGAAAATTAATTATTTAGTTATTATTGTTTTTCAGTGTTTGAGGGATGTTGGTTTAGATGCTCAGTGGTCATCCCAACAGAGAGATTTTCAGAATGCACACAGCAAGGAGCTTGTGGTTTCATCAAGCCGCCCAGAGACTGTTGTAGAGGTTGAGAGTGAGGATACAGTCAAGGGCTACTTGTCCAATATGGTGGAGCTACTGAGCACTTCCAGTGTGGCTAGTATCACATGTTGAAATGGTAAAGTTTTGGATACATTAGGCCGAATAAAATATATTATTAAAATTTATTTCAACTGTGTTTTTTTTGTTTTTTTTATTGCGTCTACTAGAAAATTACAAATGTGGCTTACATTTTATTTCTATTGGGCAACATGTTCATCATTTCTGTTTTTGCATATTTGTTTAAGAAAGAGTTCTGTGGCTAAAAAAAAGTGTTTTAAAACTACTATGTCAAACTGTTAAGGAGGTAGGGAGAAAAAACAGCTCATCTTACAATGGAGCATTATACAGCAGTTAAAAGAAATGAGGTAGCTGATGTTTTTTAATAGAGATAGATTAAGACTCATTGTGGGTTAAATTCAATTGCAAATGATATTTATGAGTTTTAAAATCTATTGTACAGTGTGAGTACCTGACACTCAGAGTTTATTCTCATTTTATTTATTAACTAGAGGCCCAGTGCACAAAATTTATTCACTGGTTGGGGGACTCCCCTCAGCCCAGTCTGCCCCCTCTCACAGTCTGGGAGACCTCAAAGGATGTCCTACTGACAGACGTGGGGAGTGGGCCTAAGCCACAGTCTAGCCTCCCTCTGTAGGAGGCAACCAGCTGATCAGGGGAAGGCACCACCCTCATCACCCCGCTGCTGCTGCCACTGCTGGCCACCAAGGTGTTTTTATCAACACAGACTCTAGTCCCTTCACCATGAAAAAAATGACAACTTTCTTTAGGCATTTTCAAGATGTTTCTGTCATAGGATATGACATTTCTTTCTTTCTTTTTTTATCCTCACCTGAGGATATTTTTCCCTTGATTTTTAGAGAGCATAGAATAGAGAGGGAAAGACAGAGAGAAACATCAATGTGAGAGGGACACTTCGATTGGTTGCTTCCTACATGAGCCCTGACCTGGGCCCCAACCAGGAAGGAGCCTGCAACCTGGGTACATACCCTTGATCAGAATTGAACCCAGACCCTGCGGTCTGCAGGCCAAGGCTCTAGCCACTGAGCCAAACTGGCTAGGGCAGGATATGACATTTCTTAGCCCCTCCAGCTGTTGACCTTTGTTTTTTCCTCCAGGAGTGAGGTAGAAAAACCCTAGATCTACCTTCTTGGATTCTTATTACCCAAGTTACCAAGAACACTGCAAGTGGCGGCGTACAGGGAGCTTAGCCAATGAGCAATCAGAAAAGGTGTTTCCTCTGCAGCTCACGTGCAGAGGCAGGACTGCTGGCATGCTGTGGCTGGCAGGCCCCATCTCAGCTCTGGGCCTACTCAACCTGCTGCGGCTGGTGCTGGCAGGCCCCCCTGTCTGTCTCCGCTCTGGGCCTG
Organism: Ia io; assembly: GCA_025583905.1. NCBI lineage: Eukaryota > Metazoa > Chordata > Mammalia > Chiroptera > Vespertilionidae > Ia > Ia io. The sequence goes on along the minus strand of JAJQQW010000011.1, from coordinate 62,429,033 downwards.
CTCAATCTGCCACAGAATCTGTGGCTTGCCTCACCTCCCATGCAGTCCCCTCCCGCCCAACTGTGTGCACAACCTCCTCTTAAGTGCTCATGATGTTACAGCATCCTGGACAATTTGCATATTACCTCTTTATTTTATATATATATAGATAGATAGAGATTATTGTATATTTTCAATATGACCAACTGTAAACCTATTTTTTTTCCCCATCCTGGATGTTTTCTAGCATGGGTTTATATACAATTACCCTTTGGAAGGCTTACACTGACCTGACAACAGCAGACGGAGGATGGGAAGATAGTAGTGTAGGTGATAGGGGGAGGTTCACTGAAAGGTTATATAGCTTTATTGACAATGTCTTGATTACTTGTGATAAGGAGAATGTAGCTGTGTATCACTTTCTTGTAACTATTATCACTATAAGCTAGGTAATCTTCATTTTTCCATCCCATGGCATCAAGATTCTGATGGGGAAAAAAATGCTAGCAAAAGGAACATGGAGAATCTCAGGAGCAAAACTAAGTTGGAACCAAATTTAGGAAACAATGAAGTCCAGAAGTAGGCAGGCATCACTCTACAGGACACTCATCACTAACCGAGGCTTGCTGGGGTCTGTCAGCTCTTTATAAGTAAGAAGTTACCAATGTCTGAGTAAATGAGGAGCCAAACGGCTTGTCAAGTTATTTGGCTAAGTAATTAAAAATAAATTGGTGAGTTTTCTGGAGTCTACTAGAAGATCTGATAAGCTCTGAGCCACAGAGGCCTTACATACCCTGATCATCAGCACAGCCTTTCTGATGTCCCGAACGCCGTCATACACCAGGCGAGAGGCATCGATGAACTCATTCTCCTCAAATGGTTGAGGGATGTTGGCACTCAGGGCTTCAATGGCAACCTCCACTTGTTCAGCAAAGCGTGGCATCACTGGGTAAACAAAATGGAAAGCAGGGCATTAGACAATCTTTCTCATGATTCCTTGTACTAGCCCTTGGGTGAGGTGGCTGGCTCTGAGCATTCCAACGGTTCAGTGGAGCTGAATGTCCACCTGTCCAGTCTGGGTAAACCCAGCTTAGTGGTCTTTGTTCTACTTACTCCATGAATGGTGATGGAATTCAACGGAACAAGCTTTTGAAACCTGCCCCAGGTTATGTGTTAAAACGTGAAGCATAGATTTCATGTTATCCTAATCTGAGCTAGGTTCTACTTCTGCTAGTTACTAGCTGTCAAACCTTGGCTAAGTGTTCTTAACCCTTCTAAACCTGTGTCTAAAAAAATATTATAAGCATGGCCGGTGTGGCTCAGTGGTTGAGCATTGACCTATGAACCAGGAGGTCAGGGTTCAATTCCTGGTTCAGGGCACATGCCCAGGTTTCAGGCTCAACCCCTAGTAGGGGGTATGCAAGAGGCAGCCTATCGATGATTCTCTCTCATCATTGATCTCTCTCTCTCTTTCTCTCTCTCTCTTTCTCCCTTCCTCTCTAAAATCAATAAAAATATATTTAATCCTTCCTTAGGATTCAATAGGGTAATGAGCATAAATGTATTAGATGGTCCATAGAAAATCTCCAGAAATATGTAACTAATTTCAGATGCTAAAGTCATAACTGGTGAGTAGCAGACCTTAACTTACATGATCTCATAGTAAAGTATGAATGAAAAGATCTCGTTCTTTCTACTTTTATCTGAAATGCAAGATTCAGGGTGTTTAAGGTGGGGGGAAGGACTGTGTAAGACAAGAGAGGGAAATCCCGAGAGACCCCAGCAGAAAGTCCATGCAGACTAATGGGCTCACCAATGACCTTGATCATTCCATCTTACCAGGACCACCTTGGTGTGAAAGAAGATGCATATATACATTTCTAAATTGCTGACACCTTTCTTTAAACTAGGTCACCAACATAGCCACAGAAGTTTGTGGAAAGTAAACTCAGTGGAATGTCTGGAATACTTAAAATGATGCTGATTCACTGATTCTCAAAAATTATAATTCAATTTGCTCAATTGTTATAACTATCAATTCACATAACAAAAGAAAGCCAAGAGAATAATTCATTTTATTTACAAGGACAATAAAATAGAAACATACTTCATCTCTTTTCATTTCTGAATTTTCATCCTTGATTCATTTTATACTCATTTTCATCCTCTGTGGAAATTTTAACATCCATTTGAATCCGTAGTTTGAAAAACTCTAATAAATTACTTTACTGTCTAGGGTCAGAGTATTCAAGATAGAACATTCCTAGAAAAATGTATTTCTACTAGGAAAAGTCAAAGATTTTTTTGATTTTTTTTAAGGAGGGTTAGATAAAAACAGAACAATCATTCTTTCAAAAGAAAGTATCAAAACCAAAGCATGCATTGGGTAAATTTCCTTCCATGAGTGAACTGGTTCTCTATACTATTTGAATTTTTCATTTGGGCTTTTGAACTGCATTTATAAGAGGAATTTGGGGGATTTTGAGCTGCACTGCCTCAAATATGAATCGAATAAAAATACATTTCTAAAACCACCACATTCAACTCAGGGCAGTTCAACCACCCTTTTGTGCTGGGAACAAACTCTTTCACACTAAAAATTCTAGGTAATTGAAACTGAATACTTAAGCATGAAAAGGTTTATTGTAGGTATTAGCCATTTTCATATGAGCACTTTCCTTTAAATTAAATTTTAAAATCCCCTTCTTTCTTAAACTGAAAATCTTGAATACTAACTCCTTTCTATTTTATGTTTAAGTTGCCATCATGACCATCAACAATTTTACATATTTATATGATACCATGAGTAGCACTTGGCTGCATACATTTGTGTCCCTGTTGTATAATCGATAGAGGATCAGTAATCCTATGTGTAGATAAGATAAACACTCCTACAAATCAATAAGGAAAATGTAGAAAAACAGACAAATGTTATGACAGGCAATTCAGAGAAAAAAATCCTGTATTATAAAGAAATGCATAATCAGATGCTTGATTTCACTAATAATTGGGAAAATATTAGCAATATAAACTATGAGATATTATCACATACCTGTTGTGAGGGGCAAACAGATTAAAACCTAATAATATCCACTTTATTGAACATGTAGACAAAAGGGAAGCCTTCTACTGTAAATGAAGGGAAAACAGGTATACATCATTTTGCCAAACATGTTGACAAAAATCTAATAAAGCAATCTGGTCCCAACCAGGGAGTTGGGACATTATCTAGAGCAGGGGTCCTCAAACTTTTTAAACAGGGGGCCAGTTCACTGTCCCTCAGACCATTGGAGGGCTGGACTATAGTTTAAAAAAAACTATGAACAAATTCCTATGCACACTGCACATATTTTATTTTATTTTTAAGTAAAAAAAAAAAAACCAAAACGGCAAAAACACCCGCATGTGGCCTGCGGGCCGTAGTTTGAGGATGCCTGATCTAGAGCAGGGCCAAATGTTGATTTGTGAAGAGATACTAAGTAGGCGGGCTGAGTATACTGCGGTCACAGGAATGTCTTTGTGTCTCTCTGGTTATAGTTGTTTCTTCGTTATAGGTTGTATATTCTAAGAGTTAATTAGAATATTTATATAAAACCTGGGAATAAGCCCTAGCCTGTTTGGCTAAGTGGACAGAGTGTCGACCTGCAAACTGAAGGATCCCAGGTTCGATTCTGGTCAAGGGCACATGCCTGAATTGCAGGCTTAATCCCCAGTAGGGGGCATGCAGTAGGCAGCCAATCAATGACTCTCTCTCTCTCTCATTATTGATGTTTCTCTCTCTCCCTCTCCCTTCCTCTCTGATATCAATAAAAACATATTTTAAAAATAAAACCTGGGAATAAGTATAGCTGAGGGATCTATGAACAGGCTCTATCCAGGCTCTAGTCTGAGTCTTGAACTCAGGAGGGAACCACTATGAGCTGCTCACTTCAGGTTCATGGGCAGTACACCTGGGTGGGTCAAAACGGACTTAGGGATGCAAATCAGAGGACAACCAATATATTAAAGTGAGCGAATCCAGAGGTCAAAGTTTCAACTGGGAAAGACAAATTGAAAAGAGATATCATTTGTGAGAATTTGTAAAACACACGAGTATAATTTAAAGCAATATGCATTTTTATGTCCCATGTTTTGAAAGGATATATACCACCTTCAGCTAGATAGAGTGGTTACCTTTGAGAGAGAAAGGAGAGACATGTTATTAAGTAGAGATCTTAAAGAGGCCTCAAGTGTATCTTAACTCTAAGAAAAGAATAATGTGAATCAGATATGGCAAAATGCTAATATTTGTTATACCTCAGGGTAGAAGGAGATTTATTAGTCTCTGTTCCTTTTGTATCTTTGAATCTTTTCATGATTCAAATATTTAAAAAGAGATCAACATATTATCCTCAAGGCTATACTTCTTATAGAATAAGGCTCTGAGAAAATAAAGTTCCAGCTCATGGCTCAGAACACAATAAAAATTAATTTGGTAACAGTATTAAGTGAGGAATTCCCTCACAACTTGTGACTGTGATCAAATGTTTAATATTCATCCTGAATAACTGCCAGTTGGAAAGTTGAGTTAGGGAGAACCCACCTCCTATAGCTCAGTGCCCACACACATGTCTCCATTTGCAAGAAGACCTTTACTAGAGTCTAAAAAGGTGAGCAGGGGTTGTGTGTTACTTTGTTTTTTTGTGTGCAAGGTCGCCCTGAAGAAGAGTTGGGGAGGAGGAAAATGCAGGAGGTGACCTGCTATCTTTTGCACCTGACTCTGGGTCTGATTCTGCCCAAAGGAGAGAGCGGAAAGCTAACTAAAATCTAAAGGGACCATTTCCATAAGGGATGCTCCAGGGCCCAAAATATGCCCAGTGCTGCTCTGAAACTTTAAGTTTGGAAAAACGAATTCTGTTTGCTCTAGCACGTAGAGTAAAAATGCTCAAGGGGGATTTAGGAGGATGTGGTCTTGGTAAAAACAACCGTGTTGATGATATGGCAGAAACAAGGCCCTTTTATAAAGAGATAGAAACAGAAAATACCATCAACTGTCCCAGGGGGGAAATGGCAGAAAAGGGGATGCAAAATCCTTACTTTCCAAATGGGGCCTCAGAGTACAATTTAGTGTTAATATTCCAATGGTTTTATTATACTCCACAAACTGGTAAAACCTAGAACTTGGACCCAATTTCATTTTATTTGATTTCCTATAACTGACAAGACATCTATTTTTCTTAAAAGTCAGGGTATTTTTCTGGATCTGACCCTTAAGAAAATCCTTTTCTAAGCTCCCTTCTAAAGTGCATTCAATACTTACTTATTTAGGGCTTGGTCAACTGCTAATGCTCTTTAACAAACATACTTTTGCTCTCCACATTGCTGTTCCCTTTCTGTTTTATGTTTGGTTTTAAAAGTGATAAGACAGAAAAACAATGGTTTCTAGAACAACCCATCTTGATCTATGATGTTAGTTTATGAATTCTTCTAACACTTTGATAGGGTCTGAAAAATCAAATACCCCCAAAGTAACAGTGAGATAGAAGAAGTCTCAAACTATTTCAAATTTGGAGCTGATTCTGCTTCCCACTAATTATGACAAAACAGCACTAGCTTTATGATTCGCACATTATATATTAACAGAGTTTCTGATATAGCATTATATAAATAGAAGCTTCTTCCTACCTTCTGAATTACATCCAAAAAGATTAGATACCACTTTACTGTTATTTATCAAAAATCCTGGAATGTTTTTCATAGCTTATGTCCTAAAAGGGAGATCAAAGTTAGAAATAAACTTTTAAATCCTTGCTGTACTTTTGTATGCAGAGTGCACACTGGGCCACAGAAAGATGTCATTCGAGGAGCCATGAAATCAGAGTTAACTATGCATATAAAAAATCAAGGTCGTCTCATTCTAGAGTTGAGATCCTAAATCAGAGGTGAAAAAGATGGGGACTAAATCCTCCTGAGAGACTTCAGAGGTGAAGTTTCAGAGCACAGGGTGAGTCAGTGAAATGAATAGAAAAGTTTTGCTAAAGATGCAAATAGGACTGCTGACATCTATAAGAGCAAAAGCCAAGGTGACCTAGAGGCTGTGGAAATAAACGCCAACCAACTCCACTGCCTCAAGTGGTCCACACCCAGCTTTAAACATTCCAATGATCCCCTTTAATAGAAAGGCGACTATAAAACCTCTTAATGGGGATACAAACAAACATCTGACACCTGCCTATAATCCTATCTGTCTCTCTGTCTCCCCATCTATTCCTACATATATTCAAATGCTCCAATTAGACTGAATTGCTACTCTTCTAATATGATATGGAGACATACCATGCTATACCTGATCATGTCCATGATCAATTTATTCTTTCATACTGAAATGCACTCCTTTCTCTTTGGCATAGGTATATTCCTCATTCTTTAATATCCAGTTCAGAACTGATTGCCATTGTATAGTCTTCCTTAATCCACAAACACCCCAAAGTTATCAGTTCTTTACAATTCTATAGCATCCCAATTATGCATTACTGCAGTACTTAGAACACTATAGTAGGGTTGTTTGACATTTCTGTATGTCTACTGTTTCATATAGGGAGTCTCTTTTAGGAAGAGATTATGTCTCCTTCATTCTTTGCATGTTGAGCCCTTTAACATTCTTCTAGCACAGCTAATCACTGCAACTGAAAGAAGAATGAGAATTTTTTTAAAAAGGGTGGGGATATAAGGAAGAACTCATTTGCCATCAAGTATTTCAGAGACAAAATGAGCTGTATTACATTTCACATACTAAGTTTTTCTCTTTCTGCCCATCATTTCATATTAGTTCAGTAATCATATTAAAGAGTTTCATGAGTCATCAACCAAGTTATTAGTGAGCATTGTAGGTTTGGTCTCTAGGGGCCTTTCAGAAAGCTGAGCTCAGGATCCTTTCAGAACTGCTTGAGTAGGAGCTTCACCACTAAGCATGGAGAAACACTCATTATTGTATCCTTGACCAGTTCGCCAAGGCCAAACTAGCATATATTTATGCATAGGAAGCACCCGATTGTGGTGGTGCAGTCAATCCGCATGCTCTCTTAAGTGTGTTCCTTACAAAACTTTATTACTACAGATACAGAGAAAACAGACAAAGCCCCTGTTCTAAAGAAATAACCAATCTAAAAAATGTTCATAGGAAACAGAAAAATAAGAATGAGAACATTTGAAAAAAACTAGAAAGAGTAAAATATCAGGGCTAGAAGGAGTTGTGGTCAATTCCAATACTCTACTCATCACAAATAGTTATTATGCCCCTATTTTAATGGTTAGGACCAGGTAAAGAATTAGGTATTATCAGAGTAACTGGAGCCAAAATTAATTTGGAGAGACACTGTGGGGACAATTTCAATAGCCCCCTAGAGCAGGGAAGTACTGTTGTTTCTATAGGTAACCCATTCTTTCCCTGAATTGGTTGTCAGACACTAAGACATTTTATTTAAATGCCCAAATGAGATGCTAGGTAAGTACAATCTAAACCACATGAGACTTGCATTTGCCCAAAGCAAAGTCTGTTTGGCATTTGCAAGCTTTGGGTGTACCTTGATATTCATCTCATCCATGAAGCATCATCGCTTAGTGAGCAGCCTTTTTGAGCCTAAAACTCCAAGTCATCCTCCCTGTACAAACAGGAACTAATGCAAACTGATGTAGTGACACTCTCACTGCTTTGGTACCACTCAAAAATGGAACAAAAATCATAGAAACTAGCCTTGGCTTTATTTTTGGTTCAGGAGTTTTAGTAAACAACTTCATGATTATGTAAGTAGGGAATGTTCTAGGATTTCCCTCATGCCCAAATAGGGATCTTTAAAAATCCTGAGTTCAGAATATTTTTAGGGCTATTTGGGTTTCTAACTATTGGGCAAGAAGTAAATAATTGAATAGATCTATAAGTCTACTTTTTGATAGTGGCTCTTTCATTTTTATATGTCATATATAGATTCATGCACTTCCACTAGATGTCAATCATGTCCCTCCAGGTACAAAAGTAGCCAGAATTTTGTTGACTCAATTGACTAGGGCTTCCTGCATTATATAGTTCTTTCACTTCTCACCCTGATTTTGCACATTTGTTCTAATCCTTGTGGACTTTCATCACCACTGGATACAAAGCTTCTTCTGAGATTCTGAGATTAATGTTTGAATCTCTGAACTTAAGTCAAATGAAATTTTTCTTAGTGATATTAATTTTTTTCTTCCCTCTGATATGTACTAGTGATTTCAATTTTTCTTCTTTTTTCTTCCCTTTGAATTATGTACCAGCTTTATTATGTTTCTCTGCACAATTCCTCAAATCTGTCTTTCTCTACTCCAACTCCCCTCTCTTCAATCACCTTGGGCCAATTTTAGTTTTTCCTTTCCCACTACCTAGCTCTGCTATTTTCCTACATTCTTTTGAGAGATTGAGACAGTGGCACTTAGCTAAGCTGTGTCCAGCTTTCTGGTCCATAGAAATGATGACACAATGTTTATAATATTAATCTATTAATAGTTAGGGTGATTTTTTACACAATAGTGGATAACTATGGAGTTGCTACGCCATAAGTAGAAATATCCATAAAAATAGCAGGACATTAAAATGTCTGCTCAATTGCAGCAAGTATCATTAGTCTAGGTTTCTCATCTTTGTATTGGGTCAAGACAGAAGTATAATTGAATCTCAATATTTCATTTTGTACAAGTTAACCAATTTGAACCTCAGTTACTCAGTTGTAAAACAGAGATAATGACAGAGGTCCTTCGGGTTTTACATCAAGTTTAGAAATAATGCATTCGATAATTTTTAATAGAATGTTATATATAAGCATAGGCAGTACTGTAGGCACTGGGAATGAAGTGACAAAACAAAAGGATCTTTTCTACAAGACACAAAAGAATGGAATGTATGCACAATGCTTACCAGTATGTCTGGCACATGGAAGATTCACAGTAAGGAGTTCTTGTAACTGTTTTCACACCATGACCCTTTGTGTCTACCCAGCCATGCACCCTTTTCATTGCTTACAACAGGCAAAATCTTCGAGTCTATTTTGGAGGTACAACCACGTGATTCACCCCCAAAAAGTACACCTTGTTGGAGTAAATTGAACATAGCATACCAAGTAGTGCTGAAATATCTGAAAATTGAGAAGTTGGGACAACTTATATTAAAAACAAAGTATCCCTGCTTTTATGCCCTTCTCTCTCCTTGACCGGACCACATCAGCCTTCTGATGACTTTGCATGTTTAATAATAACTCTCCTATAATATCTGCTTTTAGGACAAGATTTTATAAGCTTACCCCTAGAATTTTTCTTTTTATCTTGATTGCCAGCAAGGTCTGTGTTAAACATTGTATTCCATTATGACCTCCAGATCCATGAGGAAAGATAATCTTTAAAAGTTAAGAGACTTTGCAAAATAATAATAATAAAATCTAGTTTCCCTAGCTCAAATAAAATACTTTTTTCAAAATACCTCCTTGCTCAATCTAATATTGTGAGACTCCTTCCCTTCTATTTCAAACTTCTACTTTATTATATATGAATTGATTTATTGGATTTGAATCTTGAGTATCCCCAATGCTTTCTGAAATTTGGTAGAGACAGTTCACAAATACTACTTAAATACTCCCTCTAAATTAAAACTGTATGGTCCCAGTGGCTGGCAAACTCATTAGTCAACAGAGCCAAATATCAACATTACAACGATTGAAATTTCTTTTGAGAGCTAAATTTTTTAAACTTAAACTTCTTCTAATGCCACTTCTTCAAAATAGACTTGCCCAGGCCATGGTATTTTGTGGAAGAGACACACTCAAGGGGCCAAAGAGTCGCATGTGGCTCACGAGTAGACCAATAACATACTAGGTTTTATGGTGCTAGAGTAGACCAATGACATACTAGGTTTTATGGTGCTTTCTCTTAATAACTCTTAACCAAGTTAGAAGATGTTGAGCACCGGAGGACAGGAGCAAGGACAAAAGAAGCCCAGCTTATTCTGTTCCTTACTCCCAGGTGACTATTTGTCTACTCTTCCTACCTTTCCAGACAGGCATCAGCAGCATTCTGGCTAGTTCTAATTCTTTCATCTGTGTGTATTCTTGGACTCTTTTTCATCAGAGTCAGTCATCTGTTTCCTCTGTGGGAGTTCCTAAAAGCTTCCATTTTCATAAATTCATGTTTGCAAAATTACAATGTACATTTCAAACATCAAAATCCAGAAGGCCATACATAACCCATGAGCTGAATTGCTTGATGAAAGATGAAAAAGCACTGCCTAGAAAAAGGGGAAAAAAATCCTATAAATTCCATTCACGATGACTGCCCTGAGAGAAACAGGGGACATCCATCTGCGCTTGTCTAGACACAAATCCCTTTCCCGAGGAAAAGAAAATGCTTGCTTGGAAAGTTCTCTTAGATTTTAAAATAAGCATTTCAAAAATAATGACAAAAGGATTATTAAGTTACGAAAAAAGGATGCCACCTTTAATTCTGAAACTTAAGGGAGGAATAAAGAACTGAACATGACTTATTTAATTTACAGTGTTTCTGGAAACCAAGCTTGATAAATACAGTTAAATCTGGCATCATTGAGGTTTAGAGGACTAAGATGTAGTAAAATAATTGCTAAAAATGGATTGCACATAATTTTAAAGATTCTGAATTTGATCATTCCAACTTGTAATTTTTAAAAAGGATATAATCATCCCGATAAGGTATTACTCTGTTGGATATGTTTTTCATTTATATTAATAACACTTTTAAGCTTCAACTCTAATCAAGGATAGAAAAAATGAAGAGGTGGTCTTAAATGTCAGGGGGTTAAAATTTAATTAGGAAGTAATACATACATCACACACACACCCTAGAAACAAAGGTAGACAAAACACAGATACTTACATAAAGACAAACAAAAGGGCAAACAAAGAGGTTGCAACACAGGGCAGTATACAGTTGGTGGGTAATGGGTGACACGGATAATAAGAGCAAAGCGGGCCCAGAGGAGTAGGATTGGTCAATGTGGTTAGAGGGCAAACTTCACGGACAAGGACAAAACCAGCCATTGCTAGAGAACAAGTAAAATACAGAGACAAAAGCCAGGAGGGGAGGCTATTTTGGGATCATTTTGACCAGAATAAACAGAGCTTCTCTGGTTCTTATGTCCATCTGTTACTTCATGTCCTCAAGCTACAAGCAAAGCTTATTTCTCCTAATCAAACTATTTCTGGAATACACCAGTGATGTCACGTGCTCCCTAATAACTGTCAGCATATCCTCCCCTTCTTTGATTCAAGAACCTGTCACTGATCTGGTAGATATTCTAGTCAAGGGAACTTACTCCCGCCTCTCTTGTGCACAATTAATACATCCTGGCCACCAGCGCCAGTGGACACCAGTGCAGGTGACCAGTAGATGGTGAAATACATAGGTCCTTCCTTTGTGCACTGCCACTACCACGAATGCCAGTCCCTGGGGCCCTGGGAGTGAGGAAGAAGTACCACGTCCTTTGCAGTCCCCAGAATTCTGAATCCATGATGTGACTCATGCAGAACTGGAGAGTCACGGTCTTCCTTTTAGTTTTACTTTGACAACTAGGCACTAGGAAAGTGATGTTTCTGCCACCGTGTTGCTCTAAACGACAGATACGTAAACATGGAACTGTGAGTCTTCCTATGCCCACCCGATCCCACCTCCACTTCCATAAGAGAGGTTTATTATCAGGCTAAAATTGTGTCTTACTTTCTCTTCGTAAGTTGTATTTTCTCAGGTGATTCTTCAGCCCCTCAATGCTGAGAGAGCTGGGCATGTCTTTATTCTAGCAGAACATATTATTTACAAATAAGCCAAAATAGAAAAAATATTCTCATGTTTCTTTGTGGCCAGGGCTTTCTGACTGGTAATGCGGTTCAAAAGATGACTCGATAAAAGTCCTATAACAGTAAAATAAAACTGCAAATCTCCAGGTTATCTCCTGCACAGAAATGTGTTCACATGTCAAAAGGGGATAAAACCTGGAGTCATTCATTTATATTCCAAAGGGTTGTATAAACATGGGGACATTTCCTGGAGGGGGTTTATTATGTTAAAGAGAAAAGGTGCCTGGCTGGTGTGGCTTAGTGGTTGAGCATTGACTTATGAACCAGGTGAACCAGGAGGTCACGGGTTTAATTCCCGTTCAGGGCACATGCCCGGATTTCAGACTGGATCCCCAGTAGGGAGCATGCAGGAGGCAGTCGATCAATGATTCTCTCGCATCATTGATGTTTCTATCTTTCTCTCCCTCCTTTTCTCCAAAATCAGTAAAAATGTATTTTTTTTAAAAGAGCAGTTTTCTCTTCTCCTCTTAGGAGGGGAGAGAGACAGCTGAGCACCAGTTCCTACATAAGCTCTCAGATTCATAACTCTGTGGCTCCTCTCCTGTAGTATAGATCTCCACTGTATGTGCAAAATTCATCTGCCCTCATCATATGCCTTGAGAAGCAGAATGAAGCATGGGACACTAACAAGGTTACTATTGTCATTAATAAGCTTTTTCTCTGAGCCAGGAATCTTTTATTTGTTTTCAGGATAAATATAGATATTTAAAACATCAGCCAAATTCCTACAATGCCTGGAGTATATAGATTTCAGTCCTACAGAAAGGGCTTTAGGACACTACACATTTGCCTACTTAAGGGGGATAAAATTTCCTTCTCATTCCTCCTTACTTATACATTTCTGACCACCAGGAATATCACAACCACCACAAAGTAAAATATTTCCTCCATATCATAATCCTTTTGATCTTTCAGAGATAAATACTTTACACCTATAATAAGGGCCATATTAAAATACATATATTAGGATGTCTAGGCTGAACAACCTCAGTCATTAGAGAATCTGTTGAAATTCTTCCATATTCAAAATTTAAGGTCAATTATGGAGAACTGAACTTAGACTGTAATAGGCTTTTTATATATAATATAGGTTGGTTTTTGTCTTCCCAATAAGCTGTCCCTACCATCTTCTTCTGATATTGATCTTCCTTCAGTCTGCACCCTACACATCCAGTCACATATATGGCAGTTCACCTAGACCTGTCCAATCATAAAACTTAATCTCCCTAGCAAGAGAAATCAATCCAAGTGGAATAAGCATACTCCAAGTGACTAAGCAGATCGCTTCCCTTTATTTGTAGAAAGGAAGGGGTAGGGGAATGTCTTCATATTTATCCTGAAATCTTGAGCTATAAACCTAAGGATGCTAGAGGACATATTCTCTACTGAAACAAAAATGTAATATCCTATTTTTGTATTAAATACATGCATATTAAATGCTAATTATATGATAACACTGTTCTAGGCCCAAGGCACTTACAGAACCACTTGTCTCTAGGAACTGAATCTAGTTGGGGACCATGTAACTAAAGAGAACATATACATGTCAAAAGACTGATATAATGGTCCCTATTGTCTTCAGCTGAGACTTGAGCCAGATTTTAAAGGATAAGTTCAAGACACAATTGTAGAGAAAGAGAAAACAGAGAACATTACAGGAAGGAGAGTGGAAACAGAATGGATATGTTTTGCTTGAAGAATAATGAACACACCTGTTTAAATGGATCAGATGATTTTTTTTTTTTTTACAGAGGATTCATGGGCAACAATTATCCATCTTAAGTGCAGTCACCAGGAAGCCTGTAGACAGTGGCTTTTTTTCTGTCTTCCTGTACAGTCTTTCACATATATTCCAATAACTTTGACCATTCTTGGATGACAAAACATCAGGCAATACATGAGAAGCTAAGGCCCAGAGCATTAACGAATTTGTGTAAGGTCACAGTTAGTTGGTAGAAGTCAAGGAACTGAGTTCTGATCCCTAACATGGATTTGTTCTACTACATTATATTGAGATATAAATGTACCCCTCATTACTATTTCCAGTTTGGGCACTTTTTATTTGTTGATTATCTTACATATAGAAATAGTGGAAGACATCTCTTGTTTTTATGAAAACTTCACAGAAGCATAAAAGTAAAAATTATGTAAATCTCTCCTAAGTGAAAACAGCAGATCTAGAAAGGCTACATACTGTATGATCCCAACTATATGACATTCAAAGAAATGGAAAAACTATGGAGACAGTAGAAAGATCTATGGTTGTCAGGGAGTTGGGAGGGGGAGAGGGATGATTAGATGGAGTACAAAGTATTTTTATGACAGTGAAAAATACATTATATGATAACATAAAGATGGTCACATGTTATTACACATTAGTCAAACCCATAGAATATACACCAAAAGTTAACTCTAATTAACTAGGGACTTCAGATGATTATGATGTGTCAATGTAGGTCATTAATTGTGACAAATTTTACCAACCTTGTAGGGATTATCAATAATAGGGAACACTATGCATATGTGCAATCCAGGGGTATACGGGAAATATCTGTATCTTCCCTTCAATTTTTCTGTGAGCATTAAACTGTTCTAAAGTAATAATCTTAATAAAATAAAAATTATGCCATCTGTTTGGCCCACGTGTTCTCCAAAATAATGGAATTTTAATTTCCGCATTTGAAGTGCTTAATATCAGAATCCTATTAAAAATACAGTATTTTTTTTCTATTTCTTCTCTTTTTTTTTGTCCCCTTTGAAGAAGAAACTGCCTGATCATGTACACATTGCCACAAACTTGCATCAACTTTCAAACTTAAAAAGTGACATTTCAATGTAATCTGTTCAGTGAAGAGTGAGCTACTCTCTACATATCTAAATGTGGTATCACTGAATACATTTTGCCCCCTCCCCAACCTTATGCAGCAACCTGACTGTAAATGAGATCTGTGAAGATGGGTCTGGTTAAGTGTTCACTTACTACCAAGCTGTTGACAATTGATTATAATTCAGGTTTTATTGAACAGCACATCAAATATGTAAGCAGGTAATGGGGCTGATGAAAACACAATAAACTTGACTTATATCAGCCTAATTTAGTTTCATAAAAACCTAATAGGTAATTTTTATATAATATTGCCCTAGAATTTTAGCATCCTCATAATCCACAAAATTATTCCTCAAATTTAACTCAGCATTCATATGAACACAAAAAGCACTCTTGAGCAAAACATGGTCTTTACTGAGGAAGTAATATAATGAATGGAAAATAACCCACAGACTGTTTTGTCACTCTTTAGATCTGTTTCTAGCCACTCAAGCAAGGCAGTCAGGTGGCAAACTGGGAGTTTCTCTACAGAGAGCCACCCCTGCATCATTTACAAGTCTAAATGGGGGCTGGCCTGTGTTTACAAACTCCTTTAGCAGCACAGTATGGTCTAGACAAGAGTTTTTGAACATTCTGCCTCTTTTTAGATTCTTTTTTGGTATATATACTCTTATTATATTCCCTTTACCATGCACTATGGCCACAACACATGGGCTCCACTCTGCTTTATTTAAACTTGCCCCTATTTTGGGATATTTCTTCTTTTAGGGCAGTTATTTTCAATGGGGTCATTTCCTCCCAAGGATCCATGGCAATATCTAGAGACACTAGGTTGTCACAACTGGGAAAGGAGAAGGGAGGAAGTCCTAGTGGGTTAAGGCCAGGGTTGCTGCACAGGAGATCTCCCCGCCCCCAAGAAAGAATTACTCAGGCTAAAATATCTATAGTACAGAGGTTGAGAACTTTCTGCCTTAATGTCTTGAATCTAATAACTTGGATATAAAACTGGGCAGAACCTTGTAGGTTGTAACAAGGCAAAAGAAAATGTGACCTTTTGTCTTCCATGTCTTGAACTCTTTTCTTTTTTCCTCATCCTTTGTCTTGGTATCTTCTCTTCTTTGACCAATGCCCCTGGGTTCTCTTCCCAAAATAAGATGTACTCTCAGGACAGAGTTTGATAGGCTTATATAAAAAAAAAAAGCAACCAACTCAGTGTGACTATAAGATTTTTAAAAAATCAGAAACTAAACATAAGCCCAAAAGTAGAAACTTGGGCATTAGTGATATGCATGAGTTTTTATTTTGAGGACATATGCCTCATTCACACACCCAGAAACTGACAAGAGAACCAATTCATTTTAGAGAAGGAAGAAAAAAAAATATATATATATATATATTTTTATATATATATATACATATATATATATATGTGTATATATATATATATATATATCTCTCCTATATAATAAAAGCCTAATATGCTAAGTGTCCAGTCGTCTGGTCATCCATTCAACCAATCGAAGCGTAAAATGCTAATGATATGCTAAGGCTGTTCAACCACTCACTATGATGTGCACTGACCACCAGGGGGCAAATGTTCTGACCGGTAGGTTAGCTTGCTGCTGGGGTCCACCTGATCAGGACTGAGATAGGCCAGACACGCCCTGGAGCCCTCCCACGGACCCTCTCTGGCTGACCAACCTCCCGCATCCCTCCCCAACCCTGATTGTGCATCGGTGGGGTCCCTCAGCCTGGCCTGTGCCCTCTCACAATCTGGGACCTCTCAGGGGATGTTGGAGAGCCAGTTTTGCCCCAATCCCGCTCAACACAGGAGCTGCCCCCTCGTGGTCAGTGCACTCCCACAGGGGGAGCACCACTCAGCCAGAAGACAGGCTCATGGCTGGTGAGCTCCAATGGTGGTGGTAGGAGCCTCTCTGCCTCTGTGGCAGTGCTAAGGATATCCGACTGATGGCCCACCCATCCCCCGAGGGCTCCTGGACTGGGAGAGGGCACAAGCCGGAATGAACCCCCCCCCCCCCCCCCCCCGCCGAGTGCACAAACTTCATGCACTGGGACTCTAGTGTGTGTGTGTGTGCGCGCGCGTGCGTATATTTCAACAAAACTCTGTACAACCATAATCATAGATCTAATCTCTGATCCTGTGGTCTTCCTCAAACTTTATGTGTCTAGTACAGTGGTCGGCAAACCGCGGCTCGCGAGCCACATGCGGCTCTTTGGCCCCTTGAGTGTGGCTCTTCCACAAAATACCACATACAGGAACGCACGTACAGTGCAATTGAAACTTTGTGGCCCATGCACAGAAGTCGGTTTTTGACCTGGGTGAGTCTATTTTGAAGAAATGGCATTAGAACACTCAAGGGGCCAAAGAGCCGCATGTGGCTTGTGAGCCACGGTTTGTCGACCACTGATCTAGTACATATTCCAACAATTCTAATGAGCAACCAATGAGTTAACAGCTAATATTTTTGCTTTCATTTCTTTAACAAATTCTGTAGTTACACATAAAGAACCAATTCTGTTCCTGTTTAAGAAAAATTGGTAACAGTAGCAAAATAATTCATATACCTTGCATATTCTAGTTCTTAGCCCAAAAACATCCACTTTTCCTTCACATGTATTATATTTCCTACTACAGTTGTGTACAAACTATCTATTTCAATGTCTTCCATCTGGTTACTTTTGAGTTATCTTTAATAGATCCTGAAAAATAGAATGCATCTATCTTGCTCTTCTCATCTGTTCAATTAAGAACTAAATGTGGACATTAGAATCAGGAAGGTACCTTCAGTTAAATCCCCAGAGTATTCAATCACTGTATGAGAGGGCTAGGATGAGAATGTTGAAAGCTCTGAAAATTAACAAATAAGAGCAAAATCTTGATTAGCAACAACAACCCAGAACAAACTGCTCTGCTTCACTGATTTTCTTTTTCAGTTAAGAAATAAAATCAACCAGAAAATTATATACATTTAAAGACACTGGTGAAAATTATGTTAAAATATCTCAATCAACTAAGCACACTGTCCTTGCTTTTAAGTAGATTTTGACTCAATGGGCACTATTCTTTCTGTTCATTAAAGCATCCCAAAATAGAGTAAGAAAAAAAAAAAACTGTCTCTTGAAAAATGCCTAAAATCTTTGTGTGCACAAAAAAATTGCATGTAAACTCTGGATCTTTCACCTGCTAGAATTATTATTCCCACCACTCGGGAGCAGGCATGAGCTGAGTTCTCCCTGTCTCTGACCGTCTTTTCCTAGTGTCATACCCAAGGGGGAGCTGCCATGTGTCAGCAATGTCATGTGAAGCTGAGACTTTATAACAAATAGAGCAAATAGGCCAGAAACTGAGAGCCACAGGAATGTGAGAGGGGTCCTCTAACGGGTGAAAGAAAAGTCCTTAAATTGGAAAGTTATATGCCTATTTCTTAAATCTTCCAAGTGAAGAAAGAAATACTATTATGGCTTGCTGTGTTGCTCTATTGAATGCAAAGGGCAAGCCTATTTGAAAGAAAACAGTGCTGAATTTCAGCTAGTTAAGATGCAAGTAGATCTTATCCTTATTGTTATCATTATTATTTCTAAGTCTAAATCTGTGAGGATTTTCAAGAGCAACAATCTCTGGATATGCTCTTTATTTTGTGACATTCTATTCTGCTTATGTTTCTAAGAGTGCAACCAATGTCTCTGTTCATCTCTTTTTTTTCTTGGTATTCCAAAATGATAAATATCTACAGAAAACTTTGTAAATAATGTTTGCCCTGTAGAAGGAAGCATATTTGTAAAGCACAGAACTTGGAACACTGCTGTAGCTGACCTTTTAGAGACACATCTATTTTTGAAAACCCCAGTGTTTCCAAAGTCCATGTCCAGACTGGAGAAGCCCCCTCACCTTGGGGCTTAAGGAGAGGTCATTCCATAAAGGCATGGGACCCAAGTCATTACCTAGTCATAACCCCATGCAATACAGATTTAAATTCTCTTTGTGTTCTCTCCTTTCTTGAATTTATTCTCATTCCCCCATACATACAAATTCATAAGGCATGAAGGACTTTAGAAATGGACTAAGGCCAAGAGCATCAACTACTAAAAATAGGCCAGTTTTTGACACAATTATTCAAAGTTAGGGGTTGTTCTACTAACTCGGTGGAAGTAAGTCTTTGTCCATCCCAATGCACCAGAGAGCTATGACAGGCTCATATAAGTAACTGTGTCTTACCATAGCACTGATTCCCAGGTGGGCAGCCAAACCCACCCCTGGAGGAGGGCATGTAAGGCTTTCCTAGAGGGGCAGGACATTTATTGAATGCTTAACCCTTTGTCAGAAGCCACCACCTCCTTTCTTTAAGTGCTTCATTGCCAGGAACTACCTAGAGCCTTTATGCTTCCTTCCCACTATGGTTGTCCATAGTCCTTCCTCAATGTCCTACCTTCTCAAGAAACAGACTAATAAATAGTTTTCAACTTTTAGATTCCTAGCTCCAATCATATTGCCATTACCTTGTAGTCTTGTAAGACTTTTTCTTCTCTTAACTGATTCAAACTTCCACATTTGCATATGTAATTGGAAATAAATTTTTATTATCTGCCTACTGCATTTGTAATTGGAAATAAATTTTTATTATCTGCCTACTTCATAAGGTCCTTGCGAGAATCAAATGAGATTATATATGAAAAGTACAAAGTCACATATGCATGCAAAGCAAAAAGAAATCATTATTCTGCTAAAGTTATACAAATTTCAACTCAAGAAACAAAGACAGCAAGCACCCCTTCCACGATCATTCATAATATAGATGCATAAAGGCCTAAAGAACACAATGAAAGAGATTTATTCAAATATGGACATTAATCACTCATTGACATTTTGGTCAAATCTATTTTCCATGTTTACCTGTCTCAGAGAGCAATTTTGTAGCTTCCAGCACCTTCTCAGTGTAAACACCAGCTT
This sequence comes from Ia io, assembly GCA_025583905.1. Lineage (NCBI taxonomy): Eukaryota > Metazoa > Chordata > Mammalia > Chiroptera > Vespertilionidae > Ia > Ia io. The sequence continues at coordinate 62,409,376 of JAJQQW010000011.1, read as the reverse complement.
CATAGTTCTCCATTTCAGCATTGATGATGTGTATGACTCGAGCTGCCCGGCCCCTGATAGCCCCCGCAGTCCGGTCCAGAGTGTCCACGTCCCCCTCTTGGAGGGCTATCACACATTTGTTCACGTCCTCCAAGATGTGATTTTCTGCGGGGGGGGGGGGGGGGAAACATGTACACATTTATATGATCTTACATCACTCAAAGCTTTAAGAAGCAATCTAAGATTTATCAATTATCACGAACCGTCATCTTGCATATCAATATATGCCTGATGACACAAAAATGATATTTAAAGGACAGAGTTTATCATTACAATAGTGAGTCTTGAGCTTGAGCAGCAGCCTGGGGACTTACAGAATCATACAGACTGTTAGGAGTCATTCCCAGGGTTTTTTATTCAGTCCATCAAGTTCTCAGGTGATGTTAACGTTTCTGGTTCAGGGACCACTCTTTGAAGAGCATTAACTTAAATATCCCTTTCTTCATTTCAGTGTTTGAGATCTATTGCATGGAAAGGTCTTTTAGAAGTGGTTGTGCAGCTAATACAAAGTTGACTGGCCAAGCAGGAATATTTCTGGACATTACCGGCTTTGAGCTCATGTTTGTTGGATCATGTTTTTATTAAGGAGCATTTAGGGGAAACCATAGAATGAAAAAACATCACCCAGTCAGTCTTCTAATGTCATGTCATGCACAAGGTATGTGCAATGGGGAAACTAATCAGGTGAAGATGGTCACAGAGTTCTCCACAATTAAAATACAATCCAGTCTTGTGGCTGATTCCCTCAGGTTAGCATCAAGATCAGTGATCACTTTGTGGCCTTTGCCCCAAATAGAATCAAACAGGCAGGGTAGGAGGCTTCACGCTCCACTAGCACAGAGAAAACACACAATCTGGTCCCTTACCATTTTGCAAGTGTGCAGTTTTGTATTTCCCATCCAATGTGAGATTTGTAATCATGTCCCTTGTGTATTACTACTTTTTAAAATATATTTTTATTGATTTCAGAAAGGGAGTGAGAGAGATAGAAACATCAATGATGAGAATCATTGATTGGCTACCTCCTGCACACCCCACACTGGAGATCAAGCCCTCAACCTGGGCATGTGCCCTGATCAGGAATGGAACCTTGACCTCCTGGTTCATAGGTCGACGCTCGACCCCTGAGCCATGCTGGTCAGGCTGTATATTCTTTAGAAATGGAATACTAAGGAAATGTTCAAAAAGTTTAGTATTTTTAGTTTCAGGAAAGAAAATACCTTAAACTAAAAATACACACGTACACACTCTTAATAGATTAAATAGAACAAGTTTAATAGTCTTAAATAATCTGGTACCTTTTAAAATTTAAATTATCTGGTAACTTAAAAAAAATTATAACTGCCAGACTCAATGAATAGTTAATAAAGGATTAAAATAAGTGTTTAACACAATGTTTGCCACTTTAAGAAGTTTCTAGAACTAGTTCTAATTTTAAAATTCCCAGAGAAGGAGAAATGAGAGGGCACTTGGCAAACCACAGTCTCTACCATGGATCTCTCCTACTTTCATCAAACCATCACTCACAGGGAATATTTGTTCTTATAGAACATTTAATTGCAAAGTATAACTACTTTTCATTAAGGAACATTCGTTTTGACCTCATATAATATGATTTCCTCACTCAACCATTACAAATGTCTGGTTTCTACTTTATCCAGTTCTTTAATTTCCAATAGAAATTAGAATAGAAAAATAAATTAAGTGTTTACATTTTAATATTCAGATATCTTAAAGTCACAAGAAGTAGTATTTCTGAATGTTGATAATTTTCTAAGTAAAAGATAAAAACTGTGAAAATTAGACTTAGAAGTTTTCATTGTGATTACAGAGACTGCTGAAAATCACCCCTTTATAAGATACAGATTTTGAATTATATCATGGAAACCCACCTAAAAAAGACAACTAAGAAAAGGGTTTACTCAAATGAAATTCAGTACAGGACTTTAAATTCAAAAGTTGGGTTGTGGTAGGCCACTGGTACTGCCTGGCTGGATTCCTCCAGACAATTAAAATGCTCCCTGATCCCTCAAAGTAAGAAACTGAGAGGTCCTAGTGTCAAAAACAGCCGTCCAGTTGCCATTTTCTTTGAATAACCTAGTATGAGAAAAGGCATAGTTCCTGCTTTCTTGTGCATAAAGATGGAATTTTGGAGTTGAACGCAAACAAGACTCTGTTAATTATATTAGATACTAATCTCTTTGGCATTAATACATTTAAAAAAAGTTAAGCAATCCACTTATGACTCAATATCTTAAAAGAAAATGATAGTTTTTTAAAAATCCCATTTCCCAAACTAGAAACATGCAACTAATTTAATTAGACAATATGCTTCAGTATATATAACTGTATCTGAAGGAGGCCAGAACTTGAAAATCCATGATATAAAAACATTTTATGCTAAGTGAAATAAGCCAGTCAGAGAAAGACAAATACTATATGATCTCATTTATATGTGGAATCTAATGAATAAAATAAACTGACAAACAAAATAGAAACAGAGGTTTGGATATGTGAACAGACTAACAGCTGTCAGAGGGAGTGGGGAGCAGGGGACTGGATGAAAGAAGGTGAAGGGATTAACTAAAGAACATATATGCATAACCAGAGTGTGCTGATGGACAGAGTGACATGGGGGGAGAGGGCTGGGTGGAGGTGGGCAAAGGGGTGGGGATTTTTAATAGTGTAAATAAAAGTAAAAAAAAAAAAAAAGCACATTGCTTTTAATTAGTCAAATCATCAACTAATTTGTGCAATGATAATCAAGTTAACCATATCATGTGAATAAAGTATTGACTCAGTTTTCTGAATAACTTTTTTTGAAATATTAAGATAGTTTTCTCAGCATTTCCCAACCTTCTCCAATTAGAGAAAAAGTAAATTACAATTCTCTCATAGTAGCAGTTATACTGTAGATACGACTATATAAAAGCTCCAATGATAAAAAATGGTTTAAATAAACTTGCATTTTATTAATCTAAGTACCAACAATGCATTTTAAAAAGAGCTACACCTGTTTACATAGACATTGATTTGAGCACAAGACCATACTTGGTAAATATGAACTGCTGGACCTCTTGTAAAAGTCTTTCCCCTCCTACTCTCTACACCCGCTGGCCTTGGGCTCACAGGTTTGGAAGCACACTGGCCTACTATCTGCAAGAAGGGCAATGAATTACTTAAAGGCAAATCCACATGAGATAGTGCCTTACACACAAGAGGCAATCAAGGGAACAGTGAATAAACTTGTCCATTGAAAAGAGACAATCTAACATATTATTTTGATCCTAAGGTATTCTCAAGAGAAAGAAATCATTAAGAAAAGAGGAATGCTGTTCCAACTAGAAACAGATATAGAAGTAGAAGTAGTAATATAAAGCATGTGTATTCCAGAGATGATTACCCTGCCTGGAACCTGCTCAGATACTTTGAATATTACACCTGAATATGAAGTGTGGTGTTTAAACATATCATAAAATGTTGGACTGCGACAGATTTTGTGATAAACTTCCTTGAATTTTTGCAACCTATTTTAGAAAAGATGTAACTTTGATACAAAAATCACTGATGACCAAACTACTTGATTATTATAAACCTTAAAGCTATTGTTTCTAAGTTCAAAAACAAACTTGATTGTATGCAATTTTTAAAGGAGACACTGGAGACCCTGGAGTCAAAAAGAAAAGAAAAAAAAAGACAAACAAAATAAAGCAAAACTTTTGGACATTCTAGGATTGAGTTAACAGCTTTTTCTGATCTTAGATTCCTGCTATTTTGTGAGCCAAACCCAAGAATTAAACTGTCACATGGTTAACGCCAAGATGCTCATTTTAAAACACTATTAAAATTGTAGCTTTTGCCCAGTGGGAAAAGTTTAAGTGCTCTAACATAGCCATTCCACTTTTTTATGAGCCTAGGCCGCAGCAGAAAATTGGTTTTGCTCCTGTAATGTTAATAGCCAGCATCATTGCACCCCAAACTTGTTGCTTTTCAAGTGGACACATTAAGCGCTCAGACACACAAGTTCAGGTAGCATGAAACAAAACACAGAAAACTATAATCCTTTAAACACGAAGATCCTTCTTGTTGTTTAAATAGAGTTTCCTGCCAGGTTAGATATTCCCTTAATAAGAAACTGACACATAAAATGTCATTAATGCCACTGCAAATGATCTCCTGGGCCAAACTTGCAATTTATGGATGCAAATGCTTGGGCTCCAGCTTGGAAAGATGAGAAGTAGTTTCCCCAGCTATCGGGCTGTGTCCAGAGCCTGCCAGCAAGAGAGAGTGAGCTGTGTCATTATTTGTCAAGCCCCTCTATGGCAAGGTGCCTGTCACCTGCAAAGGTGTGCTCCGCCTCTTTTCCCATCATGGCACACTGCGGCGCCTGGACGGCTGGGGTTGGACTGCACCGTGTTATCAGTGGAAGCCAAAGCCTTTTCCTGTGGCTGGAATAATGAGATGCACAAAGGCATGGCGGGGAGAAAGGTGGCAAAGAGGCCGGCTGGTGGGAGAAAATTAAGAAATGCCTTGCACTATTGCAAAGACCTGAGGTGAGACCTGCTCACCTTGTTTCTCCCCACCCTCAGAATTTTTTGTAAGTGCATTTAAAGCAAAAGAGAAGTTGGGAAAGTTTGAAGTTCTGAACTCTTAGGGAAATGCAGCGCAAGGGTATTTCCTACACATCTGTAACTAGGAGGGGAGGCAGTGTAAGATTCCCGGGGGGTACTGGGATTGCTCTGTGAGATCTGAGGCTGGGTGGGGGAGTCCCCTTGCCCCTTTTGGGGACCCCTGCAGCTATTCTGGGGAAAACTGCATACCAGAAAGATATTCAATAGTGTTGCCCACCCTTCTGTTCCCCACTGTCCACATCCCCAACAAGGCTAGCCAAACAGTTCCTAAGCACCTTATGGGAAGTGCAATTCTTGGGTACATCTTTTATGTTGTTAGGACTCAGCCATCAGCAAAGCAAATATCGCAGGAATGTCAACATATTGAGTTCTGCACCAACCAAACCCTAGGTACCGGTATATTTAAATGAATAGATGGTTTGACAAGTCATCAAAAATAGAGCGCCTTGGAAATGAAGAACAGGATAGAGTTCTGAAAGGGACTGGAGAGAGGAATGGGGATACCAGAGGTGAGGAGAAGGGAACTGCAAGGAAAGCTGGGAGCACCACAGGAAATTCCCCTTCTAGCTTGACTTGTTGAGGACTATACAGCTTCCGAAAGAGGATAATCTGAACTTTAATATCTTCTCCACCAGGTTACCTGCCCTCTCAATGACTTTGTTTTCTCAAAGGAAGACTTAGAATACCAATACCTATTTTATAGAATGTTGGCAAGAATTCAAGCAAACAGCGGAGCATCGGGCAAATTATAGACACTGAGCATGTGTTAGCTTGTTTTTCCCATCTCCTTGTCTTGCCCTCCATGGTTTCAAAGTTGGCTTTTCGATTATCCATCAGATCTATAGATTCCACTCTGCTGCTGTCAGACAAGCTTTAAAAGGAAGCCCCCAGTAGGAATTCGTTTTCTGTTTCTTCATGCAAAGGGAAGAATGCACCCAGGCAAAGTTCCCAAATACGATAAGCCTCCCCTAGGAATCTCTCCCACACTGTTGCACTCAGGGGCCCTGTCTGCCTGATCCCCACCAGCAGTGCTATGAGGCCAAGAACAAGAATAGCCTGGTCAAGGTTATTGCTGACTGAGTTGACAGATGTGACTCCCACACACCTGTGGGTAGAATCAATTTGAAATTTTCAAGGGTCACTTGGTTATCTGAATACCTCACACTGGAGGCCACTGTTTGCAGTGACCTCTTCCCCCCACTCCTCCCACAGAGACTCTCCGACGTGAGTGAACCGAGCCAAATGGGTTTGGAAAAAGGCCCATTTGCTGGCTGGTTGCCCTGTTTGGCAATGGCGCCGGTGAGTCCCGTTAAAGGTCAAAATGACTACATGGTGATTCAAAGGAACTAACATCTTCCCGTCTGGCTGCATTTACAAAGGAGAAAGTTACAATTTCAAGTGATGACTAGTTCTATTTCCTTTCTCTTACTTCCTTACACAACTTTGTAGACAAGTGTTCAAAGCCTCAATCGCTCCCAAGTGCCTTCTAATGGGTTCATTCTGTGGCTAATATTTCTTCCTAGCTTATGACGAACCTGGATAACTTCAGTTATTGCAAAAATGACCCCCTTAACACAGCCAGATTGGAATAGCGGATTGCATATATACACATAAACCATGGGGATTAACCAACCCCAGACCCTTTTGCAGGTGGGTGATTCAGATGCATCAGATGTCATCCTGTTTTAATAAGCACAGGAACTAGAAAGGAACCTAAATAATCTGTTCAGGATTCTGATATCTTCTTCAGAAAGTTGTGACCCCCTTCCTGCCCCCAGTGCTTTGGCTAGTATCTTGAAATGATGTGCAAACCAAAGAGGCATTTTCAAGAGGGTGTTACTGGCACATTTGCAGAAATGACGGAAAGCTCAGCGGGCCAAGAAGAGCACTTGAAACACAGACCCATGACATTTACAAATGATCCCTTATCTCATCCTGTCCTCCTCCTTCAGCTGCCTTCTAAGGAGCCTGCTCCTGATTACCTGAGACAGAAAGAAAGTCATCCACCGAGGTGATGTCATCCACGGCCTCGGTCAGCACTCGGACCTGCTTCTCCCACTGGTCTTTGAAGACGTCCATGTTGTCCTGAGCAACTTTGCTCTGCGGCCGGGCAGCCAGTGTGAGAGCGGCATTGATGACCTATTTGTCAGAAACAATCCAGGGACATATTGAAAACCCTGTTCAAAATACCATGTTGCAACTCTGGACCGTGTAGTTTCTTCAGATAAATGGGTTCTTGGGGTCCAGAAGGACAATTAAAAACATGAATGATGAGGTAGGTTATCATTAGCTTTTGTTTGCTCTGCTTTGCCTCTCTCTGAAGATACAGCAATTAGCATTGTGTTTCAGAAAGTGTTTACTGGACAAGTCCTGTTTCCTTATCACAGGTGTGGCGGCAACATAACTCTTGTTCTACAAGTGCAAGCTTATAATTTAGTTGTTGAGATAAGGCAAATAGATATGGAGGGTTTAAAGAACAGCCCCAAACAAAGAAAACAAAGTCAATATGAGTGGGAAAGACAGTAAGTGCCACAGTGATTCTGAAGGACTGGAATAGGTAGATATTGTGTTGTTGTTGTTTTTATAAAACTAGGATTTGAAACAGCCCATGGATGTTGGTTAGCACGTTCCAGTGCAAGAAAAGAGGACAAGGGAAGGAGTGACATGAGGGCTAGAGTGTGGAAGGTCCTAAATATTAGGTCCCCAATGGGCTTTTTAAAAAAAAATATGTGTTTTTTTTTATTTGATTGATTTTAGAGACAAAGGAAGGAAAAGAGAGACAGAAAGAGACCTTGATTGGCTACCTTCTGCATGCCTTGTACTGGGGATTGAGCCGGAAACCTGAGCACGTGCCCTGACCAGGAATGGCACCCATGACCTTTTAGTGCATGCAATGACCCTCAACTAAGTGAGCCACACCGGCCAGCGCTCCAGTGGGCTTTTCAAATGAAGTGATTGAGGCTTACCTGGGGACACAGGCTGTCAATCTGGGTAGCTGCCATTCGAACCAATTTCACCCCTTCCTCATTGTTAGAGATGGAACAAGCCAAATTGGCAACCTGTATTGAAGAAAATTTGAGGGAAAATTACATTGAGACAGAGGAAAAGGGTTCTATTGCATGACCTTGCAACTTCCCTGGAGAGGGGTACATCCAGGAGAAAGCCTTCACAAAAAATATAAGAGTACCCTTCAGTGTTGAACCAAATGCTACTAGTTTTAATAGTATGCTAGGCATTTCTTCCAGAATAAGTGAAGCAATAATTTGAAGCCAGTGTGAGAGCGGCATTGATGACCTGTTTGTTAGAAACAGTCCAGGGACATATTGAAAACCCTGTTCAAAATACCATGTTGCAACTGTGGAGCGTGTAAGTTCTACAGATAAATGGGTTCTCAGGGTCCGGGAGGACAATCAAAAACCTGAATGAGGAGGTAGGTTATCATTAGCTTTTGTTTGCTTTGCTTTTCCTCTCAAAAACATTTTCTTCAAAAGCATGGTATTTAGAACAGGGTTTTCAATATGTCCCTGGATTGTTTCTAACAAATAGGTCATCAATGCTGCTCTCACACTGGCTTCAAATTATTGCTTCAGGATTCTCGTGCACACACAATAATGCATTTAACTGTGTTGCTTTGAACCGCTTCTGCTATGAGCTGCCCTAATCCACCCACACTGTCACTTGAGCCCCCTTAAGACTCATTGCTGAGTGCAAAAATTGTGATTTTGGCCAAATCAGTATTAAATTTTGATCAGTGAGAGAGATGCTACAGGCAATGCTTTGGATTTAAAAGAGACTCATATTATGCTGAAAATCAGAGCCCTCTACCCAAAGGAACTCAGAGCTGCCTGTCAGTCTTTCAGGAAGATGCTAGTCCACAGGAGCCAACTCAAATGCTTCCGGGGGCCACATAGGCCTGAGAAATGGATACAAGAGACTGGTATAATCCCTAGGCAACAGTGGAGCATGGCACAAATGAGAACATGCAGGTCTAGTATAAAGGCACGCAAGTTTCGTATTTTTAACATGTGATACCATCCAAAACCAGCTGAACTGAATTTAAGTTTCCAGGTCAAGCATTTCAATTTGTGTTATGCCTTCTCTTCAAGGAGTGAGAATTGGTAATACAAGGTCAGATTGATTGGCCAAGGGCAACAGCACACAAAACCACCATCAAAACACTGATCAGTCCCATCAGGCTCGTGTCAAGAGGACAGGAGGATGGGGATTAGAAAGGGCAAAGGAGAAGAGAAGGGCCATCAGGCCCAGGAGAAGGAGGGCAAATAGAACAAGTGATTAGCAGAGAGACAATCCCCAGCAGCCTCCTGGCCACCTGCCCCGTTGTATCTAGCTCATTTCTGCTCTCTAAAATCAGGCTGCTTTCCTACCACATCTTAATGCCTTGGGAGATCACACTGAACTACATATGTGTATAGTTCCTAGTGTGAAAGGAACCTCACTTAGACAGTGGGGAGCAGTGGGAAGAGCAGAGAACTAGAGATCGCTCTGAGGACTGGTCCTGATCAGCAAAAGGGGATGGGTAGATGGTAATACTAGAAATACCTTCAAATACCACTACAGTGAATCATTAGTCCTAAGAATCCAGTTTTGAAGCTTTTAGGGACATGTTAAATCTATTACAGTAAGAATATATACTATGAGAAACCACAGACTGAGTTCCAAACATTTTGATGTAGTTTCTTATATTTAATAGTTTACCTTTGATTCTTCAGATAGTTTTCACTATTTAACTTTGTCTTCAGAATAAGTCCATGAGAAAGATAAATATACCTTACTATATCCATTCACAGGATACTAAAGGCCCAGGGGTATGAATGGAGGCAGAGCAGAATCTAATAACATAAGTTCTCAGTTTCTTTTTTGTTATATCATATTGTCTCCATTCTGCATTTTATTAATCTTTGGCATATTTGTATTCAAGTGTGTTTTATATTCCAAATTCCAGATTAATAATTGGTGCTCAATACATGTTTATTGAATTAAAGAATAGCTTTTAGTATTTTTATTTTTATTGCATATAGAGATTTGTAATATACATGGATTAAAGATACTCCCAAAAATAAACTTAAATTCCCCCTTTAATTTGTCTAGAAAAAAATTTTTGCATTATCTTCTAGCACATGGTTACCAATAGTATGGTGCTAAACAATGGTTCCTACATTCTGGTCCATTGTTTGAGTCCAGAATGCTGGGGCATGAGAAAAATCAGGATGCCATGGTGAATTTCCGGAAAGATATATGTATTTCATATAAAATTTTATCTTTTAATTTTCAATTAAAGTCTTCCTATTGAATAACCTTCCATTTTATGAACAAAATTCAAAAATAGTTTTGTTTGTTCTTTTATCATCTTGCTTGGCATGTGATAGAAACTTGTGGTCACACTTTTGCATAGCAGTAAACAATTGCTAGAGTTTGGTATGACTCCATGTAACAACAATATGAAAACTTAAATAATGATTCAGAAACCAGTCTTGGGTAATATTTGCTGTATTTTTATAAGAAGAAGAGGAAAGAAGTACCCATATTCGTACTCTCTCTTAATATATATTATATATACATGAGAATAAGAGAACCAGATATGTATCCTTTTTTTTTAAGATTTTTTATTGACATTTTAAGAGAGAGGAAGGGAAACTAGGAGAGGGAGAGAGAGAAAGAGAGAGGAAGGAACATGGATGTGAGAGTGAAACATTGACCAGCTGCCTCCTACATACCTCCAACTGGAGATTGAGCCCACAACCGTGCCTGTGTCCCAACTGGGAATTGAACTGGTGACCTTTTGGTGCACAGGATGATGCCCCACCAACTGAGCCACACCAGGCAGGGACAGATATGTATCTCTTGATGGAAGGATATTACATTACTTATGAAATATTTTGGCCAAAAACAAACAAAATGGGAAATGATCTACCTTAGGAAAAATTCTGAATTTACAGGAAATTCAAGAGACAAACATCTATACTAATAATAGACTAGGGCCATCATGACCAGACGGACAACCTGAAAGCGGAGTCCACGCGGGAGCTCCTCACAGGCTCACTGGGCCCACAACCAGGCGTGGGAAAGCGGAGTCTGGGTGGGAGTGGCCTGAGTGTGTGTGGCCAGGCAGCCTCGGGGCCATGCAGATGGACAGACCGCTCTGGACGGACCATGTTGGATGGCGCCGGCGGGCTGCGTGGAGGGCCACAGAGGTACGGAGCAGTTAGGGCAGTGGCCCGCGGGGTCAGTGAGGCTGGGTTGCCAGGTAGGCCCCAGGTCCTCAGGCGCCGCTGGGGAAGCGTGGCCATCCAGAGTGAGAGAAAAAGCCCTTCTTTCCGGAAGAGCGCAGATGATATAAACGTGCATAGAGAAACTGCGGTGGTACTGACATGGCTATGTCGGTTCCCCGAGCTGCCTGTTGGTGCCCGACCGCAGGCTTCACTGTGGAGTGTAGGCCCAGACGTGGGCCAGGACGTGGCCTTGGCAGCCGGACTCACTTCCGGCATCACCTAAGCATCACAACTTCATGATGTCACCCGAAAGTGGCCATCGCTGCTGGTCTGTGGGCCCCAGTTAGCCAGCACCATGTGTGTTCAGGGTAGCGCTCTCTGTGTTTCTGTTGAAAGGACACTGTATGTGATGGGTGCTGTTGATTGCTTAAGGTTGAAATGGGGCAGCCTGAACTTGCTTACGACGCAATCTTTTCTCCATATTTTACTGCACAGTCTTCTCGGGCTCAGGGGTCCAGCAGCCACTGGAACACCAGCTTGGCCATCCCACACAGCCAGATGCCACCAGGAAGCACAGAAATGCCAAAGCCCCAATGGAACCCACCACAAAACAGACTCCAGTTCACATACTGGAGTGGAAACAAGAAAACAGTGGTACCTGTTGGACCTCAGCTGGGACTGTGCCCATGGGTCTGTCTGCAGGGTCCCTACACCCTGGCTGTGGCCCAATGGCCAAAGCTCTGTAAGCCTTGATTCTGGAGTTACAGATCTTAGCAAGTAGGCAGGGCGCACAAAGGTGGAGTCAAAAATAGCAAGGTTAGACTGTGTGTGAGTGTGTGCATTTATACACATATATGCCCATTTCCCCCAGTCTTTTTCTGAGCTGTTTGAGAGCATGCCCGGATACTCCCCTGTGTATTTCCCAAAAGCAGACACTCCTACCAAACAATTCTTCCACCCAACCACGTGAGGAAATCTCCATTCAAACAGTATTAAGGTTCAATCCACAGACCCCATTTGAATTCTGACAACTGTGTCAACAATATTCCCCACTCCCCACCCCCAGGATCCCATCCACCTAGGATGAGTCCTCTTGTCATTCCTGTCCCTGACAGTTTTTCAGTTTTAATTAAAAATCATAGACTTTTGCCCTAAAAAAATAAATAAATAAATAAATAAATAAATAAATAAAAATAATGAAAAACCTGCTGGCGCTCTGAGTTAGGAGCCAGTGGCCCCAGATTATGAGAGGGATGTCTGACCTTCCTCAGACATCAGGATGTCCCGATTCCTGTGGGATCAGGCCTAACTGGCAGCCAGACACCCCTTAAGGGGTCCCAGATTGGAGAGGGTGCAGGCCAGGCTGAGGGACCACCCCCCCTTCCCCCCGTGCACAAATTTCGTGCACTGGGCCACTAGTGTGAAATAAAACCACATAAATGCAATCATGAAAATCCTGATGACAATAAACTGGTAAGAAAAAGCCAGATCTTTTTTGATTCCTGAATAGAATAAATAAAGTATAATACACCCATCCATAATATACAATTAAATAAATACATAATAAAAGTACATTGTGAAACAAATAAATGTAAGTATTGACTAAATATCTGATGATATTAAGGAGTTATTTTTTTTCTTTAGAAGAGACAATTTCATGCAATCTAAACTTTTATTTTCCTGCAGCTTTTAATCTGCAAAGACATGCTTTTTTAGTTCTCATATTACTTTTATTTAAATATATCATTTTTAGCCTGCAGCCCAATGCTCTATCCACTGAGCCAAACCAGTTAGGACAATGGTAATATATGTACACATATAATACCTTAACAAAAAAAAATAAAATAAATAAAAAATATATCATTTTTAAAAGATGGATAAAAAGGAATTGATATTTTAAAGTATGCTAACAATATGTGTTATTTTTTTAAGGGCCATGGCTTTTAGAAATAAATATGGAGATGTTATGGATGAAATCATATGTTTGCAATTTTTTTTACATTATCTAGGGCAGGGGAAAATGGTTATAAGTATAGAAAAAAACAAGATTGACCATTAATTCATAATTATTGAAGGTGAATAATAATATATGATGGTTCATTATGCATGCTCTACTTGCACTCAAAATTTTCCATAATATTTTTGCTTAAAAAATAACAACAACATAGCAACCATGATCTATTATATCCCCAGGTCCGGTGAAACACTTTCTTGCACTTGTATGACTCAGAGGTACAGAATAAGTTAGGGAGAACTCTGAGCATGGATGGAGTTAAGCTTGCAGACAACAGAACAGTACCAGCCTGAGCATGTGAGAAGAACCTCTAACTGGAGTACTCTAACAGGTGACTTATACACCGTCATTCCAGACCTCAGTCTCCTGCCCATGCCGGCTGCAGGTCCCTAGAAAGAAGCTACTATACCTAGGAACCTTAGGGCTGAGAAGAGCTGGCTGTGAGGAGATGCCAATCAGTGACTTCTACATGGTGATAATTAATTTTTCCTTGTGTATCTTTTGAAATGTTTCTTCATCCTTTGTTCAAATAAATTCTATTATGACTTAGATCTAATATGGGAACATCACTGCCCAACATAAATCTTAGTAAGGAGAATAGTACCAGCAACACTTAGCGAAAAAATAAAGAGTTAGCAACTCCAGATAGTTCTCCAATTATTTATTCTCTTTAATTTACTGATCCATAAATGCTAAAGTCTGGCAGCCTCCATTCTGCAATGTATTCCTGCTCTTTAAGTCCACTTAAAATCAGAATTTCACTTCCCTTGTATTGTACTCTGAAACATTCTGAAAATATTTCCAATATGATGCTAAGGATTTCGCTATCTCCAGAGGCAGGCTTGTATATTTTATAAATTGGTCATGGACTCAATCCAAATGCCTGTCTTCCTTATTTTCCTTTGGCTTCCCTTTCTGCTTCTCACTAGATCACAGGCATTGTAGTGACTCTATATATTGTGATTTCTAGAATTCTGGCAGCAAATACTACATTTCAGTCTTGAGGTAACTTTCTAGCAATAATGCAGCTTGAATTGCCACCTAGCATTTCAACACCAGCCCAAGACCACTGCATACAATAGGTTCTTAATAATTGATTTAAATGACCTCATATTTAACTATAGCTCTTATGTTATAATATCAGAAACTGATAAAAATGTCCCATTTTCCAAATCACAATATTCTCTCCTTAAAAACAAACAAAAAAATTAGCATGTTAATTTTGCTAATGCAGGGAGAAGAGGAAGGGAATTATAGATGAGAATAATTAGACATTTAAAAAAGATTAATGGCAATAACAATGTAGACAACAGACCATTAATAGATTTGTGTTACTAGATTTTACCCCAAAAGATATTGAGCAGCATGATACAATTTTTTATTATTTTTTTTTAATCCTTACCCGAGGACATGCTCACTGTTTTTTAGAGAGAGGGGAAGAGAGAGAGAAGGAGAGAAACCTTGATGTGTCAGCTGCCTTTGGCACACACCCCAACTGGGGATTGAACCCACAACCTATGTATGTGCCCTGATTGGGAATTCAACCCTTGCCCTTTTGTAGGAGATGATGTCACTCTAACCAACTGAGCCACAACAGCCAGGACTTGTATGAATAAATTTAATAGAATTTTTTGAAACTTCTTTGAGTCAATCAAGAAAGTAGCATTTATGGGCTGGCTCGGGCCTCTGCTTCCTCCACTCTTGAATTGTTTACAAGTTAGCTGAGTCAATAAGAATCATTTGACCTTCCTAGAGGCTTAAAAAACAATAAAGTATGTCATTGACTATTAAATGCTGTGCTACTTTGATTGATTCGGGATTTCTGAAAGTGACGAGGTCCATGAATAAAGGGGGCACAGCTCCTTGGTGAACTGATCATACTAAATTCCTAGCAATCTTTTATGAAAGGAAGAGCCACCTCCTCTATCCGTCCCCCCACACCCTGCCCTCCTGCATAATTCTGAGAGCTTAATGGATTTGGGGAAGTAACAACTAAAAGGACTGGGACAAATTTTCTACCTCTGACTTACTGCCTTAAAGATGGTTATCTTGGAGAAAAGAAGGAAGGTTAGTAGTCATCACTAAATTGTGTGCTGTCTACAACGGTATGGATTCAGAAAAAGGAGCAATCAGGACTCCTGGGTGGGAGTCAGTAAACATGTCATAGAGAGTTAAGAGATCCATCTGACAATGTTTCTTTTCTGATTGCTGATTAGCATAATCTTCTGGATGCTCAAAAATTATATTGTCTGCTCTTCTGGAAGCACATTGTATAAGTAGATGAAGCAAACAATAATATCATCGGCAGGGTTAGAAAGACAGTAAACCAGCAAGGAAGGCTGGTGCTGTTTCCAAGAAAGTAACTTGCTCCTTGATCTGAATTTATACTGCAACTGGCATCCATCCCTAACTTTTTTAAAAATATATTTTTATTGATTTCAGAGAGGAAGGGAGAGAGAAATAGAAACATCAATGATGGGAGAGAATCACTGATTGGCTGCTTCCTGCACAACGCCTGGGGATTGAGCCCGCAACCTGGGCGTGTGCCCTGACCGGGAATGGAACCGTGACCTCCTGGTTCATAGGTTGATGCTCAACCACTGACCCACGCCAGCCAGGCCATCCCTAACTTTTAATAATCACTTTAGCTGATCAAGAATCAAGCAGAGAAATTCCTGGGACACTGATGGGAGAGTTAAAATTGACAAAAATAAGAAAGGAGTGGAACCCTCATGAAAATATATTGTGACCACATAAAACACAAGGTATTTTTAGTCACAAAAAACATCCTGCATAGCTCAAAGTTCCAGATGAGTAGCATATCATGGCTGTGAAATTTGGTTTTGTGTGGACATTGCTACAGAAAGCAGCTCCATCTCAAAAATGACATAGTCTTGTTTGAACACTTAAAGAAAAACCAAATGCTTAGCTTTAATTAGACATTAAAAACGTCTGCTAATAAAGTATTTAGGCATTTAACTCCACAGTGATAGGAGGTGCAGAAAGAACAGAACATTTTCTTCCTTCCTGGCCTTGGAAATCAAATTACAGATTTTTTTAATATTCGTGATTCTGGTCAATTTCAGATGCCAATGAATATTCGGTGCACTTAACCCCCAAACACTTTATCATTTCATTAATTTTTACAGCTTTAGGATACCTACTGATGTTTCAAGAATACACTAATGAAATAAATCAGAATAGCAATTCAGAGTTTTATAACATACTTCCTCATCACCATCGTAAATTTGAGGATAAAATGAACTTATTTACTATTAAAAGGGAATTTACGGAATTTCCAGTCACTACGTCATATGGCCACATAAAATCATAAAAACAAGAGAGATGCCCAAATTCCATGCATATCTACTCTCTCTAACGATCATGGCAGTGCAGAATGTTGTGGTCTCCATCTGAAGATTTATTCAGTTATCCACACTGGTAGGATGAGCACACAAAAAAGGCACTACTATATATGTGCCTGTCTTATCTAGAATTTCAAGGGTCCTACAGAACATGCCTAAGCTATTACAGGTGGAATTTTACAATTCAGTAAGAGATAAAATACACTTCCCCAAAATCCTTGAGAGGCAAGGCAGAAGCAGCTGATGTTAAGAAAAGGATTTGACCTTAAAATGATGATGGGCCTCCACCAAGGATGATCCTAAGAGAAGACACAATGGCGACCTTCACAACTTGATGAGAAGTGCCCCAATGGTCTGGCCACCCCAGATAATGTCTGCAGCAGTGTCTGTTCCTGGCTCAGGTATTTTTGGAATCCTTTTTAAAAAATATTTTTTATTGACTTTAGAGAGGAAGGGGTAAGGAGAGAGAGATAGAAACATCAGTGATGAAAGAGAATCATTGATCAGCTGCATCCTGCATGCACCACACTGTGGATAAAGCCTGCACCAAGGGCATATGGCCTGACTAGGAATGGAACCATGACCTCCTGGTTCATAGGTTGATGCTCAACCACTGAGCCATGCCTGCCAGCCTGGAATCATTTTAAAATGCAACTGCCTTAGACTGAGATAAGTTTGTCAACCTGATTCCAATAACTGAGGTTCTGAAGGATAAAGGAGAAAACAGGGATCATTTGATCTGGGAGGGATGTCACCAAGACCCAGGGGACAGGAAGAAATGAGAAATACTTTTTCATGGTTCCATTTTAAATGACTTCTCTAAAGCATCTGATAATTATTTTATATATTTTACTTTTTAAAAATCATATAACAGTAAGAGCCTGGGCTTTAGAATCAGGCAGCTGAAGGTCACATCTTGACTCTTATTCTTACCAATGAGCATGGTGCTTTAGTGCTGTGAGCCTCAATTTTGTCAACTATACAATATTAATATAAAACAACAAAGTGGTAATAAGATTGAAATAAAAAAATGGATAGAGTGCCTAACCCAACACCCAATAAAGATTTGACAGATATTATTTTCATGTTGCAATTGGTCACTATGAAAGCAAACTAAATATTTTAATAACAACTCAGCCATGCAAATACTGAGTACCTAAAATCTGCCATATACAGACGTGATCCATCCTCCTAAGAGTAATATGCAAATTGACCATCACTCCAACACACAAGATGGCCACCCCCAAATGGTCAAAGATGGCCACCCCCATGTGGACACAAGATGGCTGCCAAAAGATGGCCGTCAGGGGAGGGCAGTTGTGGGCAATCAGGTCAGCAGGGGAGGGCAGTTGGGAAGGACAAGGCTGGCAGGGGAGGGCAGTTAGGGGTTACCGGGCCAGCAGGGGAGCAATTAGGTATCTATCAGGCTGGCAGGGGAATGGTTAGGGGGTGATCAGGCTGGCAGGCAGAAGCAGTTAGGAGCCAGCAGTCCTAGATTGTGAGAGGGATCCCAGATTGGAGAGGGTACAGGCTGGGCTGAGGGACATCCCCCCTCATGCACAAATTTCGTGCACTGGGCCGCTAGTATTTTTATATTTCCTAGAGTAGCTTATATTTTGATGAAATTAAGTAAATGCATTTTTTAAAGTTTATATTATAAAACTTATGACAAAGGAAATGAAATGGAAGTAATGATTAAGAGAGAGTAAAGGGGTGTCAGTATGTGATTATTTGCATAATTTATCCTTTAATTATGAATGATTTTTATGAAGTTGCAATCTCAGTATATATCTTTGTGTCACTGCTTAATCTCTTATAGAGCAAGTATTTTCCAGACTCTTCATATGTACTTGTAATTATTTTTTTAATAATTGAATAAGATTCCTAAACATTGCTTTATTATTTGGTAAGTCAGTTTCCTGTTGTCATACATTTAAAGAAGCCTCTGATGTTTGCTATTACCTAAAACAAAGTTACACACATCTCCAAGCATCCAATTTTTGCTCCTGTCAGAAGGGTACTTTCTGGGTCAGGGACGCTGTTATGGCACTTGTTTACATATGGCCGTAGTGCCTGCTGAAAGGTCCCCAGCAATGAATGAATGAATTCTCCAGTGTCATGGATATTATAGCTTATACTCCTCAACACTTTCTCCTTGCCTTCTTGGCCACCATATAATCCGAATGTCTTTCCAACCTTCATTCTACAAACCACAGTGGAAATAAGGATTGCTAAAGAGTCATTTCATGTTTCCCCAGCTGGACTGTGAACTCCTGAAGGACAAAAGCATAGGTAATCAATTCCAATTTTTTTTTATTTTACTAAATCTCACAAGTTCCTTCATGCTGTGTGAAGTAGAGCACCATTCAACTTATCATAACCTAATCACCCCTAGAAGGGTGCCAAGTTCCATGATCTGGAATCAGGAACAAGCATATGTTCTAGATGCCATCCGTTTTGAAGTTTACCATCAACTCGGTACTCAGCAGCTAATAATACATGAACCTCATACAATATCCCACCACATGGTCCTAGGAAGCAATGTCTTCCTGGTCCCACCAGGCTTCCTACCCTCGCCTGTACTTGTACATCTATGAGAACACAAATCTGCAGTCCTAGGGCTCCTCAGGGATGCAAAACAGCTCTCTTGCCTGTCTTCTTAGGTACACACGCACCACGAGCAAATGCTGTTTGCATGCCTCTGCCCAAATTAAAGTGATCAGTCTGCCCTGGTGACTTTAATGGAGGTAATCACCAGTTCACATTCATGAACAAATTGATGTGCTTGCTTCATAGCTGAATCACACGGCATAAATCTATACCCTTCATATATAAAAACCTCAGTGGCTTAAAATAATGCAATAAAATACCACCTAATGCCTTCTTGATGTCTGTTCATCAATAACGTGTGGTTGTGTGAAAAGGATAGGAAAGACTTAGCATGTTACTAAAACATGCAAAAAGTGCAATGCCCTTTTAATTACCATAGGCATCCTGGGGTTTTGTTTTGTCCATCCTTTCACTGAGGAACTGAATTATTCTCCACTCTTATTTGGTTTCTCAGAGTCCCATGTAAATAGGTGAAATATTAATTGACTCTCATTATGTGAGATGAATATCTCCTACTGCATATTGGTGGGCTACACTGAACCATCCAGTGCTTGACTTTTACCAGAAGCCAATGAATGTTTGCAGAATATCTAAATAAATAAATACAGGTATAGGTATTCTCCATTGCCTGGTCTCAGATATTTCAAGATGATAGGCACAAGTGTGGAGTTAAGGCCATAACCACAGTGCAGAGAGACTCTAACCATCCTAACCAATATTACACCTGACCTCAGGCCCCTTTGTACAGAATTACAACTTGATGAGGGTGACAGACACAAGTCCCCCACTTCTTCCACTTTATGCCCCAGGGTGTGTGTGTTGTTGTTTTTTGTTCGTTTGTTTGGGGGTTCATTCACACAGATCTCTATTCTAAAGCTCGCCAGAGTTATTGCCTGCACCACTGGCAGCTACTCACCACGTACTATCACCATGTACTATTGTTTCATTCCTTATCTGTGGTATGTGTGGATAGATGAATGAATACATACATACAGAATTAGAAATACAGATACACCTTTGGATGGAGCCAAAGCATGTTTACAGTTGAGAGTATGCGAAACACAATTTACTCTCGTATTATTTCTTAATTAACGTATTGTATTATTTTCCACACAGACCTACTTTTGCCCCATGCTACATCGATATTGTGTGTGTTCAATTAAATTTCAGCCTCCTTGAGATATGGTTTTGTTTATCCCTGTGGCCCCTATAGCTCCCTGTACAAGATCTTGCACACAGAAGATACAATCGTGGTTCCTAAACATTTTCTGATCTCCTGCACTTACCTCTGTTGAGTCCTATGCCCTCTTAGGATTGTTTGCCCAGCAAAGTATGCTAACTGATTAATCAAAGTAATTGTTCACTAAGGTAATACTTTCTCCTCCTAGAGAAAATAATATTCTCCAATATATTCCTCCTAATATAACATCTTAACCCAATTAACATGTTCCTGAGTCCTTAAGAACTTTAAAATGTACATTGTAAAAGTGTCAAGCTCCCCAGGGAAGCTGTCGGGGATATGCAAGGACAGTGATCTTTGAGCTCTGTCATCTTTATCTAAAACTTCTGTCTTTACTGACTCTGATCACCTGATTTTGTGAAGAGCCTTACTGGGACACATCTTTGCCCATTCACTTACGTATTGTCTATGGCTGCTTTTGCATAACAAGGGCAGATTGAACATTTGCAACAGAGACCTCATTTCACAACTTCAGGTCTCCTTTGATTTACACTTAGGAATGTTTTCCCCCGTTATCTAACATCATAAGCACAGTCAGTACAAGCACCCCCCTCACTTTTTCTTTCCTGCAGCTTTTTCTTGCCTGGGTCCTATAGGACACAGCCAGAAAAAGCCTCCTGATTTCATTGATAACCAAGCTTTTACAAATTTCTCCCAAGCTGGAGACTCCCTTGTTGCGTGCCCTGCATCCCCTTCCTTCTATGGGTCACAAGCCCCTCCTGATGCCTACAAGTATGCCAGAGCTGCTCAGCTCTAAAAGCGAACACATTTCATTGGTGCTCAGAATACAGCAGAGCAGTGTCAGAGTGTGAGCTCCAGATTCATTCCATGTCACCTGGGAACCAACTCCAAAAGGATCCTGCCACATGGAACCTCTTTCCTTCCAAGGTGACCTTCAAGTAGTTACTTCCACCTTGTTGGGCAACTGATGCAGATATCGCAGTACAGAACCCTGGCCAGGCTTGGACCCCAGATGCATCCTGGTTTCATCGGCAGGCCCTCAGGAGACCATGGCCAGGTCTAAAAGGAAGGAGCAGCTGTGCTTGCAAAAGCACATGTCAACTTGCAGCCAAGGTTATGTTCATAAGCCATGTTCCCAGACATAGGCCAAGCCCACAATGCCCTTCAAATGTGCCTCGGCTTGGTGACATTCTACAGGAGAACTGTTTTGCTGTCATCCTCAGTGGATGAGCTTTTCCCTGAGCTGAAACAGTCGCGTGGGTGAATGGTCAGTCTGCCTGCTGCCTTACCTTTCAATCTGCTATGGCAAAAAAAAAGCTGAGGATGGCTCTCTGATTAATAGTCCCAGAGAAGAGCAGGGAAGGAAGGAGGAAATTCTATGCATCTTGCTTCTGTTCTGCTTTGTCCTCTCCAGGCTTTCTGTTTATGTAACTGTGGGCTTTTGCCTCAAATGGGCTATGCATTGTTTCTCCATGGGATCCGGGTTTAGCAAGAGTACTTGTTGTGGGAGCACCAATAATATTGTGTGTGCACATAGAAAAAGGGATAGAGAAAAGTGACTATGAAGATATTTGGGGGTTATCATCACTGGAAATACTCTTATTTAAGTGAGCAATAATTAAAATTACAACATTCCCTGAAGCCTGTGCAATTTTCTAACTTTCAAAGGGCTTAAATCCTATTATTTCACACAAGAATATACTATGTGTTCAGATACAGATGTACATTTTTAATTGGCATTTTTTAGTGAGGAAATATGATTAACAAGCTATGCCCATGCGCTGAACATAGCCAATGGCTTGTTTTTGTATGGTCTTCAAACAAACAATGGTATTTAACCAATTCACACACACAGATATGTGAGACTCTATGCTATGTGGCCCACAAATCCTAAGATATTTACTACTCTTAACAATAAAGTCTGCTAACCCCTGGAATCTGACACTGTTATAAATATGAAGTCTGCTCTGGCATTTGTTTGCTTTCAGACCAGAAGATAGTTGTCCCAACTGCTCCAGTCCTAGAAGGCTTTGCCTCTGTTCAATGAAGCCCTCTGTGCCAATGAATGTCATTTCCCACCTCTTCTCTGGTAATGTTCCTCACCCCTGCATATTTATTGATCTACATTTACCTAAACCACATTACATCCTCCATTGTTTCAACAGATTTAGCTTTTCCAAAGATCCTGTCTATCCTCAGTTTGAGAATGTTCCAAAGAATATGCCCTAGACCCGTGGTCGGCAAACGGCAGCTCGCGAGCCACATGCGGCTCTTTGGCCCCTTGAGTGTGGCTCTTCCACAAAATACCACGGCCTGGGCGAGTCTATTTTGAAGAAGTGGCGTTAGAAGTAGTTTAAATTTTAAAAATTTGGCTCTCAAAAGAAATTTCAATTGTTGTACTGTTGATATTTGGCTCTGTTGACTAATGAGTTTGCCGACCACTGCCCTAGACTTTTAAGAGAATTCACAAGGAGGAAGTGCAAAAAACCTGTTATAAGCACCGTGTCTACAATATGGGCAAAACTCCCAAGGGGTGCACTTTGCAGAAAGCGGCAGTCCTCTGGATGAATATGTCCTGTGTGGGGGTTGTACCTGTATGTGCCTGGGCTCATGAGACCCTAATGCCTAAAGACAGGAGTCCGGTTCAAGGTTCACAGGGACAGAATAAAGGATAAGCTTTATTACACAAAGCATTGTCCACAGGCCTGCAGGAGGTCTACCCACTGGGGGTGAGTTAGAAACTCAGAAGCTCAGGTCACCCCAGCCCTTCTGTGTCACAGTCCACATTTTACAGGATCCTCAGGTTGATTCTCAGACACATTGCAATTTGAAGAGCACTGGCATAATGCAACTAGTGTGAGATATGAAAATGGGCCATTCTGCCCCTTGAGCAAGTAAATTATTATCTTTAAATTGTCAAGTCGTCCTATGTAAAAGCATTCTCATGCCTACCACTCATGAGAAGGATAAACTGTTATAAGGTATCAAGCAAATAAGTGTTCCCCAGAAGGTTAACTCCTGTTATATCATTACATGAGCAATAAAACAGTAAATACTAATGCATGGTGAGAAAAGTCATTTGATGGGAAATGTTGGATAATTTGGTCTGTTTTCTGCAAATGACACTGGCTATAGGAAATTGGTGACTAACTCATATAGGAATATAATGTATAACTCAGAAGGGATTTTAGAAACCTGCTAATGCAATGGTTCTGGCCTTGGTTGCACATTCTAATTACCTGAAACATTAAACAAAAAATACTGATGCAGAGGCCTGACTTGAGATGCTGGAGTGGGGCTTGCCCATAGGTAAATTTTTGTGGGTTTTTTAACATCACAGAAGGATATGATTTGTTGTTTTTTTAATTGACTTTAGAGTGGAAGGAAGGGAGAGAGGGAGGAGAGGGAGGGAGGGAGGGAGGGAGGGAGGGAGGGAGGGAGAGAGGAAGAGAGAGAGAGAGAGAGAGAGGAAGATCCATGTGACCGGCAACATAGGTATGTGACCTGACTGGGAATCAAACCCACAACCTTTTGGTGATGGGATGACACTCTAACCTACTGAGCTACCTGGCCAGGGCCCATCAGATTTTTATTTTTAAATTCCACTGGATGATTCGTGTCCAGCCAAGGTTGAAAATTAATGATCTAATCCAAACATTTTCTCCGGTGCTCCACCAGCATCCATTTTACCAAAGAGAATTATTCCAAAGGGCTTAGAAGACTTGCCCTTGGTCATAAAGCTAAGTTGCTACAAAATGGAGGCCAAGATCCAGGTCTCTCTTTTTGTCCTTTTTAACCATGGATGAGCAAACTCCCAAGAAACATTAAAGAAACTATGGAAACCTCCCAAGTAGCATTAAAGAAAAACATTGATGGCTGAGATCCTTTTTCAGATTCTAAGGCACCTGTTTTTTTGTGTGGACTAGACATAGGGATCTTTAAGTTTTAAGTGATATATATATCTAGATATCTAGATATATTGATATAGATATTCCTAGAGGCCCGGTGCACAAAATTCGTGCATGGGGTGGGATGTCCCTCAGCCCAGCCTGCACCCTCTCCAATCTGGGACCCCTCGAGGGATGTCCGACTGCCCATTTAGGCCCGATCCCAGTAGGATCGGGCCTAAACGGGCAGTCGGACATCCATCTCACAATCCAGGACTGCTGGCTCCCAACTGCTCGCCTGCCTGCTTTCCTGATTGACCCTAACCGCTTCTCCCTGCCAGCCTGATCACCCCCTAACCACTCCCCTGCCAGCCTGATTGCCCCTAACTGCACTCCCCTGCAGGCCTGGTCACCCATAACTGCCCTCCCCTGCAGGCCTGGTCACCCTTAACTGCCCTCCCCTGCTGGCCTGGTCCCCCCCAACTGCCCTTCCCTGCAGGCCTGGTCCCCCCAACTGCCCTTACCTGCAGGCCTGGTCCCCCCCAACTGCCCTTCCCTGCAGGCTTAGTCACCCCCAACTTCCCTCCACTGCCAGCCTAGTCACCCCTAACTGCCCTCCATTGCAGGCTTGATTGCCCCCAACTGCCCTCCCCTGAAGGCCTGCCCCCCCCAACTGCTCTCCCCTGCAGGCCTGTGTCCCCCACAACTTCCCTTCTCTGCAGGCCCGGTTGCCCCAACTTTGCTCCTCTGCCAGCCTGCCCCCCCCAACTGCTCTCCCTGCAGGCCTGTGTCCCCCACAACTTCCCTTCTCTGCAGGCCTGGTTGCCCCAACTTTGCTCCTCTGCCAGCCTGGTCACCCCTAACTGCCCTCCCCTGCAGGCTTGATTGCCCCCAACTGCCCTCTTCTGCAGGCCTGGTCCCTCCCAACTGCCCTACCCTGCTGGCCATCTTGTGGTGGCCATCTTGTGTCCACATGGGGGCAGCCATCTTTGACCACATGGGGGCAGCCATCTTGTGTGTTGGAGTGATGGTCAATTTGCATATTACTTTTTTATTAGATAGGATATATTCTTTTAAATTTATTTTAGGGAGAGGGAAAGGTAAAAGGAGAGAGATAGAAACATCAATGAGGGAAAAACATCATTGATTGGTTGCTTCCTGCATGCACCTACTGGCGATCAAGCCTGCCACCCAGAATGTGCCCTGAAAGGGAATCGAACCAGTGACCTCTTGGTTCATGGGTTGATACTCAACCACTGAGCCACACCAGTTGGGGTAGACATAAGGATCTTAAAGCTCCCTGGCTAATCCTAATGTGCAGCCCACATGGAGAACCGTTTCCCCACTCCAAATTTAATCTAAACATATCTAAATATATCCCAAGAAACTGAAACAATCAGAAAGGATATATGCACCCCCATGTTCATAGCAGCACAATTTACAATAGCTAAGATTTGGAAACAGCCTAAGTGCCCATCAGCAGATGAGTTGATTAAAAAACTGTGGTACATCTAAACAATGGAATACTAAGCTGCTATAAAAAGGAAGGAACTCCTACCATTTGCAACAGCATGGATGGAGCTGGAGAGCATTATGCCAAGCGAAATAAGTCAATTGGAGAAAGATTAATATCACATGATCTCACTCATTTATGGATTAAAATGAACAACATAAACTGATGAACAAAAACAGATCCAGAGACAGAGAAGCATTGATCAGATGCTCAAACCTCAGAGGGAAGGTAAGGGAGGGTGAGGGTAAGGGGGAGAGATCAACCAAAGGACTTGTATGCATGCATATAAGCCTAACCAATGGACACAGACACCAGGGGGGTGAGGGCATGAATGGGAGTGGGGTGAGGGGGGGCAATGAGGAGATAAGGATACATATGTAATACCTTAATCAATAAAGAAAAAATAAGTAAATTCAATTAGAGAGGTTCCAAGTAAATAAGTGTTTCCCTCTCCTCTATGTCTTAGTCTGTGTCCATCTTCTTTGATATCTGCTTAATGAAGACAGACCAAGGAGAGCCATGGAGAGGATTTCTCTCCATCATGGGAATCACCTGGGTACTTAAGGTTGCATTTCACCGAAGGATTCTAAATCTGGAAGTCCATAATGGGCCTGACAATTTCTTGTTTCAAAACACTCCCCAGGTGGCACTTATGAGGCAAATTTCAGAAAACCCTGGACCAGCAGCAATAGCATCTTGGAACTCATTAGAAATGGACATTGTTGGCCCTGCCCCGGCCCTGAGGAGTCAGCAGCTCTGGGTGGGGCCAGCCATCTGCATTTTACCAGCCCACCAGGTTATATGCATGCACACTCAAGGCTGAGACCCATAGATCTACAACAACGTCTTCATTTCATAAATGGGCCTGGTTCCTAATCTCTAGCCAACGGGAATTTCCCCTCCACGACACCCATTTTGCTTTTTTAAAAAAAGAAAGATCATCCCCATATCATTTTTTGCAAGTCTATAACAGTAAGTAGTTTGGAAGTTTTTTGTTGTTGTTTTTTTAAAACACTTTTAATTAGAGAGGCCTAATTACTACCATAATTCATGAGTATTCTGGGTAATAGTGAATCCCTGTGATTTGACACTAAAAACACATTTTCCTGGGCATTCAGGGTAGTGAAATCAGCTATGTCACCTTGCTCTCAGATTCTTTCCCTGAAATGTTGACCTGTGCATCCACAATGACCATCTTTTATCACCCCCACCCCCCAATGTTACAAGGGCCACAAGAGGAAGATAAACATTCATATATAGTTATCTTCTTAGAGAAGTTTACATTCAAGAGAATCCTGCATACCTGAGCAGTGCTTAAGGGAGTTTGAAAGTTACTATTTCTTTCAATTCTCACAACACTTGAAGTAACACAAGAGTTATATTTGCATATTAATTGCTTACTTTCTAAAGAAGCTTTGTATGAATTTTCTCATTTTAGCTTCACAAAACCTTATGAGGTACATACTATCATCATTCCCATTTTATAGCTGAGGAAATTAAGGCACAAGAGGTTCCCAAGGTCGCACCACAGTAAGCAGAAAAGTCAGGTTTGAACTCCGGCAGACTGAATCCAAAGCATATTCAACAAAAGCTTATGTAATGCTCATTTCTTGCTCAGCACAAACTTCAAAACAAGTAATAATTTGCTTCCATTTTACAGAGAACAAACCAGAAGCTACGAAAGTGTAAGTAGATTGCCCATAATACAATTAGTAAGTGGCAGAACCAATACTTGAAGCAGGAGTCTGTTTCCAAGTCCCACATGTGTATGTAATATACATATACATACACTATATATGTAGTATATTGTAGTATATACACTATATATATATATGTATGTACATATATATATGTATATGTATGTATGTATGTATGTGTGTATAGTATTATAAATGGGACTATTGTACCCTCTGCAATATTTTTTAAATATATTTGTGTTGACTTCAGAGAGGAAGTGAGAGGGAGAGAGAGAGAGAAGCGTCAATGATGAGAGAGAATCATTGATCAGCTGCCTCCTGCATGCCCCACATTGGGGATCGAGACCACAACCAGGGAAAGTGCCCCTACTGGGAATTGAACTGTGACCTCCTGGTTCATAGGTCAATGCTCAACCATTGAGGCACATCACTGGCTGGGCACACACTCTGCTACCTTACCAGTGGGGAAGGCAGCCATTATCTTTAGAGATAACTGAAAGCCAATGAGGCAGCCTTCAACTTTAAGTTACAGTCACTTTGAGAGGGATTTAGAAAAAGCTGACCTGATAAGACAGCTGAATGCCCCTCCAGAACACTAGTAAGACCTCTAGCAGAAAATAGTTTCCAAAGAACAGGCTACAATAGAGAAAACAAAGGCATGAGGGAGACAATCTGGTACTGAGGGTGAAGAGAGGATTGGAGAAAGGGAGATGGGAAAGCCTTGGTTGACTTCATTTTCATGCCTGAGGCCAGTCCTGCTCCTGAGCTGTACCAGACACAAGGGCAGTCAGAGTCAGTCACGTAACTTGACCCTGGCCATTCAGGAGTCATTCAGGAAACACTTCAATGACACAAATCCAAAGTCTTGCATAAGGGGAAGAGCTGTCTTCTGCCTTATTTTGCAGATGTGAGAGCGTAGGTCACTGACAGAATGGGGCGGGGGGTTTGGCACCAAACCAGATCATTCAGGTTGGAAGAGGCATTGAGCCCCACAGACTCCAGCTGCCCAGCCAGCACCCATATTTTACCCAGGTAACCAAGCCAGGCAGGAGAGAATTCCTGAGTGGCTGTTTCAAAGTAAAATTCAGGAAGCCTAGAAGCTTGTCTCTGCCTAGTTCCTGCCTCCTGCCTCTCTAGGTGAAGAGAAAGGCAACAGTCACTCTAAACAATCCAGCTGTGCAATTCTGGCCCAGCCTAACCTGAAACCACCGGAGAGGAAAGAGTTAGCGAGAGGACACTGTTTGGCTTCTGCTTCATTCGTTCCCTCGCTTGCTGAATGCATTTAATTAATCCCGGCTTTGTGAAGTCAAGCAAAGAGAAAGAGACAGCATCTCTGCCTTCGAGCAACCCCAAATCTGATTGGATGAGGCAGCCCTACAGGAGCAAGTGCAATGAAATATGAAGTCTGTGCCAGCTACAGTGGACACACAAAACAGGGGAAGATTATTGTTTGTGGGAGGACTTGTAGGGACAGGAGTCATTCAGGAAACACTTCAATGATGTAAATCCAAAGTCTTGCATCAGGAAGATCCAAAGGTAGGGGAGAAGAAAGGGTAAGGAGAGGCTGGAGGCCTGGGAAGGGAAATCCAGGGAGAAGGAACAATGTGATTCAGGTCCAAAGAGCCTGGGCTTTTTGGATATTGGCAGCAGTTCATTAAAGACGGAGTGTAAGGGGAAGGTCATTACTTAATACAGCTGGGGCGATGGTGAGCGCTTTCAGCACTGGAGCAATGATTGGACAGATGTCTTAGGAAGAGAGCTGGGCACTTGTTGGGAAGGTGAACTGGTGGAGGAGGAGACAGACAGAGCCGGGGTCTGCCTCTACTCAGGTTCTGGTGGGAAGGATGTGTACCTACTATACACAAAACAGGAAGGAACAAGGAATATGAAGGCCAGTGCACAAGACCCAATTTTATGACTTAGCTTTTCCGACCCCTATCTTACAGAGGACGACTTTGAGACTCAGAGAGGTTAAGTACATCCTCCCATAATCACCCAGCTGGTCAGGTTCACAGCCAGGACTAATCAATCCACGGTCTGTCTCTTAAAGCCATACCCCTCTCCCCAGGTGTTACCCTCTCTCTCCAGGTGTTTCCTGTTGTTCCATCCCCTCCCAAAGGTCTGCAGTCCCCACCAACAACTATTCTGTTGCCAAGACAACATAGGCAGGGACTGGTAACTCCCAAGGACAAAAAGGCCTTATTCTATGCTTTTGCTTATCCTCCTTTTACCTCAAAAGTCCAATTCAAGCCCCACATAATCCAGGAAGCCTTCCTTGAATAACCCCACAGAGGCTACTCTGATCTCCCCTGTATTCTGAAATTTTACAGTATTAATTTTACAAATGTGCCTCAAGTTAGGCTTTGTTAAAACTGTCCTCTGTGAGGATCTTGTGCTCCTCAAGGCAGGGACTGTCCTCTCCCTCCCATGCAATGTGCTGCTGAGGACACAATGGGTGCCAAACCCTCCTTGCATGTCTGTGCCACTCACACCCTCACAGCAGAGGGGGTGGGGAGGGCTCACCCTGGAGCCTAGCTGTTCACATGCTCAGAACTGCAGTAAAATGCCCCACTGGGGCACACACTGTCCTTTAAAGTTTAATTCCAGCCCTAATCGGTTTGGCTCAGTGGATAGAGTGTCGGCCTGTGGACTCAAGGGTCCCAGGTTCGATTCCAGTCAAGGGCATGTGCGTTGGCTTCAGGCACATATCCAGTGGGGATTGTGCAGGAGGCAGCTGATGCATGTTTCTCTCTCATCGATGTTTCTAACTCTCTATCCCTCTCCCTTCCTCCCTGTAAAAAAATCAATAAAATATATATATTTTTTAAAAAGGTGAATTCCAGGAATAGGAACTGACATCGCCTATCTTCCTCTACAGCTCCTACCCTATAACTTTCCCTTCACGCAGGCCTGCCATTGTCACCAAGTCACAAATACTTTCCTCCTCCTGCTTCGCTTTCCCAAACTCCAATCATTCACGTGGTTTCCCCTCTCAGTTTACAGCTCAGCTTTATACACCTTTTTTAATTGTATTAAAAGTTGCCTCTCTCTGCTCGCTGGGACCAACCTTAGTATTTACTCAGCCTTTGTTACAGTGACGTCTCAGCGTTCCTTTCTGCTCACCAATCTCAGGGAACTCCACTCAGGATCTCTCGGAGCTCTCCTCCCCCCACTCACTTGTTTGAGATGAGCGAGACTGTGCTCAATGTTTTTTCATTAAAAAGCTCCTTCTGCTACTGCACAGGAATGGTACCTAGATGATTCTCAACGCTTTCTTCTTAAACAATTTCACACTCTCCTGTGACCTTAGCCATTTTCATCTTTGATTTGAAAATTCCCAAATCATTATCCCCATCTCTGACTTCCTTCTTCCACTCTTGATGTAATTTTGAGTTGGGCTGACTGCTCCAAAAAGGTGTCCCACAATCACCTGGAAGGAGTAATTCCCCCCAAACCACTGCCCCCGCCCAATCGACTCAGTTTCGCTATCAGCTGGTGACATGCCCGTCTCCGAATCACACAGGATAGAAGACGAAGACCGTTATGCAGTTTATACACAAGTCCTGCCACCGTTAACTTAACTGTGAAGTGTCTCCACTTTGTTTCCTTCCACTCCCTGTGCCACTGGCTTAGCTCAAATCTTTATCAGCTCTCACTCCGATTGCTGGGATAAAGTGCAGCCAGCTTCATGTGGTCTGTGAGGCCCTCCCAGCCTGGATCTCCAGCCTTATCCTTCACTGCACCATTCTCAGCCTGATTCTCACTACAAAAGGCTATGCCCTTCATGGAAACCTGCCTTTTCGGCCCCTATTTCAAGGATGTTTGAAAAACAGCTGAAGCTCATATGAACAGCCAACCCCCTTATGGAGCAATTATTTCTTCAACCGAGCAGAGCCCCACCCCCACCCCCAAAAGTTCCTATCTCTGGGTTAGGACTTCAGACATGACCTCTATTCAGAACCAGAGAAGGCTGGACTCCCCTAACAGAACTCGGGACCCAGGTTCCAGGTCGGCCTTGTCGGCAACTTCCAGAGAGACTGTCAGAGGCCACAAGTCAGCAATGTAATCGTGATGCCAAACAGTCCCGTCATGGGGCATATATTCCCAGAGTAGCTTTACCCTTCAGCTTCCCTCTTTCATTTCACTTATTCCCCGGGGCTAATCCCCGCCTCCTCCGCCGCCGTGGCTTTTCTGGTCATTCCGAAGTGATACAATTCAGTTATTCAGGGGAGCACATTCCTCTTGCCCCTGTAACAAATTGCCACCAAATAAGCTGCTTCAAACAGCACAGATTCATTACCTTGCATTTCTGAAGGTCAGGAGTCTGACCTGGGTCTCCCTGGGCTGAAAGCAAGGAGCAGTGCTGGGTTCTCTTCTGGAGGCTCCGGGGAGACCCCACCTCGCGTCTTCTCTATCTTCTAGAGGCTGCTTGTACTTCCTGCGTCCCAGGGCCTCTCCCATCTCCAAACCCAAATGCCTGACACTGCTGCCCTGCCTCCCTCTTTGACTCTAAAGACCCTCATGATTGCCTCGGGCCCACGTGCAACCCCAGGAGCATCTCCTTATCTTCTCATTAGCCAATTATCAACCTGCATCCCACCTGAACCCTTAATGCCCCTTCACCATGTAAGGTAACTGAATCACAGGTTCCAGAGATTAGGATCTGGCGTCTTGGGGTTGGGGGTATTATTCTACCTACCACACACAGTCCTACAGGCTCCTCTCCTTCCCCTGATGGGACCATAAGAAGTATGAGGGGGCACTTGCTTCCTTTCTCTTCTGCCCCCTCACCTGTCAGCTTCTGCTCTCGCTCCCCCAACTTGCTAACAGGAGTTTTCAAGGCCTCTGCGTGGGGCAGGTGATGGGAGAAGATCAAGGGAAACAGAACTGTCTCTGCTCCCTGCACAGATATGCTGCCGGACACAGTGGCAGCTGGGTATGACAGGTGTCCCTGCAGGCCATGGTCCCCCTGGCCGAGGGGCGTGCATCTTCTCCCCTCTGGGTCTTTGCCCCTGT
Organism: Ia io; assembly: GCA_025583905.1. Classification (NCBI taxonomy): domain Eukaryota; kingdom Metazoa; phylum Chordata; class Mammalia; order Chiroptera; family Vespertilionidae; genus Ia; species Ia io. The sequence continues at coordinate 62,377,173 of JAJQQW010000011.1, read as the reverse complement.
GTCAGTCCCTAGGAATCTAGTAATACCTCCAGGTTTCCCGCTGAGGTTTATTCAAGCTCCGCACAGCCATCCTGAATCAGACCTGCGATCACTGCAGACCCAATGCCCCAGCCCACAGGAAATACCAGTCCTTGTCATAGACATGCTGGGAGTGTTGGCCATTTCCAGTGCGGCAAGTTTTTCACTGTCACTGTGGAAGCAGCAGCAGTGTGATTCTCATCCTTTTATTATTATTTATTTTGTTGCTGTTGTTGTTATTGTTAATCCTCACTGGAGCATGTTTTTCCATTGATTTTTAGAGAGAGTGGAAGCAGGGGAGGAGAGAGGGAGTGAAGAGAGAGTGAGAGAAAGAGAAAGAAACATCGATGTGAGAGAGACACATTGGTTGCCTCCTGCATGTGCCCTGACCAGGGCCAGGGATCTAACCTACAACAGAGGTATGTGCCTTTGACCAGGAATCGAACCTGTGATCCTTTGGTATGCGGATGGATGCTCTAACCACTGAGCACACCGGTGAGGGCTTGGTGTGTTTTTTAATTGCATTCCTAGTGGAGAAGGTATGAGCTAGTCAGGGAAACACAGGTGAGGGTCCCTCTATGTGGAGTGAAAGGGACAGGGCTTCTAAGCAATAGTCGATCAATAATCAGACTCCATTCTAGAAAGAAAATGGACAACAGACCAACAGACCACATGGTTAGAGAATGAGACGTGACCAGTCTTCTGGAGTGGTCCAGTATGTGCTGTCCCATAGGGTGGCCTCAAGGGTGTCAGTTCCTCCAAGTGAGGAGGCCTGTCCTTTATGGGCCTGGGCCTGATGAGCAGCTGGACCCAGTTCTTTCAATATATCCATGGGAGCTATTCTGAGACTACTGTGCTATGGACTATTTTGGCCGGGCAGGAAAGACACCAGCATGTCATTGTTTCCTACAATTTAAAGGAAATATTACTAAACAGAGAAGTCACCCTTTGAATAAGTATAAAAAGTTCTGGGGTGCAGAGTTCAGGGGAGGTCAGAACAGGCCAGGGAAAATATCAATTCTGACCTAGTAATACCTGTAGCTCAGAGCTATGACCAGGCCACATGTTGAGAGTGACATCGCTGTTCCCAGTACTCGTGAAATATGGAAGCCTTTTTAAAGTGACGCATGATATTAAAGCTAGAAGAGGATTTAGAGGGCATCTAGTCCATACCTCTCATGTTAAGATGAAGACTTGGAGACCTAGAGAGAGTGTGATTTTCTCAAAGGTTCTCTGCTAATTAGTGACTCAGACAGGACTCAAAAGCAGGCTCTCTAACTACTATTCTAATGATCTTGACACTTTTTCAGTCTGGAGTTGGCAAAGGCTTTCTGTGTTTTGTTGTTTCATCAGCACAAAGCACACTATAGGGTAGTGATTTTTTTAAAAAAGTTTCTAGGACTTCACAATACCAATTTATTTTCCTTCCTATTTTTTCTTGCCTTAGCTTTTCTTTTAATCCTCACCTAAGGAGTGAGGATATTTTTCTGTTGAGTTTTTAGAGAGAGTGGAAGTGGGGAGAGAGAGAAGAGAGATGGAGAAACATCGATGTGACAGAGACACTTAGATTGGTTGCCTTCCACATGCACTCTGATGTGGTGGTGGGGGGGGTGGGGTGGGGGGGGGATTGGATCTGCAATCCAGGTACCAGCCCTTGACCGGGAATCAAACCTGAAACATTCTGGTGTGCAGGCTGATGCTCTGACAACTGAGAAACACCGACCAGAGCATCCTTAGCTTTCTTAGCCACATCTTTTCCATCTCAGATGCTCCCTGGTTCCACAAACACACTCACACACACAAACTGCTGTGTCTATTTCATCTTTTCTCTCCTCAAATCAAGCTCTAGGTATTTCATATTTCTCACGGCCCCGTGAGAACTTCTATTGTAAGTTCCTTTTGTCTTCCCTGTGACAACAAATAATGCTCATGGGTTCAAGAGAAAAAAACAATCTTATTTATGCTCATAACTAAATTATCTTAACCTTTAAATTATCTAGCAGCAGAAATGAACAAAGACCAGCATTGGCAAATTCACAGATAAGTCTGTTGCCTATAATTGAATAGTAAATTCAGACTGAGTTTCTTGAGAACGAAGACCAAAGAGGCAAATACTGGGTTGCATACGTTTTGCTCTTTATTAACAGAAAGACACTTACAGATTTAACTTCAAGAAATCAAACATTTCCTAAAATTAAATATAATTTACTCACACCAATAGTCAAGGCAAGGATATTTAAGAATCTAGTAGAAAAAACCCACTGTGTGTTTTTACGCTAGATAAAAACAGTCCACTCCAGATAATAATTATCATTATCGTTATCACCGACAGTGAGAACCAAAGGCCTAATACTGCAGACCCCCTAAAAACAACCAAGTAGCAGAGCCAGGTTCAGGTAGAAGCTCAATGACTCCTAAATATTTCAACATGTCTGACGTTCATGGTGTGTGTGTGTGTGAGGGCAGGGGTATCATCCTCTCTCCAGAAAAACAAACCAAAACAGAAGTACCTGGGATGTTCTTAAACAGTTGGAAACTTCTCAGTGTCATAACCAAAATCTGTGCTTCTGTGGGTCTAGGAAGGGGAAAGAACTAGGCAGACGGGGAGTACGATGTTCCCAAACCAGGAGACCGGATTGATCCAATGATTCCATCATGGCACCCAACTCCCACCCAGAGATCCTCCAGCTCCCTCTGCTTCTAACTAAACATCTCATCGTTAAACTGGACGTAAAAGAACATGTTCTTCTAGGGTCCCCCGATACTCCTTTGGGATTTTAAACTACGAAAACACAAGTCGGACTCAATGTTTTTAATATGAATGTCATTTAAGTGTAGCGTTTTCAGCTCAAAGTCTAAATCATTCCCTAGTGTTCTGCCTCAGAGCCAGCTTACTCAGTTACTATCCTGTCATCTGAAGGTATGTAACCTGTAATCCCTAGAAATAACATATGTTACGGAAGTGAAATCTGGCAAGTGTCTGGTTAGTGTGATCCAAATAGACAAGCCAAACTTTGCAATACACACTGATCATAAAATAATTCTGTTACCTGGATCAGTAAAGTTGCTATCCAGAACCAATTTTAGACAACAGAGAGTTCAAAGAAACATTAGGCAGAAAGTGACTCAGTGTCAATGCACTGCATCGTTATTAATGTTTGGGGTTATGTGGCCCAGGCTTGTCCTGAGCACCCTTTTGTGGCAGAATTCCCCAATCCTACCCTCAACTAGAGACATTTTCTCAACAGAACTTATTGGACATCATCCATCCCCTAAAAGTCTTTCTTTGCCTGGTGACTGACCAGCTAGGGGATGAATAGAGATGCCCATGAGTGGTCCTGTAATTTTTTTTTAATATATCTTTTTATTGATTTCAGAGAGGAAGGGAAAGGAAGCGAGAGACAGAAACATCAATGATGAGAGAATCACTAATCGGCTGCTTCCCGCACGCCCCTTACTAGGGATGGAGCCTGTAACCCGAGGATGTGCCCTGACCAGGAATAGAACCGTGACCTCCTGGTTCATAGGTTGACCCTGGGCAATGCCAGTTGGGCAGTGGCCCTATAATTCTTTAATTCAAAGGAGTGACTCCTACAGCCAAGTTCACAGGACTGGAGTAGCTAGGCCCAGGATTTCCTACCCACTCTCACCACGGCAGTAGGGGATAGCTGTGATTATAGACCAAGGGGATCCCTGATGGAAACGGTTGAAGAAAGGCACCCTTAACCAGCGCTGGGGAGCAACTCCATGGGTGGTCCCACCTTTCCCAATCATTACATGTTAGCTGCTCTTTTGCCTCCTGATGCAGCTGGTGGGGAATGAGCCTCCAGGGCTGACAGCTAAAAATTAATTTGATCGATTTATTTCTGTGTTTCACATTTCGGGTGCAAATGCTTTCTCCATCCTGATGGAGCAAATTTATGCTTCCCCATTCGCAGAAAACACATTTATAGTGCCTAACGAACAGGGTTCTTCTGCTGAAGGTCAGAAACAAATGTCCCCATCCATCTCGCTTTACCTTTTTGAGCAGCACCAAGTTGTTTTCCTCTTCAATTTCAGAAAAAAAGGGAGGGTTGTATTTGGAGGAGGGGGTGAGGAGAGAAAGGGAGCAATTGCAACTTCGGGGTTTTTTCCTGAAAACAAAACTTAGCCTACCCCTCCCAAAAGGAATGAAGCAAAGAAATGAAAACGTCTTCAGCTTTTACAGGGAAGAGAAAAATTCAGACTTGCCTTAACTCGAGTCAAAGGAACAGCATTAGGTAAGTACTATTAATTTATCACTTTTAGACAAGTGGAATCTGGCGCCTCATTTGTCTATATCTCTTGCTCACTTAAGACCGAATTCCACCCTTGGCAGGTTACTCCCCCAAACCGCAGAGGGAACGAGGCATGCACAATGGGAGGTAAAAGGGGTTAATCCTGTTTTCTCAGAGTACAAATTCACTTTTTACGATAGATGAATATTTTTTCAGCTTTCACTGAACAAAAGTTCACACATCCCTGAGAATAAAATAAAAAATAAAAAAAGTTGATGTTCACGCACCCCTACCACTTGCTCAGTTGTGTGTGACAGATGACTGACTCCCTTAGGCTGCGGGAGTTCACTGTGGACACAGCTGTGGAGCTGTCTGGACCAGAGGAGTAGTTTTCATGGGAAGGGGCAGAGTTGCGTGGGCTGAGATGAGCAGAAAGTTCATTGCACAGAGCTGCCCTGACATAGGTGCGCAGCTGAGACAAAAAGATAAAGGTACCCAGGTCCATGTGGAGGTTACGTAGCCCTGTCTCTTTTTTCGAAATGGCCTATTTCAAACAGACTTCCAACGCCCTCCTGTCACCTTCCACTCTGGACTCCTGCTCTGAGAAAATCTCACGTTAATTAAATGTTTATGGCATGAAGCGGCCAAAAGGGGATGCCTATTAGCCTGTCAGTTCCAGGTGGAAACAAGTGCTTTCTTGAGCACGGCTGTGTCCCGGGAAGAAAGTCAGGCCCCTCCTGCCCTCAGAGGTTACATTGGGGTGGCTCTGCCCTCTGCCTCTGAGGGCAGACACCAGCTGTCTCTAATGAGGAGGAGGTCATCCAAACCGTAACCTGAAAGGACTGAAATGAGAAAGAGGCAGAAAAGTGAAAAGAGAGGTGAGTCAGAAGAAAACAAGCCCAGATGTTAAGAAAGAAAGAAAAAAATAAGCCCTGCCTAGCGTGGCTCAGTTGGTTGAGCATCATCCCATGTACCGCAAGGTCACCAGTTTGGCTTGTGGGCTCATTTCCCAGCAGGGGGCGTGCAGGAGGCAGATCGACATGTTTCCTCTCTCCCTCTCCCTCCCTCTCCTTCTAAAAAATCAATTAAATTTTCCCCAAAACAAAATAAATAAATAAAATCTGATTCCTTTATCTAGACGTGGAAATATTCTGATACATTTCAAAATAATGATACATTTCAGTGAGCCCAAGGCTTCTGCCATTCATATGGCATCCGAAGCTTGGATTGATTTCGCCTGAAGCCACCAGACCATGGTTATTATCCCTTTCTGTTTTGTTTTCCACAAAGCAGGACAAGGGCGAAATTAGGTCCTCGGTTTCTGTGTTTCTTTACAAATCTGAGCTCAGGTGGTGAATAATGGGAAAAGATTTGAAATGTATAGAATACATAACAAAAGTTTCTTTTAAGCCTTAGAGAGAGATAAATGGTTTCTCACCCTAATGCAGCTCTCCAGAAAAAAAAAAAAAAAGATTCCAAAGAGCCCTCATGAATTGAAATAATCAATTTCTAGATAAATGCAGAGGCAAAAATATCGCTGAGGTGTCAGAAAGGTATCTAAGGCCCAGGTTCTCCCTTCAGAGTCTCAGTTTTAGCTTCTGAGCCAGAACCACTATTATGCCTTTCTGACCCATGTAAAAGTATAAATGAGGAGACTATCAAATATTTTTGTTCTTTTCCACTAGCAATTGATTTATCAGCTTATATTTTTTTCTCATATTGGAAACCCTGAGACACAGGAAGAGAAATTTCTAGCAGAGACCAGAGCTGGGCATTCTCTTGGTGATGAGGGATAGCCACTGGCAGAATTCTGGGGGGCTGGGGGGGGGGGTAGAGGGGGTTCCTATTTGAAACTTATAAGAATGGGCCTACAAATGAGCCATTTCCAGGTGGAAATAGCAACAAGAATGGCAGTTCACCTAGAAATTAGAGTTACCATGAGATTCATCTCTACCTCCTATACCTGCTTTTAGTTCCCCTAAGAAAGCATGCTACAAATCTCCCTGCAGAAGGAGAAACCAAAGGACTTGAGGCATTTTTCTCCAAAAACCAGCTTATCCCTCCCCGCAGGTGTGGCTCAGTGGTTGAGTGTAGATATATGAACCAGGAGGTCTTGGTTCGATTCCATCAGGGCACATGCCCGGTTTCCAACTCAATCCCCAGTAGGGATCTTGCAGGAGGCAGCCAATCAATGATTCTCTCTTATCACTGATGTTTCTATATTTCCCTTCCCCTTCCTCTCTGTAAAATAAAATACAAAATAAATAAATAAATAAACAGCTTACCTAACTGAGGTAGTGATAAAACAGGCCAGGAATATACAATCTAGTTGGGATATCAAGTTTAAATTCACACACACACACACACACACAAAAAAACATTAATAAAGATTAGAGGAAGCAGAGAGAATTAAAATCAAGTGTCCAGTAGTTGATGAGAGAAAGACTATGATTCAGAGAGAGAGAAGATGGTTTTGTCATATGGAATAATTATAAATAAATTATAAATACTGAAAAAAGAATACCCATCTATTTAGGGAGAGGAAAATCCAGAAGATAGAAAAAATCCTAGTCTCACCCTAGAGTACTCAGTTCTGCTCACCAAGATCAGACTCTTTGCTTCCTTCAGAGCACAAGAGCACTGCATTTCCTCCTCTCTTGTGGTTGGATGGGGCCATGTGACTAGTTCTGCCTAATGAGCCAGGAATGGAAGTCATTAGTGTTACTTCTGTGCTAACAGTGACACCCTCTAGAGCTTTCTTTCCCTCTGGTATGTAACTAGCAAGACTGGATATGATGACACTGACATTTTGGATGGTGTTTTGTTAATGCAGCATAACCTAATTTATCCTGACTGATACACTACCAGCGATTCAATGAAAGAAACACAAAGTAGTGCATTGGCCATAGAATCCCTCATGAGGAAAAGGGAAGAAGCCTTGCAAAATGGATATAGTGTCCCATAGGAGACCTTGTCTTACTTTAGTATATACCTGGGGAGTACAAGAATCTGCCAAGAATGAGTCCACTGACATTGGCTAAAGCATAGCTAAATAACTGTCCTTGCCAGAAAAAGAAACAAGAAAACCTGGCTATAACTATTAGACTGAAGTCTGGAGTAGAAAACTGAAGGAAGAGAAACCAGGTAGAATTTTTTCTCTCTACTTTTATGTTCCTGAAAGAGAAGCTAAAGGGATGTTCATGGTTATACACATTAAGAACCATGGGATCCTGCAAAACAAGGGATGCATCTTCAACTAAAGAGAGCACTTGTGGGTGTACACTGTCTAATGTAAACAAGGGAGTTACAAAACAAATGTTAAGGGAAAGAGAAAAATGAGCCCTAAATAACTCAAATAGTTGTGACATTAATCATGCACTCTCAACAGGGCAAAAATTAGTTCTCATGACGATGGGGGCCAAAAAAATCTGATATTACAATGATAATTGAACTTGCAAAAGGTCACAGCGTATAAGCAAAATATATCTGTGGTAGTAACACTTGATGTAGAAGGTGATTAGAAAAAGTTGTTTTAAAAAAAAGGTTCCTTAGGAAAACAATAATGAAAAAAATAAAGGTTAAGAAATACTGGCATAAGTAAACAAAAATGGTGATTTTTAGAGGGAAAAAAAAGATAAAAGAATAAAGACAAATATTTATAGCCATATATATATGTACCTAAGCAGAAAATGTGTATATAATAAACCAGGTCACTCTGAAATGGTATCCAGAATTAAAGACAACTCTAAAATTTACACTGGGTCTTGGTGGAATAGAACCATGAGACCTTCATCCATTTCTCTACATTCCCTAGAAGCACATCAGAGAATGCCTATTTATTTTCCCTCATACAAACGCTTTGCAGGAATGTAGCCCAAAAGTTTATATTCTAAGCCTAGAGAGCCTCAGCCATGGAGTTATTACCACTTTTTCCTTTGAACTTTTATTTTTAAACTTGCTTTTATGAACTCTCCTGTACATAAGGTTCTGTACATTTCCTTCCCTTCATGTTATGAACTCCAAAGATTATGGTCAGATTTTTCCAAAGCTCTTTATGCTGTTATTTATTTTTATTTTTGACATCATCTAACAGATAAAAATTAAATCCAGAGCAAAAGTCACCATCATGGCTTCCAACAAAGCTGTTTTGTTAAAATTATCCTAGAACCTAGTAGATGCTATATTTCTAAAATATATGGGTATACAATTGGCATATGGATAAGCTGAAATATCCTATCACTATTAAAATTGATCTTGGTTATGAACCAGGAGGTCACAATTCAATTCCTGGTCAGGGTACATGCTCAGGTTGCAGGCTGGATCCCAATGGGGGACATGCAGGAGGCAGCCAATTAATGATTTTCTCTCATCATTGATGTTTCTATATCTCTCTCTCCCCCTCTCCCTTCTTCTCTGAAATCAATAAAAAAAATATTTTTTAAAGGTTGACTTTGGTGACAATTAGGAGTCCAGTATTTTATCCTCTACCATGCCGAAACCACAACTGCAGACCACATTGACTGCAGCTCTCCTTTTAATCCTTCAGACTTTGTCCAGTATGTTCCCATCCCCAGGTTCAAGGATTTTGACAATGATGTATATTTTGTCGCTATACAATGCTACAAGCTCATGTGATAAAATAGTCTTGCTCCATAGGAAAGGAGCATGAGATATAGCAGGTGTGCTTTGCACTCACCTATGATAATGGCCAATAACACTAACAACCCCAGCATCTTGCCCTATACATGGCTTCAAAATTATTTTCAACAAAGACTCCAAACCCATAAAATTGATATTAGTACATAAGGTGATTTTTTTCTTGAGGGAAAGATCTCTAATATCTTTCCATCCCTAAAACTGTGATTATACATTATATTACTGCCCTCAAACTGACCCAACTAGATACACATTGAGGATTCACATACAGTTCATCAGGCATAGAAAAAAGAAAGGAGGAATGAATATTGCAGGTGCTTATTAGTTTACTTCCCAGTGAATGACTGGATACGTGGCTTTCCATATTAACTTCTGTGCTTACTCATTGGTTCTTTGCAATTATAAGTAGCCACCAAAGCCTTTCCTTCCATGATGAGGAATGAGACTAAATGCAAGTGTCCTGAGAAAGGCCACCCGGGAGCTCTTTGCTAACAAAGATAATAACCAGGAGCAGATTCATTTCTGTGAATGGATCTGATAAAGGACATACAGACCAGAATCCTTTGCTATGAGCCCAGAGAGTATAGTGGGAAGCAGGGTGATGGAGACACATGAAAAAATTTAGCAGAAGTTAGCCTGCTCCAGGATTATAGATGCTACTGTTTTATTTTGTTAACTCTTATACCATAATAACCCTATATTCTTGCCCTGAACTGTTGGAAGCCGCCCATTGTCCTCACTAGCAGAGAGGTGTGGACAAGGAACCCGGAAGGCTGGTGACCCTGGAGCTCTGAAAGGTCAGAGCCAACCACGCACTGTCTAGTTGACACAATGATAGCTAAAGCAACCTCCACCTTTTAATCTTATGTAAATCCTTGCTGATTGGCTATTACTGGAATTGCCTGCCTAGAGCTATGGGTGGATCCCATAGTCTTAATAAAAGGGATCCCTAGGCCAGAGCAAAGCGGAGTCCTTCCCCTTGAGTTGGGCTCCTGCCTAGCCTCCAACATTTCTAAATTAATATTTTCTAGTCTCTTTCATTTGTGTACAGCCTTCTCCAGAGCCTGAACCCTGAAACTGAATCCTGAACCACGCGGGCCATGAAAGGGGTTCACCACAAACTGGAGCCCAAACGTGGGACACTACACTGAACCCTAAAAGTTATGCCTTCTCAGGTTTCTTGTCTGAAAGCCAATTTACTTTGCAATGACTCACATATCATTATAACTGATGAGCATCAATAAATTGCAGAAGTTACGACCAATTTTGTAGTAGAAATTTAGTAGCAAAAACTAAAGTCCATACCTCTCCTGGGAGATAATCTGGAAAACCATTGACATGTATGGTGTACAAGGTGGAGGCACCTTGATTGTTAAGTTCAGTCTTGAAGAATGAATAGGAAGACTTTATCAGATGTATTTAGGGTCTGACCAGTAGGTCTGTAAGGGTAGAATACAAAGTGAAGATGCGACCAGTTGGAACAGGAGAGAGATAGATCAATAAAGAGACCTCAAAGTAATCATAAGATATTTCAAACTAAAGATTATGAGGTCTGAAGCCTGAGGGAATATAGAGAAGGGAGTAGCTTCATAAATAATTGAAAGAATATCTCAATAGATCTTAATCATCAACAAGATGTATCCAGTTTGGTGTTTTGTTTGTTTTGTAATAAAAATCAATGAGTAGCTGGTCAAACTAAAAAAAATTTAAGCATACCAAGGACTTCATTTTAAAAGGTAACAGGAAGTTATAGAATTCATAAGCTAAATAGTTTTTTGTTTTTTAATCTTCACCAGAGGATATGTGGGTTTTTTTTTATTGACTTTTAGATAGAGAGAGGAAGGGAGAGAAAGAGAGAGGGGGGAAAAAAACACACATTGATGTGACAGAGAAACATTGATTGGCTGCCTCCTGTATGTGCCCTGACCAGGAATCATGCCTGCAACCTAGGTGTGATTGGGAATCAAACCCGCGATATTTTGTGTGTACAGGATGACTCTCCAATCAACTGAAACACCTGGCCAGGACACTAAATCATTTTTAAGTTTCTAAGAGCCATAAACTATACTAAGCTCTGCAGGCTACTGAAATTAATAGAACATATATGTTGTCCTATAGAGATTCACAATAGAGTCATCAGGGATGAAGTGGGGAAAACATTCAGAAGGGTCAACAAATATAAGAAAGGATTAAGTAGAGTGAGCAGAACAGAAGAAGCCTTATTTCTGTTCTGAGAAGTTCCAAGGGGGATATTGCTTTTCAGGCCTGCATACCCCTGGCCATTGAACCAGTTCAGGCTCCTTTTACTCATGTAGAGACAAGTAGGACTATCTAATAATCTGCCTAGCATGTCCTAAGTATTGCCAGTCAATAAGCTAGATGGGCTTCATGGCACCCATCCTCCCAGGGGGAAGGAACACATCTTCTCAGAGGTCAGAGTTGTTCTACTCTCAACACAACTCCCTAGGGGACAATGAGGAAATAGAGGGCTTAGAGCTAACTCTTGCTAAACCTTGGCTGGCTAATGTGTCCCCACTAAAGTAAACAGGGACATTAAAATGTGAATGAGCATTTTGAGTCCCTGGTCTGGCACTGAGCTTCCTGCCATGCAAGGTCAAGGGGGACGCATGTCTGAAACATACTTGCCATTGGAAGAAGGAAAGGATATCAGCCCCTAAGGGTAAAAGTGGTTTCAATGGAGGGAACTGTGTGAAGTGGTCAGTGTTTCCTCTACCCTATACCACCATAAATATAACCTAGAGTTTCTTTTTTTTTTAATTTAATAAATCTTTATTGTTCAGATTATTACAATTGTTCCTCTTTTTTCCCCCATAGCTCCCCTCCATCCAGTTCCCACCCCACACTCTGCCCTTAACCCCCCCCCCACTGTCCTCATCCATAGGTGTACGATTTTTATCCAGTCTCTTCCTGCACCCCCCACATCCCTTTCCCCCTGAGAATTGTCAGTCCACTCCCTTTCTATGCCCCTGATTCTATTATATCCACCAGTTTATTCTGTTCATCAGATTTTTTTACTCACTTGATTTTTAGATTCACTTGCTGAGAGATATGTATTTGTTGTTCATAATTTTTATCTTTATCTTTTTCTTCTTCTTCCTCTTCTTAAAGAATACCTTTCAGCATTTCATATAATACTGGTTTGGTGGTGATGAACTCCTTTAGCTTTTTCTTATCTGTGAAGCTCTTTATCTGCCCTGCAATTCTGAATGATAGCTTTGCTGGGTAAAGTAATCTTGGTTGTAGGTTCTTGCTATTCATCACTTTGAATATTTCTTGCCACTCCCGTCTGGCCTGCATAGTTTCTGTTGAGAAATCAGCTGACAATCGTATGGGTGCTCCCTTGTAGGTAATTAACTGTTTTTCTCTTGCTGCTTTTAATATTCTCTCTTTGTCTTTTGCTCTTGGCATTTTAATTATGTGTCTTGGTGTGGTCCTCTTTGGATTCCTTTTGTTTGTGGTTCTCTGTGCTTCATGGACTTCTAAGTCTATTTCTTTCACCAGGTGGGGGAAGTTTTCTGTCATTATTTCTTCAAAAAGGTTTTCAGTATCTTGCTCTCTCTCTTTTTCTGGCACCCTCATAATTCTGATGTTGGTACGCTTGAAGTTTTCCCAGAGGCTCCTTACTATCTTCATATTTTTTTATTCTTTTTTCTTTTTGCTTTTCCAGTTGAGTGTTTTTTGCTTCTTTGTATTTCAAATCTTTGACTTGATTCTTGCGATCCTCTAGTCTGCTGTTAGATCTCTGTATAATATTTTTTATTTTAGTCAGTGTATGCTTAATTTCTAGTTGTTGTTGTTGTTGTTTTTCATGTCCTCAAGGTTCTCGCTAAATTTATCGGCCTTTTCTAGAAAATTCTTGAAAAACCTTATAATCGTGGTTTTGAACTCCATATCCAGTCATTTGCTTTCCTCCATTTATTTCATTTGTGATCTGTTTCATTTGTGATCTGTTTCTGGATGATGTCTGTTTGTCTCTGCATTTTGGCTGCTTCCTTGAGTTGATAGAGTGGCTTTGTGTGCTAGGTGTCCTATAGGGTCCAGTGGCTCAGCCTCCCCAGTTACCTGAGGTGGACACTCTTGATGTACCCCTTTGTGGGTTGTGTGCACAGTCTTGTTGTAGTTAAGCCTTGATTGTTGTTGGTATCACTGGGAGGAATTGACCTCCAGGCCAATTGGCTGTGAGGATCAGCTGTGTCTACGCTGGAGAACTTCTGTGCTGGAGACACCCTTATGAGCCAAGACTTGCAAAAGCCTCTGTGCTCAGCTTGGATGGGGCGAAGTCTCAGGGAGGAGCAGACAGCATTGGTTTCCCATCAGCCCTGCCCTAATGAGCCCCTGTGTCTCAGTGTCCTGTGGTAATCGCTGCAAGCACCTCTGAGAGAAAGCCGCCCTCAATTTCCGCCCACTGCCAGACAGTCCAGTTTCTCCCTGAATGAGTCTGGGTCCCCAGAGTCTTGCCTGGAACTGAAGTTCAGTGCAGTTTGGAGCTTTTGTCTCCCTCCTGCTTGAGAAAGCCAGCCACGTACTCAGTTGCCTGCCCTCTCCGCGTGCGCGCCTCGGTACCTCTGCCTTCTGCAGTTCCTCTGAGTCTCAGTGTGCTTTTCTCTTTCCCTCTAGTTGTAGAATTTCCACTCAGCCAGCCTTCCTGTGGTTCTGGATGATGTCCGTTTTGTCTTTTAGTTGTAGTTTTGAAATTGTTGTGCGAGGCAGCAGTTTAGGTGTTTACCTATGCTGCCATCTTTGTTTCTCCCCATAACCTAGAGTTTCTAGCATATCTACCATAGATCAGTTCAAGGGTATCTATTTTATTGAGGACCCAGCAAACATGATCTGATCAGAGTTGATCCAAAGATAAAATATAGACTAGGGACAGTTGCATATTTTTTAGGGTAAAGATATTAATCCTTCACAAACCAACACAAATCCTCCCCCCCAAGTCCCATTTTTTTATAAAGCTTCTAGAAAGCCCCATCCCACATTTAATAGGCAAGCATAAAATCTGAGAGTGAATTTAGGTATCCTGTAGTACCACCCTCATTTTACTGAAAATGGAACTAAGGCCACCAGATGGGCGATGTCTTTTCTAAGGGGGCCAAAGCCTTCATTGCCATGTCTGATCCCAGGTCTGGCCCTCTCTGGAGCTCAGTAAAGTGCTCTCCCCCCACTTCTGAGAAATCAAAGTATTTAGCATGTCTCCCATTACTCACAGAACATAAGGCCCATTCATCACCCAGGATTGCCAGTTGAGTCTCTCTACCTAGACAGCAAGCTCTTTGACTCAAATTTGTTTCCATCTTCATAGCACTTAGCCCAGACCTGGCAACAGAGTAGATTCTTAATATTGCCTGAATAATGATGGGTGTAAGTAGAAATACAGTGAGCACTTTCCATTAAAATGTGAAGACCCAGCCCAAGTGCCAAATTCCAGCCTGCTTCTCAGTTCCTGGTGGTAAGCAACCTACTGGAGGACAGCAGTGAATTTCCTACAAAATAGATTATGCGAATGCCAGGGCCAGGTGATACTTTTCAGTAAAACTTCTGCCAGAATTAAGAAAACATTAGTACTTCTACCTTTGGGTCAAAGGTGCTACACAAATTCAAAATGATCAGATTAATAAATGTGTTATAATTTTTTTGGAAACATTAAGACTAATTTTAGCAGTCAAAGTAGTTTTATATTATGGAAGACTTTTAAATATCTACCAAAAAATCAAAATATGTGGTTAACATTAATCTACATATAACTAATAAACATCAATTCTCCATCTACACCCTCCAAAAAATGTAAAAGAAAGAAATGAGAGTTGCCTAGATGATGATGATGATGATGATGGTGATGATGATGATAATGACAATGACAAAAAAGTCCTTGGGACTTATTGCATGTCAGGCACCTGCATGCTTTAAACGTATATTATTATATACATTTACAGCTGGAGAAACTGAGGTGCAGAATGGTAAATTTTTCATGGTAACCTAACAAGGAACTACTCCAGAATTTCAACTCATGGGGTCTGACCAGGAACTGCATGGTCCCAGGCTCAGCTCTTTTATATAATAATGAATAACATGTATTGAACACATAAGATGTGTTAGACATGCTTCTAACTATTCTAAATGCTTTCATGTGTATTACCAGATGTGATCATATTATTATTGCTATCCCTATTTTATGAAGGAGGAAACAAAAGCACCAAGAGGCTGAGGAGTTTTCCCAGGTGACATGGGCAGTGTGTGATGGAGCTAGGACTCACACTGGGACAGTCTGGTTCCCGCACCCATTTTTGTAGCAGGCGTGCTCTATTCCTGTCCACGAAAAGGAAACAAGAGCAAAAGCTGTATTTTAACTTGTCCACTGTTCCCACATTAGAACTTGTTAGAATGTCATCATCTCAAGACTAAAGTACTTCAGTGGCCTCCTAACTGGCCTCCTGCTTCCGGTCTTGTCCCTCTATATGATCCCTCCATCCACACAGCATGCAAGGTAGACTCTACTCAAGACCAACCACTGCCCACAGTAGATGTCTAAATCCTTAAAGTTGCCCATCAGGCCTGCCAAGATCTATCTAGCCCCTCTCTCCCTCTCTGTCCTCGTCTCCCTATATTCCAGACGCCCTTGGCTCTGAACTGCTGGAAGTTCCCCCCAACACTCTGTTTCTTGCCCAGGTACTTGTGCTTACATTGGTCTTTCTATGTGGGAGGAATCTCCCCAGGATCATCATCCACTTTTATCTGGCTTCTATCAACCCTTTAAAGACTCAGCTCAAGTGCTGTCTCCTCCGGGAAGCCTCCCCTGGGCCCTCTAACACTGTTGCTAAGGGTTGTCTGATTGATTCTTCCATCACTCAGGGGTGACAAAGTCCATTAGTGACCACCGATGCTTCCATGCTAACTCTTCCTTGGCAAATGGTTCAGGCACTGGACCTATTAAATCCCACTAAGTTCTTTTGATGCCTCTTTGTTGCAAATGTTTTCAGTTGTGCACTAATATGAAGGCTGAGGCTGTTGTCACTTTTTTGGGAATACGTGACATATAGGAACCAAACAGAACTATAAATTACCTGGCCAATGAAAATCCTCCACATATGCTTTGAGACTGTTTTACAGATTTTTTATAACTGGCTCAAACAGCTGCAACATTCTTAAAAAAGGTATAGCACTTATAGTTAACTTTTTAACTAACTTCAAGAGTACAAATAGCTAAAGAAAGAAAGCATCTGAAAATACTGAAATCCAGGTCCATTTGTGGGGCAGGAAGTAAGTTAGCAAGATATCTACAAAGTTGCATCTTAAAGAAAGAAAGAAAGAAAGAAAGAAAGAAAGAAAGAAAGAAAGAAAGAAAGAAAAGGAAGGAAGGAAGGAAGGAAGGAAGGAAGGAAGGAAGGAAGGAAGGAAGGAAGGAAGGAAGGAAGGAAGGAAGGAAGAAAGAAAGAAAGAAAGAAAGAAAGAAAGAAAGAAAGAAAGAAAGAAAGAAAGAAAGAAAGAAAGAAAGAAAAGAAAGAAAGAAAGAAAGAAAGAAAGAAAGAAAAAGAAAGAAAGAAAGAAAGGGAGGAATGGAGGAAGGGAGGAAGGGAGGAATGGAGGAAGGGAGGAAGGGAGGAAGGAAGGTGCATGGGGCTTACTAGACTTTAGGAACAACTTCAATTGCTGTCCTTTACATTTGAAGAGCACACCCCCATTAGTAGTTTCCTTCATCTTCCCCAATGAATTAACCCCCAGCCTTTGAATCTATGTAAGAAAGACATATACTGTCAGTTTAAAGAAAGTGGGTCACAGTTGTTGATAAGCTTGGTCTCCATTTATACTTTGTTACTTATGGTGCACAAGCTTTAGAGACCAAGGGCAGACTTAAAGGATATTCAAGTGAGATGATTAGGTTTTAATTAGTTTAAAAAATGAGCCAAGATCTTAACACAATATATGTTAGTTACTGGCTCCCAGGAGTGAGAAGTGAAAAGTAATTATTTAAGGCCTGAACTAGGCCAAGTGCTGTGCTGGGTGCCTTTCATCAATTATCAAGAGCACCTTCTTCTTTCCTCTCTGACAATCCAAATCCTACCCGCCTTCAGACTTCAACACAAACTTCATGTCATCAGGAATCTCAAGCCAACTCTGATGCTCCTTTTTTGGGCATGTGGCGGAGACTTAATCTTTTGATTTGTCCTTAACTTCCATAAATTATCCACTCAGGGCAAACCATCCAACAAGGACTCAATGCATACAGTGAAAGGTTTGTGGAACATTCTGAATGCCATCCCTAGTGGCCATATCCTTTCAATAAGGTTGTGAGCTGCTTCATGACCTCCTAATTTGGCCCTGACCCTAGACCCTTAAATCAATGCATCCACCAGAGTAGTTATGGCTCTCTGAAGGAGTGCCATGGGCCACTTGTTTAAAATCTAGCATTCCTTCAGCAATGACCCTACACAAGATGCTAATCTAAGGGTTTCCGTTGAATTTGCATTATAACTCCAAGATATAAGTAGGATTACTAATCCCACCTCCCTGGTAAGCAATAAAGGAGACCTAGTTACCATCCCCTAATGAAAGTCTTACAGAATCTGTGGTCGAACCTGGATGTGAAGCCAGAAAGTCTGTCCTTACTCTTGCCCTTGCTTCATTCCTATTGTAGGGAGAATTCTAAGATGAGATTCCTACCCTCTGATGTACATGCCCTCTACCCTCCCCTTGAGTGTGGAAGAGATTTGTGAATATGAGGGAATTGCCACTCCCATATTTAGGTTACTAATCAGTTGACTTTCAGTCAATCAAAAAAGAGGTTATCCTGGGTGAGTATGACTTAATCAGTCCTCTCAAAGGAGGTAAAGTGTCATAAACATGCTCTGATGACTTCAAAGAAGAAGAAGATTGCCATATTGTAAAGAGGGCAAGGTGGCAGGGAATGGCAGGTGACTTCTAGGAGCTGAGAGAGGCCCCTGGCTGTTGGCCAGCAAGAAAGAGGAGATATCCTGCAACCACCAGGTATTGAATTCTGCCAACAACCGCATGGGGTTTGAAGAGGAAGCTGAGCTCCAGAGAGGGATGCAGACTGGCCAGCACCTTCATCTAAGCCTCCTGAGGTCCTGAGCAGAAAACCTAGCTAAACAATGCGTAGACTTTTCACATAAAGAAACTTTATATAAATTGGTATTGTTTTAAGCCACCAAGTGTGTTAGTTGAGTGCTTGCAATAATTTGGGCAAAAAACAGCTATAGGAAACTAATACAATTCCCCTACCTTTCCTTCCATTCAGCTCCAACCCAGCTCCTGACTCTCGTTTCCGCATCCTGATTTCAGATCAGCCCCTTTGGCCTTGCAGATGACGTTCTAGACTCTGTCTTCTGGGCTGGGAAGAGCTGAGTTCAAATCAGCCATTGCTTAGTTCTTTCTCCTGTTCCCCTTATCCTCCCTCCGGGCTCTGAACTCCAACCTGGAACTGACCTGTGTGGCCAGTGCTCCCCTTTTTTAACTGGCATTCCAAGCTGGACACATGTTGGGTGCAGGACTTAGTAAACAATATTATAAAGAGATCTAAAGACCATACAGAGACCTGGATAAGGTCTCTATTCTATATACCACCAAAAGGTTCTGTCTTGGTTTTAGTTTGTTTGTTTGTTTTTTGTTTTTTGTTTTGTGTGTGTGTGTGTTTTAAGGGGTTTGGGGCATAGAGCTGCAGAAAAGAAAAAGAGATGTAGGCAGAATTTCAGTTTCCCCATCCCCCACTTCACACAGATTAGCTCTAGCCAGTATATGTAGCAGCAAGACTTTATTCATAACAAAAGGTTATAATGCTAATAGCTAAATAAAAGGTTGGCAACCATAGGTGTCATAGAAGAGTGGTCCTGGCACTGTATAGTGTGTGATCAAGAGAAGATTATTTAAGCAATATGTGATTTGTCTAGTCCAATCTGAAAGGAATAGATAATCTCAAAAGCCCCTTCCAGCTGTAATATCAATAGAAAAATTGTTAACTTCCATGTTTTGAAGTTGGCAGAAACTTGACCTGCTGTGCTAAGGACTGACTCAGGAATAAGAGTCTCTCCATGTCCAAAACCAAGAAGGGCCATACTCCTCCATCCGGCTGCCTAGTTTCCAGAGGCCCATTTTCCTTCTCTCCAAATCCACCAGTTACATATCAAGGACTTCAGCAAAGAGGACTGGGGGTAGCCTGGATCCTGCTGGCCTCTACCTGCCAAATGCCCAGGGATTAGGGAGTGCAGTGGGAAAACTAAAATCAATGTCATGGGTGGAAGAAAGTAAACAAAATAGTCATTGTAGGTCAGAAGCTTAATTTGGAAAAACAATGAAAATAAATGCATTGATCAGACCATCAAAACTCAGAGGGATTGTAGGGGAGGGTGGGGGTAAGGAGGAGATATCAACCAAAGGACTTGTATGGATGCATATAAGCCTAACCAATGGACACAGACACCAGGGGGGTGAGGGCATGAGGGGGGGGGGGGCATTGGGGAGATACCTTGATTAATAAAGAAAACACATTTTTAAAAAAAGAAAAGAAACACAGTGCCATCTTATAGTTTGTCTTTGAGTTTAAGCTTCCTTGTAGAGTTTTCTTCCAAAGGCTGAAATGAGGGAGCACTGTGTGCAGTTAGATGCATCTACGGAGAGGATTCTGGGAAGAAACAGGGCATTCTATTTCCACTAAAAATCATGCTGTAACCCTTTCTCTGATGCCAGTAATCCCTTTAAATTGGGCTCAATTCCATCAGTTTGCAATGAGAAATAAGTTTGAAAGTTAAAACATCCCTGGAGAGAAGACCAAAATGAAGGTTTAAATGATTTATGGTGGGAAAGTTACAAATGTCCAACTTATAGGACAGACCTGTGCCCAAGAAGGAGCCTTGCTCATTTGTTTGTGTGTGTATTTGGGGGTAGTGCTGTTTACTCTAAGCCAGGCTTCCCTCTTTGCTCATAAATTACAGGATTAGGATTCAAAACTAAGTGTCTTGATTCCATGGCCATGCTTTCCTTTATACTCCTATTCTAAAGGGCCCCGGGGTGGGGGTGGGGGTGGGGGGGAATGTGTTATGAAAAACTTATACAATTTCACAGAAACCAATCCCTAAAAAATTCTTTCTTGTCTCCAGTTAAATATTTCAGTACAGTGGATGCTAGTCCAAATCCATGTCACCACAGATTCCATGTAAGCTTTATGGGCTTATCACCCACCTTCTGCCTGCTTGGTACCTGCAACCTTCTGAGGATGGTCTGGTGTAACTTATGCTCTAGAGCTTTCTGTGGGGGTCAGGTTGAATGTGGGTAGAATCACACCTTTGCGTAGTTTTCCCCCTCTCCTATTTGGCTTCCCCTACTTCCTTAGAGGTTGCTCCTGAAAGCGCTTTCATGATAAATCCCTCACACCCAATGCCTCGCCATAGGGCTGCTTCTTGGAGACACCAAGACACACTTTATGAGAACATTTTAAATGAATGATATTGCAGTTTTACCCCTATTTTACCTTATTTAATAAATGTCTCTTCCATAGATTCTTTAAGGGAGTGTCTAGCCCCAGTTCATATTGTTTATGTTCTTGAGCTGGTAGAAAACTAAAGCCATTCTCTCACCATGCCTTTCAATTTGTCACACTTAATTCTGTAGCAAATGTCTGGGGGATTGGTTAATAACACAATGTCAGCTTTTCTCATTGCAGTTATCTGGTCAAAAAAATATGGCCCTATCTTTCAGAAAGAAAGGTTTCCAATGACATCTTTTTGATTGTGTAGAACCAAGTTATTCTCTCTCTGAGACGGTGGAAGCATTTTGATTGCTTCCAATAATGGGACTGATACTGGCCTAAGCAATCAAATGCATAAGGGGTATACTAATCAAGATGTAATTGATCTTTGTATCAGCATTACTTCAAATAAAGCAGAAATTGCAATCTTTGGACCTATTCAGTTTTCTATTAAAAAAGAAAGCTAAACTGAAATAGAGAATGTGATATTTAATTTAACAAGAATCCCTGTCTGGCTTAAGACATTCATTATATAAGACTTAATCATGGAAAGAAGGATCAAAGTAAATCTGACTGAGAATATAGACATTCACTCCTCTTACCTGTAAATAAATATAAACGAACAAACAAAAGAGGACCTAAACTTGTTAGAAAGAAATCTGCCTCCGGGAGCAGAGAATGAACTTTAAGTTTTACTGGAAAATAGTTTATAAAGAGAAAAGCAAACAAACATAAATTGGTATTGTAATGCAAAGCTCCTGAAGTCTGTAAGGCTGCCACATTGCATAACTTGAGGCTATCGCCTGTGCACTTATACCCAGTAGTACTGAGTCTGTGACCTTCTGGGCATTCTATAAGGAAAGAAGGAAGACACAATTGCAAAAGCTATTTTCAAAGGTTTAGATGTTTGCAGTTGCACAATACTCTCCAATCCCTAAATGACTGACAGGTAATGATTAAGTTTTGATAGTTGCCTTTCCCTCTGCACCACTGACATAGTATGCAAAAAAATTCACATTGTCTGTTAGATCAACCATTAATACTTGGTAAATGACAGACACTTAGCCAGTGTTTGTTGGATGAATGAATATATATATATATATATATATATATAGAGAGAGAGAGAGAGAGAGAGAGAGAGAGAGAGAGAGAGAGAGAGAGAGAGAAATGGATGGCCCAGGGAGTGGATGTGTGGATAGACAGATAAATGTATTGGTGGATCACTGCATGGCTGAGGGTAGATATATAGATGGATGATGAATGGATGGTTGAATGGGTGGAGAGGTGTATGGGTACATGGATGAGGATGATGGAATGATAGATTAATGGATTATGGTGGAAAGATGTTGGGTGAAGTACTAGGAGGGAGAATTCTCAACAAAAAGATAAAGAAAGTAAACTTTTCTCTCCTTCCTTTGCCTTCCCTGGAGTCCATTCTTAAATAATCTCTGTCATTTAGATCTTTGCCCTAATTCTGATCAAAGGTACTTTCATGAGAAAAAGTGGTAAATTCATTCCCATGAAAACATAAAGATTGACAGAACTTAACTGAATCACACATTAAAAAAGAAAAAAAACTTGAGTTATGTACTTTAAAGAAAAATTGCAGCATCTTGAGAATATTCAAGTTCATTGCTGCACAGATGTTGCACAGCACCAGGGGGCACTAGTCACATAGAATAATGTGAGAACTGTGGCTCTCAGAGCTGTAAAATATGACTTGGTTTACAGTTTGAGAAACATTGGGTTACATCTTTCCCAGGCTCACTTCCATTTTTATTGGAGCCAGAGGAAGCATTATATAATTATGGAATATTGACCATCAGTAAAGAGACAGAATCAGGGAATATTATGGAGATAGCCCTGCCCAGCACTCTTGAAAAATTGCCCCACATAGACCTATCTCAAGCTTCAGAAATCATCTAACTTACTCGTTGATGGACACCTTTATTTTAAGAGCATTTGGCTTAATGTCTGAATGCAAATGGACTAAACTGTAACACTGGAAGGGTGGTCTTTTAAGTTGTGAATTTATATACCTCACAGAGCTGCAAATGTAAGTCAAAATCCAATTCTCTCTCTCTCTCTCTCTCTCTCTCTCTCTCTCTCTCTCTCTCACACACACACACACACACACACACACATACACACACAACACAAAACCCTGCTATTTAGCAAGAAAAGTGTTACATACTCAAATTCACACCCACAAACATATCGGATATATCTTGAATGCTGTGGAAAACATTAATTCAAAAATATCAAGAAATCAGTGAAACCACTTCCCCATTGAAGAGAGGTGAGTTTTGCGGTGATGAAATGTGGGCAGGTATGCAAGTGTCCTCAGTAATGTTCATTTGTCTGAGCAAGATCCACTTGGAAGTAAAATCAATATGAAATTTTTACGCGGTGATTTTCACTTCTTCTCTCAACGCATATAAAAAAGCATATTCGTATATTCACTCCAAATAAGCAGCATGCCAGAGGAGCCCTTTAGAATACACATGTGAGAGAAAGGTGGGAGCAGCATGAAAAAGAGGAAGTTTTAAGATCAAGGTATTTTGGGGAAACAAACAGGAGATTGTAGTATGCCTTAAGAAAATTCTAAGGACATGTAACAAAAGTGTGGAACAATAGGTATTCAGTCTAGTTATTATACAAGTTATTATACAAAATTACTGCTCTGCTAAGTCAACAAAAGCTCAGATAGATTAATGTGTAATGTAGACCATAGCAATGTCCAAACTATAGGCTGCTACTGTTTTGTGAATGTCTATGCTAATGTAAAGGGAAAGAATATTCTGTGAATTACTTGAAAAAAGACAACTTGGTAATATGGTTGTACATAGAGTGCTTTACTTGCTTATGAATTGACTCAGAGACAGGACACTCCATACCTGAGAATCATAACTGTATGAGTTTTCTATTGCTGTGTAACAAATAAGCACACACTGTGACTTAAAACAGCACACATTTCTTATCTCACTGATTAGATAGTTTCCATGGGTTAGGAGTTCAGACCAAAGTAGGTGGGCCTCCACTCAGGATTTCACCAGGCTGAAATTAAGGTGTCAGTTGGGAGTCTAATCCCATATGAGGCCTCTTCCAAGCTCACTGGTCATTGGCAGAATTTGGTTCCTTGAAGTTGTAGGACTAAAGTTCTCACTCTCGTGCTGCCTGTCAGCAAGGGTTATCTTAGCCCTTAGAAGCCTCCTACTGCTCCCTCCCTTGTAGCCCCTCTCCACACAACAGTTTGCTCCTTCAAGACCGGTGAGAGAGACTCTCTCCATTAGCTAAGATGTAGTTCAATATAAAATTAGGTAATCAAGGACAAGACTGTCCCATTATATTCACAAATCCTGCCTACAGTTGATAAGAGGGCCTTATCCAGGTGTGTACCCCAGGGGACAGAAATCTTGAGGTTTACCTTATAATTCTGCCTACCACAGGCAGTCTCAGCCTACACCAAAGAATGCTCACCTCCTGCCATTGGGGTCCTACATGCTCTATTCCATAACTACAGTGTTCTTTCCACACCTGCTTGACCATGCCCAAGATTGTCTTTGAGATGTCTGGAGCTCAGAAGGCGACTAGCTTCTTGTCTTTCTTGTTCAGTCACAGGTAGATTACTCTCCCTTGCATTAGCCACTCAAAAATGTGGCACCTTTTGATGTTTTAGAAAATCAGTCTCATTACATCCTCAGCTCCCTCGTGCCTCACACAGATCAGCTGCTCAGAAAGTGCCTGTTGAAGGAAAGAGTCATGCTCCCTAGTGCCAAGCCCTGCACAAGTACATACATGCACAAAAGGATGCCCAAGTGGGTGCACACATGTAACCACAACACCCCCCCCTCCACACACAGACCAATTATCTGGGCACTGCCCCCTGTGAACATAGTAGTTTAGTGGTGAGCCATTCCATGTGGCCCTGACATCTGACCCCAGTCATTCTTTGCTTAAAGAGAAAAAGTGCCTCCAGAGCATACCACTCAGCCCACATCCTTTGAGATGGTCCAGCTCTAAAAGATGCTATCTGAGAGTGTGGATCAAGAGTCTGCCTTGGGAGGAAATGACCTCCATGTAGATATCCCCTAATTTCTAGGGGCATGTTTTATACAACAACGGGGGTTCATGTGAATAAATGTTTCAGATAATTAAAAACAACTGTTTTTTTAGGGTGGGTGGGTGGGAAGTGATCAACCAAAAAACTTGTATGCATTACCCATGGACACAGACAATAGGGTGGTGAAGGCCTGGGGCTGGGGTGGGGGCAGGCTAGAAGGGGTTAATGGAGGAAAAAGGAGGACATGTTTAATTTTTTCAACAATAAAGATTTGTTTAAAAGAAAAATAATTTATAAGAAATAGTATTATAATAAAATAATATTTTAATAATGTGTTTACATTTCAGAAGGAAAATAACACATTATTAAAATAACTCCCAAACTGCATTATAGATTCTCCTTCCTTCTTCTACAGACTCAACGTAAGGTATCATTTTCTTGAGGACTGGGCGTCACCTTTATACAGCTAAGTGCATACGTTCAGCTAAAATTGAGGTAAATAAAACTGCTTTTACTCTACATAGCCACAGTCAGTTATTTGTTTCTGAAATCATATATTCTAAAATTGTCCTTTTTGTAACTCCTATCCCTGGCTCAGAGGATCCTGCGCTGGATTCATTTGCATTCTGGTACAGTTCTCAGCTAAATTAATTCCCAATAACTATTTCCACTATTTCCAATTGATACATATGTAGAATTGACTATTTAAATATGTGAGAAGGTAGAGAGAAAAGCTAAATCAAGACCAATTATGGCCCTGGCAGTGTTGTTCGGCATTTCTGCTGACAGATCGTGGGATAGTAAAACAAGGAGAGTGTGAAAAACTAAGCTGAAAAACCACTGAAAATTAATGAATCAAACTGCAAATACGTGCTCAAATCTCTTAATCGTCAGCAAACCTTTCCTGCCTCCACTTTTCAGAGCAAAAATAAACCTAAAAACTCCTTTTCCCTCCCCAACACAAGCATCTCCTACTTCCAAGTGCTTGAAGGTACTTGGCTCATGTTTCTCCTGAGTCACGTATTACTTTAAAAGGAGTCCTGTTGATGATGAATTGGTGAGTCAGGAACACGGGGGTTTAAAAGTCCTCTAAAATTAGTAACAATTCAAGATTAAAGTGGGAAGCAGTAATTTCTCAAGTCTCAAAACACCCAGGATGTAAAGATAATTTTAAAGGAAGTCAGATTTCTCTTTTTCACTTATATACAATGATTACAAATTCAATTGCTTGAGCACATAGAACAAGTAAATGCTCTCTAGCAGCAATGCAAGTCATGAAGCACTAATACAATAAGAATAATTATGCAAGAAGAATAAAAGTACGAGTCACCGAGGAATGGTGCTGACAATGTTACAAGTGAGCTGTAGCCATGGTGTCTCACCTCTACTTGGGGCAGAAAGATGGTTTATCATCCACAGTCTGACCAAAGCTCAGGGAGAAAAACTAGCAAGGGACTTAAAGTCACATGTGATTCCAATTCATGTGCCTTGCATTATATGGTGCTGCAGTCACTTCATTTATAGATATAAGGTACTATGATTAAAAAAAAAAAAAAAAGATAGGGAGGGGAACTATTATTTATTGAGTGCCTTATATTTTCCAGACATCGTGTGTATATAGAATTAGGGAAGATCCACATGAAAATACAACACATTACTCTGAGCTCTTCACATTTAGGTCAATGCACAGAGCCAGCCCATGGCATAGAAGTTTGTCTATATGCCTGTATCAGTTTCCTGAAGTGGCTGTAATAAAGCATCACAAACTGGATGGCCTAAAACAACAGAACTTTTTGATCTCACAGTTTGGGAGAATCTAAAATCTAAGTGTTGGCAGGGCCATGCTCTCCTGTGGGATAATCCTTCCGTGTTTCTGGTGTTTGCCCACAATCTGCGGCATTCTTTGACTTCAATTTGCATTACCCCAATCTCTGCCTTCATCTTGAAAAAACCCACTCTCTGTAGGATTTCTGTCTTCACATGCTATCTTCTTATAAGGAAAATGGTCACACTGGATTAGGGGGCCACCCTACCCTAGTATGACCTCATGGGCAATGACCCCATATCCAAATAAAGTCAAATTCTGAAGTACTGGGCCATTTCTTTCTTTCCTTTTTTGGTGGAGGAGGGAGACAGATTTTAACATAGTATTATATTTTCTGCTTCCCCCACCCCCTCCCCCACCAAGTCAAAAGTGCTAAGACAGAAAGAGATTTTAGATTTTTGGTGAAATTTAGACCAAAAACACGAGAGATGGAATCCAAAGCCTTGACGATTCTCAAGATTTCATGTGAAACAGAGAAAATGCAGGAGTGGAGGAAGTGCAGTTGGGTTGTATTATGGAGAATTAGAATTTTTAAAGGGCCTAGTTATAGTGATTTTGATTCAGGATTAGGCTTTCTGAGTGATGAGGTAACATCTTAGAAATTTAGAGTTGTCAGCTATCTTAAAAGTTACCCAGGCAAACTATCCTATGAATAAATGGTTCCTACAATATCACCAATGTGTAGTCATGCAGCTACTTCTGATTGCAAATAATACACAGTACCAGGAGTCACCACATTCCATACATGCTGATCAAGAATAATCTTCCTTCAACATGATTTTTTATCACAAAGGAAGAGTCTAGGGATAATTTTGTGATTCAGTGAAAAGTTAAGACTTTTTTATTATGATTATGATTCTAAGGGAGCTATGTTACAAATCTAAATTTGTTTGTTCTTCAGATTTGCTTTTGAACTGGTCCTAACACCTCACTGATCTCCTCATTAATGGTTAAGAAAAATTTTTAACAAATGTTTACTTTTATTCCATAAGAGTCATGAACCTGCCTTTTATTAGAAGTTATCTCTGAACACTACAGAGGCATAATACACACTAACCATGAGCTAAAATGCACCTTCCTCTAGCTTTTCCTTAAGTGGCCTCACCTAAACCATGCAGAAGAGAGTTCTGATCTCTCTTTCTACATCATGACCCAATAAATATTTTAATATACTCTCCCAACTCCTCCCCTACCCTTAAGTCTTCTCCACACAAGAATTCCCTGTTCTATTTTATCATTAAGAAAAAATAAATGTATGCATAGCTTCCCTCACCATACATCTAATACTAGCTCATTATTGAACAATTTGAATGAAACATCTCTCATTGTCAAAAACAGCCACTGTTAATCTTTTGGTACATGTCTTTGGAGTCCATTTCTAGCTGATATTTGTTGCTCCACAGTCCACAACCATCCTGGCTTTCCTGGTGTGGACCATGTGCCTTAACCTCCGGTGGCTTCCCCTTCTGTTTCCGCTTAATATTGTTTCAGGCCCTTTCAGTTGAACTCTCTGTAGATATCATTTTTTATAACTGTCCCAGTTTTTACAGCTGTCTTTCTTATGTTTTTCCAAGACTATCATTCTCCTAGACATTCTTGTCTGAAAAATTTCCCACTTTAAATGTCGCTTTAACATGGGGCAAGATGAATTCAGTGCAACCCTCCTGTTCTGATCCTTTGGGGGCAGAATAAAACAGCCCCTCTATGTAAAAAGTTCACTTCTATGAACACTCTCTCAGATCACAAAATTTTTTGATGGCCAGATTGTACTTTTGACTCATTTTTACTTTTTCAGTGTATCAAAACCACCTAAGGGTTCTTCACACGTTCATCAGACTCTGTGATCACAATGTACTAGGTCCTGTGTTAGGAACCAAGAGTTCAAATGCTTATAAACATACTCACCTAGTATGCAAACAAGCAATAAACTAGATGCTGCCCTGGCCGGGTAGCTCCATTAGTTGGAGCATCGTCCCATACACCAAAAGGTTGCGGGTTCCATTCCCGATTGAGGCATATATAGGAGTCAACTGATCAATGTTTCTCTCTCCCATCGATGTTTCTTTCTCTCTCCCCTCACCCTTCCTCTCTCTCTAAAATCAATAAAAACATACCTTCGGGTGAGGATTGAAAACAAGGATTAAAAAAATAAACTAGATGTTCTTTCTAAGGAGAGACTAGGCTACACAAAGATTGGCATGGTCCAACTGATTTCCATAAGAGGTGATTATGAGGAGCCCAGTGGATCCCCTACATCTCACAAATAATCCACTTAATAAACCTTTCTAGATTTTTGAGAGTTAGCATCTACCTCATAAGCCCATGGGTTAGGAAATTCACCTTCTTACCATTTTTTTTTAAAATTCAGGACACCATTTAAACCTTATTCAATCTTCCAGGACTACACAGGCCTTATACAATTATTCGGTGACCTTAACCCCTATTCTACAAGTTCTCTGGGCACTTTGAGCTGTCTTCAATTGGACTAAGAGAGTTCCTGGAGAAACTCTTTACTGGTAACAAAGAGTCCTCTGAAAATGAGGAATGGTCATCAATGGCAATAAGGTAAGAATGCTCCTTGGTGGCCATAGAAAATCCTTCCTCCTCTCCATGCTAGAAGGGGAAGCTGTCACAGGAATACCAAGACTCACACTGATTTGACCCCATATAAGTTTAAATGAAATTAGAATGCTTTCTACATAGTTTTCTAGGTTTTACTAAATCCTCATCACCACTGTCTGCATATTTATGCTTTTTCTCCCCAAAACAACATTCCTTTCTCATGTAGATGAATTCATTCATCCAACTTTCACCCAGCTGCCTTGGAATATTCCACTGTTTGCAGAGGTAAAAATTATGGTTTCTGCCTCCAAGAAGCCAATAGCCTAGCGAGGGAGAAAGACAAGAAAATTATCAAATGAAATTCAGGTGCCTAAATTTTAGGACTGAAGTGTACCTGGGTAATTATGGTAGCACAGTGAAGGCATAAATAATCTAGAAGAAAAAGGAGGACTAGTTAGAGAAGGAAGCCAGCCTCTGTTCCAATTCTGGAAAGAAAAAATCATCACAATGCTGGTGTAGTGAAGCATTGCAGGCAGTGGGAACACCATTTGCCCCAGCCACAAAAGGGGCAAGTACTGGTGAATCTACAGAATCGGGTACGTGTGGGGATGTAAGGGAAGATAAAAAAATAAAAAATAAAAAGATAAAAGGGCAGGAGCTTGGCCATCAAGGGCTTTGTATGTCAAGCTAAGTTTTATTTTTCTTTCTTAAGTAAATGGGGAGTCAAAAGGGTGTTAAAGAATGTTGTGTTCCAGAAAGCCATCTCCAGTGACAGTTTGGCTATGCAAGTAAAGAAAGTTAACTTTGAAAAACGAGAGACTGAGGAGTGCCAAGGAGTGTTGTGGATAGTGGCAAATGTCAAAATACAGTGGAACTATCCTATATAATCCTCTTCCCAGAGAAGCAGGATCCTAAATACCTGAGACCTGATATCTGTCAGGTGTGCCCACCCTACCATTACTCCTCCTCACTCCCAGTGCAAGTTCAACCAGAACCCATGAGATGGCTCCGGAACAATCTAGAATGGATACTGAAGAACAAGGCTCCACTTCAGACACAGCGAACAAAACCAGGTTTCAAAACATAAGGAAGAGCAGGACAAGCTGTCAGTCAGAAGTGATATCACACGGTTGAGTCCTTTAAGGAGACAATGCAATTTGACATGTAAGCAGGTTTGTGTCTCCCTTCAACCAGGTGCTTTAAGGTTTCCTTTGTTCCCTATGCCTCCCAGTAGCTTTCCGATACATCCCTTTTGGATTATACTAGCCAGAGTCTCTGGCTTACAGCTCAAGAACCAACGTGATCTTCCCTCATTTTTCAGACCAGAAAACTTAATTCAGTAACTAGCCCAACTATACACTTTAACCCGCATCTGCCTGCTTTCAAAGATGGTGATCACACCGTCCTACCACCTTGGGCAATAATTGGATCTGTAGGTAGATCAAGGGAATGGGGCCATTGTGGTCACTACACAAAACAAGGTGGATTGCCATATGTAATTGTCCTTTCACCATTATGCTCAGAGTGCCATCCATCCCACTGGGGATTCCATAAAACCAGTTGGACTCAGTGCTGCTGTTCTCAGACTGAGGTGTGTCTGGCTCCCTGGGGTAGGCTGATGAATGAGAAGTCACAGAAGAAGTACTGCATAATTATTCAAAGGTTGTGGGTAGAGGAAGTCACTGGGTCACTCATTTCAGATAGTTTGTATATATTAAAATAAACATAGATATATGCTGGAATAGAATGCAGAAGTAAACTATTTTAAGATAAAACACTACATTTCAGAGACAACTTATCTCTCGGCTGGCAGCTTGAGGTTATGCCACTCCATTCCTGGGCTATGCATTCTTTCTGCTATACATTTTGTACAGGTAGTTCTTTGGAAAAGGTGGTATTTGCATTTTAACATGAAACCAAACAATATATTTCTAGTACCAGAATTTCAGAAGTGAACAGAGCACAAAGCAATAGCACTTAATCCCCTGATGAATCAAGTTGGTTGCAAAGAAAGAAAAAAAAATTGTCAGTAGCCAATAATTTTGAAGGAGATAACATGTTCCTTAAAAAATAAATCACACACATTTTCCTTGGAATTACTAAACAATGACAAAACTACAGGTAAAGCTCTACAATAATGTGGAAAACAGCTTGACTTAGTGATTACCCTGAATTATCTAACACAGGGTCAGCAAGTTAGAGCCAGCTGGTCAAATCCACCCACCGCCTGTTCTGAATGGTCCCACAAGCTAAGGGTGATTTTATGTTTTTAAATGATTGAACAAAATCAAAAGAAGAAGACAATTTTTTGAAACATAAAAATTACATAAAATCCGAATCTCAGTATCCACCAAGAAATGTTATCAGAACACAGTCACAGTCAGCAGTTCAAGTTTGTCTGTGGCTGCTTCTTTTCTTTTTTTTTTAATCCTCTCCTGAGGACATGCTTAGAAAGAGGAAGAGGGGAGAGAGAGAGAAACATCAATATGAGAGAGAAAAGAAACATCCATTGGTTGCCTTTACGGACGTGCCCCGAGCAGGTCCACTGGCAACCTTTGAGTGCACAGGACGATGCTCAATCAACTGATCCACTCGGGCTAGGCTGTGGCTATTTCTTTAAAAAAGCAGAAGTGAGGATCTGTAGAAGAGACCATCAGGTCCTCAAAGCCTGAAATATTTATACCTGATGCAGAGAACAGTTGCCAGCTCCAAATCTAAAGCTTTCTACTTTCAAATAATTTACACAATTCCTCCAAGGTCTAATTTGATGAAGAGATAAGAATCATTTGCAATTCTAGTTGACATTTCTACAAATGGCTATGGAAAAGGGGTCGAAGAACCGTTGGCTTACTTAAGAAAAGAGAACATTTTATGCCCTGTTGTTCACATGATTATCTTGTTCAGTAATTTTTCATAGATATCAAAGAGTTTAACTTTAACCCAGGCCTCATTCACACTGCCTCTCCTGTCTCCCTGGACCTGTTCCCTGTCACTTAAAATAAGTCATGAGTCACTTCTAAGTCGACATTGGGACCCATTTGACCTCACATTTGGTCTCCACTTACACCCTATACTCGGTTAGTACTAATTTGTCTCCCAAAACAGATAACCTTTTTTACTTTTTAACATAAAACACAGGGTAGATTTCCCTCCCTGCCAGACGGAGCCCTTGGGTTGAATTCCTACAGTGTTTTTCCACAATCAGCATGTCGGCACATTAAAATAAAATTTATTTCAATGTGAATACCTTTTGAACTGATGCTTCTGGGAAGCACAATCAAGGAGTGTAACTATGGCACCTGCCACGGAGGTCCTTTAATTTCCTCCTACAGAGGATCCAGCTCTAGTAACATCTTCAAGTCACATTCAAAACCAACCTACCAACATTCTCTTTTCAGACACAAGAAGTGAAGTATTCATTTAAATATCAGAACATCCTTATGTAACATGGTCTCTTATCCGTGCCATTATTTTGTTTTCCGACAGCCTGGGGCTAATACGTTCAGGATGAGCGACTGGAAAGGAAAGAACCTAGAATACATTTGTCACATCCCTAAGGTAGCTTATGTGCTTTTTATTTTTTTTTTCAGACTCCATACACCAGATCTTCCTAGAATGTAATAATGGTTTATCTTTTTTGATTGCCAGTCATTAAAATAAACTGGTTTTTATTTCCTCTCCAGAGATTTCCATCTAATGTAGCTTATAAACCCCCTGGATTACATCCACTTTCCGGGAGAAAGCAGTAATTTTAGGCCTCATTGTGAACATGATTTAAAAGATTACTGTGGGAAATATATGGAAAAGAAACTGCGGAAAAGTCCAACCCATCCAAATAGGAGCTCTCACTGACCGGCATGAAATAATCAGACACACGTTACAAAGGCGCGTGCAAAGAATGGAGTCAATGGCATTCTCTGGGGTCAGGGACTCCAAAACTTATAACCAAATCCATATAAATGTCCCTCAAAGAACAAGAAAACCAAAATATGTGTCCGGCAAAGAAAATGAGAAAAGTACTCACACTGGGGAGGGCAGTGCGTGGGGGAGTGTGTTTGCTGAACTGATCATTCCTACTTTTATTCCACTAAGGCGTGGATTTAACGGTTGATTTATTTTAAATTCCTTATATCCATCTTCTGCAGGCATTTGCACAGATACAAACTGGGACTTAGTTCTGGGAATGCAAACTGGGATTTATTCAGTTATCTGGGGTCAGTGCACATGTAACATGCTTTTGCAAACTGATACTGAGCAGGGAAGACACTGCATTAGAATGGGAGCTGCATACCAATCAGCTGGGCTCCCGGGCAGCGATCTTGGGCTCCCGCTCCTTTCTGTTTGCCCTAGGGCAGTAGTCGGCAAACACATTAGTCAACAGAGCCAAATATCAACAGTACAATGATTGAAATTTCTTTTGAGAGCCGAAAACCGACTTCTGCGCATGGGCCACGAAGTTTCAATCGCACTGTATGTGCGCGCCCACACGTGGTATTTTGTGGAAGAGCCACACTCAAGGGGCCAAAGAGCCACATGTGGCTCGCGAGCCGCAGTTTGCCGACCACTGCCCTAGGGAAACAGTGCTGATTTTAACCTCTTGCCCACCCTCATCTTCACAGTGGACATTTAGACACATTCACTGCTGATGCAGACACTTTTGCTTTTCTCTGAGGTTTTATTCTATCTCAGCACACTGATAGCACCTGCCATAAAATCGCTCCTGAAAACTGCACAGATTGAAGTAAGTTAAGGGACTTAGGGAATCTCCCATACCCAAATCCAGGTGCTGACAACCAGGCACGCATCCTATTACCAGCCCAGAGGTAAAAAAGCAAAAACAAACACGAAACCCATAATCACTGTCGGTATATTTTTGGATTTATGAAACCAAATAGGCTTTGAGGGATAATTATACTTATAATCCTGTGCTATATTCATAGGTGGTAAAGCCATCTTCTGATGGCTCATTTTTTTGACCATAGTCCAAAAACAAATTCATTCATCCGGAGAGGATAGCTGATATTTTTATTCATCAAGTGGAAAACCACAGATAAGAAACAGGATTCTAACTAAATACTTGGCCCAGCCATTCACACTGGGTTATTCAAATAAAAGTCATCACAAATGGGAAGGCCTACAAATTTGATCCTTTAAAAAGTGAGAACTTTTATGCAATGAAAATTAACACAACTACAATGGAAGAGGTTGTCAGAGAAAAAAAAAATATCAAAAATAACAAGCTGGTATCTATACTAATAAAAGGGTGATATGCTAATTAGACCAGATAGACTAGACCAGTGGTCAGCAAACTCATTAGTCAACAGAGCCAAATATCAACAGTACAATGATTGAAATTTCTTTTGAGAGCCAGATTTTTTAAACTTAAACTTCTTCTAATGCCACTTCTTCAAAAGAGACTCACCCAGGTTGGGGTATTTTGTGGAAGAGCCACACTCAAGGGGCCAAAGAGCCAAATGTGGCTCGCGAGCCGCAGTTTGCCGACCACGGGACTAGACATCTTTCGGATGTCATTCCAGACATCCATCCTTCCTGACAAAGCTGGGAGCATGGCTGGCCTGCAAACTGTCCGTGGTCCCTTGCCTCGGCTGGCCCCACCCCCCAGCGGGGACCCCTCACCCAGCCAGCCCCCACTCAGGCACCAGACCTCTATCCTATATAAAAAAAGTGTAATATGCAAATTGACCCTAATGGCAGAACGACCAGAACGACCGCTGGACCAGTCACTATGAGGCACACTGACAACCTCTTGGTCCCTTTTCCTGGCCAGCACACTCCAATCGTCTGATGGCCACCCACGGCAGGGCAGGGCCGGCAAGCGGGAGGGAACATCCGACCTCTTGGTCCCTTCCCCAATGGCAAACGGGGAACCAGGGGTGAGTGGCAGTGGGTGGCAGGGCCAGCTGTGGGCAGCCGGAGAAGATGGCCCTGATCACAGGCCAGGCCTAGGGACCGTAACCGTGCACGAATTTTATGCACTGGGCCTCTAGTCTATTATACAGGGAACCACTGTGGGATAGACGGAAGGGGCCTGGTTTGGCACCCTGGAAACCTCAGTCACAATGAACAGTAAGTCATACAATGTATGAAAAGTCCTGACACATCTGATTCTCATCAACACTCACTGGAGGGTTAAACAAATTATACGATATGGACTAAATTGATTAAAATTGTGCACTTATTGAAAACAATGTGGCAGAGCTATATGCAGAGACAGCAAAAGGTATCTACAATGCTTTTGCTCCATAAAACCAACCCAGCACTAAATGCAATGTGATATCCTAACTTGGATCCTGGGTCAGAAGAACAGACATTAGTGGAAGAACTGGTGAAATCAAAACAAGTTCTGGAATTTCTTTCATAGCAATGTACTAATGTTAATCTCTTTGTTTGGGTAAATGTACAAGGTTATATAAGATTGCCAATAAAAGGAAGATGTCCAGGATTATTGTCCACAATAAGCAAAATCTGGAAAGGTGTGTTCTTCTTCAAACAACATGTCTCCATGTCACTGGCACAGTGATTCAGGCAGGCTCTTTGGGAGAGGGGCAGGGTCATCCATGACTTCTTATTGCTCCCGTAGGACACCGGCAGTGTGCGTTTAATATGCTTGAAGGCCCTGGGTTCACACTGTGCTCTATCACAAGAGCTTCCACCTGTAGCCTGCAACATGGCCTCCAAGCAAGACTGTTACCTAGTCCTTAAAAGCCTTGAAACCTGAGCATTACTTAACCTCCTTATGCATGAAAGTCCCATCAGGCATCTGTTTCCAGAATACAGATGTTGCATCCATAGTGAATATCTGCTCTGGCAAGTAATTTCCTCACCAATCAGCGTATCTAGAGTTTCCCAAAATTCTTCAGCTACTTTCACATCAGCATTCACAGACTACTACTCACGAGCACATTATGCAATGCACGACGATTCTTGAATTGTTTAAACCACCCAGACCTAGCAGTAAATTCAATATCGGAGCCTAATCCAGCCTTTTCCTAATACATGGCAGACTTTTGGCTCTGGCTGTGATTATCATGGTGCTGAGAGGGATCCACTTTTGTGTCTGGTCTTCAATCCACATTATTAGAAGTTTCTCTGCATCTGATAGAGCCCTTCTCAAATTCTTATTGCTCTTGTTGCCTTCAATGGAGCTGGTCATTTAATGGTTTTTACCACTTTGATTTTGTTCCTCAAGATGGTAGCTATGGTGAAATGGGCATGCCTCATGTAACAGGGTGTAACACAGCACACTGTTCAATAGCAAACTTTTATAAAGGAAGAAACAGTACACTCTAAAATAACAATAAAACAGCCCTAGCTGGGATTTCTCAATGGATAAAGTATTGGCCTGTGGATTGAAAATTTCGATTCCGGTCAAGGGCTCATGCCCAGGGTGCAGGCTCAATCCCCAGTAGGGGCCATGCAGGAGGCAGCTGATCAATGATTCCCTCTCATCACTGATGTTTCTATCACTCTCTCCCTCTCACTTCCTCTCTGAAATCAATAAAATAATAATCATAAAAGTATATTTAAGAAAGAAAACTAAAATAACAATAAAACATATAGTAATTACATAAACTAATAACACAGTGACTTGTTATCATTTTCAAGTATTATGTATATACTAGAGGCCCGGTGCACAAAATTCGTGCACGGGGTGGGAGTGTCCGTCAGCCCAGCCTGCACCCTCTCCAATCTGGGATGCCTCGAGGGATGTCCGACTGCCCGTTTAGGCCTGATCCTGGTAGGATCAGGCCTAAACGGGCAGTTGGACATCCATCTCACAATCCAGGACTGCTGGCTCCCAACTGCTCATCAGCCTGCCTTCCTGATTGCCCCTAACTGCTTCTGCCTGCCAGCCTGATAACCCCCTAACCACTCCCCTTCCAGCCTGATTGATGTCTAACTGCTCCCCTGCCAGCATGTGTGCCCCTAACTGCCCTCCCCTGCAGGCCTGGTCACCCCCCAACTGCTCTCCCCTGCAGGCCTGGGTCCCCCGCAACTGCCCTTCCCTGCAGGCTTGGTCACCCCCAACTTCCCTCCTCTGCCGGCCTGGTCACCCTTAACTGCCCTCCCCTGCAGGCTTGATCACCCCCTACTGCCCTCCCTTGCAGGCCTGGTCCCTCCCAACTGCCCTCCCCTGCAGGCCTGATCACCAACAACTGCCCTCCCTTGCAGGCCTTGTCCCTCCCAACTGCCCTCCCCTGCCTCCCCTGCTGGCCATCTTGTGGTGGCGATCTTGTGTCCACATGGGGGCAGTCATATTTGACCACATGGGGGCAGCCATCTTGTGTGTTGGAGTGATGGTCAATTTGCATATTATTCTTTTATTAGATACCATTAGATAGGATAGAGGCCTATGCACGGGTGGTGGCCAGCTGGTTTGCCCTGAAGGGTGTCCCAGATCAGGGTGGGGTTCCCTTGGGGCATTGGGCGGCCTGGGCGAGGGGCCTATGGTGGTTTGCAGGCCGGCCACACCCCCAGGCCACCCAAGCAGAGGCCCTGGTACCAGGGATTTATTTATCTTCTATAATTGAAACTTTGTAGCCTTAAGCGGAGGCCTGGGCCAGCCAGGGTGTGCGGAAAGCTTGGCTTCCTCCATCTCCGGGGAAACCCAAGCCTCCCTCC
This sequence comes from Ia io, assembly GCA_025583905.1. Classification (NCBI taxonomy): domain Eukaryota; kingdom Metazoa; phylum Chordata; class Mammalia; order Chiroptera; family Vespertilionidae; genus Ia; species Ia io. The sequence continues at coordinate 62,339,653 of JAJQQW010000011.1, read as the reverse complement.
TGCTCTCTCTGTGGCCGCAGCCATCTTGGTTGTGTTAATTTGCATACTCACTCATGATTGGCTGGTGGGCGTGACTTGTGGGTGTAGCAGAGTGATGGTTGATTTGCATATTACTCTTTTATTAGATAGGTTAATTATATGAGCTATACTTTTATACAACTGGCAGTGCAATAGGTTTGTTTACACCAGCAATATCACAAACACATGTGTAATGCATTGCACCTCAATGTTACACTGATGACTAGGCAACAGGAATTTTTCTGCTCCATTATAATCTACGGGACCACTATTGTATATGTGATCCATTGATATGAAATGTGTTTCCATGGCTATTTTTGTTCGCATTTAGTGGAGAACACTACATCTTAGTAATGTCAAAGGGCCTGTTCACTACAAGACAACATTTGAACACAGCTTTAATTGTGGAGTCTGACCTGTTACTCACTACATGGTAATGCCTTCGTGACCCTAAGCACCCTGGGGGAAAGGATGGTATTATTCTATTTATGTCTGCATTCCCCACAATGTCTAGTGCAGCACTTAGCATGTCTTAAGCAATCAATATGTGCCTATCAACTCCAATTGAATTACACTATGAACATTCTGTTTCTAACACAAACGTAATAGACTTTCCATTTATAAAAGTTTCACTATGCACAGCTGATTTCTAATATGCTTCTTGATTGCACTTAGGAACAAATGCATCTTGACATCGTCTGAGGCATAATTAGAAACTGGAAAAGAATAGAACTGACTTCAACATGAATAATGCCACACAAACACACAAAAACATATTAAAATCAAAATTTAAACTCCTAAAGCTTAACTCACTTTGCAGAATATCATCACAGAACTCAAAATAATACACTATTAAAACAAAACCCACTGCTCTAAATAATAGATTGGGATTGGATGTACATCCGCTATTGTATGTTTAAATCACTTCTATCCAACCAATCCCCTCAAATTAAGGAAAAAGGATAAATTATTTTTTCAGCTGTTGTTTTTTTAGTTCATAGTTAAAGTACCAAAATGTTTTCATATATTTTAGTAAAATGTATTACAGCTTGGCTTTCATTCTTGCTCTCCTGGAACACATCTGGATTCTGTCACAATACTATGGCATCTTGAAATCTGAGAAGTGTTATTACTTTAATGGTATGTCTGACCTTTTCATTCATTATTCCCATTCACAAGATGTGTAACAGGGCTGTCAGGCTGGAGGTCCAGGTTCTAGGCTCCAGGGTAAGTAAAACTCAGCTGCTAAATAGAATCTCAAATCATCAGGAATGCAAATGAGCAGAGAGGTTCAGAGAACACTGTATGGAACTACAGAGGGGAGTTCTTGGAGAGGTCAATAAAGGTGGGCTTTTCCCCCATCCTGGCAATGAGTGTTGTTTGTACTTGGGTCGAAAAAAAGATGAGTGTTATCACCTACTTTCCAAAAATGTATATGCTGTTCCTAGGGATTTCATAGGAGCTATATTGACAGTGGATTTAAAAAGAATAGAATCTGCATACACATTCTGTGTCTGTTTTGAGAACTTGTGAAAATACACACAAACATTCACAATTATAAAATACTAGAGGCCCGGTGCACAAAATTCGTGCACGGAGGGGGGTTGTCCCTCAGCCCAGCCTGTACCCCCTCCAATATGGGACCCCTCAAGGGATGTCTGACTGCCCATTTAGGCCCAATACAACCGGGATCGGGCCTAAACAGGCAGTCGGACATCCCTCTCACAATCCAGGACTGCTGGCTCCCAACTGCTTGCCTGCCTGCCTTCCTGATTGCCCCTAACTGCTTCTGCCTGCCAGCCTGATCACCCCCTAACCACTCTGCTGCCAGCCTGTTTGCCCCCAAGTTCCCTCCTCTGCTGGCCTGGTCACCCCTAACTGCCCTCTCCTGCAGGGTTGATCACCTCCAACTGCCCTCCCTTGCAGGCTTGGTCTCTCTCAACTGCCCTCCCTTGCAGGCCGGGTGCCTCCCAACTGCCCTCTCCTGCTGGCCATCTTGTGGTGGCCATCTTGTGTCCACATGGGGGCAGGATCTTTGACCACATGGGGGCAGCTATATTGTGTGTTGCAGTGATGATCAATCTGTATATTACTCTTTTATTAGATAGGATAGAGGCCTGGTACAGGGGTGGGGGCCAGCTGGTTTGCCCTGAAGGGTGTCCCGGATCAGGTGGGGATTCCCTTGGGGTGTGGGGCGGCCTGAGCGAGGGGCCTGTGGTGGTTTGCAGGCCGACCACGCCCCCTGGCAACGCAAGCGGAGGACCTGGTATCTGGAATTTATTTTCCTTCTACAATTGAAACTTTGTAGCCTGGAGCGGAGCCAAGCCTGGGGCTCCCTCCGAGGCCGGTAGACATTTGTGTTGGGGTTATAATTGAAACTTTGTTGCCTTAAGCGGGTGGGCCCGGCCAGGGTGTGCGGAAAGCTTTGCTTCCCCTGTTGCCGGTGGCAACCCTGGCCTGCTCTCTCAAGCTCCTTTCTGCCGCCATTTGTTTGAATTTGTTTACGTTCTATAATTGAAACTTTGTAGCTTGAGTGGAGGCTTAGGCCTGGCAAGGGCAGGCGGAAAGCTTGTTTCCCTCTGTTGCCTAGGAAACCTTGCTCTCTGTGGCTGTAGCCATCTTGGTTTGGGTTAATTTGCATGCTCACTCTGATTGGATGGTGGGTGTGGCTTGTGGGCATGGCTTGTAGGTGTGTCAGAGATATGGTCAATTTGCATATTTGTTTATTATTAGGTAGGATTATGCAAAAAAAATGAGTAAAGCATTTTAAGGAATGGATCATGCATCTGTTCTTCTGTTTGTTCTGTTTAAACGTTCTGTCTTCATATTATAAGTATGTAAATTATCACAGAATAATAAATTTCATGTTTATTATATCCTCTGAAAATAGTAGTTCCTTATATCCATCCTATCCTACAGCAATTTCTCGGGCTTTCATCCCTTTCCTACTCTCTCCCCCTTCCTCCCATTCCTGTGCAATGGAATGGACTAGAACAGGGGATGTTTTCTGATACATATGCATCAGGATTTCACATATTTTAATCATATTCCTTTTTAGTCTAACTACTTTTAGAGTAATTCATTAATGTTGTTAATTTTTTAGGAACTAGTAATGTCTTTGTGTTTTGTTCTTATACTTCCCTAATGATTTTCAGTTCCACTCTGCCCATATTCACTTATTCAACAGCTTTCTAATTCACACCTACCATGTGCCAAGAACTATGTCCACATAATTACTCAACTGCTCTTCATTGAGCATCTGCTACATCTCCAGGTTATTATAAAGGCTGGATTTTGAGCCGTACCACAAATATTGCGTGAGATATATTGATCACAGGTGCATTTGGAATCCCAGAACAAGTGAGCATAATTTTATCTTAAAAGTTTAAAACAGTTTTGATACTTCTGAAAGCTCAGCTCTATTCCTGTCTCAGAGACACTGGTTTCATTGTGCAGCCATATATCAGCTTGCAAAGGTACCCCTGGCCCTCAGCCTCAGCGAACCAAAACAAGACAGGTTTCAGGGATGGAGAATAAAAGAGGAAGCTAGAGAAGATTTGCTGTACACTGTTCACAGAATCAAGTTCTTCCAGGAGCAGAGCAAGAGTAAGACAGTTAATGTTAATAAAGGAATTGTAAATGAACCTGGGTTTCTGAAAGTCACTAGGGAATGGTGTAGTAAGAGAAGCAAAAGATTGCCTCTTCTGAAGGGGCGCCTCTACTGTTACTAGAACTTTGTATGCTTTTCAGATATCAGACTCCATATGTGTATGCAAAAACCTCCTGGTGTTTAAATATTAGCAACTGATAAGTAATAAAACATCATACGGACAAATACTCTGGTGACAAAAAATCTTTGGGTTGAATCTGGGCAGTGACTGTCAGTGGTGGCCTCTGAACTCGCAACCATTCCCCTAAAACAGAGGTCAACAAATATGGCCCTTGTGTTACAAGCCAGTCCATTGATTCTCTTCACAAATACAGTTCTTATGGGCCACAGCCATTCTCATTCTAGTAAGCATTGTCTACAGTTGCTCTTGCATTACAATGGCAAAGATAAGTAGTTGTGACAGATACTATCTGGCCCACAAAACCTAAAATATTTATGATAGGACCATTTACAGAAGAGTAGCTGACCCTACTCTAAATATTTATTTATTTTTGGCTAGCATTGCTAGGAACTGCTCTCTAGTAATTCCATGCAGGGCAAAGGACCCTCTCATAGAGTTTGAGCTTCCTCAATGAGGGACTGAAGCTCGCACTCAGCCATGAAGATTTCAAGCTGCTCTTGGTCAAGAATTTTGGTCCAGACTAATGTCCCACAGACCTCTGTAAGAAAGAGTAGGGCCTGGCACAACAGCACACTAGAAGCCTATAGTCTTTATTTCTAAAGAGTATTACCTGGCTGAATTAAATTAAGAAAATATCTTGGCAAATGAAATTCTCAACATTTTTAATATACTGTTATTAAGCGTTCATACTTCATAGCAAATAGATGTATTTGGGGAGATAATATTTTCAATATTGCTATCCAAACTTGGTTCTTCATCATACATATATTTTAGAAATTATAGTTGTATGTTTTTTCAACAAGTAAAAACACCTGTTTAACTCTTGGGTCTATGGAAAGTATGAAGTCCTTTGTAGTACCATTTCCCCCCTTATCTTTTCCTTTCATAGGACTACATGCATAACAGGAAGCCTTTTAACCTAGGTCCTTAATTATAGTCCTTGACCCACAGAAGCTGTGAAGCAGAAGCTCAAAAGTATGCAGTAGTTGATAATAGGCTATTACTTTGTGTCCATATCAAGGATGAAGTCCTCTCTCACCAGGAAGTAGAAAAGGGAAAATATTAAGGGCCTCCTGTTGGTGGAGATCAACAAGTAGGTCAAGCTTAACCTGTCTAGTCTATCTTTACCAACTGATTGCATCACTTAGTATGAAGTGTGATAATATTCTGAATCTTTAGACAATTCTGTTAAAGTGAACACTATTAATAATAGTAATTATATCTACCATTTTTGAGCTTTTACCTTGTGCCAATCATTTTCAAGTGCCTAACTGAAATATCTAATTTATCCCTTAATAACAACCTTTCGAAGCAAAGACTACTAGTATGATCCCCATGTTACAAATGAGGATTGGGAACAGGCTGTTAAGTAAAAGCACATAATATCCCAAAGAAATGAGAAAAGACATATGTGTTTCCTGGCTTCTCCTCCACCAGACATTTAAGCATGATTTTACTATCCTATCTAATAATAGACAAATATGCAAATTGACCATACCTCTGACACACCCACAAGCCATGCCCACCATCCAATCAGAGCGAGTATGCAAATTAACCCAAACCAAGATGGCTACAGCCACAGAGAGCAAGGTTTCCTAGGTAACAGAGGAAGCCAAGCTTTCCGCCTGCCCTTGCCAGGCCTAAGCCTCCACTCAAGCTACAGTTTCAATTATAGAACGTAAACAAATTCAAACAAATGGCGGCAGAAAGGAGCTTGAGAGAGCAGGCCAGGGTTGCCACCGGCAACAGGGGAAGCAAAGCTTTCCGCACACCCTGGCCGGGCCCACCCGCTTAAGGCAACAAAGTTTCAATTATAACCCCAACACAAATGTCTACCGGCCTCGGAGGGAGCCCCAGGCTTGGCTCCGCTCCAGGCTACAAAGTTTCAATTGTAGAAGGAAAATAAATTCCAGATACCAGGTCCTCCGCTTGCGTTGCCAGGGGGCGTGGTCGGCCTGCAAACCACCACAGGCCCCTCGCTCAGGCCGCCCCACACCCCAAGGGAATCCCCACCTGATCCGGGACACCCTTCAGGGCAAACCAGCTGGCCCCCACCCCTGTACCAGGCCTCTATCCTATCTAATAAAAGAGTAATATGCAGATTGATCATCACTGCAACACACAATATAGCTGCCCCCATGTGGTCAAAGATCCTGCCCCTATGTGGACACAAGATGGCCACCACAAGATGGCCAGCAGGAGAGGGCAGTTGGGAGGCACCCGGCCTGCAAGGGAGGGCAGTTGGAGGTGATCAACCCTGCAGGAGAGGGCAGTTAGGGGTGACCAGGCCAGCAGAGGAGGGAACTTGGGGGCAAACAGGCTGGCAGCAGAGTGGTTAGGGGGTGATCAGGCTGGCAGGCAGAAGAGGTTAGGGGCAATCAGGAAGGCAGGCAGGCAAGCAGTTGGGAGCCAGCAGTCCTGGATTGTGAGAGGGATGTCCCATATTGGAGAGGGTACAGGCTGGACTGAGGGACAACCCCCCTCCTTGCACGAATTTCATGCACCGGGCCTCTAGTAAGGAAGTATAAAAGAATAGAGATTATTTCCACATCTAAACTGCTCCCTTGGTCTAACTCAGCCACCAGAGTTACTTTCATTCTTGAGACTGCAGGAATACAATTTAGCCTTTTAACTAAATCAAGGTACATTAGTAATGAAAAGATTATCTAGAAGATCAGTTTCCTACTAATTAGTGGCTTGAATGAGCATTGCATTTTTGCCTGAAAAACTTAGAAGTCAATAACATGAAAGGCATTTATGTTTAGAACTAGGAAATCTGCTTGAACATAAATCAATACCTGGGTGTGGAATCCCAGACTCATTCATGTATCAAACTATCTTATCAAAGTGCTTTCCTAAGGCTGATATCTCTAGGTGTAAGGGAAGGATGGAAGGTGCAGATGAGAAAACAAGATACAGATGGGATGAGTCCCTTGCTACCAAGCGATAATTAGGGTAAAAGCTAGCAATAGATGTTCAGGCTTGTAATTCCCAAAGATTCTAGTTGTAGATGGGGAAGGTTCTGAATTATTAAAGGTCTCATACATAAATCCTGCATTGAAAATTCAAGACACCAATATAAGTTTATGAGATTTTTTTATCAATAGTTTCATGTCACTTAACAGTTCCAGCCTAAGTTTTCTGATGGGAAAAACATCTGCTTTTCATGGTTATTTTTCATAAGTAACATGGTTGTTTTCAAGAGTAGCCTGCACAGTTGAAGGCCAGTCTCCAAAGTGTTACCAAGTCCTGATGTGATAAACACAAAAATACAGTCAGCCTTTAGAAACGCTCAAAGACACTGGAGAGAGTCGCTGCATGTCATTAAGTATAATTTTAAAAATTAGGGCTTGGGTTTTTTGTGTTGGTCTTTCTAAATTTTATTTTACTAGTAAGTCATTTGGATTATTTTTAATTAAAAATAAAACAATGGTCTTCTCATAGGCAAGAAGCATCATTTCAGAGCCATTTGGTCAATTCCATCTGGGAAAATATGTTCGTTTTTTCTTTTCTCATCTTATAAAATTTTCATTTGTAAGAAAATGACTTTTAAAATTCATAAATAAGCAAATCATGATTAAGGATTTAAAATGTTTACTGATTGGTTATATAAACGATTACATTTGGAGATGGCTAATCTAGAAAATTACATAAGGCAAGACGTGAGTATGTTACATCTATTTCTAAAACCTTACAGAAGGAAAGGGTTTGTTGAAGTAAGTCTATATACATATATTTTTTAAAGCTACCTACATGTGTTTATCATGCTGTATATGGAACCAAGTTGCCTTCAACATTAGCAAGAACGTATTCATTCTGCAAATAGAAGCTTAGATTATTTTATTTAAATAACCTTTGCAAGACTGGACTCTGAATCCCTAGCACATTATCTGGAATGAAATTGTATTCAATAAACCAATTTTGCATTATAATTAGATATTGGACTTCCCTTTCTAGTGACAGTTCAATTTATGCTTTAGTTACCTATTGATGAGAAATCCAGCTCTCTAGGTTGTACATTTCAGCCTTATTAGAAAACAAGAAATCTGTTGGAAAGCTTTTCTCTATGTCTGCCTCTGTAGTTTCCACCCAGCGGTCCAAGTGCCCTGCCTAGAATAGGCAAAGTAATTCCTATGCTCCTTACACATAATAGCAATTCAGAAATTTGAACTTAGCCACCGGGTCTCTCCTTTGTCTTCTCTTCATTATGCTTAACATCCCATTTCTTCAACTGTCCCCTGTAGGGTTTGTCAACCTCAGTTACTGACATTTTAAACCAAATAATCTTTCGCTTCAAAAGGCCATCCTGTGCATTGTAGGCTATTTAGTAGCATCCTTGGTCTCCACCTAGGAAACAGCAGTAGCATCTCCTCCCATCTATCCCTAGTCACAACAACCAGACATTGTCAAATGTCCCCTGGGCAGTTAAAATCACTTCGATTAACAGCTACTGCTCTATGAGTAGGAACAATAAAATAGATCCTAATAGTGGTCAGAAAAAGAAAATCTTTAGATAAGCAATAAAATGTTTCCCAAATTAAAATTAACATTTACAAAGGACAGATTAAAGATAGCAATCAATTTTTATTTACCGTTACTAAAATCACTTCAAATAATCCAATAAAACACAAGTATTATGCAGATAAGTTTCCTCCTTGTCTTTTCATGGCTTGATAGCTCATTTTTTTTTAGCATTGAAAATATTCCATTGTTTGGATATACCATAGTTTATCCATTCATCTACCAAAGGCAATTTTGGTGGCTTTAATGTTTTGGCAATTATGAATAAAGCTTTTATAAACATCCGTGTGCAGTCTCTCTGTGAACATAAGTTTTCAATTCCTTTGGGTACGAGAAATGCAATCAATGGATCATATGGTAAGCATTTGTTTAGTTTTGAATCTGAAAAGGCTACATACTGTGTGATTCCAACTATACAACAAAAGCAAAACTATGGAGATAGTAAAAAAAATAATTCAGTTGCCAGGGGAAGGGGGAGGGAGGGAGTGATGAATAAGCAGAGGATAGAGGAGTTTTAGGGCAGTGAAAATTCTCTTTATGATATTATGATGGTAGAACCAGGCCATTGTACATTTATCCAAACCCATAGAATGAACAACACCTAGAGTTGAACCTTAATGTAAACTATGGACTCTGGGGGATAATGATGTGTCAATGTAGGTTCATCCACTGTAACATATGTATCACTCTGATGGGGATGTTGGCAATGGGGGAGGCTACGCAAATGTGGGACCTGGGGATATATAGGGAATCTCTGCACTTTTCTCTCAATTTTGCTGTGAACCTAAAACTGCTCTTAAAAAAATAACAAAGTCTTGCCCTAGCCGGTTTGGCTCAGTGGATAGAGCATTGGCCTGCTAACTGAAAGGTCCCAGGTTCCATTCCAGTCAAGGGCACATGCACGGGTTGTGGGCTTGATTCCCAGTGGGGGGCTTGCAGGAAGCAGCTGATCAATGATTCTCTCTTATCATTGATGTTTCTATCTTTCTCTCCCTGTTTAACATTTTTTGACTTTTCAAAGCCTGTTTTCTTCCTAAATAGTATGTGTGTGCATACGTATGTATGCTACAGAGATACAATTGTTTTTTACTCTTTAACAGCCTCATGGAATCTGCATGGAATCTGCACATCCCTGGTCTGAATTCTCAAGAAGGATAATGAGATCTATAAACTCTAGTCATTTTACTAGTCCAATCTTATATGACCTAAGTAGTAATTATTCCATCAAAACAGAAAACCTTTTTCGTGTAAGAGAAATGCATGGTTTTTGCTTCTTTTTTTGCCTCATGATAAAAAGCCTCTTTACTCCAAAATTAACAGATAATCATCTTCCTCTCGTGAATCCTGATGGCACAGGCACTGCCATCAAGCCATTTTCTTCCTGAACAAGCAGAAAAACAGAAGTCCGCTCTCTGAAACTGAGCAGGTGAATCACATATCATTAGCTGCGTTTCACTGTTAGAGGGCAGAGTTTTCCCATTCTACGGTGCCCCCACTTCATCCCTGAAGAGGATCTGTCTCTTGTGTCTGAGGCCAGGAAATAGATGGGAAGGAAGAAGTGTTGCCTCGCTGTTAATGCCACATGTGGGCCTGCCTTCCTGATAGGCATCAAAAGAGTAAAGGACTGAGTCAAGGGAGAAAATACATTGAATAGTTCGTAAACCCTGAACAATAAAATAATTGTCATAAAGCAATTACCTGGGGGAAATAGTCTTTTACTCTGGATGCCAAACTACTTTTTTGACTTTCTGTTTTTTCGGAATTGACTGATTACCATAAACTGAGTCAAAGCACAGCTCTCTATAATTAGCCTACCAAATCATTGTTTTATCTTTTTACCTAGAAAAGGAAGCTGAGGGAGAGAAGAAATGGGTGATTTCATAGAGCTCACCCAACATCTGGGGCATGAGGAGTGAGTGAACCGCGTTTCTGATGAGACATATTCCAACTCCCATGCACAGGCAGGTGAGTGCTCTGTTCCCAGGTGCCAGCGAGCTGCAGCCTGGCTCCCCAGCTCACTCAGCACATTTGCTCTGTCTTCCTGGGGTGAATCAGACATCATCTGTGGTCATGGGTTCAGCCAATTAAAGGACAGAGGTCCTATTTACATGAGTGGTATTCACCTCAGTTCTCACAGGGCAGGTGGTGTAAATGAATGAAGGGATAGTTCACAACCCACATGGTCTTAGCATCAGCAGGGCTGGGGCTATTATCAGGAGGGCTGCTGGCTAGGGCAGGGCACACAGCCCAGGGCAGAGCCTGAAGGGATTTAAGATACCAAGATCCCACCTTTGCTTTACAGGTTTTATAGGTTTTTGGTGGCAGAAGAATTTCCTGATCCACATACAAGAGGTATTCACATTCCATCACTTCACTCCAGATGTGAATTTAAGAGTTTCATACCTTTACTTGTGAAAATCAATCAATCACTGTGTGACTATTACTCTTTTTAACATAATTTTTAAATGTCTTTTTGAACTCTCTCTTCTTTTGCACCACCTCTCCACTTCTTTATTAAGCCTATAGCTGCCAGCACATATATATATATTACATAAATCAACAGATATCACCATTGGAATAAAGAAAATAAATAGAAAAGAAATTTTTCGGATATGCTCCAATTTTTGTGAGCTCACAATGCACTTATATAATTTATATTTTCCAGTGGAGGGAAACTATTGGCCATTCCATTCACTGGCACATGTATTTATTATTAACACCAAAGACCTCATGAATAAAATCATTCATGTATTTGAGAAAACACTGATCGTATTTGCTTAGAAAAGGGTGCCAACATTCCATAGTAACTTCACATAATATACTAGTAAAACTGAGAGCATGATCACTAAAAATGGGGGAGGGGAGATCAACATGCTGACAGAAAAATACCTAACTCAGAGATACTTGATTTGCTTAGGCTTGTATATCTCTGAGATCTGGGCCCATCAGATGATTTTCTGGCTTTTGGCCTTTAGAGTGAACATATTGCTGTTATCTTAGGTCTGACCTTCTGATAAATGACAAGCTGTGTGTTTTTCAATGCTACATTACCGGGGAAGAATGTTACAAAAATATCTCAATATTCAATTTCCTTGCTTTTGTCCCTGTATATAAAAATTGTCCCATAGTTTTACTCCTGTTTTGCAAATTTAATTTCCTGATGCTACTTCCAAGTAGCTATCTAACCAGCCTGTCTTCCGTTGATATTCACCCTAATAACAGGGATTTCATGGCTCCTCGGGAAATTTCATAAAAGAGCTCTGGGGAAGGCCCTTTGGTTTTCCATTTAGATATTGCCTAGATGATATAAGGACTTTGTCTTTTACTGGCTTTATAATGAACATTGGGGGGGAAGTAGTGCAATGTGTGTTGGAAAATGTAGGTATAATATAAGCTAGGCCAGAATCAGTAGGCAATTCCAAACTTTATCTCCTAGCATTTCAAGCCAGAAATTGTCCAACTCTTGTTTTTTAGCTCCTTTGTTGTTTTGGGGATGGAATAAGGTCTGGTGGAGGTGAGGATGGTCTTCTAATGGAGAAGTATGCTTTGAATGTGGAACATCTACCCTTATTTTCTCCTTAAGGTCTTCTTTGACAGCACTCTAGCCCCTTGAGGAAAATCTTAAGGCTTAGGGCATAAGTCAAGAACTTAAATGCCAACAGAAGCCAACCATGCCACTTAGATGTCTGCATGTTTTTTGAATATTCTTCATTTCCACAAAGAAATGTGCTCTTTCTCATTTTCATCTTGATATACACTGAGTGGCCAGCTTATTATGATCTGTGAATGCATAATAATCTGGCCACTCAGTGTATATGTGTGTATATATATATATTAGAGGCCCAGTGTATGAATTTGTGCATGGGTGGGGTCTGGCCAGCCTGGCCAGGGGGAAAGGACATGGGCAGATGGCCAGCCTGCCTGCTGGTCGAACTCCTGGTCAAGGGGACAATTTGCATATTAGCCTTTTATTACATAGGATATACACTGAGTGGCCAGATTATTATGCGTTCAGAGATCATAATAATCTGGCCACTCAGTGTATATGACCCTTCTGATATACCATTTTATTTTTTACTACTGATAAAAACATAGATAAGTAGGACTCTGCTGTTTTAAACAAATGTTTTGATAAATGACGACTGTCATTGGCCTCAGAATTGGGAAGCAAGAGGGAGTTGTGGGGATCACAGATCATCCAAAGAGTCAAGCCATGCCTGCAGTAGAGCTGAGCATGGCCATGTAGGAGTGTAAGCCAGGTAAGGTAGAACACCTGTTTTTTTTAAAAAAGAAATAAGGATTCAAATGTTTATATATAAACTCTTGATTTTTAATGCTGGCTCATTTTTTAAAAAAACCTACAGTGGCCAGAAACTACACAAACACAAATAAAAACTTAAACCTGCATCTGTGAGCCACCAGTCAGGGACTTCCAGATTAGAAGACTTAGTGGCCCTTCCCTACAGCATCTGACCTTTTATTTAGAAATTGTTTTGATCACATAGAATTTTCAAGCACCCATGGTCATGTTTCTAAACATTTGTCTTTTGTTGGGTGCAAAAATGGAAATTGAGAAGGTTTAGGACAAGTTTAAACTGACTCCGAACAACCTTGGTCATACATAGGTCTGGCGTTGGCTTCCAGAAACAACTGGTTAACAGATTTTTATACCCAAACCTCTATAACCATGACATTTATTACCTCCTTGATTTCTTGTAATTGACTTCATCGACTAAAAGTAGAGAAATCCCTCCCTCATCCCACACATCAAAATATAATCCTTTGTCCTCATAAATCCATTACAAAGTAAAGCTAAGTAAACTTTCACTGGAGAGCTGTGTGCAACATTTATAACCTCTCAGCATGTCCAGACATTCATCTCAACATGAATTGATGAAGTGCTCATATTTTGTAAAGCATGTACATAAGTCATATATCTTAATTTTAGGAAATAAAAAAAAATGAGGAATGATCTATTTCCTAAACAGCCAAAGACAATCAACATTTTGGAGAAAGCCCTTCCGTGGATATTCACTTCTTACAAATATTAGCTCATACTACACATTATGTTTTGTAACTCACCCAGCAATGCGCCAGCAGCAGGGGCACCAGAGCCCAACCTCTCTTCGGTGGCTATGTTCTGACCACATGGAATGATCTGGCTCCCAGCTCAATAGCTTGGGAGCCTGACACCTGAGGAGCCTTGGGTCATTATGACAGTCTGCAGTGAATATCCCTACTCTGAGCAGCACAGCCTCTCTAACATACAGATAAGGGCTCAGTTGCTTCCCATCTTTACTTATTCTCAAAGAGTACTAAGTACTTAAACTCTATGTAAATTATAAGCAGAATTTACAAATACCAATTTATTGGTGACTATGTGGTGCCAGAAGAGGAGTGGGTATCCAGTAGGTATTTAATATGTTTTTTACTGACATATTAAAGAAGAAGATAGGATGGACCCAATCCTAGCCCAATAGCTTGTGTAATGGCAATAACTGGAAGCTTGTTCATTAAAAAATTGTAATAATAATAAACCAGTGATAAACTGCCTGTTCCAGAAGGAGAATGTGTCAGCTAATCCTCTTCCCACTGGGCCCCCAATTGTTTCATTTTGGCTTATGCTTGACTAACTCTGCCCTGGGTTCCATCCCTCTTCTCCTTAGTCAGACCTGGAAAAACTGTGCCGCCTTGGGTCCCAGCCTCCTCTTGGACATTCTACCCCATGGCACAGCTCCTTCCTCCTCCACGAGGTGCGAGAATTCTTTCTCCATGAATGCACAGGAAAATCTGGCATCTAATAGAATCCAGCTTTATTCTACTGAATTACAACCTAAACTAAAGTTGTGAAAAATCATCCTTTTGTAGAATTTAGTAGTAAGAGTTCAGAGAATGGGAGTGGAGGTTGCTTCCTCAGCTCCAGCCTGTGGGTGCAGAGATCTCTTCCCATGAGAATTAGTTCAGGTGGAATGCACTGTAGGGTTCATGAGAGAGCAATTGGTATCCTTTCTCATGATTTCCCTTGAGACCAGTCTCCACTTAGAGGTGGTTTGACTGAGAGAATGCCTTTCCCTAATTAGTCTTCCTGCTTCCACTCTTTCGTGCATTTTCCACATACAAGTCACAATAATCTTCAAAACATGTAAATCGTATTTTGCTTAAAGACTTCCAAGTTCCCATTTCAATGAGGATAACATGCAAACCCCTTACCATGGGCTACTTGTAATTTCCTTTACAATCTGAACATGAACATCAGTCCAAGTTCTTTCCTGCCTTACAGCCTTTCCACGCGCTCCTCCTGGCTGGAGCCCTTCTCCCATCTCTACTGGGGCACGGCTGGCTCCTTCTCTCCCTTCAGGGCTCTGCTGAAATGTCACTTGCTCAGAGAGACTCAACTTGAACAGCTCATTTCAAATGAATTCCTCTCCCATTTCTTCTCTGCCTCTGCAGTCAGTCTGCTTGTTTCATGATTTTCTCATGATGGGAAATTAATCTGTCTGTTCACTTGTATATTTTTTTCTATCAAACATGTTCTGTAAGGTAGGGAAGGAGCATGTCTGTCTCGGTCAGTGTCTCCCCAGTTTCCACTAGGGAACCTGGTACAGCATAGGTATTCAATCAATGTTTGGTAAATGAGCCAGCAGTGATAACTGCCCTTCCACCTAACCTCATTGGTAAGTGTAGTCTTCATGTGATAACTTGAAACCCTGGGCAGGAGGGGAACTGGGATCAGAGGACACTGTCACTTTCCCCAGAACTACTCAGAACATTTTGGGATCTGGAACAAGACTCCAAATTTAGAACTTAAATTTGGAATCCTTTGATTCCTTGGAGTTCTATAGAGCCAGAAACAGCTGGTCTGTGCCCACAAATCTTGGTCTAGCCCTTTTCTTTCTTCTCCACCCTCAGCTCCACCTTGCCCTTAAGATAAGGGGGCATCTTAAACCCCTTTCCAAACAGCTCTGCCTGGCCATCTCTTTGCCTAGAGGTGTGCACACCAGCAACTCAATCTACCCTCAAGAGAATGGGTTAGGAAAGAGGTCCAAGCACATCCTAGATTTGGGTCTGGGATTTGGCAGGGATTTCTGGGTGGTCTAAAGGCCAGGGAGTGTTAGCTTTGGATGAGTATGCCCCCTTGATTACACTGACCCCTCAACCTGTGGCAAGGGGACTGCTGGCTGAGGGTCATAGTGGATTCTCCTAGCACAGTTCTGGAGAGGGGTGTTATTGTCCTTGGCTAAGGATTGTATTTGCTATTGCTAACAATATAATGAAAAGATATTTTGAAGCCAAAAATAAGACACTGAGATATATAGAGAAGTTAGTGAAAACATGTCTCTTTTGCTTAGAGGCTCCCCACCAGTCAACCTCATAGGCCCCTTGCCCACCTCCCACTTCCTCACCACCCTATATCCACCCCTCTGCCTGAGCTTACATCCAATGATGTGCAAGCCTGTCTATGCCCATGCCCCAAGCCACACTGGCAGACATGCCGAACTCTGCAGTGAAACACAGGACTGCCACGAATCTTGCTTGAAAGACAAATTATTCCATCTGGGGGTGGGGGGAGTTCAGATATGGGAGAGTCCATTAAACTTGACTATTCTCACTATTTGCCACATCTCAGAGGCACCGAAAAAGTCAAATTCCTATTCGTTTGGGGCTCGTTCATCTCTCAATGTTCACCAAGGAAGCAACCAGCATCCAGCTCTTCCCAGATATTTTCCAACGGGTGGTGTAGTGTCAGATATCACCAACCAAACGCAATGAACTCTCCCATACCTGAACTTCTTCCAGATGGAAAAGACTGTCTATCATTCAAGCAAGATAGTCAGCAGCCATTGTCCTCTCAGAACCATGATGTTCCAGCAGTCCCACTGGGAAACACAAGTCTATTATCAAATAATTACCAATTCTTGTGGTTTTGGCTGTTCAGGCACATGATGAACTCCTTGGATATTTTTTCTACAATATTTCTGAGACAGAATATATGTCAGTGCAGCCTGGAAATGTTAGCAAAATGATCAAAAAACCCAGATTCTAAAGAAAAGAGAGGAGAAGGTCTTGCTCTGAGAGAAATAGAGGGGAGGATGGAAACTCCACCTGTACAGAACTCCTTTTAGCCATCACACCACATGGACACAACACATCTGTGTGGCCCACCTACACCCTCTGCATCCATGCCCTGCCTCTTGCAACCTGCCCCCGAGTGCAAGTCACCAAGTCACTGAAGGGCAGAGGTAGAAAACTGAGCTCTCATTTTGTTCAATCCCTGTGTTTTGTGGGTGACAAAAAAAAGGCTCAGAGAAAGGAAGTCATTTGTCTAAGGGCAAAATTCATCATTATAATTATCATCATCCCCATTATAATTGAAGCTGCTGATTACTTATTACACATCAGGCCCTGTGCTAAGCACTTGAAACTCATCATCTTGACATAATATTGAACCCTTGAGTTTACAGAGGTGGGTTCTGGTCTCAAAAATGGCATATGTAGAAGTAAAATCCATCTCCATAGCCTCCGGATTTATATGCTCAGTTACATAAGGCCATGGCCATGTTTACAAGTGTGAATAACACTGCATTTAACATGATTTTGGCTGCTGTTGCTTTATTTTCAAATGAAGCAAAAATTTGAATGCTGTATAAAAACTAGCTTTGCCCAACTGGCCTGGCTCTGTGGTTGAGCATCCACCTATGAACCAGAAGGTCATGGTTCGATTCCAAGTCAGGGCACATGCCTGGGTTGCAGGCTAGATCCCCAGTATGGGGTGTGCAGGAGGTAGGTGATCAATGACTCTCTCTCATCATTGATGTTTCTATCTCTCCCTCTCCATTCCTTTCTGAAATCAATAAAAATATATTTAAAAGACAAAACAAAACTAGCTTCCATTTGGTATATTTTCTTTTATTCACTAGGCTTTGCCCCTGATAACTCCTGGCTTTTCCAAAAGTCAGACCTATCTTCAAAGTTTAAAATTATATCTACTGGGGATATTCAAGAGAATAGGCCACAGGCCCCATGGACACTGAAATGTGTAAAAGTAATTAGGAAGTAATAATTAGGAAAAGTATACATCTTACCATGGAAATCTAACACTTCTTTGATTATGAGACTGTTCTAGTGTGTTTATCTGTTTGTCTCTAAAAAAAAAAAAAAAAAAAGGCAAGTCAGCATTGCATTGTAGTTTCAACCTCTAGGTGTCAGGAAACTCAGATTTCTTAGAAGCAATGTATCACAAAAAGAGTATCCTAGATTATGAAAGAGAAGGCGGATTTAAAAAACCAAAAACTTTCAATTTTGAACTAATCATAGACTCACAGAAGTTCCAAAAGTCGTATAGGTAAGTCTTATGTGCCTGTGACTCAGCTTCCTGCAGTGGTGGCATCTTACAGGACAATATAGCACATTGACTCAATACTGTCAGGCAGCCTAGACACCTCACTTAATTTTCACCAGTTTGTGCATACACTCCTTCCCTTCCTTCCTTCCTTCCTTCCTTCCTTCCTTCCTTCCTTCCTTCCTTCCTTCCCTCCCTCCCTCCTCCTCTTTTCTCTTCCTCCCCCTCCCCCTCCCCTTGCCCCCTCCTCCTCTTCCTCCTTCTCTAGTTTAGTATGTCCTTGTGCATGATGACAGAGAACTTTAGAGTGGAAAAATATATGGCATATGAACTAAGTTAACTAAGTTTAATAATAGCTCTACCACTTTCTGGGACTTACATCCGCTTTGTAACATGTATCTCTCCTATAAGATGTGTGTGTGTTAGGGTATTTGAGGGCATTAGTGATGATGTAATGCGCTCTCATGAAGTGCCTGGTCACAGGTGAAGCTCCTTAGCAAAACTGATATTTTATGAGAACTAGAATTTCCCATCACACTGACTTGGAGCTATAATTACATCATGGGGTGCAGCCCCATGCATATCACCTACTTAAAGTATATTTGATGATTATTTATTAGGAGGAGAGAAATGTAATATGTCCATTGTGCCAACTGCAACCTTCCCCTTCTTATCTAAAGCATGTCCTTCCTTGGGAAATCCCAAATTTATAATCTTATTTTCATTGAATTCTTTGATGGAAATCCTGCTGGTACTGAAGCAAGATAGCATCAAATAGAAAGAACATCCTGGCTGCACTCACAGACAAATGCTATGGGAACTGTGAGCACTTTTCATGTATCAATCAAATGCACTTTTCCATCTGTATCTGAACACTGAAGGTCAAAGTAAGAATTTCCGAAAAACCATATGGACGAAACAAATAAAAAGGAATGCTTACTTTGAAAAAGGTCTCTACCTTTTGCAAGAAAATACTGTCTCTACCATTTTTTTAAAAAAGATGCTCTGTTAGTACATTTTCAATTACTTGATGTGTTTAAAAGAAATGGACTTTGCCAAGTAGACATCATCCATAACTTTCCAGAAACGCATATACAGTGCACAATTTTCTTACTTCTCATTCATAAAATTAAGCAACAAAGAAACAACAACAAAAAACAGAATGGCAATCTGTGTTCCTGGTGTTGCTTGGGGGACAGGCCTGATCTCTTTCCAGTGTGTCTCCCCTTCTTCTCTGAGTATCTTATTTGGATGGAAAGCTCTTTGTTAAGTCACCTCAGTAAAGGCTAAATAACTCCCTCCCGCATGATTCAGGTTTCCATTCCTTTGTACTGATGAGTTTTTCAAATCAGTATTACAATAGAAATATAAAGTTCCGAGGAGAAAAGAAGAAGTTGCTTTCTTCTAATTTTGGAGAAAAAGAGCAGGAAGGAGCAACAACGTTAAAACACACACACACACACACACACACACACACACACACACACACACTCACGCGCACGGAGGCAGAGGAGCTAGCTGCAGGTGACTTGTGGGCCTGTGTGCCCATGATTAAAGCACAGCTAAATAACCGCATCAGATACATTATTAATTTTTCATATTAAAAGGAAGGCACTTCATTCTTAAATAAAGAAAATAAAAAACACCTCTCCATATTGAAACAGAAGATAACATTCAGGAAAACAGGAGTGAAGGTTTGGGCTTATGTCACTAAGTATCATTCCAAATATATCATAAAATGAAAATTAAATTGTAAAATGAAATTCTTTGGTTTAACATCTTTTCTAATCCCCTATTAAAAAGAAAAAAATAAATAAATTAGGGAAAATGGTGGGAAGCCTGGAGAATGGGAAGGAGGGAGGGGAAAATAATTTATTTTTCTTCTCAGAATTGGCCTCAGTGAAAGGCAGTTTTGACTCCTAAATGTCTCAGCTAATCTGAAAGTGTGGGATCAGGATCTGAAAGAAGTGGAGGAGCCTTTATTTCAGCCTTCCTCAAGCCTTCTCATGCTACCTAAGGAGATCCCTGCTTCTGGAAACATGGGCCAAATTTCAATCTGTAGTCACTTACATCTTTGTCATCCAGTCCCCCATTTACAACGGTCCTATACCAGATGATGCCCTAGAAGGGAATTATATCAATAAACATGTGCTAAATAGTTATTAAGTTTGGAAAATGCAATACATATCATTAGAATTCATATTAGGGAATTATTCAAGAGTACATGTGTTAAGACCATACTCGTCCACCACAAAATGAACATATTCATTTACAATCCATAGGGCCTATCATGTGAGTCACTAAGACTGGTGCTACAGCTGAGAAGATTCATTCATCCAGCCAATATAAATTGAGAGCCCATTTGATTGGAGGCATCAGGGTTTGCTAGTAAACAAGCCACAGAACGTTTCCATCTAGGTCATATGAATAACTCAGAACCTCTGCTTTTCAGTAGCTCTCACTGAGGGGAGCAGGAAGCCAGAAGATGCATTTATTACTACATTTTAATTACTTTAGATGAGTAATTAAAATGTAGTAAACTAATTATATGTATACTCTCACAGACTGATACATTGTATGTGTGTGTGTGTGTGTGTGTGTGTGTATGTATATGTATACTAGAAGCCCAATGCACGGAGATTCGTGCAGGAATGGACCTTCCTTTCCCTGGCTGCCAGCACCGCCTTTCTGCTATGGCCCTGCCTTCCCACACTGCCAAGAGGCCCTGAGTGGCTGGGGCGGTGTGGAACACCTGTGTTGTCACCATGGTGACGACGCAAGCATCCCACCCCGCCCCCAGCTGCTCAGCACCTGTGTATGCAAATTAACCTGCCATCTTTGTTGGGTTAATTTGCATACTCACTCCTGATTGGCTTCTGGGCATCACAAAGGTACAGTCAATTTGCATCTTTCTCTTTTATTAGTGTATATATATACATACATATATATATATATATATATAGACATATATATATATGCATACATATATATATAGACATATATATATATGCATGATATGCATATATGATAAATATTTATTTTACTTCTTTCTGAGTATGGTTTATTGCCTATAAGATAGAAATATTAATATCTACTTCACAGGACTGTTAATGTAATTAAATTCAATAACACATAGGAAAGCTTCACCACAAACTTCATGGAGTGAAATCAGAACTCATTCCTCTTATTATTCCAAGTTCTGAGTATCCACATGCAGGCGTTGTTGAATATGAGAAGGCAGAACATGAAAAAACCCTAAAACTTCTAAGAAAACCATTCTAATAACTATATGGGGTGAGAAAAAGCAATTTAACCTGAGCCTAATGGCTTCCTCCCTGTGCTCTATCCCCCATCTAAGAGATAGTCAACCCTCACCTCAACTAATCTAGGTATTTAAATTACTTGAAAAATTGCCCATACCTCAGCATGCACAAAGCCCTATAACAACGAACAAAGAACTTCAGAGCTGACACTGGGTTGGTTTATTTTTATTTTCCCCTGCTAAGATGTCTGTTACTGAATAAAGAAGTGGAGAAAATATGGATTTAAAAGGAACATAAGATAAAGCAAAGCTGAGGGACCATTAGAGAGATGATGAATTGAGCAAGAGATGTGTCAGAGGGTACTTAGTGAGCAGAGGTATGAAAAGATATTGGAAAAGGGGTCAGAGCGGGAGGCATAAACCGTTATGTAAGCATCACTTTACAGGACCCACTCACAGAGAACCAGATAAAAGATGAGAAAGCCTGAGATGGTCTGGAACAGGAGCCATAGAATAGGGAATAATTAGTGTGTCAGCTAAGTGGAAGGGAAAATGGAGTGATGATTTCAGAGCAGAGGTCAAACACTTCACCAAAAAATAAGCAATAAAAGATCAAAGGGAAAGTACTATGGAAAGGGTAGGATGAGGAATTTATAAAAGGGTAAAATTGTGCCTCCATCACAAGAAAGAATGCAATACAGAGGACACACTGCTGCGGATAAAATCCAAAGGATGTACTCTAATTCCTGGATGCTCGCCACTCATGTCTAGGTGTCTTTTCAACCAGAAAACCTGCTCTCAAGATTAATAGTGACTTTTAAGGCCAAAAACTGATGACCCTTCAACTCATTATTCATCAAAAGAAAAAACAAAACAAAAAAAAACAAAAGGAAGTCCTAGCCCAGTAGCTCAGTTGGTTAGAGCGTCATCCCAATACACCAGAGTTGTGGTTTTGATCCCCGGTCAGGGGCACATATAAGAATCAATGAATGAATGCATAAATAAGTGGAACCACAAATTGATGTTTCTCTCTCTTTAAAAAAAAAAAATCAATGATTTTTTTTTAAAGTGGAGAGAAAAATGAGAGAGACGATTGTACCTATATTAAATTGGCATCAACTGGAAAATCAAATGATTAATCCATACCTTACTCCCAAAATTTGAATGAGAAATTGGTGTTACCTATAATAGATCTAATTCTAGTGCCTGCAGAGACACTCCATTAGCAACTCCCAAGCCCTCCAGTAGGAAGCAGCATAACATTTCAAAGAACAAAAAATAAATTTGAAGCCAGAAAGTACTGAGTTCAAATCTCAGCTTGGCCATATACTAGCATGTGCAGGTATAGAAAAGTGGTAGCCTGAGACTCATTTTCCTAATAAGACAAAATTAATTTCAGATGCTTGCCTCCCAGGCAATGAGATACAGTTTTTAAAGCATCTAGGATGTATCAGGTGTTCAATTAACAGTGTGCTATCCCCAGATTTCGGAAACTGGCCTCCAGACACCTATGTATGTTCTAAATATAAAACAAGTCAACTAACTTTTAAATAAGAACGAAGAAAAAGCATTACCGAGCCTTTTGTTGGGCGATGTTCTTGCAAAGTAGATCCCCAGGAAGGCTCTGGACAAAAGTTAACCAGCCTCACCTTGCTGACACCACTCTCAGCTGGAGTCCCTCTTCCAGAACTGCCAGAGGAGCTCAGGGCACATTCCTTTGATTATCCACAAAGGTGAAAAAATATTCTTCTGCAGGGGACTGATTTCTGGAAAGAATCAGCATCGCTTGGACCCAAGTCTGGCAAATAAGATCTAGCTGAAGTGTGACCACAAAACAATGGGACTGATTTTCTTCTGTGACTCATCATCTAATTCAGAAGACATTTTCAAAAAGTTCTGGGCCCTATCAAAATAAAAGCACCAGTACATGAAAATTGTGAAATAAGAACTTTTATTGCACTACTGAACGTAGAGCAAGAATTATTGCGTGTCTGCCAACAGGGGAATGGATGGCTAAAAAACTTGTGTTATAACTCTACTCTTAGATTATGTAGGTGCCAAACAAGATGAGTTAGAGAAACTTTTCTTAAAACGTGTCCCTATAATAGCAGTCCTCACTGCCTCGGAATTTGTTTAGAAATGCAAATTCTTGAGCCCCAACTCAGATTTACTAAATTGGAAATTCTGGGGGATGTGGCCCAACAATCTGCATTTTTACAAGTCCTCCAGGTGAGTCTGCTGCATGCTAAAGCTTGAGAGTCTCTGAATTGAAGAGATATATCTTCCATTTACCTAGACTTGGAATGTCTAAGATCTGTTAAGAAAAGCAAGCTGCACACCAATAAGGAACTTTAAAGTTAACTAGATTGTATATGCATATGTGTGTCTGAGTATAGAATAAAAGTTGTGAAAGGTTATTTGGCAGACGCTTAAAATAAATACAAATGATGATGGTTTGGTGAGGATAGATGGAGAAAGGGTTTTAGGAGTAGGGGAAGAGAAAGAGACAGAGAGAGAATGAAACAGAGAGAGAAAAATATATACCTTGTATATAGTATATAGAGGGATAGGTATACTAACTACATTTCTCATACCCTACTTATTACTTACCTAGAGGCCTGATGCACGAAATCCGTGCAAGAGTAGGCCTTTGCAGCCGCAGTGGCTACCTGGATCCCTCCCTTGCAGCCCCAGCAGCGGCCTCGATCCCATGGCTGCAGCCCTGGCTTAGTCCCAGTAGGAGGTCCGGAAGGATGTCTGGTCTAATTAGCATATTATGCTTTTATTATTATAGATGTCAACCTTGCATTCCTTTGAATCTTTTACTCCTCAGTGAGTGCTAACAGTTTCTTTTTCTTCTTAAGATCTAAAGATCTAAAATTCACTGCCTGCAAGTGTGTACATAAGAAATAAATAAGATATGGGCATACTTAATACGTACTGTAATTCTCCAAAGACTATGCAAATGTCTGCTGGCTAAATGGCTGCCATTCAAGATTAGAGACAACATATATCAGTTTCCACATTTCCAAAGCAAGGAAGCCTGAGTATTGACAGCTGTTTGCTAGAAGGACCCATGCACAAGACCTTTTTTTTTCCTTTTATAAACAGAAAGTTAACTGAGCTCAAACTATTGTCCTTAATTGGGCCATACCTGACTTATGCATAAAGTCTTCATGAGATTTGTTTGCAAAGCCTTGACATTTTCATACATGGGTGGAAAGTTTGGGGATTTCCTGAGCGAACTTTAGGCAGAGGAAAGCCTTGTGCGTCTTGGAGCACCCCACAGGCTTACCCAACACTAGTCCTATGAGAAAGCCCTAAGCGTTTGCCTTCCCAATAAGCTCTCACACACTCCCCCAGCTTGTTCAGCCTGGCCTGCAAAGACTTGAGCACCCTTATATAGGAATTGAGTAGTCTTTCTTATGAGTCAAACCTAGGTGTCAAAAGGGAAGTCAGCATAACATACCCAAGGCAGACTCTGTTGGTGAAAACAAGGTGATTGTAAAAAGCACAGAAAAGCCAGAGGAAAACGAAGCAAGATCAAATATATATAATAAAATAAAATAATAAAAAAGTAATATTCTAATTAGACCAGACAGCTGAACAACCTTCTGGACGTCATTCCAGACATCCTTCCAGTTGAAGCCACAGAGGTGGGGGCCAAGGCAGAGTGGTTAGGGGCATGAGGCAGGCAGGCAGAGTGGTTAGGGCCGATCAGGCAGGCAGGCGAGTGGTTAGGGGTGATCAGGCAGGCAGGCAGGAGAGCAGTTAGAAGCCAGCAGTCACGGATTGCGAGAGGGATGTCCGACTGCCAGTTTAGGCCTGGTCCCACACTGGCAGTCAAAAATTCCCTGAGGGGGCCCAAATTGCAAGAGGGTGCAGGCCAGTCTGAGGGACACCCCCTCCCCCACCCCCCATGCACAAATTTCATGCACTGGGCCTCTAATATATGTGTGTGTGTGTGTGTGTGTGTGTGTGTGTGTGTGTGTGTGTAGGGGGTGGAGGGCCCTGGCACAGACTCCATATATTCCAGGTTAGGATCTCAAGCTCTAAGCAAGGTGATAAAGGGAAGCTGAAACTTCCAACAAACATCCTTAACTCCTCAAAGTTTGCAAGGCATTCCTTCCCTGGCTCCTGCTTGGGCTCATGTTCCCTGTGAAGATCCCCTTAGGATAAGCAGGTACTGCCTCTTTCTTACTGAATTCAAAAGGGCACAGTCCCTTTTAACACCCCAGATTTGAATATCTCATGCATGCATTTTAGCATAATCAATGTCAGACTGGTCCGTGGTCCTTGAGGCCTGCTGTCCCTCTCCCACCAGCACATGACATGACCGGTCAACCCGTTCAGTGGTTCTCAGCCTGGTGGCATGTTAGAAGCACCTAGAAAATTGTTTTATGCCGATGCCAAACCCCACCTTAGGAGGCAGGGGGAGCATGGGGTACAGAGTTGGGCATTTATTGTAACGTCTTAAGTTTCCAGAGGAGTTTAATAGAAACCCAGGAGAGACAACTACTGAAGTAGGTCTTATCTGAGTTCCTAGAAGGAAGATGAGAGCACCCCTTGTGTGACGGAAGGAGGTGAACCTCAAAGTCCTTTCCAGTCAGGAGAAGGGTCAGTGATTTTCAGAAAGCAGCCAGCTACAATAACGATTTTTTCTCAAACAACAGTGGGAGGGATTCTTCAAGGTTAAAGAGAAAGACGTTTGCAAAATGAATCGGAAAATTGAGGCCTCTATCTAGACAATGCCAACCAACCAAACATAAACATGAATAGAAATATGTACTTTGTAGTTATGTCAAATAATCTAATATTTCAGAAAATCAATTTTTTCATAAATGTATTTTTATTGGTCTCAAGGGTCCAGACAATCAGCTCTAGAATTTGACATGATCTACTTCTTAATCTTTACCTAGCTCCTCTATCTATAGATAAATTAGGCTGTAGTAGCCACACTTAATGAACATATTAACTACAAAATACATCACTACATGAATAACTGAAACATCCAAGGTGTTCAGACAGTCCCTCAGTTCTACCACAAGTAACTTACCAACTGGCCTAAAGAATTACCCTAAATATTTCTTTACAAAAAAAATAAATTGAAGGCTTGATTGTTTCTCCAAAGACTCAGAATGAAGTTAGACAACCACTAACTTCTTTAGCTGTGGTTACTGAGTCCCTTGTCACTTCCACAAAGATGGGAAGGCATGGAGATATCCCTTCAGACCCTCCTCACCTGCAGCCTCACCGTGACTCTGGAAAGAAGCAGCAAGGGTGAGGGAGGTAGTAGAGGATAGTATCTTCCAAGAGCTGAAATGTCAGGAAAGTCACTATACACATTTTCAAAACAGATCATCTCTTCAGATCTCCTTCCTCAGCAGGAGGCAAGGGAGTTATGGGAAGGTTCTGACTTTTATACAAAATAAGCAAAACTAAATCTCAGAGAGTAGAAAAGACTAACCCAGGGAGACAGAGAGAGGAGTAAGCGTCTAATGCTCTGAAAAAGAAAACTTAGATCATCGTCCCATGAGGGTTTATTCTCAAGAGGAAAGATGATGAAAATGAACTTGAATTCATTTCAATCCAGGCTTTACTCTGACTCTACTGTGTGTTGGGCCTTGGAAGAGATGCAATGATGAATCTGGGAAGCAAATTCTGGGACAAATGATGGGTTTTAGGAAGCAAAAAGGGGTGTCCTGTATCAGTACTACTAATACTAATATTAATTATAAATAAATGTACTGTGTACTTATTATGTGCCAGTATTTATTGTATACACATTCTCTTATCAAATTTCCTCAGGTACCTGATAAGATATCTATTATTTATTCTCATGATACAGCTAAGGAAATTGAGGCTCAAAGTTTCTAAGTACTTTGTCCAAGGTCATCCAGTTAGAATAAATTGGCTGGGTTTTCAAAAGCAGATTTAGCCTACTTTAAACCTTGAGTCTAAAACACTTACTTCATTTAATTGTTTATTAGATATTGAGAAACCAAAAGACAATTTTACAGTGGTGGCATAACAGCTTTGATAAACCATACAATCCACATTCTAGTTGAATGTCATGCCAAGTGGCCTTGCTCTGGGGTCTAATTAGCACAGCCTGCCACTTCTATGTCCCAACTGCATGCCCACCTCCCCCTGCATTCCTGGCAATCCCTGGGAGGGCGTTGGGGCTGTGTCAGAGCCCACAGAAACCACAATGCAAAGTTCAGGGGACGCTAAAGTGGCCACACTGAGAGGACAGGCTTCCCTCAAAAAACCAAATAACTTATTATTACAAATAGGGACATCAGTTTACAACCCAGAGCAGGGCAGAATGTCTCCAGTGGCTCAGACGTCCAGCTTCTTTCCGCGTGGTGAAGACTAGAAACTCAATCAGTACCCACAGCTGCCCTTAGACAATAAGGTACCATCCCTCCAAATCACAATCCTCATAGCCCTCAAGAAAACGGTTATAAATAAGGGAAGTGGCTGCTCATATATTAGTATTGCATAGTAAAAGGGGCTGTGAGAAGTTCTTGAGCCAGCCTGTTTGGGTTCAGTGCTAAACTTCTCTTTCTACACATGTGACCTTTCTCATGTCACATAGCTACTCTGTGCCTCAGGTAATCACAGATGTTGTTGTTGTTGTTGTTTTAATATTTTTTTATTGATTTCAGAGAGGAAAGGAGAGAGAGAGAGATAGAAATATCAATGATGAGAGAGAATCATTGATTGGCTGCGTCCTGTTCACCCCCTCATGAGCATGGAGCCCACAACTCAAGCATGTGCCCTGATAGGGAATTGAACTGTAACCTCCTGGTTCATAGGTCAACATTCAACCACTGAGCTATACCAGCTGAGCACATAGGTTTGTTTTTATGATTAAAAGCATCAGTGCACTTAAAAAAAACCATTTGGCATGTAGCAGCATGTAACCATACAATCCCTCCTCCCCTTATTTGACATTCTGCTCTTAGAGAGTTCCTCCTCCCTCAGAGTATTGGCCCTCTCCTGCAATCTCCATCTAACATTCAAGGATCACATGGACAGAACACATTAGCCACCCCCACCTTAGTGTGAATTGGATATCATGTCTCCTTCACTTTAATGAAGACAAGGAGCTGTCAGAGTATATGTCTGCCCAGGGAGATATGGAAGAGGAGCTAAAAGGCAAGGTGGGCTGAAGGCATGAAACACACATTTCCACTGATTTGCAATTTTATAGAGACTTAACCTTTTGCACTCGGATGTCGAGTGTGACTCGACACGGTTAGCATTAGAATAAAGGAATCGAGAAAAAAGCAAGCGAGTGCAAAGGGTTAAACCCCTGGAGACCCTGATGTTGATTTCAAATCTCCTCCAGAAAAAAAATCTTGCTAAATCTTCCCTTGCCCCTCACATTGGTTACACAACGTTCTCCTGAACCACCCCTTACATGAGCCCATTCAACCTTGTAATTACTAATGGGGTCATAGTTTATTTTCATGTTTTTCTTACTGCCTCTGTTCCATGGCCCCACATCAGACTTATGTGTGTAGCCTTCCTTTTTGACATAAGCATAATGATTACACCATTGTTCTCTGACTTCATTCAGGAAGTCTTCACTAATCTAGAAGAAGGAAACTTGTCCTTTGCACCAAGTTCTGCTGCTCACAAGGGACGTGGCCTCCACACATCACCCCCTTTCCTAAGCCTGTGGCTCCTCATATGGGAAAAGAGGGGGCTGAGCTCCGATGGACTGCAGGTTCCCTTCCAACATGAACTTCCTTGATTAGATTTCACCGTGTCCCTGTTTGCCTTCTGACCTTTGGCTCCAGGCCTTCATCAGACAGAGAAACACGGACTGCCCGCCTGCCAATCTGTGCTCAGGGCAATGACTCCATTGGGAGGCGATGATCAAACACCCAGGATTGGTCCTGCGCCAGATGTCAGCTCAACACACTGTCAGAGTGTGGAGTTGGAGACCTGGGAGATGGGGGATGCAGCACGCTGCCCTGCAGAACTAATGAGCAGGACCCAGGGCCCAGGGTGCTTGCCCTCAGCCAGCCTGCTCATCTAAGGACCTGGCAGAAGCTAAGGACCCAATCTCTGAATTAAATAGAGCTTATAAAAACAAAACAACAACCCCAAACAAACAAATAAGCAAACAAAACCCCTGACATTTGGACATCTCCAGTGAATAGGCACTCGTGAATAATGATATTCAATTGCTGATTATTACCTAGTGCCAGGCACATACTGTCTCCTTTAATCGGCAAAACAACACCTGAAGGTTGGGCTGTGATTTCCCTGATCTGCACATGGGGAAGGTGCCGAGAGGTTTGGAGGGAGCTATCTCCTATCCTGACAGTCTGACCCCAGAGCTCGCCCTGGTAAACTCTGCACTGACCCGCCTCTCAGGGCCTTCCAGAACAATCTGCACTCCCTGTGAAGGAAAACTCTTCCTTAGGCAGAGGCAAAAATCTATCTTCCTTTAGCAGCCCCTCAGCCCCTCTTTCCTTTTATTTGATCCTCTCCCGACTTAGATAAGACACTCAATCCAATCAATTGTAATATTTGAAGATAAAGAACAATTAGACCAGATAACAGTAAACTATGTGGCTTCGCCTTTGTTCTCAAGCGCCTCCCTGGCCAATTCAAAGGTAGCTCGATATGTGTTCTTCGCTCCCTCTTTGCCCTTCCATTTTCCTCCAGCAGCATGTTAATAGAAGCCAGAGCTTTGACAATTATGCAACTAATTTTTAAGGGATTGACATAATTTACCATTATTCCAGGCAAGGGAAGTTCCTACAGGAGCTAGGGCAGATGAATTGCCCATAGAATTTCACTGCACAAAGGCTTAACGTTTAGTGAAAATCATTGCCAAGGAAAAGATGGGGGTAAAGAATAGGAACATATCTTGTGATTTACATTCAGGTCAGAGGATCAAATGATTCTGATTGGAATTACATTATGGTAAGTGACCCCATCCGTCCTCACACTCTCCGGCACAAGTCTTGTTTTGTGAGACCTTGTGATTGCCCCCGGTGGAGATGTGCTTGGGCTGTTTCCTATTTAAGCAAGTTGCTAGCTCTGAGAAGGCTTCTCGTCTCTGTTTTGTTTTTCTGCGTGTTTTTTTTTTTTTTTTTAACTGCCTCTGTGGACCTAAACAGAATGAGCTGAGTACAGCTCACACATGGCAAACCAACTAATCCTGAAGCCGTAGCTAACACCAGCAGAATCTGCCAGTTTTCAACCTGCCATATCAGAGTCTGCCCATTGGCTGCCTCCACAGTGAGCTGCATAAATACCAAGAATCAATATGCTGCTCTCGAATTGGCATTTCTTGACATATTACCCCTCCATATCTCGAGGGGTTGGAATGAGGGTGAGAGATTACTATTAAGCCGTACCAGCTCAATGATGGACAGTTAGGACCTGGGCTCAACCTATTCAACCTTGCTCAGGCCTGAGGCAGGGAAAACTGGGCAAGGGGTATCTTAAGAGATCCAACCTCAACAGTTTGAGAATGGAAAATACATTTGATGCCCTCATGCTTGCTATCTGCTATGGATTTTGCTCCAAATACTCACAGAAACATTAGGCAACAACCCCTTAACTAATTTCCACTGGGTACAGCCAGTCTGCCTCCTTTAAACATGTCCCAGGCTCTCAGTTTCAATTCCAATTCCACTCCATGTAGAACGAACCCTATCCCTTTACTCCACCCCTTTCCCACCACGACCTGGGTGATGGACTCATTCTATGGTGGGAGTTAGAGATGAGCAGAGCAAGGACAATGGGCCAGGTACAATAGGTCCGTCCCCCAGGGCAGAAGTCTAGCACACCTAGCAAGGGGGAAAAACTGGTAGTACTTGGAGGCAAGTATTGTTGATCAGGACCTCGCCCCTAAGGTACTCTCTCCACCCTAGAATGCCTCGGTCATGCAGGTCACATTCTACTGACCTTTTCTCCCCTGACATGTGGTTCAGTCATGTGGTTGACTCCGAGAACAAGGGGACTGGAGGAAAGACCCATATAACTTCCATAAAATGACAGAAGATGACCAGACAGACCCCAACAGGTAAGCTTAAAGAAGAAAGCAGTTACCTTCTCTGATGGAGTTAAAAGAAGCCCTAGCCCACACCCCAGGGCAGCTCTTTGAGCCACCTCCCTGAAATTTCTCCTCCAGTGTACCTTCTCTTTGCTTGCCCAGTAAATCTTCTCTAGGTAGTTTGAGTCTTGGCTCTGAATTCTTTCCTAGCAGGACTCAAGTACCAAGGTTGCTGAACCCAGGTCATCTAATACCTGGTGCCATTTGTGCCTACAACCAGTCCAGCTGACACCCTCACAAGATATTGTATATCCTTGCTCTATCCCCAAAACAAACTTCCCCTACCCAAAAGACAGGTTCTTCTTATATCCCAAGGATGGCCAGTCACCAAGACTCATTAATTTCACTATCCACAGATAAAGTCAAATCCTTTTAATACAAACCCAAATCTGCTCTGATCAAGCCTGATGGTTTGAACATTTGACCCTTTCCAGAATGTTTTATCTAACTGGTTTTCCCCAGCCCCAGCTCCAAGGAGTGCCCAGTACCACCAGTTCCTCTTCTCCTCCCCTGCAAACTCCAAGCATTTGTGAGGGAGCTAATCCATATCAGGGGTACAGTATGGGACTCTGGCTCTACATCAATTTTGCCTGAAATATTAGAATGGTGAGAGCTGCTCAGAGGACCTTTCCCATTTTGGCAATCAGTCCCATGAGACTTGAATGATTTGGGAAACAGATGGAGTTTTATGGACCATTGGGTTTAAAGTCCCTGAGCACCCAGCTGACTGGATTATAGCCACGGCCTCAAAAGCAAGGATCATGTCTGTTTCACTCCCCAAAGTTTATAGCACCAAGCACGAAGCCTGGCAAACAGGAGACACTTGATGAACTTGTAGATTAAGGAAATGGATTGATAATGCATGTTGAAGTCCTAACCTCCCCCCAGTACTTCAGAATGTGACTGTATTTGGGGGTAGGTCCCTTAAAGAAATAATTAAGATAACATGGACCCTACTCTGATGTGACTAGTGTCCTCAGAAGTAGAGGAGATTAGCCCTGAACAGTTTGGATCAGTGGTTAGAGTGTGGGCCACAGGCAGAAGGGTCAAGGGTTTGATTCCCAGTCAATGGCATATACCTTGGTTGAAGGTTCTCCAGCCCCGGTACAGGTGAATGCCAGAGGCAACCAATCAATGTGTGTCACTCTCTCTCTCCTTCCCACTCTCTCTAGAAATCATTGGGAAAAAAAAAACCATCCTCAGGTGAGGATTAAAAAAAAAAAAAAGTAGAGGAGATTAGGGCACAGACACACAAAAACCATGAGAGGACAAAGGGAAAAGGTGTCAATCTACAAGCAAAGAGGCTGAAGAATAAAATTAACCATTCTGACACCTTGTTCTGAGACTTCTAGCCTCCAGAACTGAGAGAATATAAATTTCTGTTGCTTAAGCCACCCATTCTGTAGTGATTGTATGGTAGTCCCAGGAAACTAATATAAGTGTTTGTGATATCTGATGGAATGGTTATTACATTCTTAATATAGTGCTTGAACATAATAAGAATCAAGTACAGTTAAAGTATTGTTATCATTAGCCATATGTCAAATATGCTCTGATATATAATTACCCTCATATTCTGAATGTTGGGATTTTATTCATGTCCAAATTCCATTTTTTGCCATCCTCTTTATTGATTATTTTTTGCCATCCTCTTTATTGATTGATTGATTAATTGATTGATTGATTCAATTTATTTATTGATTGATTGATTCGATTTATTTATTGATTGATTGATTCGATTTTAAAAGAGAGAGAGAGAGAGAGAGAGAGAGAGAGAGAGAGAGGAAGGGAGAGAGGGAGAACAGAGAGAGAGAGAAACATTAATTTGTTGTTCCACATATTTATGCATTCATTGGTTGATTTTTTAAAAAAATCTATCAGTTGCCTCCTATATATGCCCATACCGGGATCGAACCCACAAATTAGATAAATACCCTGGTCAGGAATCTTGAACCTGCAACCTTTTTTGGTGTATGGGCAAACCAATTGAGCCACCCAACCAGGGCCACTGGTTGACTCTTGTTTGTTCCTTGTCTAGGGTTTGAACCTGCAACCTTCCCATAACAGGACTATGCTCTAAGCAACTGAGCTACCTGGCCAGGGCTTTTGCCATCCTCTTTATGCTTAACTAAATTCTAATCTGCTACATATTGATTTAAATATACACAAAAATCATTTTTCCCCTCTTAAGTATAACTGTTGGACTGAGAAACTAACATCAGCATGAAGAAATACTATATAATTCTTGAATTTAAATAAAATCTTTTCATTTTGGCTAGATTTTCCTTTGTTCCAAATAAGATCCTGAACATTCTCACCCCAAAAATGATATCAGACATTTTACTCAAATTGAATTTGAGTTATTGCCCAATCTAAGAGTAAACTAAATGGTTGGACAACGAATTAGGCATAAGTTCCAAGGTAGTAATTCTTGGACTCAGTTTCTTGAGATGGAGATAAGTCCAGTCAAATAAGAACATGGTGGCAACTGCTATGCAGTGTGGATGTGAGATCAGGGTTTTGCATTAGGTAGGTCTCTTAAAAACACCTACTCTCGCCCTGGTCAGTGTGGCGTAGTTGGTTGGTGTCATCCTGTGCACCTAAAGGTTGCCAGTTCGATTCCCTGTCAGGGGACAAGCAGGAGGCAGCAGTTCAATGTTTTGCTGTCACATCTCTCTCTCTCTCTCTCTCTCTCTCTCTCTCTCTCTCTCTCTCTCTCTCTCTCCCTCCCTCCCTTCCTCTCTCTCTAAAATAAAATAAATCAATAAAAAATATTTTAAAAAACAAACAAAAATTACCTATTTACAATGGCATGAATTAACACAGAAGGGTGAGAAGACCATACAATGCCCCAAATGTTTCAGAGAAAGATAAGTGGGATATATGATTCCTTCCAAAGTGAAAAAAATACCTTTTAAAATTTTTTAAATTGATTTTAGAGAGAGAGGAAAGGAGAGGGAGAGAGAGAGAGAAACAGCCATGCGAGTTGTCTGCTGCCTGTACGCCCCCTACCAGGGATTGTGCCCTGACTGGAAATCAAACTGGTCACCTCTTTGTGCATGAGTCGACACTCAACCATTGAGCCACACCAGCCAGGCACTTTTTTTTTTTAAACATTGACATGTTAATGGTCAGAGGCTATTAATGCATACTTGGGTCAGACAAATAGACAAAAAGACTATAAAACAGAAATAGAGATGCTCCTCTCCAGCTCCATTGCTGCATATTACCATCCAGCCCTGTGATTCTATTGATTTACCTGCGCTATATCAAATTTTAATCACCATAAACCACAGACTCATACAGATCTGCCACCAACAAGTACCCTGAGCAGAAGACTTTGATTAGTTTGGACGCCTCTGAGAAAGTTTTAAGACTGTCTAGCCTGGAAACCTGAAGATAAAAGGAAGCATCTGAAAAAAAGTTTCTTCTATTGTTGTTGTGTTTTGTTTTGTTTTTTTAAACTAGGTATGACATTCTATTTCAAAGTTAGGACTTTCAGAAAATACACGAACAAAAGGAAAAGGATGCAGTTGGAGGGTTAAGGAGAGCAATCCCCTGACAAGTATAATTACCATAAAAAAAATCCCTTGAAAAAAAATGACAAGTTTGAGTCTGTTCCCTGGGCTAAATTACAACATATTAACATTATTATCTTAGCACATATTCATCCTGCAGGTGTTCTCTCGATGTTCCTTTTTCCCAGTGCATGAAATTGAACATTAAACAGGCATGTTCTGCACTGTGGGTCACATACTAGTTTATCAAGATGTTAATAAATGGTCCCCTAGGGAAAGAAATAAGCCAGTCAGAGAAAGATAAATATCACATGATCTCACTCATTTGTGGAATATAATGAACAACATAAACTGATGAATAAAAACAGATCCAGAGACAGAGAAGTATCGATCAGATTGTCAAACCTCAGAGGGAAGGTAGGGGAGAGTGGGGGTAAGGGGGAGAGATCAACCAAAGGCTTGTATGCATACATATAAGCCTAACCAATGGACACAGACACCAGGGGGGGGTGAGGGCATGAGTGGGGAGGTGGGGGGGGGGGAAATGGGGGGATAAAGACACATATGTAATACCTTAATCAATAAAGAAAAATAAATAAATAAATGATCCTAGAGAATGTGCATACTATATCTCACATAGAGATTTATAATGCCCCTAAGAGTATTAAAGACCTAGAGAACTTTTATAATTATGGAACTTGTATAAGTTGCCTTAATCCATGGTTTTCCATGGACTATTTATTAACATCTCAAGAAACAATGTTCTGCCAATCAAGATGTGTGATGTGTTGGCTTAAACACTATTGTTTCTATGCCTAATGTCTGGGCACATCTCAAACATCGCAGCTCTGCATTAAGAGAAGATGAGACACATACCTGATGTGTACCCTAAACAATCAATTTATTTTTCTCTGAAATGTCCAGGTAATTTAGCCACAGGCACTTTATTTCTTAGCTCATGTCAATAGTAGACTTAACTCTCATTTCTCTTAGCACATGCAGACACAGCTGTAAATACTTTTAGAAGCATCATTTATTATCCGCAGACCTAGATGAAACTGCCATCCTTAGACCTGACTGCACATCAAGGCCATAGTATGGGGTAAACTAGAACAACAGTCCAGCCAGCATGGTTCAGTGATTGAGCATTGACCTATGAACCTGGAGGCCATGGTTTGATTCCCGGTCAAGGCACTTGCCCGGGTTGTGGACTCGGTCCCAGTGTGGGGCATGCAGGAGACAGCCAATCAATGATTCTTTCTCATCATTAATGTTTTTATATCTCTCTCCCTCTCCCCCCTTCTCTGAAATAAATAAGTGAATATATCCTATCTAATAAAAGATTAATATGCAAATTGACTGTACCTCTGCTACATCCACAAGCCACGCCCACCAGCCAATCAGGAGCAAATGCGCAAATTAACCCAACCAAGATGGCTGTGGCCACAGAGAGAGCAGGAGGCTTGGGTTTACCCGGCAATGGAGGAAGCCAAGTTTTCCACCTGCCTTGGCCTGCCTTGGCCTCCACTTAAGGCTACAAAGTTTCAATTATAGAAGATAAATAAATCCCAACAAAGATGGTGGCAGCCACGAGCTGGAGAGAGTAGGAGGCTTGGGTTGCCCCCGGCGATGGAGGAAGCCAAGCTCCCGCAGCCCTCGCCTGCCTTGGCCTCCACTACAAAGTTTCAATTATATAAGATAAATAAATCCCAACAAAAATGGCTGTGGCCACGTAGTAAGCAGGAGGCTTGATTTGCCCCCGGCGATGGAGGAAACCAAGTTTCCGCAGCCTTGGCCTACCTTGGCCTCTGCTTAAGGCTACAAAGTTTCAATTATAGAAGATAAATAAATCCCAGATACCAGGGCCTCTGCTTGGGTCGCCGGGGGGAGTGGCCAGCCTGCAAACCACCACAGGCCCCTCGCCCAGGCCGCCCCATGCCCCAAGGGAGCCCCCACCCTGATCTGGGACACCCTTCAGGGCAAACAAGCCGGTCCCCATCTGTGCACCAGGGCTCTATCCTATCTAATAAAAGAATAATATGCAAATTGACCATCACTCCAACACACAAGATGGCTGCCCCCATGTGGTCAAAGATGACTGACCCCATGTGGACACAAGATGGCTGCCACAAGAAGGTCAACAGGGGAGGGCAGTTGGGAGGGACCAGGTCTGCAAGGGAGGACAGTTGTGGGCAATGAGACCAGCAGGGGAGGGCAGTTGGGGGTGATCAAGCCTGCACGGGAGGGCGGTTAGGGGTGACCAGGCCAGCAGAGGAGGAAAGTTGGGGGTGACCGGGCTTGCAGGGAAGGGCAGTTGGGGGGACCCACACCTGCAGGGGAGAGTAGGGGGGACCCACACCTGCAGGGGAGAGTAGTTGGGGGGACCAGGCCTGCAGGGGAGGGCAGTTAGGGGGAAACAGGTTGGCAGGGGAGCAGTTAGGCATAAATCAGGCTGGCAGGGGAGTGGTTAGGATGTGATCAGGCTGGCAGGCAGAAGCGGTTAGGGGCAATCAGGAAGGCAGGCAGGCGAGCAGTTGGGAGCCAGCAGTCCTGGATTGTGAGAGGGATGTCTGACTGCCCATTTAGGCCCGATCCTACTAGTTCAGGCATAAACGGGCATTCGGACATCCCTCGAGGCATCCCAGATTGGAGAGGGTGCAGGCTGGGCTGAGGGACACACACCCCCGTGCACGAATTTCGTGCACCAGGCCTCTAGTATATAGATAAATTAGAGCCCTAACCGGTTTGACTCAGTGGATAGATCATCAGCCTATGGACTGAAAGGTCCCAGGTTCAATTCTGGTCAAGGGCATGTAC
This sequence comes from Ia io, assembly GCA_025583905.1. Classification (NCBI taxonomy): domain Eukaryota; kingdom Metazoa; phylum Chordata; class Mammalia; order Chiroptera; family Vespertilionidae; genus Ia; species Ia io. The sequence goes on along the minus strand of JAJQQW010000011.1, from coordinate 62,302,299 downwards.
TTTGGTTGTGGGCACATCCCCAGTAGGAGGTCTGCATGAGGCAGCTGATCGATGTTTCTCTCTCATCGATGTTTCTAACTCTCTATCTCTCTCCTTCCTCTCTGTAAAAAATCAATAAAATATATATTTTTAAAAAAATTAGAAGAACACATGACCCCCATACTTTGTGTCCCTTGATTTTATATCTAATTCTGTCTCACTAGTCCTATGTTAAGGTACTTAATCTCTTTGAGGCTCAGTATTTTATTGATCAACATATCTATTGCACAGTCATTCTAATGTCTGAAGTTCCAAGAAACTATCGGTTCTGAATTCAAAGGTACAAAGTTTGTTAAACATTTTAAATACTCCTGCCTTAGTCAGAAGCTCTATTTTAATATGTACCAGGAGAGGGACCCATTAAAAAGCATTTTAAGTATAGGAAATTATTTGGAAACAAACACAGAAGGAAAGTTAGAGATAACTCAGAATATCCAGTCATGTGGAGTAAGCATGATTTCTGATAATGTTTTTGCAATGAACAGGTATTGCTGTTGCAATAAAAGAAAACAAACCAACAGGAGTTTTATGTTTGTTTCTAAGTCTTAAGTGAGTTTCCACTGATACAGAAACCCTATTGTGGGCGGCTCATCAAACATTCCAGACAAAATGTGCAAACCAAAATCAAGTTTTAGATAAACAGGTCTATGCCTCAGAAAGGCAGGGGGCATAGCATCAGCACCACAGGTAGATAATCAAATGCATGACAGGAATTTGAGGGTGAATCCCTGAAGAATTCCTCGTAGCAATTAAGAGAAGGAAAGAAGGGATAGAGAGGAAGAGGGAGGGAATGAAGGATGGCAGGGGAAATGAAAGCAACCTGGCTGCTCTGCCAATCCACAATTTTAGCATCATTACCATTAGTTGAGCTCCTGGTTTTCTGAGGACCCTGCTAAATGCAAAGGCCCCTGGGACACACGAAACCTTGTCAGCTCCCTTGCCCACTAAGAGCATGACTGTAAAAATCAGTCTCAGGAGATGTAGGTTAAAAAAAGGAGCTACTGAGAAAGGGAACTTGTACAAATGTTTCAGCTAAGTTTTTGTAGTTTTGTTTTAAATCTGTTTTTGTTGATTTGAGACAGAGAGGAAAAGAGAGGGAGAGAAAGAGAGACACTCATATGAGAAACATTCATCGTCTGCCTCCTGCACATCCCCTACTGGCAATTGAGCCTGCAACTCAGGCATGTTGCCCTGGTGGAGAATGTAACTGGTGACCTTTCCCTGCACAGGACAACAGGGCTCAACCAACTGAGCCACACCAGCCAGGACTCAGCGGAGTTTCCCAGTCCTGGCTGTACATGGGCATCACCTGAGAACGTTTGAACTGGCTGATGGTCGAGCTCCGCTCCAGAGCAACTGAATTAGAATCTCAGGGTTGTGAAGTCCCCCGCCGCCCCTCGGGGCCGGGTGTGGGGGGAGGTGCTAATGTGTAGTTGGCATCCAGCAACACACAAGGTAGGTAAAAGAGAATTAAAGGCAAATCTTAGTGACTTTTCAGTTTTGCTGAATGCTCCTAAAAAAACAAGAGTAATTTCTTTTCCTAGATTGCATATTTGAAAATGTTCAGGTTACAACTGCCTGAGGAAGAAACTGAGATGATAGTGAATTTACCCTTATTGCTGACCATCAGGCTAAGATGCCCTCTCCTCTCTTGCCTAGTAAATCCAGGCTGGTAAGTGAAAGGTGTTTCTCTTTCTTTAATGAGTGAGGCTCTACTCTGCAGCCTGGGGTCTTCACCAGGTGAAGACAGAGACAGAGAAGATGCCAGTGATGGGATAGAATCGGAGAAGAGCCTGGGACTTGTTCAGCTGTAATACTAGCCTGTTTAGCTGTAACTTGAGTCTTTCTAGAATTCAGTGCAGTAATCAAGGCTCTAGTTAGTTGGGTTGAATTATTTGAGACTTTACCATAATATTCAGCAGGACAATCTGTTTATACATTTATATCTGTCTTGTTCTTCTTTTGAAAAGATAAGATGGAATGGAAATTTTATCCTGCCCCTCTCTCCTTGGAAAATGGACAACCTTCTTTGTCCCCAGTTCTAGGACCTTTTTAGTCATTCCCCACCTCCATCCCGCCCCTAAATTGCCCCCTTTGCCACCTGCTTCCACACAAGTTAATGACATCTTTGGGTTTCAGAAGCTGATCTAAAGACAATTCCCACCCATGCATTTGTTTAGAAGATTAGGTCCATCAAGGTACCATCACACTGAAGTTACCCCAGAGTGGGAGGGGAAAGAAGGAATGGGCCGCACTGATGGGGATAAGAAAGGAGAAATTATTCCACTGGTGGCTTTTCCTCCACCAGAACTAACAAACCACCTTTTCATGCACCAGCAGGGGTCAGAGCCTCTGTGCATACATGAAATTCTGCAATAAACCATGCATGTTCAGGTACGAATGGAGTGGATGCCCCTCACCAGGCCAAGAGTAAGAAAAATAGCAGTGTGGCAATTCCACACTGAAAAACTCGCTTCTAGACTTCCGTAAGATCCTCAGAGCTCTTGGGAAAGGGCCAGCCATATTAATATGCCCTTGAATAATAAAAGCAAGAGCTATTCTTGTTTATGAGCTTTATAGAGCAAACACATACCCATTACACATATTACCCAAAGAGATTTTCAGAGGAATGGAAATTTTCAGATTGTCTCTAAAGGAGTCATTTGGTTCATTTGAGAATATGTACCACAGGAGAAAAAGTACCAGAGGGTGTCCTGATTCTTGGAGAAGAAAATTTGGTTTGCCAATTATTTCTCCTAAAATACTCCACTCTGTTAATAATCAAAATGACACAAAGCACAGAGATAAGATCCTCCATTTAACAAAAGAACATTGAACGTCTACCTATTTTCAGCAATGGTGTTGATGTGATATGGAACATATTCACGGGGATCATAATTCTTACCAGATTTATGGGGGGGGGAATTGGAGAGATTTGAATGCATGTAAAGAAAGTTTGTGAAATCAGAATACAGTTGCTTTATATATATATTTTTAATCCTTACTCAAGGATATGTTTATTGATTTGAGAGAGAAAGGAGGAGACAGAGAGAGAGGGAGAAACATGGATGTGAGAAACATGTACCAGTTGCCTCTCCTACCCACCCAACCAGGAATAGAACCAGAAACCTAGGTGTGTGCCCTGACCAGGAATCAGATTTGGTATACAGGATGGCACTCCAACCTGGCCAGGGTTTCTTTTTTTTTCTTTTTAACAAGAAAAATTCTTGTTTTCCCTGAAAGAACCCTAGGAGGAAATTCTATTCAATTTTTTTTTTTCACCAAATATAAGAATAAAGACAAAATGAAAATGTACACTGCCAGCCCTTTTGAATTTTTGAATGTCATGACTGGATTCTGCTTGTTAGAAATCTGTATTGCTTTTAGAATTTCTAAAAAGTAATTTTTTTAACCTCACCCAAGGATATGTTTATTCATTTGAGAGAGTGACTCAGTTGGTTGGAGCATCCTCCTCCCATACGCAAAAAAGGGTTCAGGTTCCATCCCCAGTCAGGGTGCATAGGGGAGGCAATTGATCAATCAATCTTTCTTTCTCTCTCTCTCTTTCTCTCTTCCTCTCTCTTTCACTCTCTCTACCTTTTTAAAATCAATAAACATATCTTTGGGTAAGGATTAAATATATATTATATATATATACATATATATTCATACAATGTTTATATTCATGACTGTGTGGCACATTCATTGGAGAATAGACTTAAAGATCATGTTCTGAATATGGTCTAGCACTCTGAATAGTTCAATATAATGTACATGTCAAGTTTGTACACAGTGCAAGGTATTCCCTCCAGCACAGTGTATTTCTATGAGTTGGATGCATCATACTCACCTGGAAAACTTCAAAAATTCACATTTCTTTACCTCATTTGAGACATTCTGAATTAGACTGGGTTGGGGAGCCCAGAAACATGAATTTTGCAAATGACTTATCAAATTAGAAAATCCTGCTCTAAGTACCATGGATTCCGAACAAGGTCAGGAAAGCCCACACAATGCTGTAATGGAAACATTCCACACTTTTTACTTTTAATTAACCTTTGCCACTATCTCTAAACATTTATTGAACACTTTGTGCAGGAACGATTGTAGAATCTTTTCATGTATCCCATCGCATACAATGCCAATTTTTGAGGCAGGTGCTAACCATATTCCCCATTTTACTGATGAGGAAATGCAAACACAGAAATGCTGAGTGATTCACCTAAGGCTACACATCCTATAAGAGATGGAGCCAGGCTTTGAAACCAGACCATCTGACTTCAGAGGCCGCATGCTTACCCAGGTCACTGTAAAATTCCAAGTAAATAAAGAGGTAAAGGTTGAATTCATATTACTGGTTCTCAAGGCTTTCTACCATGCAAACAGAGTCAAGGTGAGCCTGATTCCTGTATCTGGATCTGTGTTTTTTTAAATGGGGTCTCTGGACTGCTTCGACATCCCCTGGGGTAGGCACCAGAAGCAGGGGCTGTGTAAAAATTGAATTCTTGGATTCTAATCCACACCCATTGCACCTAGTTTCAGGGAAGGAAAAAAAGGAAGAATCTATTTTACTACGTTCCCCCAGGTGATTCCTACGCACAGTAAAGTTTGAGAACCATTGTATTAGGTAACTATAAGTCCATAGCAGCAAGATTAAACTCGCAGGTAATGAAGTTAATTTCCCTCCCCTTAGATTATGATCTAAAGGATAGGGTTAAGGCTGTGGTTCTTAGTCAAGAGTGATTTTTCCTCCCAGGGACACTGGCTGGAGATATGTTGGTTTGTTGCAAGTGGGGTGATGCTACTGGTGGATATATCCTATGGATGCCACTAAACACCCTATAATGTAGAGGACAGCCTCCACAACAAAGAATGATGTGGCCTGAAATGTCAATAGTGCTGAGGTTGAGAAATTCTGCATTAATGCATTAAGAAGGAGAACAACCTTGTCTCCCACGGTAGCAGCCTCCTCTTGTAGGGACAACTTTTTCATTGTCTCCTCTACCCACCATTCCTACCATCCCACCATTATTCTAAAATTTAGGCTTCGCTAAAATATCCTCTCTCCACCTTTCCACATAGTCGAATTTTACTGTTACTTCATGTACTACTACTTCCAAATGCTCCCACTCTTATTTCCCTTAACCTAAAACCAAGTTTCACTAGGTGGTTGGATGGCTAGGAATCATAAAATTTAGAGCTGAACTCAGCTGATCCTTCCAAACATTTTCCAACAAGGAGAAGCTGAGGCTGTTAGGATAGTAGAAAGTACAAAAGCTTTAGATTCAGGCAGATCAGATTTTCAACTACAGCTTTGCCCTTCACCAGATAGGAGACATCAGGATGCTATTTTCACTTTTTTCAAGCCTTCCCTACAAACCTCACAAGGTGTCTGCGAGGACATATCAAAATGCCTATGTGATGTGCCCAGGCGGTATGCACAGGAAGCACACAGCACCTTTTGGGTCCCTTTTCTTTCCCAGAGACTTTCAAAGGCTTGCCTGAAATATCAAACTAAAAATACCTCATCCTTAATGTGTCCTAATTGGGATGCTAGGCAGGTTTTAACTGTAAGGTCTCAACCACTTTTTGAGTTGGGCACTGTGATTAACTCCATTCTCACAGATGAGAAAATTGATGAGAGGTATGGAACTGGCCCAATGTTGCACTGCTAGTTAATACAGTGCCTGATTTTACAGCTCTGGGGGCCCAGTTTCTGGACACTCTTACTTACCACATACTATACTACTCAAGAAACTGACAAGACCACAGGTCTCCCTTTTCCAAGTTAAGAATTCTTTCTATTACTCCACAAACGTTGGCTTTGTCCCTGCAAGTAAATAATAAATGGTAAAAGCAGAGGTTATGCTTAATGCTTATTTTCTTTCCCTTGTGATGCAGAGCTCATAGACGGTGTTCAATAAATAATTGTTAATGGACTGATAAGGAAAATAAATCAATGGCAACCTGCAAAATTAATTTTGTCACTCTGTCAGTTTCAATTAATCCTATTATGGGTTGAAAATTATATTTTGTTCTCCATTCAAAAGCCAGGCTACATAACTGCAATGAAGAAGCTTGTTCAGCCTCCATTATTGTCTTGTGATCTTATAGAAGCAGGTGATGTTTCTCTGAATCAAAACTACAGAGCATCACTCACGGTGTATGCCGAGTCCCAAGACATGAGTAAGGGACCTTTGGTCCCATAGGAAGGCTGTCTTTATTCCATACTAGAGGCCCGGGGCACAAAATTCTGCACGGGTAGTTTCCCTAGGTCTGGCTGGTGATCAGGGCTGATCTGTGGGGTGACCGGCAGGGCGATCCGGGGGGCCCCTGCTGGCACCTGCCTTAGCCAGACTGGCGCCACCCGCTCACCAGCCTCTCTCCCTGCAGCCACCACCCCTGGTGACCTCTCTTGGTGGGGTGATGGAGAGGCCCCCACTGGCACCCACCTGGGCTGGCCTGGGGACTGCAGGCAGCTCCTGCATTGAGCGTCTGCCCCCTGGTAGTCAGTGCACATCATAGCAACCAGTTGTTCCACAAGTTGTTTCCCTGTTCAGTCAATTTGCATATTAGGCTTTTATTATATAGGATGGTTAATAATGTTTCTGAGCTACAAATTCACCTTTCCCTCAATTGCATATCCCAAAGGAAGGTGAAAGAAAAGGTGTGAACATCACTTCCTTACTGCAGGCTCTCTCACTGGCGGCCTCAGGTGGGTCTTACAGGAGGTGCTAGAGAGATAAAAATGGATGTTCTTGACCCTGTCAGAGCTAAGGCCACTCTGTTTTCTGTTCTGAGATATCTGGAGACTAATTAATAGGAGAAAATATGATGGAGGTAATGGCAAAAATGATGTGAGCCCTTGTCTGGGCCCTTCTCTGAAGTCACTCACAGTGGTGTTTTGTTTGGCACAGGGAGAGGTTTAAAGTTTTAAGATCATTAAATTATTTCTTGTTCTCCAGAGGAGGGGAAGGTGTTAGCATCTCCATTTCACAGGAAACAGAGAATAAAAGGAAAAGAGAGAGTGGATTCACAGCCTGGAAGTCTAACACCAACTGACCACTCTTATCTCAAGAGATGGCGCATGGGAGCCCCGTGGAAACAGGAGAGGTGAAGACATTGAAAAGCAAAAGCAAGATGTAGTCAGGGTTCCACTGGAGGTGGGGTCAGTGTGTGCTGAGAGAATGTTGTTTATGAGAATGTGTTATGTGGCTCATGGTTGGTTTGGAGTACTTAGCATTTATACTACAGTCCTATAATTCTGGCAGAGGGTCCCTGTGTATTCCCATGGCTGTCTAATGAAACAAACAAAACTTTAAAATCCATTGTCCAGATCTCTGACCTATTCTGGAGAAGTGTACATCAGTTAGTTAATTAAGACCCTTGAGTGATTGACTCATTAAGGACCATTGACCACAACACTGTTCTGTCCCAGAAAGGGGGCTTGAAGGAGGATGACAAGAAAGGCTGAGGCATGGGATGTGGGTTCATGAGTGGAAGAGATATGCAAGAATGGCCCATATAAAGGCCTGATTATTTGCATTTTAGATAAGTAAACAAGTAATTTTTGTCATATTTGTGGACCTGTAACAAGAATAGACACACTTTTTCTACAGACTACTAGTCCTGTTGTAGCTTTTCCCCTGAGGTCTTTAGGCAGAAAGATGCAGAAGTGGCATAATGCCATCCCTCTCCCTGAAGACTGTCTAAAAGATTGGGTCTCTCTTTGGTTCCTAGTCAGAAATACTATTTATTCTTACTGGCCAGGCTCCTTCTTTAACTAGAAATATAACTAAGAGAGATGCAACTCTGAGCTACAGTTTAACAACAATGAGAATATGACAATGATGAAGAAGGAGAAGGAGAAGAGAAGGAGAAGGAGAAGGAGAAGGAGAAGGAGAAGGAGAAGAAGAAGAAGAAGGAGAAGGAGAAGGAGAAGGAGAAGGAGAAGGAGAAGGAGAAGAGAAGGAGAAGAGAAGAAGAAGGAGAAGGAGAAGGAGAAGGAGAAGGAGAAGGAGAAGGAGAAGAAGGAAGAAGGAGAAGGAGAAGAAGAAGGAGAAGGAGAAGGAGAAGAAGAAGAAGAAGAAGAAGAAGAAGAAGGAGAAGGAGAAGGAGAAGGAGAAGGAGAAGGAGAAGGAGAAGGAGAAGGAGAAGGAGAAGGAGAAGGAGAGGAGAAAGAAGGAGAAAGAGAAGAGGAGAAGGAGAAGAAGAAGAAGAAGAAGAAGAAGAAGAAGAAGAAGAAGAGGAGGAGGAGGAGGAGGAGGAGGAGGAGGAGGAGGAGGAGGAGGAGGAGGAGAAGGAGAAGGAGGAGAAGGAGAAGGAGAAGGAGAAGAAGAAGAAGAAGAAGAAGAAGAAGAAGAAGAAGAAGAAGAAGAAGAAGAAGAAGAAGGAGAAGGAGAAGGAGAAGGAGAAGGAGAAGGAGAAGGAGAAGGAGAAGGAGAAGGAGAAGGAGAAGGAGAAGAAGAGGAGAAGGAGAAGGAGAAGGAGAAGGAGAAGGAGAAGGAGAAGAAGAAGAAGGAGAAGGAGAAGAAGGAGAAGAAAAAAAGAAGAAGAAGAAGAAGAAGAAGAAGAAGAAGAAGAAGAAGAAGAAGAAGAAGAAGTAGTAGTAGTAGTAGTAGTAGTAGTAGTAGTAGTAGTAGTATGGTGCACTTACTATTCACCAAAATGATTCTATGAATTTATATATATTCTCCATTTACTCCTCACAAAGTCCTATGAAGCCAATATTATTATTATCCCCATATGTCAAGTGAGAAATCTGTGTCACAAAAAGGTGAAGTAGCTTGCCCAAACTCACACAACCAGAAAAAGATGGCTTTGATATTTGAACTCAGAAAGTTCAATGATGTTGCACAAAAACTTACCATAGTGTCCACCCGTATAATCACTGGGGAAACATGTTTTCAGTTTCAACTCCACATAAGAACAGACTTCCTGTGACAGAGGGATGATGTTTACCACCCACTATACTAAACCTGCAGAAAACAGTGAGTTCCCAGCATGGCAACTCCCAGAAAGAATCAAGGATAGAGAATCAAGATGCTGGAGTATCATGCAACCATTTCCTTACCTGGCAAAGAAGCAAAGACACTTGCTACCAGAGGCTTTCAATTCAGGCCTGACCGGGGTTCAAGTCTGGATCCAGCACTTAGCGGTGACTTCAAATGAGTTACTTGACCTATTGATGTCTTGTTTCCCTAACCCTGGGAAAGTACCACCTGTCTCATAGGGCTTATTACAAATAATGAATGTGATAATGTAAGAAAAGCAGCAAGCATAAGCTCTACCAGGTAGTTGACACTCATTAATTGACTGTAATTAACATCATTAGCATCATATTGGAAGAGAGCCAGTGTTGTGTCAAATAAGGTGAAGAAGCCTCTGACCAAGCACAAAAGTTTTACTATGATTTCTCAGTGATTAATAATGAGATGCCTGAATGAAGAATGGAGACCTCCTGCACTGATGCAGTTGCCAGAGGGTGATGTCATGGACTTGTCAGAACCCTGGATAGACAGGCCTATAACTTCAGACATCCTGAATGAGGTTATTAGCAGTTTCCAATAAAGAAGAAAATGCAAATTGGTGACATAGGCCACTATATAGCCTTTAGAGTTTGCTGAATGTGTGACTGAGACAAAATAAATTAAGTATAGATATTTACTGCTTTTCCCCCTCTCTTCTTCTGAGGAGGCAAGCTGCTTCTCTATGGAAACAGAGTGATGAGCAAAGATGCAGAAGTAAAGAAGTTGTGGATAAGTAGAAAGTGAAAATAAAGATACAGAGGGTCAGAAAAGAGAAGGGGGTGGGAAAGATTCTAGGAGTGGGGTTCTGAATATAATAATCACAGCTAATGTTTCATTAGAACGTTTCACATACCAGGTCCTACTTTAGGTTTGTAATATATAAGTTATCTCATCTTCACAAGCACGCTATCATTATTCCCCTTTTATAGATGAGTGTACTTTTTGACAGGGTGTGCAGAACTTCAGGGTAGCCCAGCAAAGTGGAAAAACCAAGATTCGAACCAGACAACTGGAATTCCAACTCTATTATTCACTGTGCTGTATCAGAAGAGACTGTGGCAAGAGCATGAAAAAAGACATCTGAGGAAAGGAACAGTTTGCCTAGAAAAAAAAATTTAAGCAAATTTTTGATGCATAAATCCATGGCCCACTGTATGTCCTTAGTCAAAACATCAGTAGAGATCCATTGAAGTTCTTCAAAGTGTTCTGATCTAAACCTGTGCTTCCTTTGGAACATGCAACCCCTACAGAGACTGGTCTTAGAGCTAGATCCAGAAAGTTCACTGGTATTTAGGTTACATATACAAATATAAACTACCCATCATTGTCTATGTATATTGAGGATTTTAAAAAATATATACATTTGGGGGAAATTTCCTACAGACTTGCACTTAAATACAGATATCTAGGTTCCCCTACCCCTAGTGTGGCTAAAGACAGGTAAGCAGCCTCACTGAAGCAATACCTTAGCTAAGCCCATTTTGCCTGACCTACCACCTACAATCCTGGTCTCCACTTTCCACCCTAGAAAAAGAGCCCACATGGGCATTTCTCGCTCCTTATTGCTGCTGAGTTCCATTTCCTGGGAGACCTGCTTGATCTCTCTCATCTTATCTGATCCTTAGACTCAACATATTTCCTATGAGGATTTTACATCCATTTGGCCTCCCTAGTTCTTCCTCCATTTCTTAACAAACCTCCATTGCTTAACAAAGCCCATGGCCAAGGCCTACTTTTGATTCTCAGAGTGGACACCTAATTCCCCTTGTGAAGTTCTATCTTCTCTTCTCCTGCTTCAATAATAGTAAAGAGATGAGTCTTCAATGACTTTCATGAATAGGGACAAAGAGTAGGACTAACGTTTTATCAATATGTGCGCAGTCGAGTACCCAAATATGTATGTGGGCATCTTAGAAGGCATGTTAGTCATCCCATGATGGCCATGAATTGGTTCAGCATTGAGAGAAACATCTTTAAATCTACAAACTTCTTAAAAGTTGTAAATTGTCCGTCTTAAAAAGGCAACGGTCAAATGGGACTCTTTGTTGAGATGATGCAGGGATGATTCAATACATGCAAATCAATAAATGTGATGCACATTAAGAGAATAAAGAATGAATTCATATCCTTAGCCAGTTTGGCTCAGTGGAATAAGCATCAGCCTGAGGACCAAAGGGTCTTGGGTTCGATTCTGGTCAAGGGCATGTACTTGGTTGCAGGCTCCTCCCCGGCCGGGGCCCTAGTCAGGGCTCATGCGGGGAGACAAGCAATTGATGTGTTTCTCTCACATCGATGTTTCTCTCTGTCTTTCCCTCTCTCTTCCACTCCCCCCCCAACCAAAAAAAAAAAGTATCAATGGAAAAATATCCTCGGGTGAGGATTAAAAAAAAAGAAGAAGAAATTCATATGATCATTACAGTAGATGCAAAAAAAGCATTATTCAAAATTAACATCTTTTGACAGATGAATAAATAATAACTACAAGTAGAATGCATATTATTTAGCCACAAAAAAAGGAAATTCTTCTATTTGTGACAACATGGATAAAATTGGAGGGCTTTATGCTAAGTGAAATAAGAATAATACTTATATGTGGAATCTGAAAAGTAAAGCTGATTGCCCTGGCCAATTAGGCTCAGTGAGTAGGAGCGTAGTCTGTACACAGAAAGTTTACAGTTTTGATTCCTGGTCAGGGCACCTAACCTGGTTTAATCAATCCCTGGTTGGGGCCCATATGGGACACAACCAATCAATATTTCTTTCTCACATTGATGTTTCTCTCCCTCTCCCCCTCCCTTCCTTTTTCTTTAAAATCAATAAAAACATATCCTCAGGTGAGGATTAAAACAAATAAAAGAAAAAGAAAAGGAAAAGCCAATTTCATAGACATAGAGAATAGAATGGTAATTTCCAAAAACTGTGTGAGGGGGGATAGAAAATGTAAATCAAAGGTCACAAAGTTTTAGTTATAACAACAGTAAATTCTGATGATCTAATATACAACAAGGTGACTATGGTTAACTAGAGGCCTGGTGCACGAAATTCATGCATGGGCAGGGGTGTCTCTCAGCCCAGCCTGCACCCTCTCAAATCCAGGACTTGCTTGATCTCCCCTAACCACCTCTGCCTCAGCCCCTGCACTCGGGACCCAGGCTTCCCTCCTCCAGCCAACTCCAGGCACCTGGGACCTGGGCCGGCTTCGCCCAGGCTCGGCTTTGTCAGAAAGGATGTTGGAAGGTCATCTGGTCTAATTAGCATATTACCCTTTTATTAGTAGAGTTAATATGGCATTATATAGTTGAAAGTTGCTGAGAGTAGATTTTAAGTATTGTCATCACACACACAAACAACACAGTTAACTATGTGAGGTGATGGATGCGTTCATCATCTTGATTTTTTTCTTCTTTTTTTTTTAATTTCTTTATTGATTAAGGTGTCACATATTTGTCCTCATTCCTTTATTCCCATCCCACACCCCTCCCCACGGATGCCCCACCCCCCTGTTGTCCCTAACCATTGGTTAGGCTCGTATGCATGCACACAAGTCCTTTGGTTGATCTCTCCCCCCTATCCCCACCTTCCCCTACCCTCCCTCTGAGGCCCGACAGTCCGATCGATGCCTCCTTGTTTCTGGGTCTGTTCTTGTTCATCAGTCTATGTTGTTCATCATTTCCCCTAGATGAGTGAGAGCATGTGTTACTAGAAATATACTTATAAGAACCGAATGTGAGACGAGCAATAATAGTTATGCTGATAGGCAAATGAATCAGTCTGTAGTAAGTTTCTTTCTGGACCAACAGTTCTTTTGAGACCCAATTTCAATGTCCACCAGATCCTTATGTGTACATGTCGGCACTGACTTTTCAGCTCTGGATGGTGGACAAATGATGGTAATGTAGGTCCGACTCCCTCTGGTTTGGTCTCGCCCGGACCCAGGGGCATGGCTTCACCCGGACTCAGGGGCGCGTGGCCTCACCCGGAGCCAGGGGCGTGTGGCCTCACCCGGACCCAGGGGCACGTGGCCTCTCCTGGACCCCGGGGCGTGGTTTCACCCAGACCCGGGACCCAGCCACGCCTGGATCCAGGGGCGCACGGCCTCACCCAGACCCAGGGGTGCATGGCCTCTCCCGGACCTCAGGGGGGCAGCCTCACCCGGACCCAGGACCCAGCCTCACCTGGATCCAGGGGCACACGGCCTCACCCAGACCCGGGATCCAGCTACACCCGGACCCAGGGGCGCGTTGCCTCACCCGGACCCAGGGGCATGCGGCCTCACCTGGATCCAGGGGCGCGTGGCCTCGCCCGGACCCAGGGGCGCGCAGCTTTACCCATACCCAGGACTCAGCCTCACCTTGACCCGGGTCCAAGCCTCGCCCGGACCCAGGGGCGCGCAGCCTCACCCGGACCCAGGACCCAGCGGGGCTTCATCTTCTTGATCCCAATTCCTGTTGGTCAATTCCCTCTCAGCAATTCCTTCGGCCATTTTCTCAAAGCTCCAGGGCGGCTGCCACGGAATTCATTGGGCGGCGGGCTCGGCGAAGCTCCGGTGCGCCCGGTGCGCGACGGCAGGCTGGTCTGAGGTCGTTGCGGCAGCACTCGGGTCTGCAGTGGCGACCAGTCGCCGGGCAAGTGCTCCTGGATCCAGGACCCAGCGGGGCCTCGTCTTCCCGATCCCAACTCTCATCGGTCAATTCCTTCTCAGCAATTCCTCCGGCCATTTTCTCAAATCTCTGGGGCGGCTGCCGCGGAACTCACTGGGCAGTGGGCTCAGCGAAGCTCCAGTGCGCCCGGTGCGCGGCGACGGGCTGGTCCGAGGTCGCTGTGTCGGCGCTTGGGTCTGCAGCAGCGGCCGGTCGCCAGGTGTGCGCACCTGGCCGCTTCCGGTGCGCTGAGATTCTCGAAGGACTCGGAGGTCAGCAAGCACGGGGTCTCCCACCCCATGTCTCCCAGGGGCTCATCTGTCCATGCTCGGCAGCGAGTGGAGCTGTCCCCTCAGCCGGAGACCGCCGGGGGAACTGCGCCGAGCACGTTCCAGGCCGCCATTGTGTCGCCAGAGCCCTTGATTTTGGTAATCATTCCACAATACATACATATATCACATCATTACATTGTACACATCAAACATATATGATTATATTTGTCCAATATGTATTACTGAGGTTGGAGAAAAACAAAAAGAATCGCCATTTTCTGCTTACCAGAACTCAATAGGAGAAGAAGATTGGCTTTCTAGTTCCATATTGTCATGTGTTCTTTTTTTAAAAATATGTTTTTATTGATTTTCAGAGAGAAGGAGAGGTTGCCTCCTTTACACACCCTGACCAGGGATCAAACTGCAACCTGGGCATGTGCCCTAAGGGGAATCGAACTGGTGAACTGGTGAACTGGTGACCTTTCGGTGCAGACGACAACACTCAACCAACTGAGCCCCACTGGCCAAGGCCACATTGTTGTTTTTAACCACTCCATGTTGCTAAGGTTTCTAAGAAAATATTTGCAGGGTGTTTGGGTAATTATGCTATACCAATGTCCAGGTGGAAGGGAAGCACAGTAGATAAATTACTAAACAGCAAAGTCACTTTTTTACAGGAATTAACCCAAATGTCATTTTCTCACCCATAGCCTCTTCTGACAACTCTAATTAAAACCTCAACCCTGGTCCCGGCTGGTGTTTCTCAGTGGTGAGAGAGTCGGCCTACAGACCTAAGGATCGTGGGTTCAATTCCTGGTCAAGGGCACATACCTGGGTTCAGGTTCAATCACTGACCCCAGTCTGGGAACATGCAGGAGAAAACCAATTGATGTGTCTCTCTGACATCAGTGTTTCACTCTCTCTCCCTCTCTCTCTTCTCCTCCCTTCTGCCCTTCCACTCTCTAAAATCAATGGAAAAAATATCCTCGGGTGAAGTATTAAGAACAACAATAAAAAAACCTGCAACCCTCTACTCCCCAAACTTCCTGCTGCTCTATGTTTCCTTTTTCCAAAGCACTTGCCACTTACTAATTATTAAGTTACATATTTATTCTGTCTATCATTTATTACCTGTTTTCTACTATTAGAATTCAGTTCTGCACGGGTAGAGATCTCTGTATTGTTCACTGATACATCTCACATGTTCAGAACTGTGTCTGGCACGTAGTAGGTACTCAATTGGCTGAATGAACTGCCCAGCCAGCATAGCTCAGTGGTTGAGCTATTCCGGTTAGGGCCCATGCCCGGGTTGTGGGCTCGATCCCCAGTGCGAGGTGTGCAGGAGGCAGCCAGTCAATTATTCTTTCTCATCATTGATGTTTCTATCTCTCTCTCCCTCTCCCTTCCTCTCTGAAATTAATGAAAATATATTTTAAAAATAGATATACTGGCTGAATGGAATTGAAATTAGGAGGGTGGAAATTTGGACTCTAGAATCATGTCTTTTACCAACTGGCAGAGGAGTGTCTCTTGGGAAACCAACTTGCCTTATCTTCCTTTGGAACAGTGGACTGTTCCAAAAATCAAATGCATAAAGATGAAAGTGTTTTTGAAAATATAAATACATACAATATAAAAATATTAAAAATGCATACAAACACTCAATGTTACTTTCAAGTACAACTGCATGCAAAGCTTCATTTATTCATACAACTTCCACCTTTTTTTGCAAATATCTTAGCATTAAAATGCATCAGTAGAAATGAAAAACAAATTGATGGTGAATTTTTCCTGACTGTCTTTGTTGCTAGGGTGAATCACTAGATATAATAAGATACCCTGGCTGCAGTTGATGTAGCTGGCAAAGGGCTTTAAAGTAGTCAAGGAATTATTTAGACTTGGGACAGTCTCGCTCATAATCACATGATATATTCAATATCATTATTGTTCTCACTTCCCACCCCTGCTGTGTTTACTCATATAATTTTCAGTGAATATTTTATTATCAAAAAGAGAAAAGTCTTTCATAAATGTATATGCCTCAAGCAGCCATGACAACAGGCTGTTGCTTGGACTAGGAAATGATTTTCCCAGGTAGATGGAAGGAAGCGGTGGTCAACACAAGACCCACTCTTCACCTCTCTCTGAGTCCTTTCAGCAAACTGGGTCTTGTGTGTTTTTTCAGCTGTTCAGAGCACAGTTTCAAGACGTCTTTCAGTTTGCAAGTAGGAGGAGTAAGAGATGTTGGATGGGAAAAACAAAACAAAACTAAACCACAATGGCTTCCTGGAACAGGAGTTAGTGATGAACACTAGCGGGGGGAAAATACAAACAGGAGTGAATGAATTATAGGAGAGTGAAAACCTCACACCAGTCTGCTTTGGTACATAAGTGTTGGGAAAGAATGAAGAATAGCAGGAGTAGGATCGTGACTGACTACACAAGCCTGAAGCAAACTGAAGAGTTGGAAGAACTTGACGAAGTGAGACTTTCTCAATGTAACACTCTTGGAAAGGTTGAGGATTTATTTCTAAAGTGTAAAAAATTCTGTTAGAGAAAGGAGAATTAGTGATGACTTAGACCATTCGCTATAAAATTATTTCCGAGGTATGCAGTCACTGGCTTAAACAATGGGTGAAAATTCAAATGTAATCCCTTCAAAATAGACATAAAAGTAAATATTTCTACCTTCCTTCTCTCTTAAAGAAAATCAATTAGGAACTTTCACAAATGGAACTGTGCGCTCCCAAAATTCATTATGTTGAAGCCCTAGTCCCCAGTACCCTGCAGTGTGACTGTATTTGAAGGGGGGTCTTAAAGAAGCAATTACTTTGGTGTCTTTATAAGAAGAGGGAATTTGAAACACAAGGAAGCACCAGGGATGTTCTCACACAGAGGAAAGACCACGTAAAAACACAGGGAGAAGTCAGCCATCTGCAAGCAAGGAGAGAGGCCTCAAGTGAAATCCTTACTGCTAACACCTTGATCTTGGCCTTCCAGCCTCCAGAATTGTAAGAAAATAAATTGTGATTGTTTAAGCTACCCAACTGGTGGCATTTTGCTATGGCAGCCTTAGCAAATGAATACAGTGGAATTGTCCACGTTTTGTCAAATAGATTTGGAACAAATGCCAGAAATAATAATAATTGCCAACTAAATAAATAATTAGACTTGGCAAATAAGCACCGACCTAACAGTAATTAAGCATTTCTGGACTGTCTTTGATAGAGTAATTGGGAAACTAATGGTATTTAGGAAGCTGACTGCCATGACATTTGAATATATATCCATATTTTAGCATTAAAAAATAATAAAGTTGATGGAAAGAAATCACTCAAAACATTACTTTTGTCATGCCAATTTGTTCCCTTGTTTTCTATAACCAAAACTTAATTATAATATGTGTGGAATTCAAGCCGCCTTTTTTTTTTTCTTTTTTTGTCTACCCATGGTTTACTTTATTTATTTATTTATTTATTTAATATATTTTTTTATTGTCTAAAGTTTTACATATGTCTCCTTTTTCCCCAAATAACCTTCCCCCACTCTCCCTTTTATGCCAGTGCTACACCAACAGAAAGGTCATAGGACTCACTTGCAATGTTAAAATGCCCAATGAGGTCAGGGGTGGGGCCTGAGATTCTGCATTTCCAACAAACTCCCAGGTAAGGCCAATGTTGCTGGTCCAGGGGACATACTATGAACAGTGAGGCTTGTCCTTTCTGAAATCTGTGTCCACATGCCCTGGGGGAGTAGTGCCTGTCAAGGCCAATGACCATGACTATGACCATGACCAATGACCATGACCCAGGGATGATGGTGTTCTTCCTGCTATTTGAACAACAGTTAAGGGCCCCTCCTGGAAGTAGTTTTGGAACACTGGGACATACTTTAGGAAACATTAAAGATGATAAGGAGCCCTGACTGGTTTAGCTCAGTAGATAGAGCATCGGCCTACGGACTGAGGGGTCCCGGGTTCGATTCCGGTCAAGGGCATATGTACCTTGGTTGCGGGCACATCCCCAGTAGGAGGTCTGCATGAGGCAGCTGATTGATGTTTCTCTCCCATCAATGTTTCTAACTCTCTATCCCTCTCCCTTCCTCTCTGTAAAAAATCAATAAAATATATATATAAAAAAAAAAAAAAGATGATAAGGAAATCCTTTTGGGACCAATGACTTATGAGGAGAAAAACTGGTGACAGTTTAGAATCACAGCAATTTCAGAGATAATTTCAATTAAGAAATAGAACTTCACCTATTTCTTCTGTAATCTATTCAGATCAAATGAGTTGTGTTACAACTTAAGCAATGTAGGTAGGTGTGGTACACTGAGTGTATATAATTTAAATTGTATGATATACTTACATATTTGATTTAAAGATTTAATAGAAGTGGTCTCAACTCAGGATGATTTTGTCCTCTAGGGGATCTTTGGCAGTTTCTATATCATTTCTTGTCACAGCTGAGGGACAGGGTGCTACTGACAGGGGCTCAGTAGAGTCCAAGGATGCTGCTGAACATCCTACAATGCACAGGACAGCCCACTCAAGAAAGTTTTCGGAGCCTAAAATGACAATAGTGAGGAGGCTGAGAAACCCTGTTATAAACTAATTCTATTTCCTTCTTGAAACTCTTTGATCTTCATAATCTCCCACCAACGTACAAATTTTGTTTTTTCTAATTCTCACCTGAGGATATGTTTCTGTTGATTTTTAGAGAGAGTGGAAGGGAGGGGGAGAGAGACAGAGAGAAACATCGATGCCAGAGAGACACATGGATTGGTTGCCTCACGCACGTGCTCTACCCAGGGCCGGGGATTGAGCCTGCAACCAAGGTATGTGCCCTTGACTAGAATCGAACCTGGAACCCTTCAGTCTGAGGGCCTACACTATCCACTGAGCCAATGTACAAAATGTTATTCCAAGTAAAGGAGACCAGCTCTTTTGAAATCATGATCAACCACTTTGTTGTTCTAGGGTGATAAGCAATATCAAGTACAACTTAAGTGCACCACTGTGGCAGCTACGAGTACATTAAGTTTCTGTAAATTTCTTTGAACAAAACAGGGCTGACTCTTGTGAAAATGTAAACTTTACTTGACTCTCTCCTTCTGGGAAAATGTGTAATGGAAATAGTTATTTCACCCGAAATGCTCTAAGAGAGGATGAAGTTGTATTAGCTTCAAGGCCTCCTTGTAGATTTATACTTGGAATTTTCAGGGCAAGAGAATCACTAGTACAAACGTCATTAGTGCTTTTTTGACCGTGAGAAACTACTCAGAATTCTGAGGCAGCCATTCATTGATGGTGGTTGTGCAAAAGCTCTTTCTCCAAAACTCTGGTTAAGCAATTGGGACAAAGGTTGAATTGTTTTCATTTTGAGAAAAGCAATTGTTACCCTCAAAATTCCAGGCAAAAATCAAACAGAGAGAATTCATTGAATATTAGATGTTTTGCCCCAAAAAACAATCAAGGAAAATAATGGGAAATAATATAACCATTATTTGTAGAAACGCAAGGCACTGAAATCTATAAATATAATGACTGCCCATTTGAAAGGTTTCTGGTGATGGGAGGGCCATGGGGAGAAATAACAGAGGTCAGACAGAGTCTACAAAGTCAACGAGAGGGCAAAATAGCCTTGAAGCAAATTCAAGGGCAGAGAAACATCAGGAGTCTACTTATAAATTAGAGCCGCTTCTAACTGGTAGAGCATTTATTCAGCAGAGGCAACCAGATTCCCTGCCTTCCCTGCCTGTCAGACCTTCCCCTTCCCACTTTCTTCAATATCTGCTGTCTGGTCTTCCCCCTCCTGCTTGCCTGAGCTTCTGACCTGGCTGTGGCAGCCTGAGTCACAGCTCCTGCACTGTCCCTGACTCCCAGTATCCTCTTCAAGAATGTGGCCTGCCCTTAATCCCTGACTGCTGCATCAAATGAGAGTTTGCCTTTGGCTTCCTCCACTCTGCACTTGACTGGGCTGGATTCTCCACAGTAGACAGTGTGTGTTTGTGTGTGTGTGTGTGGGTGGGAGGGGTCCACTTGAGCCTCTTCCCCACACAGGTGTGAGGCTAAGATGCTAGAGGTCCTCTGAGAGGGACAAGGGACAAACACCCGCCTGGTGTCATGCTTACAGAATGGGCACCTGCAAGTAGACCAATTTGAATGTAAATTGCAAATTTTTTTTAAAGCTCTATGTAACAGATACTTGAAAAGACTTGACTTTTTTGAGATATTTGATTATGGGGATCAAAACAGCCTCTTTAGCTGAGTGCTGCATTGGGATAGGTCAAACCACCTCCTATTTTTAGTTTGCAAAACTACTGACTCATAGGAGAAACTCTGCTGCCCCGCTGCCATTAACAACTTCCATGACTTCCATCTTGTAGAAGCTGTCAGGACATTTTACAGAAAATCTGCAGGGCCGTTCATCAGACAGGTGGTCTGAAATGCATTTCAACCTGTATATTATGTTTCGCCATCAAAGCATCCTGGGTCTGAAAATTAAGTTTCAAATCAACCTTTTAAAAATTTAAAATAAAAAAAAAATGAGAAAAGCAATGTGGTTGAGAGAAGGTGACGGGTCTGAGGTCTTGGATCCTTGCACATACACTTGGTAAAGAAATCATTCACCCAGGAAATTGTAGAGATTTGGAAAAATGTGTTTGTGTCTTCAGTCTCCCCTGAAAGCATTTAGGAAAGTAAATCCTGGGCTCCTATTATTTTCACATAAAAAAAATAACAACTTGTCAGTCTAAGTAAGTAACTAGAGTTTGGTGGCAACTGGCACTGTGTGAAAATATTGACTCGATTCCCAGGCACCTTGCATGTGTGAAATTCACACTCTGTGGCGGCTCCAGAACATTTAAACAGGAGCAGCTGAGGGCAGCAATCTGGTTGCAAGTGGTAGTGGGAAAATTTCTGGAAGGTGCATTTGTATTTCAAATAGTTTGTACTTAGATTTTATATTAAAGGTCAATTAAAAAAGTTGTGTGTTTTTTTCCTAAGATGCTCATATTGCATTTTACAAATGATTGAGTAAATAGTTGTTCTTTAGATCAAAGACTTGTGTATATACCTAATAATCATACCCACATACTCACGCGTAATAGAGGGGATTTGAAGGGTGGAGAATGCTTTTTAGAAATTGGAGCAGGGTGTGCTAAAGAATGCCACACACCTGCCAACCCTTGGCCCCACAGCCATTCAGAACTATTGGCTTTTTACCAGCACACACTAATGAGCTTGTAGCAAAAGAAAAAAGGAAGCTCTTAAATCACATAAACAATCTCAGTTGATAATTTAGCTAATATGTAGATTTTCTCTATGGCAGGCATTAACTTCTATTCTCTCTTTGGTTCCACATATATTTTTGCCAAGGTTATTAAGAGCTATTCAAGCCCTAGCAGTGGTCGGCAAACTCATTAGTCAACAGAGCCAAATATCAACAGTACAATGATTGAAATTTCTTTTGAGAGCTGAAAAACGACTTCTGCGCATGGGCCATGATGTTTCGATCGCACTGTACATGCACGCCCGCACGTGGTATTTTGTGGAAGAGCCACACTCAAGGGGCCAAACAGCCGCATGTGGCTCGCGAGCCGCAGTTTGCCGACCACTGCCCTAGCAGGTTTGGCTCAGTGGATAGAGGCGGCCTGCAGTTGGGTTTGATTCCGGTTAAGGGCACATGCCTGGGTTGAAGGCTTGATCCCCACTGGGAGCGTGCAGGAGGCAGCCAATCAGTGATTCCCTCGTCATTGATGTTTCCATATCTCTCTCTCTGTCTCTCTTCTCTGAAATCAATAAAAATATATACTTTTTTTTTGAAAGAGCTATTCAAGCCCAGGCTGTGTGGCTCAGTGGTTGAAGGTCGCTGTTTGATTCCCGGTCAGGGCACATGCCCGGGTTATAGGCTCCATCCCCGGTATGGAGGAGGAAGCCAATCAATGATTCTCTCTCATCATTAATGTTTCTATCTCTCTCCCTCTCCCTTCCTCTCTGAAAATAATATATATATATATATATATATATATATATATATATATATATATATATATATATATATATATATATATATTAAGAGCTATTCAAACTTGTCTTTGAGACACAGGGTCAGTCACAGGCAAAACCACAGAGTAAAATAAGTAGTGATGGGATCCGTATATTGGTCACTTTATGGTCTGGAAAAGCTTATCTGCCAACTGTACCTCAAGTTTCCGTTTCCTGTTCACTTGAGACATGAGGGGACTGGGAAATTGTTCTTCTTCTAGTCCCCAAATGCATTCTAAAACAAGTTATTTCGTCTTCCCATTTCCTAGAATCTGGAATCAGGAACGGTCCTTAGAACATAGAACGTCGAAGATAAAACAGGACCTAAACGATGACCTGCCAGATAAAAATCTGAGGGTCTGAGGAATACAGTGGTTTGTTCATTCTCACAGCCGTAAGGGCAGATCCTCACACTGCCGAAGAAATCCCAGTCAGCAGGTCCAGGGGGCCCAGTGCTGTTTTAAGGTTAGCTTGGAAAGTACACATTCACTGAGCCGCAGGCTGGCCACAGGGCCCTGTGAAGTTGAACTTCACCCCTTTCTAACACTAATGGAGTCAAGGTAATCTGAAAACTTGTTTTTATTTCAAGAGAGCAATGTCCTAACATACCATCCCTTTCAAACTATGGCTTTAGGCTGGCCAGGGGGTTCTGTGATATAAAAAGCCCTTACAGCTAACAAAGATTGAACACATGAGCATCGAAGAGTTTTTTTCCTGGGCAATTAAAAACTTCTTGCTCTTACACAAACCACATCATATTTAATGGGACCAATTTTTGGGTGAAGGAGTCTGACCTTAATAATGTAATGTTATGCTATACAGCAAAGTGTTTGAGTTAGCAGGACTAAAATATACACACCTTTTAACGGTTGCAGAAAACACAAACCACAGGAGAAAACAGACATTTACATACAGAAAACAGTCACTCAGCACATGGATGATAAAACAGTAAAACTAATATTTAGAACAGTGCTCCCCATTTATCAGCAGTTTCTGGTTTTCACAGTTTCAGTTACCCAGGGTTCTAAATATTACATAGACAATGAATATAAAATGTTTATTTCCATTTCATTTGTTTTTTAATTGTGGACCGTGCTGAGTATCATGGTGAAATGCCACACTGTCCCACTCTGTCCCCCTATGAACATGGTCATCACTTTGTCCAACATCTCCACACTGTATATGCTCCCGCCCCTTAGTCACTTAGGAGCCTCGCTGACTGTGGCTGTGTCGCAGGGCTTGTGTTTAAATAACCCTTATTCTACAAAAATGATGGAATGCTACCCTAGCTGGTTTGGCTCAGTGTATAGAGCATCAGCCTGTGGACTCCAGTCGCAGTACTAATTCCTCACTGGACTGTTGGGACAACCTTTCATCTGTTCTGCCCTCTACTTCTGTCAGTCTACACACATTTGCCACATAGCAGCAGAGCGGTTCTTTCAAAATGGCAGTTGGATCATGCCACACCCTTGATCAAAGCCTTCAATTGATTCAAATGTCTGAGTGGAATACAAAACCTTTACATGCAACCCTTATTCTCATTTCTGGAATGTTCTCACTCACTCTCAGCTGCAGTCACTTTGGTCTCTGTTCCTTATCAAACATGCCAAACACACTGCTTGCCTTCAGGGTCCCATAGTCTGGAATGTTTGTCCACTCCCGCAGGTCCCTGCTCAACAGTCACCTTAGGAGACAAGTCTTTTCTGACCACCCATCCTCTTCCTCCTTCCCCCTCCCCACTCCACTCTGCTTTATTTTGCTCTGAACACAAAATCCCACCTTACAAATTCACATTTATCTGTCTTTCTCAATCTTCCCCAACAGAACGCATGCCCCAGGAGAGCAGGAAGATTAGTGGATATTGTCATGGCTGCATTGCCAGCCACGGTGAACACACGGTAGCCACTTGGTAAATATTTGCTGCTGAATGAATCGTCAGTGCAAGTGGAGGGGTTACTTGAGAAAAGCAGTTTATTCAAGGCCGAAACCAAGGCAGTCTGTGCTTTCCTGATGACTGTATTGGTGATTCTGAGTATTAGGGTTTGTCCTTTACCTTCAAGCCTAACAGGCACAGCTTCCTACCCTGCATGGGGTGCTGCCATCAGGAGTAACTATATCAAGAGAATGAAGCGGAGAGTCAAGACTCCCTTGTCTGACTCATCACTGTTATGGTCTTAACCATATACTTAACTTTGTCAGCTAGAAGCAGCTCTCTCTCTCAGACCCTCTGTGTCCAAGGGAAGGACTTGGGAGACAGAGGAGTTAGGGGCACTGCCACAGGTGCACCCTGACAGCGTTTCTTCAGCTTCTCAGGAATCTCCACACACCAAGCTCTTGCTCCTCAGTGGCAATGGGAGTTCTCCCCGTTGGTTCTTTTCAGATCTGAAATCCCTCCCTGGTCCTGTATTAGGGTCGTCAATAAGCACAATGCCTCTTTACTGACCCCGGAGGTGCCTGTATGGAATCCTGCAGCCTTTCTCTTAAAACATAATACTTTAGGGGTCTAAAAGTTGGCCATTTCCCTGGAGGCATTTATTATTTTATTCACTCTCTAGGGCCTAGAGAACATCTGTTTACTGAACACCTGCTATATACCAGACACTCAGCTATATGTTGGGGTGCAGTTAGGAATCAGTTAGACATGGACCCTCTCCTAAAGGAATTGCTGATCTAGAGGGTATTGTCGTAGAGGTGGGTGTGTGCAAATCGGAAGGAAATAGGGTTCCATGAGTGAAAAACTCAGGGAAGTGACCCCACGTGAGGGCAGGATGTTTGAGCTGAAAACTGCACAATGATTAGAAATGAGAGGAAGGGGGTAGAGGGGTGTCTATCAGGAAAGGGACAGCATAAGCATATTCAACACATGAAAGATGGCCTGTGCGGCTGATGCCAGGAGGAAGTGGGAGAGGACAGGGAGGTGAGCCTGGATGTGGATGCGGGAGCCAGATCAGTCTCCCAGGCTTCTTTGGAAAGGGGGTCCTGGAACTGAACACAATGGGAAGACTCTGAATGGCCTCAGGCAGGGAAACTGCATGATCTGATTTGCATTTTCAGACATTCACTCTGGCTATGCTGTGCAGAGGACTGAAGGAGGACAGGGCAGGTGACAGGCCTGCTGGGAGGACATTGCAGTTCCCAGACAAGAGTAGGTAGCTGGCTCTGCTGTGGGTTTGGTGGAGATGGGGGAGAAGGAAGAAGACCAGGCAGGCTGACTGAGCAGCAAGGCAATGGAAGGAATAAAACGAGCCTGGAGCCTCTGAAAATAGCTGTATAGATTTTACATCTCATTTCAAAGAGGAGCTTTTATTTTCTTTGCTGCAGTGCATATTTTGTTCCCAATTTACATCCACTCCACCCAGACCATGTGACTTTGGTACTGAGTTGCCATAATCTGCACTCCATTTCTCCAAAAGGCTTGGAAATGAGGTACAACAGGTGTCCTCTGATCAGCTCAGCAAACCCTCTGAGTGGTCCCTGCCCCACAGCCCTTAGCTAACCTCAGCGGGGGTGAGATAGCTGAATTTTGGAGATGAGAAAATTTTAGTAAATTTTTAAAAAGTCAGTTCTACTCTGCCAAATGGGTGTGGCTCAGTGGTTGAGCATCAACTATGAACCAGGAGGTCACAGTTCGATTGCGGATCAGAGCACATGGCCACGTTTTGGGCTTGATACCTGGGGGTAGGGGACATTCAGGAGTCAACTAATCAATGATTCTCTCTCATCATTGATGTTTCCATATCTCTCTCCCTCTCCCTTCCTTTCTGCAATCAATAAAAATATACTTTTTAAAATTTTCAGTTCTACTCTCACATCAACATCTCTCTCTCTTTCTCTCTCTCTCAAAAAAAAAAAAAAGAGAGAGAAAATTCAGTTCTATTGGTGATGCTTCCTATAGCAGCCAATATTCCATATTACAGAGCACCATAGTTGACCTGTTAAATTCTCTTAATCAACAAATCCTGGTGCAAATTAACTTAGTCTTTATTAAATGTTACAACACTGCAGGGGTGGGGGACCCTCAATATTTCACTTGTGAAAGCAATTTTAAAAAGTTCAATTATTTTTCCCATTCACATTTTACTAATATTTTATTTGCACTAAAACTATCCTTGTAGAGGACTTCCTAATGACCACAACATTGACTCGGCTTGTGTGGCTCAGTGGTTGAGCATCAACCTATGAACCAGGAGGTCATGGTTTGATTTCCAGTCAGGGCATGCCGGAAACCGAACATTGACACTTGGTAGTTAAATGTGAAAAGGGAATCCGGAAGGCTGGTCAACCTTAATCGCTCTGAATGGTCAGAGCCATTCACTCATAGTTTAGTTGAGACATTGGAAGTTAAATGTGAAAAGGGAATCCGGAATGCTTTGGTCAACATTAATCACGCTGAATGGTCAGAGCTAGTCACTCATTGTTTAGTTGAGACATTGGTAGTTAAAGCAACTCTCACCTGTTAATCATATGTAAATTTTTGCTGATTGTCTATTGTTGGAATTTCCTGCCTAAAGGATATGGATGTATTTCAGAACCCCAATAAAAGGGATGGCAAAGGCCAGAGCAGTGGCAGTTCTCCCCCTAGAGGTGGACTCCTGCCTGGCCCCCCATTTACCCAAATTAACTCTTTTCCAGTCTCTTTTCATTTTGATTGCGGCCTTCTCCAGAAACCGGACCTGAACGGGATCTCTGAAACACATGGGAAGTGACAAGGGATTCCACAAGGGCACATGCCTGGGTTGCAGGCTCGATCCCCAGAAGGTGATGTGCAGGAGGTAGCCAACTGATGATTCTCTCTCATCACTGATGTTTCTATCTCTCTCTCTTCCTCTCCATTCCTCTCTGAGATCAATAAAAAATATATATTTTAAAACAACCTCAACATTGTGTAACAGGCTGATACACCTTCCATTCACTTCATCACATCACTCTCTGTGAACAGCAAATACCAAACTGGGGGAAGATGATGCATAGATAGAAAAAAAAAAACATAATAGATGGCAAACAATATATTATAATAAACTCAATAGTCAAGAAATATTGAAGGTCTAAAACTATCACCATTAATTCATGGGTTAAAAATTTCATGTATTCATGCATTCTTCATTCAAAAATTCTGTACATGTAATTTTATATGATTTATATTAATGGCAACTTAGAGATCCATCAGAGGTTCCCAAACAGGGATCAAATGCTCTGGAAGGGCTATGAGTCTATGTTTGGTGGGAGGAATTGCAGAAAGTAGACAGAGAGAGGGGTGATCATTTCAATTTATTCAGAACAACTTTTATTGGTTTGTATATTTATTTGAACTATGGAAACTCTATATTTCAACTGAATGAAGAGATCTCTGCCTAAAAATATTCACAGCAACCAAAAACACCTCACAAACTTACTAAACCAGCTCTCAGGAGCTTCCACTTCTAGCCGTGGAGAGACCAATAACACCCACCTTCCTGCTGAGAACTAGAAATGCAAAATAAAAATAATTTGCTTAAAAGCATGGGACAACGGCCACAGAGGTCAAAACTTAGACAAGATCAAAAAAAGATGATCATTGAGGGAGCTCAACTTTCTGCATTTCCTTTTTCCTCCCAGAGATTTGCTCACTCTTAGTGTTGACAGGGAACCTGAGATGCCCGGCAGAACGGAGAGGAAGATAACTCTTGAGGGTTTGCAGCAATCTCCTGAGGCCCGGGAGGCAAAAACTGGCATCCAGGCCAGCCCAGGAAGCAAAGATGCAAAGCTAAGGTCCCATAGAGAAGGCAGATTCAAAGACTGGCACTTTATCTATCACCAGTTTTCTCCCAAGACCTTTGTCTATTAAGTTACATATCGCAGTGGGCAGAAAGCAATTTGGAAGCATAAAAAAGCAAAGTTTAAAGCCTTCTTGTGATGTTGGACAGACAAAAATTGGAGTAAATGCTTCACAAGGGAGGTGGGATACTAAATAACACAACTGGTCCTGTGTTGCCACCCCTGGAAGACTATTCCGTAGGCCGGGGTAAAAAGAAGACAGATTATACCTTAGTAAGACTACAACCCAGAGTCCAGTCACTTCAATCCTTGATGGATTGCGACGGTCACTCTCTCTGCTGCCCTTCAGAGGATAGGCTGAATTCTCTCTGGAGGAAAACTCATTATCCAGACTGCTATGGTCTGAATGTTGTGCCCCCCGCCCCCCAAATTCATATGTTGAATTTTTAATGCCCGATGTGATGATACTAGCAGGTGAGGCCTTTGGAGGTTCTTAGTCATGCAGGTAGAGCTCTTATGAGTGGGATTAATGTTCTTACAAAAGGACACAACAGAAATCCCTCCCCACCCCCTTCCACTCTGTGAGGACACAGCAAGAAGGCACCTGCTTTGAATCCGTAAGAGGGCCCTCCCAGCGCTGGAGCTTGATCTTGGACTTCCCAGTCTCCAGAGTCATGGGAAATAAATGTGTTGTTTATAAACCACCCGGCCTGTGGTATTTTACTATAGCAGCCAAATAGACTGACACACACCCTCTATATTTTTCCATACAGATGTTTGCCCCTTCAACCAAATATCACCTGGCATATAAAAAAATAATAATAATTCAGGTAAAAATCAAATAAAAACAGACACCATAATAAAGTCTGTCTCCAGTTTGAAAGCCTCATGGAGCTCCCTAATAGCTTACTGAAACAAGTTCAAATCCAACTCAATAAAACCTGGTGCACACCATTCAAACGTCATCAGTCAAATGTCATAGGTGAATTGTAATGAACAGTCTTACTCCTTGAATGTTTGCTGATAGCATCTAAGCCCCACTCTTCCCCACTTCCGTCTTGCTCCATAACTGGGCAAGCTGATTAAACCAGCCCACCTTTTTTATTTGAAAGTTCACACCGTTCAAATCCAAGCCCCCTGCATCGACATTTTGACCGCAGCCCCAGCCCCTTACATGATAAAAACCCAAACCGCTTATTCTTGTCTTTGCTGAAGCCGCTGTGGACAGGCTTGGGTCCTGCTCTGCTCTCCCCAGAAAGTCCATACATGTGAGTAATACACCTGTTCATATCCTCTTGGTGACTGTTGTTGCATCAGCAGTCTCAAAACCCAAGCCAAGTGGGGGGAGGTGCCCTCTCTGGGGTAATCACAAAACAGAAACAAAATTGACCGAAATAGTGGAGTATTTGAATTGGATTTTTAAAATAACTATAATTACTATACTTTTAAAGGAGATGACCTGGTAATGATTCTTACCAGAGAACAGAAATCTTTTTTTTTTAATTTGACTAGAAAGTCTTTTAAAAAATGAACTCAATAGATAATTTCAAGGAAACTGTACACAGATGAAGACAGCGTGAGTGGGCTAGGCAGTAGAAAATAACCAGACATAAGCATAGCTAAGGGAGAAATTTATAGCCTTAAATGGGTATATTACTAAAATTTTTAAAGGGCTAAAAATTGTGCCAGAAGAAAGTAGACAAAGGAAATATAAAGATAAGAGCATAACTAAAATAGTCAAAAAAGAAAGTCTACAAAGCTGAAAGCTGTATTTCAGAAAGGATTATTAAAATGATAAACCTCTTGCAAACCTAATCAATAAAAAAAAAAAGAAGGCACTGATTGCAATAGGAGGAATGTGTAGAGGGGGAGGGCAGTAATGCAGATTCTTGCACATTAAAAAAAATAAGAAGAGATACACAATTTTATGTCAAAAAATTAGAAAATGAAATGAAAATAACAAATTCCTAGAATACAACTTACTAAAACTCACCACCCCCAAAATAGAACGTTTAGTCATACATTTAGTAAAAATAAAATAAGGTCTGCAATTTTTAAACCTTTCCTCAAATATATACCCAGGCTCAGATTGCTGTATCAGTTATTTTCTCCAAATATTTACAAAATAAATAATGCCCATCTTACACATTCATTACTTACAAACAATAAAACGAAGGAATACTTTCTTACTCATTTTTTGAAGGAAAGCAAAATTTTGACACCAATACCTCTAAAGGAGAATAAAAGAGACAAAAATCATATATTCGACTCAAAGTGTATAGATAATGCATTTGATAAAACTCTACAATACTTATTTGTGATTAAAAAAATTAATTCAGCAAAGGAATAACAGAAGAGAACTAAAATAATCTAATAAAAGTAGTTGCAAGAAATCTAGAACAAACAATATTATTAATCGTAAAATATGTACATCTTCTCACTGAGATCTGTAAGTTACAAAAATATCTATTATTACAATGATACTGAAGGTCTGGGTAGTGAATTGGAAAAGAAGAAATACAACTGTTATAATTCACGAACAACACGATTGTGTGCATAAAAATACGAAAGGATATAGTCAAACTTTTGGAATTTGTAAGTGAATATATCAACAAAGTTTTTCAGATTATAGACAAAGATACTTAAGTCCAGAAAGATGCCCAAGTCCACAGAGACACTTTCAAAATTAGTAAAAGGGTGACTCTCAGCCCAGTGCTCCAAGTTTTTTTCATGTATGCATCAGCAATGAGGCACTTATTTGAAGGACAAGTACAGAAATTCCTTTGTTTCCAGTTCCTCTCTAATCAAACTGAGGCCTAGCCACCCTCTAGCCCTTACATCTACCTGGACATCCAGACATTCTAAAATGTAGCTGACTGCATTGACCTTCCCTCACCCCCAGACCCCATCAGGGGCCATGAAGGAAATAACCGAAGAAGGTAGGGCAGCAATTTTCTGGGATGTGGGGCCCAAGCTTTCTTTCTGTTCTGCCACAAGTTGAAGGTCAAGGATCACTCATAGTGGTTGGATTTTCCTACAGTGAAACCTGTGAATGGGACGGGGCAAAATGGTGATGAGTCCAGGGTCTATCACAGGAGAAGAAAGAAAGAGCAGTCACAAGGGCTATTGGCCCCGGCCTCACATTCATACAGAATGTCAAGTCTGAACTCTAAGTATTATCTGTAAATGAGGCTGCATACAGAATTACAGAAACATAGGAACAGTGATTCTTGCACATTAAAAAAAATATGACAGTACTGAAAGTAGGAGATATTTATCATACAACTTTAAACTTACATCCCTTTCTTTATCCACGATGCCCATACCACACAATTAATTAGTGTTTTCTATAACTTCTGCAATTGTCTAATAAATACTGTAAATATATCAATGGGATACTATGTCTGTATGTTACTACTATTATTTTATTACAAATGACTATTGAGAACTTCTGTAATATGCATTATTTCTTTTCCTCCTCTTCCCCCTCTTTGTCCCCTCCACCTGTCTTCTTCTTCACCTTCTCTTTCTCAAGACATGAAAGTGGCCAGGGCTTCCAAGGACAACCCTGGAAAGTCTCTGGATTCCTCAATGGCCAAGTGACCTCTCAGAAAATGTGGGTAAAACATGAAGGGCAATCAAGTGCTTGCCTCATAGGTGGGGACACACCCAGAAAGACTACCTTGATCAGATAACTCTGACCCTGTTTTTCAGCTCTAGGCTGGAGTTGCATAAAGACACCAGGGTTGTGGTAGAGGGTTCAGGGTTCCATTGCTTTGGCCTAGGCTTTTTCACACTCGACTTGCTGACTGCTGTCATGGGTGAGGACACAGATGGGGTCCCAGAGGACCCGGGGTTCCCTCTGGGCCCGATGCTGAATATCCTGCTGCCTGCTGTCTTCAGCCCAAGGCAATGGCCGTGCTGGCCTAACCAAACTCAGCAGGTACACAGGGCACAATTAAATAGGAGCACAACCTGTCACTCACTCCAAGAAACATGGAGAGGATTTCACATCTGATGAATTTACCTCGAATTTAATTTTGCCGTCCTAAGAGGGAAACAATTTTTACTTTGAGCTTGCATTCAACTTGTCTGACATTTTGAGTAATTTTATGCTGAATTAAAGTGGGGACACACCTGAGATAATTGTGGTGGTGGTGGTGGTGGTGGTTGATGAGTACTCTGAGCCTGCAAACATTTGGACCCGCCCCTGACAACCATTTCCTAAATGTGCCAGGGTCCTTGCCCTCCCGCAATCTTTTTCTCTAGCACACACATTTCCTGTTTAACATCTGTCATTTTCCATGTCGCTGCACATCACTAAATCTAACCTTTGCCAAGCTGTTGGTTTTCAGCTCCTAGATTTAGACAGCATGGTTGTCATTTCATTTTTATTTTGTTTCCCTTGGGGGGGAGAAAACAACTTTTTTTCAATATCACACAGCACAATTTCCCATTTATAAAGTAACTCCCACAGATTTCTCCAACATATTCTATACTTCTGACCCCATACTTATACTCCTCCTACTGCCCCAAGATCCTCCAGCAAGACTCTGAACATCTCTTTGGGGGAGGGTTTTTGTTTTTTTTCACACGTTCATAATGTGCACAGCTAATCGAGGTTAGGAGTGTGGAGTGGAGAGGGGGATGAGGAAGAAGAAGAGGGAAAGGTTTAAACTTCCAACTGGCAGTTTCTACCCCTCAAATTCAGGACTTTGGAGTGTTTCTTCTACTTCTGTTTCAGCCTCCGTCTATTGTTCAGCGATATTAAGAGATATGTTCCACATCATATTTAGTGTGTAGGTTACTGAGAGGAGAGATGACTGATAACCTGCTTCCTTTGAAAGGGATGGAGTCCTTAGAAAGTACAGAAAAAAAAAAGGTTCCACGACTTTATTACTCCAGGAAAACCATTGAACGGCTGCCGATTGAAATTCCAGGAGCCACATGGGGAAAATAAACCTGTGGCAAAATCCCAGCCTTCAGGCCTCTCTTGACTTACCTCTACCAGCTTGTTGGCATGTTCACGGAAAACCTGGGCATATTCCTTCACTTCCTTCTCATTCCCACTCTTTGCAGCCTCAATGAGAACCAGCAAGGGGACGTTGGTTTCCAGGAAAGAATCAGATATGTGATCCATCACAGCTTTCCGAAGCTACAATGAGCACAAAAACAAAAACACACACAATTAGGGGAAAAATGGTCTATTTATGAGTCTATTAGTCATGTGACAGAATAGATTAAACTATTGCCCAGTAATACACAGTTTTTCTAGACTATGCCCAGCTCCCATTATCCATTAAAATAATTTGTCAATTCTGTGGTGCTGGCTTTTTAAAATTATAGTTGACTTTCGATATTAAATTAGTTTCAGGTGTACAACACAGTGATTAGACATCCCTATGAAGTGATGACCACAGTAAGTCTAGCACCCATCACAGTTATGACATTATTGACTATATTCCCTATGTGGCACGTGACATCCCTGGGACTAATTTTGTAACTGGCAGTTTGTACTTGAGCCCCTTCACATTTTTCACCACCACCCCTCACCATTTTAATCTTCCCAATCTTCCCAGTACTTATCACATCAAAGCAAAACAGAGATGACTGATGGATGATTCTGAATTAACTATATTATATGACAACTTAAAAGGCGAGCATATGGCCAATAGCTCAATACTTGATAGGTCCTCTCCCATCAAGGATCTGCTCTCATCCATCATTGGCCCAGAGGTCTCCAGGATGTTTTAAATGGTGATAAAGTTCAAGGACTCAGGCTCTTTAGAAAAAGAAGAGATCTGTGCATCAAAAAGCAAGAGGTCAAAATTTTAGATGAACAGTTGGGCCTACAATCCACCCTGGAACTGGACCACTTCACAGTCTCCTGCCCTTTCTAGATACAGTGTTTGTATTTGATGGAGGGGGGGAAAGAAACACATAACAATCTCAAAATGACTCTTCCCAGGTGCTATGGTGATATAGTTACTGTGCTCCAGAAAGAAGTACTTATAATTATTTTCCAAGATAAGTAAGAATAAAAGACCCACATTCCTAGCATAATTACATATCATTCCTACATTGTTAAAACTGGAAGCAGGGCAGCTGTATGAAAATGAAATTATACTGAACCTGAAAAATGATCTCAAGCCTGGGATGGGGCAGGGGTTGGGTGGAGGGGGGCAAAGGAAGGAAAAAATGGGGGGCATCTGTAATACTGTCAACCATAAACAAAGAGGGGGGGAAAACTGCAATTGTCCAAATGTACTCAGGGATAAAACATCCAAATGTAAATAAACACAAGAGAAGATGATTAACAATGTGTATGTTTCCCAGACAAATATACCTCTATAGAAGTAGTCAGGCAAATCTTTAGATAAGATGATACATACACACTTGCTATTGGTCAGAAGAAGAACTTTAAACAAATTTCCTTTCCTTTTGCACTAATTACCATAAAGTAAGTATGTGTGTATGTATAACTTAGTTTGGTTTACCTCCCAATTGGATTTGACATTTCACCATATAAAATATAGTAAATCTTATAGAAAGTTAACATTAATTAGTTATTCATTTGGCAATCTGTGCTATATTACTGCACAGGAATAATGTTTGCTATTGGTGAGTTCATATGTCCCAGGTATACATAATATGCCAGATATTCAACTAAGATTTTCGCATATTATACCATTTAGTCCCCACATCAAAACTATGAGATACAGATTATTCTTATATCAGTTTTTCAACTAAAGAACATGAGCCCAGCCAGTGTGGCTCAGAGGCTGACCTATGAAACAGGAGATCATGGTGCAATTCCCAGTCAGGGCACATGCCCGAATTGTGGGCTCAATCCTTAGTAGGGGGTGTGCAGGAGGCAGTGGATCAGTGATTCTCTTTTATCACTGATGTTTCTATCTATCTTTTCCTTTCTTTCTGAAATCAATAAAAATATTTTTTTTAAAAAAAGAAGAAGAATGGACTTAGAAAAGCTAGCTAATTTGCCTGCAATTATAAAGTGGCAGAGCCCACGGTTAAGAAGGTCTGAAGGGGACAGAGCAATGGCCCGTTGAAACTGACCTGCCATGGCTGTCTTCCAGGACAGAGCCCCACATGCAGGAGAAACTATTGGGAGTGTAATCAAAATTGAACTTGACAGTGACAACATCGATAAAAGAAAGGAAAAGTCTAGATAAAGTGAGGGAGATGAGCAGAGCCAGGCTATCTAACCCATCAAGCCACCACAGTTTTTAATACCACACAAAAATAACAGATGACAGAGCTCTGTAAAGCTAGAAGAGCTACATGCATTAAGCCTTTTTCTAAACCTTAAGGAAAGATGGATTTCACATAAAAATGAACAACGTAAAGTTATCAAGGTCAAACTCATATAAAGTTACTATAAGAAAAATGAGAATATGAAATATATCATCCCTATACACACTGAAAGCATGCCAGAAAGATATGCCTGTAAAACAAATGAAAACTGCAATCTACTATTTAAAGTAAATTAAAACACACTCAGACAATGATATAAAATATGAGAAAACAACATAAATCAGAAGGAAAAATATCGTAGAATGAAGTCATGAAAGTCAAGAAAGAATTATGAATATAAGAAAAATCATTTGAAAAATAAGACTAAACACGAATAAGTAAACACAACAGACAATGCTTTAAGAGAAAAGAAAAAAATTTAAAATAAAAAGTAATCTATATAATAAAAGCCTAAGTGACTGTTAGGGTGGCACGAACAGAATGACTGGCCGCTATGATGCACACTGACCACCAGGGGGCAGATGCTCAATGCAGGAGCTGTCCCCTGCGCTCCCACAGTGGGAGTGCTGCTCCCACAGGGGGAGTGCTGCTCAGCCAGAATCTGGGCTCACAGCTGGCAAGTGCAGCGGCGGTGGCGGGAGCCTCTCCTTCCTCTGCGGCAGCTCTAAGGAGTAACAAGTCGAGGAGTAAGGAGCAGTGAGAAAGTGGGCGGTAAGGAGCGAGGGGTCCTGGACTGCAAGAGGGTGCAGGCCAGGCTGAGGGACACCTGCCTCTAGTGCACGAATATCATTCACCGGGCCTCTAGTCTATATATATAAAAGCCTAAGCAACCAGAATGCCGGAATGACTGGAACAACCAGAATGACCAGTTGCTATGATGCGTACTGACCACCAGGGGGCAGACACTCAATGCAGGAGCTGACCCCTAATGGTCAGTGCACTCCCACAGCCAACCTCCCATGGCCAGCCTACTTCCCCTGGTTCTTCCCCACAGCCAGCCAACCTCCTGCGGTCCCTTCCCCCCTCCCCCATCCAACAGGCCCTGGCCAGCAGCTGGCAGCTGGCAGGAAGGCCCTGGCAGGCAGCTGGAAGGTCCCAATTAGCCCTGATCGCCAGCCAGGCATAAGGACCCCACCCTTGCACAAATTTCATGCACTGGGCCTCTAGTCTATACTAATAAAAGGGTAATATGCTAATTAGACCGGACATCTTCCAGATGTCCTTCTGGACAAAGCCATTGTGGCAGGGGCCGAGACAGAGGTGGTTAGGGGCAATCAGGCTGGCAGGAGGAAGAAGTTAGGGGGCAGTCAGGCCAGCAGGAGGTGCAGTTATGGGGCAATCAGGCCAGCAGGGGAGAGCAGTTATGGGGGAGATCAGGCCAGCAGGCCAGCCCCCTAACTGCCCTCCCCTGCCAGCCTGATTGCCCCTAACTGCCCTCTCCTGCTGGCCTGATTGCCCCTAACTGCCCTCCCTGCAGGGATTGGGCCTAAATCAGACATCCCCCAAGGGGTCCTGGATTGGAGAGGGTACAGGGTGGGCTGAGGGGATCCCCCCCATGCATGAATTTTGTGCACTAGGCCTCTAGTTTTTTTAATAAAAGAGATAAAAAGGATTTGAGAAAAGGTGATACATCTTGAAAATAGGCAAAGAAAATTCAATATATGACTACCAGAGGTTCCTGAAGAAGAAAATCAATGGAAGAAAACAGAATGTATACTAAAAATCATAAGTCATGCAGATATTCTTTAAAAACAATATATAAATATATATAAGCATTTTCTATATTTATATAAGTTATATTATATCTATAAAAAATGTACATAATATACACACACACCACATTGTGAAAAAAACATATCATGTACCTGAGAAGACTGACCCATAATAACAACCAAAATAACTTGACTCTAAAGAAAAAAAAAGGGGGGAGGGTGAATCGTGAATTTAGGCAAATAGAGCACATGTCTTAAAAGGAAAAAAAAATTAGATGATCATCAGACTTCTCAACAGCAAAGCTATATGCCAGAAGAAAATGAGGTATTCTGTTTAAGATACTGACGGAAAGAAAATGTGAGCTAATCTACCTAATAAAAAGTAACATTTTAATTGTCCGTACCTTCATGACGCCCACCAGCCAATCAGGAGTGAGTATGCAAATTAACCCAACAATTATGGTGGGTTAATTTGCATACACAGGCACCGAGCGCCTGGGGGCAGGGTGGGATGCAGGAGTTCCACATCACCCTAGCCGCTCTGGGCCGCTGGGCAGCATGGGAAGGCAAAAAGGCGGCTTTGGCCAGGAGCAAAGGCACTGCCAGCAGCCAGGGGAAGGAAGGCCCATTCTTTCTTTTTTGATTTCAGAAAGGAAGGGAGAGGGAGAGAGAGAGAAACATCAATGATGAGAAAGAATCATTGATTGGCTGCCTCCTGAACACCCCCTACTAGGGGACTGAGCCTGCAGCCTGGGCATGTCCTTGGCCAGAATCTAACCTGGGACCCTTCAGTTCACAAGCCGACACTCTATCCACTGAGCCAAGCTGGCTAGGGCAGGAAGGCCCATTCTTGCATGAATCTTTGTGCCTCAGGTCTCTAGTAATTTAATAACCAGCAAAACTAACTTTTAAGGACAGAGACACAGACAAAATTTGATCAACATGCAAGAACTCAGAAAGTATTATTCCCAAAATCTTTTTTGGATAATCTGTTAGAGAACAACCTTTAACAACCAAAATAACTAGAAAAACAGCAACATAAGAACTGGCAGTGAGCATTAGATATATATTTATTTATAGAACTAAATATATGGTTAAGTGGGAGAGAGGATAATATGAAATGGTTGTACAATCTGGCAATGAAGACATCGTAGTACAACAATGTAAAAATGACACGATAGAAAATAGGATATGCAAAACAATTTTAACTTCTTTATGTAATTTTAATAATAGTGGTAATAGGGATATTGTTATTCTAAAACTAAAAGTAGACTAAAGCAAATGATCAGGTATGAGAGTTTATTTCTCATCTCCTTTGTCCTTACTAACCCAAAGTGCTGATGTGGAAGAAAAAAGACAGAGGTTAAGGAAAAACCCTATTACCCTAAATCTAAAGTAGAAATATCAATATGAATACATGAAATTTGAAATTGAAAAAACACATATAATTTCCCAGTGTTTCCAATGAAAAGGCATAGGAACAGGATCGCTGAGTTCAGTAGCACTGAATATCTTGAAATACAGTTTTCCACCAAAATACAAGGGCTTCTTGGGAAAATGCCTGGTTCTAGGTTCTTTGAAGCTGGAAATATGTAAATAAGCCTGAAATGTCTTGTTATACCAAATAGTAAAGAACCATCAAAGACTACTAAAGGTCATGCAAGAATAACTCTTGAGGCTTCTACTTGGCCAAAGACTAGGCAATTTAAACTTCACAAAGATTAAAAATTCCAGTGGGATAAAATCTTTAAATATCCTTAAATTCATTAATGTATAATGACTTTAAAAAGAAAAAAAGAAATCAGTCACTTTCAGAAGATAACAAAGAACCAATTAATTTATCTTGAAAAAAAATCAAGCATATATCTTGCCTTTCCTATGTGAACTTAAATTCTTCATAATGAGGAAAGTGTCTGTTAATAAACTTATTCTGCTTAACAAATGAAAGCAAAATTATAGAATGTCACCATTTTGAAAACTTAAGGAATTTAAAAATTTAGGCAATAGACATCAGTTATTAAAAACATCACAAAAAGGAGACAACCAGTACATCCCCAGGTTGCCAAAGGATCCAAACCTAAAACTGGTAGAGGCTCTGGATCCCTTTGGGATTTACAGAAATACAGAGGACAAAATAACCTGAAACTGCACCACACACATTTTACCATCAAAACGCAACTATAGAAAAATTATAGTACAGTCTGAGTTCTGCAACAGATGGATTATAAGCCAAACAAAGGGATGCGGGGGGAAATGCCCTAGATTGACACTAAAAGATGTATCCCCAGATGTGGGCAAAACTAAACTATATCATCTAAAGATGCACATTAGGGTGATAAAACCATAAAGAAAAATAAGGAAGTGAACACCCTAAATATGAGGATAGTGGTTATTTTGTTTTAATATATTTTTTATTTACTTCAGATAAGAAAAGAGAGAGAGAGAGAGAGGGAGGCATCAATGATGAGAGAGAGGATCATTGATTAGCTGCCTCCTGCATGCCCCCGACTGGGAATCGAGCCTGCAACCTGGACATGTGCCCTGACCAGGAATTGAACCATGATCTTCTGGTTTATAGGTCAACACTCAATCATCAAGTCATGCCAGCCAGGTCATAGTGGTTATTTTGGAGGGAGGCAAGAGGCACCCAGAGGAATATCTAGGGAGGCAGCACAATTATATTTCTTGACCTTAGTAGTCATTGTAAGAGTGCATAATGATAATTTAATGAAGTATATATTTATTGTGTGTGGATTTCTTTATCTGTTTTTTATTTTATAATAAAAAATTTGGAAAAAAAATTGATGTTCTTTTCCATTCCTATCTCCATGGATTACAAATCTGACACTTAAGGTGACCTGGGAAGCCATGAGCTGAAGATGGCAGACCCCCATCCCCCAATAAACCTGGCCTCCTGAACACATGGAGTTGAGCTTCCCAGCTTCCTTTCACTGGCTCAGTATCCCATCTAACAAAGATGGAACATGCAAATTGACCGTAACTCCACGACAAAGATGGTGGCGCCCACAGCCAACAAAGAGGGAATATGCAAATTGACGCAACAAGGCGAGAGATGGAAGGCGGCTCTGGCCAGAGCAAAGGTAGAAAGGTGGCTCTGGGCCGGAGTGAAGCCGGTGCCGGCAGCCAGGGGAAGGAAGGCCTATTCTTGCACGAATCTTTGTGCATCGGGCCTCTAGTTGTTACATCAGAGGGCAATTCTGCCCTGGCAGGATAGTTCAGTTGGTTGGAGTGTTGTCCCATACACCATAAGGTTGTGGGTTCAATTCCTGGTTAGGGCACATACCTAGGTTGTGGGTTTGATCCCCAGTCAGGGCATATACAAGAGGCAGTCAATTGATGTTTCTCACATCAATGTTCCTCTCTCTCCTTCCTATCTCTATAAAAAATCAATAAAAACCTATCCTCAGGTGAAGATTTAAAAAGAAAAAAATAAAAGAGTACAATTCTATTGAATTGGAGCCTTTGCATATTATAAGGTTTATTAGTTACAGGAGCTGGTCTGCCCTAATTTCACTAGAACATGCATTTTTGTTGTTATTCTTTTTTTCTGCCAACTCTGTCTTCTTTTAGACTGTCATTCCTTTCCTCCATCCTTTCTACTTCAAGTGTGGACCACAGGCCAGCATCAGTGCCATTTTCTGGAGCTTGTTACAAATGCAAACCCTAAGCCCCATCCCAGACTTGCATTTCATTCAGAATCTGCATTTTAATACGAAGCCCAGGGATTCCTTAGCACAGTAGTAGAGGAGCATTGCTCTGGAAAACCTATGGCATCACTCAACTTCTTAGTTGTAAGCATAATAAACTAACTCTGTCAGGTTTAAACAGAAAAACTATCCTGTTTAGTTCAAAGAAGGGATGAAACTTAAAAATGCTAGGATACCCTGTGTCTTTGTGACATTAGCTCTTGACTCCAAGTCTTAGGTAAATGCACCTAATTATAATCTGGGTGAAACGCAGACCCAAACTCTGGATCATGTGCGACCACCTAGTTGCAGGGGTGAAGCCAGCAGGTGTTGGGAAGAAAATGTTTTGTGAGAACAAGTGGTCTGGTCATTTTAGCTTCTTACACCAAAATTCATATAATTAGTAATTCCCCAAATACAGAAAGGGTATTCAGATGCTATTCAAAAACAAAAAAATGGCCTGGCAGACCTGTCTCAGTGGTTGAATGTTGACCTATGACTAGGAGGGCACAGTTTGATTCCAGGTCAGGGCACATGCTTGGTTGTGGGCTTGATCCCCAGTGTGGGGCAGGCAGGAGGCAGCCAATCAATGATTCTTGCTCATTATTGATGTTTCTATCTCTCTCACCCTCTCCCTTCCTCTCTGAAAACAATAAAATATATTTAAAAAAAAAAACAATAATTCAGGTACTTAAGCATGGGTTGAAGGTGGAAAATAAAATTAAGTACATTCATAGGAAATAATTAAAGTAAAGGGTTGCCTATAAGGAATAAGATCAGAAACTGTGCACTGGGCCCAGCCGGCATGGCTTAGTGGTTGAGCATTGACCTATGAACCAAGAGGTCACTGTTTGATTTCCGGTAGAAGCACATGCCAGGGTTGCAGGCTTCATTCCCAGTAGGGGGCGTGCAGGAGGCAGCCTCCATCTTGCTCTCCCTCTCTCTTACTCTCTGAATTAAAAAATAAAAAAGAAAGGGGGAAAAAAAAACCTGTGGACTGGGGCAGGAAAGGCAAATATGCTGCAACACCTCCTTTCTCTGCCTGCATCAGACATGATTAATCAATCACAGCATTTTTTTTTAGGATGAACTCAAATGTTATTTCATAATTCTTCTCAGCACAGTGCTCTAGGTACCTACTACTAATCAGTCCTATTTGTGCTGCAAGATGAAAGCTTCCTTTCTTTGCTGAACCTTCCCTGCAATTTCAGTCTTTTGGCACCCCAATTTTAGGTAGAATTGGCTCTGTGTGTCTGAGCACTCAGTGTCATCTTGACTTCCAGAAAGAAAAGTTAACACCAAAGTCTAGGCTGTGCTGATGATATTTAACAAATGTCTTGACCGTTTAACATCTGTCTTGTCATTTAGACAGATGTTCAGAAAAGTCCTGTTAAGAATAGCAGTATGAACTTCTTCACTACAGTGATGTAAGGCATACCAGCCAAGGTCAAATTCAGGGTAGAGGGTGATTTTAGCTGGGCCCAAATTCTTTCCATGAATATGGCTGCTCCAGATTCTTCATGATTGTTGACATATTTTACTATATTTCCATAAGTGTACTTTAAAAGTGTACTTGTTATTAAAAATGTAAAAAAAAAGAAAAGAAAGAAAGCAATAAAGTTTCTGGGCAAGGTGCCATCCAGCCTAGGGGGCTTGACAAGAATTGAGCCTCATTAAGTCTTACAAATTTTGGCCAGGCTGAGGGTCCATTACGGTATTCAGCCAGTGCAGTAATCCACCCAACACCACTTTCACAAGTCAAGACACCATCTATGCACACATTCCACTGGTGATGACAGGACTGGTCACTGTTTGGGCTGCAGGTGAGGACAGATGGCAGGGGCAACAGGAGGATATCTATGAAGCTGGTGGAAGAGCACTTTTCATCTCTCTTTTTGCTTTATTTTGTTTTCTTTATAGGAAACAAAATTATTTAGTCATTCTGTTCATTATCCTGATGGCATCGTCTCTGAAGCAAAATCATTTTAATTGGGATAATAGCTTTCTTTTCCTTAATGGGAGCAATGACTTCTAAAAACAATTAAAAAAAAAAGTTCATAAGGTATCATGCTTTTCTCCAGGCTCCCCCCTCTCCTTAAATTCAGGCTCTAAGGGATCAATTAAAAACGCAACCGTCATCATTAGCAATACCTATGCACATGACCCCAGCAGCAAACATAACACATGATGGTTTAGTTTAGTCAGACAAACAGTTTTAGCCCTTTAAATTTTTCCTCAAGGAGTGCTACCACATCAAGATAAAAATGAGAAACATGTCTTGCTGATAGAGTAAGAAGCACTGAGCAAACTTAGATAACAGTGGTATATGTTTATATATTTATATATGACCTCATTCTTCACCTCTCCTCATATCCATGCCAATTGCCATGGAACCCGGTAATGTCTGCCCCTATGTGGCATGCATAGGACCAATGGATGTTGGTAACCATAATGCATGCAGGGGTTTGAAAGGCCCATTCGTCTTTGCATTTGGTCTTGTCCTGTGACATTCCTGTGAGAAGGACACACCCAAGTTAGACTGCTTGTCCCAGGAGGAGGGGGGCAAACATGTTGAACAGAACTGTTAGTCACTCTATCAAGGCCATACAGAGTCAGTCAAGAGCAACTGAGCCCAGACACAGGAGAGAACCAGACCTGAACAAGGTGACCTGACCCCAATATTTTATGCCACAGATATGTTACTTATTATGCATATTAATAGATGCACTATTATGACAATAGGTAACTGATAACATTATATATATAATTTTTGTGGTCATTAAGTCATGTTTTTATTTTTTTTTATTTTTTTTGTTAATTCTCACATGAGGATATTTTTTTCATTGAGTTTTAGACAGAGTGGAAGACAGGGGGTGAGACAGAGAGAAAGAAATATCTATGTGAGAGAGACATCGAGTCTGCAACTGACATATGTGCCCTTGACCAAGAATCAAACCCAGGACCCTTCAGTCCAGGGCCAATGCTCCAACCACTGAGCAAACCAGCTAGGGCAAGTTATTTTTTTAGAGAGGCATCTGGAAAATAAATTTCTGATCAATCAGCAACTAGTCTGTCAACATTCTAATTCAGTTCTTGAGCTTCAAGCACTGGATTGACAGCAGTCTCCACCATGTATTCCATTATGCAGCCAGGAGCCATGCTTCAAAATATCACAGTGGTGATTTCTTATCATTTAGATCTAACAACGTTTTTAGTTTACCAATGTTATTGATAAGACAAGTGGGAACTCAGACAAGGAAGGGTTGATTGGAGCTCATCCTAAAGAATAGTGTCAGGATGTGGCTCTTTCTACTGGTTCCATTTTCTACCTCAGCATATATGGGCTA
Organism: Ia io; assembly: GCA_025583905.1. NCBI lineage: Eukaryota > Metazoa > Chordata > Mammalia > Chiroptera > Vespertilionidae > Ia > Ia io. The sequence continues at coordinate 62,258,477 of JAJQQW010000011.1, read as the reverse complement.
TGTCAAAGCCCTCATCTCCTTCCACAACAGGCAAGGGCAACTGCTTTCATGGAAAGAGGCGCTGAAATATTGCTTTAAGATCCAAGAGAGAGCTGGATCATTGTGGATCACCAAATGGCCTCAAGCCAGCGGGGACAGCAGCTTGTCTTGGTTCTGGTAAAAATATTTAGCAGAACATGATGCTCACAATTGCTGGATGCAGTACAAGAAAAACCAAGAAGTTGGTGGGATGGAAAAAAGTATGCAGAAGGCAGCAGCTGACTGCAGCAGTGGGGCAAGGAGGAGAGGTGACGAGGAGGAGAGCAGGAAAGGATCGGGGGAAATTAACATTTTATATTAATAAACTTCATGTAATGCTTATTTTGTGTTAGGCACTGCCCTGAACACTTTAAACTAACTTATTTATTTCTCTCAAAAGAGCTGGACACCATTTTCTCCATCTTATAGGGGAGGAAATTGAGGCAATAGAATTAGGTCACTTGCCCACATTCACATGGCTAATACATAGCAGTGGCAGGATTGGAATTCAGGTTGTCTGGCCCTAGAGTTCATGCTCTAAATAACTAATATAACACAACCCTACTGTGTCTATATTGTGCTGGTTTGGCATACATTATAGACCAACAGCAATGGTATATATGATGGCCTTGCCCAAAATTCCAGGAGCATATATGATCCAGTGTCCTGGATGAAGAGTGAAGTGCATAAAGAATTCTGGAAGCTGCTTCCCACATATCAGAGCAAAAAGAAGAAAGCCCTGGTTGAGAGGATGGAAAAAACAGACTCAGTGTCAAACAGACACCACAAGCGAAAATCAGCGGTCCCACCAGAGGCAGAAGTGACATGGCATCTTAAATGAATCCCCATTCCAGGAGGTGAAAGTGACTGGCTGACTACTCACTATGAGAATCTGTGACTTCCTTGAGCTTTAGGGTTCTGTCAAAAAAAAAAAATGAAAAAAAAAAAAAAATGGAGGACTCATGGTTCAAGGTATGTCTACTGTGAAAACATATCCATGGTTGCTCTTATGCAAAAATCTTATTATAGCTTATTGGTCACTTTACCATTGTAAATTGTGGTATTTTCAACAATTGCTCAAGCCAAGGAAAGTGAGACTCCTCTGAGAAATGACTAGGATCCACTTCCCATACTATGAAATTATAATTACCATATGTGTGACAATCTGTAAGCGATGTGGTAGCAGAGGTGAGCGGGATCTGCCTTATTACAGAGAGAGCTTTGAAAGCTGTAGATGAAGGTTAGTACTGTGACAACCTACCATTCTAGTTTCTATTCTCATTCTTAAGAGTTTTAGGATCAGCCGAAACTGGTTTTGCTCTGTGGATAGAGCATCGGTCTGCGGACTGAAAGGTCCCAGGTTCGATTCCGGTCAAGGGCATGTACATTGGTTGCGGGCACATCCCCGGTGGGGGGTGTGCAGGAGGCAGCTGGTCGATGTATCTCTCTCATCGATGTTTCTAGCTCTCTATCCCTCTCCGTTTCTCTCTGTGAAAAATCAATAAAATATTAAAAAAAAAGAGTTTTAGGATCAAACCATATTCATTCTAAATATATCTACTTATTACATAGTCCATGAGCACAGGTACATCCACAAGTGGGAGTCAGAGTCCTCAGCAGTCAGGACCAGGGACACCTTGAACTTGGTATATCATCCAGTAAGTACAAGGACTCATAAATACTGCCTCCATTAGCTCATTGGGCCCTGTGATTTGTGTCCCTGATGAAAAGGGGCACAGTTTGTGACCCCTCCAGTAAACAGGCAGTGTAATTCCTCTGTAAACTATTAGAATGTCTTAAATAACCTTGCCTACAAGATGAAAGGCATAGTTAACACTTTTTACATAAGATAGAAAACCAAAGTTTAGCTATCAATCAACCAGGACAGAAAGGAGTGACTTGACAAAATCATCTGTTAAGTCTGACAGGAGTCAAGAACACAAGGCTTTTTTCCAACGGTTTAAACGTACATGTGACACGGGAATATTAATTGTATAAGACAAGACATTTAAAGATATTAGCTCAGCACGACCAGTCTATTGTACCCAATTAAGGCTATTCATCAATGTAAAAACTGCATTTTCTTCAGCAAACCAAAAGGAATATAGTCGATGGATCGTACCCTATTCTAACAATTCATTGCTTATTTCATGGGCGGGTAGAGTGACGAAATGATAGACTGCGTCAAACTGACAAACTCAAGGAGAAAAATAAGCTGCCTCAAAAAGGACCAAAAATGTCCGCCTATGCGGTGAGACATGAGGAGTGGATGGCGTCTATTGAGACAACTTCAAATAGATGCTGCACAAGTGTTCTGTACGAAGTCTAAAAATCCACAACCATTCAATGAATATGAAAGAGTTCCCTGCAATAGACAGCACAAGAGAAAATGGCTTCACCAGCCACCTGGAGTCTTAGAAGTTTCATCTTCGATAAGACTCTGAAGGCTGCATGTCCAATTTTAATCTTCCCAATAAAAGGACACCACAGTGATTCTTTTTAATTGATAGATGTCTGTTCTTTTGTTTAAACTTCTACTGTAGTGAGGTATAATGGATAAATCTGTAAGATTGTTAAGTGCACAGTGTGATGAATTGATACTCATATACATTGTAAAAGGATTCCCTCCCATCTTCTTAACTAACACAACTATCACCTCGCATACATTTTTGTGTGTGTAAGAATATTTAAGTTCTACTCTCTTAGCAAATTTCCATTTCACAACACAGTGTTATAAACTATAGTCACCATGTTTTACTTTACAGGAATGGGCAAAAGTATGTTTAGTTGTTTATAATAACCAAATAATACAATAATCTATATATATAAAAAGGCAGTGACTGAAATGACTGAAGGCTTGACCGAACACCGGAAGTCAGTCCTGTAGTCAGTGGTGACCCAGCACTGACTGCTGCCACTATGGGCCTGTGACCCAGCACTAACTGCTGAGGGGCCTGCAGGTCAGGTCCGGAGAGAGGCCTGAAGAGAAAAGCAGGTTCTGATCCATAGCCTCCGTGGCAGCTGTTGATCAGCCACTGCCTCTCTCTTTCTTTCCGGGCCTGGCCAGCAGTGTGCCTCTCTTTCTCTCCAGGCCTCAGCGGAGAGAAAGTGTTCAGGGCAGTGCCTCTCTGATCAGGCCTAGAGATAGGCCCGGAGATGCTGACTGGCATAGAAACCAAACAATCAGAACCAAATCTGGGTGAACTGCGAGGAGCCAATGGCTGCCTAGGAGGCAGAGCTTTTGATGCTGACTGGCATAGAAACCAACCAATCAGAACCTAATCTTGTTAAACTGCAAAGGCAGAACCTAAGGTGGGGGCTGAGGAGGGGTTTTAAGGCAGTTGGGGGCAAGATCAGGCAGGCAGGGGAGAGCAGTTGGGGGCGAGATCAGGCCAGCAGGGAAGAGCAGTTGGGGACAAGATCAGGCCAGCAGGGGAGGGCAGTTAGGGGTGATCAGGCAGGCAGGCAGAGGCAGTTAGGGGTGATCAGGCAGGCAGGCAGGTGAGCAGTTAGGAGCCAGGATAGGGCCTAAACCGGCAGTCAGACATCCCTCAAGGGGTCCCCGATTGGAGAGGGTGCAGGCTGGGCTGAAGGAACCCCCCCTGTATGAATTTTGTGCACCGGACCACTAGTTAATAAATAATAATACAAGAATAACCTCTGTGTTTCTCATACGCACAGTCGTAAACAGACTTTTGCCCACCCCTGTGCAGCTTCAGATATTATCTTATAGCTGAAAAATTGGTACCCTTTCACCAAACTTTCCCTATTTCTCCTACGTCCCAGCTCCTGGCAACCACTTTTCTGCTTTCTGTTTCTATGAGTTTGATTCTTTTTTTTTTTTAAGATTCCACATTTAAGTGATATCATGCAGTATCTATCTATCTCTGTTTTGGTTTATTATATATAGCATAATCTCAAAGCCTATCTGTGTTGACACAAATGGCAGGATTTCCTTCTTTCTAATGGATGAATCATATATATATATATATATATATATATATATATATATATATATATAGTCTCACATCTTTATCCATTCTTCCATTGATGAACACTTATTATGTTTCCATATCTTCACTATCTATCTAATAATAGAGGAATATTCAAATAAGTTGGGATGCCATAACATCATGTCCGAACAGCAGGGACCTGAGGCTGCCCGGTGCCTGGCCAGGGGCGAGGGATCTCAGGCCGTGTCCCCCGCCCCATGGGGCTTGACAGGGACTTCAGGCTGCACCCTCCGCCTGGTGGGGATTGACAGGGGACCTCAGGCCATGCCCCTGCCCCAGCACTGGGCTAGGGGACCTCAGGCTGCACACCCTACCCAGTGGGGTTTAATGGGGGACCTCAGGCCACACCCCCTGCCCCAGTGCCAGGCTGGGGGACCTCAGGTTGTGCCCCCCGCCCCAGTGCCAGGCTGGGGGACCTCAGGTTGTGCCCCCCGCCCCAGTGCCGGGCTGGGGGAACTCAGGCTGCGGCCCCTGCCCAGAAGGGTTTGACAGGGGACCTCAGCCACACCCCCCGCCTGGCAGGGCTTGACAGGGACCTCGGGCCGCACCGAGAGACCTCATGCCACACCCCCTGACCCCACGCTGCGCCAGGGGACCTCAGACCACACACACCCCCGCCCAGCGGGGCTTGACAGGGGACCTCAGGCTCTGCTCCCCGCTCTGGCACTGGGCCAGGGGACCTGAGGCTGCATTCCCTGCCCAGCAGGACTTGACAGGGGACCTGAGACTTTGCCCTCCGCCTGGAGGGTCTTGATGGTGGTGGGGCCAGCTGGGTCTGGGTCTCACCCAATGGGGGTGGGGCTGGTCAGGTCTAGGTCTCCTGTGTTTTCTAAGTGTGTGTGGGTGATGGGCAGGGACTTGACTCTAGATCCCATGGCATGTCCCAGACTCTGACAGGAGGGAGATTTTCATATACATTTTACTAATTTGCATCTCTGACACTTCTATTATAGAGAAAGGGCAAATAGCAATATTAAAATATTTCCTCTAATTAATTCCCTTTTAATGTGCATGAATTTAGTGCACTGGGCCACTAGTTATAAATAATGCTGCAATGAACATGGAAGTGCAGATATCTCTTCAATATCTTCTTTTTATTTCCTTGGATATATACCCAGAAGTGATATTCCTGGATCATATGGTAGTTCTATTTTTAATTTTTGAGGAAACTGTATATATATTTTTTCCATAGTGACGGCACTCATTTCCATTTCCACTAACAATGAACAAGGGTTCTCTTTTCTGGACATCCTTGCCAACATTTGTTATCTCTTATATTATTAGTGATAGCCATTCTAACAGGTATGAGGTAATTAAATTTTTATGGTTTTAATTTGCATTGCCTTGATAAGTGTTAAGCACCTTTTCATGTACCTGTTGGCCATTTGTATGTCAGGGGAAAATGAGTATTTAGGTACTCTGTCCATTTCTTTTTTTTTTTTCTTTATTGATTAAGGTACTACATATGTGTCCTTATCCCCCCCCCCCCATGTCCATTTCTTTAATAAGACTGTTTGGATTTTTCTAATATTAAGTTGTTTGACTTCTTTATATTTTAGATGTTAACCTCTTCTCAGATATAAAATTTGCATATATTTTCTCCCTTTCCATAGGTTGCCCTTTTATTCGGTTGATGGTTTCCTTTGCTTTGCAGAGGCTTTTTAGTTTGATCTAGTCCCGCTATTTATTTTTGCTTTAGATTTTGGTGTTAAATCTGAAAATTCATTGCCAAAACCAATGTCAAGCAGCTTACCTTCTAAGTTATCATCTAGAAGTTTTATGGTTTTAAGTCTTACATTCAAGTCTTCTGTCCATTTTGAGTAGATTTTTGTGCATGTCATAAGACAGGAGTCCAGTTTTATTCTTTGCCTATGGTTGACCAGTTTTTCTTTCACCATTTATTGAAGAGACTATCCTTTCCCCATTATATAGCCTTGTCTCTAGATGTTCATTCTTGAAAAACTAATAATGGTCCCTTAGTTGTCTTCAATTGTGCATTTAAAATATTTTTTTTTATTTCAAGGGGGAATAAGAATTCATAAATAAAAATCTACACAAATATCAAGCTATTATTAAGAATATTTCAATGTTATGCCAAAAAATAAGGTAAATGCACACACAAAAATATAATAGAGTAGATAGCAATACAATAAAATCAAAGGAGGAAGGGACCTTATTATAAAAAAAGTAAGATTTTCAGAGAAGAAATGTGTATTTATATCTTTTTTACTTTATTCTACTCTTTATACTCATTGATTGGTGTTCACATATTAATTTCTTCTACTAGGAGCACCTGGTACACCAAGCACTATGTTTGCCATGGATACAAAGATAAACAAGGCAAACCATCTACTGTCACTGCTAAAAACTCCTCTATTGTCTCAATTCATAATTACTAATAAAGCTACAGTGACCACATACATACTTGACTGGCCTCACAAATGAGGTCATCCTGTTAAATGTGTTGGAGGCTGGCCTAAGGAATACTCTAAAATAGTCCACATTTGTCACATTTCCTTCACATTATATTGCTTAAGATTTCAAAGTTCTCTCAGGATTTCTCCACCCTCTCACCAGGACAGATATACTTTCAAATACCCAGTTTGTTAGCCAGAAGATCTGGCATTTCAAAAAGGTGGCATTTTGGGTAGCATGGTGAATGTGGAAAAGACATTTCTAGTATAACTACCTTGCTCAGATCCCTTAACCCTCATTGAAAAGAAGCCTGATTCTCTTGTATATTTGGGAGGTCTACTCAGTTTCTGGCTGCTTATTCTCACAGTTCGATTAATAATAATCCTGTGCATGTTCATTTTTATAGCTTGTAGAGAACTTTCCTAGACATTATTTCATTTGACCTTCCTTACAATGTCATGATGGGGGGTGGGGAGATGTGATTTGCAGGGTGAGCATCATTTTTTTGTTGTAAAAATGAGGAAAGGGAGGGTCACTGATTATACATAGCAAATGTCTTCCAATTCTAAGAATAGTTCTAGTTTACTTAAGTTCTATCTTAATATATAAAGAGGTAATATGCAAATTAGGCCAGGACGCCATAACAGGGTGACTGGACAGGAGGAGGTTGTGCTGTAGGTGAGGTCCGGAGTGGAGACAGAGATGGAGACAGGGCCTGCCCTAGCTGGTGTGGCAGTTCCGGCGGCCTGGAGTGGACACAGGCAGGGGGGCGGGGGAGCCTGGGGCGGAAGTCAGGTGCAGGTCCTGACCACCTGCGGTGGCCCGGCGCTGCGCAAGTCAGGCGTGGGTCCCGGCTGCCCGCAGAAGTGGTCCAGCCTGATTCCTGCGGTGCCTGTGGGGTGCCTCCTCGCACGGCAGGAGGCGGGGTGCCTCCTCGCGTGTGATTTCAATTGTATGCTGGGCCTCTAGTATGTTTATAAAGCTGCCTGTTCAAGTTCACAAATCCCAGGTGGACAAAGGTCATCATTTTTTTCCAGCCTTCACTCCCACACTGGTCAACCACTGTCCTTTAGCATTATACTGTATTCCCTCAGGATTGTTTACCATGAAAGGAGAAGATTAAATGCCTTTATATTTCATTCTGAGTATCTAATATCTGTCATTGATTAACTGGCATTAAATGGGCACAAGCTGCTTGAATCCAGTGTGAGAGAGTAACGAATTACATCAAATAAATTCAGCCCAGCAAGGACCCTTAAGAAACTTATGAAATGCTACTCAAAAAAAAAAGATTTGATCCCCCCACAACTGCACTGGCAATTGGGAGAAACAATCATTAAATGGATGGATTTGATGTCAGGCAAACAGCAGAAGCCTAAAAAACACTAGGGGCCAGTGCAGGAATTCATGCGCCTTGAAAGGAACTGTGGGCCGTGAGGCTTCGGTGGGCACAGGGGCAGGTCTTGTTCACATCAGTTCACGTCATAGTGACCGGTTCTTCAGTTCCACGCTACTGTTTGGCCCCTCCGCCATGGCCCCCGGTCCCCTCTCTGCTGGCAGCACTGCTCTCGCCGCTACTCCCACACACTGAGGGCACCAGCCCCACTTGCACCTACTGATGGCGCGGAGCAATTGGGGCTGGGGCCAGCAGCAGGTGCAAGCAGCAACTGCTGCCCTGATCGCCCTTTAGGAGCAGGGGAGGTGGAGAAGCCCTCAGGGGTGATTGGGGCCAGCAGCCACTATTCACACCCACTGATGGCACCGAGCAATCGGGACCAGCACCAGGCACTGGCAGCAGGTGCAAGCAGGGCTGTCACCAGCAGCGGTGCAAGAGGCGGTTGCTGACCCCGATTGCCCCTCAGGAGCAGGGGAAGGTGGAGAAGCCCTGAGGGGTGATCGAGTCTGGCAGTCACTGCTCCTACCCACTGATGGTACCAAGTGATCGGGGCTGGCACAAGGCAATGGCAGTGGGTGTGAGCACCGGGCAGGACCATAGCATGCGGGAGCAAAGAATTTTTAGTAACCACCCGAGACTCACCCTGATGACAGCAACTGGCACTCCACATTGGTCTGGCGCCCCTGCTCACCTGCTCCACCATCCCACTGCATCTGTCACCTGGCATGTTCCGTGCTCTGCCGCCTGCTGCCGACACCTGCCACGTTCCCTGCATGCCCCCTGGTGATCAGTTCACGTCATAGTGACTGGTTCTGCAGTTGTTCCACTGTTCGGTCTATTTGCATATTAGGGTTTTATACATATAGATGTGTGGTTGCCTGGCCGGTGTAACTCAGTAGCTGAGCGTCAACCTATGAACCAAGAGGTCCCAGTTCGATTTCTGTTCAGAGCACATGCCTAGATTTGTGGGCTCGATTCCCAGTAGGGGGCCTGCAGGAGGCAGCTGATGAATGATTCTCTCTCATCATTGATGTTTCTCTTTCTCCCTCTCCCTTCCTCTCTAAGTCAATATATATATACTATATAAATAAAAGTGTGTGGTTAAAGAGTTTGAACCAAACACAAAGAACAATTCTCTAAACCATATATTTCTTTCTGTTGAGATCAATCCTACACACCTGCCACAGATTTGTCCAGGTAGAGTCATCTGGCCCCATCCTTCCATATGTCATGCCATCTCACATTATAGCACGAGTCCTGTGGGTCTCAGAAGAGTCCCATTGTAAATATAAGAGTCCCTGGGAAGACGCCACCCAAAACTTACCAATTCCCACTCCAAGTATTTGATGAGTGACTCTTTAGTTCATCTGAGCAGGATGGGAAATGGGGACGTATAAGATGCTTTTGAGTAAAGAGGGATGATGGCACTTACTAGCTGGTGCAGATGCCACTTATAAATGAACCTTGGAAGCTTCTGACCACTTGTGGTCATTGAAGAGTCCTTCACATTTGCTAGAACAGAAAACCATTCACCATGCTCTCTACTCCATTCCAATTATGGATAACCATGAGCTAACTTCTCTTTCCAGAGTCTGCCACCCTATGCTTTTTTTCTTCACTTCCTATCTTTATTACACACCGTTGCATTTCCAACAGTGCTGAATTTTTCCCTCGAGGGGCTTCATTTCAGAGGCCTAATGATCATTCTACATTTTCAAGTTTGTGGAAATCCTTCAAAATGACTGGTGCTGCTGTCATTCAAGGGAAAGGCAGAAGATAGAGTCAGATTTAAGGTCCCTATGTTTTTCTTTGTTTATGTGTTCTTGTGTTTTTTGTTGTTGTTGTTTTTTTCAAGGAATCTGAACTCTTATACCATATTTGTTTTATCTCAAGCTCACTCACTTCTAGAGCATGTGTTGGCTTGCTTTTCCCTTAAAGGGCCAGATAGTGTGAATTTTAGTCTTTATGGCCAGTTGGTGTCTGCCACAACTACTCAGCTTTGCCATTGTAACACACACAAAAACTGACAAAACAGTGTTCTTTACATAAACAGTCAGAGGGCCTGACTGGGGGCACAGGTAGTAGTCTGCAGGCATCTGTTCATCAGTGACTTATAGACTTATAGCCCTGCCACTCTGTCCATGTCACTGTTGCATCTCTATTGCAAGTCTCTGGCTCTTCCAAGCTCCACCCACCCACAGCTTACTTGTCACTGTGCAGCTGCTAGATCCAGCAGCTAACTGCTTAAGAAACTGAGGAGGGTCAGGTGGTGTGGCTCAGTTGGTTGGACGCAGTCCCATGTACCAGGAGGTCTCAGGATTGATTCCCAGTCAGGACACATGCCTGAGTTACAGGCTTGATCCCCCCATGGGGGTGTGCAGGAGGTAGCAGATCAGTGTTTCTCTCTCACCAATGTTTCTATCTCTCTCTCCCTCTCTGAAACAAATAAAAATATATTTAAAAAAGAAACTGAGGAGGCTAGAGATGGCCCTGCGGAGCACCCAAGTGTCCAGTGTGACTGGTATCATTTGACCAAGTTGACTTTTTTTCTCTTTTTGTCTCATGCTCTGCAAGAACACAGATTATCCCAGTGGTCTCTAAGGAATTCTTTTTCTAGCAGAAGTTTTGAGATGAGAAATGAAGAGGATATGAGAGCAGAAGTTCTTGGCTTTTCCTAAAACTTATTTGGATTAAGGTATCTGGTTGGATTGCCCAGCCTGCTTGATACAGGTGCTCTAATTTGGACTAGGCTCCAAATACTGATCTTTTCTTCTAATCTTACAACAGTACTGAGGGTACTTCCACAGACTGGCCAACCACACAGAGAATGTGCCCAAAGAGCAACAGGCAAGCTGGTTGCTATGGTAATATAAGGAGGTAATGACTAGTTGATCAGTCACAAGTGATCTCCTTTCAACTAGTTATCATGGCATCTGTGGATACAGCCTCAGGGCCACATTGATCTAAGCCTGCAGATTTCAAAGGAGGGGCTGAGGGAAATCTGATCAGTCAGTCAGATGTGGTTCATTAGTGCTGGCTCCCTTCTGTCCTGCAACTCTTCACCTCCCTCTGCTTGTTTAATTGCCTGGACCTCCCACCTTGCCTTGACCAAAGGTGCTTTTCAGCTTTTCAGTTCCCCCCTTTTACACAGTAACCACATCAACCACAGTTATTTAAGGCAGCTTGATCCTCACTGAAGATGAAGGAATCAAATGAAAATACAGCTATCCTGCCTGCCCTTAACTGTTAATAGACTTGCTGTATTCGTGAAAAACTAAGAAACCATGGAATGAGAGAGGAAGTGGCGGGTAGTGGTTGATCGCCCAGACTTCTGACAAGCACTTATTGGTTGGATCAGATGGAAAACCCCCTCTTATCACCAACGTTCTCAGGACAAATGGTTCTTCTTTAACCCTGGAATCCATTCAATTGCTGTGCCCTGAATAACAGGCAGGTCCACTAGACTCTTGATCTGCATTTAATCTGCTATCTCCTCCCAGCTTAAATGAAAGTCCTTTAATTTTTTCTTCTATGATTAATTAGAAAAACAATTATCAAAATCTTATTCATGGTTCAGTGTCTTGCATGGGGCTGAACACAGATATGAATGGTTTAAGGAAGAAAAAAAGGGTGATTATATTAAACAGGAAGCCTATTATTTTGATTATTATTGAGAATCTCAAGACTCACTATTAATTTATATTTATCTTACAGTCTTATTAATGGTTTTCTAATAAAAGCTATAAACTAAGAGCAAAGTGTATCAAGTTTAACAAGTACACTCCTTAAAAGGACAGGATTCAGGCTTCAGGCCCAGCCAGCATGAATCAGTGCTTAAACATTGACCTGTGAACCAGGAGGTAACAGCTCAATTACTGGTCAGGGCACATGCCCAGGTTTCAGGCTTGATCCCTAGTGAGGGACATGCAGGATGATTCTCTCTCATCATTGATGTTTCTATCTCTCTCTCCCTCTCCTTTCCTCTCAGAAATCAATAATATATATTTATTTATTTATTTAAAGTACAGTATTCTTGTACTTTAAGCTCTATATCAGTAAGAAATTTAATCCTACTGTCAAGAATCTATTCTGGAAAAAATAAAACGTTTTTAATAGTAATACCCGCTCTGCAGAATTGACGAGTAAGTGTTAAGGAAAGAATGGACACAACAAATGTCAGAAAGTTTCAGTGGGCGGCTTTGCTTTTCTGACCTCTCTGCATAACCCAGTACAAATGGGAGCACTGGATCAGCGGACCGAAAGAATTGGTTATTTCCGCTGTCTCCATGACAAGGGAACATCAGCTGCTCAGTTCCGAATTCAAACCACGCATAGCTCTCAGAGCTATGGAAAGGCAAGCCAATTGATTGTACAGCCATGAATGCATATGCAATAATAGTCCCTATTTGTAGGCCTTTGAAACTCTAAATAGAGTTCTTCACTAAAGCTTTTATCTGGGCCTTAAACTTCAGCAAATAGGAGGGAAAAAAACATCAGTTTTTGAGCACAAATCCAACATCAATGGTTGATAATTACAAAATCACTGATCTTAACTCAATTTTCTAACTACTAAAATTGCCCAATAATGGTACCAGCTGCTGCTGGGTGAAGGGATAAGCTCCCATCTCTAAAACAGAGGCTGATGAAGGGGGCCTTAGAAATGCTGAATTAAAGACCTTTTGCCCTGGGAAGACGGGAGACATCCCTTCTACTCCTAAGAGCCTATGAATCCATGGCTACTGAGTCCATATCTTCTTTCTCAAAGATAGTTGAGAAATAAGCCCCGTTTTCCTCTCCTATCTCTCCTTTTCCCCAATTCCTCCCCCTCCCCCACAACCTGACATTTAGGGTAACTGATAATCTTTAAACAAATGGAATCATATAATCATCATTCAGCTTTTAAAATAAGAATTTAAGGGATTCCTTCTTCCTGAAATTAAAGATACATATGATTTTCGCCTCTCTCACTGGGGGCCATTCTTTGTCAAGATAATTAAATTGCTTACCTTTTTTTTTTTTTCTTTTTGTAAATGAAGGAAATTTTCCATGCTCCATACTGACAAAAATACCTGCTCTGGGTAGTTTCCTGAAACGTGGCACCATATGCGCATCAGTAAACATTATGTGTGGAGTAAATTAAAGCAAGCCTCATAATTAGGCAGTAAGAAAATTACGGTAGACCCAAAAGAGTAAATCAGTGGTATTAAAATGCTCTCCATTTTCTCGGAAGCACTTCAGACGGCCATAAAAAGCCCGTGTCACTGCGATAAACATCCAGAAGAAATGCATTTGGAGCAAGACAACCTAAGAGACACCACAAATTCAAATCGGTCTTCAAATCTGGAGTCCAAGGTCTCATAAAATTTAAAAGTTGGCCCTTTTGCCACTTAATGTAGGGCGGGTGATGGGGGGAAGAAAGCAACCTGACTGAAACTTTTGAAGAGAACTTTCCGATACAGCAGGTGAGTAAGGACTTTATAGGTAGAGCAGAGCCAAAACTAAGGGAAGAGTCACCCATCATAAACACTGTAAATAAAGACAGAATCAGTGCTGCTGTGTTTTTTCTTTTGCTTTAGGCTTCAATATGGCAGGCTCAGCGTTGCCCTGTTGCTAATTTTGTCTTTATTTACAATGTTGATCATTTGCTCATGGATTAATTTTGATTTTCCAAATGGGGTAAAAAGTTGTGATGATCAAGTGACATTTAAATTAAGCCTTGTAGGAAAAATTGGAAATTCTTCTGGCAGGAAAAAAACAAAACACTGTGTAAAAATATTATTTCTCTTTTTCTAAAATATATTTTTATTGATTTCAGAAAGGAAGGGAGAAGGAGAGATAGAAACATCAATGATGGGAGAGAATCACTCATCGGAGGCCTCCTGCATGCCCCACACTGGGGATCGAGCCCGCAACCTTGGGCATGTGCCCTGACCAGGAATTGAACCCTCATAGATTGACTGAGCCACGTTGGCCAGGCAATATTATTTATCTTGATTATTGAGGGGTTTTTTGTGCTCCCTAAAAGGGTACGCTCAAGGCCAGGGCCTTGCTCACCTCACTCCTGTCTAGGCCCTGCCCCAGAAAGCACAGAGCTGGCCGAGCAAGCCTTTCAACATGGCAGAGAAAGCAATCAGAACATCCATTTCTAATCTTGGCCCATGAGGAGATGGATTCTCCCGTCCTTGCAACAGGTATTGTATCTGTGAAGAGGTGAGGTCTAGCAGAGGCCACCTGGATCGGAGAGTAGTTGGAGGTCTTCACAGATCCTCAATACACCCCCCGACAAGTTGCAATGAGGTCTGGAGTTCCCACTATCAGGAACAAAGGCAGTGTAATTCAAATCTGCTAGGACATCGCAAATTATTTGGAAGCTTATTATGATACAGTTTAAGGTGCCACCGTATATACATGAAATTAGAATCTCCCAGGACAAAGCCATATATCCGCATTTCAGCAGGGTCCTGGGCTGACTTTTCAAAAGCCAGCCCAGCTTAGACAACTTCTGGGTTAAGGAATGGAAGCTGTCCCTATAAAGGGAAATAGCCAATATGATCAGAGTGTGCAGAGACTTTTTAAGTTAACAAATCTAGTTCTGACAACAATGGAACCAGGGACATGAGAGTTTAGAATGGCAGGGCATTGATGATTAAAATATTTATTGATAGGATGGTTGCATACAAGAGATTTTTCATTCTTTCAACACCTGTGTGGTGCAGGCTTACTTTACTTGGCCAATAGGATATGCCCTAAAGAAACAAAAAATAGTTTCTTTGTTTGGGTACTTCAGTTGGTTGGAGCATCATCCCATACACCAAAAGGTTGCAGGTTCAATTACCAGTCAGAGCACTTACAGGATGCAACTGATCAATGTTTCTCTCTCACATAGATGTTTCTTACTCTCCCTTCTTCTCTCTCTAAAAATCAATTTTTAAAAAATGCCCTAGCTGGTTTGGCTCAGTAGATAGAGTGTTGGCCTGTGGACTGAAGGGTCCCAGGTTCGATTCCAGTTAAGGGCACATACCTTGGTTGCAGGCTCCATCCCTGGCCCTGTCAAGGTTCATGTGAGAGGTAACCAATGGATGTGTGTCTCTCTTATATCGGTGTTTCTCTCTCTTGCCCTCCCTCTACTCTCTTTAAAAATCAATGGAAAAATATCCTCCGGTGAGGGTTAACAACAACAAAACAACAAAATATATATATATGTCCCCGGGTGAAGATTTAAAAAAGGAGAAGAAAGGGACACTGCATAAGCAAAAACATATAAAGCAACTTAAATCCATTGCAAAAAGTGTCATGATAAAGGTATTTTTATTTTATTCTCTCTTTTTTTAAAATATATATTTTTATTGATTTCAGAGAGGAAGGGAGAGGAAGAGAGAGATAGGAACATCAGTGATGAGAGAAAATCATTGATTTGCTGCCTCCTACACACACACCCCCCCGCCACACACACACACACACACACACACACACACACACACACACACGCTGGGGATCAAGCCTGCAATCTGGGCATGTGCCCTTGCCCGGAATCAAACCTTGGAACCCTTCAGTACGCAGGCTGGCACTCTGTCCACTGAGCCAAACCAGCTAGGGTTTGATAAAGGTATTTTTAAATGCTCTTTGAGCCTATTTGATAAAACCTATTTATAGAAATCAGATAAAGTTGTGATCAGGTAACATTAAAGCTAAAAGTCTTGTAGAAAATTGTAAATTTTTCTGAAAGGAAAATAAACAAAAAGAGAGAGAGAGGAGGGATGTTCCAGGCAGAAGCAACAGCAAGTGCAAAGGCACAAGGATGTGTGAATACCGGCTTAACAGAGTGCTGGCGCTACGGTAAGATGAAGGCAGGGGGGCTGGGGCAGGGACTGGATAGGAGTCTGTGACCATCATTTTGTGAGCCATTAAACAGTGCCAATGGGCGTGGAGAAGAAGAAAGAGACTTGAAATGCATGTAGGAAATAGAATCAACTAGACTGAGTTGAGGCTTGTGAGGATGTAAAGAATGATAATGAGAGGAGTTACATGGAGCTGTAATTCTCTTAAAAAGCTGATAACACTGGAAAACACACAATTGTGTAAGGTGGGGGTGAGATGAGGACTTGGCTCTAAGATATCCTGGAAATGCATTCGGCCAAGAAGGAGGACTAAGTATTGTTAAGGGCGCATAAAGTAAACAGATGGATATTATAACCAACATCACATTCTTCATAATTTTCTACCCAAGCAAAGAGTGATGTTGAACTCCCCCAGCCATCATCAGTGGCATCCCGGCCTTCAAGAAGGTACAAAGCGGTGAGATCCTAGAGCAAATGGGCTTCCACCGGGCTGGTGGGAACAGCAGGAGAGGCAAGAGCCTGCAAGGAGATTCCCTTTCTAATTTTCAGATTTATCCAGTCTCCTCAGGCAATGGGGAGATAAAGAAATATCAGCTGTCATGATGGAAATTTCCCCTGGGAAAACTGATGCCGAATGTCTTTTCAGGTAATAAAAGGTAACCTCAGCATGGAGGGGTCAAATGAAAGAGATATATTTGGCCACAAGCTAGCTGCAATGATCCCTGGGTACATTCAGTCAGAATCAAGGCGGGGAGCTGTTATCATCAGCTCTAGAAACACCTTAATTCAGTGGCAAACTCTTACACAATGCACTTTAAAATGGTCTCCAATGACAGTTTTGGATTAGAAATCCCAGCTTCAATAAGGTCTCCAACAATGAATGTGGGCCAACCTCACTTAAGCAGGATGGCTGTCTAAAATTAATTTTCTGGTAACCTAAAAGGGCATACTAAAATATATACATGTATATTTAAATATGCATATATTTATTTTTTAAAATATATTTGATCAGCTACCTCCTGCACACCCCTACTGGGGATCAAGCCTGCAACCTGGGCATGTGCCTGGACTGGGAATCAAACGGTGACCTCCTGGTTATAGGTCAATGTTCAACCACTGAACCACACCAGCTGGGCTAACTATCCTATATAATAAAAAGCTAATAAGCAAATTGACTGAACGGAGGAAAGACTGGTCGCTATGAAGCACACTGACCACCAGGGGGGCAGACGCTCAATGCAGGAGCTGCCCCCTCGTGGTCAGTGCACTCCCATAGGGGGAGCGCTGCTCAGCCAGAAGCTGGGCTCAAGGCTGGTGAGCAAGCGCAGTGGTGGTGGTGGGAGCCTCTTCTGCCTCCATGGCAGTGCTTAAAGATCCTTTGGGGGTCCTGGACTGCGAGAGGGTGCAGGCCAGGCTGAGGAATACGCCCCCCCCCCCCAGTGTACTAATGTCATGCACTGGGCCTCTAGTATATTTATATACATTATATTTAAATCATTATTGTTGAAAATTAATTTTGAAAATATGGTAGACTTTTTAAAAATTTTATAATTCTGTAGAGGGTCCTCTAGTGACAGGATCAAGATTCTTAATGGCCTAAAACAGGTGTCATACATTGAACCAAATGCAGACATTCTCTTGAATGTGATTTGAGACTAAGTCATTGCTATTTATCTTTACCCTTCCTATTTTTCTTTGACTTCTGGGGGCTGGAGAAGTTAATAGAAGAGAATAAATCAGTAGCTGAAGTTTCCACTTAATTGAGCATTTTCTTATTCATACATATGTTAGAGATCCCTCTGCTCAGTATACTGTATGATTTGATTGATCAATATTGATCATGTTTCTAGACTCTTTCCGTGAACTAAACTTGCTAGTGAGGGTTCAGTTGTCCTCCACAAACTTGCACTTATATGTGTATGATAAGCTGTATGCTGGCTTACAGAATAAACTAAACCACTTCAAAACTTGAACACTGTCTTCATAAGGGAAGAGCTTGCCCACAGTGATGTTTTAAGAACTGTTTCAACTGATGAACTCATGTAACTTGAACTTGGCCTAATGAGTGTTTTCGAAGAGATAAATGAGTATATGGCCCATATGGCTCAGTGGTTGAACTGGACACATGAACCAAGAGGTCACAGTTCAATTCCTGGTCAGGGCACATGCCTGGGTTTCCAGCTCAATCCCCAGGAGAGCATGCAGGAGGCAGCCAATTGATGATTCTTTCTCATCATTGATGTTTCTCTCTCTCCCTCTCCCTTCTTCTCTCTGAAATCAATAAAAACATTTGAAAAAAATGAAGAAAGAAAAAAAAAATGGGTATGTGGTAGTCTGACATTCAGGGTTATTGTATCAGGAGTTTCCTAAGATAGAGGAAGCTTGAATACATAACCTGTGATCAAGGGCATGTCCAAAGGATGGCTTTTCCAGTGCCCTTGAGCCCTCTCCTACCTCTGCCCTTCTTGTCCTGGCCTCTTAAATTCTGATCTTTGGTGTTTCTCATGTCATTTGTCTTCAGCTATCTCTGGGTTATTGGTGTTCTGTATTTCCAATCCCAAGTGCTATGTGATCCCTTTCTGGTCTCCATAACTTCTATGTGAGCATGGCAATCTACCTAGGGCCACAACTCCAGGGACAATTACCTCTGACATAGGTTTTCAGGGCAAAGAGCACAAACCTTAACATTTGGAGGAAATCAATATTTTTATAATGTTTTTATTGTAGCCATATAGATAGTCTCCTGTGTTTATGAGAAAAAGCAGATTCAATCCATAAATACATGATTTGAATTTTTTTTCTTATAATGAATCTAAAAATAATTGGCCCCATTATGAGCAGATACAAGAAAAATAATTGAATGCCTTAAAATTCCTTTTTCTGTAAATGTTTTGGAAAGTCTATAATTCATGCTTTAAGAAGATAACTACCTAAACATAATAGCACTTTTGAAAAAGAGGACCTAATGAACCAAAACAGCTGGAGAACTGAGGGACAAGAACCGGATTTCCTGACATTCACCACAGCTTTATTTTGTTCTGCCTGCAGTGTGAGCATGTCACCCACGCCAAACCCTGAGGTAGTAAAGGTGCTGCTGAAAACCACAGAGCACCCCCCAGAGTAGATTAGTATATGGGTGACCCAACTGCATATGCCATGTCTATGGATAGGCAGGATAGGGAAGGGTCATGAGCAAAGTCCCTACAGCGAGACCGCCTGGGCTGGACCTTCCACACATCAACTCACTTTGTGGTCATGGATGCATTGCTTCGTTTCATGTCCTCATCTGAAAATGATCATGGTGACAACCTTCTCTAGATCACAGAGCTGGAATGAGGATCAAATGCGGTCCATTCGTGGAGAGAACTTAGAACAGTGCCTGGCACACCGTAAGGACTCAATACATGTCAGCTGAAATTTAGTTTACAGTTTGTGGGCAGTAACTTTACAAGCTCTTGCTGGTGACTGCCCACCTTCAGCTATGGTTCCTATGTAAGGACCTGGATCACAAGAAGCTGAGGAAACTCTTCAGCTACAATTATTTCTTACTAAACTTGGAAGGTTTTTTTTGCAGTCCTATCTGGAGGCAGGGTCTTGATTAATAGGCCTTTACACATACCACCCAGTGCCATATTTTCTTTGTTTGTTTTCAATCATTTGTTATATAATGCATTCTATTAAGTACTCAACCCAGTGTAAACGCTTTTGTCCGGCCAGCATAGCTCAGTGGTTGAGCAGTGACCTATAAACCAGGAGGTCACAGTTGGATTCCCAGTCAGGGCACATGCCCGGTTTGCAGGCTCGATCCTCAGTGTATGTGTGGGGAGTGGGGGGAGGGGAGGGGGGAGGGGGGCAGGGGGGAAGGAGGCAGCCGATCAATGATTCTCTCTCATCATTGATGTTTCTATCTCTCTTCATCTTCCTTCTTCTCTGAAATAAAAATACTTTTTTTTAAAAGAAAAAGCTTTTTAGACTTTTTTTTGGTCTGTTGAAAATACTTTTTGTGAATGTATCTTTTTTGCTGTTGTTGGAAATATTTTTACTGTAATAGCAAAATTGACACTTACTAAATCTCATTGCTGGAATTATTGTGACAGCTATTAAGGTTGAAGGGATAAAGATTAGACCCTTGATTGGTTTGGGGAATGAGAAAGGTGCTAAGTTTACCCTAACATGTTACAATTATTAATAATTAGCTTTTCATAGGGAGATGTATGGGTCCTGATTTGCTTATCAACTTGGAAAAAATGACTAATAAATTGACCAAAATAATAACCAAGGTAAGCCAGTATCTCTGCGGGCTTAGGGACAATGAAGAGACTATGCCCAGAAGAGTCCACAGGTGGCACACAGAAGGAGGACAGCCATCAGCAGCTGGCAGAAACAGACCGAGACCTCTCTAAAGGCTGAATAGACCATGTGGGCTACTAGATCTCCAGGTGGGGAGTCAGCCAAAAGCTTTTATTTTTATAATGGTCTGATTCCAGAATCACAGCGGCGACAATAGCTCAGACATGGGGCACACTGTGCCCACAGCTCTAAAATTAAATCATAATGCTTAAAGCTGGCAGTTATATTCCCCTAAATCCATTTTTAATTCCAAACAAAATACTCTGAAGAGAATTCTGCTCTACCACCCACTACTCTCATTGGTTTAATTGGCAAGATGGACCCATGCCAAGCAGTGTTAAATAACACCCTTGGGTTCCTGTGACCTTTTTTTCACAATTTATATGACTCCCCAGTTCTTTGGGATATATTGCCTGAGGAAAGGGATTCTACTTTCTTTAAAATTCTACTTAAACAGAAATCTTTTTATTCAATTACTCTTGATTTTTTTTTTCAAGTGTCTACAAGTTTAAGTCCACTTTTATCTTTTTTTCATTTAGGGATGTCCAAGATAATGATCATGATTGAGTTCATTTCTTTTAAATTTAGTAACTAGAACTTTGTGAGACTCCAGGGTCACCTTCTGAATGATTCTGCCCAACTTCAGGGCTGGGAGGAAGGGGCAGGAGATTAAAAGAGTGGGAATAAAAAAGTGAAAATCACCAGGAGTATTTTTCTTTAATTTCAACTTTTTTTCTCCTAGGTGATTTGATTGCTGTAAATACTGTATAAAGAAACACATGCATACAGGGAAGTAAAAATGGAGAATGAAGGATCCTCATTTGGAATCTCTTATAACAAAGGCTGTCTGTGATTGAAAGACTAGAAAGTGTTACAGTGATAGGGAAACATTCATTTGAACCAGTAACATACATTGGGCCACACTGCACAGCTGCTGTTAGCCACTCAGGTCAAAACTTGCTAATCCCATTAACTCGCTACCCAAATCTAAACTGAGCATGGAGCTAAACTTTGAACGTTCAATCTACCTGAGAGCTAGGTAGCTTCTGTACACTTAGATACAAGAAGCTTTTGTACCACTACAGGTGAACATGGAGAAACAGAGAGATGGGGAGAAAGACAAAAATATTCCGACATATGGGTAGGAATGGAACTGACAGATGGGAACCATTCCTGTTCTAGAAAGGCAGATTGGGGAAGAGAAAGATATCTGAACCAAATTCAGGGATGTAGTGTGAAATGATGCCATAACTTTTGGGTCTTAATGTCATAAAACAACTCTTTTTACCCTATTCCTCTCCATCTTTGGGAAAGGTGAGCAGAAAGAAAAAAATTATATATATATATCTTATGCATGGAATGATTTCAGGGGATAACATACTCCTTCCACTGCCATCCTAAAAGAAGCTCTCCAAGGAGCCTGTCACTCAATTGCACCCTAAATTCCACCTTTAAATTTCATCAGTCCTCAGCTAAAAGGTGGCAACCCTTTTCTGAGAATTGTAACACCAAAGTAAAAATTACTTTATCCATTCTGTCCTAATAAGACAAAAATTTGCTAGGATAGGTCTATGAGTGCAGGGAGCTGAGTGTGCTGGCTCTTGGATGTAAAAGAGTGGTCCCTAACTAAGACCAAGAGATTGGGGAAGTAAAGTCTCAGTTCATAAATTCTTCCTGGTTGACCATCTAGCCAATGGTGAGCCCTAGAGAGGATGCTCAATGCCCTCCCACTGCTTTTAAAATCTATATCAGGCAGTAGGACCTCTGGCATAGAAAATAAATGAGGATTTCCTTTGGACTCATTCAATGTTATACAGCTCAAAGACAGCTTGCAGATCTAGTTTGGCTCCCTATTTTTATAGGTTAGAAAAGGAGACCAAGAGGAGAAGGATCCTCGGTCGCACAGCCAGTTTAGTGGCAGAATCAGAAGTAAAACCCTGGGCTCCACACACCTGATTCAATATTTCCCATTAACCACAGTTCCAATTCATATTCCTCATATCAGTTCATATCAGATGGAGGATTTTTATAGAGAGAAGGTCTAAGAGGACCAGGAGAGGCAGGCCTAGCCCTGTGTGTATTTGGTATTATTTACCAGTGCCTAAAAGAACAACGTTTTTTATTCTCCCTTATTTCAAGGTAAAATAAGGAAATTATTTTCCCAAAAGGACTTGTTATCTGGGCAGTCAACCTGGAGTTTGCATATCCCAGAACTAATTGGGATATCTTTTAAAGGTCATTATTCAAGTGTGTGATATCCCAAGGACAGCCCAGCAGTTCCGCAGCAATAATCAGAAGTGGCATCTTCTTCCCATTCCAAGCATTTCTAAAGTGCTCCTTGGCTAATCTGTACTTGACAGTGTTAGATGCAGCCCTGCCAGTCCAGCCTCTCCAGCTGCCGAAAGTGGAGGGCAGTGCTTGGCTCCAGTTGACTAACACCTTCAATACTTCATGAAGGAGCTGGCCATATGCAAAAGCTACAGGTAGGAGACAGGCTGGCTCTCAGGCAGAAATCAGGCTGGATTTTTATGGTAACAATGTCTGGTATAGCTTCTAGAGAAAGAGCACTACCAAAGAAAGTGAAGGTCACCATGGAAATGTATCATATAGAGGTTGCAGGACAAATTTTACCAGTGTCCATATAGTACTGTCAACATAAAAAGAAGCCCTGACCAGAGATCCTACCTCCAAATAAATACACACACACAAGCAAACAAAAAGAAAAAACATACCCATCTGATGAATGATTCTATTAGCCGTTTACACCATCCAACTGACATTCCGTGCTACGGTTCCCTGCTTTCCAAACAAGCATCTGACATAGATTTATGTCCCCAAGGGAGCACACTGGGTCAGAGACCTTAATTAGTCAATCAGATTAAGAGTTGTATTTCTCACTAAACCATTAGCATTCTTATATATTCACTGAATGCCTTCAAGTTTAAGCAAGAACAAGCAGAAATCAGTGACCAGTTCTTTGCATACTTGGATCTGAAAAGACTGAAAACCAGATGTAGAAAGTAGTGAATTCATCAGGTCTCTCCACCTGGAAGATTGGGTCTGGACAGTGAACAGGCTACCTGCTCAGAGGTGGTTTTCATCATCACACCCCTTGCTGCTGTCACATCTGTCTGCTCAGCAGACACTACATTGTTGATGAAGTGTCCCTGTATATTTTCAGATGTTACAAAGAATAGCAACCTGAAGTATAAAAAGGCATCCTGAAAAAAAAAAAAAAAGAACATTCTTGGAAAGCACCACTGAGTACCATGCACTTAAAATAAAAACAAACAAAAAATAGTACCTGTCTCCTTAGATCTCTTGTTTTCTTGGTCATCTTATCAATTGCAATGTTTAGAGGATCTCCTTTCTCCTTCCTTCCAGTCTATTAAGAAAAGAAAAATAATTTCTGATTTAGAAAATTCAACGTTAGTGACATTAAGGATTGAAAATTTTTAGAAACACACTTGAGTTGCGGAAGCTGAGCGGTTTTATAATAATTTTCAATATACAGCTAACAGATTTAGTCTCTCAACTTTGTTTTCTCTGAAATATGAATGAAAATCAATACATCCCCAGGATAGTTACACATATGTTAATATTCACCTCCATGCAAATCTATGTTTTCTTCCCTTCTCCAGATGGTTAGCGATTAAGTAAACACAACAACGATGTTTTGTTTTTGCCTTAAAATACTAATATTTTGTGCTTCCCTATTATGTAAGCACACTTCTTCTGACTAGAAGATAAGATTGAGATGTTAAAAACTAAAGTGGAGTGAACCAGAACATGAAACTAACAACACTGAGGACTGTGCAAAGATGAACACTCTGAAGGGCTAAATGAGTTGCTCAGAAAATGGAGATGTTACATTCAGGAAGTCAAGTTAATCTTACAGAGAGGAGGGGAAATTTAGTTCGAGTTTAAAAACTGGGCACGATTTAAATAGGAAAAAGGAACCCTGGCAGGTAGCTCAATAGGTTAGAGCGTCGTCCAGAAACGCCAAGGTTTAAGGTCTGATCTCCTGTCAGGGCACATATAAGAATCAACCAATGAATGCATAAATAAATGAAACAACAAATCAATGTTTCTCTCTCTCCCTTCCGCTCTCTAAAATCAATGAATTAATAATCATAATAATAAAAGGCCAAGAGGCGTCATGACCAAAACAACCAAATGACCAGTCACCAGGAGGTGCATGGAGTACCTCTCAGCCATAATGACCTACAACTGGTCACTATGACACCCACTGTGGCCAGGAACTAACCTGACCAGGGGGTGGGGCCCACGGCCAACCTCTCAGCCCCTCCCCTCTGCCAGCCTGCCCCAGATGGGACTCTCCCACCCTGATCAAGAGCCAGGCCTACTGGCCAAATGTTCCCCACGCACCCCCCCTCTCCGCCAGCCACGCCACCATCAGCCCACCCCACCAGGATAGGCCCGTCCCTGATCACACACCCCCACCCCAATATGGGGAGGGGCTGGGCGGCCAACCTCCTGGGTCCCGCATCCCACCCAGTGCACTGAGAGTCAGTCTGAGGCCTGCGTCCCACCCAGCGCCGCTGGAGTCAGTTTGGGTCCCGCCTGCACAGCGGGTCTGGGTCTCCGGCGATATCGTGCACTGGGTCTCTAGTGATAATAATAAATAATAGGAAAGAGGGAGGCTATGGTAGCAAAAGAAAGGCATCAAGACTAGAAATAAGAAAGGTGGGTTCTAGGAGGATGGTGAGTGGGATGGGCAGCCTTTCTCCATGATGCGAAGGGATCAGTTTGACTAGTTGTTGAGGCAAACTGCTTTCATAAGAACTTCTTTATAGTGTCATTAGTGCCAAGTATACTCTGATCTGTCAGCTCAGAGGATCTCTGGTGGCATTAGCATCCCATGTCACTGTATTGTCAGGATTCTGTTGGTGTCATATTTGCAATCCTGTTTTCTCCAGCTCCCAAGTCTTTGGCTGAAGGCAGTTTTTTAAATAATGCGGATAACTTGGGTGCGATATTTTTTTTCTCTCACTGTTTAGAGAGGTTGGGGAAATGGTAACGCGAGGATTCAAACTTAGGAAATTTGGGCCACTCGTTGAAATCGTGAATTCACTGGCTCTTTGTCAGCTCTAATTTCTTTAAATAATGTATATGTGCAGGAATGATGGTAGGAGTTCCCCAATGCTCAGATTTACACAGCGAATGGGGTCCAGCAAGGCGCCCTGCTATACTTTCCTGTGCTCTGTTACATCCACATGTGGAAATACTTTTAAATTATCAGCTTAAACTGGACAGAAAGCCAATGACTGAGAGAGAGAGAGAGAGAGAGAGAGAGAGAGAGAGAGAGAGAGAGAGGAGTCTTGCCTCCTAGTGTCAGCCTCCACTATTAGGCTCTGTGATCTTGGACTAACAATATGCCCATTTTTTATGTCTGAGTTTTCTCGTAAGTACTGTGGATAATGTAATATATGCCCTGTCTTCCTCACCAGGCTAGCAGGACAATCAATCATGTTGTCAATGTGCTGGAAACAACAAAAGGCATTAACAATATTCAGGGCAATTAGGAAAGTATTTCTGCAGTGGGGAAAAATGAAACAATTGATTTGGCAACGACACAGAAACTATTTTTGGATCACCTGGACTTCTGCTTTCTCCATTCAGGCAAACAATGTATGAAAACCTTGCCAAAAACTAGAATTTTAAAAGAAAACGTTATTTCTCTTCAAAGTAGAAATGTTGGGGGCAGTTCATTTTCAATAGACCTGTGGTCGGCAAACTGCAGCTCGCGAGCCACATGCGGCTCTTTGGCCCCTTGAGTGTGGCTCTTCCACAAAAATACCACGACCTGGGCAAGTCTATTTTGAAGAAGTGGCATTAGAAGAAGTTTAAGTTTAAAAAATTTGGCTCTCAAAAGAAATTTCAATCATTGTACTGTTGATACTTGGCTCTGTTGACTAATGAGTTTGCCGACCACTGCAATAGACAACTAAACAGATATTTCTAAGAGTTTAAATAAGGACAGAAACTTGGGGTGAATGTCTTGTACATGGGTTCTGGGATACAGTTGTTAAGTGATTGAGGGTTTGATTATGAGCAAATGCTAGTTCCCAGGGAACCAAAAAGAAGTCTCTCCCAGCTCTCCCTCCCTGGCCCTCCCAGCTCTGCAAACTCAAAATAGTTTAGCAAACTGAAGCGAGAGGTGACCTAAGTCTTCACTGTGACACGGTCACCTAATAATAAAACGACAGTTTGGTTTTCCGTCAGTCAGCCACCTACTCCCTGCCTTTGCTGAACAGAAGGAAATAAAAACATCAGTAACCACTCTGCCAGGAACGACCTCAGTGACCTGGCAACTTCTCTAGACGCCAGACTTATCACCAGTGGAATGGAGGGGCCAGGATGAGTTATGAAATGGGGAAATGTGGGGGCCTGAGAAACCATCAGGGACACACAGCCATACTTCCCTTACTGCAGGCGCACTCTCTTGGGGCACTGATGGAGCACTGGGAACTGGCAGGCAGTCGGGGTTTCTCATCTCTAAAATGTGGACCAGTGCTTGCTTTGGGGATGACTGTGAACATTAAAAGAGCTAGGATCTGTCACCGTTAGCACAGTACCTAACTCTGGGAGAGGTAACTCGATGTTAGTTTGCTCTCCTTCCCCTCCCCTTCATTCCACTCGAAGGCCCAGAGAGGTGACGTTATTGATTCCGACCACCTCGCTAATGAGTGTCTGACAAGGGTCTCTAGATTCCTCCCAGTCCAGAGCTATTCCCATTCCATGTCTGAACCATCCTTCACCTCTAAAATTCTAGGGTTTTGTGATTTAATAGTGGCATGAATTTCTTTTCAAAGGCTATTAAAAAAAAAAAAAAAAAGCCCAGCCGTTGTTTTTCAGTGGTTAGAAATTCACCTGTAAACCAGGAGATCGTTATTCAATTCCTATTTAGGGCACATGCTGGGGTTGAAGGCTCCATCCCCAGTAGGAGGTGTGCAGGAGGCAGCCCATCAATGATTCGCTCCCATCATTGATGTTTCTATCTCTCTCTCCTCTCATCCTCTCTGAAATCAATAAAAATATTTAAAATAATAATAATAATAATAATAATAATAATAAATAGAAACAACCTCAGTTTGAGGTATAGTCCCTTTGTCACATTCTGTCCACAGACCTTGTGGCCTTTCTCGGACTTGCTCCCCACTTGCCTTCTATATCTTTTCCTGCAGAGAATGGGTCTGCAGTAGAGAATGCCATTTAATAAATATTGTTATTAAAAAAAAAAAAAAGGAGAAGAAGGTAGGCGAGAGCCAGAGCGCTCCCTCACATTGCTTCAGGCGGCTTCCTAGTCGCCATCTGCTGTGCTGGGGAGGGGTATGTTTATTAAACTGCATCTGTTTTAGCCTTTGAGCACTATTGTACAAAACGCACTTTGGGGAGATCCACAGCTCGCGTTGATGAGAGGGAATGCATTTCCTGATCTGGAGTTTTACAGGGGACCCTTCATTCTCCCATCCTCTGGCTCTACCTTCAAGTCCAATCATCAGAGCAATCAGATGCTATCCAGTAAACTTTCGTAGTTTCAGTTTAATCCTACATAAAAGGATTGAGGCCATGAATAGAAATATTAATTTTCACAATTAGTCTTCAGGAAAAAACACTCTATTTTAGTTCAACACCTTTTTGTTTGTTTGTTTTTGGTTCAACACTTTTTTGTAATACTACCCTTTGCCTCTTTTTTGTTGTTTTTTAATTAAATATTTAATGTTGAAAGTATCACATATGTCTCTTCCCCCCCACCTCACCCCCCTGCCATTGAACCCTTTGAGCTTGCCACACCCCCGCCCCAGGCCTTCACCACCCTACTGTCTGTGTCCGTGGGTAATGCATATATGCATGCAAGTTCTTTGGTTGATCTCTTCCCACACCCACACCCTTCCTGCCTTTTCTCTGAGAGTCCACAGTCCCTTTGCCTCTTTATGAAATAAAAAACCCTCCTGCTTTGGATAAGGAGCTTCCTTTTCCTTATTTTTCTATATATTTTTTACTATATTAATATCCATCACCCCTTCTGAAATACTGAAGATGAAGGCTGAATATTGCACAAT
Organism: Ia io; assembly: GCA_025583905.1. Classification (NCBI taxonomy): domain Eukaryota; kingdom Metazoa; phylum Chordata; class Mammalia; order Chiroptera; family Vespertilionidae; genus Ia; species Ia io. The sequence goes on along the minus strand of JAJQQW010000011.1, from coordinate 62,230,360 downwards.
GGATACCAACTCCCTAATTTATAGAACAAAAGAGTAAGGACTATTAAACTTTACATTTCTGAAATTGACTGAGTATTTCTTCAAAGGTCATTCCCCATCTCAGCTCCTCACCTCCCTAAACACATAACTCATTACCAGTGGTCATTCTTGGAGGCCCTGGAGACATACAAATAGCATCTCAGTGCTTCCATCAGTTGTGAGGCTTCATGTCAGTTCCAGGGCACAATATCAACATGTGGGAAAGGGCTGTAAGAAGGCAGATGTCTCTCACTCTTCTCCTTTCCCCTCCAAAGTACCTGCAAAATTGACTGAATGTATAAGAAATCTTCAAAATATTGCATAGCTGGAACTAATGTATTGAAGCTGTAGAAAGCTAATCAAATGCCCAGTCTTCAAACTGTTGGTATTTGAAAGGAGAAATCAAAATCATCAAAACAGCAGCCCTAGCTGGTTTGGCTCAGTGGATAGAGCATTGACCTATGGATGAAGGGTCCTGGGTTCAATTCCAGTCAAGTCAAGGACACATGCCCAGGTTGCAGGCTCGGTCCCCCAGTAGGGGGCGTGTAGGAGGCAGCTGATCAATGATTCTTTCTCATCATTGATGTTTCTAACTCTCCCTCTCCCTTCCTCTCTGAAATCAATAAAAATATATATTTTAAAAAAATAATCAGAATGGCAGAAAGCGATAATGTTCTATGCACTCTCTCACTAACACATTTTCCTGTCAATCAAACCACTATTTAGACAGCAGAAAGAAGGAGAAAAAAATAATCTATTGATCCAGCAGTCACCCTATCACATTTGGGTGCATATAGAAATCATAGTCTTATTATATATAGCACCACTGTTTATAGAACCTTGAACATTTCATAATACCTATATATTATGTGTAAATCACAGTCTGAGAATGTGGGCCTTCCTAAATATTTCCTTTTCTCTATCTGTGGACATTTCTCTTAGAAAAGAATTTGGCAATATCTCTTTAGAATGGATGAAGTTTAGCAGTGGCCACAAATCAAATCCATGATCAAGATACCTGGACCACATCACAACCCAGCTTTCCTGGACCCTGGGATGAGGGAAAAATGTAGAAAGGGAAAAACTGATGACAAAGTGTCCAGGCAAAATATATCCTGACACTTCTCTGCCAAAACTCGTCAATACTGAAGGAAAGAATCATCAAAATATAGGAAATAATAACAGGAAGAGGTTATTGGTGACAGTCCCAGACCCTACCTATCAGCATAGCGATGTCAGTACACACACTGGGCCATGAGCAAAGAAGGACTGGCTCAGGGACGTCAGTTATGTCACTATTTGTTTTCCTTTTCCCAGAAATCTGTGTTCTTTTAAGTAAATCCTCCAATTTTTCTTTCTGACTCAACCAAGTGTTTTGGTTAAGGGATAAACTTATGATAACATCCAAATCAATGATATTTGGCTATAGGTTTGTAGGTGAAATAATTGGAGAGGAGGCATAATTTCCCCCCACTGGGATTGATAAACTGGCAGTAGATAAACCTTGAGATACTTACGGAGAGTCTAAAAATATATGCTACAAAAAGAAAAGCATTGGGGGCAGAAAGAGAGAGAGAGAGAGAGAGAGGAGTTAGGGAAGAGAAGAAGGGAAGTCAGCTTTTGGAGTCAAATCAATTTGGTTCATATTTCCATTACATACTAACTTGTAAAATAAAGCTCCATGAGGGTACAGTCTTTGTTTTGCTTATCTTTAGAGACTGGAGCTGAGCCGGGCACATGATAGGCATTCAATAAATTTTATTAAATCAATGAGTGAAACACATTGGCTCCTGAATCCAATTGAACCTAAAGCCACAAGTATCTATCAGTGGATTTGCTAGTGTCTTGAGTTAATAAATTCCCTTGTTTGTTCATGTTGGATTGCTGTCACGACCAAAAGGCATGACTGAATCAGAAACCTTAAAATACCCAACTAACATACTCTGAAGGCAGCCTGGTAGAGAGAGAAAACCCCAGGAAGGTCCCTGTGGACACATCCCAAATATTCTCTGGGATCTCAGGCCTTTGTCTCACCCACAGGGATTTCCCCAGAACAAGCTATTTATTGCCCAAGCTCTAAATCCTAATATTTCTCCCCTATATCCTGCTGGTCACTAGCCTTGAGAACATGTTAATCAAATGGCCCCTAAGATTTATTCTATTTACGGATTGAAGGATGGATGGTCCTAGTAGGCACCTGGGTATAGGAAGTGGGGATGAAAGTAATTAATAATTTGGAAAATGTGTGATCCTAAAAATAAACTTCACCCACTTCACAATTTGCTGATCAAAGCCATAGGAAGTGGTTGGCACCTGTGTAGTGCTATAATTCTCGCTCCTTGATTTATTTTATCAACACAGGTGTAGTCCTCAGTGATTATCTGTCAGGCAGCCCTGTGTAGACGATGGTTTTTATCAAAGTCCCACTCTCACAGCTCCCAGCCTTGGGTGATTGCTAAAAGCCAGGGTTAATTAACCACACATCCCTTAGAAGTCTGCGAAAGACCATGAACTGTACAAACTGCTAAAAAGAAAGTTACTTTACCTTTACAGTTTGGATGAAAGTAGGCAAGATAAGTGCAAATTTCCATTGATTTTTTACACACACACAAACACATATATACCCATACTGAATAAATGATTTAAATTTCAATGAATTTTTAACTTCCACTCCATTTTTAAGTTCATATTCCCCAAACCACTGAGTTACAGTTAAAGCTATCAGCACCTAGAGCATCCCTAGAGTCTGGCATTTTTCACCATCTCAAAAAGAGGTCAGTAACTGGGTCTGCATTACTGAGAGTTCACAGAAATCAGAAAACTGTCAGGCAGAGGGCTGCCTTAGTTTATGGAAAGATTGTCTGTGTGGGGATCCAAAGTCTTGGCCTTCTACCCATATGTCAGGGGCCTGCCCTCCCAGTTCACAATGACCCCTCCTCCTCTGAGCTTCTAAAGCTAGCAATATAATTTATTTAGTGTTTTATAAGCAATCCCCACTCGGCTAACAATTATATCATGCAAATCTCTTGCATTGCTAATTGGATTTCAGATGTCACACTATAAAGCTAAAATACAAATATATAAGATGCATCATTATGATCCTATACTGTTGAGAAATTTATCATGACTCTATGTCCCTCCTTCCCTATTAGAAGTACAGAAGCTTCAGGACAGTGTGTTAGCTTGGGCTGTCTTAACAAAATACCATAGATTGGGTGGCTTAAACAACAGATATTTATTTTCTCACAATTCTGGAGGCTGGAAGTCCAAGATCAAGGTCCAGCAGGTTGGGTTTGTGGTGAGAGCTCTCTTCCTGGCTCAGAGACAGCTGCTTTCGCTCTATGTCCTCACATAGTGGAGAGAGAGCAAGCAAGCTCTCTGGTGTTTCTTCATCTAAGGGCTGGGAGCCTATCATGAAGTCCCCATTCTAATAGCTCATTGAAGCCTAATTATCTTACAAAGGCCCCCTTCTCCAAATACCATCACAGGGAAGGAGAGTGTAAGGATTCAATATATAAATTATGGAGGGATATATCAGTCCACAGCAGATAGTAAGTTGTCAGCCAACTATATATTTTCTTTTATTTTTTTAAATGGGATTTCAGAGAGGGAGAGAGAGAAATATCAATGATGAGAGAGAGTCATTGATCAGCTGCCTCCTGCACAGCCCCTACTGGGGAATAGAACCTGAAACCCCGGCATGTGCCTTGACCAGGAATTGAACAGTGACCTTCTGGTTCATAGGTCAACACTCAGCCACTGAGCCACACCAGTCAGGCTTTTTTTTCTTTGTTAAGGGATTATAAATTGATTAGTTCATCTGGAAAACCAGATGGATTGAGCCCCAAAATAGTGCCAACCCAACCATGTGTTTTCTTAAAATTGAAGCTTCTTGTATGGTGTCTTGCAATGAATTGGTACTAAGCAAACTAGAACTATGTGTAGATATGTTGTGCATAAAAGTATGTATTGTATATGAATGAATGGTGCGATTTGTATTCTGGCTGTTTGCCAGATGTCATGATATGGATCTTTGTGGGGTGGCTACTTGTACAGAGGTGGAGTTGAAGGGTCGCTGTATCGTTGCCATTGGTAGAGTAATAGAGTAATATTGTTGCCTACCTTCTTTCTACCTTATTCCCATCCTTCCCTGTTCAAAATCTCTCCTAAGCCAGAAGAAGATGTAAATCAAAGCTTCTGATTGCTTGTAGAGCAAGCATGTCAAACTCGCGGCCAGCGGACCACATGGCATGCAGCTCACTGGCCGCGAGTTTGACATGTTTGCTGTAGAGGATTAAAATGTACACACACTTGGGAAATGAAATATAAAATTAGTAAATGACTTTATCAAATCCTTCTCTCAAAATAGTGAGAGATGGGAGTAGATAAGCCTGAGGACTCTAAACATTAAAAGGGAATGAGTTTAGTGAAATAGAACTTCTAAGAGACAGGCAGAACCCTGTCTGGGGCAAAGAGGTAGACCAGCCCGGCCAGCGTGGCTCAGTGGTTGAGCTTCGATCTATGAACCAGGTCACGGTTCAATTCCCTGTCAGGGCACACACCCGGGCTGCAGGCTTGATCCCCAGTGTAGGGCGTGCAGGAGGCAGCCAATCAATGATTCTTTCTCATCATTGATGTTTCTATCTCTCTCTCCCTTCCTCTCGGAAATCAATAAAAAAAAATTTTAAACGAGGGAAAAAAGGAGGCATTCCATCCTGGGAATACCTAGGGCCATTCTGGTCACACCCATACAGCAAAGGAAAATGAAGGTATTTCTGGGTGACAATGGGAAGTGGAAATAGACAGTTTAGGAGTACCAAGCAATTCCTGCATGCTGGGGGACCCCTAAAAAGAATTCTTGTATTTTTCAGAACCAAGGCTTTCCTTCCTGTCCAAATCAGCTGGACCCCTCTTGGTCTCTGCCACGCCTCTGAGGATCACCTCCCCCTGCCTTCCCAGCATCACCACCACCAGTCTGCACCTGGGCACCTTCTCCCTCCTCTCCTGCTCCCCTCTAAAGACCAGCATTGTCTGGAGAGCAACTACACAGGTCCTGGTCCCACTCAGTCTCATCATTGGGAGAAAAGGAAGAGAAAATGATCTTTTGTTTTTAATTAGCTGGACAGTCAAAATAACGAAAGAGATATTTTAACTACTTGCGAACTAGCAAGCCCCAATCTAGAGTTGCTGATTTCTTTCTCAGCACCTTTGTGTTGTCTTTTATTTTCCAGGATGGAGCTTCCCAGGAGGCCACAACCACCTGACCAGGAGGAGGCAGGCCCTCCTTGGGTTTAGGTGAGTCGGGGCCCCACCCCCTCGAAGCCCTTCATACCGAGAACACTTGGCCACCAACTCTTGGGCATTTGCTCACACTTGGCTCCAGTGAAAACTTTATGAGGCAAGTAGCATTTTTGCAGCACGGCAGTTAAAAACTAAACTAAGTAGAAAGCAGGCCGAAACCCCGGAACACATGTCTCACATCGTCCCAAATAGTCCTCACTATGTGGCTCCCATAAACACCATCTGCTGTGTTAATTTGTAAAGAATTACAAGGTTCTTAAAATTACACTTTGCTCTCTGTAGCGTACACTGTGTCTATGAAGGGGGGAGAGTTGAGAATGTGCATCACGTCCAGCCAGACACAGAAATATTTTTCCTGCCTATGCTGGGCCGCGCCTGCAAGTGTGCTAGGTCTGCATGGAATTTTAAAAAAGTGCACCATTGCCTGGCTGGCGTGGTTCAGTGGCTGAGCATTGACCTAGGAACCAGGAGGTCACGGTTCCCAGTCAAGGCACATGCCTGGGTTGCAGAGTCGATCCCCAGTGTGGGGCATGCAGGAGATGGCTGATCGATGATTCTCCCTCATCATTGATTTTTCTATCTCTCTCCCTCTTCCTTCCTCTCTGAAATCAATAAATATATATATTTTAAAATATAAAGTAAAATAAAAGTTGCACCATGTTCTCTGCAAACCACCTGCAGGAAACAAATTCCCAATAAAACACATAGATTATAATTCTAGCATTTTATATATCTTCAAGTTGGGTGCACATCTCCCACGTCACTGGATCTTCATGATGATGCAAGTCCTCGGCTATAAGTCAAAGAGGGTGAGTAGCCAACATTGGGAGAATGTTTTAGGTGTGACTTACTTCTCCATTGTGGGCTCTTCAGAGCCCTTGGGTGTGTTGGGTGTATAGCTGGGAGCGTTTCTCAATCGCTCATCCCTGTCTACTCACAAAGCCAGAAAGCAGCATCTTGTTCTCAAAGACACATCTCTGTGGTGACAGGATGCCAATGTCAACTTCTAGGTGAATTGAATGCCTAGCAGATTGCTGGTTAAATGGTGATAAATGGTGGCTGGAAATGAGGAGGTAGAAAGGAGAATCTGAGGTTCAGCAATCCTGAACTAGAACCTGTCAACGTGAGATAGTTGTTACATGTGTAATTTCCTGGTCCCTACACTCAGAGATTCCATTCAGTGGCTCTGGAGTAGGCTGGAAATATATATATATATATATATATATATATATATATATATATATATATATATATATATATATATATATATGGAGCTGGCTTTTGCCTGCATGCTGAAGGGTCTCAGGTTCAATTCTGGTCAAGGGCACATGCCCAGGTAGTGGGCTTGACCCCCAGTAGGAGGCAGCCAATCAATGATTCTCTCTCATCATTGATGTTTCTATCTCTTCCTCTCCTTTCCTTTCTGAAATCAATAAAAAATATATTTTTAAAAATTATTGAATTTATTGGGGTGATACTGGTTAACAAAATTATATATGTTTCAGGTGTACAGTCTTTTTTTAAAATCTTTATTGTTGAAAGTATTACAGATGTCCCCCCGGCATTGATCCCTTCTAGCCCACCCCCAGGGGTACAGTTCTATAATACTTCATCTGTAGATTGTATTGTGTGCTCACCACCCCAAGTCAAGTCTCCTTCCATCACCATTCATCTCCCCTTTACCCTCTTCGGCCTCTCTCACCCCTCTTTCCCTCTGATAATCCATATTTATTATGGTGATTAAAAATCTTCATTTTTTAATAATCACGTTCTCAATTATAGTCAAGTTGTGAAAATACAGGGGCAGTTCAGTGGGTCCCAACCTGACTAATTATTTGATTCATGGAAGTCTTTCCAACTATGGCCCAGGGATCTGCATTTTTAGATTTTCATTAAATTCGATTATTAGCCTGATTTGAGAACAATGAATTTTGCAAGGATTTCCTTGTAGTGAGCCTTAAATAGGATCAAGCATCCATAATTCAGGCAGTTCTGCTTAATTCTGATGAATTAGTCACTCTATCTCAAAAACAAAGTTTCTGAACCAAACCACTTAATTAGAAGAGAAAAGCTGCACTGCCTCAGAAACCAACCAAAGCAATACGGAACAGGCACAGCCACTGCGTCGCTTCATAGAAAGGCCTTGCACAAAGAAAAGGAAATTTACACCCGTTTCCCAGGGTTCTCACCTGTCACTGTCACATTAATATAAAGACATCAAAATAAGGTCAGCCAGATGTGACAGACATAGAAATAAAGTAGATTCTTGTTCTTCCTAAGCCATAGAGAACCTAAGACCTTTTGATTGAATTAAGATTTGGCAAGATCTCCCCCCTCCCACACACACAAAGAACAAGGATCCTGATCAGGCAGAATTTCAGAGCTGCTGGTAAACTCTGCTGATTTGCCAATCTTTTCTGAAAATGTACTCCCAAATTCCCCTTCCTATTGTTCCAACCTCTCTGCTTCCTTGTAATTAAGTTCTAGGCCTCAGAGAAGAGTTTCTGAGCTCCCCATAATATTCTCCTTTATGCCTTCCTCTCCCTCTCCTGAAACATCTCTACTGCCCAGATCAAGCCCCGCCTCTTCCTGATCCCCCAGTCAACACAGAATTCTCCCTTCTCTCAACCTCAATAGCAAGTAGCATCGTCTTCTGTGTCAGGCCACAACATCACCCCGACCCCGAACATCTTCACAGCCTTCTTTGAGCAAGCTGACACAAGTCTCATCCCACATCCCTCAGAGGAAGGCATGTGGCTGCCTGTGGCTGCCTCCTGACTTCCATGCTCTGATGAAAAAGGCAGGAGTAGGGCGACAGGTTGTTGCCTGAATTTTCTCTGTTCACTTAGAGTAAATTGAACTGAATGAACCAACGTTGATTCCATTTTTTTAATCAATCTATGAAACACTGGATTTTTAAAACTGATTGCAAAAAACACAAAACAACAAAAAATGATTGGCACAGGTTGGCAGTAACCCCAAAATTGTTTAGTGATGCTTCTGTCAAATGCATATATAACACAGTTGAGTTAAATAAACATATTGTACTCATGTTTTGCATTTGAATGGATGTGTATGTGATTCTGCGTGTGTGTGTTTGTGTGTGTGTGTGTGTGTATGTGTGTGTGTTGCAAATATAAATACCATTATATTTAACTGGGTGGGTACTCTCTGCACTAGCAGAAGGTAAGCTTTGTGAGAGAAGACCCATCTCCCTGCATCAGGTACAATGCCCCCAAAAGGAGTTTCCTTTGTATACAATAAAGCCTTGTGGATAGCAATGGAATAAGTGTCACTCCCAGAGGATAGTGAGAGTCAAAGAATGTTACTGCCAAGCTTCCTTGGATGAGTGGACCAGAGAACACTGAGGACAATGAATCTTCAAATCTAAGTCCTTCCAGAATCCAGTACTGATCTGTTTATGTGCATCCATAACTACTGATTTGGCCATGTGCAGCCAAGGAAATGCACAGTGCCAGCTCCCAGGAGCACCTTAGTCTCCCAAGGACTTGTGACACTAAGACTTAAGGAGGGAGGAGGAGAGAATTGCTTTGATAAAGAAGTCAGTGTTATCTCACTCTTATGTGAAATGAAAATGCAAATGTAATCAATAGGCCACAACCCACCCCAATCTTTCTTTATGCCCTCTCCCAAGTCTCTCTTCCTTCAAAGCATTTATGACGTCATCCACACAAACAGTATTAAGTTAATCTTGACTCGATACTTTCTAGCTGTGTAACACTTGCCAGTTCACCTAAACTCACTAAGTCGTAGTCCTCAAGTATAAAATAGTGAAAAAAATGCCTAACTCAAGATTGTGGTGATATAATGTGTGCCAAATGTCTATCTACGAGTCTAGCATGCAAATGGTATCCAATAAACAGAATTCTTACCCTTATTTTCTTTTTTTGTTAATCCTCACCTGAGGGTATCTTTTTTTCCATTGCTTTCCAGGGAGAGAGTGGAAATGGGGGAGGGGGAGGGGAGGGAGGGAAAGAGAGAGAGAAGGAAACATTATGGATGTGAGACACATTGATTGGTTGCCTCTCCAATGTGCCCCAACTGTGGACAGGGAGTGACCCCAAACCCCTTGGGTGTGTGGGCCAATGCTCTAACCACTGAGCAACATGGGCCAGGGCTTACCCTGATTTTCTTTCTCTCTTGACAGTAAACTTCTTCAGGAGAGGCACAGTACCCAGCATCTGAACTATGGATGATGTAAGATGGGGCGATTGAATGTCTAGGGAGAATATATTATTTTATAGGCTGAATCTGGGTTTTCCAAGACTTGCCATTTGAAAATCTTTTAATATCTGAGTGGCATTTAACATTCATGAAATTTTCATCAGTTTAAAGTCCATTTATGACACAATTCAAATGTAAGGCAAATCAAAAAGGAAAACCAGACATGGACCCTGACACTGCACCAATGAAGTGGTGAAGCATTCAAACTCTGGCCACCGAGCTTTCTTATGAGAGTGGGGAATAGGAGCAAATGCTGGGGACACCTTCCTCCTTCTCAGCTCCAGGCAGGGGTCTGAAATCAGTAGTGAATGCACTTCTCTGATGATTCTAATCAAACTGAGCACCTATAACTAACTGCTGGAAGAGGGGGATCCCCCAAGTAGCACGAGTGAGTTCTATTTCAGTCTCCCTTCATTGGCATGTCAAGGAAGGAATGGACCTGCTGAATGGGCAAGCCAGATGCAGCTGGTCTGTGTGTCTACCCCACGCTGACAGGGAGCCAGTGAGGGAGCTGCTCAGGATTACACACACCTCCGTATCTGGGGGCCTTCCGAGACACACCTCTTTTCTAAATATGCCTTCCATGCACAGGCAAAATTGAGAAATCAGCATTAGTGAATTCTTTTTAATCTATACTAATAAAAGGGTAATATGCTAATTAGACCAGGAAACCTACTGGGAGACCTTACGGATGTCCTTCCTGACAAAGCCATGGTAGCAGGGCTGAGGCAGAGGTGGTTAGGGGCAATCAGGCTGGTCGGGGGGTGGGCACTTGGGGATGATCAGGCCGGCAGGGGGTGGCAGTTGTGGGTGAGCACGCCAGTGGGGGGGGGGGGCAGTTGGGGCGATCAGGCTGGCGGGGGAGGGAGGGCAGTTGTGGGTGAGCAGGCCGGCAGGGGGGGTCAGTTGGAAGTGATCAGGCGGCGGGGGGATGCAGTTAGGGATGATCAGGCCAGAAGGGGGTGCAGTTGGGGGCGATTAGGCCTGCAGGCAGAGTAGTTAGGGGCGATCAGGCAGGCAGGCAGGTGAGCGGTTAGGAGCCAGCAGTCTCATCGATTGTGAGAGCAATGTCTGTGATCACTGTGATCGGGCCTAATCCAGCAGTTGGACATCCCCCGAGGGGGTCCCAGATTGGAGAGGGTGCAGGCCGGGCAGAGAGACACCCACCCCCCATGCACGAATTTTGTGCACTGGGCCACTAGTTCATTTATAATGACTTTAGAAGGTCCCTGTAAAAATACTAATACAATTGAGAAAGACCTTACGTAGGTAATTTGCTTAGTGGTGTTTCATCTGCCTCTCCTATTAGACTGTAAACTTCATGGGATTAGTCATCAGTGTGTGTGTTTCACTAAATCCAGTAGCTGGCAAGTAGGTTCTCAGTGAAGCAGTGACACGAAATTGTTGTCATTTGGGGAAATAGAAAGTTGATCTCTAGACAGAACAGAAAAGTAGGAGAGGAAATCTCCATGTAGGGGTTGGTTGTGTACTTGAGACTCAGCAGCAGAAACCCACATGTTGACTACAATGAGTGACAAAATCCATGTGAGGCTAGGTCAAGGCTAAACTTTTGGTCCTGATTCATTCACTCCACCAATTAATATTGAGAGTCACATGAGGACCATGGTGCTAGGTGCTAGGGACACAGGAACCAGTCACAGGGATAGGGGGATTTATAATCTGATAGATAGAGCACCTGATAATTAATCTGGAAAATAATCAAATTATTTTAGATCTTAGAACACATATATTTATGGGAGTAGGGGGTACGTTTTTCTTAAGTTTCCTTTTCAAGGCCTGTGCCAAGCGATTGACAAGGAGACTCAGCTGTGAATCCAGCAAGCAGAACGGGTAAGCAGGGTCAGACCGACCCACCAGGAGTCAAAACATCATCCTACCGCCTGATGACTAAGGATAATAGCTGAAGTCTGCGGACCGCCAGGGCTGCACATGGCTGCATTCCATTCCCAACCTCACCCCAGACCATTCCCCTTTATAATCCTGTCCCCTGCATCATTCTGGAAGACAGGATTTGAATGCTTGTAAGCACTCTGTCTTCTTGGTTGGCTGGCCTTCTCAATAATGCCTTATGTCAGTGGTCGGCAAACCGAGGCTCACGAGCCACATGCGGCTCTTTGGCCCCTTGAGTGTGGCTCTTCCACAAAATACCACGTGCGGGCGCGCATGTACAGTGCGATTGAAACTTCATGGCCCATGCGAAGAAGTCAGTTTTTGGCTCTCAAAAGAAATTTCAATCGTTGTATTGTTGATATTTGGCTCTGTTGACTAATGAGTTTGCCAACCACTGCCTTAAGTAATTCAACCCTGCCTTCTTTACTGGACACAGTGACAGGCAGCCTGAGCCCACCCTGGAGTTTCTTGGTAACAACAGTCACTCCTACATAGAGTTATAGTCCAAAGCATGGCTTCCTACCCTAAACCATATCAACTATTGATATGTTGGACCAAATGATTATTTGTTTGGAGGGCTGCTCTATGCATTCTGGGACATTCAGCAGCATCCTTGGCCTCTACCAACTAGATGCCAGTAGTACCCCTTCCCTCAGTCCTGACAACCAGAAATATCTCTAGACATTGCTAAATGTACCCTGGGGACAGGGACAAAATTGCCTCCACTTGAGAACCATTTGCCTGATGAGTGAGAAAGATAATTTAAAAAGCAATTATAATGCAGTAAGATAAGCGCTGTGACACAGATAGAATGCACAAGAAGAGAACTAAGTAAACTTAGGAGTGGTGGTTAAAACAAAACAAAACAAAAAATCTGCCTCAACAAAGAGATAAAATAAGGACACACAATAGCTACTTAATTGGTGTCTACTATATTTTAAACACTAGACTTCGATTGCTTATTTAATCCTTACAAAAGCCCTATACATTAACTACTTCACAGGTGTGCATCAAGACAAGTAAGCTTGTTCCATATTCAAACAGTGAGTTGTGGACGAAAGGGGCCACATGCTAACCTGACCAGCTCAGGGAAGGCCTGCATGGCGGTCTTGCAAACTCAGAGACCTAAAATAACCACAAAGGATGGTCTAAAATTAAACTTCAACTAAGAGCAGTTATGGTGGGTAGTTACGTCCTAGGCTGGTATCTTCACTGACAAGGTCAACCTTTACCTTAACTGAGCCTATCTGTCTTTTTTCATCTGTGATAACATACCCTTGAAATGTCTGGGTAACTTGTAACTTCCCTTTTTCTGGACCCCTTGGGGTACAACCTAATGTGCTGGGCACCAGGACAAATTCCTTCATTGTTATTATTATTGTTATCATGTTAATTGTTGACTCTTAACTATCCGGCACCCACCTAAGTATGTGTCTATCCTTTTACTTTTTATCCAATCCCAGGGGTCCCCCCTCTTTAATCTATCACCAGTGGATTTCATGTAACCTACCTACATCCCTTCCTTTGATTGCAATGTATAAAAATAGATGAAAAGCCACCATTCTCTGGAGCATTATCCCAATCCATTGAGATACTTCTTCCCAGCAATTGTCGACAGTTTGGCTCAAATAGACTTACAAATATTCTTTACAGGTTTGAACGCTTTTACATTAACAGAGTGATGGATCCAGGATCTAACCTGGATTCTAAACTTAAGTCTGGCTAATTCTTTAGGAATGAAAAAAAAATTTAGAAAGAGAAACTTTTGCTACAGGAGGGCCAAAGCAGCTCACAGATTTAAAAACAAACAAAACCTTGTCTAAATATGGGGCTTGCATAGGAGTTTGAAACACAGGAAATGTGTCATTGAAAGAATTTAAATTGGAAATTGGCTTAAAGCAATGAGCAGAGGTTCTACTGGAAAGGTCTGAGGTCCCATAGTATTGTCCAATATTCATGAGTCCATGGATTGACCTGGTCTTCAGAGTTCCCAAACACCTACCTGCCAACTAACTGCCATCCACAGAATCAATCCTCACATCTGTATGATTTTGCTTCATAGGTGGCATGAAGATACCTTCCAATTTGCTTCCATTGTCACAGCATAATTAATCAAACTGCCTCTCTTCACTCTTAAAAGTGCCCCAATTTGGATGACACGTTTTATGATCACCTTATTATTCGTCTAATTAAGTTTTGAGCTGAAGAATTATTAGGCCAGCTATTTTATGTCATCAGAATTGCTGTGTGAGAACCCAACCCATTACTTGATTGATATCTTTAATAAAACATATATTACTTCGTCCACCTTCCTAAAATCTTCTAATGCCAACCTAACATTTGCAAGATCATGTCTAAGAAGGTCCTGGTCAATTTGACCTCAATTTATCTCCTATTCCCCAACACATCTCCACCATGTGTCCGTCACTACTTCTCCACAGACTAAACCCTCATGCCTCTGGACTCATTAGCAATGTCTATAATTCCCTCCAACATTTTGTTCAATGACATTGACCACTGTGTTCGACCCTATAATTTTCTCTCCTTCACTCCTAACCCACCTCATGGAGATCTTGTTAAAATGTCATCTCCTCTTTAAAGAAACCCTGGTTTCCTCAGACACTAGTTGTTCCTTCCTATATGTGCTTGCACAACACTTTGTCCATCCTTCTATTATGGTTTTTCTCATCCAATCATGGCAAGTTCATGTGTCTGTGCTGTGCACATTCCTAGAACATCATTGTTATCTTTGTTTCATTAATGCCTTATTCTACCTGGTACTCAGTTGGCATTTGATACATATTTTCTGATTAATGACCACTGGTGACTGCTAAATCAGAATTGGCCACATTTGGGACAATCACTAGCAATCCTATCTAATAAAGAGGGAATATGCAAATTGACTGTCACACTGTGACAAAGATGGCGGCACCCATAGCCACAAGATGGTGGCACCCAGTCCCCTCAGCCCCACCAGAGTCCCACAGTCCTTTCAGCCCAGCTGAGGGTTAGGAGGGTGGTGGCAGTGGCAGGCACATGGTGCAGCCAGACCTGCCCTCAGACCCCCAGCCATCCAGGGCCAGCCCCAGGTGTAGGCAAGCCTCAGATGGTGGCTGCCCAGCCACCCAGGGCTGTCTAAGGCTCAGGTAACTAGGGCCAGCCAAGGCTTGCACTGCCGGCAGTGGCAGCAGCAGAGATGTGATGGGGGCATTGCCTTCCCCTGATCACCGGGTCACTTCCCACCCCTGAGGGCTCCCGGACTGTGAGAGGGGGAAGGCAGGGCTGAGGGACCCCCCTCCAGTGCATGAATTTTCATGCACTGGGCCTCTAGTTAATAATGTGGCCAGTGACTTTTGCTTTCTAATACACACAAGTAAGAGTTCATGAATTATAGTGAAAAGCCAGAATATCTGCATTTTATTTCCCATTTGCTTCTTTGGCTTTCTCTGAGACTAGGCAAGTCACTGAACTGTATTAGAACCCAGCTTTCTTATCTGTAAAGCAAGTTGCTAGAACTAGATAATTCTACATTATCATTTTTACCATTTATAAGTCATCCTTGGTCATGGTAACATACCTGAGTCTACTGACTGAGTTATCAATAGGTCAGCTTTGACTTAACCTTATTATAAATCTAATATTCTCCATATATTTACAAATAGTTTTTATTAATTACAAGATAATATATATTTGTTAAGACTTTGAATAATACTCATTTAAATAAAGTGAAATATAAAAGACTCTCCCATTCCCACAAAACACACAGCCCTTCCTAGAGGGAAACTATCATAATATTTTGCCACCTTGTCTACCTTCATTCCCCATTCCACAGTTGAGATTCTATGTTATCAGGGAAGTTGAGGTATCCCTTTCCCCACCGAGTGCTGGGGTTGGAGTCCTTACGATATCTCGAGAAGAAGGATTTTCTGAGACTCGCACAGGAGTATGGGTGATTTTTATTTGCATGGAATTACATCACAGGGTTCCAAAGTGTAGCTGGGATTCAGTAGAGCTAAAAGTAAAGCCAGTGTCCAGTGTTTCAGTCCCATATTGCAGCCAGTTCAGCATCAGGCTAGTTGCAGTCCATTAGTCTATGGTGTGGGCCAGGTGAGTGACTGTAGGGGAGCTAAGGGTGAGTCATGAGCAAAGCGTACCAAAAGCATAAGAGAAACCAAGAGCACAAGAGTACAAGAGCACAGTTCCTTTGTTCAAGGAACTAAATATCCCAAATTCCATACCCTTGCAGTGGCCATGCCTATTCTGGCCAATGAATCTGTTCCCAGGTGTGACTGACAAAAAACACCTCTGCTAGTCCCCCCAACTTTACTGGGCATGTGCCTATCTCCCTCCTGGCCAGTCCCTTCCTCCAGCTATCTTCCAGAAATGGCTGGTGGCTCCCAGGGGAGTATAAAGCTGCAACTTCCTGGCAAAGCTGCCCAAATGACATACCTATAACATTTGGCCTTCCTTTTGCTCCTGTTATTAATAACTAGTTTAATTACAACTATATCTATATCTATATCTATATCTATATCTATATCTATATCTATATCTATATCTATATCTATCTATCCCCCACAAACACCCTTAATCAGGAAAACCTATCATATAGTCACAAATTCAAAGCAGACTGTTAAGGAGAATAAATGAAATTTGGAATATGCCACTAACTTTGGAGTTTGGTGACACAGAAGGAGGATCTCACATCTCCAAAACTCTCTATATCATGTGTCTTAAGAACAAATCCATGCCTAAAATAAACCATCAAGCTAACCTACACTTTCAACAGTCTTCGGTTTAGGTTTAGTTTTTACACCCAAATTAATCTGCTTTCTAAATCTAAACAAAATGGTTAAAAAAGTAGAATCTGTGTATAGCGAATTATCCAATTGTAGAATATTTATGTGAAAATTTATAGAAAGAAGATTATGTGGTGGGGATTAGCATTATGGTGCAAGACAACTCTTATCCTCTAAAGGCATCCTATTACTACTAATAATTTAAAATAATTCTAACTCAAATATGTAAAACATTTCAAGTATTTTTCTATGCATTATTTCATTTTAATCCTCAGAAAAACCTGTGACTTTGGTAGTATTTATAATCTGTATTTGCAGATACAAAAGGTTCAAATGGTAAAGATCATGGAGACAGAATCTGGGCATTCAAGATTTAAATGCAAACATATCCCCAAAACAGCCTAAGGCACTGCTATGGCCCCTGCAGTTCAATCAAACTCTAAATTGATATTGTGTGATATCTGCCCACGGGAATATGGCTTTCTATGAATGTGTCAAGTCTTTAGAAATGAATTCTGCATGCATTTATTTGGTAAAGTGGATTTCCAAGTTATTGACGCAGGTTACTAAGAAGCTAGGAAAATACCTTGGCAAGTGGAATGGGGAAACTGAGACAGATAACTAACCAGACAACTGAGCAATTTACAGCCAGCTGATAAATCAGAGGTCTTATCTTCCCTAACCAAGGACACTTAGGAGCAAATGGTTTACACATTCTAGACCTTGCTGGAGCAGACCTGCGTTGGGCCTGGTCTCTTTCTGGTGACCTTCTTTGAAGGTGAAACTGACCAGAGAATGACCCTCTATAGGATGCATCAGCAGATTAAAGGGCACACCTGGAAAGCTGAGAAATATTCTGATTGAGACCTCCCCTACTATTCCCACCTTTTAGGAACAGATTAAAAACCTTTAAGACAAAGCACCCAGTGTGCAAGCTCCCTTGAGCATGCCCGCACCTCCACCACCAGACGCACACTTCTTCCTCGGATATGTATCTTTGCTTTCTTTCTCCTAAGCTCTAAATGTTCCCATGAGACTTGCAACCAGGGGAGCAAAGGGCAGCCGCAGTCCTGGGTAACCCCCTGAACCTGTCTCCAAGAGCCCTCCTTTTGCCTCTGTAACTTGTTTCCTGAGTCCACACAGCCTTGTGAGGTTCACTTCTGCCTCTATGACTTTCTTTCTAACGGGCCATGGCAGCTTCACCTAGGCTCACTCCCATTGCTGTGATCTTGCCTCTTCTGTCTTACACCCTTCCTTTGTTTCACTGTCCCCAGCTTTAATAAACATACTCTCAAAATCACGTGGACTCATGTCTTAAATTTTTTCCTGCATGAAGTCAAGAACCCACATATTGCAGGCCTTGCTGGGGCAAACCCTGCCCCATTCTTCTTATCTGAGTACTGCCTATCATCATGAAAATATTAACAACTGTACTGGAGACACACCCCCCAATCTCACCCCCCCTCCCTGGTTGGAACCCTCAGCCCTCATTACCTGTAACCTGTAACCATTATTCCCATTCTCTTCCTTTTGCCTACTTCCCCATGTAATCTACCCAATATACTAGTAAGCAGCTGGCTTATGGGGGGTGGAGGAACAGAGCAGATTTTTTTGTGGATGGCCTGCTGCTCTCCCATGTTGCCAGCAATATTGGAAAATAAAACGCTCATATAAGAGTCAACCCTATCTCTGATTAATTGGCTCAAGTAGCGACAGGCAGCTAGGACCCATTCATTGTCTGGTTTCACATCCCTGCAAAACCAGATAAAGTGACACTATGGCTGACATCAGGACCAGATGCAATGATCAACTACTCCCTACTCTCTCACTGACCAATCAGTAGATACCTTAACTCTGACCATGACCCTAACTCCCTTAGTCACCATGATTAATGTTTTTTCCCCTGTATAACCCATCCCCTAGGCACCAATGGGGACCCAGGTCTTTCAGCATTAGCTACCTGTGACTACAGGCATGGCACCATCTCCTTAATAAATCCTGATTTTCTTGGCTGAAAATTCCTGTTCATGTTTCTTGGGCTTTGATACACGCAGGAAAACAGACCCCTTCAGCCCAGTAACTCTAGGGAGCACAACAGAAGAGAAGCTACAATTTCCCATATCTACTCAGTTGAATGATGAAGAAACTCACAGAGAATAATAGGATATGATCCCTATTAGTTGAAAGAGCTGGTTAGTACTAAATATTTATCTCTTTTCAGAACACTGTATCATTACAACATCCTAAAACTTTTTACACACTATTCCCAAGTGAAAAATAAAAGAAAAAGTCCAGTTAATCATAATGCTGGTTCTTACCAAGCATAAAGCAATTTATAAACAGCTGAATGCTCAACCGATTTTTTCAATTTGCATCCAGATATTGGTCATAGTGTAGTTGCTGACAAAGAAAATCTAATAAAGTTTTTAAAATCTTACGATAATAAGTGCTACCATTAAATGTGTATCTGCTACAGTCCAAGTCACTTACATAATCTCCCATCTCCACAATAACCCTAAAACAAGGTATTTTTAGCTCCTTTTAATTGATGTATAATGGCGGTCCAGAGTCCATAAGAAATCTGTCTACATTCATAAGATTAGTGTTAAAGAAAAACCCATAAACCCAAAACAGTATCACTCATGCTAAAAGCCCATGATATTAAACCTAGATTTAATATCTAATCTAATTGCTGTTTCAACCTTTCCCAGAAACATGTTAATCACCAGTCTGGAATTTTCTAGTCAAAACCAATGAGGTAATCATCACTTGGGGCTCTCTCCATTCCCAACCCCACTCCCCCCCCCCTCCCCCCCCCCCCCCCCAACACACACACACACACACACACACACACACACACACACACACACACACACACACGAGTCTTCAACAATTGAAAGAAGAGGAAATTTGCATGATAAAACCCATACCTGTTCTCTGCCCCTAAAAGATGTCTAGCTACCCCCCCAAAAAAAAACATTTCTTTTCTTTGTTAATAGCTCCCCTGCCCCACTCTTTTTCCTATAAAAAGAACTTTCATTTTGTACAACCCCCCAGAGCACCCTTCTACTTGCTAGATAGACTGCTGCCTGATTCACAAATTGCTTAATAAAACCCATCAGATCTTCAAATTTACTCAGTTTATTTATTTATTTATTTTTTAACTCTAGTCAGCTGAAGGTTCAAAACCTGTGTACTGTCCAATTCACCAGCAGTGCACACAACAGACGGTCAGGTCAATGTGACAGTGAAGGGGTTCTCTACTTCTTTATTTTCTATACAACATACCTGAAGGATTTGACACACACCACCAGAATACTGGAGGAAGATGGAAGACACAATGAAATGGACTTAAAGAGGCATTTTTAGAAGGACTGGTCCAATATTAGGGGGATCCACCAACACTTCTGTGAAGGTCAGAAATCAAATACTGGGGAGTAGCTACAACTATAAGAACTATTAATCATGCTCTGATAACCTTGATGGTTCTGTTCTGATTAAAGAAAGCACATTCTAACCTGGCTGGGAGTTGTACACCCTGAGACATGGAAGCTAACATCAGAATGCAGCCCACCCTCTTGTCCTGAGGATTGCCTATCATTATGGAAAAATTTACAACCTCGTGGCTGAAACAATCTAGTCCTGGAGGGACCCGCCCTTGCCCTTTGCAACCTCCAGCCCTATTGCCTATAACCACAATACCATGCCTACTTTCACATGACTGTCACTCTTACTTTCCCACGTAATCTTTGCCCTTCTACCCAATATAAGCAGCTCCTTATGGGAAGAGGTAGAGAAGATTTTTGTGGATGAGCTGCTGCTCTCCCATACTGCCAGCATTATTGGAATAAACACACATATATGATTCAACCCTGTCTCTGCTTAATTGGCTCCAGTAGTGACAAACAGCCCAGACCCCTAGGTTCTCTGGTTACAATTCCACTAGGGTTGAGAGCTCTGGCATCCAATAAGAAGAAGACTGATGGTCCTCATTGGTAGAGTGGCAAGTTTCAAAAGGTGATCTGCTGGAGGCCTCCAAAAAAATTAACTAAGTCCTAGCCGATTTGGCTCAGTGTATAGAGCATTGGCCTGTGGACTGAAGGGTCCTGGGTTTGATTCAGGTCAAGGGCACATGCCTGGGTTGTGGTTTCGATCCCCAGTAAGGGGCGTGCAGGAGGCAGCCCATCAATGATTCTCTCTCATCATAGATGTTTCTATCTCTCTCTCCCTCTCCCTTCCTCTCTGAAATCAATAAAAATATATTTAAAAAAGAATTTACTAATATGTGTGTGAAATACTCATACTGCCTCTCCACATACACATATCCACCACACCATGCCACACCACACACACATTTTGTTTTTAAATTGATAAAGCAAGTATGAGGTCACTGAGAGTTACACGTAAAAGAGACCTGTTTAATTTCACTGAACCCTGCTTTTCCAACATCTGTGCCACAAAACCCTATTTTTCCCTTGTCATACCCATTAAAATCTCAAGGAACAGCTGTTGTCAGAAGTACGCCGGGAGCCCATCCATGAACAGGATGTTCTCTGTGGCCTCTCACTCAGGCATCCCACTGCCCCAGAGGCGGAGCCAGAAGCAGAAGTCAGGGACTTCCCTGCAGTGCTAACAGTCTTCCTGGCAATAGGGGATTTGCTTGGCATGTTAAGTGCCCTTATGCAAGAAATGCCACAATCTAATCCTGTCACCTTTAGGATCAAGGGCATAAGTGACAGCCATTGGGTTGCCAGTCAGCTTAATTAGAGGAAGCGAAACACAATTACAGGGCATTAGTGCCAGGCGGGGGCAGAGTGGCTGACCGCCCTGGGGGGAGGCCCAAACAGCAGACCACAGGGATAAGTACACTCCTCTTCCGTGACAATTTCATTGAAAGTCTTAATTGCAATGCTATGGTGGGGAGAAAATTGTTTTACAAATGCCAGTACAAACACAGTCTGATTGCAGAAATCATTTCATCTAAAAACTAATTAAACCATTATTTCCTCTTAGATTACAATGGTAAGTGTAAGTTTTTCATTTATGAAAACAGTTACACAATCTTACGGTCCTTTATTTGGAGAGCATCTTTTAAAAACTACCTACAGGCCAAAATGATCTTAGAAATTAGAAATGCTAGGAAGAAGATAATAAATTCGAGATTTTAAAAACCATACTATTGTGATACAGAGAAAAGGTTCAAGGAAATGTTTTTGCTAAAATGTGAAAATAGTGATTGATATGTACCAGCTCCATCATTTTGATGAGCACATTTAAAAAAAAATTCATGTAAAACATTCATTAGGAAAAAAAAAAAACCTACCACCAATTTGACAAAACAAGATATTTTTTGCAGCTACTAAAGGTAAAGATCTAAGAGGGCAGTGGGGTCTGCTCCTTTCACAGATGTGCTCAGGACAGACTGGCCTCCTGGAGAGAAAACTGACCTCCAACTGGCTCCTTGAATGTCACAATTTAGAAACAATGTGATAGTTGAGGGATATAAATTTCATAGGTTTTCCTGGAACTGAAGTAGTTCTCTCACCCCCCAACCCCCATACACTTAACTGCTCCTTAATCACTGAGTAGCCACATCTGAGTTATCAGATGAACTGTCCTGATATCACAGAGCTGGCATTCAAGTAACTCTTATTTTACTTAATCAGGACCCCAAAGTGCAAGGGGAGTGATGCTGGCAATTCGGATATGCCCAAGAGAAGCTGTAAAGTGTTTCCTTTAAGTGAAAAGGTTGAGGCAGGCTAGTAAGCCAGGACAAGCGGAATAGGGGAACTGAGACAGATACTTAAATGGTCAAGCAGTTTACCGCCACTAGTACATAGCAAAATCCTATCTTCCATAACCTAGGATGCTTTTGCACTTCTCCCCAACCACAGGGTAAATAGTTTAAGTCACCCAACTCAGGGTGATAAATAGTAGAAATCCAATTAGTGTCATTTGTGCCAACCACACCCAAGGACAGATGAAGGTGAGGGAATAATATCATTTTGGCACATCAGCATAAAACTGATGAATATTCTATTGCAATCCTCCCCTTAGATCTCCCCTAAACTCCCGGTCTTCAAAACCCTCAAGACTAAGCACCCAGGGCATGCTCTCCCTTCCTAGAGCACACCCACACCTTTCTTCCCTCCCATGCGTGCATCTCCTAAATTCCAAGGGCCCCCACCAGACTTGCAACCAGGGTAGCAATGGGCAGTGGCAGCCCATCTTGGGATAATCCCCCCAGATTTGTCTCCAAGGCCCCCTTTTCTCTAACTTTCCAGTGAGCCAAAGCAGCCACACCTAGGTTCTTTCTGGTTGCGTATTCTACCCTAAGACCTTCCTTGTTTCACTGTCCCCAGCTTTAATAAATGTTCTCTCAACATCTTCTGGACTCTTGTCAAGAACCCACATGCTACAGGCCAGCCTGAAGCAGACCTGCTCAGGGTCCAATTCCTGTACGGTAACCTGATGAGTGCAATGTAATAAGATATTTTGAGAGACCATCTTCACATAACTCGTATTACTGTACACTGTGATAATTATTCTATTTTATTATTAGTTATTGTTAATCTCTTGCCGTGCTTAATTTATAAATTAAACTTTATCATCTGTATAGGAAAAACAACAAACCATTTATATACCGTATATAAAAGCCTAAGCAACTGGCTGACCAGCCAGCAGCTATGACGTGCACCAGGGGGCGGACACTTAACGCAGGAGCGGAAACAACAGGCATGGAAACATGGAACAGACTGATGAATCTCAGAAGGAGGGGGGGGAGGGGGGAGGGCAGGAAGCGATTAACCAAAGATCTTATATGCATACTAGAGGCCCCGTGCAAGGATTCATGCACGGGTGGGGGTCCCCCGACCTGGCCTGCCGAGGGATCTGGGATTGTGAGAGAGTGCAGGCCAGGCCAAGGGACCCCACCGGTGCACAAATCCGTGCATCGGGCCTCTAGTGGCATATATAAGGATTGGTACTGTCCAAGGTCTCAGCTATGCACTGGGGGCCTTGGAATTAATACACTAGGGGTAAGGGGATTGCTTTATTTCATGAATGTCCACAGGACAGAATATTCATTCCTGAATAGAAATGGTCAAGATGACACCACCACCACCAAGTGAATGTTATTGTCAATTATAGGGCAATGGGAAGAGACAAAATGCAGGTAAAAGGGAGGAAGTGATGTTATAAGGGGGCTAAAACCCACAAATGCTTTGGGCTTATGGTGTGTTAGATCATGTCCGAGCCAATGCTTTGAAATCAAACCACTAATCTTGCACTTAATCCCATCACTGATCATAAATCGGAGTTCTCCCCAGCTCTGGCTTCCAGAGCCCAGATTTATATCAAGGGCGTCTTTCACTTGCTTCAAAAGATAAAATACTTTGTGCTTTGAGAAAAGGCTGATGACTGAAATCTGTGCAGAGGAAGCAGAAGTGATTATAAGGGATTATTTGCTTAACAAAAGGATTTTCTGTGGGCTCATTTTAAATAGTGAGCTCCTCTAACGACTTTAAGTGTTTGTTTACACATCATCAATTATGGGGTGGGAGGCGGTTAGGATGTGTGGGGAATACCAGAAGAAGATAATGAATCAACTAAATTATTAGGAGCCACTGACAAATGGGGATCAATCAGATAAGAAAATACTGGCTTCTTTTCTCTCGAATCAGAATGTAGAAGTCCAAGGAAACCTAACTGACAGGGCATTTTCAGGAACCACCGAACAAGGCCCAGAGTTTCGGTTTCAGAGTTGCATCTCCTTTCATATTCACCATCTTTTTGTAAACTGTGTTTGAAAAGAGAGAAAGAAGAAAGGAGAGTGTTTAAACAATTAAACTGACGCTTCCTGTTGAACTCCAAGTGACCAGGCAGATACAATTCATAAAACACACACTCAGAAGTTGATTTTCCAGAGCCTTTTCTCCCAGGACCTCGGTGAAACAGCCCGACAGCAAGAGGGAGCACAGTTATTTTTAGCAGCCTCAGCCGTACAGCTTTCTCCCTGGGCAAAACTTAAATCGGATAAGGGTCTCCCAGGACCTGAAAGGAAGGAAACCACCCACTTACTGTATTCAACTCAATCCTCTGCACACAAATCTGATTTTAGGAACAGAACTAGAAAACATATTATGGAACATTTAAGGATGACACATTTCAACAACTGTTAGAGGCTGTTACCGCTCCCGCTGCATGCAAGAAAATTAGTCATAATTGGGTAAGCGACACATGCTCAAGCACAGGAATGGGAATTGAGCAGACAATTACTGGTGTTGGGAGAAGGGAAATGGGATTAATGAATAGCTGATAGAAATTCCATCTTGCTATTGGGTTAATCACTGATCTCATGAAAATTTATTTCTTGCCTCAGACTTAGAACAGCTTTTTAAAATATTTTATTCTGTCCTGAATCATTTCTAACTTGCATTGTAATTGCCAGAATCATAAGCAAGTCACATCACTGATTGGTGTGTATGCCTACCCATTGGCCTGCACCGTCATAAACATGGGGCAGGACTCAGTCTTCAGCATCCCACATGCAAATGGGGGAGGGTAACTTGGATCTGCCACATTGTTTGCAACATTTTGGTGTCGCCAGTGATTAAATAACCAGGTGATAAGTTCAGTCAGTGTCACAAGGACAAAGCCCCATCTCAGTGCTGTGTGTCCATCACTGGAGCCTTTTCCTCACTGGGCTTCCCTTGAGAGCCCTAGTAAAAGGATGCAAAGTGCTTGAAAATTCTTTGACTATTCAGTTTAATTTTTATCCTTAGAATTAGCATGGAGCTATTCTTAGTCATTTTTGCTTTGCTCATATTTTATCCCATTACATGTCAAATATGTCAAATCGAACTAAATCTGTATCCAACTAGTGGCATCAGCTTTTTTTCCCCTTTTTAATTTTTTTTTTTAAAGCACTAACCAGGAAATAAAACATCTCTTTGCTTGTTTTTCATAAAATCTAAACTCTTTTCTTGTATCGATAATTGATTTTTTATCTACTGAAATGTATCTTGGGGTATTTTTAACCAAAATAATTATTTAGGGTGTGTATTTTTAAAATATATTTTCTTAAAAATATAAGTTTATCTTTGTGATTAACTTAATACTAGTAGAGGTTGAAACCCATCTTTAAATTTACTGAGACATTTATTTATTTAATTTTATTATTATTATTGTTTTTTAGGATATTTTTTCCATCGCTTTTCAGAGAATGGAAGGAAGAGAGAGAGAGAGAGAGAAACATCAATGTGAGAGAGACACATCAATTGGTTGTCTCCCCTATGAGTCCCAATGGGGGGCGGGGACCAAATCGTCAACCAAGGTAGGTGGCCTTGCCCGGAAATCGAACCCCCAACCATTTGGTGCATGGTCAGATGCTCTAACCACTTAGAAACACTGGCCAGGACTATTTTTAACAATAAAATGGAACTTGAACACACTGATGACAAGGGAACTGGTAGACAAAATTATAAAAATGGTTTTATGGGTAAGACACAAAAGAAAGATTAAACCCTCAAATCCAACACATAAATGTATAACTAATATAATTTCTTTCTTTCTCTCCTCCTTCCCTCCCTCCCTCCTTCCCTTCTTCCTTCCTTTGTGAAGAGAAACAATTGTCACTGCTGTTATTTCTCCCCTCTTCCAGATGAGGAAACTGAGATTCAGGGAGGTGGAGTGACTTCCTACTGTGTCAGGCAAATGCAATTTGAAAAAGGAAAACAAAAAAATCCTCCCTGTTGAAAATAAAGGGAGACTCCCTCCGAACAACCTTTTCCTTAGATTACTTTAGAAAACTTGTCATCGGAAATCCTTTTTCTTTCTCTATGAAATGCAGCTACATCTTTTTCAAAGCTAAATAAGTCTCTTGCCAGCGTTACAAGCCAGGAACATCCTTCTGGGGTACCTGGGAGTCATCTCTTTGTTTGGCAATCATCCAGGAAGATGCTGCCCTTCTCTCCATTTCTGTGACAGGATAGGAGCCTCACTTCAGCCAGTTCCTCTTCAGAAAGGTAGGAGTTTATCTTTATTTTCAGAGGCAGCCAATTAGCTAACACAGATGGTCATCCTGATTATCAGGTGAATCTACGATGAAGTATGTGTGACAAATGGTTTTGGACAGTTGGTCCTCTTAGCTGAGAACCAGTTATGGTTTATCCTGAGGACAGATATGGAATGGGTTGGAGCTGCTTGGCTATGTGGAAGGGTGAGCTTTTCCTTCTGTCTTTGCAAGCTCTTAGTGCATTGCCTGTGATGTGCATCACATCCTGTTTAATGATTATTTAATAATAAAACTGTTGTCTGGCAAGTGTGGCTAAGTGTTTGAGTGTCGACTTATGAACCAGGAGATCATGGTTGGATATGCCACAGTTGTGGGATCGATCCCCAATGTCAGTGGTCGGCAAACTGCGGCTCGCAAGCCACATACGGCTCTTTGGCCCCTTGAGTGTGGCTCTTGCACAAAATACCATGGCCTGGGCGAGTCTATTTTGAAGAAGTGGCATTACAAGAAGTTTAAGTTTAAAAAATTAGGCTCTCAAAAGAATCTCAATCGTTGTACTGTTGATATTTCGCTTTGTTGACTAATGAGTTTGCCGACCACTGCCCAATGTGGATCGTGCAGGAGGCAGATGATCAATGATTATTTCTCATTATTGATGTTTCTATCTCTCTTTTCCTCTTCCTTACTCTCTGAAATCAAAAATATATTTTAAAAGAGTAATAAAACTATTTTCTTTCCCTTTGTGAAGAATTTTCTGAGTTGGGAGGAGATTTAACGCCCCCCTCAACAGGTGACATATATCCTATATAATAAAGAGGTAATATTCAAATTGACCATCACGCCCTTACAAGATGGCTGCCTACGACCAGGCTGACAGGGGGGTTAGTGAGGGACAACCAAACAACTGAAGAGCAGGCTTCATAGGGTGACCAGGCCAGTGAGGGGGCTGTGAGGGGTGACCAGGCTGGCGGGGGTGGGCAGTTGGGGGTGACCAGGCCAGCAGCGGGGGACAGTTGGGGGCAACCAGGGTGGCAGAGGGGGGCAGCTGGGGGTGACCAGGCTGGCATGAGGGGCAGTAAGAGGTGACCAGGCTGGCATGGGGGGGGAGCAGTTAGGTGCGATCAGGCCAGGGGGGGAAGTTAGGGGTGACTAGGCAGGGAAGCAAGCGAGCAATTAGGAGCCAGTGGTCCAGGATTGTGAGAGCGATGTCCCAGATTAGAGAGGGTGCATGCTGGGCTGAGGGACGCCCCCCACCATGCACAAATTTCATGCACCAGGCCTCTAGTAATAAATAATAGAACTGGAATTCAGTCCAGACCTCCCCAGTCCATCTGTGGCCTCTCCCTGAACATCACAGATACTTACCCTGGTTGTGCCCATGTCATAACGTTACTTTAAATTGTCTTTCTTTGGTAACTGGCACTATTGTGTCAACAAAATGGAAGTCAAACTACTAATGTGTGGTCTTAGGATAAGTGTAAGCCTTTTCAGAAATTGCATCTAGTTTATGAACATTTGCTTTAACCATACTGCTTAGGATCATCTTTGCTTTCTAAAGCAAGAACGGCCTCACTTGTAAGTACATATTCAGAACTGAGTGAGGCAGTCTTTTGTGTACCCACACCAAGATCCAAGATAATGAAGCAGCCTAAATGAGGTACCAATCAAAATATGACTCTTGCTATTGTATTATAAACAACTTATTACTATTAAGAAATGTATTTATATTTCTTCATACTCTTATGAGTTACCAGGAAGGCCTGGCTACTTGCCCCATTAATAAGCACTCATTACTGCTTCAGGGTGATATTGCATCTGCTAAAAGCCAATTTGGAGCCTACAGGGAGTAGTATACACAGTTCTTAATGGGGTACAAAGCAAAGGGCTTCAATGCAATGAAGGACGTCTGGGGCACAGACGGGGAGGGCCTTGTTCACATGATATTAATGTGTACCATCCATTCCAGTGTATAATCAAATTTGGCAGGCTAATTTAAAAAAGAAATCACTATAATAAGTAAAATAATTTATAAGTAATAATAAATGCTAATTAATAATAATGAATAGCAGTATCAATAGAACATTAATAGGTACTAGAAACATATTCAAATTAGTGACCCAGTGAGTTAGACTGGGGGTTATGCATTGATGCCATGACATGAGAAATGACATCAGAAAGCAAATAGGTGTGGCTCAGTAGTTGAGCATCGACCTATGAACCAGGAGGTCACCATTCCATTCCCAGTGGGCTTGATCCCCAGTAGAGGGCTTGCAGGAAGCAGTCCATCAATGATTCTCTCTCATCATTGATGTTTTGATCTCTCTCTCTCTCTCTCCCTTTCTCTCTGAAATCAATAAAAATATGTTTTAAAAAAACCAAATAGGTGAGAATATCTCTATTATAGATAAACTTTTAATTTCATTTTTTAAAGCAAAACATTTGCTAACATCAGCACTTTAATTCACCTGCACCTTTGTCTGAAAAGAGAGGTTTTCAAGCAGGAACAAAAACATGTACCCCTAAACATATGTAAAGCTGATCATGGAGTACACTGGACAATTTTAAGGGAACAATTTCCAGATCCTTAAAGTCCATATACTTTCTTAGCTAAACTTAATCTGTTAAAGATGCTTTTAGAGTTGAAGTTCCCCTTTTTCTTTTTCACTTTCACACTAACTGTTCTCCCATTTTACAAATGACAGGCACAGTTCTCACCTATTTTGCAACTTGATGTATAATATATTGTTTTCAGGTATAAAAATTTCTGGTACACTATAAAAAGGCACAGTTATTTCAATTGAACTGTCATAATTTCCCCCTCCATCTCTCTATAATAAAATAATTGTTTCCTAATTATTCATCAAACGTTATGTTGTTGTTTTTATAAAACATGTGTTAATAATAATTTTAGTAATAGCGCAATCCAAGAAAAACTTTTTAGCATAT
Organism: Ia io; assembly: GCA_025583905.1. Lineage (NCBI taxonomy): Eukaryota > Metazoa > Chordata > Mammalia > Chiroptera > Vespertilionidae > Ia > Ia io. The sequence goes on along the minus strand of JAJQQW010000011.1, from coordinate 62,201,125 downwards.
AACTTTATGGTTCACAAGAAAAAAAAATAGTTATCATTTTAAATATTTTGTTCCACCACCTTTTCCAATAGCTTCAAAAAACATCAAATATCTAGGGATAAATTTAATAAAAAATCTTTAAGCTCACTACATTAAAAACTACGGAACTTGGGGAGACATATGATGTTCATAGATTAGAAGATTCCATCTTGTTAAGATGTCAGTCCTTCCCAAATTTATCTAAAGATTGAATGCAATCCCAAAAAAAATCAGAGCAGCTTGTTTTTGTGGTAGAAATTGATTAGCTGACTACACATATATACCAATACAAAGAAACAGAGGAACCAAGATTATCTTGAAGAATAAAGTTGAAAGACCTACTCTAACAGATTTCAAAACTTACTGTAAAGCCAAAGTAATTATGATGGTGGCATAAATACAAATGAAAAGGTCAACAGAACCAAGTGCAGAAGTTGAGCTGCCCATCATGTATGGTCACTTTATTTTTAATTATGACATCAAAGTAATACAGTACAGACAAAAAAGTCTTTTCAATAAGATGTCTTAGAGTAACTGAGGGGTTAAAAAATCTGTGGAAAAAACTCAAAAGATAAATTGTTTTAGTGTTAATTTCTGTGATAGAATAGAAATCTCTATCCAAAGTGGAAAAGAAATGATGCAACAGGTGAGAATGTTATGAAATAACATACTCACATTTTTAATGGATGATAGTGATATCTCTGTTCCATTAGATATATTTAAAAAAGTGATGTAAGAGTTTTATTTTAAAATGTCAACATACACAAGACACTAGAAATTGCATCGTTTCCCAGTAACTAGACTCAGGGTGAAACACTTCAGGTATCTACTTAAAGATATACAAGGAAACACTTACTTTTCTGAAAATGCTTTGAGGAATCATAAACTAAGCAAAAAAGTAGCCCAGCTGGTGTGGCTAAGTCGTTGAGCATTGAACCATGAACCAGGAGGTCACGGGTCAATTCCAGGTCAGGGCACATAACCACATTATGAGCTCAATCCCCAGTGGGGAGTGTGCAGGAGGCAGCCAATCAATGATTATCTCTCGTCATTGATGTTTCTCTCTCTCTCTCCCTCTCCCTTCCTCTCTGAAATCAATAAAAATATATTTTAAAAAACAACAAAAAACAAACAAAAAAGTAGAGGGCTGCTGATAAATTCCTGCATATATTCACTTAGCAAAATTATTTTGTTATATCTATTATGTGTCAGACATAGGGTAAGGCTAAAATAATAGCAGGCAATCCTTTATAATAAAAGGCTAATATGCAAACTGACCAGAACAACCAGTCGGTATGACATGCACTGACCACCAGGGGGCAGATGCTAAATGCAGGAACTGCCCCCTGGTGGTCAGTGTGCTCTGTGTGAGCGTCGCTCAGCTAGATGCCAGGCTCAAGGCTGGCGAATGCAGCAGCAGTAGCAGGAGCCTCTCCCACCTCCGCAGCAGCGCTAAGGATGTCCAATTGCTGGCTTAGGCCTGCTCCCTGTGGGCCTAAGCCCACAGTTGGACATCCCCTGAGTGCTCCTGGACTGCGAAAGGGTGTAGGCTAGGCTGAGGGACGCCCTCTCCCCCCATGTGCATGAATTTTGTGCACCGAGCCTCTAGTAGTTAATAATGCTTGCTATTGAATGCTTACTATGTGTCAGTCACTGTTCTAGGCACTGTAAGCTTCAGCTGATTTCCCTCACATCTCACCTATATGAGATAGGTACTCATTATGTCTACATTTCACAGATGATAAGAAGGAACAGAAAGTTTAAGGATGTTGCCTCAGTTCACACAGCTAAGAAATGGACAAGAAAGACACAATTTCTGCCCTCACACAGTCCCTGGGGTGCATAGAACTTCTGGTTTGTGCTTGGCTCCAGGTGGTCCACCTGTCTGAAGTTAATAGTCCTAGCTAACTTTTTTCACTCCCACGTTCCAGTGATCTGAACTCAATCCACAAATTTAAACTATCTTTTGAAACTTCTTGCTATGCCCTTCGCCTTTTGAGGAGATCTAGAGCACTTCCTGGTTTATTTAATACTGCATACCATCAGGTATTTTGATGCAGTTATACAGAAGTGCCTGATTCCTGAGCATTCTCCATTTATTAACAAGACAAGAAAAATGCTTAGAAAGAGATTTGTTAACAGATGATGGATGCCACAGAAATGGTTTAGGATTCCCTGGAAGGTGAAATCAATGGCAGGTGTAGCAGACCAAGAAGTTGTCACTGAAGAGGTGGAATCTAATTAATTAATGTTTCCATTTTCCTCTCTATTCTCATCCTCACCCCCTCACTCCCTTACCCTCATGACAGTATTTCTCCCGTTCTCTCCCAATCTGTGGACTCTTAAACTTTTGTGCCTTCTTCTCTCTGTACTGTTCACTACTGCATCTCCATCTCTAGGGGCACAAAAGAAAAAAACTTGAATGTTCTCAGGATGTCTGAGCTGGAAGCAATCTTGGATACCTCTCCTTTTCTAAATGAGGCCCAGAGGAGCTAACAGGTTGGCTCAGGACCACATCACTTTAGGGATTAGCAGGTGAAATTAGCAGGCTGGGGTTCTGGTCACCTGACTCCAGGTACAGTGATGTACCCTGCTACCCCCTATTTACATTCAAACCAAATACAGATTCAGCTTTCTACATAGAAGCCACGTTTGGACCAATGGGAGGCTAAATCCAATCACCTGGCTTTTAGCTTCCGCAGTGAGCCAACTCCTTTTATGACAACTCAGTGGCCAAAACTATTTTGGAGAAGAAAATCGAGCCCAGCAGGCATGTTTCCTATCTTACTGCTCTGTAGGCTGCTTCGCAGAGAGAAAAGAAGCAAAGTGAAACAAAAGCCAAAAAGGGCCAAGCTATTACATAATTGACATAAAAGAGTTACTAAGGATAAAGAAGGCTCCAGCAGAAGACAGTGATTACTTTGAAGAGTGAAATGGATGAAATAAAAAATGGAATCTTTGTGGGGGGGAAGGTGAACATCGTGACTGCACAATTTGCCCAGTATTATAGACCATGGCAGGGAAAGACTCGCTTTCCTTGAATGTCATTTATTTTAACACTCAGGACAGTACCTATTCTGCCTAATTAGAAACGTCATTTTAATGTGCATTAGAAGCAAGACTTTAACAATCATATAAATCCTAGCCAGTTTGGCTCAGTGGATAGAGCATAGGCCTGCAGACTGAAGGGTCCTGGGTTTGATTCCAGTCAAGGCCAAATGCCTGGGTTGCAGGCTCGATCCCCAGTGCAGGGAGAGCAGGAGGCAGCCGATCAATGATTCTCTCTCATCATTGATGTTTCAATCTCTCTCTCCCTCTCTCTTCCTTGTTGAAATCAATAAAAATATATCAATAAAATAAAATAAAACCATCATATAAGAGTCCAATAAAAAATATGTCCAATGTAAAAAAAAAAAAAACGTCCATCAGCATATATTATGTAAAGGAGCATCTTTGCTGATGTTAACTTCGGATGTTAATTTGCAGAAACTCAAGTAATAATAGGTTATTTGTCTGGGGGATGGAGATTGCTTTAGAATATCAGTCAGGATTATGTTTGACAGCATTTGTAGAAACCCACCAAAGAGCAGCTTAAAAAGTAGGAGGTTACTTTTTCTCACATAGCACGAAGTTGTTGAGGAGACTGTTCAGGGCTAGAACAGCATGCAAAGAATTCAGTCTCTACCAGCCTCAGAATGTAGCTCTAGTCCTCTTCATCACAAGGGAGCTGCTGAACCTCCAGACACTGTGCCCACATTCCAGGCAGGAAGGGGATAAGGGAAAAGTAAAACAAGTAAGCAGGCTTTTTATCCGAAAAACAATCTCTCTCCCAGAAGGCTTCTGCTTACCTCTTATTGGCCAGAATTATATGTCATGAGGCCACTTCTTGTAGTCTATAAAGTCTAGAAAGTCAACTTTTTTCAGCTGAGCACACTGACAACTTGGATAGTGCTGTCAGCAAGCACAAAAAAGATAATGAACTTGTGGTAGGCATACAGGAGAGTCTGCTACAGTTAGGGAGAGTCATTGCAAAATGACCCATAACTGATTACGAAGCTAGAATATTGCAAACCAAATAGCACATGGCCTTTCTCATATGTTTAATGAGCTCTTAACCTGTCCATATCAGTGCCCAGGACACTAGAAGATAGATGGATAAAGAACCCTCCCACTCAATGAACTCTCTGTTTACTGAAGGAAATGCAGAACCACCAATGGGGCAGGCCTGTGAGGATTTAGGGAATATAGGAAGCAGTGAACACATCAATATCCACTGAGGCTCAGGGTAATAGAGAGGTTTGGAGTTGAAAGAACACCTGAGCCTCTCCATTCAGCTTCCTCTTCCTGATTCCCAACCCTGGCAGCTGCTCTTGCAAATAACCAAAGTACTCTGATGAGTAACAAGGACTATCTAGACACCGGTGCCCAGGGTATGGCCCCTGACCAGCAACATCAGTGCTTGAGTTTGAGAACCGCTGGTCTAGACTTTACCACTCCCATAAAAAGATCTTCCACAAGTTTCCTTGGAAATATATTACCCTATAAGTTTGCCCATGCCCAAGGCATGAGTTCAAATAATTATACTACAGCAATTCCATTCTCCCTAAGACTTCTCTTCTAAAATTCCCTCAAAATGTTCCTTATCCCATTTACTTTCACAGCCCTCACTACATTGGTGATTCTGTGCTTGCTTTCTTGTACCTTTGCCCCCTTAAAATTCAGTCCCTGAAATGCACACAGCACTGCACATGTGTCTGTTTGCAACACCAAACAAGGGAGGCACACGACGCATGGCCTTTTCTAGTTATGTGCCCAGTGGATGAGGGGTTTGGTTGTGATGACATTGAACAAAAGGCTTTTCAAATCAAGCACCATAATTATATCCTCTCAGCCCTCCTCTTCTCTGTAACACACTCCTATCCTCACTCACCTCTCCCTCCTCAATAAACCCTCCCTCTAGAATCTATGGACTATATCCTCCAGTCACGGCATTTCCATTTCTGTTTCTTTTACTAAAGTGTTACCATTCCTAAAGTGAGCCTGCTGCAACTAAAGAGGAGCAAAGGATGCTTTTGCCAAAGGTCAAGAAGAGGAAGCTCCAAAAGAGGCTCAGGTGTGAGTGGTTAATTGCTCCCACCACACCCTCAGGGCTGCTCTTTGCATCAGAAACCCTCTCATTCACCCTATCCACTCTGCTAACCACTTCCCTCCTCTCTAGGTATTAAGATATCTCCTGGGGCACAGACACTGTGTCAGTCAGTGAATACCACCTGTGAAATGAAATTCTTTCACATGTCAGCAATTTCCTAAATTAGGCTCTTTTGGAGACCCTATTAATTCAAGCCACGGAGGTACTTAGCACCTTGCTCCTTCAGGACACTAAATAATGTCATGTTTTCAAAGCTTAACATCATTAGAGTTTATAAAGTACTTTTATGGAGGTTATCTCATTCGATCTTGGCAACAGCTCAGTGCACAAGGTAGAGCTGGTACATAATCATTGTTCCATAATGATATGGATGGCCCTGGTCTTAGGTCATCTGGTGACTATGTTAGAGGCCGAGGTAGGTCTGGAACATCTGTCTCCTTACTACTTATTCAGAAATGTTCCCAGTGAGACATGAAGGAATAAAGAGCTTCAATTAGGGGACACATGATCTTTGATTGTGTTGTAGGTATTTTAATTTAAACCTATTCAATGCAACTGGGCATATTGTAGCTCAATACATTGTTAGGCTAAACTAGAAAGGAGGGAACTATTTACAAGATAATAACCAGAGTGGTAGGTCAAATATTTGAAAAAAGGAAGACAATTGAAAGTTTATCACACATATGGCAAACTACCACATAATTCCATTGAAACAGAAAATAGTAGTATCTTCTGGGGTCTTGTGCCTAGTCCTATATTGTCATGGCTGAATTTCCTCCTTATTGCTTAAAACATAAAACCCCATCAACTGCTTACTTTGCTATTTATCAGAGACTTGAGAATATACATGGAGGGAAATGCTAATAATGAATGAGGGAAATAATTCTAGCCATGATCAAGATACCATAAGACCTGAACATTTGGGTGGAATAAGATGAACTAGATTCCTTTGGAGAAGATATACACACATTTAAACCTCTTGAATATTCATTTAGTAGGTTTTATCCTCTCAAGCACTGATACAGGCACTGTTCTAGCTAAAGTAATGAACTTACTTCCCCAAAGGGACACATTTGTTGCGATCTTAAAGGAAAATCAACTCCAGACCTGATGTTATTTGCGGGAAATTACAGTGGGTAACACATATGGTCAGGAAGAAGTTAAAAATATGCCTATTACCTGGTATTCCTTGCAATAACATCAGCTAAAGAAACATTTGTCTGATAATAAACTCCAAACAGCTTAATTAGATGAAACACATAGTTCTCCTGAGATTCTTTGTACTTAGTAACTACCATTCCAATAAGTGGCATATTTCCATAACCTATTAAATAATAAATCATGTTAGCATCCACTAAACATGCAAAGTGATAAACTAAGAAAAAGATCTGTGGGGGGCCAAGCAAACATCTCTTTACAATTGTTATAAGAAAAGTGTCTACTAAGAGATCCCAGTAATGGAATGTTTACTTTTGAAGGAGAGGACTATTAAAGCATTTACTACAAGCACGCTTCGAATTTAATTCAAGTTTACAGAGCCCAGGAATTACGAAGCATCAGACCCACGGTACGGATCACTGGCAGCAACTTAGTTGGCATTCCAATGACCAATAAGAGTTGACGTTACATTCAGATGTGAACCCCAGCCCAGGCCGGTTTGCTCAGTGGTTAGAGTGTTGACACTCGGATTGAAGGGTAGCAGGTTGGATTTCAGTCAAGGGCGCATACCTTGATTTCATGCTCTATCCCCAGCCCAGGTCAGGGTGAGTGCAGGAGGCAACCAATCTCCCTCTCTCTCTCTCTCTCTCTCTTCCCCTCCCTTCCACTCTCTCTAAAAATCAATAGAAAATATATCATCAGATGAGGATTAACAAAAAACAAACCAACAAATAAAACACCTATCAGTGGAAATTATTTGGGTACTTACAGATTATTTGGCAAGGCAGGCCTCTGGCTTAGACATTTTTACTATTCATTACATTTCACAAGCCTCAGGCATGTAAAAAGGCTCACTCATAGATCTTAGCTCTCTAGGTAGGTTCAAGACATTGATTCACTGACAGACACTTTATTATTGCTGTTGTTATCAGCCTGCAGATTTTTAGCTTAGCTCAGCTTCAATTTATTCACATCAAATAAATAACTTTAAAGTAATATGGCTTTGAGGACCAACTTATTTCTTGAAAACTGGATCCTTATATAGTAAAAATTAAAAAGAGAGCCATTGATCCCAAACTCTCCCTTGCAACGAGGCTCATTCGACATGGATCAGGGTTCCAAACAGGGGTGGCATTGGGGAAGGCAGACCTGAAAGGAGAAAATGAGAAGCCCTGCTATAGGAGGTGTTCCTTGTGACCCCGCTAATGTAGAAAAGGTCAGGAGGGGAAAAGTCAGGAGATGCCAGCTTTCCTCAACTATAGACTTGAGATGCTAAATGTGCAGAATGTTGATGAAATGGTCAATTAAGAGCCTAGTACATGGTTAAGTGATCAATTAATATGAACACCAAGGTGAGAAAGAATAAGAAGCATAAAGAAAAGAAAAAAATTAGCCCAAACTAGTAGCCAGAGCATCATGACTGTTTTGAAGAAGGGAAATGAAGGAAACTCTGACATCAAGATTTTAGTTATTTCCAAAGTAACATAGCAACTCTCAAATGTGAAATTAAGGCCTCTCTGGTTACACCCCATGCATGTTAAAGCAAATTAAATTTCATGCCAAACCATTCAGGCAGTCAGCGAGCAGCAGCACAATTTCAATCTCCAGGATTTAAGCTGATTGCTCTAAAAATATAATTCACCAATTGGGCAGCATTGGAGTCAAACATGGTCCTCTTTAATCTTCTCTCCTGACAAGTTGTTTTCCCAGGAATGTAGCCACTGTGAGCTGCAGGTTGATTCATCTCATGGCAGTGGGGGGTTTTATTTCCATCTGCAACCCAGACACAGCAGGGAGTCATAAACGGCCCTGGCGAGGGCATGGATCCCTTCCCCTGGCTGTAGGCAAGCGTCACATTTAGGCTCTATTCACCTGACAGCAAAGTATTTCCTATTCAAAGAGCCACTCTCACCTACATGGGGAAGGAAATCACTTTTGGTACCCATGTCTATCATAGCTAACCACATTTGTAACTAAAGGGTGTGTGTGTGTGTGTGTGTGTGTGTGTGTGTGTGTGTGTATGTGTGTTTGCGCACATGTTTCTTTTTTTGTTGTTGTTAATCCTCACCTGAGGATATTTTTTTCCATTGCTTTTCAGAGAGAGTATAAGGGAGGGAGGGTAAGACAGAGAGAAAAAACATCGTTGTGATAGAGACACATGGACCGGTTGCCTCCTTCACGCACCCTGACTGGGGATGGGGAGCAAACCAGCAACCCAGCTATGTGTCCTTAATTGGTAATCGAACCCTCAAACCTTTGATACACTGGCCAGCACTCTAGCCATTTAGCAACACCAGCCAGGGCTGCATGTTTCACTTTTAACCTGAATCTCACTTGCTACAGTAGGAATCAATTTCCTTTTATTCTTTTATTCTTTGCTCAATGGTTGTTTTCAAGTTCTAACAAAATGCCTATGAATATCTCTCAGAGTTCATCACAGGAACAAATAATGACCAGACTAATTCAGTTTCGGCTTCAGGTCAACTGAAGAGTTCCTTTAAATCCTGATTATGACTTATTTGGAGAAGTTTCCAGAAGCATCGCCATGCAAGAGTTTTGATGAACCAAAGTCCCTGTTTTGTTTTGTTTGTTTGTTTGTTTGTTTTAAATATATTTTTTATTGATTTCAGAGAGGAAAGGAGATGAAGAGAGGGATAGAACCATCAATGATGAGAGAGAATCAGTGATCGGCTGCCTCCTGCATACTCCCTACTGGGGATTGAGCCTGCAACCCAGACATGTTCCCTGATCGGGAGTTGAGCCATGACCTCCTGGTTCAGAGGTTGATGCTCAAACACTGAGCCACACCAGCCAGACACTGAAGTCCCTGTTTTGAAATGCAAAAGTGTTACACTCAAGCATCTACTGGTAGAAGAACTTCGGTGTGCTTAATTAATGTTCACTGAAGATCTCACAGCCCGTGACACATTATCATTCACACAATGCCAGTGACCAGACTGGCTTTGAGTGCTTTTACACATTCGCTTACTGAAGTTTCATTAAAACTCTAAGGTGGAAAAATATTCTTCACGTCACAATTATTACAGCATGGGAACTGTGGGGCTTGCTGAGAGGGGTCAATGAGAGGATGGGAGGATAGCAGTTATACAACCAAAACAAGTTCTTTTGCTTTTACTCAGAACAATGAATGTTTTATGGGCCATTTCTTTTTTTTAAAATATATTTTTATTGATGTCAGAGAAGAAGGGAGAGAGAGAGAAATAGAAACATCAATGATGAGAGAGAATCATTGATCGGCTGCCTCCTGCACACCCCCAACTGGGGATCAAGCCCACAACCTGGGCATGTGCCCTTTGACTGGAATCGAACCAGGGACCCTTCAGTCCAAGGGCAATGCTCTATCCACAGAGCAAAACCAGCTAGAGCTATGGGCCATTTCTTGAAACCATAGACTGGCACTTGGTCTTCAACACTGATATGTTTGTATATATGTATAACTATTTTACAGTAAACATAAGACTTTGGAATGACTTATAAGGGGGCGCTATCTATCTAAATGAGAGTATCATTTTAAAGAACCTAATGAATAAGAATGCAATGATATCACCTTAACTGGTTTGGCTCAGTGGATAGAGCATCAGCCTGCCGACTGAAGGGTCCCAGGTTTGATTCTGGTCAAGGGCATGTACTTTGGTTGCTGGCACATCCCCAGTAGGGTGTGTGCAGGAGGCAGCTGATCGATGTTTCTGTCTCATCAATGTTCCTAACTCTCTATCCCTCTCCCTTCCTCTCTGCAAAAAATCAATAAAATATATATTTTTAAAAGAATGCAATGGTATCATTTTAAAGAACCTAATGCATAAGAATGCAACAATATAATAAGCCTTACCATTTCAGTTGGAAATCTGGGTGAATGTCCTTGGTTGCCAAATGACTCGGGTGGCACTACTGGCATTTAGTGAGCAAGACCAAGGATTCCATACTTCCTGCAAAGCCCCTGTAGTCCCTCATACTGAAAATGTATCCTCTCAAATGCCAAAGTGCACTCCCACTGCCAAGCACTGCTAGTGTGAGTGCCCTCCTCTTACTCTGCCATTCTATTTATGTCTAAATGATGCTTCTACAGAAGTTGAAGATCCAGTCATACACTGTTGTATTTTAAACATCCTCCTACAATTCACTGTTGTTATTAAGTCTTTTAGCGGATCTTTTATTAATATAGTCTATATAAAAATAAACTTCAACGTATCCCATGGCCTAGTCATCAGTTTTAAATACAGGGTGGGGCAAAAGTGGGTTTACAGTTGGTGAATACGCGAAGCAGAGCTTATTCTATTATTATTGATTGATTATTGTATTTTTTTCCATATGAACAACATTAAATCTATGTTTGCCCCACCCTGTATATAAAGTTGAAAGAAAAGTTCTTAATCCAAAAAGAAAAAAGATAATAGAGAAGAGTGGCAACCCAAAGGGAGGAAAAATGAGGGAAGAAAAAGATAAAGAAGAGTGTACTGGTAGTATCTAGAATTTAAGCAAGATGACCAATGAAGATAAAGAGGGAGGCAATGGGAACTAGAGACATAAAGGAAAATTGACAGGAGACACAGGAAGCATAAGTGTGGGAGGTTCAGAGATCTCTGCTGCTAGAGATTTTTGGTAACCATGGTGATTGAGAGGAGAAATGGTGATCAGAATATGGGGCAAGAGTTCAGGTGCCAAGATCTTTCTTCTTTCCGAGGATTTCCCTACAATGCTTAGAATCTTTTAAGATGCCAAGAGATACCCATTCCCAATAAAGAAATGAATCCACAAGTGAACACAGCTGCCTCATTGGTAAACAGTCTCTCCCTGTGATGCTAAGGAGACGTATGAAACCACTGAGAACGAAAATGTTTTGAAGTCAAGGTCCTTCTCAGATATACACAAATTCCATCTTTGACAAGAATTCAAACGAATAAGGAAAACAAGCAGATGAAAGGATCTGCGTTTGCAGGCAGAGCCGTTCCAGTCTTCCTCGGGAACAGCCAGGCACTGCAGATGGCATGTGCTGGGCTATCCTTTAACAATGCCCAGGCTCTCCCAGTGGATCCAAATGCCTTTTACAGTTGGCTATGAAGTGGACACCAACATGCCCAGGAAGTTAGTCTGTTTGCCCTTTACATTTTGCCATAATCTGCTGCTCTCCACCATCTGAAAGAAATTTTCATGTCTTCGATGGCAGCCCTTTCCCTTTCTTTTCTTACAGCTTCTCTTTTCCCTTCCCCTTCCCTCCCTCTGACCAGAGGAGCAGCTTTTAATGAAGTACCTGCCTCTTGGAAATTCTTCCAAAGGTCTTTACCCAGGACAACTAAACAACATCCCAAACCCGCCTTTCTTGACCATCCTCAGCCCCCTAACTTGTTTATTTATTCATGACGGAACCACAGGGCATACACTATTTTTAGTCAGTTATGATTAGCGGAAAGGATTACATGAAACATTTAAAAGCCACATATAAAAAAGGTTACACAAAATAATTGTAACTTTTTAAAGTTACAATTAGTCAGACACAGTTAAGTTTTTTTTTTTTTTTTTTTTTTTTTTGGGGAGGGGGATATGGTGGAGTAGAAAAGTTTGGGCTTTAAGGATCAGATAAAACCTTTTCAAATGCCAGTTCAAACCTTGTCTTTTCCAGGGGCCAGCCCTATAATTTGTGCAGTTACTTCTCCTTTTGAAATCTCAGCTCTTGCTTCCTCAAGAGAGATAGGAACAACTTCTGCTTTGCATTCCTGGAGTCTTAAAGGACATTCTTTAGTTTAGACCATACCCTTCCTCTTAAAAGCATATTAGGAAATGAGATTCCAATTAAATAAAATTTCTGACTATTCTAGAATAACCATATAAAGCAAAACAAATCTGTCCATTTTCAAATATGTAAATACAATAGGGAAAATGGCAAACTAAAGAGGTCATAACTTTTTTTTTTTCTGATTCAGAAGACAGCCAATAACCCTATAAATACATAATAATAAAGAGGGAATATGCAAATTGACCGCCATGCCATAACAAGATGGCTGCACACACAGCGTAGGCAGGGATCCCGTAACAAATGATGGCTGTGCCCACAGCAGAGGCCAAATTCCCATAACAAGCCTTAACGAGCAATCAACAGGGACCTGAGGCTGTGTGGTGCTGGGCCAGGGCAGAGGACCTGAGGCTGCGCCCCCTGCCCCAGTGCCTGGCCAGGAAGCCTCATGCCGCGCCCCCTGGCCCAGGCCAGGGGACCTCAAGGTGCGCCCCCTGGCCCAGGCTGGGGGACCTCAGGCCAGACCCTCTGCCCCAGTGCCAGGCCAGGCAACCTGAGACCGAGCCCCCCACTCTGAGGGGCTTGACGGGGGTGGGGCCGATCGGGTCTGGATCTAGCCCAATGGGAGTGGGGCCAGCAGGCTCTGTGTCTCGTGCAATTTTCAGGTGCATGTGGGTGGGCGGGGATTTGATTCTGGTTCCCATGGTTCCTGACTTTGACAGGAAGAAGATTTTCATATATATTTTACTAATTTTCTTTCATCTCTGACACTTCTATTATAGAGAAAGGGCAAATAGGAATATTAAAATATTTCCTCTAATTAATTTCCTTTTAATGTGCACAGATTTCATGCACCGGGTCACTAGTAAATACATAAAACTCGAAGGGAACTTGTGGCTGCTAGAATGCCAGGTAACTCAGCCTGTTGGAAATAGCATCAACTCTTAATGACCCACCTGTTGCCAGGTAACTCAGCCTGTTGGAAATAGCATCAACTCTTAATGACCCACCTGTGCAGGAGCTGGATTCTGGTTCTGTCTACACCAGGGGCTGGCAAACTGCTACACATTACAAACACCTGGGAGCTTTGAAAACCCACCAGGACCAAACTGAACCCCATATCAGTAAAACCAGGTTCTCTGACAGTAAAACAGATAGCAATTGTCTTTTAAAAACTCCCTAGGCCATGGTCGGCAAACTGTGGCTCGTGAGCCATATGCGGCTCTTTGGCCCCTTGAGTGTGGCCCTTCCACAAAATACCACGGCCTGGGCGAGTCTATTTTGAAGAAGTGGCATTAGAAGAAGTTTAAGTTTTAAAAAGTCGGCTCTCAAAAGAAATTTCAATCGTTGTCCTGTTGATATTTGGCTCTGTTGACTGATGAGTTTGCCGACCACTGGGCTAGGTGATTCCAAAGTAAATCCCTGTGGGGGAACAAGAGCTTTAACCAACCATTTTGAAAAAAAAAAAAAAAAAAGCAATAAGCCAGTCAGGGAAAGATAAATATCACATGATCTCACTCATTTGTGGAATACAATGAACAACATAAACTGATGAACAAATATAGAACCAGAGTCATAGAAGCATCGAACAGACTGTCCAACCTATGAAGGAAGGCAGGGGGCGAGGGGAGGTGGGGGGAGGGTAAGAGATCAACCAAAGGACTTGTATGTATGCATATGAGCATAACCAATGGACACAGACAGGGGGTGGGGGGTGAGGGCATGTGCTGGGGGTGGGGGCGGCTGGGGAGAGTTCAATGGGGAGAAAAGGAGACTCATGTAATACTTTAAACAACAAAGAATTATATATATAAAAAAAGAAAAAGCAAAACAAAAAACCCTTAATGTGTCAATGAATCACCTGAGGATCTTCTTAAAAACGTAGCTTCTGATTCCTTAGGTGTAGGGCAGGACTCTGGAATCTACCATCTAAAAAGCTCCTAAGGAATGCTGACAGTACTATTATTCTAGGACCACACTTTGAGTAGCCAGCTCTAAATTGCAAGTGTTTACCTCTATGTATCCACATAGATTGTCAGACACTGTTACTTATTTCCATGGTGCCATATGAGCTCAAAGAACTGACATGTCCAACCCCCAAAACTTTACTGTGAAAAATTAGCAAGAAGCTGAGGCACAGGATGAATTTCAAAGTCAAATATAAACGGATCAGGTTGGATTGTGCCTGGGACAGCCCCTCTCCTGGGGTGCTGACCTTTGCAGGTACATGGAACCCAAACGCTCTCTCTGCCCAGGGCAGCCCCTACCAACTTTTTTTTTTTTTTTTAATCTCTACACTTCTCCCAGGGCTTCAGCTGGCTTTCTAGATAAACGGCGCCAAAGAGGGCTTAGAAAAATAAAACCACAGATGTTTGCTTTATAGTGGAGTGTGCGGGAAGTGACCAGGTATTTACATGAGGGAACTATGAGGCTAATCCAACGTAGTCAATGCATCGCCAAGTCTGGTATCTCTGAAATGAACAACATTTATGATGACGAGGCCAATTCCAATAGAAGGTGCCAGCACCACAGAGGGCAGAGTACTGAGTCAGCAACTGCAGGACTCACTGACTGCTTTATCGTGCACGGCGTGGTTTATCTCTAGCAGGAAATACAAGTCCACTGATAGCAGAGACTATTTACTGTATCAGCTTCTCGGCAGCCTTTAATCAAGCTGGGATCCCAGCATGGAAGTTCAGATCTCCAAATCCGTTAGCGGAAAACATGGTCTTCCATGCATCTTTAATTCACAGGGGCTGCTTCCCTTGGGAAGTGCTGAGGGTAAGATTCTGCCATCACAGAACTCCTCAGCAAAACCAACTCTCCTGTGGTCTGTTTGGTGACTGCTATACCTAGGACATGTGCTTCCCTCGCTGATTCTGCATCGTGGGAGTATAAATGTGCCACTTTGTTCAATCCATGAGGGCACCTCCTTAGGGAAAGAATGCAGAACTTTAAAGCAAAAGGCAGCGATTTAAATGATGTCACTATTGGCCTTTTACATACACCTTCTCCCAATTATGATCTTGTAGTCATTTGCTCTTTAAGGTTTATGAAAGTTGGAGAAATACCTTGGAAAGAGAGGAGAGAAAGGAAAATAAGAGAACTCAGAGTGGGGGATATGGGTAGAAAGCTTCAAGGATTTCTCAAAAAGTGACTTTGACCTTCCTAAAACAATGCTGCAAAATTAAGTTTCCAATCGCAGAATCAGCGAGGGAAACAGGTGTGGTAGGAGTAGCAGTCATCAAATAGACAACAGTAGAGTTGATTTTACAATCGCCCCTTCTTCTAGGCCAGAGATGATTAACCAGGATCATCTGGATCAGGCAAAGGGTCCCTGGATGGATGTGAGGACATTTATTAATCTCAGAATTTAGGTACCAAATTGTCTGTGCATAGCACTTTTATTTTTCAGGTAAAGTTTCCATACGTTTTTATCAAATCTTAAAACAGTTCATAGATCTGTGAACTAGAAAAGGTTAAGAACTATACAGTCATTCATCCAAATTTTTTTTTTACTTTGTTTCTACTATATGTCAGGCAATGTTCCAGGCTCTGAGATTAGAGCATTGAACAAAACACAAATATCCCTATCTCCTAGGAACTTACATTCTTCTGGGGGGTACCAACAATTAATACATCAGTAAAAGAGACAGAATACCTGATGGCAATGCGTGCTACATTGAAAAATAAAGCGGAGAAGAACAGTGAAATACAGTGTTTGAAAGGTGCAATTTAAAGTCATATTGAGAGTGTAGGCCTTACCTAGTAGGTACCCAGTGAGCAAGGACTGAAGCAGGAGGGGGACATGCCAGGAACACAGAGCATTCCAGATATGGGTAACTGCAGATGTAAAAGGCCCCGATGAGGCACATACTTGACAAGTTCCAAGAATGGCAAGGAGGCCAGTGTACCTGGAGCTTAGAGAAGACAGAGCAGTAAATAAGATCAGAGAGAGAAGGCAGGGGGAGGGGCCAGCTGTGGCAGCTACAGACACTGTAATGGTTTGGCTTTTACTGTATGTAAGGGGGGAAAAAGGATCACCCTGGCTGTTGTGTTGAGACTAGACTTGGAGAAAGGATGGCAAAGGAGAGCCACTGGGTTTTTCTAAAAACTCAGATGAAAAAAGATGGAAACTTAATAGTGATGGGAAATGGTGAGAAGCAGTTCGTTCCAAGATATATTTCCAGTTCAGAGCCAACAGGATCTGCTTATGGGATATATATGGGCTGTGAGAGAAGGAGAGAACACCAACATTTCTGAAATAAAGTACTAGGAGCATGGAGTGGCTTTTGATGGATGTAGAATGATGAGGAAGGTAGGGCTGATTAAGATTTCCATTTTGGAAATGTTAAGTGTGAGATGCCAATGAACTGTCCGCGAGTCGATGTTCATTAGGAAGTTGGATATAGGAGTATGGAGTTCCAAGGGAAGGTTTGAGTTGAAGATATAGATGTGGGAGCATAGAGATGATATTTAAGGACTGACCCTGGATAAGCTCACTAAGGGAATGGATGTAGGTGCACATAAAGTTTCCATGATTGAGGCCCAGAGCACTTCAGAGTTAAGGGATCAGGGAGATGAGGAGGCCCCACAAAGTCTCTGGGAAGTGGTCAGTGAAGGAGGAGAGAGCCAGGAACTTATGGAGTTCTGGAAGCCAAGCTTAGAACAGCGAGGAAGAGGGGGGCCAGGAATTGCCCACTGACTGGGAACGTGGTGGTTGTTGGTGACCTTGACCAAAGCAGGTTGGGGCAGAATGCACATAGAAGCCTGATTGGGGAAGCTTCAAGAGAGAATGAGGAAGGGGAAAAAAATTTAAAATAAAATGAACATTGAAAATAATTCCTCCTTTACAGAATATTTCTATCCAAGGGCAGAGAAAGTAGCCCGAGGAAACTGAAGATAAATATACACGTGTGTGTATGAAAGAGAGAGAATTTAGGACATGTTTTTATGCTGATAGGAATGAGCACACAAAGAATATTGTTTAAGTTTCTTCACAGACCTTACTTTTTATCTTCATTTCTTTTTCATTTTTGTTTGATTTATTTTTAGCCAAAATACCAATTGCTAAAAAAAAAAAAAAAAAAAAATCAAAAAAAAAATCACTGCCTACATTTTATAAATCACTTTGTAGTACTTGTAGGTTCAAGTCCTATTTTACTTTTAGGTAATTGCTTGAATGTGGCAAATGTGCTTTATCTGTGTACTCTTTATCCTCAATCTGCAGGCTGAGATGATTTAAGAAATAGCAACATATTTCTTGGCAATCTATTAAAGGAATATTCTGGAGACAAGAGACAAAAAAAACAAGGGATGATCAAACTTCCCAATTATACAGTCATTTTCATTATTTTTCTCTGCAGACTTAGAACACTGAGGATTTTTCATGTGGTTCTTTATTGAAAGTCATCAGATGTAAAATGACAAAGTTGATCAAAGGGCAGAAGCAAAGTTCAATTAATACATGGATGATCTTAGAGAACATCCATTCTTGCCCTGATCCAAGGAACACCATTAATAAAAATTACAAATTCAGCTATGCCAAAATAACATAAAAAACTATAAATCCTAAGGCGTGATTTAGGGTTATGAGTTCAATTGTATCCCCCACCCCTGCTGTCTGCCAAAAAAGATGTTGAATTCCTATATAATACATATAAAGGTGATCTTATTGATCATGTTAAGATATTTAGGGTGGGCCCTAGTTCAATATGATTGTGTCCTTATAAAAAGGGAAAATGGAGACAGACATGTATAGAAGGAAAATGACATCCATAAGCCAAGAGACATCTTAGACTACCAGAAGCTGGAAGAGAAGGATAGAATGCATTCTCCCTTACAGCCCGCAGGAGAACCAGCCCTGCCAAGCCTCCAGAACCATGTGAAAATAAATTTCTGTTATTTAAACCATCCAGTTTATGGTACTTTGTTATGGTACCCCTAGAAATGAATGCACTTTATAAATACCATTTATTTTATGTGGGTTTTTTTACCTAATGTTTTTAAAGTTGATTTTAGAGAGGGGGGAAGGGAGAGAGAGAGAAACATCTAGTGGCTGCCTTCTACATGTTCGCTACTGGGGATTGAGCCCACATACAGCGTATGTGCCCTGGCTAGGAATCCAACCCATGATAAAGTTTTCAAATAAAATTTATCATTATATTTTGGCTATTGATTTCAGTATCACCATGACTGCTTGTTCCCTGGCAAAGTCAATTTGGCAGTATTGTCAATTAGCTCTTACTAGCACATACTAGTCCAGTTTATTTATAAGGAGAACTAACTTCAAGTTCTAGTCCAATGAGTTCATCAAAGTGCAAAAGAGAATTGCAGTACTTGTAGGCTTAATTTTAGATATATTACTTATTTATCTATTGTCTGCATGGCCCAACTCCAGGAGGTACCATTTGTTCATTAAAAAACAAACAAGCATTTCTATAGATATAATTCACATACCATAAAATTCCCCCAAAGTGTACAGTTCAGTGTTTTTTAGTGTACTTAGAGTTGTGCAACCATCAGCACTATTGAACTTCATAATTCTTTTCTCATCCTCAAAGGAAATCCCTTACCCAATAACATTCACTCCCTATTTCTCACCCCCTTGCCCCAGCCAATAGGCAACTGCTAATCTACTTTCTGTCTCTCCATGTGTCTTTTCTGTATATTTCATGTAAGTGGAATCATAAGACATGTGATCCTTTTGTGGCCAGCTTCTTTCAATTAACATAATGTTTCAAGGTTCATCCATGTTGTAGATCACATCAGTTCTTCATTCTGTTTTATTGCTGTAATATCCTATTGTATAGCTATACCACAATTGTATATCTATACATCAGTGTATGGACATTTGTGTTCTTTTCAATTTTTGGTTACTGTTAATAATGCTGTTATGAACATCTATGTCCAATATTTTTGTGTAGACATGTTTTCATTTCTCTTGGATTATACCTAAGAGTGGAATTACTGGGTCATATGGAAACTATATTTAGCAGTTTCAGGAACTACCAAATTATTTCCCAAAGTAGCTGCACCATTTTACATTCTCAAGTAAATGAAGGTTCCGATTTCTTCGTATCCTCTCCAACACTTTTTATTGCCCATCTTTTTATTATAGGTATCCTAGTGGGTGTGAAGTAATATCTCATGGGTTTTGATTTACATTTTTCTAATAACTAGTGATATTGAGCCTCTTTTTGTGTGCTTATTTGCCATTTACAAGTCTTCTTGTACAAATGTCTATTCAAATGTGTGGCATGAAAGAGATAAAAAGGTATTTGTCTTCAGCTCTTGGCACACAGCTATTAAAACTCTTGCAAATCCCCTCAGTGCAGAGTGTCTTTTGTGTGCTAATGAGGTGACTGGTGGTTGAGAGCCCCTAAATAGCTTCATGATGGGGATTGATCCCCAAAAAAGACTAGGACATGATTAGAAGATTGACATTTTCAATCTAATATCTAAAAATTGGGAAGGGACCCCTAGCTGGTTTGGCTCAGTGGATAGAACCTTGACCTGTGGACTGAAGGGTCCTGGATTCAATTCCAGTCAAGGGCACATGCCCAGGGTTGCAGGCTTGATCCCCAGTAGGGGGTGTGCAGGAGGCAGTCAATCAATGATTCTCTCTCATCATTGATGTTCTTATCTCTCTCTCTCCTTTCCTCTTAGAAATAATATATATATATATATATATATATATATATATATATATATATATATATATTAAAATAAAATAAAAATTGAGAAGGGAGAGGGACTGAAGGGTAAAGTGCCAATGATTTAATTAATCATGGCTGTCATATGACCTTCATAGCAACCCCTAAACAATGGGATTTAGAGAGTTTCTGAGTTGGTGAACGCAGCCATGTGACTGCCAGGTGCTGTACCCCAGCTCCACATAAAGATAGGAGCTCAGGATTCTGGGGATTTTTCCTATGAACCTCTTCATCTGACTTACTGTAAACACGTGACTTATGGGAAATCCTAACTCCAGGTAGAAGTATCAGAATTGAATTGAATGTTGGACACCCAGTTGGTGTCAGAGAGTTGGAAAATTGGCAGTTGGTATTGAAAAACACTCCACAAACTTTGCCAATTTTATAATTGTGTTATTTGTCATTTCATGATTGAGTTTGTAACAGTTCTTTAATATGTTAGATACAAGTTTATGATCACATATGTGATATGTAAATATGTTCCTCCCATGGCTGTCTTTACTTTTCTAATGGCATCATTTGAAGCTTGAACATTTTTAATTTTGGTGACGTTCAATTTATCTATTTCTTTTTTTTGTCACCTATGCTTTTGGTATATTTAAGAAACCATTTCCTAACACAAAGTCACCAAGTCTTACTTCTATGTTTTTTCTATAATATTTATAGTTTTAGCTCCTACATTTATGTCTGTAATCCATTTGAATTAATTTTGCATATGGTGTAAGGTAGCTATCTATTGATAATAAAATTTTTCTATTTAACTTCTAAATTATTGCTAACCAAAAAAGTCAAATATTTGTAACTCGGTTCCCAAATCCTGTATCCAACTATCAGCAAGAGAAATCGAATACACCAGTTTCATGCCTTGCACCAAAAATAGAATGAGAATCTAATCTTGAGGTCAGGAAACTGGGACGTGTTCCCCACTGCATGGCTGAAGGGCTGGATATCACCTAGATGCATTCAACTATTCTTTTTCTTTTTAAGCAGGAAAAAAACACACCTTAATTTCTATCAAATTATAAAGTATGAATAATCTTGAAGCAAGATAGTCAAAATAGTCAATATCATAATTGACAGTTAAAAGAACATTGACAGATTAGGTTTAGGTTCTCTGAGTTAAGCACATACACCCAAATCAAGAGGCTGACAACTTGCACACTGAGGAAAAGCCCTGACTCATCGTAAACGCATGGCTTCTGGGAGAGTGTACATGCAACTGTTCTTATCGGGAAGGAAAATGGGAAAAGATCTAATTGTCCTCTTCCACTGGAGAACTGTGAAGATCAAAGGAAATCATGAATATGAAAACCCTTTGAAAAATGAACCATTGTCAAGTGGGGTATTCACAATAATCAGAGTTTTGCCAAAGGCCTTTCTTTTTCTTTAAAATATATTTTTATTGATTTCAGAGAGGGAAGGGAGAGGGAGGGAGGGAGGGGGAGAGAGAGAGAGAGAGAGAGAGAGAGAGAGAGAGAGAGAGAGAGAGAGAGAGAGAGGAGAGAGAAACATCAATGATAAAAAAGAATCATTGATCGGCTGCCTCCCCACACTGGGGATCAAGCCCACAACCCAGGCATGTGCCCTTGACCAGAATCAAACCCGGGACCCTTCAGTCCCCAGGCTGATGCTCCATCCACTGAGCCAAACCGGCTAGGGCGCCAAAGGCCTTTCTTAAAACCATATAGCTGCAGAGAGCCACATGCCAAGGAGACTCCACTGAAAGTTATCCCTTGACTGAGTTTTCTCGGCATGGCCCGCACAGATAAGCAGGTTCAGTTCTTTCCCAAGGAGATGCTGATGCGAAACCAGGTTTGGAAATCATAGGTTGTACTGACCTAGCCACAGGACTGCTCTGTGGATTACAGTTATTATCCATGCCCACAAAGCATCTAGCAAATACTGACATCTGTAGCCTGATTTTATTTCATTTTATTTTATTTACATTTTCTTTTTTATTGAATTTATTGGGGTGACATTGGCTAATAAAATTATATAGATTTTGATACCATTTTAATTAACTAGTTATGAATAACAGAAAAGGAGCAAAGGAAAGACCAGACATTATAGGCATGTCTTTTGGATAGCTTCACTAGGAAGCTACAACTTTACACTCCCCAGGGGTCTAACAAAGGTAAGATAGACACATGCCCAGTAAAGTTGGGGGGGACTAGGGAAGTCGCTTGCTGTCAATCACACTTGGGGACAGAGATGGTTGGCCAGAATGGGTGTGATCACTGCAGGACAGGAAGATTTGGGATACATATGTACCAGTTAATAATGCAGATTTTTTTCAAAAGATGGAGTTACACATATGTTGATATATATGCAATTTGATATGTATGCTATTTTGTTGTATTGACAGAAAGCTTCAAAACTTCATATGTCAAATCTGCTGAAGGTGTTAACATCATAGATATTTTTATGCTTAAAAATGCCGAATTTTGTGCCAAAAAAAAGAGCATTTGCGGGAAGTTTTAATTCATTACGTTATTTTGAAGAAAAAGTTATCATATACTTTGGGAAGCTTATGGTGAACATGATCCATCTCAAGATACTTGTGAACGCTGGTTTAAATGCTTTAAAAGTGATGATTTCTATATGAAAGACAAAGAATGTCCAGGTCAACCAAAAAAGTTTGAAGACCAACAATTACAAGTATTATTGGATGAAGATGTGTGTCAAACTCAAAAACAACTTGCAGGAAGATTAAACGTAATGGCTCAGCAAACAATTTCTGATCATTTACAAGCAATGGGAAAGATTTTGAAAGAAGGAAAATGGGTGCCACATCAACTGAACGAAAGACAAATGGAAAACCCAAAAGTCATCAGTAAAACGTTGCTTCAATGGCACTAAAGAAAGTCTTTTTTGCATCGAATTGTGACTGGCGATGAAAAGTGGATTTATTTTGAGAATCCTAAATGCACAAAATCATGGGTTGATCCAGGTCAACCATCAACATCAACTGCAAGGCCAAATCGCTTCGGAAAGAAGACAGTGCTCTGCGTTTGGTGGGATCAGGAAGGTGTGGTGTATTATGAGCTTCTAAAACCATGTGAAACTGTTCATACTGATCGCTACTGACAACAAGTACTGTAATCAATTTGAACCACGCTTTGATCATAAAATTACCAGAATGGGCCAGAAGACACGGCAAAGTAATTTTGCTTCATGATAACGCACCATCACATACTTCAAAACCAGTTAAAGACACGTTAAAAGATCTTGCCTGGGAAGTATTAACCCACCCGCTGTATTCACCACACCTTGCTCCTTCAGATTACCACTTGTTCTGATTCATGGCACATGCACTTTCTGAGCAGCATTTCTGAACATACAAAGAAGTGGAAAATCGGGTATCTGAATGATTTGCCTCAAAACAAGAAAAGTTCTATTGGAACAGTATCCACAAAGTAACCAAAAGATGGGGGAAATGTGTAGCTAGTGATGGACATTACTTTGAATAAAGCACTTTTGATGTTTCTCTTGAAATTATCATGTTTTCTTTGATGACAAAATTCGCCATTATTAACTGGTACACCTGAACAAAGGAGTTCACTATCTTGGCTCTCTTGGGATTTGTTTGACTCTGGGCTTGTGGGGCTCCTTTGCTCCTGCTTCCCTGCATTTGCCCTTATGGCCCATGGCCATGTGGACCCCACAAACAATGGACAGTAGATTGCACCTAGCTTGATGCTGAACTGGACCTGTCTCTAAGATGGAGAGGAAACTCTGGACACTGGCTTTGCTTTTAGCTTCATTGAAACCTCAACTATACTTTGATGACTGGGCTAAGGGAAATGGGACTTTGGAAACCCAGAGATGTAATTCCACGAAAATAAAGCTTCCTACCATATCTTATCCTTCCATGGGTCTCTGGAAATGTTTCTTCCAGAGGTATCCCAAGACCCTCACTCCAACTAGCAATGGGGGAAGATGAGCAACGTTTTTCTCCAATAACAGTTCCAGGTGTACATCATCTGTATATTGTACTGTGTGTTCACTACCCTAAGTCAAGTCTCCTTCCATCACCATTTATTCCCTCCTTTACCTTCTTCTACCCACCCCCAATAAATGATACAGATTGAATGAAAAAGATTAACCGTATTAGTCAAAAAAAGAAAAATACCTCTCAAAAAATCTTATTCGTTTTCCCTTAAATTACTGTGTGTTTGATGGAAAACCACCATATCCGTTGTAAGCACAATATTAACAAGAAGCTACATTAATAACTTGGTAGTGTAAAGGCATCATCTTTAATTAAGAATGTCTTGAAAATCAGCTCCCCAAGGACCCAAAAGAGTCACTAAAGATCCTGCTGATAGGAAACATCAAGATCAGACACCTTAGGGCTGCTCCAACCCAAATAATCTCCCCCAGCTCAGATTCATAAGTTGTCTGATCTTGGGTCTTACTGGTTGGTTTCTTACCCTTTCCTCTCATGTCTTAATTAAGACCCCTTGAAGATAGCATCTGGCCTCACTCTTCTTCCATCTCTGGTAGCACCTAACCCTAATCCATAGGAGTCGACTAGTTGAAAGAGCAGGTAAAAACCCGGCTCACTGGGCATCAATCACATCAGGTTATAAAGGAAAACATGAACTTATTTTGGGAGGAAATTACAACTTCTAAATGCATGTTGAAAGGGGTAATTCTAATTTTTGCTACCGAGTGGGGATAAGATTTGCCAAAGGACTCATGTCACATTGTGTAGAATACATTTGCCGAGTTGGGTTATAGTATTTTATTTTTTGTTCTACAGTCAAGCCTGTTAAAAGACCCCCTCTTCCACCTATTTCCAATAAAAATCAAGTATTCTGTCTGCTGAAACCTATGACATAGGCCTCATTCATACTCACTGGAGCTTAATGCTACCATGTTGCATCTCAGAGTTTCTGAATCATGTTTTTGGGGTGACTATCTGACCATAAAATATTTTATTCCTTGAATTTGGTAAACAGTGTGGTTAGTGAAACTCAGTTGATGTGTATAATACTCAAGTGTGTGCAGACACGTATACCCATACACACATACAGTTATGTTCTATTATTAGTGAAGTGGTGTGTTTTTGGTAGATGTGAAAAAATCTGCCATATGTCTGCCTCAGCACTCTCTGTAGACACACTTCTGTAGAGATAGATAAATCTTTAGCTACTGTCCAATACAGAGCAAATACCAGCATTGTGTCATTCTGGTAGAAAGTGCAGTACAGTAGACTCATCAGAAACACACTAAAAATAGCCCACCCTGATTATAATCAGAAACAGAACGTGCATTCCTGTTCATGTGAATGCTTCGTTTCAGTTTTAAATTTTTTCCTTTGTTGTTCCTAGACCTTTGGACCCTGCTCTATCCAAAACTACACAGTCCTTCTCCCTGCCTGATGACCTGAATTCTGACCACAAGCTTAGCTCTCTCAAATCATTAGCCCTCAGCACTGCAGTAAGTTGGCACCACTCGCTTTCTCGTATATGTCGATCATTCAGAGTGTTTATTAGGGATGTTGGACCTCCTTGGCAAAAAAAGAGTAGCTTCCACATCAGCGAATGATGGATACAGTCTCTGGAGCTGGCCGGGCTCAGATGCCAAGAAAGAAGGCCTAAATGTGTGGCTTTTACATGGAGGGTCAGCATTGATGGACTTCTACCTACCACAGCCACCACCGCATTCATGTGGTGTGTCCACCGCCTGTGACTTGATTTCATTCCCACCGCTCTCCCATTCCTCATTTGAAACCATCTGCCTTTGGCTGAAGGCCCAGCTGTTTCTGAAATGTTCTGTTTCCTCTAAAATGGTTTTCTGGATCCCCCACAGGAAGACTTCCAGAATATTCCCTTTCCATTTTTTCTCCCTCCCCTTTCTCTGCTGTCAAAGCAGGTTATAACACCTTTCCGATTTTACTGCTGCACATAATTTCTGCTCCATGAAGCCAGCTGGGGAGCAGGCCTTTGGCTGCGTTTGGCATGCTACTGTCCTCTCTTCTGACCAACAGGCCTCCGATGGTGGGAGAATTTGGTTACTAGAGTCCTCCTATGATTTTCTCTGCCTTTTGACATGAGGGGGTGGCAGTTAGCACACTTCAACTTTCTCCCAGCTCTTGGTGCAGAGTTCCCCATATGCCTGGAGACAGTATGGAACCACTGGCTACCCACAATTTCAGTCACCAAAGGTCTCCCCATCATTGTCTCCTTGGTACAACCAGGAGTGTGTGTGTGTGTGTGTGTGTGTGTGTGTGTGTGTGTGTGTGTGTGTTTGTGTGTTCGCCTGTGTGCATATGAGCAGGGGCTCCTCACACACTCTGCAGGATGTGGGAAGGGAGCTGGGGAAGAAAGTGTGGAGTATCATTTTTCAGCATCTGTCTCTCAAAACTGCTCTAGTTTTTCTGATTTGTTTCTATAGGAGCAAAAGAGAAGAAAAATATTTCAGTCAAATACAGCAATCATATGCCAGAAGCAAAAGAACTCGTGACTTTTTTTTTTTTTTTTTTTGTCCTTTTCGCTTATGCCTGCTCCCCACCCAGATGGATATTTCCAGGTTGCTTGCCTCTTTGAGATTAGAGTGTGGGGATGGGAGGGGATGCGGAAGCATGCATGGAGCTGGGGAATGTGCTCAATTTTCTTTCTTTTTAAAAAATATATTTTTATTGATTTCAGAGAGGAAGGGAAAGGGAGAGAGATATAGAGACATCAATGATGAGAGAGAATCATTGATCGGCTGCCTCTTGCACACCCCCTACTGGGGATAGAACCTGCAATCCGGGCATGTGCCCTTGACCTGAATAGAATCTGGGACCCTTCAGTTCGCAGGTTGATGCTCTATCTCCTGAGCCAAACCGGCTAGGGTAAGCTCTATTTTCTATAAGGCTCTGTGGCCGTAGTGTACTGTTTGAATATCTCCTCTCCTCTCCCACATCAGCACATTTCCTTGACTTCAAGACTTCATTGCTGCCCTACCCGTTCTGGGCCAATAGATAGAGCATTGGCCCTGGGAATGAAGGGCCACCGGTTGGATACTGGTCAAGGGTACATACCTCAGTTATATGCTCAATCCTTGGCCCCCATCTGAGTGCCTGCTGGAGGCAACCAAACAATGTCCCTCTCAACATTGATGTTTCTCTGTCTCTTCCCCTCCCTTCCACTCTCTCTAAAAATCAATGGAAAAATATCTTTGAGTGAGGATTAACAACAAAAGGCTTCATTGCTTATGAATTAAAATGTGTATAGAGTTGCCCCTTAGCAATTACTTAAACAGAACAACATATAAAAACTGCTTTTGAAATTATAGCTTGTCTATGAGTTTTGTTTTTTTGTTTCTTTGTTTGTTACTTAACCCCTTCACCTTTTTTTACCCAGCCTCACAGTCCACTACCCTCTGACAGCTATCAGTCTGTGGTTCTCTATCTATCAGTCTGTTTCCATTTTGCTTGGGGTGGTGAACACATAACACAATATACAGATTATGTATTATATAATTGTATACCTGACACCCATATGAGTTTATTAGCCAATATCATCCCAATACATTCAATAAAAAAAGAAGAGTATAGCATGATGATGTGACAGGACATACATCCATTTCTTGCAAAAATGTTTTTTTTTTTTTTAAACAAGCAAGTACATCTTCTAGAGAAAATGAGTTTTAAATGATTACTTAAGTGAAATGCAACATGTTTCAAAATCTTTGAAATGGAAAAAAAAGAAGAAAAACAAATTCATGTTCATTTCACTGTGTGTAAACCTATATATATAAAAGCCCAAGCAATCAGCCGACTGGTAGCTATGACATGCACTGACCACCAGGGGGCAGACGCTCAACACAGTAGCTGCCGAGCTACAGTGACTTGGCAGCTGCGGTTCTCCAGTGATGCAGCCGGAATCAGAGAGGAGGGAGCCCAATTCCGGGGTATGTCACCCGAGAACCACCCTCTCGCAATCCGGGACCCCTCAGGGGATGTCGGAGAGCTGGTTTCAGCCCAATCCCTGCAGTCCAGGCGAGAGACCCCACCAGTGCACGAATCCGTGCACCGGGCCTCTAGTTCTATATAAAAATAATGGTAAACAAATATCAAACTCAATTAATGATCTTATGCTGAATCCTTCAGAAGTGAAGCGTACTCATGTCTGCAACTTACTTTCAAATGCTTCAGAAATAGGATGGATAGCCCAGACAGTGGTTGAGCATTGACCTATGACCCAGGAGGTCATGGTTTGAGTCCTGGTGAAGGAATATGCCTGGGTTATGTGCTCAGTCCCTAGTAGGGGGCGTGTAGGAGGCAGCTGATCAATGATTCGCTCTCATCATTAATGTTTCTATCTCTCTCCCTTTCCCTTCCTCTCTGATATCAATAAAAATATTATTATTTTTTTTAAATAGGATGAATAGATAGGTGATAAAACAAATATAACAAAATGGGTAAAATTGAAGTGATGGGTATATGGCTGCTCACTGCAGAATTTCTTTAACTTTTCTGTAGGTCAAAGTGTTTTCATAATAAAATGGAGGTGTGGGAGTGGGGAGGCATAGCACTTGGAATTGGGACATTTGGGTCCAAGTCCCCGTGTGGCATGAATGAGCTATCAAATGTGATCAGGGCCGTCCCTTCAATAGACCTCAGTGTTCCCATCTACAGAATGAGAATCTCCTATGTATTTTTGTATGTCTCATAACCTATTATTCCATGAAACAAGCATGGATCAAATGGTCAGAAGCCTTCAGTTCATAGGAATCTTGGGTTCTCATTTACTGAATTTATGTAGTCGAAACGAAACATTGAGAATCCCAGTGTCCAGCATTTTATCAGTAGGAAAGCTCTAATGTGCCTTTTTGATCCTCTCATCTCTCCCAGCACAAACGTCTCATCTGGTGCCAAGCACAGATGCCAGAAACACAGAGGGTGGGAATAACCTGTCCAAAATCAGGCTAGTAAAGATTGATCAGGGTAACTTGAGAGAAAACAATTGGACTACCATCCCATAGGGCTCTGCTCAAACTATTCTGATGTAACTGTACCCCTCGTCGCCCTTTAGGAGCCCACAGTCCTGACATTCCACACCCAGGCAGAGTGGGCAGGCACATGTAAGGTGGGAATTGGGGCCAGTTTGAAGGTGGATCTTCCTCTTCACTCTCTTTTTTACCCCAAAATTGTGTCCCCCATTTCCAGGTCAAAATATCTACTATTTTCAGTTAATCATTTGATTGAAGGCTCTGTTTCTTATTAAAAAGCAACTACTTCTGGAATGGGTAACATATTCCACCACGGCAGCCATTCACACCACACTGCTAATGACTATCTTATCCCTTCAGGCCGCTATAACAAAATAACATAGACAGAATGGCTTCTAAACAACAAGGATTCATTTTTCTTAGTCTGGAGGTAAGGAAGTCCAAGACCCAGGCACCAGCAGCGTCAATGTTTGGTGAGATCTGCTTAGTAAGTCACAGAAAGTCACCATTTCCCCATGTCCTCACACTTTGGAAGGGATAAGGAAACTCTCTGGGGTCTCCTTTATAAGGACACTAATCCTATTCATGAGGGCTCCACCCTCATGACCTACCCACTCACATCCACTGCCTGATATCACATTGGGCATTAGGGTTTAACATATGAATTTGGGAGGTACACAAATATTCAAATCCTTTGCAGATGTCACTTAAGAGTGAAAAGAGAAGGTTTGTTATGAAAATACTAGAAGCCCAGTGCACGAAATTCGTGCACGGAGGGGGGTTGTCCCTCAGCCCAGCCTGTACCCTCTCCAATCTGGGACTCCTGGAGGGATGTCCGACTGCCCGTTTAGGCTGAGGATCGGGCCTAAACGGGCAGTCGGACATCCCTCTCACAATCCAGGACTGCTGGCTCCCAACTGCTTGCCTGCCTGCCTTCCTGATTGCCCCTAACCGATTCTGCCTGCCAGCTTGATCACCCCCTAACCACTCCGCTGCCAGCCTGGTTGATGATTAACTGCTCCCCTGCCAGCCTGTTTGCCCCCAACTTCCCTCCTCTGCCGGCCTGGTCACCCCTAACTGCCCTCTCCTGCAGGGTTGATCACCTCCAACTGCCCTCCCTTGCAAGCCTGGTCCCTCTCAACTGCCCTCCCTTACAGGCCTGGTCCCTCACAACTGCCCTCCCTTGCAGGCTTGGTGCCTCCCAACTGCCCATCTCCTGCTGGCCATCTTGTGTCCAGGATCTTTGACCACATGGGGCAGGATCTTTGACCACATGGGGGCAGACATATTGTGCGTTGAAGTGATGGTCAATATGCACATTACTCTTTTATTAGATAGGATAGAGGCCTGGTGCACGGGTGGGGGCCAGCTGGTTTGCCCTGAAGGGTGTCCCGGATCAGGGTGGGGTTCCCTTGGGGCATGGGGTGGCCTGAGTGAGGGGCCTGTGGTGGTTTGCAGGCCGGCCACACCCCCTGGCGACCCAAGCAGAGGCCCTGGTATCTGGAATTTATTTTCCTTCTACAATTGAAACTTTGTAGCCTGGAGCGGAGCTAAGCCTGCTGCTCCCTCCGGGGCGGCAGCCATTTCTGTGGCAGTTAATTCACCTTCTACAATTGAAACTTTGTAGCCTTAACTGGGTGAGCCTGGCCAGGGTGTGCGGAAAGCTTTGCATCCCCTGTTGCCGCCGGCAACCCTGGCCTGCTCTCTCAAGCTCCATTCTGCCGCCATTTGTTTGAATTTGTTTACCTTCTATAATTGAAACTTTGTAGCTTGAGTGGAGGCTTAGGCCTGCAATGGCTATGGAAACTTGGCTTGCTCTGTTACCTGGGAAACCTTGCTCTCTGTGGCTGTAGCCATCTTGGCTGGGGTTAATTTGCATACTCGCCCTGATTGGCTGGTGGGCGTGGCTTTGCTGGTGGGCATGGCCCATGTAGCGGAGTGATGGTTAATTTGCATATTACCATTTTATTAGAGAGGATTCTCCTGTCCTGCAATGCTCTTCTATCCTAGACTGCAGCTAGACCTTACCTGTAGCCTAAAGTGGAACCAATATACAAAGCATTCTTAATAAACCTACTGAATGTCATCTCTCTTGCCTTTTACTTTATTCCTTTCCCTTTTAACTCGTTGAACCAACTAGAGTTTAATAAGCATCTGTAACGTACAAGGCACCATGGTAGATTCAGAGGGTACAGTGGGGACAAGACAAATATGGTTCTTGACACTGAAGGACTGACATTCTCACATGGTAACCTGGGACTTGTCTGGTTCTAGCACTGAAAATCCCACATCCTGGGTTTCCCCTCAGTCCTGGGCAGAAGAAGGGGTTTAGTCCCCATAGTCTGATGTGCAAATGATAATATGAGTCATAAGACAATGATAGGTTAGCCATCAATATATTTGAAGATTGCAAAGGTGCTCTTGTGTGTGTAATGAAAAGACCTCATGTAACCTGTGAGGTCATGGAAGACTCTTTTGAAGACGTGGGCTTGCGAGCTGAGATGTGAAGAATTAGAACTGTGAGGGAACTCCAGGTAAAGAAAAGCCCCACTCAGAGGCTCTGAAATGAGAAAGAGCGTGTTGTGTCGAATAAATTAAGGGTGACCTCAAGTCTTGGTTTGCATGTGACGGTCACGATATAGCCTATTACCATGGCCTCATTATTAATAGTGTTTCTTTGCATCCTCACAAATAAATGAGTTATTTTGGTTTGGAAAATCAATTGTTCACTAAAGAGGAACTGTAAGATGCCCATGTGGCTAGAATAAAGGGACTAAATGGGGTACAAAGAGGTTGCTGAGGTAACTAAAGAGTGATTGTTAAGGGTCTCCAGGGAGAGACCAAAGATTTGGGATATTATATAAGAAACTAGAGGCCCAGTGCATGATTGAATCATGCACGTGTAGGGTCCCCTACATGCTTTCGCTTTTCACGGTGGAGCTGGGTGCCTGTCCGCTGGTGCACCAGGCCTTTCAGAAGCCTCCGGCTCGGCGGAGGCTTCTGAAAGGCCTGGTGCCAGAGCAGATAGGCACCCAGCTCCCCGACTTTTTGGTTGAGGGGGGATGTTGAGAGGCACAGGGGGCGGGACTCCCACCCCCGCGCCTGCTGAGGGGGGCTACCTGGCTACCCTGTTGAGAGGCACAGGGGGCGGGAGTCCCGTCCCCTGTGCCTCTCAACGGCAGGGTAGGCCCCCTCAGTGGCAGCAGATCCGTGCCTCTCAATGGCCGGATAAGCCACCCCGAGTCCTGCCCCCCAGCCTCCCGCCGCCCAATCGTGGGCATGGCGGAGTGATGGTAATTTGCATGTTACTCTATTATTAGATAGGATATAGGAACAGCCCCACCAGTGTAGCTCAGTGGCTGAGCGTAGATCCATGAACCAAGAAGTCACTGGTTCAGTTCCCAGTCAGGGCACATGCCTGGGTTTCAGGCTCGATCCCTAGTAGCAGGTGTGCACTAGGCAGCCAATCCATGATGTTTCTCTTTCATCGATGTTTCTATCTCTCTATCCCTCTCTCTTCTTCTCCGTCTAAAGTCAATAAAAACATATTAAAAAATAACAACACAAGAACAGTGAGATGCATCATCCACAGAGAAGGAACATGATTATATGTGAATTTCAAACAGAGCAAATGCAAGCGAGGATGTGAGAGAGCCAGTCAACAGAGCTTCTTCAGTGGTCCAGGCCAGCAGGGACAGCGGCCTAGATTAGAGTGAAAGCACAAAAAAATGGAACTAAGTAGATAATTCAAAAGCTATGTAGGAATAATAACAGACAGAATTCAGTCTTTTGGCTGAAAGGTCACAGGTATGGGCGAAGCAGGACTGCCACAACTGGCCATACCGACCGAGCAGAACTCTCCCGGGTCCCTTTCACATGGACCACCAGGCTGGCTGCATTGCAACAGGAGCCTTCTCATCAGAGGCAGCAGGAAAGGAAGAGTCAGGGATGATGGCTAGCTTTCTGGTAGGAGTGGCTGGCTGGCCAATGGTGTTACATAGGAAGAGAGGAGATTTGGAATCCCATGTCATCATTCCTGAAATCCCCGTATAATGTGTCACTCTTCACCATTTACTTTGTCATGCATATCTCTTCCCTCTGTGCAGTTTGATCTTGCTCCTCCCCTCAGGTGCCCTAAGTAGGCCGTAAGTGCTCAGGAACAGAAACCTGGTTGGATTCCCCTGTCCTAGCATAGGTTCTCTCATAAAGTAAGAAGTCCTTGCCAACTCGTGGAAAAATGTGGGCAAATGGACATGTGGGTAAGGGGATAAACTTCTGCAAAGAGAATGCGGGACAAAGACAGGCTAGCTGGTGAAAAGGCTGGATAAACTAATTCCTGGTTAATCAAACTGAATACACCAATACAAGGGGCCGCAACAGTATCTGTAAAGGGCCAACAGTAAATACTTTAGGCTTCGCAGGCACACAGTATCTGTTGCGACTTGTCTTCTCTGCTATTTTAATGAATAAGCAACTACAGACAATGACTAAGCAACCGCAGACAATGTGTAAACATGTGGGTGTGGCTGGGTTCCAAGGAAAGCCTACTTATGGGTACTGAAATGTGAACGTGATATAATTTTCACAAGTCAGAAAGTATTATTCTACTTTTGATTTATTTCAACCATTTAAAAATGTGAAATCATTCTTAGCTTGCAGGCCTTATAAAAACAGGCAATACCTGAGCCAGCCGGCATGGCTCCGTGGTTGAGCATCCACCTATGCCAGAGGTCAGGGTTCAATTCCAGCTCAGGGCACATGCCCGGGTTGTGGGCTCAATCCCCAGTGTGAGGTTGCAGGGGGCAGCCGATCAAGGATTCTCTCTCATCATTGATGTTTCTATCTCTCTCTCCCTCTCCCTTCCTCTATGAAATGGATAGAAATCTATTAAAATACATAAATGAAATAAATAAATAAATAAGCAGGCAACACCTGAATTTGGCTTTGGGTTGTAGTTTGCTGAATCCTGAACCAACAGACCCATTTCCCTAACACAGAAGGCAGCACATATCTTAGCCTGCATGTTCCCAAGCAGAATTATGGAAAAGCTCATCCCGGATGCTTTCCCTCTCCCTGTCTCAGGTACAAGGAAGACATTTACATTCCTATTGTCCCCTTTCCCCAACTCCTCTTTGTAAAAGGGCTTTGATTTCTTAAATGTTTTCCCTTTCTGCAATCTTCTTTGGAGGCCTCCTTTCTCTCTCCGCTTTTCCCACTCGACTCTCCTTTTTTATTGTGCAAATTTGTTCTCTCAATCATAAATTTCGCTTTTACTACCAGGAGCATTACTGGGTTTGACATGTTTAGTGAAGATGCTGAGATTTCCCCAGTTTCTGTTTATCACTTGCCTTTTCATAACCAGGGACAGCCTCAGACCTTCCTACATGAAGGATTGATGCTCACACAGCATGACCTCCACCTGGAAATCTATTAACAATTAACAGGCAGTAAAAGCAGACAAACAAAGATCCAGAGACTGCCTGCTTCCTGGGAAGTAGGGGCCGACTCAAAGGGCTAATGATGGACACAGGATTGAATATATTAACACTCGCCCAGTGGCATCTGGAACTCCACACTGATCATAAATTGTTTGTCTGTTTGTTTAAAGATAAGTACTGTTTCATATACACCATGATTTCCAAAATGATATGAAGACATGCGTGTGCGAAGGAGACTCTGTCTTGTTGGTTTCATTGCAGAGCAATTGGAGCAAGGCTGGAAGTCCTCTCTGAAGTGCACATCACCAAATATGTTTCTGCAGGACTGTCCAGCGGCGACCTTATTCCAGTCGGGTGTATCTCTGTACAGGAAGAGCACCTGAGACTGAAGAGCAGCTGCCCAAATGAGTGGGTTAAAATATAAAAGAGCCCTCCCTGGCTAATGTTCTCCAGTGGTTAGAGCGTTGGCCCTGCCAGCCAAAGGGTCTCAGGTTCAACCCCACCCTCGGTCTGGGTGAGTGCGGGAGGCAATCAGTTAATGTGTCTCTCTCAAATCTCTCTCTCTCTCTCTCTCTCTCTCTCTCTTTCTCGTCCACTTGCTCTCAAAAGCAATGGAAAAAATACCTTCAGGTGAGGATTAACACAAAGATAAAAAGAAAAGAAAATTTAAGTCAATAAGCGGAAGAACTGGAATAGAATCAATGGAAGCATTTTTTCCCAGATCTAGGAAGTGTAACTTATAACAGCTTATGTCAAAATTTCAGAGGGACACAGCTCTCGATGCTATAAATGTATGGGGATTAGGAAGGAAAAAGTGAGGACATTCATTCTATTCTCAAGCTCGTCAATACTCAGCCTGTTGTACAGTGGGGATCGATAACAGTTGGTCACCATTGCTCAAGAATACAACCCCTTACCTGGGAGGCAGCAGCAGTGGCGAGGGGAGTTGTTTGGGGATGGGAGGACCGTGGACATCATGCCAAATCATGTCTTCTCCCCCTGTTCCACCACAGAGAACACCTGTAAAAGTAACCTGCAGCTTTGGTCTTATCCAATGACGTAGGACTCCTGGGAATGTCTACTACTGGGAAACCAGCGCTCTCATGTGCAGCCCTATTCTAACAGACCCATCTCTACAGAAGGCCCCATTGTCGAGTTCAATCCACAAGTCTCAATGGCATTAAAATGAGCCCAGGCAACTGAACTTGAGGCATGAGGATTTAACAGATAGCCAGTGTGAGTCCTGTCCCATGAGTGTGTCTGCGTGGCCCTGATGCCCAGGGCGAGGCGCATGCCTAGTCTGTGATACATTCCCAGTGGCTCTGCGTTTATTCATCTCAGTTGTCACAGACTCGGCCTTGTTAGATAAAAGGGCCGCACCTTTTTGCTATGCCCTTCACTGGCCTGTGGAAATGGATCATTTTCACAAAATGCTAATTCCTAAAGCCTTCCGTCGACAGAGCCAGGGGAAGGAAAAGAAAAAAAAAATTACAATTTAAAGGCATGCTCTGAATTTGCTAATAGGCATGCACGGTCCTTATGGAACCCAAATAGAATTTTTGATGAAGTACCTTGTGGCAAATTTGAAATATTAGCCTGGAGGCCCCAACAAGACATAATTCACTCCACTGGTGAGAACAAATCTCATTTCCACATCCACTCCTTTAAACTCATTACTGACCCAGGGGCGAAAAACGATAGCCTGGAGAAAGTTTTAATAAAGACACTGGTGGAGCCGTTGCTATAGTATTAAATGCAATAATGAGCAACAAGCCACTTGGTGGCAATGGACCCTTGGACCTGTCAAGACCTTGGAAGGCAGCTTCGGAAAGGCTTCGTACTCCACCCAGAGCAGAACATCCAGAAAGCAGTTCAGGACTTTATGCCTCTATTTGTCACATAAGACTCACTCAGGCTTACTAGTAGATGGCCTGACTGTCAGCTTGCCTTCAAATGAACAACTGCTGAGAAGAATTAATTTTAAATTAATATTTATTTTAAAAAAATAGGGAGATGCATGCAGTAGAGAAATTAAAAATAATGATAACTTTGGAGTCTGAAAAACTTACATTCAGATTTCCAATCTGGGACAAATTTTATTCCCACCCTAGGATTTAACCTCTGCCAACTAGAAGTATGCTTTTAGCGAAAGTTAAGTGTGTCGTCATTTTTTGCTGCCAGTATCATTATGTGCCTTGTCATATAATAGATGCTCAATAAATATGCATTACGAATCCATCTTCAAGGATGGTGATACAGATGAAGAGAGCTAATATATGTAACACCTTTGGCATATTGCTTGGCACCAGGTAGTTCCACAACAAATTTAGAATAAAGCAACTGCTGGTACATGGTACATGGGCACTGGTACAAAGGCCACAGGAGCATGTAATGAAAAATCCAACCAAACGGAAGAGAAGTGTGCTAGCTTCTCTGGTTCTGGTGGGAAGGGGTAAGGTCCACGGAGTCCAAAGCAGGGCGGCATAGTAGAACATCACAAGAAGGGAGGCAGGACACCTTGAAAATGCAAGGAGGGATTTAAAAAGAGCCAGAGCCAGAAGTGACTGATATAAAGCCACACCACTAATCAATTCTCAGCTTTAACAAGCAGATTGTAGGGTTTCTCTGGGTTCCCAGTGTATGTCTATGTGTAGGTAGGTAACATCAAATAAAAAATTACAGCATGTGTCTAGAAAATCCACATAATCATCTGTTAGGAGGGAAGCACACATGTGGGTGAATAGGCAACCTGTCCTAGGTTATTTCTCCTTCCCTCCCACTGCATCCCAATACCAACCCTCCTGTAAGTCAGGCCACTCTGTCACCTACATTCTCTGTGGCCACATGATGACTTCATCATTCCCTTGTGCTGGCTCTTTGAGATTGTCTTTGCCAGTCAACTTTCTATATACTCTTTAAGCCTGAAACAAGCCACACAACTTTCCCATTGGTTGAGAGAAAGAGAGAATGAATGCAATGCGACTATTCGCCATCTCCTCTGTCTTCACCACACCTTTTCATTTGCTTCTATAATGTAAGAATTTCTCGCTCATTGTTTAATGTACTTCTTTCCTCAAACAAAACATTAGTTCTCCTTGGTACATAGCCTCCACGGGCTGGCTGCTCACTCATCTGACCCTTCCACAAATATTTATAGTAACTATAACATGCAAGGTAATCAGAAGGAATATCAACATCATTGAACAAACATACACATAAGCATATGCATTAAATACACACACATACACACACACTATGAGGGACATCTTCACTTAAGCCATTCTCAGAGGCAGGATTCCTAAGCAAGCTCTGGTTTAAATTATGTCTGTAACCAACTCATGTGAGTCAGGCTGCCCATATTAGCAAAGCATCTTCGGATAGAGCCTGGAACCTCAGTATTAGGATCAGGGCTGATCCCACCTCTGCCACCAGTGCTGATTCTTTGGGCTACATGTTCTCCAGTTGACTTCTCCAAACCTAGTCCTGTCTTCCCTGGCCCTCTTTCTCAGTGGGGTTTTCAGTCTGTCCCCTCAGCTTGACCATCTCCGATCAAGAGGCATCTCTCTGCAACACACAAACATACACCACCCCTTTAATCTCACGCAACTTGAAATCACCACATTAAGGTTTCCAATGTTGCTGCCTTGCTTAAGAGAGAGAAAAGATGGAACTGTTATTGTTGCTTTAAGAAGGAACTGATCATCCTTTCCAAAGATGGAAAATGACAAAACCCCAAAAAAGCAATCCATCTGCTTTCTGACTGCAAGGATTGGAATGTGGATCAGCCAAGGGACAGGGACAGCTAAGCACTTATTGTCACAAAGAGCAAAAAGGAAGAGTCCAGAGAGTTCTCATCACTCCAGATTTACCAACAGATCATTTTCCATTTTATATTAACTGTGAGTTGCGTCCAATACTGGGTGCCAGCTGGGCTATCTGTATTAATAAGTAAACCTTTCCAGGTTTCAGTTTTGTGAGGAAACTGAGGGAGTAACAAAAGAATGAAACCCTATGTACACGGACAAGGGAGGGAGACCTCTAGGCTAGTGCAATGGTTGCCCACAGTGAGCCCGTGGGTATGTGATTATCACGAAGTTGAAAGAAGCAAGTCTTCTTGGGCATATGTTCTAGCTAACATTGGAGCAGGGGTGTGGATGATACAGCAGGACAGACAATTAGGGAATTAATTAATTAGGGCTCTATTTACACTTCTATTGTCAGTGCTAATTATTTGTTGGTTTGAAGGAAGCTCCCTTGTCTTCATTAGTGTCTGTCAGTGAATGACGGCGCTCTTGGATTTCCACAAGTACCTGTGGTTTCCAAGAACTGTATTTGCGGTGTCAGCTCACGTTTTCACGTGATGACATTAATAACGATGGGACACACACTCTCTGAAGCTAAAAACGCCTTTTAAAAAATGCTTTTATTGACTTGAGAGAGAGAGAAAGAGGAAGGGAGATGGATAGAGAGATAGAAACATAAATGAGAGAGAGACATTGATCGGCTGCCTCCTGCATGCCCCCAACTGGGGATCGAGCCCGCAACCTGGGCATGTGTCCTGATCAGGAAGCAAACTGGAGTACCTCTTGGTTTATGGGGTCAGCACTCAACCACTGAGCCACACTGGCCAGGCAAAAATGCCTTTTTCCCCTACAAGAGGTATGTTATTGTTACTATTCCATTCCTTTAGACTTTAGCTTCCATCTGGTATTTAGCTTATTAAGGTAGACATTTTCTTCAACTTTGAAGAAAATAAACTGAATAAGTTCTTTGGAAGAGGGTGAGTGAGCAGAAGTTCCCTACAGGAAGCATTTGTAGGCCATCAAGTCCATTCTACAAATCAGGCATTCCTAATTCTAGCAAGCTCATATGGGAGACCTGGTATGGAAGTCTGTAGACAGCCTTTCAATGAGGAATTGGTGATGGAATTGACTTGCCCAGGCCTGAGGTCATTCAGTGCTCCCTTTAAAAAAAGGGGTGACTGCTATTCTTTTCTGGTGATTTCTTCTGGCTGCCCTCAGACTTAGGATGGGAGAACAGGATGTGTCTTAACTTCATCAATCCTGTAGGAGCCACCAGGATCTCAGTGGTAGGGGCAGGGGTGGGGGTGTGGTGCAGGGACTGGAACAAGAAAAATGCAGGTCTTTTCAGCAATGCCTGGGGATTATACCTAGAGAAAAAGACGCAATTTCTAAAAAGGAAAGAAATAAGGATGCTAGGTTCAGCAGCTTTGGTTACTGAAAGAAAGGGTATATGTAAACGGGATGGAAGAATGGGAAAGACGAGGCTATAGGAGAAATTTGACTCAATTTTGCTCTTCATGTGTTGTTTTGGAGACTTTTATGACTTTTTAACCAATAATTAGAGAAAATCTAATCAAACCTACCCTCCTTTAAAATCGAGGCCTGTAGAAAGTAGCTTTTTTTTTTTCTTAAAAAAAGATACTTTGTTTCCTTAAATGGGAAGTTTTCTGTGCTACATTTTATTTTAGAATCTCTAAGTATATCTTCTCTTTTTTCCAATTTTTAAAAAAATTTGAACTGGTGGGTTAATTTGCTATTTTGTTATTTCTGGGCACATTTAGATTGGCCATTAACGTCAGATGCTGAAGGTGGTGATTTACAACCCTCAGTAATGCAGAAAGATGGGTATCTGGAGGAGAGGTGGTGGAGGAGGATGCGATCCTGTGTAGAGATAGGTGAGATGACAGAAGACTAGAGTTGCCATCTGCTGGAGGATGGAAAGAATGACATTTGACACTCACTATTTGCAAGAGCAAAACTAAACTCATGAGTCAAAAATATTAAATCTGCATGTACTGTGTGTACTGCCAGTTAAAAAGAAATTAAAATTTTGGCCCTAACCAGTTTGGCTCAGTGGATAGAGCATAGGCCTGCAGACTGAAGGGTCCTGGATTCGATTCCCGTCAACGGCATGTACCTTAGTTGCAGGCTCGATCCCCAGTAGGGGGCGTGCATGCGGCAGCTGATGGATGTTTCTCTCATCGATGTTTCTAACTCTCTATCCCTCTCCCTTCCTCTGTATAAAAATCAATAAAATATATTTTAAAAAATAAAAATTTGGGAATGGGTGTGATAATTTCAGCATGGCTCTTTGGGATAATGTAGAAAATATAAGGGGGGAAGTAAAACAATGGCGTCCCTCTTTTCCTAAATTGCAGTCTGCATGCTCTTAAAAGGGGTAATGACTATACTTTAAACCCTTTCAAATGCCAGCATGTGCTTTCCACATGTATTTCTCACCTTCAGTACTGCAACTTTGAAAATGAAATTGATGATGGGGTTCCCTCTATAAGTGCACCTTAAAATCCCATTTTCTTTCTATTTATGTAACATGACCAAATGCATGAAGCTCCCTTAGGTGTAGTATAAAGAGCACTGGACTAGGAGTCAGAAAGTCCTAGTGAGTAATCTCAGTTTGCTTACCGGCTACCGTAACCATTAGCCAATCACTTTGTTATTCTGGGCCTTGGTATTTTAAGCTGTAAAATTATAAATGGTGTGGAGGATGGGCTGCAGAGTTTAAATGGTCTCTAAGGTCCTTTTTAGCTCTCAAATTCTGTGACTCTATAAGCATTCCAAACTCTTGTAGCACTTATAACATGAATATTCAAGCTAAAGTCTCATCATTGCTTCTACTGAATGCAGCAAAACAGTGTCTAATAGCTTGATTAATCAGCCATAACCATCTTTGCCAAGGAAGGGAAAATGTTTCCTCCCTTCTCATACTGTAGAGAAAGAGCCAGTTACTTAAACTTGTTTTCTCTGCTATACCAGAGTTCCCTGATGAGAAAAAAATATAAAACAAAAACAGCTTTCAGAATCACAGAGTTAGCACAGCAAGCAACTTCGAAGATCAGATGTGCAAACTGAGGTTAAGGGACTCATCGCTTTTGAATAACTGGTTTGGGGCCCAAATAGATTAGATCATTTAACTGGCAAATTCTCCTTTACCTGAAACAAACCCATCTTTCTTCATGCAGCTCCGTGTATGTACAGCTCCGTGTATGTACAGCATCCAAGTCAGGTATTCCTTCATCTCTAATCAACTTTTGTCTAGCTCAGAGTGATTCCTCCCTCTGGAAACACTCGTGTTTCATATCTGAATCCCTCATTTAGCAATTAGCATGGACGGCCTTTCATTCATTTGTCCATTCAACAAATATTTAATGAACACATGTTTTATGTCTTGCATTTTTTTAGGTTGAGCTGAAGAGTTAAAACCCCTGTTTGAATGAAACTTATATCTTAAAGAAAGATGGTGGAAATTATATAAATATGAAAATATACCAGAGTAATATGTGCTATGGCAGAAAATTAAAACAGGGTGGTATGATAATAATCTGATACCTTTTTTTAGATTGAGTGTCAAGGAAGACATTTCTGAGGAAGTAACTGCTAACCTGTTGACATAACAAGAAGATGGCTATTGGTTGGCATTTGGTGGAAGGGCATTCCTAAAGGGAACAGATTGGTATTGGGGTGGGGAACCAAAGGAAGAAGTAAGGCCGTAATAAAATCAACAAGGGCAATGGTGACAACAGATGAAGTAAGGGAGGTAGGCAAGATCCAGATGATTTGGGGCCTCTAAGTCACACTAAGAAACACTAAGAAATGTGCATTTTTTTCTAGCTGGTTTGGCTCAGTGGATAGAGTGTCAGCCTGCGGACTGAAGGGTCCCAGGTTCGATTCCAGTCGAGGGCACATGCCTGGGTTGTGGGCTTGATCCCCAGTAGGGGGCGTGCAAGAGGCAGCCAATCAATAATTCTGTCTCATCATTGATGTTTCTAGCTCCCTCTCCCTTCCTCTCTGAATTCAATAAAAATATATTAAAAAAAAAAAGAAACGTGGATTTTATTCCAAGCATTCTGAGAAACTAAGCAAAGAATTTAGTTTTCTTTTCATGCAAATCAGTCTTCCAAAACTTCAAGAGCATTGAACAAGGAGTCAATTTTTTTTTTTTAATTTTTCAAAACTCCTACCAAACCTTTGTACATAGAAGGCTTTTGAAATCTTCAAGTTAGTTAACATTTTAAGTAGGGGCGTATCCCCGGGGCAGGCAGAGGTCATGAATATTGCAGCCCTCAGGAAGGCTGAGGAAATGAGCTCAGCATGCCCACACCCAGCCTACAGCTGCAGCGAAGACACCTGGCAATGCCTCACACCGCTAGGAGGAGCCGTAACGAACAAGGGAGCATCTGTGTCTCTTTGTTGACTCCTACAGAGGAAAGCGGATCCCCTAAATTTGGAGAGAGGTTCTCAGGGTCTTTGCACTCAGGAGTCTCGCAGCTACAATTGAAATGGTGGAACAGGTAAATCTGTAACCATTTACGGTATTCACGCCCAAAAGAATATCTTTGTGTAAAACAGTAGCCTGAATAATACCAGGAATCAATTCAGAGAGGTTGTTCTGTATTTTCTTGTAATGTAAGCCCCATTT
Organism: Ia io; assembly: GCA_025583905.1. NCBI lineage: Eukaryota > Metazoa > Chordata > Mammalia > Chiroptera > Vespertilionidae > Ia > Ia io. The sequence goes on along the minus strand of JAJQQW010000011.1, from coordinate 62,158,492 downwards.
TTACATGTTTTCTTTTGACTGGAGGGCAATCTTTAATTGCAAATTTAAGGGAAGCAAGTATAATAAAGAGGTCGTTAGACATTATGAGAACTAGAATGCTTCTAATGTTAGCTGAGAGTAACCTGATTTATTTTTCACAATGAGCTCTAGAAAAGGCAAATCCCATGTAATTAGCAAAGAATTAGGGGGGGGGGGGAATCACCTTTCTCCTTCTGCCTGGCCCCTTGTGGTATAATGAGGTCCTCTAAGCTATGATGGGAGAACTTTTAATCCTATGTGATAACTGGGGTGCTAAGCAATGCAAATGGAATCACTAATAACAAAAAGAAAGTAAAATGAAAGGAAGAGAGGAGAGAGTTAAGGAGAGAGGGAAGGAGGGAGGAAGGGAGGGAGGGAGGGAAGAGAAAGAAGAGGAGGCAGGGAACAGGATGAAAGTATAAAGAGTAAGTAAAGAAGAGATGGCAGGTTTGGAGAAAAGCAAGAGAAAAGGTCAATGATGAGAGACCAGGGATGCTATAACAGAAGCAGAGATCATAATTTCCCAAGCATCTAGAAAAGATGCTTTAAGAGAGATATAATTAGATGATAGATAGATAGATAGATAGATAGATAGATAGATAGATGAGAGAGAGAGATGTGTGTGGAGAGAAAAGGAGTTGAATTTGAGACATAGCAAGCAAGAAGGAAAGAGATAGAAGAGGAAAAGCTAGAAACGAAGAGGAAGAAGGAGGGGAAATCTAGGCAATTTTTCCCAAATTTGGATGCATATAATTACCCTGGGGATCTGCCTGAAAGTTCAGATTCCCGGGTCTGTTACCGGCCCTATTCTTTCAGCCGCTGTGGGGAGGGGGATGTTGTAGCCCCGGAATCTAATGAAAGTCAAAACCGAAAGCTCTCCCTGGATGATGATGCACAGGCAGGTTTGGGACCCTTTGAGCCACATGCAAAGAAGAAGAGGGCAAGGAAGCAAGGGGCAGGCAGTAGCAGGGCTGGTGCCTGCACCGATCCTGGAAGCAGGTTATGGTGCTGCCTGAGGCACCGACTTCTTTTCAAGAAGATAGCTCATCTTCAACAACCAGAGTGCTCCTCCTGTTCCCAACAGCGTGTGGCCTTAGGAATGGCTGGTGGCGGGGTGCACAGGGAACTAGTTTGGAAGGCAGCTTCTCCTTCTTTGGTTGCAAGGGGCAGGGAAACGCCCCGCCCGTCCCGCCCACACTCTCTTGGCTTGCGAGGTGGCCCAAGTTGGGTTTGGGGTTTGGCCCCCGATTGGCACCGAGTGGTGAGAGAATATCTCTCACATGCTGAGCAGCTAGCATAAATGGCTCGGTTCAGAAAACGCACAAGGCGGAACAGGCACCATCTACCCTGACAAGCATTCCTCATTGTCATGGTAACATACTCAGCGGCTGGCGGGTGGTGGGAAGAGCTTGTGCGCTTGGGCCTGGCATGGGGACCTGCTGGCCTCCCCGCCACAGCTGGGCCGGAGCTGCGGGAGAACCTAGGAGGGGAGGGGGGAAGGGGTGGGAGAGACTGGGGGGGCGGCGCAGCCAGCCCTGCAGGGAGCACAGCCTCCCAAGCAAGGGAACCAATGCCTCTGGGGATGAAGTCCACGTGGGCCCAAAGTGTGCGTGTTACTATGAAAAGGTAAATAGGTTCACTGGTTTTCAGGGAAGTGGCTCCATGCAGAGTGTGAGCTGCGGGAGGCAGTCCCTCTCCAGTTCCAGAACACACAGGGACCCGTTCACAGGTCTGTTTTTACACCACGTAAAGGGTAGATGGAGGGGCTTCAGCCACTGCATTGACACTGGGTATTTTACTGACAATGGTCAATACTGAGTTTGATTTAGTGCCGACCAACTAATAAAAAATAAAATAAAAATAAAAAGGCTGGCTGTTGGAAAGAAGAGAATTAAGCATGCTTATCAGATGGTAATTAACTTGCTCTTTAGAAAGAAAAGAACAAAACAAAACAACAACAAAAAATAACAACACATGAGCTAAGTGTCCTGATAAAGTGGTTCTGTGAAATTCTACACATGCCAGGAATGTCTCAAACATCATCTTAAAAAATATATGACTGAATATAAAATCATGTTTTCTTCTGTTGTTGTTTCCCAAGCAAGAGGAATATCCATCTTCTCTGAAACCTACTACACCTTAAAAAAAAAAAAAAAAAGAAAAAAGAAAACAAAACAAAATACAGAGCACCTTCAGAAAGGGCTATAGCTTTTCCTAGAGTATAGATTACCTACCATGACAGAGCCAGCCTCACAAACCATGTTAGCAGAAATAAGGTATTGATTAAATATAGTCACAGTAAACACTAAACTTACATTAATATTTCCCACCACTGGCAATTTAACATTTTATCATCCATCAGAGCCTACGGGTCCATGTGTACACACATTCACACAAATTAAACCTTGTCACAGTTAACAGGATTTATATAGCCTTTTATATATTTGAAGGGCAGATTTTTGAAAAGCCCACTATCTATCTATCTATCTATCTATATATATATACATATATATATATATATATTCCATAATTATCCTTGGTTGTAGTTGCGTACATTTTATTAATTCATTATATATCACAGATTATTTTAAAATGTGCTGCTCATTAAGAAATAATGTACTCAAGACAAATCACTGACTGGTTCTGACATACTTCTTTTACTTCCTCTCTATGTGCACTTCCCCCAGAATCTGCTATGTCATATTCATACTCCCCTAGGAGTATTTCTCTTTCCACCAGTCAGATGTGGTCTAGGATCTCCTTACTACCAGGCATATTTGGAAAAGTATCATAATACATTTTCCCTGGTGCCATCTTTCCCCTAACTCTCCTCCCCATGTGAAATCACCAACCCTTTCAATTAAAGTTGAACTTCCTTGTTTCTGCAGCAGACCTTTCTGTTGTCGTTTTGTTTGTTTTTAAAAATCTTTAATAAAAACCTTTACTGTTGAAAGTATTACATATGCGCCCTTTTTTGTCCAGCCCATTCCTCCACCCCCACCCAATCTTCCACCACCCTATTGTCTGTGTCCGTGGATTATGCATACTTATATACATACAAGCTCTTTACTTGATCTTCTCCCACTGACCTACCCACCCCTACCTTTCCTCTGAGATTCCTCAGTCTGTTCCATGTTTCCATGCCTCTGGTTCTATTTTATTCATCATTTTATTTAGTTCACTAGATTCCTTGTTAATTTATTTTGATTTTTAGATTCAATTGTTGATAGATATGTATTTATTGCCATTCTATTGTTCATTTTTTTATCTTTCCCCCCCCCTTTTTTTTCTTCTTCTTTTCTCTAGTTGCTTTTAAGATTCTCTTTGCCTTTAACCTTTGGCATTTTGATTATGATGTATCTTGGTGTGGGCCTCTTTGTGTTCCTCTTATTTGGTACTCTTTGCACTTCCTGAACTTGTAAATCTATTTCTTTCACCAGATAGTGGAAGTTTTCTGTCATTATTTCTTTATATAGGTTTTCAATATCTTTCTCTCTCTTGTCCTTCTGGCATCCCCATAATGTGAATGTTGGTTTGCTTGACATTGTCCCAGAGACTCCTTATACTATCTTCTTATTTTTGGATTCATTTTGCTTTTTCTTTTCTAATTGGGTATTTTTTGCTTCCTCAATTTCCAAATCATTAATTTGAGGCCTTTCTGTTTTAATCCAACCATGGTGAGGATATACTTGGTAGGTTAACAGTTCTTCCAGGTTATGTCAATTATAGACTTTTCTTATATTTTTCTTTTTATGTGAGAATGTTAGAGAATCCACTAGGTCAAACTTATCTTTATATTTGCTACAGTAGCTAGCACATTACATTGATAGACTGATATATAGATAAATAGTTGAGTGAATGGATGAATGAATACTAATGTTGGCATACTTTGGCAGACTCAGCTGCTTAGGGGAACTCCTAGAGCTATTCTTCTTTCTGGGCTCCTCAAATATATCAACTCCCTAATGAAATGAAATGTGGAGATGCGATTTGGATCCTGATTCAAACAAATCTACCTCAAAAAAGAAATTTGAATTTGAGGGATGATGGTGGGAAAGATATGACTATGAACTGCATATTAGATCATGCTAAGAAATTATCATCAATTTACTGAAGTGTGACAATAGCATTGTGGTTATGTAAAAAAAAAGTCTTTTCTTAGGAATATACACTAAAATATGTAGAAGTAAAAAGTATGAGATTTGTGATTTACTTTAAAATATCCAAAATATGATGGAGAAAAGGGCATGACACTAATAATTGTTAAGTCTAATATTAATAATTAAGTCTAATCAATTATATTTTTAGTCACCTTTCTTCATATCACACTTGATAAGGAATAAGTTAATCATAAAAATAAAAGTAAGGACTGTACTTCCACATGGCAATCACCTGGGAGTGAATTTAAATATTCTGTCTGTCCCTTTCTTAATCACTCTGTAAGACAAGTATCACAATTCAGAGACAGTAAATCATGGTTCAATCCTGGAGGTAGGCACAAGGGCACAGGAGTCAAAGAAGAAAAATAGCTAGGAAATACTAAACCTTTCTTCCAATGTGGATCCCCACTTTGCTGGGAAATAACAATGGCCAATTGGCCCAAGAGAAGTGAAAAAAGAATGCTAAATGTAGGCCTACTATTATTAGCTGGAGAATGCAACTTTAAAACCAATTGTATATGTATCTATATCTATATCTATATCTATATCTATATCTATATATATATATTTGGCAGTATTATAGATGTCTCCCATCCCCCTGTACCCCTATCTGTCCAACCCCTCCCATCCGCCCCCCAAGTGTTCACCATCCTATTGTCTGTGTCCATGGACTGTTTGTGTTTGCATTTTAAAAGTTGTTCTATAAACCAAGAACATTAATCCCATTTTATAAAGGAAGAAACTTAAGTCCTGAGAGTTAACTACATTTATCCTTGAATTGTTTAAAATTCTTAAACAAATAAAAAATAATTCCCAAGGTTAAGGCAATAGCAAAATCTCAGAATCAGAGCAAAATTATTCCGACATTCCAGTGATCACTTTATAACATATAATTCCCTCCTTCATCAGTTTTCAAAATAGTTGGGTGTAAAACCTTGCCTCATTCCTACCAGCAAGCTATAGGAGAAGGCTATCTCCTTGCTGCAACAGAGACCCAGTTCATGAGTTGTTACTGTCTTTATATAGGTCATCAAATATTTCTAGAGGGCTTTTTAATATGTCTCATTTTAACACTCCTGACACCGCTGCAGTTAGGTGGATGGTAAATGCCATTTGGTTTACTCTATAAATCATAAATTCTTATGACAGCAGGGATGTTGTTCTAGGTGACAGTGGCATCAGAGTAGAAAGAATTCTGGAATTGGAGACCCTGATACAGTCTTACTCTATCCACATTACCGAAGTCATACAGGATTGCTTTTCTTTTTCAGCCCGCAGGGATTCTAAAAGAGCAAAACCATCAAAGTTAACAGTACTTTGCTTTCCAAATTGATTGAATAGTATCCTGAGCGGTACAGTTGGATCTCAAAAAACTATTTCTGAAGCCTTTGCAATGTTCACAGCAACCACAGATGAGAGTCCTAGTCACCATATTATGTAATGAAACAAACTCTGCTTGGGTTTGAAGAGATGTGGCCAGTTTGACAATATGCCAATTTCATTTTGTCAAACAACTATTTAGTTGTTTACAACAAAAGAACTGGTTAGTATCCATCAGCCCTTGTTAGGTAATTTTATTGAAAGGAAGTAATTGGATTCCATTAAACAACATTTCACATTTGCAGACATCCTTAAAACAGCAATTATGTTGAAATCAAGTAGATGAATTTAAATTCTTTTAGAGGATTTTATATTTAAAAAATGAGTGTTACCCAGATAGGATCATTACTATCTGAATATTAGTATAAGTTGACCTATGGGTAGGGTCAAACTCAAGATGACCATTTGAGTAGGGAAGGCTGTGATCAGGAAACCTCCCATCTGTGATAGGGCTGGATAAAGAATGAACTCTCCCTTTGATAGCAGCTCGAAAAGCATAGGATTGGAGCCCTAATAGCCTACCTTCCTTAATCGTCAGTCATGACTCATTCAACCAAACATACATCAAAACTTCTAGGACCATTCTGATACTGCTGATGTTTGAATATCTAGTGTAAGATATAGCAACCCCATAAAGTTAGAAATAGGGAGTTGTCTCAGTGTGAGATTATATTTCCTGTCTGTATTGCTCTATGGTGTGGGAAAGAATTCCTGGCTGGCTGAAGAACCTGTTCAAAAGCCTAGCTACCTTCACAAGAAAGGTCCAATCTGATTTTTTTGGTTGATTTTATATTTACTCTGTTTCAATCAATAAGCCAGTGGCAAAATTGTACTGCAGTTAGAAAACCATTTCACTGTATAAATAGGTTAGAACCAGAAGGATTGAAAGAAGCTATCGACACCTTTATATTGAGTGTCCTCTTCATTTTCCAACCTTGGAAAGTACTTTAGAATTTACAGGTTCATGAATGCTAGACTTAGCAGAGATATTAGAAATCCTCCCATCCAATTTCCATCCTCTAAATAGAGAAGGTTTGTACTCCTCAAACCACAGAGTAAGTAAATGGCAAAATTAGAATTTAAACATGGACATTTCAACTCTTTGTTTGGATCACACCATTCTACCAAAAATATAATTTGAATTTTGCTCTTAAGAAATTGCAATCTAGGAAATATGAGGAAAAAAGAATAAAAAGTGGATGGCATTCAGAAACAACTAGAGAGAATTTTATACAGTATTTAACAGAGCACTTAGTTTTTAGGAGAGTAAGAGTTCAAAACAAGGGAGAGACTAATATGAACTTTGGGATTCCCCCTTTAAAAAATGGACTACTTCCCCAAATATTTTACATGCTCTGGTACTTTGCACAAGTTAATGAAAGTGAGTAAGTAGTCACTACATGGTTGTTGAATGTGTAGGTGGACATATGGATTTGCAGATGAATTAGTGAGTAATATGGAAAATGAAAACCATAATAAAGGAAGTGGGACTCAACATGGGTTAGAATCAAAGAGACATTGTGGAGGCTAGAGAATACTAAAATGAGCATTATTTACTTAGGGGCTGTTGAAAAACCAACTGGGTTGAAGCAGAAGAACCTACTAGGAAATAGCAGATGACACATTTGGACACTGAGCATCGCCTATTCCCATGACTTCACCGGGTTATGTTTAAAGTGGTGTTGTAAGTGCAGGGAGAATTTGAGAAAATTGTTAATGAGTCTAGACTCCCACATACAAAATGAAATTGCTAAATGTGTGTGGTAGTTGGGATTCTCTTCTGTTCTTTTTCTACACAAACAGCAACAGATGGTAGAAGGGGGCCAAGAGGAGTGGGAATCCAGGAGGGAAGTTGCCCCATTTTCTCTCCTGTTGGGTCTACTCTAGATGGATGCCAGGGAAAGGCAGATTGCAGCAGATCAAACTTGGCTTTTACAGAGTCAAAAGGCTGACTGGCATCCAGCTCTCTTACTTGCCCGATATAAGGGTCTAGGGAATGGAGGAAAAGCACTTATCACCCAAACCAGCTGTGTTAAGGATAGTGGCTTAGGTTTTCTGTGCCTTGATTTCCTCATGTATTTTGGGGAAATGATAGAATCTCATAGAAATGTAAGAACTCAATGGAATTACTATATCCAAGTGTTTTACTTTAGTGCCTGAGGTAGCATAATCACTCCATAAGGTTTGGAGCATCTGAATGGAATACATTTCTGCAGCTTTAAGTAGCTGTGTCTTACTTATTACTTAGGTTTCAATTCAAATGTCACCACCTCAAGGAAGCCTTGTGTAATCTGAAGTAAAGCAGGCCCCTCCCTTCAATTTCTCTCTGCTGCATGGTTCTATTTTAACTTTCCTTAGTGTATTTGTATCCCAAAATGATCTCTTTAAAAAATCTGTTTTTCATGATTTGAGAGAGAGAGAGAGAGAGAGAGAGAGAGAGAGAGAGAGAGAGAGAGAGAGAGAGAGAGAGAGAGAGAGAGAGAGAGAGAGAGAGAGAGAGAGAGAGAGAAGGATCGGCTGCCTCCTGCAACCCAGGCATGTGTCCTGACCAGGAATCGAACTCAGTGACATCTAGGTGCATGGGACGATGCTCAACCAACTGAGCCACACCAGCCAGGGCCAAAAATGATCTTATTTATTGTTTGCTTACAAGGCTGCTCAGTCTTGTTCACCACTGGATTCCCTAGACCTAGAATATGCTGCATATGTTACAAGCTCATCAGATATCTGTTAACTACTTACTGGGGAATGAACTGACAAGAATAAGACCCCAAAGTATATACATTTAAAATAGTATTTGTTATAGTTTCAAAGAACAAGTTATCCCCTTCTGAAAAGAGAATACTAAAAGCAAATTTCACACAGAATAACAGCATAAGGCTTTCATGCAAAATTTCTTTTTCTTTCTTTCTTTCTTTCTCTCTCTCTCTCTTCCTTCCTTCCTTCCTTCCTTCCTTCCTTCCTTCCTTCCTTCCTTCCTTCCTTCCTTCCTTCCTTCCTTCCTTTTTTTTTCCCGTCCAGTTTGAGGTGAAAGGCCAACGAGGGGAGGGCACTGGATGTTGTGACCAGGTTCCTTCTCTTAAAGGAAAGTCAAAAGTTGAGAAAAGCTATAACTCTTTTAGATGCTGCTTGTTTGTCCTCAGCCTGGTGAAATAAACTGTTATTGTCTAAAGTTCAGACTCCTCCCACTTATGGGATCTGAAGGGAAGAGAATCTAACACACTATAATACACTTGTATTTCATGTGGGTTTGGACCAGTGGCCTGCACATGTGCGATGCTTCATACGTTCTGCTGGTCCTATTACTTGTAGAAAAGACTTACACAGATTCCAGAGTTACTCAACCTGTGGTCTACAGACTGGAGAGTCAACTTTCAACCTTCAGAAAACCAAGGTGCAGTAAAGCAACTGTTCAGCATTGGAAAAGGTCACACTAAGTAAGTAGGTGCCTAGCTGTTTCTGCCTTAAGATTTGTCCTATCTCCTATATGGTACTTCCTAGTTAAATTCAATATTCTTTAATATTTATGTACTGTTATTTTAATTTTAAATTTCTATTTCTTTGTAATCAAAGGAAAATTGAGTGAAAAAATGTAATACCTCTCTCTCTCTCGCTATTCATGCTGTGAAGCAACCTGTTTTACTGTTGAAACTTGTGTTTGTTCTGTTTCAATTGTGCAGAAGGAAAGAGATCTGGCACCTTTAAAAATCAAAGATCTATCACTCTACAGGAAAATACACCAGCTTAGGAAAGGGAATTATGAGAAATAGGAAAAAGATACCATGCTTCTAAAACATTATTGGGCTGATGATCACCTGGGATCATGTAAAAATGTAGATTCTGCGTCAGTATGTCTGGGATGGAGTCTGAGATTTTAAATTTCTAACAAGCTCTGGTTATCTCCAAAGAGCAAGTTATCCTTCCATGGGGCTGGTCCATGGTGTTTATGGGCCGTATGTTTGGGTCACATGGCTTGAGAAATTAAAAAACACACACCTAAGAGCATCTAGTACTTAAAGTTATAATAACATGAAACCACTACTACTTTATTTAACCAGCAAAATGGCCATAAATTCTTCTCATCCAGAGATGGAGCCTATGTCTCCACTCCTGGAGTCAGGTTGCCCATGTGGTTCGCTTTGGCCAGCAGGCAATAGCAATTTGCCAGAAGATGAGACTTGGGCACTAGCACGTGCTCTATCTTGCAGCTCCTGCATCCCTGTAATCACTACACAAATGCACCCGGGTTAGCTGGCTGGAGGATGCATGGCCACATGCAAGCCTACAGTCAGTTGTCAGCCAGGCCCCAGCCAACAGCCTGCCGCTTGCCATCCCTGTGAGTGAAGCCATCCTAGCTTGTCCAGTCTCCAGTAACTCTCCAATTGGCCACAACATTGGAGTGAGCACAGTCAAGCTGGCCCATACAGAGCATCGCTGGAGACGACACACAGAACCATGAACTAAATAAAGTGATGGTTGTTTTAACCACCACATTTTCTTTGTTCGCTTATTTGGCCTCTAAAGTAGAAAGTGACACTTAAAGAGCAATAGGAGTTTACTTAGAGACATAATACCCTTTATTTAAAAAGATAGTTTTATTGATTTCAGAGAGGAAGGGAGAGGGAGAGAGAGATAGAAACATCAATGATGAGAGAGAATCATCGACCCACTGCCTCCTGCATGCCCCACACCAGGGATCAAGCCTACAACCCAGGCACCTGCCCTGACTGGGAATCGAACGGTGACCTCCTGGTTCATAGGTCGATGCTCAACTACTGAGCCACACCAGCTGGGCCATAATACCTTTTGAGCTTATGATTCTTTTATTTCCTGTCTTCAATCTATGTGGTACAATTTTGGCCTTATATAATAGAAGTTGATATACGTAGCTATTGCAATGGAATTTGACATATTTTTCTAATTAAATTTATTTCTATCTCTTACTTTATTATGCTGAATATTTCTGCTTCAAAGTTAAGTCATGTGCCCAGGTCACACAGCTTGTAAACGACAGAACAATTTTCAGCCTAATATAGAGTCAGACATTTCAAAAGTTCTTTTCAGTACCATATTCAATGTTTCAGACTCTTCTGCTAAAATGCAAATACAGAATTTAATTCTGAAAGGCATGATTTCTCATTAATCGCCTTCATTCATGTTTGAGGTAATGCAAGGCCTGTCCACAAAGGAATAATCTTATACTGATATGAGATGCCAAGGACAAACCCTCTTGGGGGAAAGATGCACTTGATGTCAGCCAATCATTGACACAGAGTCCTTAAAGACAGCACCGTTGGTGCACATTTCCTTCATTGGTTTCCTCATTGTTGGGCACTTTCTCCCCATGTTTGTGATCTTTGGCCATCTGGGCTGCTCTCACAACCTGTCATTCTCAATCATATTTTTTCCCCGGTTCTTAGCCACATGAAATACATATTAATGAGTGAGAGTCATGGCCATGCCCATATTAAAGGCTGCTAACTGTGGACAAGGGCAGGGCTTCTCAATTGTTTTAAACTGTCCTTCTTACTGAAGTAACCGCTACCTCTTCTGCCCCCTCCTGAGTCTTCCGTGTTGAAAATCATCACTAAAAGAGGCTTTGCAAACCGGTATTCCACAAGCTGAATAGAGTCTGTAGTATCACTTACTTCCTAATAGAATAGGATTCTTAAAAACTAGAAACTGAACGCCTTCAATGAAAACATGCACTTTGTAGATAGCAGAGGCCCTACCACTTTCTATTGTCCACTATTTCCCACATCCACATGACCTTCATGGACCGAGAAGACTTCTGATGGTATATTAGCTGTATCCTAATCTTTCTCTCTGGGATGTGCATCTACTGTCACCACAATAACACCACCAAACATGTTCCAGAGATTCTACGATCTGTGTGTCCAGCTGTAACCTCTATCCTTATCTTCATCAGCTTACTCTTAGCTCTAAATTTTACAGTTTGCTTTAACCATCCAGATCAACCCATTATATTAAAATCATCTTAATTTGTTTAAAGTACCATTTAAAAGAGTGCCAATCCCACCACAAAACTATTATTGTACATGGCCTGCCCTGTATCTCAAATGTTAATACCGTATAGTCCGTCTCACACTTGCGCAGATGTGGTAGCTTCCAAATTGTTCTCCTTGCTTTCAGTATGCTCTTCCATGTCCTGCATATTCAAGTTTATCATGAGAATTATATTCCTTGCACCCACATTTTGGAAACCATAATCCAGGTTGAAAGTCTTCCTAATCTGGCTCTAAGCAAACACTCCAGTCTCATTTTGCCTCCTTCTTCTCCTTCTCATACCTGTTTCACATATCCTAAGCAAAGTCTGTATTTTCATACACGTTGCCTACGGTCAGAACGGCCTTCATGCATCCATCTGGTCAACTCCTCCTTTTTTTTCAACTCTTCTGACTGATCTTGCTCAATTTGCTAGCGGCATCTCTCTAACCGCAGCTTTTGTATACATTTATGGCACAGCAGGAACCATATAGCTTTGTTACCAATCACTTCCACTCCATATCTGGAAACACTAAAGGCAGGAACTACATTTTATCCAACTCTTTCTCATCAGCTAAATCTCCATCTGAGTTAACACTAACAAAAACAAATAAGAACAGCAATAGACACTTAGGTTAAATGACTATACATCTTTCTCAAGATGTCTTGGGAGATGAAGAAGTGGTTCCAGAGAATGGGAGACGATTTTAATAAAGACAAAAATGCACCTAACTGGGCAGGTTAATTCACCACAGAAGGCTCCTTGCTTATGGATAGTGGTGGATTTCCTACACAAAATGAATCTGGGAAATGAGACCACATATAAATGGCATTACCCTGTGTGACATCAGAAGGTTGGACCTTCCTGGGTTAATATGTTGTGCCTATCTTTCAATGTAATATGGAAACTTTATATATTTAGCTCAGATTCTCTAGGTTATTGATTAGGCATGAACTCAACCCAGTTAGTAAACTCAATCCAACAAGCATCTCTTTGAACCCAGAACAGAGCCAGAAAGCACTATGAAGAGAGAGGGTATGTTTACCAGTGCTATGTGACAATTCCTATGCTCTTTGTATACAGTCTCTCATATCTGATCTTCTTCAACAACTTTAGAGATAGATAATAAAGGGTCCTAAAAGTACGAAAATTACAAGTCTGTCCTTAGGGAGTTTCATTTTATCTGCAAGGACAGAATTAGCAACATCTGGAAAATTCTATAAAACAAGTTAATTAAATGTCAAGCTATATCAAAGACAGAATATATTACAGAATTAAAGTGGTCCAATTATTTGTGGCTGGGTTGTGGAGGTGAGACTTTCTAATACCAAGCAGAAAAACTGTAGTTGTCCAACTATCCTCATAAATTCTGAAGACCTGACCAAAAAAAAAAACACACACACACACACACACACACACACACACACACACACACACACACACAAAGGAAGAAACAAAAACCAGGTTCTTGCACCAGCATCTGGCTACAAGGCTTGAAGTCCAAACCTTGGAATTCCTCCTTGGCATGGTGAGAAGCCAATTTAAGGTCAAATGTACCCATGGACTGCAGTTCAATAAGTGTTTCCAAGGTTGTCCTGGCACATTAGTTTGGTGTTAATAGTTATTCCAAATAAGTGGGTGAAACCATGAAAAACAATATTTCTTGTGACTGAGCTAAACAGGATACTGTGAATCTCAAAGAACAGAGCAGTCTGTGCATTTCACACATATATTTAAACATGCAGACCTCCACAGAACATCTTAAGTAATACCACAATAAACTATTTTTGGATATTAATACCTTTGTGAAAACAATATGGCTGGCATGCCACTTACTAAGATGCAGGAATGAAATGTGCATGAACTCCCAGAAGAAACACTGAAGACCCCAAAGGCCAACCATCTTGAGTGGGAACTGCCTAACTGCCTATGAAGGAAGGAGTGAGGAAAGGAGAATGGGAAGGCAGGGTGGTTCTAGGTTGGTGCCCCAGCCAAGGGAAGGAGAGAGGTGTAGTGGAGTTTCTCAAGGTGAGAAAGCAGAAAAAGAGCTATTGAGGGTGAAATGTGTGCAACCTTTCAGGAGGGCAATATGGCATTCTCTATTAAAAGTCCCATCCTGCCTGGCCAGTATGGCTCAATGGTTGAGCATGGACCTATGAACCAGGTTCCTGGTCAGGGCACATGACCAGGTTGCAGGCTCGATCCCCAGTAGGTGGTGTGCAGGAGGCAGGCAATCAATGATTCTCTTTCATCATTGATGTTTCTATCTCTCTCTCCCTCTCCCTTCCTCTATGAAATCAATAACACACACACACACACACACACACACACACACACATTAAAAAGTCCCTAACTTTCAACACAATTCCCCTTCTGGAATTAAAATTTAAGGACACATTTGCCCAAATATGCAAAGGTATAGGTCCTTGTCCACTCAGACTGCTGTAAGAAACTACCATAGACCAGTGGTTAAATAATAAACATTTATTTCTCAACGTTTTGAAGGCTGGGAATTCTAAAATCAGCAGCTTTTGTGTCTGGTGAGGACCTGCTTCCTATGATACATAGCCTTCTTTTCACTGTGTCCTCACATGGCAGAAGGCGCAAGAGAGCTCTTCGGGGTCTCTTTTGTAAGGATATTAAAACCATTCTTGAGGGCTCTAAGCTCATGACCTAATAACCTCCCACAGGCTCCACCTCCAAATACCATCGCATTTGGGGATTAGGTTTCAACATATGAACTTGGGGCGGGCACAAATATTCAGTCTACAGCAGCATATGTATCAGGATGTTCATCATAGCCATTTTATAATAGATGAAAAACAGAAACAACCTAGTTGGTTAACAAGACGGGATGAATAAAATTCATGAAATAGAATGGTTTGCAGCCATGGAAGGTGATCCTATCAACTTGCATTCTTGATATGGGAGAATATCAAGAGTGAAAAACATAGTTACAAAGTAATATGATAATGTTATCAGAGTTTTAGAAAAAAATATATGTGAAATAGACAAATTCTAAACTGTTTTTTCTCTGGGGGGGGGTGAGTTTTAGGAGACATAATCTACATTTAATTTTTTTTTTCATTTTTCGTTTTTCTATAAAAAAAGGGAAAACTTGAATGTCCATGAGAAATAGATACAAATTGGCAGTGATAAGAAAACCGAGGAGTAACATAAGCCGGAAGATGCACACACAAGGGCTCTATACTTCCTGCTGTACCAGTGAGAAAACCAATTTATTAAGAGCTCTACTAAGTGCTAGGTAGTATGACAGATATATAGACTTCCCATTCTATGTTTGAAATCGAATAGGAGAGAGAACAAGATCCAGAAGGTGTGGGTGTTTTGTCCAAATTCAACATTCAAGTGTGGACAACCATTCAATATTTCTGCCCTTCAATTTCTCAGTTATAAAACTAGGGAATCAGTGATACCCAGGTAAACTTTTCAGGTTAGAATTTGTGAATGCTTCAATAGAATGCCTCCCAGAAGTCAAGTTTAACCTGAGGTAATGGTAAAAAGAAGATTTTATGCAGTGGGTCCAAGATTCTGTGTTCCTAACATGTTCCCGGGCTGCTAGGCACAGGCTTATACTTCTGAGTCACAAGACACCAATACACATGATCTCACTGAATTCCCCCAGGATCCCTTTAAGATAGCTATCCTTGGCCCTTCTTCACTGATATTAGAGTGACTTACATAAGATCAAACTGATAGAATATGGCAAAGCAGGAATCCAACTTGAGACCTTTTTACTTCTAGTCTCCGAGATGTTTAATGTCCATAGAGTTCTAAAACACCATAAGTAGAAATGACTGTCCCACTCATGGAAAGTGAGCAAGACCAGGAACATGATCTGTAAACATAAGCTGCTAATAGAGCTGAGAAAACAGAGAGATCACTTTATATAAGGATCAATTAAGAAGTCAGAGGAAATTCAACCTCAGCCTTGAAGGATAGCTGGGGTGATGGGTAGCAATGATGGGGAGAGTACAGACAGCAGTAGGTATAAGACAGGATCAGAGCACAAGGCAGTGCAGAGGGAACTTGTAGAGAGGCGCCCAGGAGAGCAGGAGAGGCCTCATGAACTAACCCAGGTTTTTATCACCAGGATCAAAGATAACTGTAAGGTGATTATCCTCACAGACTAGACTAGAAGAATATATGAAACTAACATTTTAGTACACCATTGGAAGTCCTTAACCAACGTCCTTCCGCTCCCCAACACAGAGATTCCATTTGTTCCTGTCTAACTTCTCACCTTCCCACCCAGTACAAGGAAATTAATCTATACATCATAATAGAAGCCATTCCAGTTCCCATACATGTACTTATTCCTTCACAATGTCCATCCCCCCTGTCACTTGCACCTACATTTTGAGTCCTTAAAACTACCTGCTAAACTTTACTTACTTGAAGGAAGAAGCCTTTTAACACTGATCCCATCTCACTGGTCCGTCAGACGCTTCTCTCATTTGTATGTTCTAGAGACATTGACTCTCAAGCACTGAGCAATATATAAATCAGTGTTATCAGCAAAGGCCTCCGGGTCTAATTCACTTTCCTACCTACAGTTCCTGGAGGAAAGCATTGAGTCTTTGAATTTCTTTGGCTTACTCCCATTACTCACATCATGCATTGCACGTGATAGGTGTTTCCTCAGTGCTATCCACATTACTAACTTGTTTTAAGAGGAGGATTAAGTTTGATAAGAATGATGGATGTTCCTTTTGAATATGTTTCTCCTAAGCAGATCTCCTGAGAGAAGCCTCAGGGCCCTCACCCATCCGCCCCACACACATCTTCAGAGGCACTCTAGAAATGCCAACTGTATGCTATGCGCTCACAGAAACAACAGAATTTATCTCTATTATTGATTGATTTATTTTAATGAATATATTTTTATTGATTTCAGAGAGGAAGGGAAAGGGAGAGATAGAAACATCAATGATGAGAATCATTAATTGGCTGCCTCCTGCACGCCCCCTACTGGAGATTGAGCACTTAACCCAGGCATGTGCCCTGACTGGAAATCGAACTGTGACCTCCTGATTCATAGGTTAATGCTCAACCACGAAGCCACCCCAGCTGGGACATTCTCTCCTTTTAAATTATGACTCCCACCCTCCTCCCCTTCCTCTAAATGTTTCCTTTTAAAGAAAAGCCATGATTCACTTACACTAAAAATTAAAGATAGCAGCATAGAGATCATGGTCCACACTGGTGCAAGCGAGGGCAGAACATTGTAATCACCACTTGATTTCTCGTGCCTTGAACACTTTCCAAGACAAGAAATGGAAAGACCATCTCCAGAATGCATGCTCATTTCAGACTTTTTTCCCTTGCACCTCTCGGTTCATAAACTATTTTGACTAAAATGAACCAACTGGAGATAAAATGGGGAGGTAAGACATATCCAAAAGAGATTGTATGTAACCACCCTCTCCCCACTTCCTCTACCCCAACATGAAATACCAAGGGAAAGCAGGAGGATTTATTATACAAAGGTTAATTTCTAAGTTTTAGAAGAGGAGGAATAAATCACTACCTCTTCCCCCAAGCTGAGTCTGGCCTCTCCAGCTGCACTAGCTTGCTCTTCTACTCCCTCTTAATTTCAAGATCCAAGATCTGTTTTGGCAATCAATTCACATTTTGTGTACCCCAGAGTCCCTTTCTATTTGCTGAATGCACATTTTCAAGATTCTTATCCTTTCTTACCCCAGTCCCCAATCATATGTTGGCCTAATTAATGGCTTGGGGTGGTTTTCTTGAAGCCCCACTACTATGGTTCTTCAGCAAGACTGGCTCAAGCTCCTTCCCCATATAAACATGAAATATAGAAAAGGTGGTCTCTTAAGTTTATGCGTCTCTCACCAGCCTCTAACACTGAAGGAAAGACATTTGCAGACAGAAACCTGTAGTTAGTTCAAGAGAGGAGACTGATCAAGTACACACAACAGGCACATTATAACCTGAATCAGATATTCTCGCAGGTTAAAAAAAAGTAAGGTCAAACATGAGAAAAATGAGAACTCTAGTTGAGTTCTTTCCTTTTAAAAAAAACACAACACTTTTTTGTGTGTTGGACCCTAAAAAGCATGAAATTAAAACTCGTGAAAAACAGCCATATCAGCTTGCTGTGGTGACTCAAAAGTTGTCGTTTCTCGACTCAACTTCGCTGAAACACTTGATTCATGTTGTTCTTACTTAACCTAATTTGCATTGATTTAATCAGTGCTGGTATGCTTTAAATACATAATAAACTGGGATTCTGCAACTTAGATGACTTAGAATAGCTAAATTTCAATAAAGCTCATTTCAATCTGTTAATGTATACAGCTCTGCCAAGGACTTTAAAACCATAGGAAAGATGCAAACTTACCACATTAGAGGTGGGAAAGGTTTAAAGATACCATCCAGATGAAATATCTGCAGGACACTAATGTGAAAAGCAATATATATATCTTAATTAGAGCCTAAACACATCCTCTATGTTTTGAGTAGCATGCTTAGAAGAAAACTCAGATATAAATGCAGTCAATTTCATTTTATTCTCTTTCTTTCTTGCCAACACTCAACTCTTTTCTGCCTCTCTGTACCAGATCTACAAATCAAGTGGCATCCAAGTGGGACCTGTTCTTGCCCATTTGGCAGGCGCCATCACCACTTTGCCAAGCTGCCTGCATTGGGAGGCTATTCTTCCTAGCAGCCATGGGGATTGGGTGGCTTGCACTCAACAGCACTTGCTGAATGGTTGGCCAGTGTTTACCCCTGCCTGCCCTCCTTCCTCCCCAGCCCTTTAGAGTTATGGCTCAATCAGCCAGCCTGCTGTCAGGAATAATTGTCTTGGCAAGAGGAGAAAACACTTGACAGTGGAACTGTTTTTCTGTTAAAGTGTTCTGCAGCAACATGGAGGTGCCAGGACAAAACCTGCAGGTGCCCAGTCCAGAGTAAGATAGGAGGCGAGAGTGATGGAGATGGCAACCATCAAAAATGGCAAAGAAAGAAGACCACTTTGGTTTGGGACGGCCAAAACCCATCTATGCCAGTAACAGCTGTACAACCGTGGAGAACTGCCCAATGATTCTGTGCCT
This sequence comes from Ia io, assembly GCA_025583905.1. NCBI lineage: Eukaryota > Metazoa > Chordata > Mammalia > Chiroptera > Vespertilionidae > Ia > Ia io. The sequence continues at coordinate 62,139,830 of JAJQQW010000011.1, read as the reverse complement.
CAGTTTCCTCATGTGCAAAATGAAGGGTTTGGTTTTCTAATGTTTCTTCTAGTTCCTAAGACAACATAGGACTTCTAGGGCATTTCAGGTTTGTTTTCCTTTCAATGAAAGGATGCATCTCAGAGATGAATGACCAGGGCAGGGCTCAAAATACAAAATGGAATGATGCATGTCCCTGTTCATAGGACTTCCTGAAAAGCGCTACCAGTCTTTGGAGACTGTGCTGTGGTTTCACTGGTTAGTATCTTCAGCTTGAATGCTAAGACCAACCCAGTTACTTGCCCAAAGTTGAACCCACCTGGGAGCCTTGGTAATCCAGTTCATTCTTATCAAAGTCAGCATCTGTAACAGAAAAGGCCCACTATTTTCAGTTCCTAAGAGGCACCAATGATGGAGATTTGAAGAGAGGAGTTGGAGATTCATGTTTGAATCTCCCTGTCACTTCCTTGGGCATCACTGTCAAGAAGGTAGGTTTACCCTAGTTCGTTTGGCTCCGTGGATAGAGTATGGGTCCATGGACTGAAGGGTCACAGACACATAGGGTTTCAGGCTAGATCCCCTCTCTCACATCAAGTGTTCTTTCTGTCTCTCCCTCAAAAATAAAATCAAATAAAATTAAATTAAAACATAGAAGAAAGTAGGTTGCCCATACTCATTTTCATCAGTTTCTCTGCCATCTTTGAGGGTTTTTTTTTCTTTAAAGGTGGCCAACAGGGTCCCTCCCAATAGCAATGCAGACCCTCCTACCCCAGATAGTTGGTAAAAGAGAGTTCGTTCGTTGTAAGACCCCCATCTATTCATGACTGTGAACGGAAATCATCAGGCAAAGACCTCTTCCAACTTAGGAGACACCATTTAGTAACAGTCTCAAAGTTTAATTAGGAATGTGTGTATGGAGGGAGGAGGCACCGTTATGGTTACTTTAAACCACCCCTTCTCGGCTCCTCTAGCACAGTCTCAGGGAGCGGGGTGCACCACAGGGCGCTGTGATCCCCACCAGCAGCCTCCGGTGCCACACAGCGGAATCCTTCTCTAGTAATCCACCACAGACCCCAGATGCATGGAGACTGGGGAAGCCCCAGCGGGATCTCAGGCAAGACTCCCTGTAAACAGACCTACATTTCTGCAACTCTGGGTCTCAAACCACCGGGACCTGGAAGGCTTCCCAAACCCGCGGGAAGCATCCCCCCACCCGCCACCTAGAAGCCTGGCTGACTGCACAACTCCAGAGCCCACGGGGGAGGCGGGGAGGGGAGTGGGGGGAGGGGGGAGGGGAGTGGGGGAAGGGGGAGGGAGTGGGGAGGGAATCTTAGCCAAGCCCCCGCAGTCATTGCTTTCCTCTATCTTCTCTCAAGTTGCTTTTCTAAAGCAAAGAACCAAATGTTGATTTCTCTACAGATCCCTACGTATCCCTTACACGTAGGCAGCTTTAAAGTGGGAGGGGGAATATCCCAAAAAGGGAAAGGGGGGAGAGAACAGAATAATTCAGTTTCCCACTTGGAAATATCTTCCTGTGGACCATGCAACCCCATACCTTCCCCCCACCCTCCCCCCCTTTTTTGTGAAATATGGGCAAAAATGGTGAAAGTGTTTTCCATTTCATCAAAGAACATATATTACTTTGGTGATTCGGTAAAATGTTGGTTTTATGCCCACCCCTTTTCAATCTGCCCATGTCTGAGGTGCTCCGGGAAGACGCACAATCGTGAGCAGCTTACGACACTCAGTGAGCAGTAGGTGCCTGTGCAAGCTCGCGCCGCACACTGCCTGGCGGAGGCAAGGAGCCTGGGCGCCGCTCCCCGCGCCCCGCGCCCCGCGCCCCGCGCCGCCGCCCGCGGCTCCCCGCCGCCCGCCGCCCGCCGCCCGCAAAGCATGAGCGAGCCCGCTCTCCGCAGCCGCCCAGGGCGCGAATGGCAGGCTGTCTCCACGGACTACAAGGTGGCGCCGGTCAGTGGTCCTTTCCAATGACGGACATTAACCAGACTGTCAAATCCTGGGGAGTCGCGAGCCCCGAGTTTGGAGTGTTTCCCCCCACCACGTCACAGTCCGAACTGCAGAGGAAAAGGACGGCGGTAGGAAGGCGAAGCCCGGCTCCGGCACGTAGTTGGGAAACTTGCGGGTCCTAGAAGTCGCCTCCCCGCCTCGCCAGCCGCCCTTGCAGCGCCGAGCCGAGCCGAGCAGCAAAGTGAGACATTGTGCGCCTGCCAGATCCGCTGGCCGCGGAGCGGGGCTGCCTCGGATACACAGAGGGGTCTTCTCTCGCCCTGCATATAATTAGCCTGCACACAAAGCGAGCAGCTGAATGGAGGTTGTCACTCTCTGGAAAAGGGTGGGTAAGACACTTTTTAATTAAATTCTTTCCCGAAGATTTTTTTTCCCTCCCTTTTCTTTGCTGCAGCATCTAACATGGACCAAATCACCATCTCTTTGATCTTTCCGTGGCTGTGAACTTTGTATGCTGCCCAGCTTTCTGCATGCTTAGAGGTGAACGTGTGGCTTTGGGGAGGGGGGGGTCCTTCTTTATTTCAATATATTTATTTGAGATTTTTTTTTTTGCCCTTTTCTCCCCCTCCCCCGCTCCCTCTCCCTCGGAATAAAATATGATGTAGATTTCTGACCGAGCGCTTCCAATGGACATTCTCCAGCCTCTGTGGAAAGATTCTCGCTAATGGATTTCCTGCTGCTCGGTCTCTGTCTATACTGGCTGCTGAGGAGGCCCTCGGGGGTGGTCTTGTGTCTGCTGGGGGCCTGCTTTCAGATGCTGCCCGCCGCCCCCAGCGGGTGCCCGCAGCTGTGCCGGTGCGAGGGGCGGCTGCTGTACTGCGAGGCGCTCAACCTCACCGAGGCGCCCCACAACCTGTCCGGCCTGCTGGGCTTGTCCCTGCGCTACAACAGCCTCTCGGAGCTGCGCGCCGGCCAGTTCACGGGGTTAATGCAGCTCACGTGGCTCTATCTGGATCACAATCACATCTGCTCGGTGCAAGGGGACGCCTTTCAGAAACTGCGCCGAGTTAAGGAACTCACGCTGAGTTCCAACCAGATTACCCAACTGGCCAACACCACCTTCCGGCCCATGCCCAACCTGCGCAGCGTGGACCTCTCCTACAACAAGCTGCAGGCTCTGGCGCCCGACCTCTTCCACGGGCTGCGGAAGCTCACCACGCTGCACATGCGGTCCAACGCCCTCCAGTTCGTGCCCGTGCGCATCTTCCAGGACTGCCGCAGCCTCAAGTTTCTTGACATCGGATACAATCAGCTCAAGAGCCTGGCGCGCAACTCTTTCGCGGGCTTGTTCAAGCTCACCGAGCTGCACCTGGAGCACAACGACTTGGTCAAGGTGAACTTCGCCCACTTCCCGCGCCTCATTTCCCTGCACTCCCTCTGCCTGCGGAGGAATAAGGTGGCCATCGTGGTCAGCTCGCTGGACTGGGTTTGGAACCTGGAGAAAATGGACCTGTCCGGGAACGAGATCGAATACATGGAGCCCCATGTGTTTGAGACCGTGCCGCACCTGCAGTCCCTGCAGCTGGACTCCAACCGCCTCACCTACGTCGAGCCCCGCATCCTCAACTCCTGGAAGTCACTGACTAGCATCACCCTGGCCGGGAACCTCTGGGACTGCGGGCGCAACGTGTGCGCCCTGGCCTCGTGGCTCAGCAACTTCCAGGGGCGCTACGATGGCAACTTGCAGTGCGCCAGCCCCGAGTACGCGCAGGGCGAGGACGTCCTGGACGCCGTGTACGCCTTCCATCTGTGCGAGGATGGGGCAGAGCCCACCAGCGACCACCTGCTCTCGGCCTTCACCAACCGCAGTGACCTGGGCCCCGCCGCGGGCTCCGCCACCACGCTCACTGACGGCGGGGAGGGGCAGCCCGACGGCACGCAGGAGCCGGCTACTGTGGCTCTCCCTGGCGGCGAACACGCGGAAAACGCCGTGCAGATCCACAAGGTGGTCACAGGCACCATGGCCCTCATTTTCTCCTTCCTTATCGTGGTCCTGGTGCTGTATGTCTCCTGGAAGTGTTTCCCTGCTAGCCTCAGGCAGCTCAGACAGTGCTTTGTCACGCAGCGCAGGAAGCAAAAGCAGAAACAGACCATGCATCAGATGGCTGCCATGTCTGCCCAGGAATACTACGTTGATTACAAACCCAACCACATCGAGGGGGCCCTGGTGATCATCAATGAGTATGGCTCCTGTACCTGCCACCAGCAGCCCGCGAGGGAATGCGAGGTGTGATTGTCCCCGTGGTTCTCAACCTGTGCGCTACCAAATACGCCTGGGCAGCCGGGCTGAGGTCTCCTTGTCTAAGCTCTGATCCGCTCCTGGACTGAAACTGTAAGGGGATCGCTCCCAGAGACTTGACATTTTAGCTTTATTGTGTCTTAAAAAACAAAAACGAAATAAAACACAACAAAAAACCCCACCCCACAACCTTCAGGACAGTCTATCTTAAATTTCATATGAGAACTCCTTCCTCCCTTTGAAGATCTGTCCATATTCAGGAATCTGAGAGTGTAAAAAGGTACCAATCATTGATTTTTTTTTTTTTTTTTGGTAAATGTTTAAAATAAAATAGCATTTACAGTTTTTACAGACTGGAGTAACCTAAATGAATTGCTACCTATGTTAAAAGAGAAGCAACAGTTACAATTTCCTTCTCTGGGGAGGGGGCGGGGGGGGGGAGGGAGGCAGAGGGATTGGGGTGGCTAGGGGCCAGAGGGAAGATCCATAAATTCAGAAGCAAAGTGGTCAGACTCAATTTGAAAATATGAAGAAACACAAACAGAACTTATCAGGTTGATTTTCTCCACATGACTAAGGACTTAGGAAAAAAAAAAAGCCATACCCTTTATATTATTTTTAGGGTGTGCAATGCAACCCAGCCACTTTAAAGCCAGAGAAAGGTGACTGAAGGCTGAGCATCACTGCTTGGCCTTTAAGGCAGAGATCACTGCAAATAGCTTTTAGAAGGCAGTGCCAGACAGTTTGTCCTGTTAATGAGAAACCCTTTTTTTTTTTTTTTTGCACTTAATATAACCATCTTTCAAATCAATTCAAAATCTCAGCCCCGGACGCCACTGGTTTATAGTTCTCCTATGCCTTTGAGTCACCAGACGTAGTAGCATTTGTGCCCTTTCTCCTATTCTTTTCTCTGAGAGAGAACCAGCCTCTCAGCTCTTGCTCTCTGCGGGCTGACTGAGGGGAATGAGACAATTCAAATGTCTGCTGATGAGAGCTGTGCTTTCTGGAGCACATTGCTAAGATTGCAGCAGGCGCAGGCTCTCAGCAGGGACAGCACCCTCCTAGTTACTGTGGGGAACAGTCAGAAAAATCCTGCCTCAGGATAGGCAATGCTTGGTAGTAAGAGAGGTCAGGGGCAGACAGGATGCAGAAGTGATGTGTGTGGGGTGGGGGGAAGGTCATCATTTGAATGCTTTACTGAGATGGGGTCAATTTGTTAATCCGGGACAAAAGCTCCCTATCCTCAGATAGCCTTTCTGTGTAATGCTTGCTTTCCCTGTGTTGTTTCACTTTTTTTCTTTGTCGGACCAATGACTGCCCCTTCCCACCCTTCCTAGGTTCCCAGGACCAATTTTGAGATTTAGGTTGTATATTGAAGAGTATCACTTGGTGGGGTGTGGGGAAGGAGGTGGAGGAGGAGTGTGTGTGTTGGATGGGAGGGGTCTTTCACTCGCTAACAATTTAAGCCAATGTATGATTGAAATAAACTGTCATGGATGGCAGATGGTGAACACGGAACCAATGTTGTCCATGTCCAGAAGTCTTTCTCAAACTCAGGTGGCTCAACTCTCTGAAGGAGCCTACAGACTAGCATTTTTCTATTTCCCTTCTCTCTCTCTCTCTCTCTTTTTTTTTTAAAGAGGTAAGTCCACATAGCAGGAAGAGGATTGGAAAGACCTACCCCACCATTTCCCCAAATGCAAATGCCACCAGCCCCTACCTACAGAGGCACAATCAGCTGTTTGAAATGCAGAATAGCATCACTCTGAGATTTACTTAAACTGTGGATTGGTAGTAGATTTCTGTTCTGCCTACAGAAACCCATATGCTTAACAATACTGCTTCTAAGAGGCCCTTTCAAGATAAATCACTTACAAATATCTCTGAAAATGTTAAGCCTTGGGAGACAGCCACCTGCCTCCCCCACTCCATACACAGACCAGCTTAGGAAACTTCATCTTGCTTTGTTGGTAATTAAAACATGACATTATATCACACCATTTAGACTAGATGTTCTAGAAGAGAGGTACCTTGTTTGAGAACTTTGAGGAGGGGGTCTGGCTTTGGTGTAAGCACAATCATTTGGGGCTGCTGTTTTAAAGAGCATGTAACTGGGGGTGGGGGTGGGGGTAGCAGGGACAAGGATCTCTTGGGGATGTGTCTCCCATCTTAAACTCCATTAACGAGGCCTCTCCAGAAGAAGACATACATTTTTTTGGAGAGAAAAAAAAAAATCCCCAAATTCTGGCAATTGAAAGAAATCTAGGATTCCATTGATTTAACCTCCTCATAGGAAAACTACTGGATTTCAGTGCCAAAAGCTGCTCTGATTTGGTGCATTAAGGGCTGTGCTGATGTGCTTACAGGGAACTCTTCTAGCAGCAAAGCCCTTCTGGCAAACATCTGAACCACAGGTCCCCCTGCCCACTAGAGATGGGGATATTGGAAACTGCAGAGTTTTATTGCCTATCCCCAAGGCTTGCTTTCTTTCTTATTTTTTTCAATGTGGCCCAGAGAAAAGAGTGAGAAGAAAATTGTGCTTTGTTTTCTGCTGCTGCCCCCCTCCATATGACTAGTTTACCACATACATAGAAGATCTTAAGTCCATGTAAATGTGATGAATGGCCACTATAAAGAGGAATCTGCAACCTGAGACCTGGAGAAGGGATGATGGCCCGCTGTGTTCTCACTTGGCCTGTGTGCATCTGTATGTCTGCGTTGTGTGTCTTTGTAGGCAGGTCACAACGTTTCCCACACAAATGGAGGTATTTAGCTCTCATTATTTCATACCCCTGTGCCTCCTGGTTCAGAGAATGGCAAGGGGGAAGGGGAAGGTGAGAATAAGAGAAATCGGTAGTTTTAACTAAGGTTCTGTGACACTTGAAACCTTTTCTTTCTCAAATTAATTAATCTTTCAGCTTCAAGAAACTTGCTCTGACCCCTCGAAGCAATCTACTGAGCATTTAAAAGAGAATCTCATTTTTAAAGGTGTAGCACCTCTTTTTTGGTTCTTCCCACAGAGGGTGCTAATCTCATTATCCTGTGCCATCTGAAAAGGATTGAAGGCCACAGTTCACTTATCTCCTGGGGAATCATGATGAATTAACCCTCCATCTGCAGTACCTTCCCAGCTTATTAAAGTTCAGCCAGAGTGTAGAGGTGTTTCAAATATTTATATAGAAGAAAAAGTCTTTTCAAATGACAAATGACACTCTCACCCCAGTCTTAGCCCTGGCAGTGTTTTAGGTTGTGTCAGAGGGAGCAAGTTAAATGCAACCCAACTTGCGGCCTCGCTCAGGGGAAAGCCGTCCCTGACACTCAGGCTTCAGCCCTGATCCTTGACGCCAGCTGTCCCACACCCATACCAGGCCCCTGGGACTAAAAAGTTGCCATAGCAAAGGAAAGGTTATTCTGGGAATAAGAAATTGTTTTGATCCATTTTTTTTTATATTCTCCCAAGCTCCTCCAGGTGTGAGTAACTTACCTTTCCTCCCAACCTGCAGGAAGGCTGACATTTGGTATGACTTAGCATCAACAACACATTTGTGCGGATGTGTAAGTGATCAGAAGGGCAAACACCACTTGCTAGTCCTCTCAAGTTTCCTGAGCAACTGCATACAGATCACTGGAGGGCTCTGGGGCCGCCTGTGTTCCGGGGTTATATGAATTGATTGCCAGCAACTTGGGTGCCCATTCTATCTGCCACGTGGAAGAGGGCACTGGTGGATCACCCATCTTGGCAAAACGAAAGGCATACCCCTCTCACAGAGAACATTACTGAAAGAGCAGGCTTTCTATCTGCTTTGGACAATGGGTATGCCAATGACTTGGGGTAGTCAAAATAAACCCCGCTTATCTCCTCTGGACCGGTGGTTATGCTGGCTGACTCGGGTTGGCCATTGATGAAATGTCAAGTAGCATGAATACAACTATTAAACAGGCTCCTGAAATATATTTTGAGAGAAGTTGAGGGATACACACACACACAGACACACACACACACACACAGATGCGCACGCCATGACATAGATATAACCACACACATGTACATATATATTGCTATATAGACATATATCTCCACATATATAACCACACAAATGATCGCCTTATATAACTACCCTCCAGCATTAATCACCTCCCTACTTTGTTCTTCTAGGCTTAAACTTGTACTCAGGAAGGGACCTGACAAGTTAGTCACAATTAAGGTATAAAGGACTGAGTGGGCTGATGGTATTTCCAGGCATTAGTTAATGAGTTGGCAGAAGCTTTGCAGGCTGGGAGAACTGGGCTCTTTTGCCACAGGGGAGTAAGAGCTCCCTGGTGGTAAGAGTGAGCAGATGGCAATGCATTCTTTTGAGAGTATGCTCCTCACTAATGAGTTCCACCTCAGGGTTAGGTAACATATATATTTTTTATGTTAAAAAATGCTCTACTCTGATTTTTTTCCAGGGATCCAGAAGGTGAAATTCTTACTCCTCACTGGGCACCATTTTCTAGCCTTCCTCAATTGGACACAATTTTGAAATGTCTTTGGTTTTTCTGCTCAAAGCCAAGGGCCTGGCTATTATATCCTTAAGGTTTAGTTGGAGATATAAATGAGATGGAGGAAATGAATTAATTCATTGAGTGGTTACTTGGTATGGGAGCCTTATGTAGATTTCAAAAGGTGAGAGAGTTCCAGGAACCTTATCTTTACGTGAGGAACTGAGGCTTAGAGAGGTTAAATACTTTGTGCAAAGTCACCCAGCTAGTAATTGGGGGCCCTGATATTCAGTTTGGTACCCTTTTCACGGCACCCTCTATCTTTTTTCCTTGAATGGTTGCCCCCTTTTCTCCTTCACTAACAAAGAGCCTCAGACTAGCCTGGCCACAGGGAACAGGCACACCATATTCATGTTGGATGACATGGGTGCAGTGTTCGAATCCTGAAATTCTCACGCCTTTGTTTGCTTTAGCTTATGGTCATTGGGCAATATGGACCACTGGCAAGAGAGGAGACCTCTCATAGGCTTCCAGAAGCAGACATGGCCAGGTAATTACCCATCCCAACCTCTAACTAGAGGATTTTTGACTCAGAGAGTACAAGGTATAGGCAACTATTACTGTTGGGGTTTTATTTACATTTCTCTCTTGGTCATTAAATGGGCTAAGTTTCAATGACAACATGGTTTTCAACCAGGGGCAAATTTGCCACCCAAGTAACAATTGGTGATATCTGGGGACATTTTTGATTTTCATACATGGGGGGTGGGGGTGAAGCTACTGGCCTTCAGTGGGTAGAGGTCAGGGATCCCTCTAAACATCCTACAATGCAAAGGACAGACACCCCCCCGCCCCTGCCCCTGCAACAAAGAATCATTTGGCCTAAGTGAAAAGAGTGAGAAACTCTGCCACACCGTCTAAAGCATGAGGCTGTCTAAAGCATGAGGCTCTGGCCTTTCTGACCAGAGCCCAGCACAGCTTCACTTAGATCGATTCTCTTTTCATCCTCCTCCTCCTTGCCACAGAACTGGACATCTATGTTAAAAAGCCTCGGGTTGGTTGCTGAGGAGCAAGAGGACCTGAAGGTAGCACATGCTTCTCAAAGAACATATGGCAGAACTTAAAGTAAGTGGGACAATCCTCGTCAGAACCCTCCATTGACCCACTTAAAAAAAAAAGCAGTATCTCATTTAGGTACAGGGAAAAAAAATCAAGTTAACAGTGGATATTTAATTAAGAAGGAAAATGAGACACTTGACATTGCTTTCAGGAGGTGGGCCACCTTCCTGGGTTTTCTCCTTCTCCGACCAAGTCTGGGCTTCCATTTAAAAAATCAACGTAGTTAGTCTAGTGAGCAGGTAGACATATTAATCAGGGAAATGATCTCAGACCTTAGAAACAGGATGGTCTAGAGATGCAGGCATTACAAGCTGGAATGTATTTGGGGCCAGACCAGCAGAAGTTCATGAGCATATGACATGATGAGGGAATTGGAGAGGTCAGTTCACATTCAAATGGTCCTCGTTGATCAAACACTCTGTAGGCCAGATCCAGTGTGTGCTCTGGGAATTCAGCATCCAGAATTGAGAAGTATGGCCTTATAGCTGTGTGTGTGTGTGTGTGTGTGTGTGTGTGTGTGTGTGTGTGTGTGTGTGTGTTTCAGAGGAAAGGAGAGGGAGAGAGATAGAAACACATAGATGAGAGAAAATCATTGATTAGCTGCCTCGTGTATGCCCCACATTGGGAATCCATCCCACAATTGGGGCATGTGCCCTGACTGGGAATTGAACCATGACCTCCTGGTTCATAGGCCGACACTCAACCCCTGAGCCACACTGGCTGGGCTGAAGCTGGTGGTCTTACTCACTTGCCTTGGGTTCCTCTAGTAAGGTCTTACTGAATGGGCTTTCATCTAGGTATTCCCTAGGAATCTTCCAGTTGGGCTTTGAATGTTATCATCCCCCCTGCCCCTTGCCAAGAATAAAACACAAAACAAATGCAGTTGTCAAGCTAGTGTCACTTCACCAGAAAATGAAAATTCCCCTGCACTCCCATTCCCCCGAAATTCTGCTTCATTGGGCTCGCCTGCATGGGAATGAGAAAAGGTAGATTAAAAACCCACCCAGAGACAGGGCCTCAGAGAGGAGGTGGGCATGCTGGAAAACAGATGAGCAAGCACAGGCATGTGTGGGCGGGAGAGTAGGGTTTTCAGAATGTTCAGGAAAAGACAAAAGGAAATCCTAGAGAGGATACACTCACTCACACTCACCCACACGTGACAGCGCAGACACGGGGTGTGCTGGGAAGTAGACCCAATTTAAAAAAAAATAAAAAATCTGATGAATGCCACTGGGGTAGGGGCGGGGGGCAGAGAAGCAGTACAGCAACACATTTGTACAGGACTCCTAAAATAACTTACTACATTGTGAATAAGTGGTTACAATGACTATTAGGAGTTCAGAGCCCTTTTGCAAAATGAGAAGAGGGGAGGAAAGAAGGAGATATTGAGGAAAATAGAAGGCAAGGTGGGAGGAGAGGGGTAAGAGGAGGAGAGAGGGAAAAACAGAGAAAGAAAGAGCAAGAGAGGGATTTTCAAGACATACGCTTTATGTTGCTCAAATAATCACCATAAGGAGCTGTAATACACAGACTCCACTGATCCATCCTTTTTAGTCATTTCTTTCTTTATTCTGATCTATCAGGTTGGCTATTTGCTTCCTCTCATTTTAATGTTGGCAAGTCAATGCCCTCCTACATTATCAGAAAAATGTATTCATTGTCTAGCTGCATCCTTTCTTTCGCTTAGCAAGGAGGGCGCTTCTCAACCCTGGCTGTGCACTGGGACCACGTGGGAGCTTTAATAAATACTGATGTCAGGGTCCCTCCCCAAGAGATTCTGATTCAATTGATCTGGAGTGTGGCTTTGGTGAGGGCATTTTTTGAAGCTTCCCAAGTGATCCTGAAGTTTAGCCAAGGTTGAGAAGCAGCGGGTCACAGACAAGAACCGAAGTGTGCACAGCTCAGCAATCTTCAAGATCCACAAGTCTGGCTGCGGCTTTTTAAAATATATAGCTGGCTGCAGTCTAGACTGTACAGGGTGAGTCTTTTTTTTTTTAATATAGTTATATATTTTATTGATTTCAGAGAGGGAGAGAGATAGAAACATCAATGATGAGAGAGAATCATTGATTGGCTGCCTCCTGCAGGTTCCCTAGGGGAGATCAAGCCCGCAACCCAGGCATGTGCCCTGACTGGGAATGGAACTGTGACCTCCTGGTTCATAGGTTGAGGATGCTCAACCACTGAGACACACCGGCTGGGCTGGCCAGGGTTAGTCTTGAGTGAGGAAGCCCCCACTGACTCCACCTGGTGGGGCTGATACTGTGAGAAAGATGGGCAAGCAGAGCTGGGCTTGCCATTTGTTTCTGAGCACTCCATCGTTTACAAAGGGCTGTTTACAAAGAATTGTTTTATTTATTTGAATTCTCCCTGGCAGTCTCACAAGGCAGACACAGGCTTGTCCCATTTTTTTAAAGACAGCAAGTCTCACACCAGAAGAGGTTACGTGGTTTGCCCAAGGTCAATACCACCGCCTGGCCTGGACCCAGAACTGCTTCTTCTAAATTCTGTGTCCTCCCCCCTTTACCGCTTCGTTGCCTCCTCTGATTTGTTGTGTCATTATGAAACAGGGCTGGCCCTGCTCAAAACACACATGTCAGTAAGTCTCTCAGGAGGAGTCCTGGACAATACGTTGTGCCCGTGTTCCTACACCCACTCCTTCTCCATCTGGACAGCGTTTGGCATCACAGTCACAGCACTGCCCCCTTGTGTCCCCACCCCTGCCTCATGCCTTGCATTCTTTTCTTTGACACAGCAGCCCCATGAGGCCTCAGAGACATCCAAAAAAATGTCAACTCTTTCCAAATACCTCAGCGCCAAAATGTTCCCTTTTTGCTCAGCCTAGAGACAGCAACTTCTTTGCCAGCAACCCTTTAAATTGAATCTGAGTAGAAAACTGAATCCGAGTAGGAGATTGATGGATGGATGGTCTTCACAATTCTACCCATGGATTTGTGCAGCTTGCTAAAGGATCTTTGTGGGAAATAATCTAAGAAAATTGCACCAATGCTAGAATTTCAGGTACTGAAATAGCTGAGCAATGTACATTTGGACAGGAGATCCATCCTTCTACCCCTCCAATGAAACAACGCAGGCCATTGCTCATGGATAAGACTAGATCTGTCAACAGTGTATAGGGCTTATAATAAAGCCAGGATAAAGACTGAATCTTCCAGGGTACTGCATCTCCTTAAACTAGTGTCCTCTTTAAAAATCACATACTATTACTAGTAGGTATTCACCATCAGCATGTTTAACTTTGATTAACAATTCTCAGTATTGCAAACTATGTGTGTCAGGGACCTCCATCTCAGAGATAGGGAAGGTAGCCGTGGGTTAAGAGGGAGATGGTGGCGAGTGAGAGCTGGATTGGTCTGCCACAGAAAGGTCTGGAAAAGCCAAGTGATACACAATTAATAGAACAATGCAGCAATCTGTCTTCAGCTGGCCAAGGCAATGCTGTCCTTTGTCCCTCAGCTGCAGAAAAACCAAGCACTCTGTGATTTTGTCTCACTGTCTGTGTACCTTAGTGATTACATTTGTGGTGAAATCTGCATTTCCCTGCAATTGAATCTCTCTGTGTGTCTCTGTTTTATTTTTAAAATAATGATCCTTCTTGGAATTCAGCCTCACTCCTTCGCCTACTGTCCAGAGCATTTTTATCTGAGTTTCTCATATTGATCTTTTTTTGCACACTATTTCAAAAATCATAAAGAAATAAACAAACAAAAATCACTATAGGGAAGTAGAGGAGAAACCACATTGTAAGTGAGATGTAACTCAAGGTAACATATCACTCAGAATTTTTTACTTCTAATTATATTGTTCAACTCACTCAATCAAAGTAACATAGCATTGCTTGTTCAGAGATTAAGTAAATATGCATTAAGTGAAATATAGGACAACTGGACCTGAAGGTGAGGCATTAGCTGAGGTCTAGGTCCACCAGACTCACTGTGGGTATGATTCATTTATGAAAGGCAACCCTCCCCTACAAGGGGATTGTTTATTATATACTAGTGTCCTGGTGCATGGATTCCTGCACATTGAAAGGAAAATAATTAGAAGAAACATTTTAATATCGCTATCTGTGTCTTGATAATGAAAAGAAAATAGGGTTTTACTGAGTGTCCTATCTACCTACTCCAGGACTTCCGTGAGGATCAAATGAGATGAGCCATGAAGAAATGCTTCACAAACATTTGGTTAAACTGTAAAATGTTTGCACCTGGCTATAAAGCAAGTCCGGTTCCTGGGCTGAAGAAACTCCAAGGAGGCTAATCACTAGGGAGAGGAAGTCATTACCCAGCACTCACAGCCACCGTTTCTGGGCTGGGCTGTGGGCTGCATTTTGCACAATGGGGTCTTGGCAGCGTTGGGTGTGATTTGGTGGGGTGTCACTCCCGGGCGGTGGCATGGCCTGTGTCCCACTTGGGGGAAGCCGAGTGTTGGTTTGTTGGTGTCAGGTCCATGGTGCCATTTATTTTTAAACTAGAAGCCCGTTGCACTAAATTCGTGCACGGAGGGGGGTTGTCCCTCAGCCCAGCCTGTACCCTCTCCAATCTGGGACATCCCTCTCTCAATCCAGGACTGCTGGCTCCAAACTGCTTGCCTGCCTGACTTCCTGATTGCCCCTAACCGCTTCTGCCTCCAGCCTGATCACCCCCTAACCACTCCGCTGCCAGCCTGGCTGATGCCTAACTGCTCCCCTGCCAGCCTGTTTGCCCCCAACTGCCGGCCTGGTCACCCCTAACTGCCCTCTCCTGCAGGGTTGATCACCTCCAACTGCCCTCCCTTGCAAGCCTGGTCCCTCTCAACTGCCCTCCCTTGCAGGTCTGGTCCCTCACAACTGCCCTCCCTTGCAGGCCGGGTGCCTCCCAACTGCCCTCTCCTGCTGGCCATCTTGTAGTGGCCATCTTGTGTCCACATGGGGGCAGGATCTTTGACCACATGGGGCAGACATATTGTGTGTTGGAGGGATGGTCAATATTCATATTACTCTTTTATTAGATAGGATAGAGGCCTGGTGCAGGAGTGGGGGCCAGCTGGTTTGCCCTGAAGGGTGTCCCGGATCAGGGTGGGGGTTCCCTTGGGGCATGGGGCGGCCTGGGCGAGGGGCCTGTGGTGGTTTGCAGGCCAGCCACACCCCCTGGCGACCCAAGCAGAGGCCCTGGTATCTGGAATTTATTTTCCTTCTACAATTGAAACTTTGTAGCCTGGAGCAGAGCCAAGCCTTCTGCTCCCTCCGGGGCAGCAGCCATTTCTGTGGCAGTTAATTCACCTTCTACAATTGAAACTTTGTAGCCTTAAGCAGGTGAGCCCAGTCAGGGTGTGCAGAAAGCTTTGCTTCCCCTGTTGCCGCCGGCAACGCTGGCTTGCTCTCTCAAGCTCCGTTCTGCCACCATTTGTTTGAATTTGTTTACCTTCTATAATTGAAACTTTGTAGCTTGAGTGGAGGCTTAGGCCTGCAACGGCTATGGAAAGCTTGGCTTCCTCTGTTACCTGGGAAACCTTGCTCTCTGTGGCTGTAGCCATCTTGGTTGGGTTTAATTTGCATACTCGCCCTGATTGGTTGGTGGGCATGGCTTGGCTGGTGGGTGTGGCTTATGTAGCAGAGTGATGGTTAATTTGCATATTACAATTTTATTAGAGAGGATGGTCAATGCGCACCACGGCTCCTGCTTTGAGCATCTGCCCCCTGGTGGTCAGTGCGTGTCATAGCTATAGGTCAGATGGACAGACATTTAGCCTTATATATATATATACTAGAGGCCTGATGCACAAAGATTTGTGCAAGAATGGGCCTTCCTTACCCTGGCTGCTGGCATGCCTTCGCTCCGGCTGGAGCCACCTTTCCACCTTCCCACACTGCCCAGAGGCCCAGAGTGGCTGGGGTGGTGCGGAAAGCCTGCGTCGTCATCATGGCAACGACGCAAGTGTCCCACCCACCCCCGGCCGCTTGGCACCTGCATATGCAAATTAACCCACCAACTTTGTTGGGTTAATTTGCATACTCACTCCTGATTGGCTGGTGAGCATTGTGAAGATATGGTCAATTTGCATCTTACTCTTTTATTAGTGTAGATATATTTATATATATATATATATATATATATATATATATATATATATATATATTTATATATATAGATTGTACTTAGTAGGTGCCTTACTAAATCCTTAACATTTTCTCAGTTAAACCCTGCAACAAACCTTCAACCTTCCTTGTCTAGAGAAATATTAATGTGCTTATTTTACAGGTAGGTAAACTGAGGTTTAGAGAAGCTGAAGGACTTGCCCAAAGTCACTTACCCTAGTAGGAAGTGTCAAGCTTTGACTATGGAGATAACAATGCTTGGGTTCAAATTCTGAGGGAAGTTGCCAAGTTACTTAACCTTAACTTATACTGATCCTCAATTAAGTGGAGTTAGGATTGTTATGAGAATTAAATAAGCTAATATTAAAAAATTAAATGAGTTATTCTTTGCAAAATGCTTTGAACAGGGCCTGGCACAGGTACGTGTTATTAAGTGTTTTGCTTGTTTGTTTGTTTGTTTTTTAATAAAAGGTAAAATAACAAAGAAACAAAAACCAGGTCACACAGCCAGGGAGGCTCTGAGCAGAACAGGGCTGCTGACTCCAAGGCCATGTGTCTTCTGTGATACCATGAGATCCAACCCTCTGAGTTCCTGAGGCGCTGGATCTGCTAGGAGAACCTAAGGAGGCACACTGCTGTCGGAGGGCCCATGGGCACATGTGGCTTCCTTCGTAGCTTTGCAACTGGCTCAGGCCTGGCCTCTCTACGGTCATGTTTGACTTTGTTCTGGTTCTTAATTAGTTTGGCTTTACCACTGAGGTCAGGCAACCCTGCTGAATGCACCCACCGCTGGAATCCGCGTGTGCCTGGGCTCACACATTCATGCCACCCAGGCAGGTTTGGCACCATCTTCCAGTTTCCACAGGAACCCAGGGCCACGGGCCAGCTTGAGGACGCGTTGCTCACGTGGGGCTTTGGCGAAATGGCAAACCTCATTTCCACATCGGAGCTATTTGCTATCTGTAGGCAATTCCTGAAGGTACAAAGTTGCTACACAGCGTGCGATTGTTATCCAGCTCCCAGACTCTTATTTAATATCGGCAAGATGAAATCATACTGGCCCCCGGGACACTCAGCATACATCTTCAGCTGTAACAGATTTGCTGGTGTTTACTGAAAGATGTTGTTGCTCTGTGCACCAACAGCTCCAGTTCGGTGCTGCGCAAACTAAGGGACAAAAGAACACATGGGAGCAGGGCTCTCTCTTTGGGGACAGGACTCGGGCTTCCAGAGGCAGAATCCAAGTTCCCACTTTGCGGCTGATTTGCTGCCGGCACTTGGGCGAGTCAGTTGCAACAGTCCAGGCCTTTCCTCTCTCATCTGTGTCTCTGGCTTTCCTTCTAGTTACTCAATTTGGTAGGCAGGGTGTGGAGTTAAGAAGGGGAAGGAAAGTTGGAGTCATTTCCAATACATTCTCTTTTTTGTTACTTATCAACAGGTAAAGTTATCAGCTCATCAAACTTCCACCCTCCCTAGAGAGGTAGCCAGCACCACACACACAGACTGTTTGGTCAGAGGGAACGCACTAGTTTATACCTAGAGAAATTAGATATTAAACGTCAGTCGTTTCCAAGCCACTGCCCGTTCCTTGTGATCCACTCACGGGATGATTGGAGAATGCTGTGCCCTGGCTTTGGACAGGAACAATGGGCATGCTTTCGCCAAAGTGAAACCCCAGCACAGGAATCATACTACCAGGGAAAGCTGTAGCTATACGGAAATTGAGGACCCCCTTCTCCTTCGTGTTTTGTGTCTTTGGTGACTTGTTTTCTGTTTGTTTGTTGTCTTTCTCCCTTTCTCCCTTTCCTTCTTATCTCTATCCTGTCTACCTTGCTTCCTGCCTTCCTTTCTTTCTTTCCGTTTTCTTCTCTTCTTCTTCTGCCTTCGTCTTTTTTTTTTTACTTTTATTTTAGAGAGGAAGGGAACGGTAGAGAGAGATAGAAACATCAATGATGAGAAAGAATCATTGATTGGCTGCCTCCTGAACATCCTCCCCCTGTCCCCCACTGGGGATTGAGCCTGCAACCTGGGCATGTGCCCTGACCAGGAATCAAACCATGACCTATTGGTTCACAGGTCAAGGCTCAACCACTGAGCCATGCTGGTCGGGCTCTCCTCTGCCTTCTTCTAAATATTTTTTACCGAGTTTGTAGTTATGAGTCACACTATGCGTTCTCAATGGGAGCAATACTGAACCAAGGGGGTAAAAACTGGTTCTTGGGAGGGCAAAAAAAAAAAAAAAAACTTACTTGTGTGTCTAAAGCATAGATAAACACAGAGTATATAGCATGTAAGTAGATATACAACAGGACTGTATTAACATTTCAGAGTGAGGGGGCAATAGGGAACATTTCTCAAAATATCTCTTTTGAGGGGGGGGATAAAAATGTTTGAGAAACACTGAGACAGACAATGATTAACGTGGGGAAGAGACAACAGCAAAAAGTGAAAGCACCATGGCAGGCCACCAATTTAAGAATCTGAAAGGTCAAAGGAGGCCTGGTTCCTCCATACAGCAAAACTAGCATTCAGAGATTATTTGAAAAGCCAAGTTTCATTTGAGGAGCTTGGTCTTATCAGCCCCTCCTGTGCCCAACACCTCCCACAACTGTCTTTGTCTGGAGGCTTCATGATGTATTAGAAAAAAATCTATTGGCTACGGAATTAATAGGCAGAGCCCTGGTCCTGGCTCTGCCATTTACTGACTTAGATAAAACACCACCTTTCTGGACCTCAGTTCCCTTGCCTGTACAATTCAGAAACAATGCCTCTTCAGCCTGTTTCACAAGGATCTGGTAAGGATCAAACGAGATAATGTAAGCGACAACTTCTTGAGCGGTGCGGCATGCAAAGATTTAAGCAGTGGATGGAGGAGGTGGTGACGTGTGGGCTGCCACCCACACAGAGCAACTTCAGAGGACCACATGCTTCAAACTCTCCTCCACGGGAGCTGAAACTCCTGCTGTTAGTCACTGCTCCGAATTAAGTCCCTTATGAGGCCTCTATTGAGAGCCTACATAGCAAGAAGGGAACTAGACTGTTGACTTCTTGTGGGAAGGGACCTCCTTGCACTTGACTTTGTCCCTCACCATGGAGCACAGAATCTGACCCCAGTGGGTCCAATGACCTTTAGGCAGGTAATCATTTCAGTTCCCTGAACCTTGGGACCCGCATCTCTCCAATGGCCTTATCAGTGGCTGCAGTGCAGGTTCCTGGGAAGATGATCAGAGATCATGTGTGCTGGGTCGGCCACAATGGTAGCTGACAGGAAGTTCTCAAGTAATGTTAGTTCCAGCCCCATGTCATCAACATGTAGTAACACATTGTGTTTATACAAACAGAGAAGGAGAGAATTCAAAGGCCTTAGAAACAACTACTTTCTAGAAATGGATTCTGAGATGTGGCTATAAGAGGTTAATTTAAAGAGAATGTTGCCCAGTTGGTGTGGCTCAGTGGTTAAGCATCGACCTATGAACCAGGAGGTCAGGGTTCAATTCCCAGTCAGGGCACATGCCTGGGTTGCAGGCTTGATCCCCAGTGGGGGGCATGTAGGAGGCAGCCGATCAATGATTCGGTCTCATCATTGATGTTTCTATCTCTCTCCCCCTTCCTCTCTGAAATCAATAAAATATATATTTTTTTTAAAAAAGAGGAGGTTACAAAGATCCTTTCACAGGGGTGCTCGGGGACTTGCCTCAGGTGATTGCTTTTATAAAAGTTTTTTTTTTCAAAATAACATTTCTCCCCAGTTCTGCCAACAGATTCGATCTCCAGTCCTCTTTCTCTAAGCAAGCCTCTCCCCACAGCATGTACCTGGTAGACGCCTAGAAGAAGGTAGGGGCAGAAGTCGACCTTGGTTCAATTATAACCCCTTATTACAGCATATCACCACCGGCGCAAGTGCACGGGTTGCTCTTCTGAGCCCCCACACACAGGCTCCTGCCATGGTCCCCTATCTGTCAGCCGATGAGACACAGAGTTCTCGGACCCCACAGCCCAGCAGCCCTGACTGCAGCAAAATCCAGGTACACACTCAGCAGTCTGCTGGGCTCCACCAGTTTACATGGGGCTACCAACCCCCAGAGAACGAGGATGAAAGCAGATGGGAAAGAGGGAAAGGGTCTGCTTGTGTTTTTATTTTTTACCAGGCTCAGCTTTTCAGGCGGGGGGAGGTGGCGGGGAGGGTGGAGAAAAAAAAGACTCCTGCTCGGAGCTGGTGCCCTGCCAAGCTTCTCCCTCCCTGGCTAGTCCAAGCACTCCACCGTCTGTGCAGACTGTATAACAGCAATTTCTGGAAACACACGCCAAAGTCTGGGCCAGTCCAGAGGCAGTGGATTCCTGCTATCTGCATGGTGGGGTTTTACTTTCCACCCTAATTCTTTTAAAAACTGCCAGCTCTTGGAAGCACATCTGTTATGGACAGCTTCTGTTCGTAAAATAACTGAAAGCTTCCTCTCTAGAGAAATCCCCGCATCTTCTCTATAGTCCGGTGCTTCCACTGACAGTTTGACTCACAGAGTCAGGCTGTGGCAAATATTAAAGAATATTAATAAAAATGAGATAAAACACTGACAGATCTTCCCTCCCCCACCCACAATTTTGCTTTTCTCACTACTCAAATGTATCTTGACAGGAAATTTACTTCTCTGATCCACATCATTTCCCAAAGCAATTTTCCAACAGCAAACATAAATTTGTGGTGATTGCTAAGAGGTTTTCAATCCCTGGGCTAAGGAGGCCACGGGGTTTCGACTTTTCGTCTCACCTTCAGGTAAACACCCATCACTCGGGACATGATCACTGCCGGATGCTGGGCAGCAGCTAACGGGGAGAGCCTGGAGATGAGCTTGTAGGTTTCCAGCATAAATGGGCTTGGTGGGGGGAGATGGTTTGTATATCAAGTCCAAATCTTCAGATGGTAATTAAATCATTAAATAAGAAAATAATTGCCTGAGCCCACACAGCTGTGTTCTCAGATGGCACATGGCACTAAGTAGACACAATGCCTTTCCATGGCACTGAACTTTGACCTGGTTACCACAGATCCCAGTATTCCTAGATCGGAGGTGGGAGTTGAGCACACGTCCTGAGATACACTGTGTGTTCTTCTTTGTGTTGTGTTTGTCTTGGGACTCTAGCAATCAGTATGATCATCATTAGTATCCCCTCCTCATCGTTAACTTTTGGTACAAATAGATCTGTTACCACCAAAGTGTGTTTTGACCATTTACACAGTGATTTCCTTTGCAATGCTAGTTTCTTTTCTTTTCTTTTTTTTTTTTAAATATTTTTATTGATTTCAGAGAGGAAAGGAAGAGGGAGAGAGAGAAACATCAATGATGAGAGAGAATCATTGATCGGCTGTCTCCTGCACATCCCATCCTGGGAATCAAGCCCGCAACCCAGGCATGTGCCCTTGACCAGAATTAAACCTGGGACCCTTCAGTCTGCAGGCCAGTGCTCCAGCCACTTAGCCAAACCAGCTAGGGCCAATGATATTTTCAATTGAGTAGAATTCAGTCTATGGACGTAAGTAGATGGAATCACATAAAGTAATATATGTGACAGTACTTTAAAAGTGGTAAGGTTTGATGAAAACATTTGGCACTGTTACAGTATCTTCCTGCTGTGTCAAACCAACCCGCAGATGCTGAAGTCATTTGTATTTTCCTCCATATCCCCAGGCCTTCTCTGTCTTTCCTTTCTTACATATTCATTCAAATGTTCATGTCAATATAATATCTAGTTCAAGTTCCAAAGACTTTTCAGAAGTCTTTCCTGATGCCTTCAATTCATGGGGGTCCTTCCTCTACCACAACAGGTGTTACAACATTCATGGACTTTGGCATCCATGTTTCAGGCTGGACTGCTCCTGCATCTTCTTTTCATTGCCTATAGTATTAATTTACTTACATACCACACATGTATGCCTTGTGTCCCATCATATTCTATTCATGGTCAGGAGACCACTATTTGGATCAGTTCCATTCAGTTAGTTTATAGGCACCATTGATAAAGCAAAGAGAGCAAGATAGGGCTCTGCTCTCAAAGGGGTTATAAACCAGTAGGACAGGTACAATGCACACAATTATGATGACAACAAAAGGTGGAAAAAGGTGTATACTATAACACAGGTGTATCAAAATCCTCTGAGGGTTTTCTCAATTCAGGGAATGGGTGAGAGGAAGAAGAAAGCTTGATAAAGATGGTCCATGCACTGGGACTGGCTAGATGGGTGGGATTTGACAGGCAGAATGGAAGGAAAGGGCCTCTCAAGAGAATAATCTGTGACCTGAAGTAGTGTGGAGGCAGGCAAATGAAACGGAAGCATTGGCCAAGTGCACTGGCAAGGTGCTCAACAGCGTATCATGATATGGTGAGTTTTAGGTGGATACTTAATCAGCATGACAATCTAGAACCTAATTTTATTCAGTTTCAATAAGAAATGCATCCTATTGCTCACAGGATGAGTTAGTGAGCAAACAACTTAACCACTTTTATATTCTCCCTCTATACTCATTGTTAAAAGGAGAATAGAGTCCAGAGATACGTTTCCTAAGGCTTCCTAAGGGGAGATTTTGCAGAATCATTATTAAATAAGAGGAAGTATTTGAAGGGGGGGGTCACCGGGACACCCAGAGCAGAGACAAGTTTTGAAAGTGATTTTTGAAGTGGGAAGAGTAATATGGTTGCAACCTGAAGGGCCCTGGGGAGGTGGCAGAATCTCACAGGGGAAGGAGGGGTCTCCAAAGGAGGCTGGGTCATGGACACCTGGGGGTCCATCCTCAGAAAAGGCTCCAGTGACCAAACATATAATGAAACTGCAGTTCTGGCTGGCTTTCAGGAACCACGTAGACAGAGACAATGATCGGGTAAGTGGAGGTCACATGGCCTGAAGATCACCATTACTGAGAGTTCTGGACCAACATAAGGCCTCTAGAATCAAGAAGGTTTGGTCTGGTATGATAATCCTTATAGTGACTGAAAGTTAATTTCCCTGGTAAGAGAAAAAAACTCTAAGAAGATTAGATGCAATTTTATAATAAAACAAAAGGCAAGTGAAATATTTTCACTCCTGTTGTGACATAAATTTTATACCCATTACATTTACTTTTATCCACAAGCCATGCAAACAGAGTGGCTAAAATGTTACTGGTACTTTTTATAAATTTGTGTTTAAAGGGTCATCAGTCAGGAGACCATTTAATTCCACCTCAAACTGTTAAGTGTGTGATAAATATCCCTGAGAAGACCCTGATTTGCATTGTCACTAGGAATCTGGCTTGTCTGAGTACCCAGTGGGCCCACAGGGGCAAAATATAGGGATATGCTGGGATTAATGACTGGGTCCCCAAACTGTGACCCTTGTTAAAAAGACCAGAAGCAAAAGTGGCTATCAGCCTCTCCACAAACACCCTAGAAACAAAGGGAAATCACTCTGAAATGAAAGTGTCAAGGCACCCAGGCGTGGTCTTGGGGCACTGGTTGATTGTCATCAGAAAAGTATACTTTTGAGTATGAAATGTATACTTTTGAGTATGCCCTCCTCAGTGTCCCTAGAGCCAGTCTGAGAATTAAAATTGTAATAAGAGAAATGACAATGTGGTAGATGTAGTTGGCAATCTACCCAACAGCCATTCCCCATCTTCTTTGTCCATGACTGCAGTATCAGAAGCCATGATAAAGGCTAAAAAAGCCATAGGCTGGTTTTGCCAGCATCCCTGAAGCCAGGTCATGTCTGACAAGTGGGAAAAATGTCTCCTGGGAAACATCTCAGTAATATTTTATTCCTAGAAAAAAAGTGATGTTTAGGAGGAAATGTCCCTCCCATTTGAGACATGAACAGCCATCCTGAATGAACAAGCACAAGGGCAGGTGAGGGAACAGTGCTGAAAGAAACAGGAGACTGGGTATCTGATGACACGACTGTGTCCCTGGTGTCCAGCCTGCAACATCCACCTCTAGACTTATTGCTAGGTGAGATAATGAACAACTATTGTTCAAGTCATTGGGAAGTGAGTGATTCTATTACCTGCAACCATAAGCATCTTACCTGATCCAAATAAATTGTAGATGGAATGGGGTGGAGACAGGAGCATTTACAAAGCAAAACCCTAATGTTGAACTATTAAGGATCCAGAATAAAAATGATATCTCTGAGTACAGGGCTGAATCCTCCTTTGCCTCTGTGAAGACTTTGAGGGATTTTCAGAGATGATGAGAAGAATGTGGTTGAAGGTCAGAGACAATGGAAGGAATAGTGTTAATGGTTTCACAACAGTGAAAAGGCCAAGCAATGAAGAGACAACTACACTGAAGAGAAATGAACACGAGAAGAAACTGGTAAGGGCCACTGCATAGCAGAGTGGAGGGAGGAATGGCCACCACTTCTGTACTGCTCAGGATTAGTCATGGGAAAGGAGGGGCTGAGGAACTACTCTGGACAGGGACCACAGCTGAAAACTATTGCCAACATCTTTGCAATTGTTAATCCTCATCCTTGAGTGTCCACATTGAGAGTTGGTGGCCTGGGAAGGGGCTCCTTTTACTTTCGAAGGCGAGTAAGATCTGGGAGCATTGTACTGTCTAGAGTTAGTCCTCCCTAACTTCCCAGTAAGACAGCTTGTTATTTTTAAACTCAATTGTTAATTCTCCATTTTTATTTTCTAAAAAAAAAAAAAAATAGAACTCTTTATTAAGACATTAAAATCATTCAACAAGAACTTGGATAGTCCCACTGGATTGACAATGCCCCTTGCCGTAACTGCCATTGAAGCATGAAGGCAGAATCCCTTCCACCGTGTTGCCATGAATACCATTATTCCATTCACACTCATTGTGCCATGCTGAGGGAAATTGAGACAATGCAAGTGCAAATACCTGGCATGATGCCTAGAATTAATCACTCAATAATTATTAATGGCCAGCCCCTTCCATTTCCCTCCTGATCTCCCTCTCCCCCCACTTCTCTTTCTTTCTGACTCCTTCTCTTCCTTCCTTTTCTCTTCCCCCACCCTCCTCTGTCCTTTCTTCTCATTGAATGCCCAGCATATGTAGTGACTGGAGAAATATCCTCCCTGCATAGCTATGCCTCCAGCTCTTCCCACTCACTTCCCAAACACACACTCCCCAGCTTCCCCCAGCTGCAGTTGAGGTCAAGGGGAGGTGGATACAACCTGTCACCATCTGTTGTAACTCATGAAGTATCTTCCCACTGAAGCAAGGCCATAAAAATGGGGGTATTTCCCCAGCCTATCAAACAATATTCATGAAAACCTAATTTAAACATTTTCAAGTTTCATATCTGGGTTACACTTGAGAGGTTACTATCTTTGAATGTACGTCTCACATGTCAGATCTCTCATTACTTGCCCTTTGATTGTTTATACTCCTTAGAAAATAACTTCTTAAAACTATTTAATGACACATTTTAGTGATTAGAGCCCTGATCTCATGTCCTCTTACTTAAAACTAAGTTGTGTATTTCAGATAACCATTTGTAAGATGCTCACTCCCATCTCTTGCCTTCTTGTTTGTTACATCCTCAAAGACTTTAGATCACATAGATTCCCATTTATTCAGAAGCTGCCCTTTTGAGCTCCAGTAACTTCATCTCCAGAAGTGGTTCACTTAATAGTCTTACATCCAACATGCTGGATGGACTTAGTTTTTGAATTTCCAATTAGTTCATAACCCTGGCCTGGGCCTTGGCAAAGCACTGTCTTAGCAATGCAGACCTGAACCGGTACTCAGGAACGTTTCTGCATATAACTCATGTATAATTCATCTCTGGCCACCCAGGAGGTCCCAAACCCCCTTGGATCAACAGACCCAGGGGCAGCATTTTAGCTAAGAGCCAATAGCATTTTAAGACTCTCTTGAGAAGGCAAAGGAAAATGATGGTGCTTCTGTGTAGCTTTTCAAAAAGAAACCTTTCAAGGAGGAAAATCCACTCACCCAAGGAAATAAACAACACTCTGTGTTCACTGGATGCCTTTCAGGGATACCTGAGAGTCCTTAACCAGTGAAATTTTGCTCTCTGTTTTAAGAGGTAAAAAAGAAAGGAAAGAGAGAAGGTCAGCGTAAGACTAGGTACTCCACTGCTATGCAAAGTGACCTTGTGCTGAAATATTTCATCTAAACATATGCTTCCCCATCGGGCTCAAACCCAGGTACATGCCTATGTTTTTCTTGCATCACTCAAGGCTCCAGACCTTAGAGTGATATGCATACCCTCACTTGAGTGTTGACCTCCCCAGGGCAGTGAGTGGACAAGTGAGCAGTGGACAAAGCTGTAGCCTAGAGACAAAGACGTGGGTCCATCCCCAGTGGTACCTCAGGTGGGTACCTCTGAGCAATGAAAACCTTCTGGTACCTCCCAGTCCTGGAGCATAGGCTGGTGCCAGTATTCATAATCCATTATTTATTTTTTTTTTTTTTTTTTAAATACTTTATTGATTTTATACAGAGAGGAAGGGAGAGGGATAGAGAGTTAGAAACATTGATGAGAGAGAAACATCGATCAGCTGCCTCCTGCATACCCCACATTAGGGATATGTCCGCAACCAAGGTACATGCCCTTGAATGGAATCAAACCTGGGACCCTTCAGTCCACAGGCCAACGCTCTATCCACTGAACCAAACCGGTTAGGGCATATTCTACCTTAGAGTTACAAAGCACTACAGCTTGCATGCATGATCCCATTTGATCAGCTCAGCAAGGATGTGAAGGGAGGAAAGGAAAATACATACTGTTTGAAATCCTACAAGGAGATAGACCCTGACATTGGCATTTATAGAACCTTATGTTATTTACTTCTGATAAAAACAATACTTAGGTAAGTATTATTGAACTAATAAGAAAACTGAAATTCAGAGAGAGTAAGTCAAGGCCCACCATCCCACAGTTAATACCATTCTTTCTAATCCAAATCTGACAAAAATTTCCATTACAAAACAGGTGGGACAACCTCCCACTTTCATTAGGCAACTCTCCCAGGGGACCAGGTCATGACAGAAATCTCAGTGTATTGACCATCGTGTCTCACTTGGACAAGATAAAGTACAAGAATCCTAATGTGATAAAATGTTAGAGTCTATTAAAATCCCCATGCCCACAGAAATAGACTCTATTGCTTCAATTTTTTTGTTTCTTTGAGTATTCCATTCCATCTACTCGTGGTGACATCAGAGCAACAAGCTGTGTAAGTTTTAAAAGAGATGAAAAGCAAATTGTAGTACTGTAAAATGGTATATATCACCACTGAAAGACACCTTCAAATCACAAAATCTAATGCCCTCATTAAACAGATGGGGAAGCTAAAGTCCCTATAGGCAAAATGGTTTGTCTATGATCACTGGGAGAGTAAGTAGCAGGGTCAGAAGTAGATGCTACAATCAAGCCAGTGCCTATCCTGGAGATAGTATTCAACTCATATTTACAGCAGAAAGAGACAAATGGAAGAAATTGAACTCTCTGGGGTAAGTCTGGTACCTTTGATCTCTGTTGCGCACTTAGGCATGGACTGCTGTAGAGGCGGACAGGACTCACTTGGAGGCCTTCCTCTGTTTCTTTTGCCCAGATAGGGCATGAGACTACCACGGCCATTTCAGTTAGTGATCTTTTCTCCAGCTTGGCCATTCTAGTTGCCTGCCACTTTTCTATCTCCTCCTTCAATGGGAGATAAACACAAATTCAGCCTCCAACACAGTAACCTGTCCTTCACTACTCTCTTTAAAATATTTTTTTAGAAAGAGAACAATAGCCTGGGATAGATTGCAAACTCAGCTATTATTTTTCACTCCCCCTGCATCCTTGACCTTTGACATTGCTGTTCCATACCAATCCTGGACTGATTTTGGTCATCGAGACAATAGCAAACATGACATAAATGGAGACTTAGAAAGCACTTGCACAATAGGACATGTCCTATGTTGCTCCTGAGAGTCCTGACACCTCCATGTGAACTATCCAGGCTGGCCTGATGGATGATGAGAACAGCTGGCCAGAACCACAGCCTGCAGCCCGCGGAACACCAGACACATGAGTAAGACCTGCAACCACCAGCAGATGACAGATATGTGAGTGAGCCCACCCAAGATCATCAGAACTCTCAAGCTGAGCCCAGCCCTAGATACCAGCTAATACATTGTTTATTTTAGGCTATTAAATTTAAGATTTTTTAAAAGAGAAAATGCTAACAAAGTACCCTAATAATAGAGCATATAAATTGAATATTTATTCTTATTTTATTAAATTTTCACTGTCTCTGAGGCAGTTATCAATATGCGCATTTTATAGAAGAGGGAACTGAGGTTCAAAAAGGTTAATTCACTTACACACCTGGTAAGTGGCAGGTAGCACTTCAGATTCAAATCTCTTCTATGTCACAATAGACACCCTTAAGCACCACCCAAACCAGAAAGACAATTTCAATGACAGAGAATTTCAGAACCACATGGTATGACAAAGGCAGGCAAGGGCTGTGTTGGTTTAACCTGTGGAAAGGACTCTCAGGGGCCAGGAGAGAAACTTGCATTTGTCTTGTGACTGTCTTAATAGTGGGCAGAATTGAGAGCTCCACAGAGAAGTCATCAGAAGGTTGACTTGCATGGTGGCAAAAAAGAATCTTCTACTAAAAGAAGTAATGCTGCAGGGAATAGGTGAACTCAAGGGAAAATGAGTTCCCTATAACCAGAGATACTGAAGAAAAAAAAAATGTAATCCCTCCATGGATATCTCAAATTTATTCCTGCCTCACATTTACTCATTTTGTTCTCATCAAGAAGGTCTTCTGGTTTCTCCTCTTAGGATTCCATTTGTATACAGTCTTCAAGGCCTGGTTGAAGTCCAGCATTTTACACAAAGCATTCCTTTCTATCCCCGCAGCCACTTGTACCAACAATACCAGTCCCCTCTTCCTCTCACTATAACTCAATTCCAACCTACATTTTAATGTGGACTGGGACTGGCAGAAAAGTTATAGTTTGGGAATTGTACAGATTCATGTTTGGCTCTAATAATTTGTTTTCACTTATCTTTCTGGACTACTTCATGAGGTTGTTATGAGGATACAATGAGAAGATATGTGCAATGTATTTGGCCTAGGTACTCTTTAGTATTATGCTGTGTCACATATTCATCTGTCCTTCTGAAATAGACTTTTAGGCAGGGAAAATGCCTAACACTTTCCTAATCCCAGTTCCTCAAAAGACTGGTGATACACATATACGCATACCTAGAAAATATTATTTGAACTAATTTAATATTCACTAAAAAAGCCAAATCCAAGATGTTTTTAAGAAACAAATCTTTGGTGTTGTAATTATCTTAATTAGCTAGTTTATTAATATTAATAGTAGAAAGAGAACAAAGGGTAGGCCAGACATTATAAGCATGGTCATCAGGGCAGCTTTACTAGGAAAGTACAGCTTCATGCCCCTAGGGAATAACTAGTTCATTCCCTCCAATCACTGGGGGAAGGGATCAAACAAAAGGGGGAGATAGATGTGTGCTCAGTGAAGTCAGGGTACTGTAGGGAAGGTGTTGTCTGTCAGTCTAGCCTGGGGGACAATGGATTGGCTAGGGGGCAGACCCCATCAGAAGTCCCAGAAATCTTAGAAAGTTAAAATCCCCAAAGAGTTCCCACTCTCTTGTTCTCTTGTTCTCTCTTGCTCCATGACTCACACTCACCCATGCACTTCCTGTTCACACTCCACAGACATGTGGCTTTAACCACCACCTAGCCCATCTAGACTGGGCTGTACTTTAATATGGACCAGAAACTATGGGCAGTGGCCTTTATTTTGGCCCTGCCGAAGATAAGATCAGACTTCTTCCATGGCAAGATGGACAGAGATGGGATTTTGGAGAGGAGCCCCCTTAATTTTACATAATCAATAAAGCTTTCCACAAAACACCATCCTCTAGTGAGGACCTCAGGAAATCCTTTTTTGGCTGCACTCCAAGAACTCCAATTCCACAGATAACAGTATAATAAGACAATAAAAACAACAACAAAATCATATCTGGTCCTTGTCCCTGGTACCTAGCAAAAAGCTTCAGAAATCCTTGGAGTTTCCTAAGAAATAGGAGTGTCTTTATTATTTTACTTTGGCAGCTCAAAGCAGGGCTCCTAGATAGCTTCAGAGTAGAGGGTGGTGATAGGAAAGTACAATTGCATGATCAGAGAGTTGAAACTTTTGGCCATGTTGGCCTCTGGGGAGAAAAAGACATTGGAGATTGAGTACAATCACATGATCAATTGCGCTTAATGTAATGAAATCCCAATAAAAACTCTAGACCAAGAACTTACTGGTTGGTGAAGACATCTGCATGCTGGGAGAGTAATGTGCCCAGGTTCACAAAAAGAGGGCATGGAAGTTCTGCATCCCCACCTCTCCCAGACCTTATCCTATGCGTTTCCTCCATGTGGCTGATCCTATGGTATATCCTTTATAATAAAACTGTACCCTTAAGTATAGTACCTTCAGTGAATTCTATGAATTATTCTAGCAAATTATTGAACTGAGGGAGTTGTGGGTTAGCCAGTTGGTCAGAAGTGCAGGTGGTCCCTAGACTTACAGCTGGTTTCTGGTTTCAGAGAACTGGTGTTAGAACCTAGCGCCAATTAACCAAGCATCATCTCTTGGTTATTAGACTACTAGTGACCAGGTGCACGGATTGGTGCACATTGAAAGGAAATTAATTAGAAGGTGTCTGGCAGGGCGGGACTGGGCAAGAGGGGCCGGACATGCCCTGGACATGTCCTGGAGCCAACCTCCCGTGGTCCCTCCCAGGCATCTGCGGAGTGAGCGGGGTCCCTCCTGCAGGTGGGGTCCCTTGGCTTGGCCTGAGGGGATCTCGCCAAAACCAGCTCTCCAACATCCCCCAAGGGGTCCCAGTGTGGGAGAGGGCACTCTGCCAAGTTGCTGTCGTACAGGGTGTGGGATGCAAACGCAAGTGTGCAGTAAACCAGCAACAACATAACCCATGGCTGAACGTGGAATTGCGTGGCCCTGCAAAGAATCAGGCTTCCTCCTCTCTGGTTTAAGGGTGTGTCACCTGAGAATCGCTGTTGCCAAGTCACTGCAGCTCAGCAGCTCCTGCGTTGAGCATCTGCCCCCTGGTGGTCAATGTGCATCATACCGACCAGTCAGATGGTTGGACATTTAGCATATTAGCCTTTTATATATACAAATATATATATATATATATATATATATATATATATATATATATATATATACATACATATATATATATGTATATATATATATAGATATATAGATAGATAGATAGATATAGATATAGATATAGATATAGATATACATATACATATAGATATATAAATATCTTACTGGACAAGGAAAGAAAAATCCACTAGGTTTTATTAAAAATGTGCACACTTAAAATAGTTTTCCTTATAAAAGAATTCCAACATTAATTGCCTATTTCCACCTCCCCCATTACCAAGCTGGTATCTAGAACCCTAAAGATGTCACTGATGGGAATGGAAAAATCTCCTCATGAAATCCACAATGAAGAAAATATTGTGACATACAACTCAAAGTACCAATTCTTAATTTCAAAATAAGACATAAAATATATGCTATTCAATAAATTGCGATATTTCTCCAATATGCTGAAACATACGCCTATTTATTTTCTTTAACCAATTAGTTTTGCTTGAGTATTAACTAAATTATAATTAAGAATTTTTACTTAACATGCTTATGCAACTTTATTCATTATCTTGCTCTTGTTCTCTCATGAAAAAAAAAAATATAAAGAGTGATAGGCTAGTATTCTTTACAATTTCCTGGGGTAGTGTTACTGGGGTAAATGAGGTATCAGGTTCCACACTAGTTCATCACTTATTAATTAACAATATCAACAAATCCTTTTTCATTACAGATAACACATTTTACTGACTACCAGAGGACTTTTTATTACAAAACTTATCTCATAGGCTCTTTCCTGCTATCTACTGCAATAATAAAAAAAAATCATCATTCAATCATCATTTTAATGAGTGATCATTTCTCCCTCACTAAAATTAAATCATAAAAGCCATTTAATTAAATTGAATGGTAAATCAAAGACTTTAATCATGCAAAGAATTAAAATGAAAGCCTCACAACGTAATGACATGGTTTGACCAATGAGGCAAATTCTGAGAGTAAGCAGAAGGTAAATTATTATCTTGTCTTTTGGTATCGCCGACAAAAGAGCTACCCTTAGAAAAACATGTGACCCTTCCCAGTTTTGGGACAGGGTTCAATCAACACACCTGCATATGAAGAAAAGTTCATAGGATTTGATTTGGGGGAGAGTCTAGGGAGGACCAAGAAAAGCAAAGCCAGTAGCTTGCTATAGAGAACTGTATGTTCAGGAGCAAGAATATGTTTTTCTGGGCTTTCCAAAATAAGCCATCTAATATACACTTGTTCTACACCTTCTATATGCTTTACTTGGTAGGAGACATACAAATATGACCTCCCAATCTGCTGGGGTGACAGATATACCAAAACATCATTATAATACAATAAGATAAATGCTGGGAGAGATATGTGCAAAGTGCTATGAGATCCTTAGAGGAGATCTCAATATATGTTTCCAGGAAAAATGTTAAGAGATAATCTAGAAGACGACTTGTGAGCTGAGTTGTGGGAGCTGAGAAGCTCTCTAGGCAACGAAGGCCATTCTGGAGAGTGGGAAAAGAACATGTGAACAGAACCGAAGCACGGGTGGCTGGTCTGTAGTTGGAACTGAAGGGAAACGGGCGGGGAAGCAGGGTGGCATGGACTTATCCCAAATTGGGGGGCGGGGCGGGGGGATGGCAATTTAGAAGCTGGTAATGCTCTGGCTTGATTTGTTTCTTAGAAGGATCTTTCTGGAAGCAATGTTGTAAGGGATTGGGAAGTGAGAAGAGAGAAGAAGGGTGGCAAATAAGACACTCTGGAGACAAGTTACCAAAAGACAATGAAGAACTGATCCCTTTAGCCTAGAGAAGACTCAACTTTCAATGATCTTAATTGTCTTCCCAGATCTTGGTGATGGCATTGGAGCCCCGGGTGAAGACTACTCTGTAGAGCATTATTCATAGTTTTGAGGCAAATGGATACTTCTGGAATCTGATTTTGTGAAAGGTCAGTCCTTGGAAAAATTGTAAAGTGTCCCTGATATAGTGTCTCTACAGGCATCCAAAACCCTCATGTTGACCTGCTTATCCAACTGTCTTCTTGTCTTGGCTTTTTTAGTTCTTGCTACTGTGCCCCAAATATTCTGCAGAATGTGACTCTGTCATCACATTATACCAGTCCTCTAATCTTTTCTACCCAGATTCTGCTATTTACAGTCAGGTAACTCATCCACAAATAAAATCTGCTAAAAACTGTTCATGGTTTGTCCAGCTGGTGTGGCTCAGTGGTTGAGTGTCCACCTATAAACCAGGAGGTCATGGCTTGATTCCAGGTCAGGGCACATGCCTGGGTTGTGGGCTTGATCCCCATTAGGAAGTATGAAAGAGGCAGCCAATCAATAATTCTCTCTCATCATTGATGTTTCTATCTCTCTCTCCCTCTCCCTGCCTCTCTGAAATCAATGAAATTATTTTTAAAATTGTTCATGGTTCATTCATTCATTCAACAAATACGCATGAAGCACTTCCCATATGCTAGGCACTACACACTGGGAGAGCAAGAACCAAAATAAACAGAAGCAGCAACTCAAAATCTAGCATCTTCAAACAGTTTACACGTTAGTGGAAGAGGCATGCGATCACATAATAAACAAGGAAAAAAAACCAGAATATAGACAATGATACATGCCGTGAAGAAAGTAAAAGAAGAAAATAGGAAATGGAAGAGGGTTGCAATATTGTGAATGAGATATTTGAATGTAATCTTGAAAGATCCAAGGGAACAGTTCTCTGGGCAGGAGGGAGTCTGATACAGTGGAGGACTAGCAAGGGGGCTGCTGTGCCAGGAAAAGGGTGAGGAGGATGCACTGTAGGAGTTGAACTTAGAGAGGTACAATGGGCTAGTCTTATACACAACTGTTAGGACTTTCCCTGAGTGAGATGGAAGGCACTGAAGGGTTTGAAATGACATCTCAAACAGGTTTCAACAAAATTAATGAAGATACCATATGGGAGTAAACTGAAAAAGGCAATGGGGGAAGCAGAGAGAGAGCATTGCAATAATGAATGTAAGAAATGATGAAATCCGGACCAAGTTATTAGAGGTGGATATTAGGAAGTGCACAGATTCTGTCTATAGTTTGAAGGTAGAGTTGACAACAATCATTGTGAATTTGGATTGGGAACATGAGAGAAATAGAGGAGTCAAGAATGATTCCATGCATTTAGGCTTTAATAATCGAAATCATGAGTTGGCAAGTTAACCTTCTTCCTTTTCCACCCACACTGTTAATATTTACGATTAAAAATAGAAAATAAAACAAAATATGACAGTTACTTTGTTTTACCCTTACTCCTTCTCTCCCTCCTTTTTCCCCTCTACCAGGCTTGAGGATGCCAGGAATCAATGCCTGGCACCTATATGTTCTAAATTTAGATACAACAGAAAGGCTCTCCCAACTGAAACATCTCTCTAAACCACCTTTCAAACATGTCCTAAGTTCCACCGAAAGATTCATTCCTGGAGCTCCTGAAGAGTTTGGTCTGTAGTGCTTTCCAATTAAAATAATTATATCTTGGGCCCAGCTGGTGTGGCTCAGCAGTTGAGCATTGACCCAGGAACCAACAGGTCACTGGTTCAATTCCTGGTCAGGGCTCATGGCCAGGTTGCAGGCTCGAGCCCCAGTAGGGGGTGTGCTGGAGGCAGTCAATCCATGATGTTTCACTCTCATTGATGTTTCTATCTCTCTATCCCTCTCACTGGCTTTCTCTCTAAAAATTAATAAAAGCATATATTTAAAAAAAAAAACAACTTGGAAAAGATGAACTCTGATATAGTTTCCAAATCAATCTTGACAAAATAGTTGGGTTGCCAGATTTAGCAAATATAAATACAGAGCATCCAGTTAAATGTAAATGTCAGGTGGACAATAAATTATTTTTAGTGTAAGTATGTGTCAAGTATTGCATGGGACATGCTAATACAAAAAACAAATGCTTACCTGAAATTAAAATTTAATTGGGTATCCTGTATTGCATCTGATGGTCTATTTGTAAGTGAAAATACTTGGAGTTGTTCCCAGCTAGTCCAGGACTGAAGAATGGGATAGAAAGGTGAGAGGGAGCGAGAAGGGGAAGACCACAGTTCTCCCCATTCACTTCTTTACTTTGGATCCACTCCTACCTAACCCTCGGGTCCTTGACAGCCAGTGGGTCTAAAACTGCAATTTGCAACCACCACCGAAGGTCCTTGGAGGAAATAAACATGGAGAGGTTTAAATCAAACTTTCAGCCTTTGGAAATCACCTTTTGAAAATGTAGCCAACTCTGTAATTAAGTTCCATCTTATTGGGTGCAGTCCGTTTAGCTAACAGATGGAATGGTATTTTTATTCATCCTTCATCCCTGGAGTTCGTTGCCAGAAATCCTGAGTGGGGTGTTTCAAGATTATTGCCTGAGTGACAGTTACATGTGTCTAATAATTTACTAGAATCAATGGATTTCTTTAAATGAATTCAGTGAACTGTTATTTATATAGATATGAATAATACATTTGTAAGGGGAAAAGAAGCAGTTGGGAAATACGTTTTAAAATGATGTATTGCTGTAATGATAAGTAATTATACATCAACACGCTACTTGTGATAAGATGTAACTAATGCTATTTCAGGAAGTCTTTTCCTCAGAGGTCCTCTGTGTTTCAGATTACAATCTAAAGGGACCCGCCTTCCTCTATGAGGCAGAGAGGCTTCTGGAAGAGGCTCCCTTATAGATCAGTCTGATAGAAAACATTTGCCAGATGAGACCTTCCAAGCCTATAACCTGTTTTTGTTTTAATCTTATTCCCATATGGGATTTTCTCCCAGATATTTATTTAGTGTGTAATATACACACCTGTGTTATTTACCATCAAGAAAACCTTCTGAAGTAGTTATTCCTCATACCTGCATTTTATGAAAAAGAAAAATGATACTTGCAGGATAAACTTGCCCCATGTCTTACAATTTGTTATGGGAAGACCCTTCTTCTTGTCACTCATTATTGGGTCTAACTGAGGACGTTTCCCAATCTCAGTGTGAATATGCACACACACACACACATCCCATCACTACCATCGCCACCACATAGTCCACAAATACACAGGTATTTCTCATGGTCAAATGGGGAGTAGAGAAAGGCTTCTGATCTTGCTGTTAGATATAAACTCATCTGCACGCCCCCCCAGAGTATGCCTTCCCACCATGGTGAAAACTCAGTCCTTCCATCAACAGCAAAATAGTCCATGTCTACAAAAGGGACATGTCACAGTATAGGACCGATTGGGATTGAGAAATTGAATGTGCACACAATCTTGTGTTTTATTGGGGGAGGGGATTTTATATTTTCACAGATAACTTTTCTTAGCAGTAGCTTCCAAATGCATTTCTTTGCCCTCCACTCACTGTAATTCTCACATTGCCAAAAATAATGATTTAAATATACCAGAGTAGCTAGCATTTAATCATTAAATCCTTTGGTTAGTAGCAGTAGCTTTAATCATGTAAATATCCCCTCCATACTTTATCTCTGTGTTTGATGTTTTGTAAATGATATTTTCTTACGGAAGCTCCCCTCTGTAGCCTCAAACCTTTTTACCTGGTAGGCTACGTCAAGTTGTCTAAGACTGGCACAAAAAGTATATCACCCAAGAAAACTATTCCAATTCTGGTCAGACTCAAAAACAGTGATTTGAAGAGACTGTCACATAAGTCAGAGTAAGCCATCAAGAGCTCTATGAGGACATCAGCTAAACTTTTATTGAGTTCTGTCCAAAATATTTTTTTTCACGAAAGGAAGACTGTGGCTTGGGTCTGAACCAGTTACTTTACATGCCATAGGTCCATAGCTTATTACTCAAAAGGTGATCAGTTCCTTGTCGGAATAAGAGAGGTGGGTAAGCTCTGCACTCTTACCAGTGACAAGAAAAGCCTTGTAGTACTGAAAGAAATCTCTAAGTTTTCTTATTTTTCTATCTTTCTAGGCAGTTTTTAAGTTATAGGGTGTTGAAAAGAAATAATAATAATAAAAAAAACAAAACACACAAAACACAGGGTTGAGTGTAGTTTGGACTTAGCAAAATAAAAGTAGGAAGAATCACAAACTCAGGTGCCCTCAGAGGCTAGGCAGGAAGCATAAATGAATGAAAAGGGCAAAGTGAACAATAGGGAATGGTGGAGTCTGTAACAAAAAATAATTCCTTTCCCTGTCTGAATAAATTCATCTTTATATTTAAACTAGAGGCCCATTGTATGAAGAGATTCGTGCAATAGGCCTTCCTTCCCTTGGTTTCCAGCACTGGTTGGCCTTCGCTCTGGCTGGAGTCTGCCATCTTCGTCTTCACTGCAAACTCCAGAGTCTGCGGTCTTGTCTTCGCTGCGGCACTCCACTCCTGTAGATCCCTTCGCCCCCCGCCCTCCTCTCTCATAGCAGGTGTCCTGCCCCCCAGGCCACCCCATACCTGGAGCAGCTGGACAGCCGCCATCTTTGGCCTTCTAATTTGCATACTCACTCTGATTGGCTGTGGGCATAGCGAAGTTATGGTCAATTTACATGTTTGTCTATTATTAGGTAAGATAAAAATTATAGTAGCCAAATAAAGACACCTGGACTTGATTTGCCCACAGTTTTACAACCCCTTGTTTATGGTCTTGGTCATAGCATCTTGTTTACAACCCCTAGTTTCCTAAGTGGGACTCTTGCTAAGCTGGTCAAAGCTGCCTTGGTTGCTGGACAGTTGGATGGAGTCCATAACATTCTATGGACATTCTAGGGGAGTTTTGGTTTAAAGTTGATATAGAAATACATTATAAAGAACATTTTAGTTTGTGAAAATACCTTAATTATAATAAATTAATATTAACAAGAATAGGTGAAAAAATATCAATATGTGTCATGCCTGATGGAAAAGAGAGCTCAGAGTTTTCAGTTTAAAGTGGAAGGACCATTTAATAGCTTGTAATTAAACATTTCTATTAAAAAAAAAGTAGAAACTTAGTAGTCAAATCTGCTGGACTTGTGTTTTATGGAAGTATATTGTTTTACCGTTTTGCCTGAATGATGTAGAACATGATCTTTTGTGGTCACCCCAAGGATATTTTTTCCATTGATTTTTTTTTTTTTTTTTTTAGAGAGAGTGGAAGGGGTGGGGTAGAGAGAGAGAGAGAGAGAGAGAGAGAGAGAGAGAGAGAGAGACTGTTGTGAGGGAAACATAGATTGGTTGCCTCTCACACACACTGCAACTGGGGCCTGGGATGGACCAACCCAGGTACGTGCCCTTGACCAGGAATCAAACTCAGGACCTTTGGTGCAGGGGGGAGGGGAGAGAGGC
Source organism: Ia io (assembly GCA_025583905.1). Taxonomy (NCBI): domain Eukaryota; kingdom Metazoa; phylum Chordata; class Mammalia; order Chiroptera; family Vespertilionidae; genus Ia; species Ia io. The sequence continues at coordinate 62,101,380 of JAJQQW010000011.1, read as the reverse complement.
AGGTGATTCTTACCACTGAACCACACTGGCCCGGTGTGAGAACAGTGATTTTCAACCAGTGGCCACAGCACACAGATGCGCCACGAAAAAATTTAAAACATGCAATACCTGACTACTTAGTCCATTGCACTGACCTCTTTTTCCTTAGATTGTAAAAAAAAAAAAAAAAAAAGACACCAGTCAACACAACAATAGCCATCCAAAGTGAATAAATCAAAATTATACCTATTTTTTTTGTCACATTGGCAAAAAATGTAATATTTTTTTGGTGTGCCACAGAATTTTAGTAATTAGGTTATGTGTGCCATGAGATGAAAAAGATGTAGAACAATGCGGGTACTTTCTCAGGACATCTAAATTGTGAGAGGAGTGACGAAATTAAAATTCAGGCATCCCTTTAACATAAACGTTCAGGTTCTTCCAGCAAACCAAATGAAACAATCTGTGAAACCTTTATTCTCTGTCACAGTCATAAAAATTGGTGTCTGCAGGAGACAGCTTTTTCTCTCACTGCTGCGTGGAAGCACATAGATCTCTCACTCGTGTGCCCTTTGCTACTTTAAAGATGCTCTAGGAAAGGCATCATTTTTAAAAAGCGTTTCTGGCTCTTCAAGGAGTCCCAGGCATAACCAATGGCTCCCTGCCTCTGGGTGTGTTTATCAGTTCCTGGCATTGGACCAGTAGAGTGGTCACTAGTTTATACAAAAAAACCTGAAACTACTTTTTCTTTTTATTGTGATAGTTTAACCTTCTAAAAGTTGTTAAATGTATCCCCTATCTATGATTCAGAGTACAATAAAATATACTTAATAGGACTAAACTAAATTAAATCTTTTTTCAATGACTTACGAGGCTACCTGGAATTATTCCCAGGACTATAAATTTCCATTACATCGGAGATGGTAGAGAACGTGTAGGAAATTAGACCAAATCTTATCTTAGACTTATCTTTTTAGATTTTCTAATTTTGATTTTCTTGCCATTTTTCTCTAAGTGGACATAATTACAGGGTTACTTCTGAATGAGAAATCAGTGAGGAACAGTAAAAGGAAAGTGGTCTGGGAACTTCAGTTAAGTCATTTAATTTTTTTGTAAGATGGTTTTGTCACTTATAAAACAGAGATGTGTGTGAATATCAAATGGAATAAAAATAGGTGTAGGTTTGCAAATATAAAACTACTACAAAAGGAAGCAGAGGTCTCTTCAGAATTGAGAGCATTCTACACTCCTCCAACCACTTTCCCTTCTCTGGTTATTATTTTGCTTTAAATTATTGCCAGTACATGCTAGTATTTGGGGCCCAGGGCTATGGGTAAAATTGTGCCTGGCATGAGCACCACCTTCAGGACAGCAGCTGCCATTCCAACTTTCAGTGTGGTAGAAGTTTCCAGAAAAATGAGAGCTGAGCTCTGTGGGCAGACAGCTTCCTCAAATTCTGCTGACTGCCTGTTTTCCAGAGCAGACGGGAGCCACTTCAAATTATAAACTTAATTCCACAGTTACCTGGATTTCATAAGAAGTACTAAGGTGCCCTAGCTGGTTTGGCTCAGTGGGTAGTGTCCTGAGTTCTATTCCAGTCAAGGGCAACAAGCCCGTGTTGCAGGCTTGATCCCCAGTAGGGGGTGTGCAGGAGGCAGCTGATCAATGATTCTCTCCTATCATCAATGTTTCTATCTCTTTCTCGCTTTCCCTTCCTCTCTGAAATCAATAAAAATATATATTTAAAAAAAAAAAAGTACTAAGGCAATCCCTTTCAGTGGATTCCTTTGGGACCACGACCCCCCCCCCCCCCCCCCCCCCGCCGACCTCTGCAAGATCAAGTAATCTTATCCTCCCTCCTACTCCTCTTAAACTCTCCTGAAAAATCTACTTACTCAATCTCCTGTTCACTCCACTGGGGACTCTTCAACTTCCCCTTTGCCCTCATCACCTAGTTTGCATCTACTCATCCTCAAGGCTTTCCTCAAATTGACCCTCCTTGGGAATGCTTTCCCGGGTTCTCTAGACTAGCCCAAGCCCCCTGTGTTATGTTCCCATAGCAGCTAGTACTCTCCTTTCGAGCACATATTGTCATTTGTAGTTATGCATTTGGGTGGCTATTTGATTCAATCCATTTCCCTACTAGACTACAAGCTCCATGAGGACAGAGACAGCCTCTATCTGCCTCAGTGTTATAGCCTCAGATCCCAGCAGGACCTGGTAGTGCTGCCAGGCAATACCCAATTAGGCTACTGGTTAGAAAGTGTGTCAAAGCCTTTGCTCTCTGCCAGCGTAAGCAGTCTTTTTCTCAATTCTCTTTCTCCATCCTTTACTTTTAGTTTTTCACCCCTCTTTCTACTACTTTTCACCCTGCTCTACCCACCTCATTATATGAGTGCTGTTCATAGGGCTTAACATAGGTAATAAAGGTCTCTCCCTCCCCATATGCTATATCCTCTGAGAACTTGTGGGATGATGTTGCGGGTAACTGAGAATGCGTGGAAAGGGGAGAAAGAAAAAAGAAGACAGTGCCCTCAGAAGGACCAGTCCATGAGTATGAATGACTAGATCCCTCAGGAAATAATGTTCTAAGGGGTAACCCTCAGGGCCCTGGGGAGCCAAACATAGGTCTTTCTCCACCCAGGCCCTCCTTGGTCCCCGGACATATAAAGTGATTTGAGTGACTTTTTCCATTCTCCCAGGGATGGTACCTAACTAATACCATTCTAGATTCGTAAGACAGAAGTCAATTCCTTGCATACTTCGGATGCCTCTTGCAGAATCCCAAGTGAGGGCTCCTGCTCAGGAGGCAGGACATCCAGAGGGAACTAGAAAGATGCCAGCTCCATGCTGAGAGCAGGTGGCAGGACTCAGAAGTCTGGCCCCCAGGTCTCTCATTGTAGATGAGTGCCTCACCCCTTGGTTCATGTTGCTGTCCAGTTCATCTATATAATTTATTCTAACACTGGGCATCGATTGTTCTTTACCCTTTGTGGTTAAGTGAGAAGCAACTGTCTGCCAAGCTAGCATAGGAAAATTCCTACTAGTTCCCCATCACAAAAGAGGACACAGGAAAATTGTGTGATGAATTACCAAGCTTGCAGCACACCTGAGGCACGGCGCAGGCACCAGGGAGGCTCTGTAGGCGAAAAGCTGGCAAGAGGCAAGGGCACAGCTGACGCTGGCCCACAGGCTTCTGAAGAGAGTCCCCCACACACACCCTTAGCCACCTACCACCATCTGGTGCTCCACATAGAACTCTCAACCACGCTTGCCTGTGGGCGATGGCATCAGCCATTCGTTCCTCTATGATTGTGTGCCCCCCCCAACCTCCACAAGCCCCCTCACAGGGAGAATCTCCAGGCAAGAGGACCACTCCCGGAGACTGACAGGAAACATGAGCAGGAGGGACTGCAAGATAATACATTCAGGGAGAAATCACACAGACTCTAAGCCCAGGATGAGGAATTAGGTCTGACCTAGGGAGCAACCACATCTGGATAAATCCTGTGGCTGATGTGACCATGCAGTGCCTACTTCCATGATAGTTTCTCAGATGGGAAATATGAGACCCTGAAAGTTAAGTGCCTTGGTTGAGCCCACAGATTCAGACATACTCGAAATCAGAATGAGAAACCCTGCCTACAGTTCAGCGCACCTGGCTGGCCATCAGGATCAGTGGAGAGTGAAAAATACAAATATGTGGATGGCATTCTAGAACCACTTCATCAGAAGCTCCATAGCTAAAACCAAAGAACCTTTATTTCTCCAAAGCTCCCAGGCAGCTTGTCAGCCTGAAGAAACACTACATCAGACTCCTTTCATCTCAGGGGTTATTTGTGTCCACGGAGGACAGAAAAGAAAGATAACCAAGGCCTCAGGCTTCCGGCAGCCTATATATTTGCTGGGGAGATGAGACACATGCAGGAAAAAAGTTAGGTAACTAAACAGAATACTATGCAATGACTGGGCTAACTAAGGAGTGTGGGAGCAGCAGTCAATGTAATGGTAGTGGGCAGAGAAGAGGTGCTCTGTGTCACCTCTCAAGTTTGGGAAATATCTCAAGGACTGGACTCGGAATCATTTATATTGAAACTAGAGGGACAGTGCATGAAATTTGTGCATGGGGGAGAAGGGGCAGGGGGGAATCCCTCAGCCCGGGCTGCAACCTCTTGCAATCTGGGACCGCTGGCTCCTAACCACTGGCCTGCCTGACTGATCGCCCTTAACCACTCACCTGCCTGCCTGATCACCCCTAACTGCTTGCCTGCCTGCCTGATCATCCATAACTGCCTCTGGCTTGGCCCCTACTACCCTGCCTTCATCCAGAAGGATGTCTGGAATGACGTCAGAAGGTCGTTCGGCTGTCCAGTCTAATTAGCATATTACGCTTTTATTATTATAGACAGGCCAAGAAGGGAAAGTTGGATAATGTCTCCATGTCTCCTAGATCCCTGTTCACTTTTCAATTCTCAAAGCCACTGCCACCAACTCTATCTGACATTTGAAACCCCTGGTGTTGGTTTGAGCAACACAGGCCTAACTGGTATCCCTTTCTCAAGTACCACCTCTCTTCACCAATCCAGCCTTCATGTTGCTGCTGGAGGAGCCTTCCATGAGTACAAACCTTCCATGCCATTCCTCTGGTGAAATATTCCTATGCCCTTACCATTTTTAAAAATATATATATTTTTACTGATTTTGGAGAGGAAGGGAGATGGAGAGAGGGAGAGAAACATCAGTGATGAGAGAGAATCACTGATCAGCTGCCTCCTACTGAGGATGGAGCCCACAACCCCAGGCATGTGCCCTGACCAGGAATAGAATTGTGACCTCCTGGTTCATAGGTTGATGCTCAACTACTAAGCCACACCAGCTGGGCTACGCTTATAAACTTAAATCCACATGCCTTAGAAATGCCATCAGGACCCTTCCTCTTCTTAATATGGCTCTTTTTTTTTTATTGATTAAGGTATTACATATGTGACCTTATCCTCCCATTGTCCCCCCATCCCCCCCATTCATGCCCTCACCCCCCCCTGGTGTCTGTGTCCATTGGTTAGGCTTATATGCATGCATACAAGTCCTTTGGTTGATCTCTCCCCCTTACCCCCACCCTCCCCTACCTTCCCTCTAAGGTTTGATGGTCTGATCAATGCTTCTCTGACTCTGGGTCTGTTTTTTTTTTTCATCAGTTTATGTTGTTCATTATATTCCACAAATGAGTGAGATCATGTGATAGATATCTTTCTCTGACTGGCTTATTTCACTTAGCATAAGGCTCTCCAGTTCCATGGTAAGAATTCCTTCTTTTTTACAGCAGCATAGTATTCCATTGTGTAGATGTATCATAGTTTTTTAATCCACTCATCTGCTGATGAGCACTTAGGCTGTTTTCAAATCTTAGCTATTGTAAATTGTGCTGCTATGAACATAGAGATGCATATATCCTTTCTGATTGGTGTTTCTAGTTTCTTGGGATATACTCCTAGAAGTGGGATCACTGGGTCAAATGGGAGTTCCAATTTTAGTTTTTTGAGGAAACTCCATACTGTTCTCCACAGTGGCTGCACCAACCTGCATTCCCACCAGCAATGCACAAGGGTTCCTTTTTCTCTGCATTCTCGCCAGCACTAGTCATTTGTTGATTACAGCCATTCTGACAGGTGTGAGATGGTACCACATTGTTGTTTTGATTTGCATCTCTTGGATGATTAGTGACTTTGAGCATGGCCTTCCTTATGTCCTCTTTCGAAAAGTATCTATTTAGTTCTGTTGCCCATTTTTTGATTGGGTTGTTAAGTTGTATGAGTTGGTTATTTCTTTAAGTTCATTTTCAATGCTGTCTTTTACATACCTTGAGTTCCACATAAAAAAAAAAAAAAAAATTGCTACCTCCCCAAAGATATCACTATGCCTTTATCACATCTGTCTTCTCTTCCAATTTGAACTTAGAAAATTGACACATATCCTTCAAGTCCTAGCTGAAATAACATCTCCTATTAATAACATTACCCTATTCCAGAGATATTTTCATTTTAATCAGGAAAAATGTTAAAAATATAGAACTTTTAAAGGTAGAATACCAGGCATCAACCAATGATGAGGGCATTGGTAGGCATTCAAGCCAATGAAATCACAACTTCTAGACAAATGTCTCCATTGCTATTGGGTAAAGTCAAGGTCAAATGAAAAAAGATGTGAATGTTAGGGCATCAAACAATTCCTTATACATTTTTTCCTGGAACAAGGTAAACACCTTCTTTGTGTGATGGGGAAGATACAAATACTATAATGTTAGGCCTGATTTCTAAATCCAGATGTAAATTTTTTGACTCATTTATGAAAATAAGTAAACTAGAAAATGCAATTACTATTTGAAAATCATCTTGTTATAACCTTCTCTTTCAATATTATGTAATAGCAAAATGCAACTGATGCCATTTTAGTTACAAGAAGAAGAAAATATATCCTTGTGGCAACAAACATCTGTCAAGGGATTTGATGTTCTCCAAAATTTTCTTTGGTATTAAGTAAGCAATCTTTTACTTCTGCAGGGGATTCTCATTGACATGTATGAGCTAAGAACTCTATTATTTATGGCTAAGTGCAAATCGATATGTTTAAGAAAAATGAAAAATTAAGGGGCCTGTCTATTAAAAGACCTAAGGTGGCAATTATGCATCCCGTGGAGATAATTTAAATATAGTGATGTTACAATTTGCTTTAATAAACCTAGGCATGGCTTTGGAATGCAATATGCATTGCTTTGAAAAGGTTTTTGCATATGAAGTTACAGGAATCAAGGTTGCTCTAAAAGGCACGCTATGGCTGTGAAAAAAATGTTCCAATAGAGTATCTAGTGGAACCAGTATTAGATTGCAGGTTAAAAGCTAAATCTGGCTAAGAGAAATTTCTGTGATAATAGAAATGTCCTATAACATTTCTGTAGCAAATTTTGTAACAGTATGGTGTCCATTAGCCACATGTAGTTATCAAACACAATGTGATTAGAGTGATTAAGGAACTAAATTTTAAATGACATTACATTTATAAATTTAAATTTAATCCCCTGTGTAGGGGACAGTATAGTGAAGATTGAACTTTAGGCTTGGCTTTAACATGAAATTCACCACACAAAGGTATCCTAACCTTTCTAGTCCTCGTTTTCCCATGCACAGAATAGTTTTAACAAATAATATTTAACATTCTGTGGATTTGTAGACTTTAAATTCTTCCCACAACCACCCCCACCCCATCAAGTGAAACAGAAAGCAAATGAAAATCAATATGAACATTGTACTGGGATCAATAAACCAATTAAGCAATTATGCATTCTCCCCCACTTTCAGTCAAAACCGTGTTCTGAAATGAATTTCTAAGGGAATTCCTAAGGGTCAGTTAGATAATGAAAATGTGACACCTAGGAATTTTTTGTTAGCTATTATCATCATTGTTATTTTAAAATTTTGTCAATATTTTTGTTGGGGACAGAATAGTCAGTCTTAGGATTTGAAAATTCTATAGAGGGCTCTGGTTTTTAGTCCTTAAGAACCTTTTGGAGGTTTGAGCTAAAAATATGCTGACAATTAGTATAGATATAGCAGGGTGGACACTGATATTTCTATATATGGTCAATTAAGACACTGAACTCCACCTGGATAAGCCCTCAAGAGGCCTCCCTCACAAAGAATAAAGCAGTGCCAAGGCAATGGGGCCTGAGGCGAGTATGTGCAGATGGTGAAGAAAAGGTAGAGAGAGGTCTGAGGACCACATGAGAGGCCTCCGCAACCTTGCACAGCACAGTCAAATGGGAAAGTCAGGACTGAAAGGAGAAGCAGCAGAGAATGACACACTTATACCCAGCAATTTCGATTTAAGAAATTCCCATTAGGAATTACTGCCACTTAACTGCAAAACATGAACAGAAAATATATACACAAAGTTTACTTTCACAAGCATGTTATAGTCGTGAAATTTGGAAACTAGCCATATGCCTAACAGTAGGGAACTGGTTAGTCGTTAATCTGTAGAACAGAACACTCTGCAGCCAGTAAAGTTTATATTCCGGAAAAATAAAAAATAAAATAAAAAAGGAAATATTTTCAATATGTATTATATACTCAATGTAAATAAGTGGGAATATGTATTGAGAAATATGGTTTCTCTCCATATATATATATATATATATATATATATATATATATATATATATATATATATATATATATATATATATGTGTTGTGTGTGTGTGTGTGTGTGTGTGTATTCTAAAACCAGAAGAAATATATTTAAAAAACTAATTCATTCATTCATTCATGTTCCTACCACCTGGAAAGACTATTAATTTCTGGTACCTATTCATATGTATATATTCAGATGTATTTTTCAAAATTAACACATATTTATAATTAACAAAAAATTACTCATCTTATTTTTAAATAACCTCTTAAGAAATTGAAGACTCTAATGCATTAACAGAATAGCAAGTAGTTAGCTTAGCAGATGCCATCATGTTATGTACAGTTCGTTAGTTATGTGTAATAACATGTCTTAGGGAACCACAAAAGAATTAAGTCTTCCTAAAACACCCTATTTAATGTTAGATACATACTAATAAATGGCTATAATATTCATCAACATCCATTGCCTTTGTTTGTTTTTAAATTTATCTTTATTGTTTAAAGTATTACAGATGTCCCCTTTGTTTTTCTCCTCATTGAACCCCTTCATCCCCCACTCACCTCACACACTATTGTCTGTGCCCATGGGTTATGCATATATGCATATAAGTTCCCTGGTTAATCTATCCATCCCCATTCTCTCCACCCCCTGCATTAACATCTATTGCCTTTGGTTTTATGTAAACCATAAATATAATTTTCAAATGGCTGTGAGCAATCTCCGTTTATTCGCTCTTAGAAAAAGCAATGGTTAATACAGTGATCTCTTTATAGCACTGGAGTTGGCTTCTAGCACATTCTAATTATTACCTCTAACCATATTACTAGCAAAGGTCCCCAACCACCTGGACACTACAGCGGAAACCCATTCAGGAAGTTTAAAAAGAAATTTTGGCCATTAAACAAGCCAACCCACTGCTCCTACCTACTACACAGAAATAACTCATGATAGCTACAAACTGGTGTTAAAAATATATTAGGAAGTGCTTGAGAGCACGCAGACTGCTCTGTAATGAAGTCATTAAACTGGGCGAAGCTAATTGCTGAGGTATGTTCTCACATACAGCCTAAGCCAGCAAGCAGAAATCAATAAACTTTTATAGGGTTCTGTAACCAAGCCATTCCTGGGAGTTAAATAACCAAAGCCCATTATAAGGTGTGTTTGACCAGCAAAACCAAGACTGACACTTGGGGCATACCCAAAATATAAAGCTAGCAAGTGGACACCTCATTTTTCTGCTCACTCTGTAGGTGCACATCTCATTCGAGAAGAGCTGTATTCATGTGAACCAAGAAGCAAGTATTGCATCTGCATCCTCCTTTTAGCAATTAACGTAAAGCCAAGTGATTCAAGCCAGGTTTGGAAAGCAAACACTGCAAATGTTGACAACAGTGCCCAGTCTGACTGCTGCTGTGGTGCCACCAGGTGCTTGGATGGGCACTAGACTGTCAGCACCATGAGAACAGAGCCTGTGTCTGTCCCGCAGTTGGCCCCAGCACCTGCAGTGGGCCTGGCAGGAACCAAATGTCACCGAAATAGTTTGGAGGAATGCCTAGGTAGACATCAGAAAAAGGTGCACCTTAAAAAAGGGAGCCATATGTCTTTAAATATTTAATCCAATTTCCACATGCTCCATTAAGACTTGTTTCTCAACCCTTAGGATTGCCACTAAGTAGACGAAATGAAGCGCATCGCAATGTGCGCTGCAGGCGGGCTCGGCTCTCAGCGGCTCTGCACACTTGACTCGGCTTTCCTGATCTGAGGACGCGACGATTTCCCAACCTCTGGCCTCTCCCTGATTGGTTTCCCGACCTTCTTCCATGGGCTTATGTGAGTGAGGTCACAGCTGCTATTTTAAAGCTTCATACTGAATAAAAAACCAAAAAAGTGAAGTTTCTTCAGTTTGTAAAAACCGACAGATGCTAACAGTTGCTTCTTCTTGTGCCAACACCAGGAACTGGGGGACTAGAAAAGACCTCTGTCAGCAGATCCGTTCCAGAGCCGCCAGGCAAAGACAGGGCTCTGGGCACCGGCAAATGAGATGCCACTGGATACGCTAACGTCCCTGAGAGACAGTACTCTAGCTCCATGAACAGGTTCTAGAGAATACACACCGGCAGCTGACCCTCCATCTTCTTCCTTCCTTGTCAGATTGACAGAAGAGCGCGAATCTTGCCGAGAGTTGTTTATTGTTATTGGGAATTGTGACGTTACTGTGAGTGGCACAGTGTGAGGTTACGAGTGCGAGCTCGGGAGTGAGTCCTGTCACAACATTGGAAAACGGGGAAAATGCTTAACTATGGGAAGGCCCCGTAATCATGTGGGATGATAATGGGGTCATAGTAGTGCCAAGCGTATGGGGTAGCTCCAAAGGTTAAAAGAGATAAAGCGTGAGAGGAACAGAGTCAAGGCTCAAAAGTTGGCAATTCTTCTTCTTCTTGGACACATAATGCTATTGTGTTCCAAGATGATAAAACATGCCTTTTAATTTCCAAGCCATGTGCACTGTCATGATCTCATTTCATGCTCCTATCAGCTCTGTGACTAAGCCCCAGAGAGATATTAATACAAAGCAAGGAGTAAATCCGTTATCCATTGTAACATAGTAACAGTTGAGGAATGGAGCCTGAAGCCGGTATCTTCTACATCATAGCTTAATCCCTCTTTCTGCCATGCAATGCAGAAAAGAAGTGGAATTTTAAAAAGTAGAATATACATCTTGATTGAGACAAATTGTAGTGAAAGAGATTCGTGTGCTTCAGTATGTCTTAGGAACATCCCGTGGGTTCCACAGGGAATCTGGTGAGTGGATCAAGCCTTCTGGCCGAGAGCTATGCACTTAGGACCTCACTACAGCCCCTCCCTAGGGCGTGAACCCATGGGAGAGGCACAGCATCAGGTCTGAAGGCCGTTGTTAAAAGGACTACACAGTGGGTCAGTCCGGGGGCAGCTTAGAGGTCCCCGGTGACCTCCCTCAGCGTTGAACATCATCAGAGGCTGGGCAAGTATCCAGGGAAGACCAAAGGTATTGCAGGGGGGTTGCCTTTGCCAATGTCAGGAGCCAGTTACTCAGTACATCTCCCTGGTGCTGTGTTCCCATCTTCTCAAAACCTTGCCTTTCAGAGAGCAGTGGGATAATGCGGCCAATGTTAGGGATGATGTCTGGGCTCGAAAACCTCCCCAAATAGGCCCGTCCAATCTGCACAATGCTACCCATAGCTGCTTTCTTGTGTCCAGCCACAGCTGAGCACAAAACTCAGGCGTCAGGATCCCTGCCCACATGGAGAGGGTCATGAGGGCCATGAGCCCGGCACACCTGCAACTGCTCTCGACTATCCCAGGGTAACCAAAAGGCCGGGACCAGGTTCCAGAAGCCCGGAATCCTGCCCAGTTCCAGCTTCGACACTGAGAATGTGCTAACCAGACATCAGTCCAAGCATTTCTCCTCCATCAGTGGGGGCCTCCTTCTCTGTAGCAGTAGACTGAATGATGAAGTTAATAACATTTACAGCAGGTACCACCCTGAGAGAATAGGGCGGCTAGAGCAGAGTCCTCTCCACCAAAGATCCTCCCAGCCTGTGGGATGGACCACGTGTCCTCTGAGGATCCGACGGGATCCAGGCCCAATCAGCAGGGGCCGTGCCACCCAAGGCTGTGGCTAATGTGGGCATTCCCTCTGCCTTTCCCTCGGGTTGTGGCTGTGTTATTTGTGAATCTGCCCCCTGAAGGTGCCTCGGGGGAAGCAGTTCTCCCAAATGCAGAAGCGCGGGTTGAAGGGTTTCAGGCGCCCTTCTGAGAGCAGATGTGGGCTGGATTGGGGGATGGCCTGTGGGTCACAGATGATTCCGAGGGACTGCCCCCTCCCTGCTTCAGCTTCTCTAGCTCAGACACCACCACTCCCTCCCTTGTCAAAACCCTGCCGTGTCATTCCCCACCCTGACATTCCCCAAACCCAGAAGCTGCTTTGCACAGCTGTACCTCCAGGGGCCCTGTCTTCCTCTCTCCTCCCACAGGACTCTGCAGACACATGGCGAATACATTAATTCCACTTCTCAGAGACCGAATTTACTTTCATTTAGAAGCAGCTGCCAGCGTCCTAGTGAAGAGTGACCTGAAGATTATGACAGGGAAGTTTGGTAACCATCATAACTTAGAAGGTTTTTGCAAGGACATTTTGCTAACCTCAGCCTAAGGACGAACTGTCGCTCTGTTCAAGGTAGGAAGAGTTCACACACAGGGTTCACATCAAAAGCAGCAAAGCTCTTTAAGAGAAATGTATCCTTTTTTCTTTTTTTCTTTTTAAAGTTGACTTATGTTCCTTTGTACAGTGTCTCTCATTGGCCATATTTTTAAAAATATTTTTTTCATTGATTTTTTTTTTTTTTTACAGAGAGGAAGGGAGAGAGATAGAGAGTTAGAAACCATTGATGAGAAACACCGATCAGCTGCCTCCTGCACACTCCCTATTGGGGATCGAGCCCACAACAATGGTACATGCCCTTGACAGGAATCAAACCCGGGACCCTTCAGTCCGTGGGCGCATGCTCCATCCACTGAGCCAAACCGATTAGAGTGAGAAATGTAGCCTTTAAACTAGCCCATACAGCACCTTATTTTACTTCCAATGATTAGAACACTCTAGATATAGAATGTTCGATTGTTAGAAAAAGACACTAGGAAATTTGCCGTTATAAACATAGAAATCTGTGAAGGCCGCGGCACACATGACAGCCTCACCTTATGCAGGGCACAGCCTCCACAGCTGTGTGTGGTGATGCTGACCTTAACCACACATAAGATTACTGATTCTTGGGATTCTGGTCTTGCCTTCTGGGTGCACATAAACTTTATAATGCAAGCTGCGGTGTCATTGACTGCGCCGCTGATTGCCAGGAAGGGGACTTCACTATGAGCATCTCTTTATTCATGGACACCAACTGCTGGACTTCTTGTTTAACTATCGCTTCTCCCTGAGAGAATGCCAAAGGCAATGCTGAAATGTACCCAGGAGAGTGATGCACGAGTCATTTAGGACCAAGTTGCATCGGGCACAGTAACTCAGGTCCAGAAACTGGCTGGCTGGGTTAGGGTAAGCACAGCTTCAGCCTGGATCCTCTCCGGATCCTCATTTAAATCCGGGTATACTTGCTGAGTGCTGGGATCTACGCATCACACATTCACTGGAACTGCTCTTCGAAGGTGAACTTTTCGGCTTCCTCCTTCTGCGCCATGTTCATCTCGTGGCTACACCCAGGCCACCAAATGTGATGGACAGGCCTCTCTCCTGTCTGCCCATCCAAATAGCAAAAAGACAATCATTGACATCATCAAAGTCCTTTCACCATGTGCATCGTTTCAAAATGTGCTCCCCATGGCCATGCTCTGAGTTAGGTCTCCTTATAAGTTTCACTTTCAAGATTAGTTAAATGACCTGCTGACAGTAACAGCCAACATGGGGCAGCTTTGGGTATAATAATTAAGATGTCTGACTAGAAATTATTATATGTCTTACATGTTTTTTTCAATTACAAATACATACCTCAGAATTGTGCAGTGGCAGAAAGTCTAGGAAGGAATTGAACACACACAGAGAGGACAAGGCTGTAGTGATGAGTGAAATGCCCTCTTACTGGTGTATCTGACTCCTCAGAACTTTCCAGGGTATACAGACTCTGTCTTTAAACACGATATGTCCATTTTAGCTAAAGAGAAAATACTGGGTCATATTCACATGCACTATTAAAGTGAGTACATCTTTGGCATAAAATAAAAGCTTAATAAAATATTCACTGAACTGAATCTTCCTTGAGCAAACTGGACATTTTAGACAGAGAGAGCATCCTCTGCTATGAGCCCAGGGGAGACCAAACAATGCTGTTATTAATCCAGAGGTCAGCCTAGTAGTTATTGATTTTTGACTGGTGGAAGACTCACAACTTTGGGGAATTGTCCTGAGTCTGGCTTCAGCAAAACTGTGAAATTTCTGCTTAAGCAAGAAGCGTGTTTATGACATACTGAGCTCCCCAGCGATGGACCGGGCCTTTCTCAGGTCTGGGTGACTCTGCCTTATGGAAATAGTTCAAATGAGAGACTGAATGACCGCTTTCTAGGGATGGCCTGAGTGAGTCACGCTGCCAAAGGAAAGCTGCGTGGGTCGTTGCATAGGTAGGCAGGAGTATGGTTTCTTGGAGGTGGGGTAACAAAAATGCATCAGCAACAAAGTTCCAAGGAGTTTCTTGCACGAGGCTGGATGTCTTTCAAAATGAGGGGCTATTTCTTACTGTGTTTTCTTAGCTTCAATTGATTCTGTATTCAGACGGGTCATGGCTGTTTTCATTGCCACGGAGATGAAAGCAGCCGAGAGGAGCCACGGAAACGTCCATCACGAATGGACTCGGTGCAATAGTTAAACGGCGGAAGCGTGGGGCGGAGTGGCACTGGCTAGATAGAGCCCCTTGAGAAGAACATCCCCTGACATGGAGGATGGAAATGGAATTCACACTGCGTGGTGAGGGCAGCAACAATAGCCATGCCTTTTAATGGGTTTCCGAAAACACTGCATTTCATTCCTGGGCCAAGGCAGCCCATTAATAAAGGGAGATGGCGGGTGCCCAGCTACAGATAGCGGGCCAGGCTGGCTCCCTGTGATTAGAAGCTTTCGGGGCACTTTATACATCCGCTATCCACAGCGAAACAGCTTCATTGGATGAAGCCGCATTCCTGCTGACACAAATGTATTAAAAAGTGGGCAGAAGAAGGAGCCTAAGCTCTTGGGAATATTCCACCTGTGTGGGGAAAGGGTGGCAGAAATCATTGTAATTTATGAGTAGAAACCCAGTCCTAGCATTTTCCTGGATGTTAAAAGACGAATAGCAGAGATGCCTCACTTCCGCGAATGCCAATGAAGAATATAAGTGTAAAAAATCATATAATATATAGGGTGCCCTCAAAATGTATACGCACATTTTGAATAATTATAAAGTCAGTGTTGCCTAGCTGCTTTGGCTCAGTGGATAAAGCGTCAGCCTGGGGACTGAAGGGTCCCGGGTTCAATTCCAGTCAGGGGCACATGCTTGGGTTGCAGGCTCCATCCTCAGTAGGGGTCATGCAGGAGGCAGCCAATCAATGAGTCTCTCTCATCATTGATGTTTCTATCCCTCTTTCCTCCTCTCCCTTCCTCTCTGAAATCAATACAAATATACTTTTAAAAAAAGTCAGTGTTTATTAAAACACATTTCATTTTCAAAATTGAGCTATCAGCTGTTACAGTGTGTACACATTTTTGGGGGACACCCTGTATATGCATATATGTTATATATACACACATTGTATTTGTGATACACTATTCTATAGTATAACCATAACACACATACACATACACACTTTATCTAAACAAATCCACCCTTTCCTTGATGGAAAATGGCGAACCTCTTAGATTGGCAATTTAGCATTCTTTTAAAAGCCCATTTCTCCCCTCAGGAGAATGTGAGTCATTTTATTCAGACATGACAACATGTAAAGGGCAGGGTGGTGGGAGAAATACTGAATCTCCAGAAAAGGCACACAAGTTTGATAAACACATTCTCTTTTTGAAACAAGTTAAGTCATTTGTCTCCCAAGGACAATTCATCACCAACAAGGCTCAGAAAATCAATGGGAAAGAAATCAGCATTATAACGTATAAATATAGGACTGAAACCTAGCAATTAGGCATCTGAGATCAGCCTGCGTTTTTCTCCCAGAGGGAAGGGGAGCAGAGAAGAAACAGCAGTGAGCTGTGAGCAAGGAGCCCCAGCCCTTAGGGTATCACTGCAGGCCCCTGGGCACTGGCTTCCTTCATGTACAAAGGGGGCCATAATGCTTTCTGTTCCTAATGCCCTGGGTTCATGTGAGGATTCAAACTGACACTGAGGGTGAAATTAGTTTGAAATGGCAACACCAATGTAAGGTGTATCTTAATATAGTGAAAATCATGAAAGGATTCAGAAGTCTACGTGCTCAAACATAGAACAGAGGGAGGGGTGGTGGCAATTTGTGACTAGGGAAGGCTGGCATATGGATGAGGGAGACATGCATTTATGGAACTCCCACCATATGTCAGGGCCACTGCACGTCCCTGCTCATGCTCAGGGCAACCCTGGGAGTCGGGACTTGTTATGTCCAGTGTCCACATGAACAGCAGAGTAAGAAGAGGGCTATGAAATCCACCCAAGTCATAGAGTCATGGCAGACTGCCTCCAGCCTCTGTCTGCCACACCTACGAGTTAGCCCAGCTCTGCCAATCACTCAGTTCAGATCTTTGCCAAATCAGTTTCTTCCTTTGGAAAACAAAGAGATTTTTCCAAAACCTGGTAACTTGAATAACACTTTCATGACTGTTGCTAAATCCACAGACCGCTCGTCTTATGATTTAATTCATACTTTTCTAAACTTAATAAGAAAACCCTATCACTTCTATAAATGGTAAATTAGTACTTTTAGAACACAGAAGAAAATACACAGAAATGGTTCCAACACATAATTAAATACCCAGCTATTACAGTGAAAAGGTGCTGTCTACCACCTTGGCTCCCATTTGGGGGAACACAGGGTCAGATGATAGCTAGCCCAGTCCTGGAATGCTGTTCTACTGTGGAGTCAAAGCACCAGATCAGCACAGGCAGCAGGGACCAGCACCCAACACCTTGGCTTGTCTCTTACTGTGGTTTCTTGTTCTGTTTTAATTACCTTTACTCCATTCTTTCCTTCTTATTTGTCTGCAGCCTCCCAACTCTTAATTTCTAGCCATCTTCAATGCAAATTTCAGCAGGCTTTTTACTGAGAATAAGTGTGGGCAGGAGCATGTGGTAGGTGTTATCAGGGCTTATAAAATGAATAATGCATGCCCATGATATATATGAGTTAAGAGTCAAGACAGATAAAGTAGTTTAAGAAAAAAAAACATACAAAGAAGCATAGCAGCAGATTAACAATAATCCGTTCTAGCAAAAACACAGTCAGAGTAGAACAGATAGTCAAAGACCGACCTGTAGAACTGAAAGGTTCCATAGAGGCCACCTAATTCAGAGCCTACGTACCAGTGGCCTAGTGTTTGAATTCTGGCAAGCATGTTTGGTTTGGCATGCAAACTATTTTAAAACATTAATAATGGAAGGCCTTGACTATTAGTTTCAATTGTCAACACTCTCTATAATCTATCCCAGGCATGCTTCACTGTGAAGATGTTTCATAGCAAACTCCCTAATGTACTCCAATCCCCATCCTTACATCTAAACATTGTACAAAAGTAGGAAACTGAGACCCAAAGCAGCTAATAAACCTTGTTGTCATAGCAGAGCTGGGACCAGATCCTACAGGTTTTGATGATCAGTGAAGTCCTTTATAAAGTTCAATCTCAATTATGCTTTCAGAATGTATCACTCTTTTTAAAATATATATATTTTTATTGATTTAAGAGAGGAAGGAAGAGAGAGATAGAAACATCAATGATGAGAGAGAATCATTGATCATCTGCCTTCTGCACTCCCCCTAAAGGGGATTGAGCCCCCAAACAGGGCACGTGCCCTTGACCAGAATCGAATCCAGGACCCTTCAGTCTGCAGGCCAACGCTCTATCCACTGAACCAATTCAGTTAGGGTGAATGTATCACTTTTATACAGGGTCTTAAAAGAGATGCTAACAAATCAAGTTTTGAAAAAGAGATATTAGTGGAGGAGGTTTGCAAAGAAAAAAGACTACGGAGAGAGGATCGAGAAGTGTAAGAGATGGGGAAAGAGAAATTAGAATTAAACAAGTGCAAAAGAACAGCAGGTAGATGGACAAGCAACTCAACCCTTTCCTAGGACTTGGAAGGTGAGGAAGATGAGGAGCTGAGAGAGAGGATGGAACTGGGGAGCCCAGACTGTATATAAAAGGATTACAGATTTAGTTCCAGAAATACTCAGCAGGTACAAAATGATCTGAATATACTCTCTAGGGAAATAATTGGAAACCAGACTAGAAAAGCAGGGTGGTCAAGAGAAATAGCAGGGCTTGAAAATGAATTGAGTTGTTTGAGAACAATTTAGAGGTAGAAGTGATGTTAACAATCCTGTACAAACCTTTTTCTTTTCAAGAAGAGAGAAAGGTCCCGGAAAGGTGTGTGACTTTCTCAAGTTTATGTGTCTGGATAGATACAGAGGGAAAGTAGATACCTGACCTCTTCACTTCCAGTTTGGTGTAGTTTTCTACTTCTTTTGAGTTTGATAGGCAATAAAGAGAATGACGATGAAAAATGTAGTTTGAGGAAATGGCATCTGCAACTATATTCAGGAACAACTAGAGAAGGAAATGAATGGAAGAAGAGAAATGTGTCAGTAGTTCTTGCTTTTCAGATCTTATTTTAAGGCCAGAACTTCTTTGTAGTTACTAATGTCATTACTCCTCTTCCCAAGAACCTGATAAATACAATTTAAAATCAACTGTCTGCTTTGCAAAAGTCATCAACTTACCTTTCCCACCCACTTTACCCATTATGCCTCCTGCAGATACATCATCTTGCAAACAAGTCACCTCCCACAAGGCCTCTGATAACCTCATGAGCTTGCATAAGCTCTATTATAATATTGCAGAATGGAGAGAAAGTCAACTGCTAGTCATACTAAAAACACTAGGACACATTTCTGAGCAAGTACAGAACAATTTATTTTCTATCTGCCCAGATGTGTGTCAACAGTTTGCTTTCTGACTTTTGAAATCACAAAGAGTTTCTGTTGACCAGAATTTATTGAGCTTTTTTAGAAAACACATAATGCTGGCAAAGGGAATTATTTTTATCACCGTATGTTGTTTAACAGCCCTTGATAGTGATCAAATTTATAGCACCTATAAAAGGCAGGACGACCCAAGTAGCTGAGCCAAGAACTTTGATTTCCAGAGAATTAAACATTGCAAAGCAAATATTCTAGCTAGCACCTCACAAACTGGGTGGAGCTGGAGAAGGGTGTCAGTAATGGGAAAGCAAAGGCATTAATGATTTGGTATATAGCCAAATGGTCAAGTATTTAAATTATCCTATATAATAAAAGGCTAATATGCAAATGGACCAAACAGTAGAACAACCGGTCACTATGATGCGCACTGACCACCAAGGGCAGATGCTCAATGCAGGAGCTGCCCCCTGGTGGTCAGTGCTCTCCCACAGGAGGAGCGCCACTCAGCCAGAAGCCCTGAGCTGGGCTCACCGTTGGTGAGTGCAGCGGGAGCCTCTCCTGCCTCTGCAGCAGCGCTAAGGATGTCCAACTGACGGCTTAAGCAGGGAGCAGGGCTAAGCCATCAGTCAGACATCCCCCAAGGGCTCCCAGACTGCGAGAGGGCACAGGCCAGGCTGAGGGATCCCCCCCTTCCAGTGCACGAATTTCATGCATTGGGCCTCTAGTCTTCTTAATACTAATCCCTCCTCAGAGTTTAGTAATCTGGCAGATATGTATTGAGCAGTACCAACACACAAGTTCTATTCTAGATGTCAAGATGGTCCAAAATAAAAAATAAATAAATAAATAAATAAATAAATAAATAAATAAATAAGACTTAGTCCCTTATCTTTAAGAGCTCCTGAAACAGTGGAAATAGAGAGGTGTAATATAAACTTACTGCAATTACAGTGGGGTGTTTTAAGTATTACAGTGGTCCAAGCAACATGCTGAAGCTGCCCAGAGGAATTGATCCAAGAAAGTTTAAGTCTGGTCACTATATAAATAAAATTTTGCAAAATGCAAGCGAAGATGTGGATAAAATCAACTTCTTCTGACTGAAAATTAATTAAAAAGATGAAAACTAAGGCTATTTATAATTTTGATATTTTACCTATAGATTTATTAATGGACTAGCACTTTTCTTGTGAAGGCAATAGTCTTGTGAATGTTGGCAATTTTCAACCAGAAAGAGAAAAGACTATTATTTTTAATGACTCTGAAATGTTTCTCAGGTGAGTAGAGTAAAGTAGAACCCCAAGCAGGTTTGCTATCTGGCATTCCCTCTTCTTCTTAGCCTCCTAAGAATTCAGAAATAAGTAACCAGTCAACAACAGAGAGAGAATCAATAGGACCAGAAGATTTTAACCAACTCTTGTGGAAAGTTAGCTTTGGTTTGGTTGACTTATTTTAGAATGTAATGGTGGTAGTCAATCTATTTGTTTCCATAGGAGTCTACTTGAGTCTTCCTGGGTTTTTCATTGCATAGTCTGGTTGGGTTCAAAGTTCTCTCTGCAGGGATTTCATTTCTCAAACTGGGCAAGTTGGGAGGGGGCTCCTGAACAGGGGTAGTGATTGGACTGGTAGCACACCAAATAGAAACGGTGTCAAAGCTTGGAACTCTTGAATTTTTGGAACAGTATGAAGAGGATCAGTGTGAGTTCTTTGAGTGTTTGGTATAACTCTCCTGTGAAGCCATCTAAACCAGGGCTTTTGTTTGCTGGCTTTTTTTATTACTGTTTCAATTTCATTGGTGGTTATTGGCCTATTCAGATTTTCTGATTATTCCTGATTGAGTTTAAGGCTTGGAACTCTTTCAGCAAACTCTGTGCTATGGATTGGGGTGTTGTTATAATAATTCTTATTAATCAAATTGCATTTGAAAGACAAAGAAACAAAAATACAAAATGTAAGGAATGTGCCAGGTGTCATAATAGCTGGTGCATAATCAAGATGGGCACTCAGATCCAGTTCCCATAATCCCTGACTCAAAGCTCTTGAGGACTCCATTAAATGTATTAAATAAATGGATGGAAAACAACACTTTTGATATTAAAGTGATGTAGTATATACCATTCACTAATTTTTAATGACTATAATTATGGTATAAAATTTGTCAAGAGCCTTGCTGGTGTGACGCGGTGATTGAGCATTGACCTATGAACCAGG
Source organism: Ia io (assembly GCA_025583905.1). Classification (NCBI taxonomy): domain Eukaryota; kingdom Metazoa; phylum Chordata; class Mammalia; order Chiroptera; family Vespertilionidae; genus Ia; species Ia io. The sequence goes on along the minus strand of JAJQQW010000011.1, from coordinate 62,080,316 downwards.
AGGTGATGTTTCAATTCCCAGTCAGGGCACATGCCCGGGTTGCAGGCTCAATCCCCAGTATGGGGTGTGCAAGAGGCAACCGATCAATGTTCTCTCTCATCATTGATGTTTCTATCTCTCTCCCTCTCCCTTCCTCTCTGAAATCAATAAATACATATATCTTTAAAAAATTGTCAAGATTTCAACAGCAATATTCAGAAGTCCAGATATTTGACTTCTTAAGACTCGGTGGGCTCATAATTTGAGAACCACTTTAGGGTTAATGTTTCCCCTTGAAGCATTTGTCCTGGGTAATTGGGGAAAGATTAATACCTACCGATATCATAGTACACACACAGCATTAGACTTGGAGTGTATCTAGACATTGTGTAATATATTCCCTAAATTGTACAGCTCAGGAAACTGAGGTTTAGAAAGATTAAGTATTCAAGGTTACATGCTGGAGCTAGTACCAGAAGCCCAGCCTACTGATGGTTAAAGAAAAGGAGCAGGCTGCCTCAGTACCTTTTATTTGGTCCTCATTCACATTCCTGTGTCCTGCATACTAATTATCCCAATGGAACTGCATTTCCTGAAGTCCCCTCTAGTCTATAGCATCAAATCCAGGGGACCCTTTCCATATATGTTCTCCAAAGCATCTCATCTTGCTGAAACTCTGTGTCATTGAACAGCAAGGCTCCTTTCTATCAATATTCCTCCAGTTCTTCTGACAACTTTTCTCATTCCCTGTCACTGGCCTCTAAAATATTGGTGTTCAGTAGAACCCCATCCTCAGTCAGCTTCTCTTCTATCTGTATCTTTACTCCTTGGAAAATCTCCATAATCTCTATAGTCTTCTACTATGGGTTATGTGCTAATGATTCTCAGAGGGATATCCACAAGCAAGACTCGACTCATAAGCATCTCAACATGGATTCTCTATAGTTATTTAAATTTAATATACCACAAGCTTCTTATAACACATACATATTTTTAGATAGATACAGAGAGAGAGAGAGAGAGAGAGAGAGAGAGAGAGAGAGAGAGAGAGAGAGAGAAAGAGAGAGAGAGAAGAAAGAGGGAGAGAGAAGAGAGTGCATCCAGTGATAAAAATGACATAGTTGTAAAAAAATTCAAATCTCAGGTTAAATATACAGATTAAGAAAGGGGGTGAGAAATAGTCATTGTGTATACTGGCGAAGTAGAGTGGGACCATTGTTTAATTTCTGCCACTGACAATTAGTTAAGTGTAAGTTTATTTTAAAAAATCTTAAGGCAACAATGAATAATAATAAAGCCAAAATGTCTAATTATGAACTTCTTCAGAAATTAATAGAAATTCAATATAATGCACATAGAAAAACAATAGAAGGAAAACATCAAGGGAATAGAAAAGAAAGACAACATAAAGCAAGATGATAGAAGTAGAATTATAAAACTATTAATATAACAATTATGAAGATTTACTAGTAACAAGGATGCTTATGGTTTTAGTAACAAGGAATGCTTAGTGGGAAAAGCAGGCTACCAAACTATTTGCACAAATGATCACAACTCTGCATAATATAGAAGGATGTTTGCAGGCAGCAGAGTACAGGAATTAAGAATATGTACTTTAGAATCCACAGATCCAGATGTGAATTCCTAATCCATGACTTATCATGCAACCTTAAGTCAGCTGTCAAGCTCACAGTACTTCAATTTCCTCTTTTTTTAAAAAAATGAGGATAATAATAGTACCTACTTAAAGTTTGTGAGTAAATATTATATTAAAACTATTTTGCAAGCTTGAGGAAAGTGCCAGGCACATAGAACATGCCCAGGAACAATGACTGCACTAGTGACTCTTTGATAAATAGTACCTTAGTACCTTTGTGTCATTCCCCAAGGGCTCCCTCCCTTTGCATAGAAATCTGGAGGAGAGAGCTGCCAAGAATGTCAGGAGGCCTGAATTTGGGCCCTGGATCTGATGGTAATTAGCTCTGTGGCTTGAGTAATCTATGTGAATGCCCTATGCAAAGACGAGAGCTAGTGTCAATGCTTTTGCAGGTTCCTTCAAACTCTACTAAGGTGGTCAGAGCAAGAATGAATGAAACAAGGCAAAGCACAATGCCAACCTGGATGCTGATACATTCCCTCTGCGCTGAGGTTTGCCTTGCCGGCCAGGTTACTCTGTGTCAAAGCAAGGACACACCATGGAAATGCAACTCGCATCATCACCACATGTGCCCATGGAGCCTGCTGATGATGGAGGAGAGAAAGGCACTTGTGGGCTCCTTCTGTTAAGACCCTGATCAGAAAATAAAATTTAGCCCTGCCCCTGACAGTGCCATCCCAATGTTCAGCGGGTAAGTTATATGAATTTCCACTTTCATCAAACAATCCCCCTTCACATCAATTATTTCACCAGTAGCAATACTACCAGTAAAACCCCAAATTCAGACCTTTTAGTCATTAAAGACATTTTAAAATTAAAGAAACCTCATTGCTTTAGTCTAGAAACTGGACCTAAATAGCTTTTAGCCATGTCTCTTTATTCTGGGGGCCAAGATCTTATATTCTAGAGGTATGTTCACCACCACGGGAAGTGTGAAGAGAGCCATCCAATTACAACCACCTGCACCTAGAGAAATAGGCCAGCAAGGATCTGAGCAGCAGCTCGGGAGGGATACACCCTCCCGGGAAGCACACAGTGGTGGGAGAGGCAGACACAAACTGCCTACAAAGTGGCTGTGTTTGTTTGTTTTTGGTTAATAATGCTAAATGGTACAGCCATGGAGGAAAACAAATGTTAAGGCATTGAGTCTCAAGAAATGAAAGAAACTCTGCAAACCCTTAGTCAGATCTACAGGCAAAGCCCAAAGAGCGAGAAACAAATTAAGGGTCAAGACTGCAGAACCTCTCCTGCCCCCAAAACAAATAAGAGCCCTTAAATTCCTCTGGCTGGAGATTGATGATCACATCTGAAACAAGAAGAAGAATTTGTGAGCTGTTTCCAAAGCAGATGGAGAGAGGCTGGAATTCAGAATAAGTCTAAAATACCATCTATCTTGACAAGAGCTTGCTAACTGACTGAGGGATGAACCTCTCAGAGAACGGGCACCAAAGAGACCATAACAGAAACGGTGACAGGTCCTCTGAAATAAGAAAGACAGACAGAGGCACGGACTAGTTAGTCCACATGTCTATGATATAACGAGGTCACAGGCACAGCCACATTCCCAATATGAACTTCAAAGTCCAGAAAAATCAACCAGAAAAACAAAAAAAGAGAAAAATATATATGAGTGCCCATATTAAAAGGGCATTTACAATTCTAACAACATGCAGATTGCTTCAGAGAGAAATTCTAGATTTCAATAGCCTGCTGAATAAGACCACTTGGGATATTTATTCTGAGTTTCTGGTATCCAACCAATATAAGAATCAATTTAGTTCCTCTAATTTTATTTTCTCCTTGACTTCAGGCCTTATTAAATCTTGGATAGCCCCCTTACATAATATGTTACACAAGCCTATGAGTGAGTGTTTTTACATGCTAAAGAAAGTTAATGTCATAAGGGACCTAAAAGCTGGACAGAAACAACTCAGGGAAGACATCACAGAAAATCCTAAAAAGGATTGGTAGGGCTTGAGGAGCCAGATGGGTACAATTAGGGGGAGTGAATGAGAGAGCTAGCTCCATAGCCACATAGGGTAGACTTGTTCAAGATATGATGCTGGACAGACTACCTGGCATCCTCTGGGGTCTGGAAAGGATGGGCTGCTCTACAATCAGTCACGTGGGGGAACTACACAGGACCTTGGTGGGATGATGGATCACAAACAATTGTTGGGTCTAAAGGTATCTGACAAGTCAACGCTCCAGTTTCCTCACTTCATCAGTGAGGAAGCTGAGACCCAAAATCAATTGGTGAACGTCAGAGAGCAAACACAGTTATGAAGATTGCCATTGGCAATAGGGAATCTGAAATCTCCCTATGTAATGCCCCTGTCTCTAGTGAACATGCCAGACAGGACCTCCGCTCCTCATCCTCATCTCTAAATTATTTGAACGGTCTGAAGATTATTAACAGTTTTTTTTATATATATATATATTTTTAATGACTTCAGAGAGGAAGGGAGAGAGAGATAGAAACATCAATGATGCGAGAGAATCATTGTTTGGCTACCTCCTGCACACCCCCTACTAGGGATGGAGCCTGCAACCCAGGCATGTGCCCTGATCAGGAATCGAACCATGACCTCCTGGTTCATAGGTGGATGCTCAACCATTAAGTCACAAGGGCCAGGCTGTAACAGTTTTTGAACTTCATCAAGATCTTCAAGTTTTCTCCATCCTTCCTTTGCAATGTGTCCCTCTACCTACTGGTTTTGCTTCTAGCTTTGACCACCTCTTCTTCACCATTGCTTCCTCCTCCTAAACCTGGCCCTTAAAATGTACGTTTCCTAGGCTCCCATCCTTGGTTTTAGAGTCTCTCTTGAAACATCCATCCATCATACATTTTTAAAAAATCTGTATTTATTGCCTGCAGAGCACGGATAGACATGTCCCAAATCCAGGCAAAAGTAGTGGGTGTCTAGGTTGCTAGACTGTCTGGGTTACCTCATTTTGGGCTTCTTAACATGTTCCCCTTGTGGTAGTTCCTTGTCTCATGCAGATTCACACACCTGTACACAAGTGCTATTCTGTCTACAGAATATATAAAGTATACATTCTAAATGTATAGAATGTGTTTTTTAATGTATGTATGTATTTGTTTATTTTCTGTATGCAGTAGTCCCCCTTATCTGCAATTTCCTTTTCTGAAGTTTCAGTTACCTGGGGTCAACAGCAGTCTGGAAAATTAAATAAAATATCCCATAAATAAACAACTCATATGTTTTAAATTGCGTGCTGGTCTGAGTGGGATAATGAAATCTCGAGCCGTCCTGCTCTGTCCCACCGAGGACATGAATCATCCTTTTGTCCTGCTTCTCCATGCTGTATACAGACCTGGCCATTACTCAGTTAGTAGCCCTCTTGGATATCAGATTGGCTGTTGCGGTACCTCAGTGCTTGTGTTCAAGTAACCCTATTTTACTTAGTAACAACCCCAAAGCACACGAGTGGTAATACTGGCAATTCAGATATGCCAAAGAGAAACTGAAAGTGCTTCCTTTAGGTGAAAAGGTGAAAGATCTTGACTTAATAAGTAATGAAAAAAAATCATATGCTGACATTGTGAAGATCTTTTTTGTTTGGCTTTGTTAATCCTCACCCGAGGATATTTTTTCCATTGATTTTTCAAGCGATTGGAAGGGAAGGAGGAAGGGAGAGAGAGAGAGACACACATCCATTGGCTGCCTCCTGCACATACCGGGACTGGATGCTGGGATTGAGCCTGCAACCCACGTATATGTCCTTGACCAAGAATCAAACCAGAGAGCCTTTGGTGCTCGGGCCCACATTCTAACCACTGAGCAACATGGGCTACATTGTGAAGATCTATGGTAAGATTAAATTTCTATCTGGGAAATTACCTAGTTTATAAATTAAACTTTATCATAGATAGGTATGTGTAGGGGCAAACAGTATATATAGGATTTGGTACTATCTTAGGTTTCAGGCATCCACTAGGGCAGTGATGGGCAACCTTTTGAGCTTGGTGTGTCAAACTTTGCCAAAAAACTGAGCATAACTCGGGTAGTGTGTCACTTTGAGGAAAAAACTAACTCCAAGACTCTAGCCGCAAATGTTTCATCCTCAGGAGCAGCAAATGTTTCATCCTCGGCATGCGGCCGCGTGTCATCAGAAATGGCTACGCGTGTCAGTGCTGACACGCGTGTCATAGGTTCGCCATCACTGCACTAGGGGTATTGGAATGTATCTCCTGTGGATAAGGGGGGAGGGGATACTGTATTAGGATGTTTTGATAGCATAAAAACAAACAAACAAAAAAAACAACCTTGTAGCTAAGGACAGATTGCTCCTCTCAGAACTATTTAATTCTTACAGACAACAAAGGATCCAGCTATGAGCATTCTTTTGATATGCAAACTAACCAATCATAGTTGGTGTAATATTCTTCTACCTTAATCATCCTCATACCAGGGGCTGGTCAACTAGAGACCATCCTATGGCCAAAGGTGACCCCTAATTATTTAAATTATTCAAATTTAAACTGTTCCTCCTGCCTTGTTGCCTTTTTCAAGGAAACCCCAATCAAAGGTAGGGCCTAAACCCACCCTTGCTCCTGCATCCTGAGCTGGTGGCTTTCCCACATGGCCCTGTGGGCGTTCTGTGCTTCCTGTCCCTAGAACCTGAGTCAAATAAACTATGTTTTCATCAGCCTCTCTGTCTCCTCCCGTGGCTGCCAGATGGACCATCTTTTAAAAGGATACTAATACATTTAATATATTGTGTGCTTTCTCCAATCTTGTACCAAACCAGTAACCCTCAGAATAATCCTCATACTTTGGTTCTGTGAGAATCATGCAGGCTCCCTGTTGAAATGTAGAGGCTGGGTCTCCAACCTTTCCACTGCCAGGGACTGTGATGATTCAGTAGGTGGGGGAGGGGCTTCCTGGAGAGTCATACTTAGAAGGATTTAGGGATTTGAATAGGATGTCTATTTTAAACTGTCTTGTAGAGTGTGAGCGAGTCACAGGGAATGGCTCTGCCTCCTGTCTCTTTGACCCTCCAAGTAAGGGTGCCGTACACTACTGAGAACACACTAAGTGATGTTGTCTCAAAGAGGAGATGCTCCCCAAATAATCCAATGTATCCAGTAAAATATTTCCCATTTGAAATGGGAGATCCTGTGAGGAAATAAGTGGAATTGGGTTTGAGAGGCCATCCTGAGGTTCCAAAGGCCTTGGTTTCCTGTCTTAGGTAACTGGTGTCTCAGAGTCTCAGGGGTCCTGACATCAACCAGTGTCCCTGGCCTGGAGGTAATATGTGCAGATGCCCCCTGAGCAACTCCCGTCTTTGCATAGAGCTTACTGTTTGCAAAGGGATTCAGGATCTGGCATCATGCCTAATGCACCCAAGTGGGTTCCTCAAGGCTTGGTGGGTTTCAGGACATGTCCTATGGCATTACTCTGTCATAACCGCCTAGCTTCTGATTTGGCTTCCTAAGCACTATTTATTCAGCTGGGCCCACACCGAACCAATGGGTCCATGCTTCACCTTTGCAGTGATTTTATCAAAGGCCTTACAACCACTGCTCTGTTTATCTGTTATTTTAAAATTATGCTCAATTCATTTGTTCAGCCTGTATTAAACAAGTTATTTCTGCACTGGCAAAAGGTCAATTTAATTACACCAATTACTTTGGGAAAGACAGTCCAATCAATACAATTGTATTATATATGGGCACTAAAATTTACCTTGCTGCTTCCAGTAGCAAATTGCAAACAATAGCAGTTAACAGCAATTTATTCCCGCTCCTCAGTAACACCCTCACTTCCCAGGCCTATTGAGCAAACTTGTTCATGAGCTGAGGCTGGAAACCAGCCCTCTTGCCACCGTATCTTTTAGCCATTAGTGCATCCCTCACCTTTAGCAATTAATTACTCAGTAGCACGATTTTATCACTTAAGTGACCTAGTAGAAAGGCAAGCCCTTGGTGCTGGGGTGGGTATCAAATGGGAGAACATGTAGCTTTGATCCGAAAGAATGCCTGCTTCACTCAGAGAGGTGACAGGTAAATAGGCAAAAATTAGAGTGATAAACATTTTAAATTCCTATTCAATATATAACGTAACAGATGGTATAAAGCCTTTGATCAGCTCGTGGTTTAACAGAACAGAAAGTGACACAGAGAGAGTGAGGGGAAAGAGAGAGATCTCTTTAGGCTCCAGTGATTTCATAAAGTTTAAAGAAAGGGCCGGAGATTTGGATGCCAGCTAACAGCCAGGAATGGGATCGAAAAAAAGCATGTGTGAGTCACAGGAGATAGACATGCAGTGACATGTTTGTGGGACCAGGAGGAAAGTCACCTAGGATACCCACAGCCATGTATAGATTCTTTATGGGTGTATTCTAGATATGCATCCACCATTCAATCCTTTCAAATTTAAGACTGTGAAAATGCAGGTGATACAAATTTAGAAAAAAACAAAACTAATGAACACATTCAGGTAAAGGAAGCTTTCCAAAATATACATGACGTTGAAACAAATAGTCAGGAAGAGGCCTTCAATTAATATTTTATAGAGAGCCCCACATTTGCCCAGGGCTAGAATTAGAGGCGCAGTTTTGTTGACAGTGAATTTGCAAGGAGCAAAGCTGGCTCTGAACCCTGCAGCCTTTGCAGATTATTCTCACCCACTTCAAGTACCAACAACACACATTTTCAGTCGGCTGTGCTGGCTTTCCAAACCAAATGCTGCCCCGAGATAATGAATGCAAAAAGGGGAACTCGAGTGTGAACACTTTGCAGGGCTCAGCAATGTGGAAAATCCTCTTGTGCACTATATAATTTTCTGTTTGTTTTAGCTTCCACAGAGTAAAATCACCTGCTTTGTCACATGCATTAGGCTAGTTTTAGGAACGGGTCAAGTCTCCCCATCTGGCTCCCACACGTAGATGTGTTAGGTTCTCCATGAAGATTTCCTCATGTCTTTGTTGAGATGTGTGATGTGGTGAGGAAACGACAAGAACTCATAATATTTCTCGGTGAGCACCCGGCCCAGAGCAGTTGGTTCTTTATTTTCTGGAATAAGTAAGACACAGAGCTGAGAACCTGATGGTCCTGGGCCTTCTTGGGCCCAACCCCCTTTCCATCCTACTAGCATCCCACCTGGTGCAGCCTTGAAGCTGTGGCTTCAGTGGTTTCAGAGAGAGTTCACTGTGTGGCCACTCACCAGAGAGCCACAACTAGGGTTCTATATATAGGATGATGATCTCCCATGTGACATTGTTGTCATGCATACTGGGAAGATCATGGGCCTTGAAGTTATACCTGAGTCAAAATCTTAACCCAGGTTTGGGGCCTTGGGAAAGTTATTTATTTTGTCTGAGGAATGGAAATAATCATACATATGACACATAACTGAAGAGAATACTCAATGAAATAAATTATGAAATAAGTTCACCTAGTAGAATGCCTGGCAATAAATATGTATTCCCTTTCTCTATGCCTTTCTCTATAGATACTTACTTAAAATGAATTGAGTGCCTGTGGTCTGAACTTCATCTTAGAACTTTTTTTAAAAAATCCTATAATTTTTATGTTGACATCACATAATGGGTAATAAGATAAACAATACATATCTTAATATTTGGTTAGAGTTGCATATGAAATTCTGCAAAAAAGCTATACTCAGTGTTTTGTTCATATCTTACCAAGCCTTGCTTAGGTAAACGCATGAGTGACAGTAGATAAATCATGGGGGAACAAATGAGGAGGCTCCCTTAAGATATTTGAAGGCATATTTCCATTCTCTGAAGTCACTATCAAATTCTTTGGTGCTCCATCTTGGCTATGGTGCTCTGGAGACAGCAGAAGGACCAGATCTCTTACCAGCTCCAGCCCACCTACCTATTCTGACATTTAAAGGCTACATCCTACCTCTGCACCATGACGCTTCAACCTAAGAGAGGATGGTGAACTTGTCAACACAACCATTCTGATCTTTCAAAGATCCTTTTCCATACTCCCTGCTGGGGATTATGTAGGAGACCTCCATAGCACCCTAACATATATCACACACACACACACACACACACACACACACACACACACACACACACACACACACACCCCTTGCCTGCTCTAATCACCATCGAGGATAGAGAATCTGTTGGTAAGTCCTTGTTTATTCTGACTTGGGTTTATTTACTCAGCAACAGACACTGGAAGAAAGCATAGGTAGACAGACAAAATTGTCATAAATATCTCAGAGCAGATTTTTTAAGTTAGTGCAATTTTGTTACTTTAAAAAATATACATATAATATTCCATTGTGTTGCCTTTGATGGTATGGAGATGGACTGCCTTATATCATACAAAGGACAGAACAACACAGGCTATAGATTTAACCATGCACATTCTCTTCTATTTATGTTGCAAGCCTTGGAATTAAAAACAAGAAGTGGTCCTGTGAAAGCAGCACTAACCTGGGCTCTAGGAGCCCTGTGTTCCAGCCCCAGATCTCCTGATAACAGTATGACCTCAGACAGGACCAATAACATCTCCTCATGAGATCTCAGGCTCCCCATCTGATACATGAGAGTTAGACATGCTCAATTCTTTCTCTAGCTTGAGGGTTACCAGGTGAGATGATCTTTAAGATATTACCTGGCTACACGATTCTAAGTTGTACATCATAAGGGAAGTAGAAAGGATGCTATTTTCCAAAGTCTAACTTGGCTTCCTCATGTTATACTATCAGCCCTCTTTAATAGAGAAGTGCTGTGTGAACTGATGCTGAATCACTTCACCTGCACAGGCCAGCAGGCACTAACTCTTTAGATAAAAATCTGCTCCATGAACAAAACGGTTGACTGCAGAGATAGGCCTCCCCAGGAGGTAGTAAACTCATGCTCATTTGTGTCGAGAGGATGTAGGAGGGATTTTTGCCCTGAACATTAGTGCTAAATGGCTACCCTCAGAAACATGGCTTAGTAAAGAACAGCCTAAAGGACATTTTTCTATCTCTGATCATCATGCTCTTGCCAGTACATGAGTAACATTTACTGGGTCCCATATAATGAAAGATAAAATATATTTACTTTCCTGTCTACTTACAGAATAATGATCAGGAATTTTAATCCACATTAATTTATTTTTCCATGAGTCTGAGGAACACCCTAATGCAAAACTTTAGTTCTCTAGAATCTGATGATACAGATAGTTCCTGTTGATGTTAGGTCATGGCTGTCCCTCAGCCTAGTGTCTTCCTTCTTTCATGTGTGGCAAGAGACAAGAGGCCTCTTTTTTTTTCCTTTTGTTTGTTTTTATTTATTATTATTTTTAAATATTCTTTTATTGATTTAAGAGAGGAAGGGAGAGGGAGAGAGAGATTGAAACATCAATGATGAGAGAGAATCATTGATCAGCTGCCTCCTGCATGCCCCCTCCTGGGGACCGAGCCTGCAACCCAGGCATGTGCCCTTGGCTGAAATCAAACCTGGGACCCTTCAAGTCCACAGCAGGCCAGTGCTCTATCCGCAGAGCCAAACTGGCTAGGGCTGTTTTTATTTTTGTTAATCCTCACCGAAGGATATTTTTTTCCATTGATTTTTTTTTTTTTTTTTTTTTTTTTAGAGAAAGTGGAAGAGAGAGAGGGAGTGGAGTGAAGAGAGGGAGATGATAGGTAGATAGATAGATGATAGATAGATAGATAGATAGATAGATAGATAGATAGATAGATATAGATAAACATCGATGTGAGAGAGACATATAGATTGGTTAACTTCCACACACAACCCAATCAGGGCTAGGGATAAAACCTTCAACCCAGGTATGTGCCCTTGATCAGGAATCAACCCTTTGGTGAGCAGGCCAATGCTCTAACAACTAAGCCACCATCGAGGGCAAAAGGGCATGTTTGATTTAGATGACAATGAAGGCTAGACAGGCATCTCAAAGTAGGGATTATTGGAAAAAGTCAGCCAAAGTGTGAATGAACTGGAGCTCTCAGCTGCTGGGAATATAAAACAGTCTAGCCCTTTTGGAAAAGAGATGGATCATTTCTTAAAAAGATAGACATACACCTTTCATATGACCCAGCTATTCTATCCCCAGATACTTTTTTAAGAGAAATAAAGGAATACAAAAACATGTACACAAATGTTCATAGCAGCTTTATTAGTAAAAGTTCTGAAGTAGAGACCATGCATGTGCCCATCTACAGGTGAATGGATAAATGGACTGTAGTAGATACACATGATGGAATGGTCCCCAGCAACAAAACACAACAAACTGTTGTTGCATAAAGCAATATGGACGAATCTCAAAACACCTTTGCTGTGGCAACTAAACAAAAAGAGCACAATTGTTTGATGCCACTTATATAAAAGTCTGGAAAATGCAAACTAATTTATGGTGACAGATAACAGATTAGTGGTTGCCTGGGGATGGCAGTGGGACAGGAGAAATAGGAAGGAGGGATTACCTGTGTTTTCCGATGGTCTTAGGTGACCCTGCTAGTGGTTCTGAACCTGTGGGTCATGACCCACAGGTTGAGAACCACTGCTGTAGAGCCTAAAACCGTCAGAAAACACAGATATTTACATTATGATTCATAACAGTAGCAAAATTACAGTTCTGAAGTAGCAACGAAAATAATTTTATGGTTGGGGGTCACCACAACATGAGGAACTGTATTAAAGGGTCGCAGCATTAGGAAGGTTGAGAACCACTGCTGTAGAGGGATACTACAGAAGGAAGAAGACACACCGACCCAAAGTCATCATCCAGACAAGGGAATGAATGAGGCAGCCTTGCCAAGGACTAGTTGGGCCGAGGCTGCTGCTCAGCTTAAGGAAGGCCTCAGTGAGCAGGGAGCTGAAACCTGGACTAGAAATGCTGTCCTCCGAGTTGACACTTAGACAAGGAGGGCCAAGATGGATGTGGACGTTCTCTGCCCAGCAGTACATAAAAAGGCCAGGGGGAGGCTGGCACCTTTGATTGGGCTCTCACAGCACCAGAGGAAAAGCCAGCAATGCCAGGTTATTTTTAATGTTCAAAGAGCCTAGCAAAAGATTTATGACTACAAATATGTAGTGTGGGAGAGATAAATGGGAGCAGGGCGCTCCCGGCTCGAACAGAGGAGTCAGCCTGCCAGCCTGGTCAATAAAGTATTTAAGCCCCGAGTGCTGTGTGGGTTGTCACAGATTAAAATTTGAAAATCTTTTATGATGTAACAAGGTCCTTAATTATAACTCGGGGCTTTGGATCATATTTGCAGGTTGTGCAAACAGCAAGAGTGATGCCACAGAGAACATCCTTGGATACAACAGCCTTTAAATCCAGTGGCCCTCAGAGAAAACACTCACTTCCCAAGTTCTGAATTTTGCCCCAGAACAGACAATAGATTTCTAGCATAAAAACCCTTTCCTGTCTCAATTAGGTTTGACATTATTTCTTTCTTAGATGGAATTCACAGAATCTAATGATCTGGCTGAAGTTTCAAGGTGATTTCGCTTTCAACCCTTTTTCTTTTGTCCCTCAGTATTGCTAAAACATCCTCACTCTTCTAGAAACTTCAATGCATGATAATTTCTCTCACTGTGAATTTCAGCTGCTGATTAACTTCTTTGGTGGGTGGTTATTAGATCAGCACCCTCTCCTGGAACAAAGCAGTCTTGAATCTGTAACTGATAGAATTAAGATTAGTGAAATATTTAACTCTCATCAACAGATTATGCTAAAGTAGTTTTGATTCTTGATGAACAACGGGCATTAATCTAGAACAAAGTTAACCTTATGCTAAGGGTCCAACCCCTGCTTGGGACTGAACATCACTAACGCAGAGTTACAGGCCAATATAGATGGACTCTACCTCATAAAAATTACATATAGGCATATATATGTAATGCCTGCACCAGGAAGCCCTTAATGGTCACACATTCCCACATGAGCTCATCTGACATCTGTACCTGTAATTTACACTGTGGTGCTAAGGACAGTATTAATGAGGGAGCAGGAATAAATAAAATTATGGGTGTAATATGGAGAAGAAATTTATATAATACTAGAGGCAAGGTGCACAAATTCGTGCATGGGTGGGATCCCTTGGCCTGGCCATGATTGGAATTGGGTGGGGGCAGGAAGCCAGCCAGGGAGAGGGACTGCAGGGGGTTGGCCAGCCGGAGGGAGGGACTGTGAGAGGTTGGCCAGCCACCCTCTCCATCAGGGCCAATCAGGGGGGCCAGCCAGCCGGGGAGAGGGACTGCGGGAGATTGGCTGGCCATGGGAGGTTGGCTGTGGGAGCATACTGACCACCAGGGGGCAACTCCTGTATTGAGCATCTGCTCCCTGGTGGCTAGTGCACGTCATAGCAACCCGTCATTTGGTCATTTGGTCATTCAGTTGTTCGGTTGCTTAGGCTTTGATATATATAGATATACAATCTATCTATACTATATCTAGGGCTATATAGGTGAGGCTCTCCTATAAAATAGAAATGTTGCTAAAATGCTTTAAATTAATAGAATTTACTGTGCAATTAGCAATTACTCCTCCTCCCTACCTCCAATGACTATTTACCATTTTCAAAGAAACTTTAAAAAAATGTTTGGTGAAGTTTTCACTTAATCAACACTCTTCAATTTTCCTGCTCATTGAGTAAATAAATACAGCAGTGTGTTAAAAGTATTCCCCTTTAAAAAGCTGTATAAAGTAAGTCATATTTACAGGCAAAACAAAATTCTAGTTTGTTGAGTAACAATTTTTGAAGATTATTTTATAACTGGCCTTTAAATATGACAACAGATTGGATAAGAAAAGGTGGGCATCCTTGAGGGCTGATTTCAAGGTGTACAATTGGTGTATAATTGGGATAAATGGTGGAGTTAATACAAAAGGGTGGGTTCTCTTTGGGAGCACCTGGTACCACCCAGCTTCTCAGCATTGGTCTTTGGCCAGAACAAATCAGATCTCCTTTACCTCCCTGAACGGACAACTCCTTCCCTGTTTTTCCAACATTGCCACGGGAACCGAGGGCACTATAGAGAAGTGAGGAGGGTATTCATGGACCTGTCTGGATCATAAAATGCCACTCAGTCTCAGAGTTCTACGATTCTTACACCTGAAACAGACCCTGATACTTTAGAAAACCCAAGATTCCCCCTGTGTTATATAATAGACTAATCCTCTTGAATAGTCAAATCTTCCCTCTTCATAAAGGCCCAGGTCACCTTAGCCTCACTATAGTGCTCTCAATGACCACATATTTCCACCTGAGCTCTTCTGGCTCAATACATAACACTACACTATGGTGCTAAGGACATCAGCATTAATGATGCGGGAGTAGGAAAAGAAAGATAAAATCACGGGTATAATATAATAAAAATTATGTTGTCATGGTATGTTATGTTGTGTGGAGAAAACAGAAAAACAGAAATTTAGACATGAAATGAGTAAGATTACTAGTACATGTTAATAGACTGTGCAAACCAGAGAAATTGGGTGGACCAAGGACAATGCTCCAGAGACAAGTTGAAAAGAGAATGTGTTAAAAAGAAGTTGAATTATGGCACACATATCTGTGGAGATGACAGAAATATTAAGCTATTGGGTTGGAAAATATCAAAGACAGTATGTTACTGGGGATACAAAGTATTGGTATTGGCAACAAATGAGGTTTCAAATCTGGTTTGGGTTCAAGCCATTCTGCATATTCTCTAAGATATGCTAAAACCAAGGCCATTTGATGACTTACATTGGGCATCATTATCTCACATGTATCTTAGATGTCCCATTTAGATTGGGTAGGGGATCTAATCTAAATGGGACATCTTAGAGATGAACCAGACTCAGCTTACTGAGGATGTTCAATAAATACTTATTTTTAGGTTCCCTCAGTACTTCCTGAGAGGTAAGTAGGAATACTCATAGTTACTTTAATTTCAGAACTGCATTTATACACAACACCACACACAACATGCATATGCAAACATACCTGCACTATATAAATAAATGGCTTTCTAACAGTCATCCACTGTTGGCATAACTAATTTGGGTGGTCACTCAAGTCTCAACTCCTGGAGAGTTATTTCCAGCATACTAATAATATTCCCAGCATGAGAACACTCTTTTCAGATCACACCAAAGTAGGATAAGGTAAGAACTGCATCCAGAACCGACATTTTAAAAATAGCATAAATGTAGCCTTCAAACACAAACATGGATTGAACATGTAGAAGGAAGGTACCATATTCACTTATGATCATGGTTTAGGTCATCTAATCTTGAGATGGCTGAATTGAGAGAATATTATATTGTTATGATGATAAAAATCTTCCTGTGGTGTGAAATATCTTAAGCCCCTCTGTCACATTTTTATAATAACTAGTTTCTATTGTAAATGAGGGTTTTATTAAGCCTCCCAGGAACACAAGGGACCCACAAATTAGCATGCTGTTTCCATTTCTGCCACTAGGTGGCCAGTAATAATCGCTGTGATACATCACTGAGGGGTGAATTCCATAGAATTGCAGACAACATTGGATGATTTCCCCGCTTTGATGTCTTGTGGCCTGAAAATCTAGTTTTACTTACCCTGATGACTTTATTCCTTCCTTCTATTCCATCTCTATTTCCCTTCCAGGTCAAAGTGCTTCTTAACCTACATGCCAGTCCCCAGGTATGTTTCATAAACCAAGAGGATACTTTTCTTACAGCTAAGCCAAGTAACTTGTCAGGAACTGTCATGTGTTCTTACTTCTACAAGAGCTTGGGACTCATGGGAGCCTCGGGATGTTCCCTAAGTGAGCCACCATTACGCAGGGACCTCTCTCCCCACATTATCTTCAAAGTCTCTTCCTCATCTGCCTGTCAAACATCCCCCATGCTTCCCTCCCCAGCCCCTTCCCCATCTTCATCATGAAAAGGCTCAGCAGCCTGTAACAAATGCTTATCAAGACTTACGGTCTTCTAATTAATTCCTGGTAATGCTATTTCTTATACCAATTAAGTCCTGGGGAACCAACCAGATCCTGTCAAGGCCAGCTCTTTGCAGAGGAAAAGACTTCCATGCAGGGAGCAGTTATAGGGCCTTAACTGCTCAAACCTCTGTCAACCCCCTCCTCGCCTGCCACGTGGCCATGATACCTTGCTCTGGGGCCTTGGATGATCTTGAGTAATGCCACTTCCTGAAGTCCCACAGTTAAAATGGAATTAGTTTCCAAATGCTCTCTGTGAGCATGCACTGCTACACCCCAGGAAGAGGGGCGGAGTGGGGCAGGGCCTAGGAGCTCTTGGCTCTGGATGAGCCTCTGCTCATCCCAGGCAGTGCATCCTTAAAAGGTACTGGCACCGAGATGTCAGTTTAAGAGATAGCCCAGGAGAGTAGCTATGGGGGGAATGGGGGAGGGGGCAAGAAAAAGGGATGAGGAATTAGAGAGCAGGCCAGGACCCAGAACAACTGCCAGCAATGATATCCAGACACACTGCCAGGGGGCAGGACACAGCAGCCTGAGATGAAGGGCAGGTCAAAGGCCACCAGGACCCACCAGCGTTTGGCCCAGGAATCTTCACAAGACTGTCCCCTTTCCTTTTCCTACTTCATTTCACAATCTACGATGCACATTCAGGAAAGCATTCTGAGAATGCATCTCTCTGATAAATCAACACAGACCCTTAGGACCTCATGGTTGGAGGTGCTATTCAAAGTCTTCTTTCCCAAACCTGAGACATAGAGGGCCTGTCACTGGCAAAGTCCACCCCATCTCCCTTTACCATTGAGGAAACTTCCATCGTGAAGGGCAGGCCTACTTGGAAGTTGACAGCAACAACACAAAGGAACAAGGCTGCCTCTCCCGCTAGCATCTCCCAACACCACTGAGAAAGCACACAAGATCCGGCCTTCACATTTTTCTAAAATGATATGTTTGAAAGAAAGCACACTCAAATCCCCAGTAAAATTACCGGCATGAAGTAACATATCCACAGTCACCACCCTGGATTAAGCAGGGCTGGGATCAGAGTCTCCATGCCCTTGATGCAATCATATAGGATATTTATTCTTTTGTATGACTTATGACAAACACACATCTCTGTGGCCGTGTTCCCTGATCCGAGGATTAGATTACATGGACTGAAAATGGGATGGGATCCTTGAAAATCCAGGGTAATATTAGCTATTGAAATGGCACAAAAGTAAAACGTGCCTTTCTTTCTACATGCTCCTGCTGTCCCTCTTAAAGCAGAGTCTCGGGAAAAGTCCCTTCTCTCTGTGTAGTGATAAACTCTGCAAGGTATACAAATTGGTGCTGGATCACATGTAGTAGTAAGGAGATCCTACCATTTGGGTTTCTCTATCTCCAATTAGCCACATTTTAAAAATGTTTATTTTAAGTAATGAGCCCAGGAAAACTCTACTTCACTTTTAATGAGTTTCAGACCTAAAAACCTAAGGCTTTTGACAAACGAATACAAGCAAGTTCAGGCCCATGTGTGCAAATAGAGGTGGTAATCTACAGACTTGCTTTCCTGTGTTTTTAGAGACTTGCCAGTTGTTCACCTACTCCATTTCCCTTTGTCCTGAACACACAGGTAGATTACATTTCCCAGCATCCCTTAAATTAACTGTCAGTGACTGGGCTCTTATTTGTACATAGAACAGAGAGGATTACAAGGCACAGAGGAGGGAGAAGACACAAGATGGAAAGAGGCTGGATAGCAGCATGACTGTGTGGAAGAGATCATTAACCTCCCATACTGCAGTCCGCCCCCTGACTTGACCACTAATCTCAGCTGCCTTGAGACTTTGAAAGCAAGATCCAGAAAGAGAGTTTGTTAACTATCGATGACAATAGAAGCAGAGTCACAGAAAGCCACTGATTTGCATTAGTAATGCAACTCTACTAATGTGGGAGGGGTGACAAAGAGACCTACCACCCAGGTGTCTTGGTTCCTCACAAGAATATGGTGCCTGGAACCAATTCCAGCATGTAATAATTACAAGAGTTCCATCAAAAGATTGATGGGACTTGGGTGGCTCAACAAGGGTGAGCCACACATGTAATTTACCTGTTGGAAATGGCTAAACAGCACTTCCCCCAAACCTGAATAGGATTGTTAACTGCCAGACAGCTCAGGGCATTTTATTGCCTCCAGTTGGCCAAACACCTGAACAGCTGTAGGCTATTCCCCAAACTGACAATGCTTCTGTACCCTTTGATCCCTTACCCTTTGAAGTGTATATTTCCACCTTGCCTAGGGACAAATTGTGTTATAATAAAAGCATGGGGTCCTATACAAGGAAAGAGTCTTTAGCTCCTTCAGCTGGAGATCCTCTGACCCCCAATGCCTTTCAAAATTATCTTTCGTCCTTGGACTCCTTCTTAATCATCTACTCATCAGCCCCTTTCTCCAGAATGCAGAACCTTTGTAAGGCTGGGAAAAGAACCCTGGCATTATGGTGCCTGAACGAGGGACACCAATAATATGGTTTTTTGCTTTTCCTTGATACAGTGAGCGTTCTTTCTCTGTTCTCATGAGGTTCAGGCAAATGGGAGTGATCCCAATCTTCCTACCATAAACCTCAATTATCTGAGTAAACCTGAGTGAGCCTATGCATCCTACAATCAAAGGACTCTCCAACTAGTGCAAATAAGCCAATAGCCAGCCGCTGCTGTATCTGCTCCACTCAGGAATCACAAGGCTGCACACTTGGCCTGTGCTGGCTTCCACTACAGGGATTGATAGTTTCTCAAGAGCAGAAATACCTGCTCCAATACTTTGAAAAGTTTCCTGGAGTTGTTAGTACAGTATTGGGCTCTCTGCTTACACAAGATTGCATTGTTATTTCTAGGGTTTATGGTTCTCAGGGTTAATTACTGCAATCCTTCTTTTACAGAAAGAAGTGTGCTATGCTTAGCTCTATGTATCAAATAAGTTTGCTTTCATGTGTGCAGATTTGGGTACTTACAATATTACTAATAATAATAGCACAAATGAGCCTTGAAAAAATAGTATTGAACTTAAAGAGGGTTAATAATCTTTAGCATCCCTGTGAATTCTGAATTTTAATAAATCTAAGAGTTAGGCTTGGAACTAGACATAACACATACCGATTAATCTAGTACTTACTTTAATAACAGATTTTATAAACAAGTGATTAGATGGCACTTGGGTCAAAACAGTCACCACCTTTTTCTGTAATTAAAGTATTATCATAATATGGCCACACCCATTTATATATTATTGTCTATGGCTATTTTACGGAAGAGTTGAGAAGTTGTGGCAGAAACTGGCTCACAAAGCAGAAACTATTTATTATCTGTCCCTTTACAGAAAAAAAAAAATTGCTAACTCCTGGAATGGAGAAAATATTACACTAACCATTTCCCTATCTTCATAAAATGGACCATCACGATTTCCTCTTCTTTCATTCCTGTTATTTCTACTGTGGCCCAGATACTCAGTCCTTCTCCTCTAGCTGATGGCAAGAGACCTCAATACATCACCTATCAACCATTCCTCACCCTCTTGCCTGAGCCATTGCCCATGGTCATATCCTCCATATGACTCCGATCCGCTAAGCCATTCTCAATAGCATCAATCCAAGTTTCAGGATGACATGATCTCCACTTTTAACTTTAAGAGATCATCAGAAAAAGAAAGAACCCTTCCTAGAGGAAGATTACAAAATGGAAGGTAGGTTATTGACCCTAATGACTAAAGCGTTTTCCCTGGAAGCCCAAAGAGAAAGGATGGGGGTGGGAGGAAGAACACTAAAACCTTCAGAACATTTACATCCTGTATATGTAATATTTCCTTTAAGGCACAGTCAGACCTTTTATATCATTTACTTGGGCGTGGGGGTGGAAGAAGATTATACAAATCCTCTGAAATAAGGTAGTGATACTGTACAACACATGTTTTATTTATCACTTCTGAAGCAACTTCAAAGAGAGAAAGAATCCTGTGTAGCCCCCTACAAGGTTATTAACACTGCTTCAAGGTTATTAAGCCACAATCTAGTCGTTATTGCCTCGGTGAGTGAGGATGCCATTCTGCTCCTGCCCAGAGGAGTGTCCTAAAGGTGTTATTGCCCCTGGTTGCACAGCTATTTCTCCATGGCTGTGCTTTCCAAATCTGACTGCTCAGTGAAATCACTCATAAAGAGATGCTTTCTCTAGTAAAGTATGATAGTATTAGCTCAAATCCATGTCAATATAATTAAGTTTCAGTCTGTCTGTCATATCACAGATAATGGCTGAGTGGATTTTCATTAAATTTGGAGGCTATGTGTCATATGCTAAAATTAATTTGGGGGGCTCGGGGGGTGTCACTGCAAGGATAAAATGCAGTTATTCATCAGAGCAGCTGCACGGAGGGAAGATGGGAGGTCTGGAAGTTTCTTGATCAGAAGAGACGGGCTTTTCAGTGGGGTTGCTTCTCCAAGTGGCACCTCTACGCAGGAGTGCCCTGCTGTGCAGACCTGTAGATATTCATCCAAAGGTAATTCATCATTGTAGTGATACAGCCCAGGCCGGCAGGTCCTGGATGATTTAAAGAAGGTGCTCTGTATCAATAGCTAAGTAAATAGACCTCTGGATATTACCCGTTTAACCTTCTTTGTTTTCAGTCCGGTGGTTTGTAACCCATTTAATTTTTGTCAAGGATGTTAAAAAGCAGCTCAACAGTAATTGTCTTTTCTCTGATATATGAGAGGCAATGGTCACAAAATGTTTTAGGAATAAAGTAGATGAATTGGTCTTTCTTGGTCACTTAACCAGCAAGTGAAATGAAACACACACACACACACACACACACACACACACACACACACACACACACACACAGAAAGATTATAAAGTTAGGGAATCTGGGCTGACTCCCAACTTGCTACAAATCAGCTTCAGTTAACCTTTTTCATCTTCACTTGTATCATCTACAAACTGGGGTGGAAACAACCTCTGCTTGTCTCAATCAAGGTTCTTTGGCCAGAGGAAATAGAACCCCTTCAGTGCTATCTAAGGACAGCACGCACCCAAAGGCAGGAAGTTAGGGCTGGGGGCCATGTGAGACCAGGACTAGTCAGCGGGAGGATTGGAAGACAAAGCTGAGGTGGGCTCTGGTTTTCAACTCTAGTGGCTCCAGTTCTCTGTCTCTGACGTTCTCTACTGCCTACACGTGTGAACTTCACCTTCAGGCTAACAACAAAATAGTTTGTAACCGTGGATGACAATATCCAGAAAAAGACAGAAACAGTTTTTCTTCCAGCTTTCTCCCAAGAGAGAGAGAACACGTTGCCCAAATACCCAGAAAACTTTCCCTTCTTGGTATGTGATTTTCCAAATTAGAATAGGTGCTCATTCACGGATCATTCCATGTGATCAGAAATGAATGAACGGCAAAAATTGATTGGTTTATACCTGGATTTCTAGACCCGCCCAGGCATCTAGGGTATGGAAATGGATGACATGGAAAATCCCACAATGCCCATTACACCCACGGGATGATGAAAAACCACCCATGATCCTCATGCATCCGATTCCTCTTATAATTGTAATACAGAAAATTCCATTTGTTTAGAAAAGGAGGGAGCAATATTTCAAAAATCATCCTTTCCCACTGATTATATGTGTGGGATTCCTTTAGCGTGGAATAAATACTGTCCATCTACTCTCAGAAAATAGGGTTGGACATTTGTATTTAAAATGTGTGCACACGAATTACTAATGACTGACATAATTCAGGAGTTCAGATTTGCTGTGACGTATGAGAGAGAGCATGGAAGGAGGATAAAGTTCTACACTCAGGACTAGTGCAATCACAAGTGACTAAGCAGCACACAAGCCCCAAATAGTGATGCTACCTAAGCAATTCAACCCTTACCTTCAACACTACTTGGGCTGTGGCCAGCTTTACCCCCTATTTGGCCCGTGTGTCCCTTTCTCCTAACAATCATTGGTGTGCAGTGAACAATGACTCTGACAGCGATTTCAGAATCCCTTGTAACAAGCTCTCCCAACCAGCTTGGGCATCTTCTTTGTGACATCAAAATGAGGCAGCAATTCAATAACAAGTTAAAGGGGTGTCAGGGGAGGGGTCAGGCCCATTGGACCACAATCTAAGGGAAATGATGGCCATGACATTGGCTAATGACATAATCTTCCTGAACACTGGTCTTGACGTGTGCATTCCTGGGAAGATTGACCAAGTTTAGTCCTGACAGGCAGAGAAGCAGCTTGGCCTGTTGGGGACTCAAATGCACGGTGTCTGTACTGACCACCAAACCACCAAGCTACATAGCCAAAGGCATATATGGGGGCGTCAAAGCTCCCTGGGCAACTTTTCTTTCCCCAAGTTTTTCCAGATTACCAGTGTCTAGACCACATGAGAAGTTAATAAAGCAGATAGTTATTCTCCACTGCGGTCCTGTCACAGACGCTCTGTCTTTGGGCTTTTGTCCTCATGCATCAGTAAACTGCCAAACACCCAAGTACTTCCTAGGTCTCGCAGGCAAGTCATAAATGTCATCTTCGCTATGTTTCTTCATCAATCAATCCTGCCCACATCTGTAGCCCAGTGAGGGGTGGGGGGTGCTCTGTGGAAGAGCGGAGGGGGGAGGGGTTGCCCTGTGCACGTGACGAGTGCCCTGCAAGGTTCAGGGCTCATCAGCACCAGAGGCAAGATTTGGGCTTATTCACGTCCACAGACAGAAGGAGCTGTCAGCAAAGGCACAAGGCGGCTGCTGTCTGTGCTCTCCCCGTGAAGGATGCATACCTGACATCAGGAGTCAGTGCCGTCACAGGCGAGGCAAGCCCATGATATCAGGAGCCAGGCCAAATGGGGGCAAGCTTCCAGTGCTTCATTTATAAAACGGCCTTAAGAGCACCCCCATGATAGTGCTGTGTGCGGACAAATGGAGACAGAAGCCACACTGGAAATTCCTCATTCAGCATCTGACATCCGGGAAATATACAGAAAAGCAGCACTACTTATAATTTTGATGAATAATGCCTAAAGTGTCTCTCCTTGAAAACACAGGCCGTGACAATTCACCCAGAGCTGTGGAATTAACCTCATTTGTATCAATTAAGTGATAAGAAATAATAAATGGATCCTTGAGAGGAGGCTTGGGATAGATGACCCCTGTCTTCAGACATGCCATGTCACCTGAAAAGGGGGGTGACATTGGACAGCTCTGCATGAACGTGACAGGGAATCTCCTAAAGGCGTTCTTAACCCAAGTTTAACATCCACGATAACATACCCTCGCTCCCATGCGCAGGACCTTTCCAGGCTGGTTTTACAGAAATGCAATAAAGGGGAAGTAGGGTGGGCATGGGACAGCAGAACCAATGAACATCCTCCTGGAGCTGAGTGGAGGAGGGATGTGAGAGAGAAGGAGACGTTTCCATATCACATATTTTAATTACTTATCTGGAGTTCAGGTCACTCTGCTCACCAGGGTCATGATGTATCTTGGGGAAGTTTATTATCAGGACTTCTCATCAAGCCTTTCCCATCCACACAGGCCCCCAAATTCAAGCCCAAGATGGAGAGAGACATGAGGTAAACTGAGGCAGGGGAAGCATGGCTGCTGCATGATCCCAGAAGGCCCATTCTAACCAGAGCCCATGTGAACAGTCTCCCCATTGAATTTGATCTGGGAGAACACATAACATTCACAAGCAGAGGTCCTGGAAATTGTGGTTGGTACTGCAAGTCCCCTGTGCCAGCGTGGGGCCTGCCACTAATAAACACATCTAGACAACCAGTATCCCAAGCTTCCGGGCAGCGGTGGGTGTGACTTTGAACCTCAGTAAATACTGTGAAGACCAGCCATCATAGGGAACGGCCTATGGCCTCTCCAGAGAGTTCTGGTCTCATCATGCCCTTTGCCTTTCTCGTGAAGTCATGGTTATATCTATTTGTCTGGTTGGATACAGAGTGAAACCACAGGCCCACGGAGGGAGACCAAGTGCAACTAACTGGAGGAGTGGTTTGTCTTTAACGCCAGCCACCCAAGGACGTTCCATTAGCTGAAGCCACCGAAGGCCATCATAAGGGTGGAATGTCTTGACCCTCATTTCATAATGGATGTCACAGATGGTAAAGATTATTCAACTTTTTGAGGGACTTAATGTTGGGGATGATCAATTAAAAAGCATGATACAGAAAAAAATTCATCCCATAGGAAAAGGATAATATACATTCTTTCTGAATCGAGGTCAAGAATAATTATTAGAATCTAATCAGTATTGTTGTTGTTGTTGTTAAGGCTATCGCTTAAAAACAATGGGAACCCACCATCAGACAAACATGAGGAGTACATCCAGAGGAAATTGAAACTGATTCTGTTCTAACTTACACTAGGATCGACTAATTTCATTTTGTAGGGTCCCATTGCTTTGACACATGGCTGAATGAGATACAAAGCAACTATTTTAATAAAATCTAATTCTACAGGGAAAAAAGGCCATCATCATCCTAGATTTATGCCTCAGTTAGTGAGAGAATAAGTCTGACAGAGCCATTATATGTTATTCTGTATACATAGCCGTTTTCATTGAAGTTACTTCAAGATGTTTTCCTACCATAGCAATGGAAATTTTTTTAAAATTAAAAATAGGGAATTGCTGCTATAAAACATATACATCGCAAAGGACTCATATTCTGCATTTTTCTTAAACCACTTACCATAAAGCCTTCATTTTTTATGACCAACTTGGTGCTGATTTCATGATTTGCAGCCAGAAACAACTGATTTCACAGCATCAGTCAGTCATGAATCTTAAGAACCTAAATTCTGATTCTTAAAGCAGTGCCCAGAGACACAAATGAGATTTCTCTCCACAAAGTGGGACTCGTGTTTGCAGCTTTGATTAAAAGGAACAAAGTTGAGAAATTGGCAACCGTGTCCTCCTTTTCTACTGTTTAGGGAAAAGTTTAAAAATTTTTTTCCAACTGTAAGCCATGATGAGGATGGAGCTCTGGAGTGGACCTGCTCAAACACTGTCCCGGGGCCAGGACACATACTCCTGAGGAGAAGGGTGGCCCTGCCCTCTTTCGGGAAAGCCAACATCCATTTCATGGTGCTGCTCCCTTTAAGAAAGATACTGACGCACTAGACTAGGGTCCATGTGTTAGTACTCAGGAAGGTGAAGGGTGTGGGGATTCTGATGAGGAGGAGGATTGAATTAATGCAGGCTATTCACTCTGCATTGGAGTGGGGTTTAGAAGGTGAGGATGACCTTTCTGTCTTCAGAGCTCTCACTTCAAAAAGGAGAATTTGATTCATCTGTGGCAGCCAGAAGGTTGTGAAGAAAAGTGTTTTGCAATTGAGAATGATTACCTGAATGATGAGGTTTAATGGTATAGGGACTACGAAGTAGGCCAGTGGTAGCATTAATAAACACAGATGTGGTGGCCTGAACCCGGGGAGGCCAGAGAGGAGCACAGGGTGAAGAGATGGAAACCATGAGTGTGCAGACATCATTCCAGATGCTCAGACTGAAGCGGGAGAGCCTCGCCCCAGGCCAGAGGACACCATGGAGGACATACTCTAGAAATGATGGATGAGAGGTGAAAAAGGGTGGGTACATGCCGAAACCGGTTTGGCTCAGTGGATAGAGCGTCGGTCTGCGGACTGAAAGGTCCCAGGTTTGATTCCGGTCAAGGGCATGTACATTGGTTGCGGGCACATCCCCGGTGGGGGGTGTGCAGGAGGCAGCTGGTCAATGTATCTCTCTCATCGATGTTTCTAGCTCTCTATCCCTCTCCCTTTCTCTCTGTGAAAAATCAATAAAAATATATTTAAAAAAATAAAAATAAATAAAGGGTGGGTACATATGCAGACAAGATGGTTGGTATAAATTAACAGGGAATGAGGTGGGTGGCATCTCCGAGGGGCAGAGAGGCAGCAAAGAGTTGAGACTGTCCTGTCTTCTGAATTCTTTATCATGTCAGCAAGGGCCCTGAGCTCTAGGGACATAAGAGCAATTTAAGTTTTATAGCAAGAGGATGAGGACAAGGCATGGATGTGAGAAGGTAAAGCTGGTGCTCTGGCTTGAGGGCTGGGGCAACCAAGAGGCCCTCTCAGAGCATTGCATGCCTATGGCAGAATAGGCACCGGCACTAGTGGACTGCATTCCACTCACTTCCTTTGTATCAACTCTCTCATCAAGCAATAACAACACCCAGGTGTGACATCTATGATTACCTTGAGTCTAGAAAATCATAATGCTGGGAATGCTGGGATAATGTCTCTTTCTAAGATTGCAAGTCACATCCAAATCCACAGGGATATGCATTGATTCACATACTTTTTGGATTCTCCAAACCAGATGAGGGCCCAGCTCATTCTGTGGAAAGCAGAGTTGCTTTCAGGAGCTACTCTAAGTAGCAGTCACATTCCCTTTCCAACAGGCAGCCTGCACAGTTATTGATTTATTCTGAACATTCTGTAACATGGCTATTCAAACAGACTATATTGGGAGAAAAGTAGGTAAAAATGGGGCAAGTCACCATGCCAACAATTATCTCTTGGCTTTCTGACGTTGGCCTGTGACTTGACTAAGTGCTCTTTCCCCCAAACAAAGAGACAAAAATGCAGAAATGAACACTACTCAAAGAAAACCTAAGTTACATCCTGAGAAGCACCAACTTCAACCTGTCTGATCTTTCCGTTACACTGGACAGACGGTAGAATTTACACACTCAATCGACGGACAGTAAGATGGCCAATATTGGCATTTGAATTCCAGAATTTAGAAAAACAGAAATTAGAAATAGCTGTATAAGTGTAAGTTATTGAGGTTTTCCTGAATACAATTCTAATCCAAACCAGCCTATTTCACTCCCAAAGTGTTGGGAGGACTCAGCCTAGATAGAATCACCAGAGAAGCAACCTCATTCTAGTTTTTCAAATTTCAACACCTATTTACTAAAATAACAACTAAACCACCACCACCACCACAACAACAACAACAACACACACACACATTCAGAGAAGGTCATGTGATAGGATTTGAGATTTAGGCATAAAGTCACTGCCTGATAGAGAATGTGTTACAGATACTAAGAGATGGCATGTACTGCCTCTCCACCTTTTTCACATGGCCTTAATCCAGCCAGCTCCCTGGGGTTTACCCTCCAGCTCAGCAATTTACTCGCAGTGACAGCACGAAGCAGCAGGAAGAACTCAGGCCTGGGTTTGGAGAACCAGAGCCCTAGTTCTATCTCTGCAGCTCACTAGTCACTGCATCCTGAGGGGTTCAGGTTGCTTCAGCCTAATTTTTAGGATCTGAGTCTCTTAGAAGTAATATTTGAGTCATAACCTTGTCTTTTCACTTAGAAATAACATTTTCAAATATAGTAAGGTCAACAACAAATTTAATATCTAAATAATAAATAAGGAAGCTATGTTTGGGATGGGGCAACATAAGTGGCTGATGAATAATAAAGGGATCATATGAAATCAGACAGACTAAGATCACTATAAGTTGGATTTATTGTTAAGGTGAGATTTGTTTTGCATATAAATATAATTTGGGATACCGAAGGCAGAGGTAAAATTAATTAAAAAAAAGAAATCCAGGTCAAGATGATTTGGGGGGATTGGTGTACGTGTGGCTTTTGTCATCAATGCTTTTTTTCTGCCTCCTTTCTCCCCACATATTGTCCAAGTGGCAAATGTACCAAGTGTTTGAATTCAGGCAATGGAGAGTGCCTGCCACTGGTTTGCTCTCCCAGATTGTGAAGTGCCTGAGGCAGGCGAGGTGGCAATAGTGGGAAATGCAAAGCCTTCCAGGAGTCTGAGCACCAAAGGAAGTAAACCTTCTCTATGGCTTTATGATAAGGCGACTTGGATAAAAAGCCTACCTCCTTCAATTTAAAGGCTTACAACTGGAGGTCATTAAACCTGCATGAATAAATTCCAGAAGTTAAAAACCTATAAAAATCAGTCTAGCAAAAGAATCTGTTTTGCACACACTTTGACCATTAATCTGAATGCTCTTTAGCTGTCCAATACCACTTGACTCTCTCCTCTCCTCCTCCTCCTCTTCCTTCTTCGCTTTGTTCCTTCTTATCTTCTTGTCCCTTCCCCTCCCCCTCCTCCTTCTTTTGTCTTTCCTTTTCTCTTCTCCTCCCTTCTCTTCTCCTCCCTTCTCTTCTCCTCCCTTCTCTTCTCTTCTCTTCTCTTCTCTTCTCTTCTCTTCTCTTCTCTTCTCTTCTCTTCTCTTCTCTTCTCTTCTCCTCTTTCTTCTCCTTCTTCTTCTTTTCAAGCTCAGGAGGCTTATAAGATATCTAGGACAAGGAGAGTCAAACCAGAGTAGTGCAGTGTCTGATCCATGTCACCCGTTCTTTCATGAAATGTTTAATGATTCAGGGGAAAAGGTACAGATGGAAGAAAGGAAGCTGAATGCTAGCAAATTAATCTAGTGGGAATGAGTGGCATATAGAAGAAGAGGTTCATACTCAGTCTGTGTTTCCTAACACAGTCACTGGATTGGTAAATAGTCATCTTTCACTTATCCAGTCCTAGGATACAGGATCCCATGAGGGTTGGCAGAATTGTAAGCCCCAATTTGGGGCAAGAATTTTAAGAATCTGCCTTCTAATTTGCAAGCTGGCCTGAGATCACCATGCCAGGACCACTATGCAACCCTTTACAGCAGAAGAAAGCAAATTGGAGTCCTAGGACAAACAGCCGAAAGTCTACCAGTTCCTCCTACAATAATGGGGAATTGTGCAAATGTTCTAGTGGGCCATTAAGTTCAAGACATCTTTAAAGGTAATGGAGCCCTAAAAAATAAACAGTCTGTAAGGAAGAAGACTCAATAGAGGAGAAGAGTAAAGAGGACAAACTACTCTGTAATCACTGGTGTCTTACAATAATAATAGGCAATATTGTATAATTTCTTCATAATCATAAAATAATAGAGCATCATAGAGTTGATGTCGCCTCAGATTTGATGAAATACAGTTTAATGCTATTTTTGAAGACATCAAGGACTTTTTCTTAAGCCTGAGAAGGCTTCAGACTTTCTCCTATAGGGTCTACAGGTACCAGCAGAGTTGAAGAGGTAGGGTGGGGGTGCCAAGTAATTTCTCCTGAGACAATGTCTGTCTTGCAAGCTCACAGTTTTTTTGTGTTTATTTTTTTAATTTCTTTATTGATTGTGGTATTTTAACTTTAATTTTTCAGTTGTGGATCTTTATGGTGAGATTGATGCAAAGCAGCAGACTTTGGGGCCTTTGTCTACCTCAGCACCCCTGTGAGGGGGCTGGGAGGGGAAGAAAGAGAGGAAGGCTTCGGTCTAGAAATGCTGTCAGGCCTAGTCTAATAAACCTCCCATAGGAAGACTCAACCTCACAGTTAAGGTGGTCATTATATTCAATTGTATTAAAAGGGGGAGATGTATTTATTTTTATTTTGTTTCACTTTGAATAAAAGGGTCAAGGTTTAAAAAACTGCTTATGAAAACATAGGCATTCAGAACACAGTTCAAACTCCCTAGGCAGGCACTGAGCCTTCCAGGATGTTCTTTGTTCCCAAGTGATCACCTTTCTTTGATCTGGATCCTTTCTGGACCACAGAAGGCATTCTAACAGAACTTTTCACTAATGCTATTCTCTTTAACAAGAGATGAACATAACAATTATGTTCATCTTACCTTATAATAGACAAATATGCAAATTGACTGCACCTTCGCTACGCCCAAGCCACGCCCACCAACCAAGCCACGCCCACCAACCACGCCCACCAGGAAACCGTTGCAGGGATGTTGGGGTATGGCGGAGCCCAAGGCCGGGAAAGCCGCCCGAGGCTTTCCCGGCCTTGGGCACCAGCGGGGAGCCTGCACAGATCGCAGGAAACCACTGGGGGTCGGCTCCTGCGATCCCTAGCAGGGACGCTGGGTGCCGCGGAGCCCAAGGGCAGGAAAGCCTCGGGTGGAGGCTTTCCTGGCCTTGGGCACCAGCAGGGAGCCTGCATGGATTGCAGGAAACCACTGGGAGTCGGCTCCTGCGATCCTTAGTAGGGATGTTGGGTGCGGCGAGCCCAAGGCCACCGCCCGGGGCCAAGCCCCAACCCTGAAAGAAGGCAGAAGGCGGTGGCCACAGCCAAGGCCTGGGTCCCCGGTGCCGGCAGAAAACTGGTGCAGGCAGCCAGGTGAATGAAGGTCTATTGCACGAATCTTCATGCAAACAGGCTACTAGTCTCTTCATAATTGCAAAAATCTCAATGATGTCCATTTTTCTTTCTTCTTTTTGTTCAGTTACTTGGTGTGACAGTGTTCATCTTTTTAAGTACATTTTTCCTGTCACCTTTCCAATGGCAACACCTTTTGATCCTCCAAGCTGGTCATAATCTTTGCCACCTATGAAAATCAACGGAGAAAGAACATACTTCCCCAACTCTCTTACAGCATTTATCTAAATTGTGTTGCAATCACTTATGTACCTGCTATCTCCCCTACTAAACTGTAGTAACCTGAGACAAAGGGTCTTTTTTTTTTTTTTTTTTTTTTGGCATCCTTACAGGGAAGACATCTTACCTTAGGTCAAAGTCATGCCTGGGCCTTTCTGATAGAGTATGGAGAAGGGTCTGACAGCACTCTCCTTGCAAAAGGAGCTGGTCAGAGATTCCTCAGCAAGAACCCATTCTGAGGGAAGACATTCAGACAGAGCACCTGATCTCAGTTAGAAAGCCATAGGCCTTGAAACAGAGCAGCAGTTCTACACTGAGTGAGCTTTCCCACCCCAGGAACTTGGTTCACAGTTACATGGCCTGGTGGGTTATTACAAAAACAGAAAGATGCTGTTACTAACAATCCCATAAGATGCCAATATTAGATATGCACATGAAAAACTACTTTTGATGAGAGAGTGTATCAAGAGATGCAACAAACATGGAATAAACCACTAGAAGGTGTGACTGAAGCATTCAGAACGCTGGGAGGGAAACATGGTTGGTGCCATGTGAAAGCTGGTGTATCTTCTATGATTTGCAAGCCTGAGTGTTAGACCTCTTAAAGGCATCAAAAATATTTGCTATGATTTCAAGGGGTTGGGAAGGTAGGAACATTGTGAATTTTTGGCCTGGTGTGGGGCATAGACTGATGCTTTAGTATCTTCATGTCAGAATAGAGGACAGAGTTCAACTTTTACAAATATTTTCGAAAGAAAGACTTCAGCATGTACCTTCAGAATTACTGCAGTTAAAAAACTAAAACAAGGTATTAAGTTGGTGCAACTATGGAGGCTGTTTGTTGTTGTTGTTTTGGTTTTAACTTAATGTACTGTGAGGCAAGGAATAAACATACATCTGGTATACCATAAAAATGTGAACAGATGATCTAGAATGCAGAGTAATTAAAAATAATGCTGCCTTGAGGAACCTATCTTGAAGTGGCTACATGGAGAGAAAATGGAGGGATTTAATAAAAAACAGTGCTGATTAAGAAATTAGAGGGCTAGATTATGATAGACACTTAAAAGATTGAGGTTTTGTCATAAACTTAATCTTAAGTACAATGTATATATATTTCCTATTAATTAAACCTTTCTAAATCCAGGCATTCCAAATACAGAATGAATGAAGGTGAAGAAAGTATAGAAGTTGATTCTTCAGAATAGTAAGTTTAATTAAGAATATAGGTGGGTGAATGTGTTGCTGAGTAGTTTTGACTCAGAGTAGTATCTCGAGCTTCATATTAGGTGGTATATTTTTAAAACACAAGTAACATAAAATAAAAATTGTGATCCTTGCTTAGCTAACTCATGGGGCTTCAATTAGGGAGAATTGAATGAGAAAATGTAAGTAAAATTTCCTTTAAAATCACTAAAGACAATAGGAATATTTTATATCCACATTAATAGTGCCTAAAATCCAGTAGGTTCTCAATAATTTGGTTGACTTGAATAGCTATAGCTAAAAAATAGCTACAGCTAAATCTGTTCTTACTGTGCATATCATGGGATACTGAACAAAGTTTATTGCATAGAATTATTGCACTTAAATATGGCATTGCAGGGATTTATGCTCAAAATTGTACTGTAGCAGATGTCTCAGGTTGCTTTGTAAGTCAGTCAAGGTTCAATCTTGGCTGTAATTTTTTTTTTAGCTCCTGAAAATGGATTTCACTATCTGCACTATGTATTAATTACCACTGAGCCAAGCTACCCAAGTGCAGTATATATAAGGGATCATATTTTGGGCTGTAGATCCTTAGCATATTATTCTACTTAATATCAAATTGAGGTTTCAATGTGTGTAACCATCCATTACTAAATTACACAATTAAATAGTTTTACTCTGTATTATCCTATACCTCAAGTGATTCCAAGCATTAATGAATGAAATTGTAGTATTAATTCAATGAGACTAATTACTCTTAAGAATAGGGTGTCCCAAAAAATGTACATACACTTTGAATACTTATTAATTCCAATGGGTTATATCTGAAAAGAAAGAAACATTAATTGAACAATCAGCTGTTAAATGTGTATACATTTTTGGGGGACACCTTGTATACTTTCACCTTGTCAAATGGAGAGAAAGTTGAGTACATAAGGAAGCTCTTTTTATTGAGTCCTTACTACGTGCCAGGCTCTGGGCTAGGGGCTACTCATGCATTATGTCTTTCAATGATCACAAGAACCCTATGTGTAAATACTATTACTATTCTCATTTTGCAGTTTGGAAAACTGAGCCTAAGAGAGGGTAAGGAATATGCTCAAGGTCATAGAGGTAATCATCTTGGTTAAATTCCAGACTCTTCTGATTCCAGAGCTCTTTCCCTCAACTCCTTGGTTGCACTCCCTATCTGTCCATCTTTGTCACCTTGGTTCATAAAAGATGTGTGCCCCAGGGCAAACCCTTTAAATACAGAAGGTCTGGTCTTTGTGTTAATCCCCAAACTGCTGTCAGTTAACATAAGATGGTGTCCGGAAGGCCTGTTCATTTCCCTCCAGGTGATGCAAGAGATTGCACACTTTTTCTAAAAATTGAGAGATAGCATCTCACCTTGTTGATTGGGTGCCCTTAGGGGCACAGGCAGAGACATGCCACCTTGTCTTTTTTCCCTTTGTAGCCCAAAGCAGTTCACCGTTCTGTGGGTAGAGCCAGACTGGTGTTGGGTGATAGAGTTTTCCACAGTTGATGGAAAGCGATATTGATATCAGGAAGTACTCAATGCCTCAACCTCCCACCCCTTCCAACTCCAGCCCAGAATTAGAAAAATGAAATAACTGCTTGGTGTTATATGTGACGTTTAGAAACAATTTGTTCTGAATTAAGTCATTGCAGGGTAAATGTAAACACTGTGAGATGGTAAGTCATAATGGATTATTAACCCGTTAAATGGTCTCATTAATACAAGAGATCCTTTTGCAACAGCTCCTGAAGGAAGCATTGCGGCCTACCCACAGAAGGTTTCAGCTGTGTTCTGGGGTGTGCTCTGCAAAGGGGATTCCAGTGTGCAGAAGGTCAAGTGGGCCAGCTCCTGCCACTTTCCCAATTGCAACCATAGCAGCTCTACTCTGCTCATAGCTTAGGCTCTGTATTTCATGTTGGGAAAAGCAAATTAACAACAACAACAAAAGAATTATAAAGTTTCTAAAAAATGAAAATCACAAGTGTAGTGGAGTGAGTGTGAAATTTGTATTCAGTAAGGTCTAGGGCAGTACCTAATACAAAAAATCATCATCTTTCCCTCAGAACAGGTTTGGATTTGGGCAGCAAGGAAGTAACATTTCTTGAAACCTACTGGGGGTCTGGTCCTGAGCCAGATCTTTAGTTTATTCCTCTGTGAGCAGACATTAGGCCCATTTTACAGATGACCAAAAAGCTCAGGGAGGTTAAATAATTGGCACAGAGTTACAAAGCTGTGCTGGGAACCAATTCCAACATGTCATAATTACAAGAGTTTCACCAAAAGGTTGGTAAAGCTTGGGCAGCTCAACAAGGGATGAGCCACATATGTGATTACCTGTTGGAACGGCTAAACGGCACTTCCCCCAAACCTGAATTTCTTAAATTCAAGCTCAGGGCATCTTAAATCTGCATGTTATTGCCTCCGGTTGCCCAAACACCTGAACAGCTGTAGGCTATTCCCCAAACTGACAATGCTTCTGTAAACCTTACCCTTGCCTTAGGACAAATTGTGTTAATAAATAGCACGGGGTCCTTAGACAAGGAGTAGTCTTTCAACTCATTTAGCTGAAGCTCCTTTGACCCCCAATGCCTTTCAAAATTATCTTTCGTCTTTGGACTCCTTCTTAATCTACGCATCAGCTCCTTTCTCCAGATTGCAGCACCCCTTTGTAAGGCTGGGACAAGAACCACAGCAAAGCTGATGAGTGAAAAAGTTGGGACTCAACTATGGCATCCCTGGTCCCTAAAGGACCTCATTGCCATCTGGAAGATACGGATGAAGTTATGGATTTGGAGACCAATGTAAGAGTGGGTACTTGAAGGCAGTAATCCAAGCTTTCCTTCTTGGTAATGTGTATGATCACAAGCCCTGTTGTTTTTGCTTACAAAACCACATAGAAATTGTCTATTTGGGTCACTATCATTTTGTGGGGCCACTAAAACATGGAAACAGTTCAGATTAAACCAGGCCTCCCAGAAATGTTTTTTTCTATTATGTCTGAAAAGGTATTCATTAGTATTGGTATTGGTATTAGTATTGGTATTAGTATTAGTATATTATTTATTATTTAAGCTGCTCTGTATGCCACAAAAAAATGTGTTCAAAAAAGCAATGAAGATTATTTTAAGTTGACATTAAAAATGGAAATTTCTGCAGTTATTTATACAACAGTCTCTATGTACCGATGAGATATTTCCAGGATGTATTATTTAACACATTGTAAAATAAAATATGTGGTTAGGATCCTATTAAAAATATTTATTTTCAGATGTTTTCTTGCATGGGAAAAAATCTGCCAAAAAAAGACACCAACCAGTCAATAGCAGTTCTCTTTGGAGATGAGGTTACTGGGGATACCTGTTTTCTAGATTTCATTTTTCTGTAACGTTTTAATTTTATACAATATGTATGGCAATACTTTTGGAGACAGTAAAAACAATAAAGACATGCATTTATTGTCTTACCCAGGTTGTTCCCTGAAGATTCTCTGATTAAAATAATCCACAGCATCAGAACATTTCTCTTTGTGCAGCCATGGATGTGAAATATTTTGAGATACGCTACAGACAATTTGACAATCTTGCTGATTTATTGCTGGGTGGGCTCTGACAAAAAGGGCTCCTTTAAGAATGAGATCTGAATATTGGCTATGGAGAAGATTCCAAAATAGCGTGGGCTGAATAAAAATAGCCTGAAAGGCTAGTTGTCAGTGAAACAGTTTCTGAATGATATTTTCATTCATCATAAAGACATTGTTGGTGTTTCCTGATGATGCCTCAGGCTTCCTCACTCCTTGCTACGATGCTTGTCATTTACTTTTAAAGTCCCTTCAGCAAAGACAATGAGATTTTGTGCGTGTTTGTTAGTTTAAGCCCCACTATGGCCTTAGTCAGGAATCCAACCAACCAGAGGTCACAAGCCCTCTCTATAGAAAGTCCTACACCAGAGTGGCCATTGTAAGGGTTTCTCTGAGCAATAGTTCAAGCAACATCGGGCTTCACATAATAAATATTAGAAATGGGTTTTTATTGGTAAAATTGCTGCCTTCATTAATGTGAAAATATTTGTGTTCAGCTTTATGGAATGGCTAAAATATGTCACAGACACTGCTCATAGCTGTAGAAACAACACAGCATATAGTTAGACCTGAGGCCTGGGTCCTTAGGAATTTCATCTGAGGTTCGAGCCCCTCATGCTTCTTTGCCAGACTGGGATGCAGAATTTCTGCATTCCCCTTCACCAAGAATCCCTCCCTCCTTTCTTACAGACATGGTATACAATAAATCTCTAAAAAAAGGGTTTGTTCGACATAAAGGACGAAGGATGAAAACTCATTTTAGTAAATTAAAAATACACAGGGTGGGAAAAGAGTAGGTTTATAGTTGTGAGTACACAAAACACAGGGTTTATTCTTGTATTATTATTTATTAGCTATTCTATTATATTCCATGCAAATAACTGTAAACTACTTTGCCACATCCTATATGTATATCTATATAGATATTAGATAGATAGAT
Organism: Ia io; assembly: GCA_025583905.1. Lineage (NCBI taxonomy): Eukaryota > Metazoa > Chordata > Mammalia > Chiroptera > Vespertilionidae > Ia > Ia io. The sequence goes on along the minus strand of JAJQQW010000011.1, from coordinate 62,043,545 downwards.
AGATAGATAGATAGATAGATAGATAGTTAGATAAAAATATCCCCCATTGATTTCTCATGGCTATTTCAGAAATAGTACTGTGCAGTAAAAAATAAAAATCCTTCACTTAACAAATGATAAAACTGAGCCTCGGAAACATTACATGCCTTTGCAAAGTCTCCCAGCAGATATGTACATGATGGAGCAAGAATCAGATCTTCAAATAGTAACATATTCCATTTAGCCCATGCTAACATACAGGATTCAAATCGCACTAACCCTCAGCGTGGGAATATTTCTCCCCAGTAAGGCTATGCATAAAGTCAAAGATTCCTTGGGGTCCACACAATAATGATGTTTCGACCGGGAATGGGAACAAAATAAATCTCTAAGAGTACACATTCTATTAGGAAAAATCCACGTCTTCATCTACATTGGCATGGTTGAAGATCTTTAGTTCCTTATGCCTCTACATTCTGTAATGCTGTGAGCACACACACACACAAAAAATAATAGATTGTACTATTATTAAGAAGAGTGTGCTGATAATTATGAAAAAAGGCAATGGTGAGTCAGATTATTATGGTAATTGTGAAAAGGAAACACTTAAAATGGATTACTGTGACCAGAAAGGTGAACAAAATATACTTCATTGTAATGTGAAAGGCTAGATCTAAAGCCACTTGATGATCTATAAAGTGCTTTATAAACGTTTTGAGTGCATTGTCTTGAATCAATTATACAAACTCCTAGTGCCTGCTATTACTCATACTCAAGATGTCAGAACTTTGGATTTTTAAACGAGCATTTCTCCTTTCCTAAAAGGTTGCAAAAGAAGCTTTAGTGGTGAGGAAATACCGCTGACACAAGAAACTATTTTCCCTTTGGAAGCGATCAGGGCCACCTGCTATTTGAGGGGGGCCTTCAGAAATCCAGGAAGATCTCTATAGCAGAGGTTTATCTTTCTGGGAAACTGCAAGAGTGACAAAGTCAATTAACACACAAAATGAAAATCGTGAGCATCAAGCACCAACCACAGGGATACAAACTGTTAACCATGTGTGGTCATTTGACTAAAATGTATTTCTGCAAAGATGAAAATTATATTCCAGTTTTTGGGGAAAGTATCCACCATAAATTATCCAACATCCTCACCTTCTGAAATAAAGCTCCTTGAATCTAAATAAGCCTTTATCTGATGACTCTAGCCCATCAATCACTATTAATACCAATCACTGTGCTCTTTAGCATTCAGGGGCAACCGTGGGAGCTATCAAGGTACTAAATATCTACGGCTATTTTTTATTCCAAGGGTCTACTTGTGTTTATAGAGTTTGTTAATTTGTTTTATAGGTTTAGTTTGTTTGCTTTCTCTTTCATTATTAAGGTATTAGGGATCACTTTTCTCTGGGGTGAGGACATGTTCCTTCAAAGAACTTTTAACCCTTTAGGTTTGGTTCTTTTTAATCCGATAGTAGTTTAAGATGTACAAAAGGTAAGAATATCACAATTAGGTGAGATACCTTTAAGGAAAGAGGTATTTAAAGGAGGGCAGGGGGAGATAAGAGATCTAAGAACTTGTGTGCATATAAGCATAACCAATAGACACAGACAATGTGGGGGGTGAAGGCAGGGGCTGGGGGGGGGCAGGCTGGGAGAGGACAATGGGGGGAAAAGGGGACATATGTAATACTTTCAACAATAAAGAATGAAAAAAAGAAATCCTCTCTTAAAAAACAAACAAACAAAAAAACCAATAATCAGCTCAGGACCTGTAGGCAGCTCAATCTCTGTTTCCCTTTTTTTGTTGTTGTTAAATTTTTTTCTTTTCTTTTCTTTTTCCTTTTTTTTTTTAGTAAGTTAGAAACCAAGTATTTTGCTCCAGAGTTTATGGCTGGATTAATAGGTTGGGCTTGATTCTATTTCAATAAATGCACTATTTTTTATATGGGCAAAGTACCTTATAATATGTTCTTAATGGATATATTATTGAGTTGTTGAAGATGCGACAGAAGTCAATGTCCACTGACTATCAAGTTTTCTATGAATGGGAATGAACTATGGTATTCAACCCATTTGTCCACCAATCAGAAGGACAATCATCTAAAATGTCACTCACTCCAGGAAGCCTTCTGTGCCCCCTAGGCATGAGTGGGAGCTGCTCCTCTGTATTCCCACAACATCTTCCAATCTGTATTGTTGTTGCCTGTGCTGCATCCTATATAATAAAACCCTAATACACAAATCGACCAGATGGCGGAACGACCAATTGGTATGGCACGCACTGACCACCAGGGGACAGACGCTCAATTCAGGAGCTGCCTCCTGGTGGTCAGAATGCTCCCACAGGGGGAGTGCCGCTCAGCCAGAAGCTAGGCTCATGTCTGGAGAGTGCAGTGATGGTGGCGGGAGCCTCTCTCACCTCTGTGGTAGCGCTAAGGACCCCTCGGGGGGCTGGCCTAAGCCAGCAGTCGGACATCCCCTGAGGATGTCATGCACTGGACCTCTAATCCTATATAATAAAAGGATAATATGCAAATTGACCCTAACAGCAGAATGACCAGAACGACCACTTGACCAGTCACTAGAAGGCACACTGACCACCTCTCGGTCCCTTCCACTGGCCAGCAGGCTCCGATTGCCCGATGGTGAATGGGGAGCCAGGGGTGGGTGGTGGGGGACATGGGTGGCACCAGGCCAAGACCCCTGCCCTGCCAGTCACCCCCCACACAGAGGGTGACCCGTGGAGGGGGCAGGGAATGGTCAACCTCTTGGCTCCTCCCCCTGGCCAGCAGGCTCTGATTGTCTGATGGTGAACAGGGAACCAGTGGTGGGTGGTGGTGGGGGGCAGGGCCGGCAGCTGGGGAAGATGGCCCTGATCGCAGGCTAGGCCTAGGGACTGTACCCATGCACAAATTTTGTGCCCTGGGCTTCTAGTTTTTATTACAATTGTCTATTTGTGTGTCTCCCTATTCAGACTGTGAGTTCCTGAATACCAGGACTGATGCTTCACTGTCTATCTCAGGATAGGTTCTGAGTTATGTCTGGTTGATTAATAAACCCATCAATTGATCACAGGCATGTGGAGGATTAGGACAGAGAGAATGAAGCAATAGAAAGCAGATCCAGTAGGGAAGGAGGGAGGAGAAGCCTCTTATATTCATACTAGAAGCCCAGTGCATGAAATTCATGCATGGGTAGAGTCCCTAGTGGCTGCCAGCTGCCAGCCGGGGCCGTCCTATGGTCTGAGCCGCCCCCTGGTGGTCAGTGCATGTCATAGCGAGCGAGCAAACTCCTGGTCGGTTGAACTCCCGAGGAAACACTTTGCATATTAGGCTTTTATATATATAGATATGTATCCTGCTGATAATGGAAAGTAAATATAAACAATGCTATGCAGAATCAGTTGAAGTTAGTAGGGAAAATAAAATGCAAAAAAGCAGTAATGAGAAGGGTGAAAGAGATAAGAATATTTTCTTCGCAGAGTTTGAGCAGTGAAGGGAGCAGATAATAGGGATAAATTAGGCCCATTAAAATGTAGAGAGGGCAGGAGATTAATGTTGTCTCAAAAAAGGTGGCAGTTCTGGGCTCATTCTTTAATTAGTGTTTAACAGAGAAAAGAAAATTGGGCAATTAGAAAAATAAGGACGACTTGGCAAAACATCTCCTGTAAAAAAAGCTCTGTAGGAGAATGAATATACATTAAACACAAGATTGGTCCTGAAGGTTGGAATATTAGGAAATTTGGCATGTTTGCTGAACACTTTTTTATGATTAAAAAGAGGAGTCTTGTGATTCTGGTAAAACATGCCCAAATTCCTTAATGCAAAGCCTGAATAAGCCCGTATTTGGGACAGAGAAGCCCATTTCTTTTACTTCTCTGGAAAGACGTGGGTTGTTTTTTCAGATATCATGGTTCCCATCAAAGAGGACACTGGGGAAAGCCCAGGAAGAAAAGTCAAGGTTTGAAAAAATCCCTCACTTCAACGTGGCCATACATAGATTCACACACACAAGACTACACATCCATGCTAGTCTCATACAAAGTGGAATTAGGTATGATGATTTTTCATGAACTACAGATATCAGTGCCAGGAAACATAATAATAATGGAGAGGGACACAGGTTTAGGCATTAACTAGCTTGAAATCACATTCTGGCTTCACCCCTTCTGAGCCGCATAAATGTGAGTTAGTTATACTCCAGTTTGGGGTCTGTTTCTCACCTGTAGAAAGGGAATAGCAGAGCAGGGTGTGAGAGTGTTAAGATAGTGCACATCAAGTGCCTGGCACAATGAATGGCACATGACAGATTACTCAATAAATATTGGTTCCCTTTTTTTTCTTCCTCAAATGACAAAGTGGTTCTGATTAAATATTCCAGCGGAGCATTTCTTAAGTCCTCCCTCTCCCAACACACACACAAAAACAGTGGTATCCTAGGAATAGCAAATTGGCTGTCACACTGCTTGAAACATTCAAATGATCTTCATGATAGCAGCTTAGCTTTCCAGATATATCCCAGGGAAGTCAGAAACACTATGGCTTAGTTGAATTAGTGCCTGGAGAGAGGGCAGGGAGCTCCTGGTGAACCCTTTGCCCTCTGCTCACAGTGAGTGGGGTGGGAATTTGTTCACATCTCACCTGTTCCCTGGTACCATTTTGGTTATGTTTTTTCTAAGCTGTTCAAGAGTCAATAGCTCTGTCTCCTTCTGTCATTGGCCTTGTCCTGTGGGACCATATCTAACCACATTCAACCTCGCTCTACTATCCAGACTAGCACAGTGTCCCAGGAAGTGCCAAGTCTACACAGATTTATGACTTCAGATTCCCAAGACCCAACCGTAATATCTAAGATCATCAGCAAGGTGGTCCAAGCTACATCCAACTCTTCAGGTATTCTCCCTTCCTTTTCTCCATTGAAATGACTGCCCATCCCCACATTCTGCCCTTGCTTCCCAGGTACAGCTATGCTGATATATTAATCTGAGAAACTCTCAGGAATATTTGCATTTCTTGAAATGGTCAAGATAGAGATCACCTTAGAAATGGTGGTTAAATTGTTCTATTAACAAGGATGTTTGGTGACACAATCCTTAAGCCTCTTAAATTATCTTAGTCCTAACTCACTGAATTCAAGGATCATCTCTCCCAGGTCCTGGCCACATGGCTAGATTAGACAGTTGACAAAACATGACAGTCACTTTCACTTTTCCAAAGTACAGAGTTTACCACTGTCCCTCTGAAGTATGTAGTTCTAAAGGACAGATTCACCCATTGAAGGGGAAAAAATACCTGATGTTGGGCATATGAGAAATAAATCAGTAAACACAATAATGAGCAATGACATCATAGGCAATAAGCCTCATGGACATCATCAACATAAATCCTCTGCCAAGCACTTTGAGATAGGGTCATAAAATTAGTATATTCAGCCATGACTGATGTTTTATATTTCAACTTCAGGAGAGAATATCCTGCTCCATCTTACGGCATTTTGCTTGCAAATTTGATTCTAATTTGATTGGTTAAAAGTCTCACATTGAAAATTGAAAAATGCAATGTTAAAAAACATCAGATTAAGTGGCAATCTCATAAAGTGAAGAGAGGTGAATGTTAGGGCTAATTAAGCATAGGTTAGATGTACCTAGCAAAGGTGTAGTCTATACAGATAATACTGTGTTGTATTTTAGTAAGGCTCAGCTTTCACTGATTTAACTAATTTAACCTCATTAATACCAATTTCTCTCACCTCCTCATGGAAGCTATTGTCCAGAATTTAATCAATTTAAAAGCAATCCCCTTACTGAAGCTCCCTTGTTCCTATAAATCTGAAAGAGCAAAGACCTCAAGCAAGGGTATGAGCAGAACCCCGCCATGATGTAACCGGCGAGCTCACTTCCTGGGGCGCCATAGGTGCCCTGGTATCATGCTTGAATCTTAACAACGGTGATTCTATCCTGTACTCACCATCAGCAACACTTTCAGTAGCTTGTTGTTTTTGCATACTTTTATCCATGTGTATGAGTGGGGATTAGAGGGCAGAACATGCCTAACCCATGGACACAGACAGTAGTGCGGTAGGCCTGGGGTTGAGGGTGGGGTGGAGGGGGTCAAAGAAGGGGGACATCTATAATACTTTCAACAATAAAGAAAATTGTGTGTTTTTTTAAAGAGGGCAGAACAATTATTACTGGAAGTCTCAAATTGTGTAGTATAAAATAACGCTCTTCTCTAAATGTTTTCTCATAGTCATAGTATAAAACCTACTATGAGTTGCCACAGTCATATATGTTCACTAGGTGGAATGTATGTAGGGATGAGAAGGCCATGAGTCCATCCATAGTACAGGTTGGGAACTTATTTTTCTCTCAGACCCTATTCCAAATAATTTAGGTGGTAGATACTAACAGAATAAGGGAAGCCTGGGCTCGGTGTAACTCAGCAAAATGGTAATATATCTCTAGTCTATAAAATGCAATCATGTAAACTAACATCTGATTCAATCACTGAGAGTTCCTTTACGATAAGCATTGAATAGCAGAGTAAGACACTGGAGGTGGGCCAGACTGGACACAGAAGTGCTGAAGGTCAGGCAGGTACTCGGTGGTGACTCAATGCAGAACTCAGGTGAGAGGACAAAGTTGGGGCAGTAAATGATGAATTTTCTGAGAGGTAGCCAGCTGTGGTAGGGAGAGCACAGGCTTTGGAGAAAAACAGACTCAGACTAGAATTCTGGTTTCATTATAACTAGGTTTGTGACTTGGAAGAAATCACTATGTTTCCAGAGTCCCTTCCTTTTGTGTTTTCTAATATGGTAATTACAATATCTTCTTACACTAGGACTGTGAGCATTCAAGGTATTACATGCTGATTTCTTCCTACGTAAGAATTGATGGGGACAGATTAGTAGGAGAGGAGAGAAAGTAGCAATACATTATGATCCCAGTAGATGATATGTTCATTTAATCATTTAAACATGAAGTCTGCAAATTAATCTACTCTGCAGGTGAGTAATTTGCTAAGATTTGGGTATCCAGTAGAGAACAAAGTGGTTGGTCCCTGCCTTCAAACATACTATGATCTAAGCTGCCATTAACACACATATATATAATTAATTACAGGTTGTGCTAAGTGCTCTGAATAGAAACCCCAGAGAGAAAATGACAGGGTGTGCCAAGAAAAAATACATTCACAGAAACCTGAAAAATGAGTAGGTACTAACTGTAAGAGCTTAGAAGAGTGAGGTCTTCAGAGATGGGAAACTGTGTGTGCAAAGGATATACAGCATAACAAAAGGCTAATGGCTGTGAGTTTAGAAAGCAGCCAGGGAGTAAGCGAGAGACCCAAGAGAATTAGGCAGGAGCAATATTGTGTATGGCTTTAAAGATCATGTTAAGAACTCTTAAGTACACTGGGAAGCCACTGGAGTTTTTTCAAACACAACATCCACATGATGCAAAGTACCTTTTAGAGTGGAGAACATATTGGGGGGTGGCAAAGGATAAAGCAGGGAGAGATAATGCAGTAGTTCAGAGAGGGGTCATTGGCCTGAGGTGGTGGCACATAGCTTCTGAAATGTTCAGGAAGGAGTGATCATTGGCTGTTCCATCAGCTGGGTGAAACTTTTCAACAGGAAACTCAAGGTCAGGCAATAAAGAGGGGAATCAAAGTAAGAGACAGTAGGCATTGAGATTGCTAGAAGTTTGGCAGTTGTGCCATAGCCACGCTAGTGTGGGCAAGAGCAAAGTAGGGTTCCATTTACTACCAAACCTGATTAGTGCAAATGATTAAAGACAGTTGCAAAGTGCAATGTCCTATGATTGGATATCAGGTGTGGCATAGTGTTTGGAGGTCATTAGAGTGAGGCACAAGTTCAGATGAAATAGCATGGCTTCCTCTATGCTGAACTTTCTGAAATGATGACTTGGAATTCAGTTAATAATCTGTAAGTAGGAGCAGAATTAGTCTCAGACACCAGGAAGAGCTGAACCAGCAGGTGCAAACTTGGAGATCCAACTGCAGGAAAACAGAGGACCCAGTTGCCCCAGGGCAGGCACAAAGGCACATTATTACTCTTTATTAATTTTTTTTCTGTATGGATGTTTTTAACACTCTCCCCATTAGGAAAAATGTATAATTATACAAATTTTACAAATTTGATGCAAGACCAAATAGACTACAAAGAAAGATATGCACAAAGACATAATTTCAGTCCACCCCGTCCCCCCAAATAACATATTAATATTCACTATACTGGTGTTTTGCCATTCCCTGTTTTATCATTATGTAAATCCACTCTCTCAAGACTACGGAAAGCTCCAGGTTTTAATAGGTCTGGGTCTTGTCTTCGACACAGTTTTAGGGTGGCTTGTGATCTTTGATCCCCAACATAATGCTACTTCTAGGTTGCTAGCAAGATAATGAGCAATATCTTTCACATCATTCCACTAATACTGAGGGAATAAAAACACAGGTTTCCATCGTTGTTTGTTTTAAAAAGCAAAGAACTTTTTTCTTATCTGTTTTGCATTTTTTATTTTCTAAATTGTTATGGGATTCTCAAAGAGATGTTCTGGTTTTCCACTCTGGGCTCAGATGGGCCATTACACTTGATTATCTCTAGAAGTCATTAAAGGCCAATCAGAAGGATTAAGACTATAAACTTTGTTGGAGTTGTCAGAATAAACAGATTCTATTCCTCCCCAAATGGAATCTTTAAGTGTACCTTTCAAATCTGTTAGATCAAGATTCACAAGCCAAAATATCACATGAATATATTCTATGCTGTTAGATCTTCTTTCTCTCCCCTAAGGCAAGAAAGTCAAATTTACAATGCTAATATTTCTCTAAAAAAGTTCTAAGTGGCACACTTTTCTTCAAATAGGCAACAGATTTGTCTGTCTATAAATATGCTTATAGTCCTATTGGAGTGGAGAAAAGAAGCCGACATACCGAGAATTCAATGGGCGGACAATAAAACCCCAAGAACACTCATACATTAGAAAGCCATTGTCAGCAACAGTCAACTGTTCTATTACATAATTGAGTTCAAAAACATTTACTAAGAGTCTGGAAGGAAGTTTGCTAGTTATCTCAAGGAATGCAAACTGATAAAGCCCCTGTTCTCAAAGCACTTAAAATACAAAAAGCAAGAGAATATAGGTTTTCTTCATTAAAGCCATTTTAGGTACCAGAAAAGAGAAAACAGTTTGAACTTATATTGGACTTCCAATGTAGCTCACTCTTCAAAGCAGAAATCTGAAGTTAATTAAGTAACATATATTCATATGTATACACCCACACTCCTACATACCCACAAGCATATATATAAGCACATAAACTGATGCATAATTTATAAGTATATGTTATTATTAAGCTACATAATTATTAATAAAAGTACATATATAGCCCGGCCAGCATGGCTTAGTGGTTGAGCATTGACCTATGAATCAGGAGGTCATGATTCCATTCTCAGTCAGGGCACATGCCTAGGTTGTGGGCTCAATCCCCAGTGTGGGGTGTACAGGAGGCAGCCAATCAATGCTTCTCTCTCATCACTGATGTTTCTATATCTCACTTCCTCTCACTTCCTCTCTCTGAAATTAAAAAAAAAAAAATATATATATATATATATATATATATTTAAAACTATATGTGTAGATAACTTGATTTCCCCCCCAATAAACAAATTGTTTACCTTTCATGTCAATAGTATAAATGGAACCTCAACTCAGTAATTTTTCTAATTATTTTATCCTCCTGCAGATATCTGCCTGGCTCTGGTTTTAAGCTACAATCTAAACACATGTAGACATGTAGGCACACACCTATCCTACCCGCCCCCCTGCCACCACCATCATCTGCATACCTTAGTTTGAAAAGTGATCTGTCACATAAAATTAAAAAAAATGATTTTAAATCGAATAAAGCTAAAGTTGTCTCCAATTAAAAATATTTTAAAGCCTTGAAAAACTTAGTATATTTGCTATAAGAACAAAAATCTCCTGTTAATTTCTCTCTCTACAAAAACAGTGCTATTCCATGTTGGCCATCCATGGTACCAATATTCCCTGGGCATAATGAGGTAAGGCCTCCTGTTCTGAAGCATCAGCATGCACAAGGAGTGTCTGTTGAGGTATGCCAACTTTAATAATTTAGTATGTTGACTTGCACTTTCTACACAAGTACTCTTGTCTTAACAGCAGTATATACAGCTACGAAGCAGGGAGAAATGGCAATTGGCTGAGGGCACTAATTACACAGCCTTGACTTGAATTAAAATTGCTGAACAGCAAATGAGATTACCAGCCTAAAGACACCCTTAGTTTAAATGTGAGGCTGCACTTATCTCATCTACAATGTAATTTTCCAGAGATGCAGAAAACTACAACTTTATGTTTTAATTCTTTATTGTTTAAAGTATTACATATGTCTATATGTCTCCTTTTCCCCCCATTAACCTCTCCCTGGCCACCCCCAATCCCCAGCACATGCTGTCACCCTCCTAGTGTCTGTGTCCATTGGTTATGCTTAAATACATGCATACAAGTCCTTTGGTTGATCTCTTATCCCGCCCCCCTGCCTTCCCACCAAAGCTTGGCAGTCTGATGCTTCTCTGTCTCTATATCTATTTTTGTTCACCAGTTTATGTTGTTCATTATATTCCACAAATGAGTGAGATCATGTGATATGTATCTTTCTCTGACTGGCTTATTTTGCTTAGCATAATGCTCTCCATGTCCATCCATGCTATTACGAATGGTAAGAGTTCTTTCTTTTTTGTCCATTCTACCCAAAGCAATCTATAGATTCAATGCAATCCCCATTAAAATACCAATGACATATTTCAGACTCAGAACAAACTCTCCAAAAATTCATTTGGAATAAAAAAGACCCTGAATAGCTGCAGCAATCCTGAGAAAGAAAAACAAAGTTGGAGAGATCACAATACCAGATATCAAGCTATATTTCCAAGCCATGGTTCTTCAAAACTGCCTGGTACTGGCACAAGAACAGACATATAGACCAATGGAATAGAACAGAGAACCCTGACATCAACCCAAGCCATTATGTTCAATTAATATTTGACAAAGGAGGCAAGAACATACAATGGCGTTAAGACAGTCTCTTCAATAAATGGTGTTGGGAAAATTGAACAGATACATGCAAAAAAAAAATGAAAGCTACAATTTTAATGGGTATCTATTGTTTTAAAATATAACTGAAGTCCCTGGTCCCTCCCTCTGCACCCCCCCCCCCCCCCCAGTTTGATCTTGCTCTATAGGAAAGATGTGCAGATGGATGTAGAGGTCAGAATGAAAACATTCAGATCCTGTCTTCATGGCCAGACATCACTCTGCATATCATCTTCTTTGTAATGATTAAGAGCTGGCTATGAGACAAGTAAATGCCAAAGGAGTTGGGGATGTGGTAGGGGAGAGATAAAAACCTTTTCCAATCCTGGAGCTATAAGAAATCTTACAAATGATAAAAACCCAAATCCCACCATTTGATTAATGAGGAAGCCCAAGGCTCACAAAAGCCAAGTGATTTTCCCAAGAACACAGAGTAAGAAGGCAGCGCTATCCAGGGCCGATGATATTGTCTTGGGATTTGGAGCCAGAAAATCCATATTTGAATTTCATCTCTTTTACTAGGCCACTTACTATCTCTGAGGCTCAATTTTTATATTTGTCAAATGAGATGGAAATAATTCTGCCCTCAAAGGTCAGTGAGAATACACATGTGCCTCATTTATACAAGTGCTTAACAAAGATGCTTTGATTTTGGTCAGGGACTGTCTAAGAGCAGAACCCAAATGTCCAGATTCTCAGACCAAGTTTGCTACTTTCCCCGTCATCAACCCTGAGATTATAACCATGCTCGTATGAATCACACCAGATACTTTGTGTATGTGTGAGTGGAAGGGTATTAGCAAACAAAAACATTTATGAATTGGTATTTCTTATTGTTTTCTATGAATTAACACTATTTGTTAATAACCAATGTACTATTACTACTAAAAATACTAAGACATAAAATAAAGATCAAGGGCTTTTGTTTATGCTTGTTTTATGAATAGTAAAGCACCTATAAAAAAACAAAGCTGAATGTTGATCACTAATAACTGAGGAACAAACAGTAATTTCAAGATGAATTTCCTCCTCATCAATGACTTACACTTCTATCTACACTTTACTAACTTATACACACACACACATACACACAAGCAAACACACATCGCTGCATACATATTTCTCCTCCCCAACACATCCCTAGTATTTTAAGAAATCCTTAGTAGTTTAATCATCCCCATCATTGCAGGACTGAGTAGATGCATGGCTAAACTCCCAAGGGTACTTAAAATGTATATTTCTGAGAGGAGCAAATAAGAGGTGGACTCTTAGAAAAGTTCTGTCTAATGAGCAGAAGAGAAATAAGTAAATAACCAAAGAGAAGACAGGAAGACAAGAAGGAAGGAAAACAGGAAGAAATTAAATCTTGATGGTCCTTTGGCAATTGAGATAAAAACGAGGTGCCTTAGTAAATGTCAGGCTTGTGCAACAGTAGAAACAATCTTGCATGAGAAGGAAGGAGTCTAGTTTCTAACTCTAGTCTTGCCAGTATTTAGTTGTATGACCTTTCATAGAGATTTAAAATTTCTGATACTTATCTATAAATGAGAAAATTTCCTCATCTCTGTGAAAATGTGACAAATCAGTTTATCTCCAAAGTAGGTTTTGAAATTCCATGATTCCATGAATATTCACAATTGTAGGTAACATAAATCAATTCCTTCTTAAGATGAGAAATGCCTCTCTGGCCGGTGTGGTTCAGTGGTTGAGCATCAACCTATGAACCAGAAGTTCACATTTTGATTTTTGGTTAGGGCACACACATGGGTTGGGGGTTCGATCCCCAGTAGGGGGTATGTAGGAGAAGCTGATCAATGATTCTCTCTCATCATTGATATTTATCTCTCTCCCTCCTTCTTCTTCCCTCTCTGAAATCAATAGAACTATATTTAAATGAAAAGATGAGAAACTCTATGTTTTCAGTGTATACATTTAGGGAGATTCATTAACCAGGTTGAGTTATAATAGAGACATTCACTGGGTCCTAATGCTTTGAATAGTTCTACTCCCTAGAGGGTGTGTTTGGTTATATTTAACCACATTCAAAACTCTGAGTTGTTCTAAAAAAAACAAACTAGGTATTGTTTGTAGTTGAAATACCTTAATCAGAGTGTCATCTAGTCACTATATTGTACATTGGAATGGTGAAATATACAAGTAATAATTCTATCTCCCCCAGGAGACACATTAGTAAGGCATGTTTAGTTCTAAAAAGATATATATTATAATGTATATTAAAATATATATAAACATATATATATATAAAACTTTTCATATGTGTACACTTCTTCAAATAGTCCTTGGTGGTCCAGTCTCAACTCTAATTTGAATCAAGAGAATATGTCTGAAGCTGAGCATATACTAGTATTGTGTTCTTATTTGAAACCAACGAGGAATAAAGGAAACTGTGAAGGAGGGTCCAAGAAGGGCAACTGAATTAGAAGATGTGCGACCCACTTCCTTATCCAAATTAACTCAATGCAGGGGCCATATCTCACCTGTCCTTAACAGGATTCCTGGTACTTATTAAGTCTGAATAAATGCTTGTTGGGGGAATAAGGGCTACTAAATCCAGAAAGTAGCCAATAAGACAGAGAGGATCTAATTGGTCCGGGATTTGTAGGAATATTGATATGAAAGCTCAGTAAAATCTTTCAAGGTTTATTTTTTTCCTTAACTAGTTACATATCTTCTACCTTTCTCTTTTATGGATTTGTCTGCCCTTTAAAAATATTGGCCATTTGCGTATTTCTTCAAACAATGAAAGCACAAAAATGCTCATCTCCTAGTCTAGTAGACTAGGAAAACACTATCTGATTTAACATTTTGAATAGTGTAAAGTCTGACTATGAAAAAGAATGTTTTACTAGAAGTTTTGAGGACTCAGTGCATCGAAAAGCCTAGCAGTCAATACACCAAAACAGTTATAGCTGCCCTGGCTGGTGTGGCTCAGTTGGTTGAGAATCATCCCGTGCACAAAGCGGTGGCCAGTTTGAGTCCAGGTTGGGGTACATGCCCAGGTTGTGGTTCAGTTCCTGGGAGGCAATTGACTGATGTTTTCTTACATGGATGTTTCCCTCTTTTCTCTCTAAAATCAATAAAAACATATTTAAAAAGCACAACAGTTGTAGCCAATGTTAAATGGCCTGGAAGAGCTTGCAGTCAGGTCAGGGAAATCACCTGATTCCTCTGTCTTCTTGCTGGCTAGCTCACATACAAAAGAACAATCAATCTCAATGGGACAACCAGATTTCTCAGAGATGCACATCACTCCTGCAACAGAAATTCTGTAATTTAGAAATTAAAGCACCATACGAGACAGTGTTCTAGACCAGTGGTCGGAAAACTGCGGCTCGCGAGCCACATCCGGCTCTTTGGCCCCTTGAGTGTGGCTCTTCCACAAAATATCACGTGTGGGCGCACACGTACAGTGCAATTGAAACTCCGTGGCCCATGGGCAGAAGTCGGTTTTCGGCTCTCAAAAGAAATTTCAATCGTTGTACTGTTGATATTTGGCTCTGTTGACTAATGAGTTTGCTGACCACTGTTCTAGAGGAATAGACTTCACAAAACACAAATATGGGGCTTCCCAAGAGACTACCTGTTGGCCAGAACCTGTGGTAGCTCAGGTATTATGTTTAGTCACTGACATCACTGTTAAACTAAGAAGCCACAGGGAAACAACTTGCTTGTTGGGGGAATAAGAGCTACTACATCCAAAAAGTAGCCAGTAAGGCAGAGAGGATCTAATTGCTCTGGGATTTGTAGGAATATTGATATAAAAGCTCAGTAAAATCTAATCAAGGCTTATTTTTTCCTAAACTAGTTACACCTACTAGTTAAGATCTATGTCGAGATCTTATTAGCATTAATGAGATTTCCCCCCAGGATTTCCCCATCCATGGAAATCATTCCTGATTCCCCTGACCTCAAAGTTTTAGCTAAGCATATACTTTGCATGAA
Organism: Ia io; assembly: GCA_025583905.1. Lineage (NCBI taxonomy): Eukaryota > Metazoa > Chordata > Mammalia > Chiroptera > Vespertilionidae > Ia > Ia io. The sequence goes on along the minus strand of JAJQQW010000011.1, from coordinate 62,028,466 downwards.
GGCTTGATCCCATGACGACATCTTCTGATTAAGTGAACCATTAATGAACCCACAAACCCCTTCTGATTTAGTTCCTCTTAGTACAAAGGCTCCCTATTTGACATTACACTTCCATTTGAAAAGTTTGCTTATGGTTTGGCAGAACTACACATAGGCCCAGGCATGGGAGTCTATAGATCTAGGTTTGCTTGATCTTTGCTAATTTATTTTCCTTCCCAAGTCTGAGTTTTCTTTTCTATTAAAGACTGAGGCATGGATGATTTCTTGCTGAAGGTCTTGAAAATCTAATGTATTACTGCTCCTGGGAGGGCAAACCTAGATGATTGCTGGCAAAATCTAAGGGTCCTGTTGGTGATGGGATGGTAGAATACATGATGTTATAAGCAGTAAGAAGAAATCAAAGATTTGACTCAGATGTCTCTCGTGGCTAGCTCAGCTAGAGTTAGGAAGTAGAGGCTGACAGAGCAACTGCTTCCAATTAATCACAGCAGAGAAATAGCCCTCAGTGTTGGTAGAAATATCTCACCAGGCCTGATAGTGTTGTTAACTGAGTCAGTTTAATGAAAAGCTGGACACATTATGTCAGAATGTTTTTCTAGTTAGTGCCTATGTTAGGCAGAATAATTGTTTTCCCTCTCTCAAAGATAGCTACACCCTAATCCCCATAAATTGTGATATGTTACCTTAAGTAGTAAAAAGGACTTACAGATGTGATTAAAATAAAGATATTGAGATTGAAATATTGCCTGGATTATTCAGGTAGGCTTTATCTAAACCATAGCCCTTAAAAGCATAGACTCTTTTCCAGCTGCAGAGAACCAGAGATGGTAATATGGGGAGAACTTAGCCCACTGTGGTTGGCTTTGAAGATGGAGAAAGGGGCCACGAGCCAAGGAATGTGGGCATCTTACGAAGTGGGAAAAAGTGTGGAAATGGATTCTCCCCTAGAGACTCCAGAAGGGATAAAGCCCTGTCAATGCCATGATTTTAGTCTATAGCAGTGATCGGCAAAACGCGGCTCGTGAGCCACATGCGGCTCTTTGGCCACTTTGAGTGTGACTCTTCAACAAAATACCACGGCCTAGGCGAGTCTATTTTGAAGAAGTGGCGTTAGAAGAAGTTTAAGTTTAAAAAATTTGGCTCTCAAAAGAAATTTCAATCATTGTACTATTGATATTTGGCTCTGTTGACTAATGAGTTTGCCGACCACTGGTCAATAGGACCTACTTTGGGCATCTGACCTCCAGAAATATAAGACAATGAATTGGTGTTAAGTCACTCAATTTGTGGTAATTTGTTACAGCAGCAATAGGAAACTAATACTGTGTCACTGGCTAAAAGTGTCAGGGGACACTTGAAACACTGTCAGGCAGTTAGCAGAGGTGTCTTTGTACTCACAAAATTTCTTATTTTGCAATTTCTGTTCCTTGCCAGGATCTTCAGATTAACATATTCTCCGTAACAAAATTCAGACTCGGGAAAGGACTGGAAACATTTCCACTAGACTATAAGTATATAAGTAACTGATGCCAGCTTCAAATATACGATCTGCATTTTATCACGGATCAAAGCCTTAGAATAAGAGACGAATTTCCAAAATTTGGTCTTCAAAGAGAAGCCAGCGATAGAGGAAGAATGGGGCGGGGCAGGAGCTCTTCTCAGGATTTTGGAAGTATTCCACAGGCAGGTACAAACTCTTTGTCTTTAAGGCTACATCTGGACATCCTGTCAAAGTCTGTTGTTCTGTGGTCTTGACATTATACTCTGTCCAATTTAGTGATCTTAATCATGTACTATATATTGTCAATGAAAATTTAGGAAAGAAAAACAAATGCACATTGGGGACAAAAGGAATGAAAAGGAAAGGAAAGGAAAAGAGGGTTTTATTTTAGTGTTCAAACTTTTCAAAGATGTAGGCATTCAAGGTTTTAAAAATTGAGAGGCATCTGTGATAACGTGAAGCATCATTTTGTCTATCATTCCTACCACCTGCCCCTTTCTCTCTCTGTTCTTCCTCTAGTGAGGCTGTCTTTCCCCTCTGTTTTTTCTGCCTTATGCCCTGCCCTTTGCCTTGAAAAGTTCACTGGTAGCCAGAGGCCTTATTTGATTCCATTACTGCACTCAGATCCATGGGCTAGACAACATAACACTTAGAAATACAAAATTGTTGTCCATAAGACAAAAGCGAAAGGCGCGATTTAGAAAAGTCTTCTGCTTCCACGTGCAGTAGAGAGGAGCAGCATACGTAGCTGATTTATAAACCAAACCAGAAGTCTGTGACAGCACTTTGTTATATGGTGTGAATAAAACTTAACAAATTACTATTTAGCCGACGATCTTCGACTGTGTACTATTTTTCATCGCTGTATCTTTCTTCACCTCCTTTCTCCTGCGTTATAAATTAGCACCATTTCCTGGCACTTTTCAGACACAACAGATGTAATGCTATCAACATTCTGATAATGCTGAAGTCACCGCGAGCTCCAAGCATACTGTTTGCTGCCAGAGATCTGATGTTTTTATTATAAGTTTCTCTCTTTCTCTAATGTATTGGACCATATGATATATATAATGTATATGTTGCATAGAAACATACAAGCTACAAAACCAATTACTGGCTGGACCATGAACCAAAATGAGCAAAAGGAAACATCTACTCACCTTCTAAAGCCATTAATGAATAAATAAAGCATTTTCAAAATCATCTGGACTACACACCATCATTACTACTGTTTTTAATATCTTATCCATTTAAGTTCTAGACGCATCGGATTAGTACTAAAGCGACATTCCATCAACAACCATCTTTTCTAGATGCCTGGTGACTTGTTTGGTATTGCTAACCCTGAGTCTTATTTTGTAGAATGAATGGCTAATAAAATTGCAGGAGTCTGAGGAGGAAAAAGAGCACAGATGCGTTGAAGGCCAACCCTTCCCCCCAACACATATATACACAAAACCGATTTACCCTAATTAAAAAGTACTACAAAAAGTCCAGCTGGTGTGGCTCAGTGGTTGAGCATTGATCCAGGAACCAAAGAGGTCACTGGTTTGATTCCCAGCCAGGGCACATGCCTGGGCTGCAGGCTCAACCCCTAGTAGGGGGCATGCAAGAGGCAGCCAATCGATAATGTTTCTCTCTCATTGATGTTTCTAACTCTTTATCCCTCTCCCTTCCTCTCTCTCTAAACATCCATAAAGAAAAAATAAATTTTGGGAAAAAAAGTACTATAAAGAAGCAGGCCCAGTATTAAAGAAACATGACTGTCTGCATATCCCCTTCTCTACCCTCCTCCCCTGCCTCAGGAACATGCAAAATATTTTTCACAAGTGGCAGAAAATGAATAATTTTAGGCTACAATACAAACGAACATTCTTCATGTGTTCAGACATTTAGGAATGTAACCATAACCTAACAATAGCTATGCTTATGCCCCACCCCAACTCCATGCCACTGTACTCAGCCCACCAATCATCAGAGGCTATTCAGAAAGATACCCTGGATACTGCATTGTACTGCACTGGGCAGGGATATGCAGACACACAAGGCGTAATCCGTGATGCCAAGGCCTCTGTGTGAGAAGAACAATGAGCATAGGCTACTAAAGGTCCAAACCAGTTAAATAGGAATGTAGTCCTTCCCTACATGAACTGCTGCCACTCCATATAAGATGCATTTTTAAATGAGAGACATGGGAAGAAGCAAAAGCAATGAGTCAAGATGTGTCCAGCAGCAGCTGACACTGTTTTAAAAGGGAAGTGTGACTATGCTAACATCTTTCTTTCTAAAGTTGTTACTGGTGACAATTCAATTTCTACAGGGATGGGAGGAGGGAGAGAGGAGTGGCAGAATTGGCCACAGTCTGGATTTTGCCATCTACCAAAGCTGAAGGGAGAGCAACAGTGGGGGCTGGTATACATTACAGGATGGTTGGCTCACAACAGTTCCTATAAGTGGGTTCAACATCAAATCATACACTATCTTCATTTATTTAGCTTACGCTGCCAGCAGCTGATGCAATAGGCATACCAAGGGAAATCATAATAGAACGGGCATAAATAAACCTTAGCAAGTTAATAAGGTGGAAAGAACCTCGGGAGACCTGCGCCCACCCCACGTTCTGCAGCCAGTGGCAAGGCAACTCTCCAGGCCCCAGTAACACCATGTGTCCAGTGAAGATGTTCTCCAGACGTTCTGAGAGGAAAGTTAAATAGGTCCCTCTTCAACCAAAAGGATTCAGTGGACAAATAGGACTGAGAAACTACCATCATGTTCCTTGCTGCCCTTCCCCTGCTTCCATTCCCACTTGAAGATTCACAGTGCAATTAGCGTCCACAAGGCCCTGAAGGATCCTGTGGAAAACCTGGTCTAACCCTGGAATTTTGCAATCTTTATGATCATCCAACTCTCATACCATTACAACCTCTGCTAGACAGTTTCTGAAATGCCTCCCAATGCCCCTCCCCCGCCACTTCCTGATTTTCATGCACTGTATAATCTTTCCTCTTGAGAGTGGGCTGGACCTAGCAATTAGCTTCTGATGAATGGAATACGGCAAAGGTAACAAGATGTCACTTTCATGACTTGTTGTTGACACAAAGAACCGATTAGTGATTGCCAAAGGGGAGGAATGGGGATGAGAGAAATGGGTAAAGGGAGTAAAAAGAAAACCAAAAGTTAAAATTTAATAAAAATAATTAAAGTAGTCCCAGTTGAACAAAGAAAGGCATATTTGACAAAAATTGTCATCTTGTAGATATGTCACAATAACCAAATTTTTAATTAATGTTGTTTGGTTAGTTTTTTCTCCTTTGAAGATAAATGATATTCCAATAAAAATGCTTCACAAATAATAAAAATAACTGGGACTTCCATCTTCTTTTTTAAAAACATATTTTTATTGATTTCAGAGAGGAAGGGAGAGGGAGAGAAAGATTGAAACATCAATGATAAGAGGGAATCATTGATTGGTCATCTCCTGCATGCCCCCCACTGGGGATTGGGCCCACAATCTGGCCTCCTGGTTCAGAGGTGGGTCCTCAACCACTGAACCATGCAGGTCGGGCTGATTTACATCTTCTTACCAGTTGTCTTGCCTCTTGATGTGTTCATGTGTGAGTTGACCTATGGAGCAGCCAATTTGACAAGAACTGAGGGTGGCCTCTGGCTGACAGCCAGCAGGCAACTACATTCTTCCAACAACCACATGCATGAACTTGAACCTGAGTCCTATCCCAGTCAAGACTTTAGTTGATGGTAGCATATTGCTAACACCTTGATTGCAGTCTTTTGACCTTGAGCTACTGGGTCCAGCTACCCACACCTGAATCCCTGACTCACAGAAACTTAGATATAATAAACATTGTTGCTTTAAACCTCTGAGTTTTGGGGTGATTGGTCATGCAGCAATTAGCAATTAGCAATGTTAATACAAAATCACATAGAACTACCCTATGGGAAACTCTTTTGAAAGTGCTGACAAAAAATTTTAAGGTTATTTTTTTACATATATTTTAAATGTATGAGATAAAGCAAATCATTTGCAAACAGATTTTTCTAATCACAATAGGAAAACAATTGCATAAGCATAAGCCTCTAAGTTATATACACCGAGTGGCCAGATTATTATGATCTCTAAATGCATAATAATCTGGCCACTCAGTGTATATCCTATATAATAAAAGGCTAATATGCAAATTGTCCCTTTGACCAGGAGTTCAACCAGCAGGCAGGCCGGCCAGCCGCCCATGTCCCCTCCCCCTGGCCAGGCTGGCTGGACCCCACCCATGCATGAATTTGTGCACCGGGCCTCTAATATATATAGTGGCCAGATTATTATGCATTCAGAGATTATAATAATCTGGCCACTCAGTGTAAACTCAACTGTCACTAAATTTAAATGACTAAACAAAGATTCTTCTTTTCATTGTCAATAAGAAAGAATCTAGAAAAACAAAGGTAATGAAAAGACAGGCACATAATTTTCAAGCTTTTGGATATACCCCAATCTATGGCGGTGCACATTGCAAACTCAAACCTATTTATTAAGGCAGGTCCTCAAAAGACCCCTCATGTCTATACATATTCAGACCAGTTTAAGTCTCCATAACAAAACTCAGTATTCAAATTACATTTCATGAAAACTGCTCTCATTCCAATAGACCCTTTATCCAAGTAAACCTTGTAAATCATCAAAACCACTCTGTCACATGAAATTGATTCCAGCCCTAGCCGGTTTGGCTCAGTGGATAGAGTATCGGCCTGTGGACTGAAGGGTCCCAGGTTCAATTATGTTCAAGGGCACATGCCTGGGTTGTGGGCTCCATTCCCAGTGTGGTATGCAGTAGGCAGCCGATCAATGATTCTCTCTCATCATTGATGTTTCTATATCTCTCTCCCTTCCTCTCTGAAATCCATACATATATATACATTTTAAAGAAACTGATTCCATATTTTATGGTCATACCAATATAAAGGAAAATGCTAGAATGCCTTCAAAGCACTGAGCACTCACTGACGGCACATAATGCATGCTTAATGTTACAATTATCATCATTATCTCTTAATCACACTTAATGAACACATAAATGTATAGTAAACAAAAATGAATATGCATCTGCCAATGACATGCTAAAATTAATAGGTCTGATTTCTTAATAAATATGCAGAAGGTAAAAATGCAGGTGAACATGGTCTCCTCCAAAGAAATCACACCAAAGGACTCTAAACTTTCCTCCTGAAGCTATCACCAGTCAATGCTTTTACATAATTTCCTTTGGATTGCTTTTTTAAAGGCAACCTTTTTGTGGATTATTATTATTATTACTATTATTATACAACTTTGAAATGGTAAAATCCAATTTTCATTTCCATTTCATTCAGCATATTTGGCTTTGACTGGCTTTGTTTGTTTCAAAAAATAAGGCACAAGCTCACAAACTGATGATGTGCTATGATTTCAGATCTCCCCAAGAATATCCCATGAAATACCTACTAAACATGTGACCCCATGCATACACACAGCACACACTTCCATGTCTTATTTTTAAATTGCAGGGTTAATAAAAAAAACAAATATAAAATTGAAGTTATATTGGTGTTTAAAAGGTAAAGCAAAGTAAAAAAAAGATTAAGCAATTATATTGCCTTATAAATACCAAGTAATTTACTCATGTAAATGCACAGGGAGTTATAGCAATACATTATTTTGTGTCTGAATGATAATGTACAATGCATTTTGGCAGATTAAATATTACCAACAGCATTAGGCTGCAATGAGCAACTGAAGAATGTGCATTGCATTAAATTAAACTTATTTGTCTGAAGCAGCATTGAACAGAAGGTAGGCTTTCAAGTTTACCTTCCCTCAAAGCACACATAAGAACACTTGAAACCTATATGACCTTATTAACCAATGTCACCGCAATGAATTTAATTAAAAAAAGAAAATGTCTCCCATAGAAATCTAAATTTATCAAAGAGGAAAATTAGGGGAAGATTTTTTTACACAGTATTTTTATGGTTTTGGTTTGCTTGCTTTTCACTTGCCAAAAACAGCTATGACTAGGAGAAAATATATATAAACGATAGCTCTGCTATAGTAAAATAGCTTTGGGCATGGCCCTGGCCAGGTGGCTCAGTTGGTTGGAGCATCATCCCATACACCAAAAGATTGGGGGTTCGATTCTCAATCAGAGCACATATCTAGGTTGCAGGTTCCTTGTAAAAGGTTGGGGGTTTGATTCCCAATCAGATCACATACCTGGTTGGAGCACAGTGGGAGGCTACTGATCTATGTTTCTCTCTTACATTGATGTTTCTCTCTCTCTCTCTCTCTCTCTCTCTCTCTCTCTCTCTCTCTCTCCACCTTCCTCTACATTTAAAATCAATAAATATATCCTCAAGTGAGGATAAAAAAGTAAATAAGTAACATTAGGCATGGAGTCAGAAAAAATCAAATTCTGCCACTTAATTGTTTCTCTTTATTGGCCCTCAATTGGCCCCCTTATTGACATGTGGGAATGTACATAAGGGGGGAGGGTACTGACATTGTTGGATGATCAGTGTCTGGGTGCATCTACTGGCATTTGGTGGTGGGAAACAGGCAGGTCTCCCACCTGCCCAATCCCTGGATTGAAGAGCAATGGAAAGCCATTGGCAAATTTTAAGCAGTGAGGATGAATAGGTGTGGATATGTGTGGAGAGAGAGAGAGAGAGAGAGAGAGAGAGAGAGAGAGACAGAAAGATAGGATTAGATTCAGATTCATATTAGGAAAGAGGCAAATGTGGTTGTTAGTAGAGTAGCGGGGAGGCTATTTCAGTGATCCAGTTCATATGTGATATAGGTTGCATTTGGCTGGCGATGATAAAGAGAAGTAAACAAATTTAAGAGATTTTTAAGGTATATGATTCAGGGACCAGGTAGTGAAAATTATATAGAAGGTAATGGAGAAAAGTGAGAAAGATATTGAAAACATGAGTTACATTCGGAGGGAGAGAAAGAGAGAATGAGCAGCAGACCATGGATGAATGTGCTGAGATAAATGAACTTGGTGTGGATATGTTGAAATTGATGTGTTCACAATCAGCATCAAAGAATAAATGGTAATGGACAAAGACTTGACTTGGGGTAGTGAACACACAATACTGCATACATACACCTGAAACTTGTATAATTTTGTTAGCCAGTGTCACCGCAAAAAATTAAAAATTTTTAAAAAGAAAAGAAAATCCGTGTGAAGATGACTTGTATAGGGGGTCACAAGAGGCACCTGGCCGGAGGAACACATTTGTGAGTCATTGGCATAGAGCTGGCAGTTGGAGGGCAATGGTGGGATGGTCTGGGATTGTGCAGATGAGCTCAGTGATGGCAGAAATGGCTCAGAACCCAAAAAACAACAGCACATGAAGACAGCCTGTAGGAAGAAATCCCATTCTTAGAAGGAAGCATGAGTCCCTAGGAATGCTTTGCATATCACATCACCAGGGTATGGACAGGTGAGCACCATCATTAAGATTTGGTCAATTTACAAGTTTGTTAACAACGTTCCCCTTCAAAATCCATGCCTCTTACCCCCAAAATCACAGGAGGAAATCTGGATGACAAAGCAGTGCACATGTGGGGATTACCGAAGGGCTGGGGCCACGACATTCCCTCTATGCTTGTTAAGGCATTAAGAATTCCACATTATGTCCTTATTCTATGAAATCATAGTTGGCACTAGTACTGAGAAAAAGATTCTATATTTGCATAGTGTATATGCCAGTTATCAATCTATTGCCTCTCAGCTCCAAAGCCCACCCTTCATTAGTTGTGCAATGGTGGGCTGGGCCCTTTAGCACTTCTCTTTTGCAACAGGCACGGTGTTATCTCAGTAGAGGGCACTGGAGGGACATTGCAGAAGGAAGGGTCTACTCTTCCAGGTTCTGGTAGAGTCTGTTTCTGTTTTCTCACCTTCTTCCTGCAGGACATCCAATAATGCACACATTGCTTTGGTGAGCTCGGGACTGGCTCCACTTCTGTGACCACCTCACTGTAGGCCCCCTGATGCAGACACCACTGTCAGGCAGCCGACTCCCAGCATTCCACTCCTTCTGTGTTCCCACCCACCAGCATCCACCTGCCTGAACCTGGGAGGGTATTTTCTGCCCAGTGACTGTGGACCAGCTCCGGCCCAGGGCAATGATATAAGTTCTGTTCTGCCATCCAATGCGGACAACCGCACCCGCACCTTCTCCAGAGGGAAGGTATCCCCTTCTGAGTTTGTTTCCTCCTTGCATACTTTTTCCCACCCTTAAATTCTTCTTTTGAGTTCTCTTTATGCCTTTGTAGTCACCCTCTGAATAGATAATCATTCAATATATTAAACTTTCTCTATTCAAATCAACTGTATTTTTGTCTCCTGACTGGACCCTGACTGATGGTCATAGTTTTGCATTGTTTATATATTTAATACATCACACAATCTTTACAGTATTCTTGGGAAGTAGATATCTTCATTTTAGACATGAAACCTCTTTGGCCCCGTTTTTTCTTTGATACAGGAAGCATTTCCTGAGAGCTGACGATGTGCCTGAGGCATGGCTGTGTGTGGTATGGCTGTGGCTGAGGTGCAGCCAGAATCCGGGAAGCCCGGTCCAGAACTCTGTCCATTACACATTTAGGGTAGTAGTGAGTGTGCTGGTGGCACTCCAGGTTTTTTAAGAACTTTTGGGCACTTCTCAAATTTTAATGTACTCAAAATTACTTATTTAAGCACAGATTCTAATACAGTGGTTGTTAAAGATTAAAACATGTCCCCTGCCCACCCCCACCATCAAATTTGTGTTGAAGTTGGCCCCTCAGACTGTGACTCTATCTGGAAATAGAGTCATTTAGATGTAACTGGTTAAGTTGAGGTCATACTAGAGTTGGTGGGCCCCCAATCCAATATGATTGGTGTCCTTATGAAAAGAACGCCAGATGACGGACACCTGAGCACAGGGAGAATGCCGTGTGAATGTGAAAACAGAGATCCCTCTGGGTCAGTGGTCGGCAAACTCATTAGTCAACAGAGCCAAATATCAACAGTACAATGGTTGAAATTTCTTTTGAGAGCCACATTTTTTAAACTTAAACTTCTTCTAACACCACTTCTTCAAAATAGACTCGCCCAGGCCGTGGCATTTTGTGGAAGAGCCACATTCAAGGGGCCAAAGAGCCGCATGTGGCTCGCGAGCCTCAGTTTGCCGACCACGGCTCTGGGTGATGCATCCTCGAGACAAAGAATGTCAAAGGCTGCCAGCAAAGCACCAGGAGCGAGGAGAGAGGCATGGCATGGATTCTCCCTCACAGCAAACATCAGAGACCAATCCTGCCAACACCTTGTTGGTAAACATGTAGCCTGTAGGATGTGAGACAATAAGTTTCTGTTGTGTAAGCTGCCCAGGGTATGATAGTTTGTTAAGGCAATCCTAGGGTATGAATGCATATGTCTGAAGTGTGGCCTGAGATCCTGAATTTCTCTCATATTCCCAGCTGATACTGGTGCTGTGGGTCTCTGGATCACACTTTGAATACAAGGAGCTGGTGTATAAGAGATGGCTCGATACCAGCTGCCCCCTACTTTTTCTACAAACAATGCACTTTCTGTAGACCTGGCTAAGAGGACGAACCCCATAGTCTGGCCAGTGACCCAGACTGTGTGACCTGATTCAAAACCATGAAATCATTTTCTAGTGGCCAGCGCATGAAGAAATTGCAGTGTTGTTAAAAGTAAGGATGAGGCCCAAGGCCATTCATATACAAGTGTAAATTAAGAGGAATCAGCCAGTTAGTATTGGGCTGAAAAAAAAATAAAACAACCAACACAAAACAAAATAAAAACATGTGCAGATTTGGCCAAGTCACCTCAGTGCAAGAGGGTAAAGATCTGCAAATTTCAACGTCAGGGGTCCCTTGCGCAGCCTTCAACAGGGAACCAGCTCCCATTACCATCTCTGCAAGGTTTGATCCTACTATGCCTGCCTTGGCACTTCTGTGGCTTCCCTTGCTGCTTTGCATGTACTCTCACAATGCCTCCTCTTTCCTCCACTCATTATTTGTAACCAAAGTGTTCTATTAGAACACACACACAAAATTGGTGAACTGGAACACATCTGCCTCCTCCCATTTATCTCCCGTTGCAGAGGTGCTAAATAGTCTCCTATTAGCCATACTCTCCTTTTTCCTTTTTATGAATTTTATCAGGGAAGATGGTCGCCAGCTAGAGATGATCTTTCCCAGCATCCTAGGGATGCTTTTGGTATCACATCACCACGATATGAACAGGTGAGCGGCCATGTGACCAAGTTTGGGACAATGGAATGGAATTTGATCTGATGTGTGGAATTTCAGTGGCATGTTCTTACAAACAGAATATGCCCTGGACTTCCCTTTCCCCCACAGCCAGGAAATGGCAACAAGACCAGCAGTGGTTGGACTCATAATCAAAATCACATGGAGAAAAAAAAGCATTATCAGACTTGTCAGCCTAGATCCTGGGTGCATGGCTATCTCCCTGCCCTATATTGCTTACTTAGCTTTGTGTTGTCACTTACTTGGGGGTTTCTTTGTTACAGCATCCTAACATGTATTCTAACTAATACACACTCTCTAACCACCTTTCCACCAATGGCTTTTCTAGGAATCTGCTCTCCATTTCCAATTCTAAGCCATGGCCTGGGAGTTCCATTCTGCTTTATTTGAAGCTTATGAAATTTGGCAGTGATAAAGTGTCTGCATCCATGCCTATGCCAGAACATCAGCAGCCTCGTTTTCCATTGGGGCTGAGGGTAACTTCCGGTCACTGCATGGGCCTGAAGGACCTGGTTTCCCTTCCAGCATTGTAGTCCCTGAACTGAGATGGGCCTGCGTCTCACTGAGAGCCAGTAGCATGCCATCTATGCATATGCACAGGCTGACTAATAAAGCAGCGAGAAGCCCTGGGCAAAGGAAACATAAGTGTTGAATGACTAAGAAGTATTTTTTAAAAAAATCTCTCATTATTAAGAACTATTATATGCCCATACAAATCTTCTGCTAATCAATACTTACACTGAGAGGAATCTACAAAAATTCATAGAACTCAGCTAGAGCACCCAGTTTCATTAAACACTTTCCCCCTGTTTGAGCAGATATCATGATTCATTTTATAGACAGAGAAACCAACAGAAGCAAAGGTTAAATCCTTTCAGTGTATAGAGCCGTTACACACAGCAGCTGCCTTAGTGTAGAACTCCATCCACCCCAGAGAGAGTTCTTCACCATTCGCTCCACTTATTCTTACAGTTTATTGAAATAGTCAACAAATACATATGTGGCTTGCCTGTTAATGAATGCAGGATGGGCCAAAAATAAGTACATGTTTTCAACTTTTCATTGTATTATTTATTCTTTACTTATGCTTTCGTTTGACAAGTATTTACTAAACACTTACTATGCAGTGCCCAATACACCCAGGAAAGGGTATTGAACTAAGGGCTACCACCTCCTTGTTGTGAAACACTAAAAGTAGACTATGATAGGGCATTCTTGCTCCACTCTATCAGCAAATATTGAGTGCTGCCAGTTGAGTGTACCCAGCCCCACTGACCAAGTTCCATCCACATATCACTTCTACTATGCTCATTACAGAAAAAAGAAAAAAACTAGACCTGGTGGTGGTTGTGTGGGGAAGAGATACTGGCAAGAAATATTAACAACCTTCTGATCATAAAAAACTTGAAGTGCTCAGCCTCCTGATGGCAGGCTAGTTGTCATTTTGATGGAAAAAGGACATACTCTTCACACACACACAGAAACACGGAACTGAGCAGAGTTGGAAAATGCATCACAAGAAGAAAAATGGAAATCATTCTGTTATTTAGTCCAGGAAATGTAAATGACGAAGGTAACAGATCACTGTTATTTTTAAATAAATCGGCCTTTCTTTGAGGAGGAGAAGACATTATTTACTGAGATCTTGCTCCCTCTAGGCACGTGCCAAGGCCTTCACATGTTTGTTTCCTCATTTACCAGTCATCATCTCTATTCCCACCACATAGGTATTGCTAACTCTGATTTACAGATGAAGAAGCCAAGGTTTTGAAAGGTCAGCATGTCACCTACTGTCACACAAATGATAAGTGGCAGAGCCAGGACTAGAAATCATATTTATCTGTCACCAAAACCTATGGATTTTATACTGTACTAGAGGCCCGATGCACGAAACTCATGCAAGTTGGCCTTTCTTTTCCCCAGGCTGCTGGCACCAGCTTCCCTCTGGCACCCAGGACCAGGGCTTCCCTCCGGCCACTGGCAGACACCCGGGACCCAGGCTTCCCTCGCAGTCCTGGATTCATCCGGAAGGTTGTCCGGAAGGACATCCAGTCTAATTAGCATATTATACTTTCATTATTATAGTTTGTACCACTATATATGAGACTCTGAAATAGCAGGAACTACTCCCAACCAAGCCGATGGAAAGCCAGTGAGAGAAATCAAGGAGCTATGCTGGATAGAGTCCCTGTGAGTAACGGAAGCAAGGTACCAGAGATCAGGAGGCATTCTTCAGTCCAGCACCGTCAAATCCTAGAAGACGGGCCCCCAGAGACTCCTGGGCCCGTGGCTATAGTAGGTGCAGAACCTAACATTTTCAAAGCCCTGCAAAAAGTGAATGTGGGAACACAAATACCATATTTTTAAATATGTAAGTGTTATAAATCAAGCAAATAAACTGTTACATAACATCTATGCCATCCTCCTTTCATAACAACTGAATGGCCAAGTTTTCAAGTGTGCACAGAACATACACCAAGATAGATAATATCCTGGGTCACAAGGCAAATCTCAACAAATGTAAAAGCATTGAAATCACACAGCGTATGTTCTCTGACCACAGTGGACTCAAACTAAAGATCAATAATAACAGAATGATAACGGGAAAGTCTCCAGACACTTGAAAACTAAATAACATACTTCTTAATCTAATGGGTCAAAGAGAGAGTCTTAAAGGAAATCTCTTGTCCCAGGTTAGTTTCACTGGAAAGTTCTCTCAAACAGTTAAAGAATGAAATCCAATTCTATAAATCTTGTCCAGAGAATAGAAGATGAGGTAAAACTTTCCAAGTCATTTTTATAAAACTAGTATTATTCTGAAATCAAAATTGAACAAAGATGTAGAAGAAAACTACAAACCAATATTCTTCATTAATATATGCAAAAACCCTTAAAATATTAACAAATGTAATTCAGCAAAATATAAGAAATCACACATTACAACCAAGTGGAGTCTATTAAAGGGATACAAGCCTGGTTTAATATTTGGAAATCAATCAATGTAATCTACCATAATGACAAAAAAATCACATAAGTATATCAGTTGATAAAGAAAAAGAAATTAACAAAATTTAACACCCATTCATGATAAAACGTCTCAGAAAAAAAAAAAAAAAAAGAACAGAGATGAACTTTCTCAACCTGATAGAGTACATAAATACCTAATATTATACATTAATATATAATTAACTTAATTATACAGCTAATATTATATTTAATGTTGAAAGACTAAAAGCTTTTTGCATAAAATTGAAAAGCAAAAATATCTCTTCTCACCACTCTTATTTCACATAGTGCTTGAGGTTCTAACCAGTGAATTAAGGCTAGAAAATGAAATAAAAGATATACAAATGGAAAGGGAAGAACATCTATTTGCAAATAATATGATTGCCTACATACAAAAATACTGAGGTAGTTACAAAAAACTCCTGTAACTAATAAGTAAGTTCAGAAAAGTTATAGGATATAAGATGTACAAAATAATTATATTGCATATAATAGTCATCAATATCTGGCACTGAAATTAAAAATATAATGTAATTTACAATTACTTACAAAAATAAATACTTAGATATAAATCTATCAGAAATATATAGGATTCACATGCTGAAAACTATACAATTCTGATTAAAATTTTTTTTAATCTAATAAAAGACTCTTGTGTTCATGGATTGGTAGATTCAACATAATAAAGATGGCAATTCAACCAAATTGATATACTCATTAACACAATTTCTATCAAATACTCAGGAAAGTTTCTTGTAGATATTGAGGTTATTCTAAAATGTAAGTATGAAGGCAAAGCAACTGGGATAGCTAAAATAACTTTAAAAAATAATAAAGTGGAAAGAATCAGTCTATTGGTATCAAGATTTATTTTATAGTTCTAGAAATCAATATGGTACTGGTGGAGGGTTAGAAATATAGATCACTGAAATATAAAAGAGAACCCATAAATAACACATAAATATGTCCTTTGATTTTTGACAAAAGTACAAAAGCAATGAAATGAGGAAAGAATAGCATTTTCAATAAATGATGCCAGAGTAACTGGATGCCCACAGGCAAAAAAAGTGAACCTTGATCTAAGTCTTACACCTCATAAAAAATTAACATAAATAGACCATAGCTTAAAGGTAAATAGGAATATATAAAAGCTTTGGAAAAAGTAGGGGGAATTTTGTCAGGATCTAGGCAAAGAGCTCTCAGACTTGACAATAAAAGCACAATTCATAAAATTAAAAAAATGATAAATTGGACTTTATTGGATTAATAACTTTTGTTCTGTAAAAGACTCTTTTAAGAGGATTAAAAGGAAAGCTGCAGAGTGATAGAAAATACTGAAAACTCTGTACTTTACACAGGATTAATGTCTAGAATATATATTTTAAAAAACCAACAACAATCCAATTAGAAATGAGAAAAAGACATAAAGAGACAGTTTAACCAGAGGGTGTAAGATAACAAATAAGCACATGAAAAGATGTTCAATGTCATTAGACATTATGAAACTTCAAAATAAAACCACATTGAGCTATCACTCTATACCTATCAGAATGGCTACAACCTAAAAATAAAAAGTGACAAAGCCAAATTTTGAGAAGGATCAGGAGAGATTGGATCATTTTGTACATTGTGATGAGAATGTAGAATGTGGAAAGCAGTCAGGCAACTGCTTAAAAAAAACTAAACAAGCGATTGCACTCCTGAACATTTATCCAGAGAAATGAAGTCTTGTGTTCAGACAAAAACCTGGACACAGATATTTTTAGTGGCTGTGTGCATAATAGTCAAAGCCTGGGAATAAACTACACATTCTTCCATGGGTGAATGGTCAAACCATTGACACACGGAATAACTTGGATGAGGCTTCAGAGAATTATGTTAAGTGAACAAAGTTAATCCCCATATGTTACATTAGGTATGATTCCAATTATATACTAGAGGCTCAGTGTATGAAATTCATACATTGGAGCGGGGAGGTCCTCAGCCTGGCCTGAGCCCTCTCGCAGTCTGGGATCCCTCGGGGGATGTCTAACTTAAGCCCATAGGGAGTGGGCCTAAGCTGGCAGTCAGACATCCTTGGTGCTTCTGCAGAGGCAGGAGAGACTCCCACCACCACCACTGTGCTCACCAGCCTTGAGCCCAGCTTCTGGCTGAGTGGTGCTCCCCCTGTGGGAGCACACTGACCACCAGGGGGCAGCTCCTGCATTGAGCATCTGTCCCCTGGTGGTCAGTGCATGTCACAGTGAATGGTTTATCAGCTGTCAGGCCGAAACTGGCTCTCCAACATCCCCCAAGGGGTCCCGGATTGCAAGAGAGTGCAGGCCAGGCCGAGGGACCCCACCAGTACACAATCGGGGACAGGAAGGGATGCAGGAGGTTATCCAGCCAGAGAGGGACTGCAGGAGGGCTCCAAGGTATGTCTGTCCCATCTCGGTCAGTCCTGATCAGCCGGACCCCAGGAGCAAGCTAACCTACCTACTGGTTGGAGCGTCTGTCCCCTGGTGGTCAGTGCATGTCATAGTGAGCAGTTGAGTGGCCTTAGCATATCATTAGCATATTACGCTTTGATTGGTTGAACAGCCAACTGGCTGACCCGACACTTAGCATATTAGGCTTTTATTATATAGGATTCTTGAAATGACAAAATTATAGAAAGGGAGAATAAATGAATGGTTGCCAAGGGTTAAGGAGGGAACAGGGTTGGGAGGGAAGTGAGTATGGCTATAGAAGGAAATTATGATAGATCCTTGTCTTGCTAGAAAGGTTCTGTAATTTGACTGTATCGATGTCCACATCTTGGTTGTGATCTTGGACTATAGTTTTGGAAGGTGTTACCATTGAGGGAAAGTGGGTAAAGGATATATAGAATTATTTTGCATTATTTCTTGCATGCAAGTATACAATTATCTCAAAACTTTAAAAAAAATAAAATAAAAAGTTTGAGATAGTGCACAGTATTTCAAAACTCTTTCAGGGGTTATGTTTGAGTCAACATGGTTGAAGGCCACTGATCCAGAAAACTGGTGGATGGAGGCATAGAAGGAGCTTGGAGCTAGAGGCGACCCTGTGCTCTGATCATCTCTTTGGTTCATAATTAAGCATGTGGAAGGGGCAATTTATGACATCTGTATTCAAATGCACCGAAACTGAAGAGATGCTGGATGACATGGTTGAGTTAAAAAACAATTAAGCTGCTTTATACCTAATTGATTGATGGGTCAATTTCATATTTGAAATCTCTTGAGAGGCTCAGCAAACTACATACCATAGAATGAAAGAAAAATCTGCTTTTAAGAGAGCTTGGATACCAATGGATGCAAAAAATATTGTTAAGCTTTCTGCCCAGTCCCTATGCCTGACCTTCAATTAGGGAACACAGCAGAGAGCCACACTCATCATCTTATGCAGCTGCAGAACTGAGTTTTGGGGGTACTAGTAAATCAAGCTGATGTGCATCTGTAAACAGAAATGTACAAAATGAGAGCAAATGTCACTGACACACCATTCCCTTTTTAGTCTGTTTCTCCCTATGGTGGCATCACATTCTCAGCCACACCAGGTGTTAGAAAATTAGAGCAACTACCTTCCCTTGGTCTCATTCCGGCAGTGTACACAGCAGCACCAGAACAGCTGAGAAAAAATAGGAACATTCATTTGCCCACACTCTGCTTGATATGATTCTGATAAACGAACAACAAAAAAAAAAGGTCACGAATCTTCATTTGACTGATGATCTGATCTGATGCGATACATACACTTATCTAATGGGCAGTCAACTGGGACTTTTGCAGTCATCTTGCAGTCCTGTTTAAAGCCGGTGTTGAGAATAATGGAACCAAGTTTCCCACAGTTGCAATTCAGGGACCACCACCTATGGTACTGTCCCATTCCTGCTGGGTTTACTGAGAACTACTGCAGAACTATCCCTCATGCAAGCCCTCCCTCTACCCCCCTGCTCAGTCTAAGTGACAAAGTGGGGAGAAAGGAAGGAGCATTTTTGGAAATTGCAGTTTTCATTAAAAGCAGATTTTTGCTTTGCTTATCTCCTCTTATGGAAAATAGAAGACTATGTTTTCCTACCTTGAGACCAAGAGGATAATCTGGAAACATCAGTAGGGTTTGCAACAAAAAATGACACATTTTATTCCTTTTTGATAAATACTAGAGGCCTCTTTGAGGGAATGGTAGTCAATTAACATATTTCCTCCTTATTTGCTCTGGGTGCTGCCATCTTTGAGGGCGAGGCAGTCAATTAGCATATTCCCTCCTTATTGGCTGTGGGCATCACCATCTTTGAGGGCGGGACAGTCTGTTAGCATATTCCCTCCTTATTGGCTGTGCGTGCCACCATCTTTGTGATGGTGTGAGGGTCAATTAGCATATTCCCTTTTTATTAGATAGGATAGGCTTAGCCAGTAGACTAGCTCACCAGCCCTTGCACTGCCTGAGTGAGACAACAAGAATGGAAGACAAGAGACATAATGGGGAGGTGCCACCCAAGGAGGGACCCTCCTTCTCCCATGCCTTGAGTTCCTTACTTTGGAGAAGCAGGAACATCAGACCTTGGCTAGATTCAAAGGCCTGAGATGGTACATTTGGGGGGCCTCACTTTCTAATACAACTCTGGTTCAAGGATTAAGAAGGCTGCTGCCAACTGGAGGATGTGACCAAAGGGATGACCACAGTTTGGTAGCACCCTCCTCAGCAGTGCATGTGGTGCCCACCACCTGTCTATGCTGAGCCCATAGGCAGCGACCCTGCATAGCATCCTACTAACCAAAAAGAGCGGAGTCCAAGCAAAGTCAAACAAGGAGACTCTGATCTATTCCTTCACCTTTTTTATATATATATATATATATATATATATATATATTATATTGATTTCAGAAAGGAAGAGAGAGGGAGACAGAAAGACAGCAACATCAATGATGAAAGAGAATCACTTTTCAGCTGCCTCCTACACACCCCCCACTGGGGATCAAGCCTGCAACCAGGCATGTGCGCTGACAGGAAATCGAACCCTGACCTCCTGGTTCATGAGTCAACGCTCAACCACTGAGCCACGCTGGCTGGGCATTGATTTCTTTTTAAGAATATGATGAGGCTCAGCAATTTTACAGCGTTTGAGAATGGCTGTTGTTACAGGTAGGAAGCCCATGAGCCGGGATGTCTGAGCTCAGATGTGCAGGAGAGATCGGAGGACCCAACCCTTAGGGAAATAACCCCACATGGTGTGAAGTCACTGGAACAGGAGGGCTGGTGGTTTCTCAGCAGAGGCTGGCCTATCCTGGCAGACACACAAAACATCTGCAAAGGCCTGAAATCGTTCACCTGACCAGGGAGCTTCTGGAATAGGACTTTCTGTCTCTAAGAAATGGCTTAATGTCACATGGTTTCAAGCTCTTTTCCCCTCATAATCACACTCGGTGCTCGGACTGTATTTCCTAGAGCAGGTTATTCTGGGAACTTGGCTCCTAGGCATTGTGGAAACCCACACCTTGATTCGATGTCTCCCCATTAGCAGTAGCTCTTCAAAAACATCATCTCATTTTTCAGGGTGCCACCTGAAAATATCTCTTCTAATTAAAACAACGAGCAGCTCACCTTTCCAATAGCTAGGGGCCCTTCTGAGATGCCAGTTTCTATCTTTCTAAAATACCATAAAAATGCTTCATAGCCAAAAAGCCATAGGCTTTCTTCCTGGAAAAATAATCAAACCAGATACACTGCAGAACTAAGTGTGGGTGGCAGTGTCCGGATAATAATGATTATAATAGGATATTTCAGAGTCATAGCTAATATGTACCAGACACAATACTAGGCCTTTCTTCATTTAAATTTTCCCAACAATCCTAATATTATCTCCATGCTATAAATGAGAAAGCTGAAACACAGAGAGGCGAAGTAATTTGTCCAAGATTGCAGTTAGAAAGTGGTGAGTTAGTATGGGGATTTATACTTTCCTCATTGACTATATTCATTCTTTTTTTTTTTTTAGATTATCTTTATTGCCCTGCTGATATGCTCAGTGGTTAGAACTTTGGCCTGTGCACTAAAGGGTCACAGGTTCAATTCCAGGTCAAGGGCACATACCTAGGTTGCAGTTCCCTTGCCCCATTAGGGGTGAGTGTGGGAGGCAACCAATCGATGTGTCTCTCTCACATAAATGTCCCCCTCCCTCCCACTCTCTCTAGAAATCAATGGAAAAAATATCCTTGGTGAGGATTTAAAATTTTTATCTTTATTGTTGAAAGTATTACATCTTTCCCTATCCCCTATCCCTCCCATTGGGCCCTTCTACCCTACCCCCCCTGCCCTCTCCCCAAGCCTTCACCGCACTATTGTCTGTGTCCATGGGTTATGCATTTACATAAAAGTTCTTTGGTTTATTTCAGGGGGAATCACGCAATTTGAACACAATGATACTACTCCTTGCTCCTGCAATGTTCCCTATGTGTCAAACAACTTCACTAAAGGATTCAACGTTTCTCTTAGAAGCAGAAGGGAGGTTTCTGTGGCCACTCCTCCTCTGGGATTGCCTGCACCTCTCAGTATCCCCCACATCCTGGGCTCTTTTCCCCTGTGGGATAAAGCCTCATTCATGTGGGATGTGTGGTGCTCCTTCCTAGTCCCCAGGAATGAAAGGCAGGCCGGGAAGGAGGAAGCTGGGAGGAAGAGGAGGAAACAGAAGAAAAAGCTACATGATGGATCAGGCAGTTGCCATTTCCAGGGAGGCCGCTTCCTCCCTCAAATCAGGCAAACACCTGGCATCATCAGGGCTGCTCTGTAAAGAGCAGGGGCGGATTTTCTTCTGTGTGAGGAACCATCTCCCCTGGGCAGGTAACAGTCCAGGGGCTATTGCTCTAACCTAATTAAAACCACTGACAATCTTTAGTTTTAGCCCTCAAGAAAAGGCTCCCAGGGGGGGCCAGAGGACAAATATTGAGAAAGGACAAGAGTATGAGCTACTCTCCAGAGGGAAACCCCCTATGAGCCCCTGGGGATGCTGAGACCCAGACACAGCACCCTCAGCCTGGGGCAGCAGCATCTCCAGCAGGCACCCGAAACTCCGAGCATCAGAGGCAGTGCCATCGGTGAGCCCCAGTGACCTGGCTGCCAACCATAGCACCAGGTGTCACTGCAGATTCCCCACAGTCAACTGAGGGAGCGAGAGGGAGGAAGATGGATGACCCATAGGGTTGTCTCAAGGGCTGCTTGTAGAAACACAGCTGAGAACCTCTGGAGACTTGTAGAGCAATCTGGAAAGAATGTAAGAGGCTCGGTTCTTAAATGAAAGGTGCAGGAAAAATGGGGCAGGTCCAAGGGTTTGGGGTTTATTATTACCCATTCTTAACACTCATGCCCAAAGATTCCCGAATTCTGGAGGGAAAATAGCTGAGGCTGCAGGTGGGACTTGGGGAGATACCAGCGCCCCAGCATCCTCACCACCTCACTGCAACTTTGAAAGCAACAAAACGCGTGTCAGTGGGACAATTTTTCTCTATCTTTTTTTTTTAAGCACAATAAAGACAAGGTGGCACGTCTTATTCATGTGCATTTCTTTGATTTCTCTTGTCCCTTCTTGGTAATTTTTGATGTGCTGACCTGCTGACTGGGTGGAGCTGATGTAGAATATTAAGCACATTGTTTCTAATCATTTGGAGCTTTTAGTAATGAAAAGTGCTCTGAATGGAAAACTTCAATTTCTTCATCAAAGATTTATGCATTTCCACAGCTTGGCATAAGAGTACACGTGTGGGGTGTTCATGAAATTATAATTAGTACTAGCCCCTGTTCTGAAAACCCTGTAGTACTAATGCAACAGAAACTACACATGCACACACACGTGCACAAGCACACACATGCATGTCACACCAGTGTGCACAGGATCACACATGCAATGCTTTGAATTTCCTCTTGGATCTGCCACAAGTGTCTTCCATCTGCCTTTTGCCATCCATCCACAGATCCTGGGTCTCCATGGAAAAACCTCATAGACTAGGAGATTCTGAAGAGATCTAGGGGAGCAAGTTGCCTTATAATCTTACAAAACGATTATCTAGAATGGCTAAAAAATAAAATAAAATAAAATAAAAGTATGCCCCAGTACTCTTGAACCCACAGCTCACTGCCTTTTATAGCACTCTATCCTGTGCCCCTCTCCCCTTATTGGCTGGCCTGCATGTTCCAGGGCAGAGGTATACAAGTGGTCAGCGTGCTCGCCGGCCCAGCCCCCAGGACCCTGGCCAGATGCTTAGGGCAGCAGAGCAATAAAAAAGCAAAGGGAAGCGTTGCCTCAGCGCCAGCAGCATCTGTAATTTGGGTGGCGGCAGCAGAAATGTTGAGGAAGCATCAGGAAGATGAAAGGACCAGAGCTGGCTATCAAAAGGTGGCCCTGGCAGCAGCCACTGTACCCCAGACATCAGGCACGGCAACCCTTGCCAGAAACATCAGGTGCTACTAGCCACCACCCAGAAATCCGGACCCGCAGGAACCAAGGAGTGAGCTCAGCCAACAGTGACGATGCATGCCATGCAGGTGGGTGGCATAGCTCCACTTTGAGAATAGCGAGGGCCTCAGGGAAAAGGAGCAAGGAGTAAGGCAATGGCAGAGATCCTGTTACTAAGACGGGTATTTTCTCCAGCAAGCATAAGAAATATAGGGAAGTGCTCAAAGCAATCTAGGAGAAACTTGTGGGTCACCTTTAGTCTTGAAAAGTGTCTTGGAAGTGGAGAAATTCCATTTTGTGACTCTTATTGTATATTTCACAATCATTTAATAGCTAGAACTCCTAGTCCAAAGTTTTTGATGACATAACCCACACTAGGTTGCAGTTCAAGAGAAACCATGCCCATCCACTTGAGAGAAGTGAATTTCACTCCTAGATGTGTGCCTAGGTTTGGTGTGAACTGGAATCCAGATGGATCAGATGGGGGGGGGGCGGGAAATCTCAATATCACTGTTGCTGGGGAAGAGGGACAGCATATTGACTTGGAGAGGAAATAGAGGTGAACCCAATGGAAAGATACATGGGCTTCAGAGCAGCCTGAAGGCACAAAACCTGGGAGGAAACTGCCCAGCAGAGAAGCCTAGAAAAAGAACATGGCAGAGGGGAAGGAAAGTTGAGCCCACAGAGAAATGCTCCTCCCCCACCATCTTCATTTGTGCCCCTGATTGGCCCCCTGTTGATCCTAGATGGGTGATTATGTTTGGGGAAATGCTGAGCTTTCTGCTTCACCTTTAAGTGGTTAAGACTAATGGGAGATTGGCTCCCTTTGTGTGTCCCAGCCGAAGACCCCCTGTGATCAGATCTAACAGGAAAGAGCAAATAGTTCTATGATCTGCATGAAAATGAAAGGTGGCATATTTTTCCAAGTTGAATAAAAGGGGATTGTGTCAGTATAAATATCCTTTTTCAGAAGCCACAAAGAAAAGTGGCAACATTTTTGTTCCAGCTCTGCATTCTGCCTTAAGTGGGCAATTATAGGGTACAAGGCTCTGAACAAACACCAGCGTTCATTTAACTGCAATGATTACACCTTGTGGTCTTTTTCCCCAAATGGTCTCCTGAGACACTGTGACTCCTTCTCCAAAGCACATAGTTTCCAAGATCCGAAAATCCTCAAAGTTGCAGGTTGGAATTGGAAACCCATGAATAAGAGAGACTACGTCGCCAAAAGAAGCCCAGGTTTCTTGGTGTGGCATTCCAGACTTTTTCTAGTCTGAGCCTAAAGGTCTGACCCAGGAGCCTCAGTTTCCCTTACTTCCTGAGGCGGAAGATGGGAGGCCAATGTGAGCAACTGTACAGTCCTCAGTGCTGAAGAAGAGAGATGGGGCCAATGAGACTGTGACCTCGAGGCCAGGGAGTTAAAGTTGGAATTTCAGAGCACTGGGGGTTTGAGATGGAACTTAGAAGCCAGAAGGATGTGCCTTGAGACCAGATAATAAGAACAGGAGGGAGTGAGGGAGGGAGAGAGAGAGAGAGAAAGAGAGAGAGAGAGAAAGAGAGAGAGAGGCTGAGCTCAGCCTATGGAGATGAGCAGTTCCTCAATGTTCAAATCAAATGAAGGTACCATCACCTTGGTGGCAGCGGCATGGCAGTGTGCCCACCTCAAAAATGGCTCTCCAGAGTGTGGCCAGAAATCCCTTCAACATTTTACTCAGACCTTGGACAGATGCTCTGGAGCCTGGGGGTGACCAGCACAAGACCCAAGAAGCTGACCGGACAGGCAGGGGTGCGGAAGGTGAAGAACAGGCTTGGAATGGACGCTTCAGCTTGCACTACTCATCCTTCAGGCATACCTTTTGTGTTTAAACACAATCCTGACTGTGTTACAATTGTGATTAATCACCTGCATCTTCGGTCACTGTCTAATAAATCTTTAGAAAGCGAATACAATGTGCTTTGGCTTTATTTTAAATTCTTATTATTCAGTCTCATAATTATTCCTGAATCCAGAAGTAAAGATCTTCTTTGGGCAGAGCTAAACAATATGACTTGGAAAGGAATCGGCTGCCTACTTGGGCGTTCTCTTTGATGAACACTGCTGGGCTGGTAGTTATGTAGGTGTGTTACACAAACAGAGCACTCAAAGGGTGTGCCCATTGCTTAGTGCCTGGAGAGCTACAGGATCTGGAAAAAATAGAAGAGTTTGACATAGAGAAAGAACTACAATTGGCTGTGGAGGGCAGGGAAGGTGACATTTGAGTTTTGAGTTGAGCCTTGTTGAATAGCTATGGCGTGTGTGTGTGTGTGTGTGTGTGTGTGTGTGTGTGTGTGTGTGTGTGTGTGTTCATATCCATCTACAAAGACAAATATCTGAGTGAGAGTGTGAATAGTACACTTCTAGTGGCAGTGAGCCCTACAAGGTAAAATAAGTTAAAAAATATCTAAACAGAGGGGAGGACCAAGATGGCGGCATAGGGTGGACGCCTGATTGTTGCCTCCCACAACAATTTTGAAACTACAACTAGAAAACAGAACGGACACCATCCAGAACTACCGGAGGGCTGGCTGAGCAGATGCTCTACAACTAGAACAAAAGAGGGGGACGCGGGATGATGCTGATGCCGGTGAGCCAAAGATCTCACTTTAAAATCTACGGCTCTGGAAGATGGCGGCGGAGTTGAACGGCTGATCTGTTGCCTTGCATGGCAGTTTCGGAAATACAACTAGAAGATGGACTGGTGAGCGCGGCGCCTCCTGCTCGCGTCTCCCCCGGCCAGGCGGCTGCTCCTCTCAGTCAGCACCTCAGCCGGGGCCATGAGCTCGTGGGCGGCCGCGGCAGCTGCTATGGCGGCGGCGGCGGCGGCGGCTGCGGACTCGGCGCAGTGGCTCTCGGTGAAGGAAGAGACCATCTTTCTGCAGGACGGGCCCATCCGCATCACCGACCTGGCCGAGCTGCCCAGTGAGATCCTCGGGGCCCCAGAGGCTGCCGACACTGACTTGGAGGATTTTTAGGATTTCAAGTCCTTTAGCCATTTTGAGAGAGGAGAACCAAGAAGGTGGCAAAGTTAAACAAATGAACTGCGCCGCGCACAGCAATTTCAAAAATACAACTGGAGGACAGAGCGTCTGCCACCCAGAACCACAGGAGAGCTGGCTGAAGGGTGGATTTACAGCTAAGAGGGAAGAGGACAGAGCGAACTCGGAAGGGATAAGGTGCAGAGGCGCGTGGGTCGGGCTGGCGGCGGGGGAAGGGTCGTGCGGCTTTTTTTCCAACCCTAGGGGAGATTAGCTCCCCATCACCCTGAAATCCAGCTTCTGGGGACTCGCAGGAGACCCAGACGCCTGCGGGGAGAGGCTGGACTCTCGGCCTTCGTGTCGGAGAGTGGGAGTAACTTCCTTGTGGAGGTGCGCCCAGCAATCAGTGTTTGCTGCACTGGAGTGCGGAACGAGGGGGCTTAGAAACGTGGAGAGCAGAAAAAGCAGACTTGCGGCCATTGCGGTTCGCCACGCCATGGCCTGGTGGCGCCCTGAGACCCCGCCCCGCCCTGAGACCCACCCCGCCCTGGGACCCGCCCCGCACGTTTTGCAGACCCGCCCCGCACGTTTTGCAGGCCCACCTGGGCTCCAAGCAGCGGCTTTTGCATGTGGGTGGCCTGCCCTGTGGCAGCTTGACCAGATGAACTGCGGTTCTAGTCGGACTGCTCCAGGGCCACTTAGACAGGAGGAGGAAACTGCAGTTTTTACTGTAACTCCTGCTGAGTGGTCTCAGGCAGTAGCTGACCTGCACCCCATTGGAGACCCAGAAACGAGGGCATCTAGTGGTCGGTGTGAGATGACACCAGATTTCAACCACTCGCATAAGGGACACATTCAAGAGGCAGACTCAGTGAGCGCCAAAGCCTTGCTGCAACAAGATCCGGCCCATAAACGTGTCTCCTGCACAGCAACTCTTCCTTTATAGACACAGAGGGTCCTCACGGACAATTGGCCAGGAGGACAATTCCTCCCAGTGACACCAACAACAATCAAGACTTAACTATACAAAGGAGGACCAAGAAGGAGGCATAGGGCGGAAGCCTGATTGTTGCCTACCACAACAATTTTGAGACTACGACGGGAGAGCAGAGCAGACACCATCCAGAACCACCGGAGGGCTGGCTGAGCAGATGCTCTACAACTAGAATAAAAGAGAGGGGTATGCGGGATGATGCTGATGCCGGTGACCCAAAGATCACACTTTAAGAACTACGGCTCAGGCGACACAATGGCGGCCTGGAACGTGCTCAGCGCAGTTCCCCCGTCGGTCTCCGGCTGAGGGGATGGCTCCACTCGCTGCCAAGCACGGACAGACAAGCCCCTGAGAGACATGGGGTGGGAGACTCCGCGCTTGCTGACCTCCAAGTCCTTCGAGAATCTCAATGCCCTGGAAGCGGCCAGGTACGCACGCTCGGCGACTGGCCACCGCTGCAGACCCAAGGGCCGACGCAGCGACCCTGGACCAGCCCGCCACCGCGCACCGGGCACACCGGAGCTTCGCTGAGCCCGCAGCCCAACGAGTTCTGCGGCAGCCGCCCTGGAGCTCTGAGAAAATGGCCGAAGGAATTGCTGAGAGGGAATTGACCAACAGGAATTGGGATCAAGAAGACGAAACCCCGCTGGGTCCCGGGTCTGGGTGAGGCCGCACGCCCCTGGGTCCGGGTGAGGTCACACGACCCTGGGTCTGGGAGAGGCCACGCGCCCCTGGGTCTGGGTGAGGCCACGCGCCCCTGGGTCCGGGTGAAGCTGTATCCCGGGTCCGGGTGAGGCCGTGTGCCCCTGGATCCGGGAGAGGCTGTGTCCCGGGTCCAGGTGAGGCCTCGCACACCTGGGTCTGGGAGAGGCCACGCACCCCTGGGTCCGGGTGAGGCCACACGCCCCTGGGTCCGGGTGAGGCCACACGCCCCTGGGTCCGGGTGAAGCTGGATCCCAGGTCCGGGTGAGGCCATACACCCCTGGGTCTGGGAGAGGCTGGGTCCCGGGTCTGGGCGAGGCTGCATGCCCCTGGGCTCGGGTGTGGTCACACACCCCTGGGTCTAGGTGAGGTCTCACACCACTGGGTCCGGGTGAGGCTGTGCGCCCCTGGGTCTGGGTGAGGCCATGCGACCATGGGTCTGGGAAAGGCCACGCACCCCTGGGTCCGGGTGAGGCCACGCGCCCCTGGGTCCGGGAGAGGCCACGTGCCCCTGGGTCCGGGTGGGGCCATGCGCCCCTGGGTCCGCATGAGGCCACGCGCCCCTGGGTCCGGGTGAAGCTGGAGCATCCCGGGTCCAGGTGAGGCCGTGTGCCCCTGGATCCGGGTGAAGCCGTGCCCACTGGGTCCGGCCAAGACCAAAACAGAGGGTGTTGGACCTGCATTACCACCATTTGTCCACCATCCAGAGCTGAGGGGTCAGTGCCGACATGTACACATAAGGAACTGGTGGACATTGATATTGGGTCTCAAAAGAACTGTTGGTCCAGAAAGAAACTCACTACAGACTGATTCATTTGCCTGTCAGCATAACTATTATTGCTCGTCTCACATTCAGTTCTTATAAGTATATCTCTAGTGACACATGATCTCGCTCATCTAGGGGAAATGAAGAACAACATAGACTGAAGAACAAGAACAGAACCAGAAACAAGGAGGCATTGATCGGACTATCGGGCCTCAGAGGGAAGATAGGGGAGGGTGAGGGGAGGGGGGAGAGATCAACCAAAGGACTTGTGTGCATGCATATGAGCCTAACCAATGGTTAAGTTCAACAGGGGGTTGGGGCATCTGTGGGAAGGGGTGTGGGATGGGAATGGGGGATGAGGACAAATATGTGACACCTTAATCAATAAAGAAATTTAAAAAAAAAAAAAAATAAAAAAAATAAATAAAAGTGGCTTTGAGCCAGAGAGAGAAAAAAAAAATATCTAAACATCTCGAGAGAAAAGAGATTCCTCCCACTGAACTGAAAGTAGAGACATTTAGACATTATCAATGGAAGAATGAGAAGAGGGAGAGGGAAAGCCTACACAGATGGCCCCCAACTGATGATGGTTCAGCTTATGCCTTTTGAAATTTACAATAGTGCAAAAGCTGGATGCATTCAGTAGGAACCATACTTCAAATTTTGAGTTTTCATCTTTTCTCACACTAGCGATATGCGGTTCGATATCCTGTCATGCTGCTGGGCAGCAAAATGATTTTGCCCAACTGTGGGATAATGTAAGTGTCCTGAGCACAGTTGAGGTGGGCTAGACTAAGCTATGCTGTTTGGTAGGTTAGGTGTATTAAGTACATTTTTGACTTATGATAGATTATTGGGATGTAACCCCATCGTAAGTAGAGGAACATCTGTATTACAAACTGCAACAGGAACAGATACTTTCATAAAGCAGAATGTTAAGATTTTTCTGAGTTTTCATTCATGTATGTTTGTATGTCTTTCAATTTGGTAAGTTCCAGCTTGCTCAGCAGCTCTAAGGATGCATCAAGGAAAAGAGATTGTTGTCCACTCAACAATGGGTGGAGGGCACATGAGGCAGCAACAGAGAAGAGCACCTGATGAAAGAGTGAAATCAGGACACAGGGAGGCCCCCAGCCAACTTCTCCTCTGCATCTGGAGATGCCCTTTCCAACACCATGCTTGGAAGGGTCTGGGTTTTATTTTAAAAAGAAAGACAGTTTCCCCTCATGGAACCCCTTGGAAACGACAGCCTATAGAGCATACCTTCACAAACCTCCATAGTCTCCGAGAAACAAAGTTCAAATTTGGCAAAGTACCTGGGCAAACCACACTCACCCAGAATTCAATTTCACACAGGAAAGCCTGTGACCAGCACACGGTGCCTGGGTGGAAGGACCCACCCTTTGCTTCTGGTACTGCTCCCCTGCTCTCCCGCCTGCGCCACCTCCTTCCCGGACTGTTCCCCTGGATGTGTGAGCACCTGTTGCATTTTTGTGCCTCCAGCCCCAGAGGCCTCCTGGCGGCTCGTTTTTTGAAGGGGTTGGATCATGCCACTGGGTCCATGATCCTCTGATATCTGTGTTCTCTTCTCCCACATGACCACTGACTTATTAATATCCAGTTCCTTCTGTTTCACGTCCCTGTCTAGTCTTTTCTACTGTGGCTGACCCTACCTTTTGCAGCCCTTGCATCCAGACAAAACTGGTTACTGCTAAACCTGTGCAGGAAGAAAGCGGCCAAAGTCCTTTAAAACTGAAAACTCCAGACATCTCAAGAGAAAATGATTCCGCCAACTAAACTGAAAATAGAGAGACACAGACACCAGTGATGGAAGAAAGAGGGGAGAAAGAAAGCCTATATTATAAATTGAGCTGTGTACATTAACAAAAAAAAAAAAAATCAAGTCCTTGGCTCTGAAGAATGACATTAAAAAGTTAAGCTGTACTTACTCTTATTTCAAATGTCATTCTTGTTCAGTGTAACTGTTAGACATATAATACAGACAGATGAGCCACACTGACTCCACGAAGGCAAAATTTCCCCCTGAACATCCGCTCTAAAAGCTTTTAAAACCACTCTGTCAGGAGCAATTTGACTGCATATCAATAGTGTTTCTCTACTGAGCCATAGTACTGCATGTGACAAATGAACATCACGACAGGATCGAGTGGGTGGGAGGAGGGACAAGGGCTGAGCAGTCTACCACATGGTATAAATGACTCTAATACAAAAGACTGCCAATAAACCAGGAGAGGGAATGCATTAGCCTGCTCCAAGGGACTCAGGTTGACCATTAAGTATTTCATAGAAGAAAAGCATATACAGCATCTCAACAGGACTTTGCTAAAAGCGAGGGATTCAGAGGCTCCTAAAATGATTTATGAGGGGCATTTTGTGGGAAAGGCTGAAAGAGAGTCTGTAGGAGCTCTCAGGGGCCAGTGAGTGATCCTGTACCCCTCAGCTAGGACCCTGGTTCCCAACAGCACTGTTTGTATCCATTTGCCTTATTTTTATGTTGAGCCTTTAACCTATAGTGGTAACATTCCTGTGATTAAAGACTCTTCCCTTTTCATATTTTGCTGTGTTTTTTTTTTTAAATTATGAATTGCTTCTATAACTAGAAAAAGCAAATCTTTTCAGTTACCCAGTTTGAGTCCAGATTTGGTTGCTCAAATCTAGACTCAAGTGAGAGCAAGGAGAAGTGAGCTGGAGAGGACTAGAATATTCCACTTCCTTCCCACCATCAAGAAAATTCATTAAGGGCAAAGGAAAGCATGAATGGGGAAGCTAATTTTTTTGTTGTTGTTGTTTTGTTAATCCTCACCCGAGGATATTTTCCCATTGATTTCTAGAGAGATTGGAAGGGAGAGGGAGAGACAAAAAGAAACATCAATGTGAGAGAGCCTGCAACCAAGGTACGTGCCCTTGAGCAGAATTGAACCCAGGACCCTATAGTCCGCGGGCCGATGCTCTGTCCACTGAGCCAAACCAGCTAGGGCTGGGAAGATAAATTTAACCTCCCATACCTGGAACAGTTAACTGGGCCAATAGGCATTTGACTTCCTAACAAGAAAAAAGTAGAGCGAGCAGAGGGAAGAAATGTTTAGGAGTAACTGTCTTGGTTATCTAGAATCTATTCCTGAGTAACAACCCACCTCACAACTTTGTGGCTTACACCAAAAATCATTATTAACTTGTTCACAATTCTGCAATTTGGGCCGACAGAGCTCAGCAAGGAATGCCCACATTGTATTGGATGGAGTTCCAGAACAACCGGGAGTTCCAGCGAGGCCTCACTCACATGCTGCTGTTGAGGATCAGCGACGGCTGTCAGTCAGAGAGCCTCAGCATTCCTTTGCTTGGTTTGAGGTTTTCACTGCATCGGATCTGGATTCTGAGAGGAAGAATCCCAAAGTGTGAATGTAGCAGCTGCAGAGCCCTTAAGGCCTGACCTTGGAAGTCACACAGCTTCTGTGTGTCCCATTCTATCAATCTCCAAACCAAGAGGTTCAGTAAGAGGGGGAACAGACTCCATTTTTCAACAGGAAAAGTGGTAAAGAAATTGCAGAAGTCTTCAATCCACCACAGTAAGTAACTAAGACCAATTTAAGGGTGTATGAGCTGCCAATGAAGAATTTTGAAGGGAAAAAGAAACCCTTTCTTTAACTGGTTTTATTGATTTTCAGAAAGAGGAAGGGAGAGGAAGAGAGAGAGAGAAACATCAATAAGGAGAAACACTGATCAGCTGCCTCCTGCACACCCCCTACTGGGGATTGAGCCCCCATCCCAAGCATGTGTCCTGACCGGGAATCAAATCGTGATCTCCTGGCTCATGGGTCAAAGCTCAACCACTGAGCCATGCTGGCCCATCAGAAACCCTTTCTTTACATTCATGTACACTTTAACCGCGATGAGTCTTTGTGGCACCACCAAGAACAGTACACTCCTGTAAGACCTTAATCTGCTGGGAAAAATACTTCTGAAACAGTATGTCCCAACTTCCATTATTTTCCTCCCATTATTTTCCTCTGTGCACCTCACAAAGAGTAGGCACTAATGCAGCCCCTGTTTAGTTGAATCTCAAATTCCTAGACCTGTAGTGCATTCCATATAGCTAAATAAAAATACTTTGGGAGGCAGCATGGTACTATAAATGAATAACTTTGACTCTCCCACATAGTGGCTAGTGATGGAGGTTGTGGATAGCACTAATCCAAACGAGAAAAGGAATCAACTACAATGACATGTTTGAAACCCAGTGGAATGGCAATAAATATTTGTTGGATGAATGACTGTGAAGAGAAAGTGCTTTGAGGGTAGGCTAGGGGGATCTTCCAGGAAGAACTCAACTCAGAAAATGTCTTTCTGCTGCCACCTACAGCCTTGTGGGTCTTCCTAGCACACAGTAGATTTTATATATGTTCACCTGAGGAAGGGAACATAAGCTAGTAACCAAGGAGACATGCTTATGTCAACATTTTATAGTGTGTGCATTTATACAATGTTGCAAGTGTGCTCATTCCTATGTCCACGGTGCCTAGAAGGGTGATTGACATAGAGCAGCAGCTTTGAACCAGGGATGATTCTGTCCCTCAGGGGATACTTGGCAATGTCTGGAGACAGTTTTGGTTGTCGCAGCTGAGGGGAGAAGTGTCACTGACATCAAGTGAGTAAAGGCAAGTGATGCTGCTACCATCCGACCAGGCACAGTCTCCCACAACAAATAATTATTCATCTCAAAACCTTCAAAGTGCCAGGTGTAACAAACCTGACACAGAGTTAATATTCTATAAATGTTTTAGGAATGAGTGAAAGAACGAATGAGAAACAAATAAATAGCAATAGTAATGCAGTTAACGAAGACTGTGTGGTTAAGGCAAAATATCTCAGGACTACTGATCAACTGCAGGTAGAGACCAAGCCTTCCTGGATTACTAAAAGTGACCTGAGTTAGACTTAGAAATAATGATGGGAGTCAGATAAAAAGAGGAGACTGTTCAGGTCCCAGACAGAAACAAGACCCAGTGCTGCTCTGCAGGTGTGCTAGTGATGATATCGGTAGGAGTGATTCGTGAACAGCTCCCAAAGTACATGCTATAGTAAAACTGCATTATTCTTTAGGTATTGTTTTCTTGCATTTGTACTTAAGTTAATCGTTAGCGACTTACATAAAATTTGTTTTATAGGATGGGTTTGGTATCTTACAAACTCCCTTATGGGATTGTTAAGGAAGAGGCTGTGTCTTTACCAGGTGCATCTAAGAGACATCCGCGATGCCACCCCTGGGAACTCAGTTAGAAATCATTGGCCTCTTACAATGTCATGGTGCTAAGCTCTCATTAAATGTTTTGTTATTTGCTTGGTGGATAGATCCATCACCCGCTGGTTAACATAACTACTGCTTCCATTTTGTCTACGTACATCAAGATTTCTAACAGTTTGACAAGTATGAAACACTTGAGTTAGAGCTAAAAAATGCATGATGCAAAAATGACAGGAAACTACAGCAGGAGCAGCAGCAGCATCAAATGGAAAGAACACAGGAAGCAAGAAGCCTTTTGGCCTCAGTCTTCTCATTGTTCAATTAGGGGCGGGACCCTTGCTCTAAATCCTTCATACAATTGTTAATGACAGCTAAAGTAAACGAGAGAGATGTGACTGCTTCAGTACCATGCCAATACGTTTTAAAATCCAAATTCTCTCTGGCAAGCAAAATGTGAAGCGTGTTTTGACAAGTAAGTTCCTGGGTCTTTGGAACTGATTCCCTCCCCCCGCCCCACTCAAATATTTGGCAAAACAGAGCATTTCACTGCAATTATGGAACCCCTCCCCCCAAGCAATTTCAAATCACACCAGGGGCTGCCTAAGCTTAGCTGTTTCTACTTCTCATTTTTATTGCCTACTTCTACTTGAAAGGGGAATACAAGAATATATCTTTTATGGTATGAAATCTGTCTTCTACCCAAAATCACTCAAGAAGACATTTCAGTGCCCTTTGTTAATGTTTTCTTGACTTGTGAATAGAGGCGGAGTAAACCTCTGGGGAAGGGAACATTCTTTGAGGAAGGACACCTGCACATTAAGTCACAATACACAGAGAGCTTCCACATCCATCCTTTGGGCACTGGCACACAAAATCAAAGACTGGGCCGCTGGAGAAGGGGACATGGTTAACTGTAGTTCCCCTGGATGGGGTACCCGAGGGACTATCCAGTGGCACCTCATAGCTCTATGGCCATTGTGGTCGTTCGGGGCAGTATCTCAGATACACAGGGTGATCCGGAGACCTGCAACTGCACATAAATAAACCGAGAGAGCAGAGACAACAGCACAGCATCCTTGAAACTCTCCAAGAGAAGGTATTGTATAATTAAACCCAAACACCCATCTGAGGCCATTTTTCATCAGGGGGCTTTTGACGGCTCCTCACTGCAAAGAGGTTTAATGATTTCATTGAGTAAGAGGCGGTGGACTCGAGATGTGTGCATTCGCAGAGAGATAATTGCATTTAATGAAAGGCACATCCATAGGTTTGGAGAAGCAAGTGATAAATCTTCCTCCGGAGCCTGTGGATCCGTCATATTCCAACCCATGAGTGGCGGGGGGATCAATTAATAATCATGGTGAGAACAATACTTTTCACTTGCAGTTTTCCTCAGGTCGCTCAGAGCAACTTGATAAACATGAACATCCATTTTCCTGGTCCTCCTGGGAAGTGAGCATTTGGTCACATTATCCCCAGATACGTGACATGAAAACTGAGGTGCAGGGAACCGACTGGCCGCCTTGGCAAGGAGAGAGAGAGACACACAAAGGAAGTAGACACACTTTGGTCTTTTCTATCTGCATTTTGAATACATAATACACAAGCACTTATTGATCTCTAATGAGAATATTAGCTACCAAGTTTAGTGCCAGGCTCTGTGCTTAATTAAATGCTTTGCACATAATTAATTTATCTCATTTATCCTCCTTATATAACAGGCTAGAGGCCCGGTGCACGAAATTCGTGCACAGAGGGGGTTGTCCCTCAGCCCAGCCTGTACCCTCTCCGATCTGGGACCGCTCGAGGGATGTCCGACTGCCCGTTTAGGCCCAATCCCGGGATCGGGCCTAAATGGGCAGTCGGACAACCCTCTCACAATCCAGGACTACTGGCTCGCAACTGCTTGCCTGCCTGCCTTCCTGATTGCCCCTAACCACTTCGCCTGCCAGCCTGATAACCCCTTAACCACTCCGCTGCCAGCCTGTTTGCCCCCAACTTCCCTCCTCTGCCGGCCTGGTCACCCCTAACTGCCCTCTCCTGCAGGGTTGATCACCTCCAACTGCCCTCCCTTGCAGGCCTGGTCCTTCTCAACTGACCTCCCTTGCAGGCCGGGTGCCTCCCAACTGCCCTCTCCTGCTGGCCATCTTGTGGTGGCCATCTTGTGTCCACATGGGGGCAGGATCTTTGACCACATGGGGGCAGCTATATTGTGTATGCAGTGATGATCAATCTGCATATTACTCTTTTATTAGATAGGATAGAGGCCTGGTGCAGGAGTGGGGGCCAGCTGGTTTGCCCTGAAGGGCGTCCCGGATCAGGTGGGGGTTCCATTGGGGTGTGGGGCAGCCTGAGTGAGGGGCCTGTGGTGGTTTGCAGGCTGGCCACGCCCCCTGGCAACCCAAGCAGAGGCCCTGGTATCTGGAATTTATTTTCCTTCTATAATTGAAACTTTGTAGCCTGGAGCGGAGCCAAGCCTGGGGCTCCCTCTGAGGCCGGCAGCCATTTGTGCTGGGGTTATAATTGAAACTTTGTTGCCTTAAGTGGGTGGGCCCGGCCAGGGTGTGCGGAAAGCTTTGCTTCCCCTGTTGCCGGCGGCAACCCTGGCCTGCTCTCTCAAGCTCCATTCTGCCGCCATTTGTTTGAATTTGTTTACCTTCTATAATTAAAACTTTGTAGCTTGAGTGGAGGCTTAGGCCTGGCAAGGGCAGGTGGAAAGCTTGGCTTCCTCTGTTACCTAGGAAACCTTGCTCTCTGTGGCTGTAGCTGTCTTGGTTTGGGTTAATTTGCATGCTCACTCTGATTGGATGGTGGGCGTGGCTTCTGGGTGTGTCGGAGGTGTGGTCAATTTGCATATTTGTCTATTATTAGATAGGTTAGATAGGATGAGAAAACCAAGGATTAAGAAGCTGCCATGACTGCTTTGGCTCAGTGGATAGAGAGTCAGTCTGAGGACTGAAGGGGTCCCTGGTTCGATTCCGGTCAAGGGCACATGCCCAGGTTGTGGGCTCGATCCCCAGTGGGGGGCATGCAGGAGGCAGCCGATCAATGATTCTCTCTCATCATTGATGTTTCTATCTCTCTCTTTCTCTCTGAAATCAATAAAAATATATTTAAAAAAAAGAAGAAGTTAAGCACCGTGCAGATGATCCAGTGATGGAAACGGAATATGAACTCAAGCCATCCAACTCCAGAGCATGTGCTCCTAAACCTCAGGCATAATATATGCCAGAACTGTGTGGGAGGGGTACCGAGAGGCCCACACAAAGCACAGGGTCCCTGTTCTCCGGAAGCTCACAGTGACTAGGGGGGAGGAGATAAACCCAGTACTGATAACATATGCATGCCAGGTACCATTCCACATGCTTGATTTATATGCTGGCACATTTAATCTTCATAACAATTTGATGAGCTGGGTGCTATTACAACCATCAGCACTTAGCATATGAGGAAACTGAGGCACAGAGATGCTATATAGCTGGTCCAACATCAACAATTGTCCCCAAGCAATAGTACTCTAGAGCCTTTGGTGTCAGTCATTAAATGCTTAATTTCCCACACTGAGGACTTCCACGCTGATGACACTGGGGTGAATCGATTATTGAGTCCCTCTTCTGCAGTGTGAGATACGAATGCACTTAATAGAGTTCAAGGACTGGAGGTCTAGCACGCCTCCAGGAAGCCAGGTGGAATCCCATGTGAAATTTTTCCAAACAGAATCCTCTCCTCTCCTTTACCAGGAGGACACAAAACTAGGTTTGAAGCTGCCCATATGCCAGCAGAAGGGGCCTGTAGCTCTAACAACCAATTCTTTTAAAATATATATACATATTTTATTGATTTCAGAGAAGAAGAAAGGGAGAGAGAGATAGAAACATCAATGAGGAGAGAGAATCATTGATAGGCTGCCTCCTGCATGCCCGTACAGGGGATCAAGGCTGCAACCCAGGCATGTGCCTTGACTGGGAATCCAACTATGACCTCCTAGTTCATAGGTGGATGGATGCTCAAACACTGAGCCACACTGGCTGGGCTCTAACAACTAATTCTGTCTCCTCGCTAAGCCATATGGAAGTGGAGCATGAGTCCCAGCAAAACATTTTGAGACACAGGAGGCCAGGCACTATTTTCACAATTCTTTGTTGTCTCACAATATAGCACTGGGATGTTCAAGGGTCAGCGAGCAAACAGAGCTCCAGTAGAAGTGCCCACTTATCTGAATGGCCAGAGAACGTAGACAGGTCTGGGTGTTCCAAAATACATTCCACAGTTTACTGTATGCAGGATGCTGGCTCAGGGTTGTCAGGCAGAGTCGAAGCTCCTAACTCATTCTCTCCCATTGCCTGAGAGCTCCTCCCCACTGTGCTTTGCTTTACCAGCATCTTAGTTAACGGCACCTCAAGGCCGCATTGCTCCATGGAACTTTTCCATCACCTGCTAGCACAGGGAATGTCAGTCTCTCAGAAATTCAAGATTTTAAAGATCACCTTGCTAATTCACTTTTAGTTCATACATCTTCTTCAAATGTTCTCGTCACATATTTTATTATCTCCTTTGACAGGGAACTCACCACTTTCCGAAACTGCTTCTTCTATATTTGAGCAACTCTGACAGTTTTAAAGTTCATCCTTACTAAGTCAAACTCAGTTGTCTGTAATTTCCCCATAGCAGCCTGTCTCTCAGCACAAAACTCCTCTCTCTCCATCACACGCAGTGTGCAGTGAGAGAAGCCTTCTTTAAAACCCTCCTGGGTTAGGGTGAGTCCCTCAAAACCCCTATATTCGGTGTTATCAGAGCATCAATCACATTTTATATAACTCACTGCTATAAACTGCATGCTCATTTCTCCCTATAACTCTATGTTGAAATGAAAGCTCTAATGTGATGGTAACTGGAAGTTGGAACATTTTGGAAGGTGCTGAGCTCACAAGGATGCAGGAGGCAGTCATGAGAGGGATCAGCGCTTATAAAAATAAGCCAGGGAGCTCCCTGGCCCCTGCTCTCACCATGGGAGGACACAACAAAAAGACTGCTGCCCAGGAGCCAGGAACAGGCCTCAGCAGACATGGAATCCGCTGGGGAGCTGATCTTATATATGCCTGCCTGAAGAACTGTGAGAAATAAGATTTCTGTTGTCTATGAGACCCAGCCTACGGTATTCCGTTATGGCAGCCCAAATAGACTAGGATGATCCCTGTGAGCTTCTTGGTCTCCCTAGTAACCTATAAACTTCTCAAGGAAAAGGGACATATCTTTTACTTCTCTGGAACTCCAGAAGTGAGCACACAGTGCATTCACAGAGTATGTATTCGATATTTGTTCTGCTTGGAGTACCTCATGGAGGGCCTTCCAGAAAGGAAGGTTTACTTAACACATTGCGGATGGATCACGAGAATTCCCGCTTCATATTACACAGTGTTTTACAAAGTATCATACTTTAAAACGATATTAGCTTGTAAGAATATGTGATAAATAACTTCAAAATGCAATAGGTATTTAATTTTAAAGCATGCCTTTAACGTTTATGTAAAACATTTTTTGTACTCGTTCAATAGAAACTTACCTGGCCACTGGGTAAAGCTAGCAATAAAACTACTGGTCCGCAATGCGTTAAGTAAAAGGAACATAAGCATCATGGGAAAGAAGTTACAATGAAGCAGAAGCGGTGTGCTGCCATTTTAATGTAATTAGCATGTACCTGTATGTTTGACTGATCTTCGGTCCAGTGGAGAGGTTGAGCAAAAGCAATAAAGCCTATTATACTAGACGTTATTATTAACACTTTACTAGTGGCCTTACTAATAAATATGGTATGTGGCCAAAGTACACTTTAGTCAATGAAGTGAAGGTAAATACAATAAGGGTATTAAAAACACTGGCCCTGTCTTTTGCATGCCCTAGAAATGGATGCTAAAAAAAAAAAAAAAAAGTTTTCAAAGAAAAGAACAGGAAATAACAGAAAGGATGGGAATGTCCACAGTAAGAAAATCTTTGAGAATTAGAACATGGGATCAGAAGCCAGCACAAATGATCTTGTTCATGAGGATAAATGATTATGATGCTGGGGGAAAACTGCACAGGAACTCAGATTTGGAGAATAAGAAGAAGGGAGATTTCAAACCAATGGATATTGACTTTTCAGAGGAGAAAGGCAACAGTTAGCTCTGGCAGTGAATGACTATGGAAATTCATGAATTCAGCACTTTCATCCTAAAGGGTCCTCCCTCATTTTAGAGGATATATATATATATATATATATATATATGTTGATTTCATAGAGGAAAGGAGAGGGAGAGATAGAAACATCAATGATAAGAGAGAATCATTGACCAGCTGCCTCCTGCACGCCCCTCACTGGGGATCGAGTCTGCAACTGAGCATGTACTCTGACCACGAATCGAACCATGATCTCCTGGTTCACAGGTCAACACTCAACCACTGAGCCACACCAGCTGGGCTAAACGCTCATTTTAGAAATGAGGATGATAAGGGCTGGAGGTTAAGTACTTTGACCAAGTTACAGACCCAGGTTTTGGCAAAGTCCCCCAGATCCTCAGTGACTATCCAGTATGCTTTCCTCCTCC
Source organism: Ia io (assembly GCA_025583905.1). Lineage (NCBI taxonomy): Eukaryota > Metazoa > Chordata > Mammalia > Chiroptera > Vespertilionidae > Ia > Ia io. Next base: position 61,987,850 of record JAJQQW010000011.1, on the reverse strand, counting down.
CCAAGGCTATTAAGCTGCAGGCACTGCCCAAGCAAGAACTTAACTGTTGTGTTTTCTAAACATTACAACTTCCATAGGAAGAACCAAGGAATACCTCTCCAGGTGCACAGTAAGATTCACAGGCCAGAGAGGTCAAGCCTCTTGCCAAGGACCCCACTAGTAGAAAAAGGAAGATTTGGGGTTCATATTCTAGATTGCTCAAGCTCAAATCCTCTTTCCTTTAGACCACACTACCTATTAGCATGGGTTACAAAGCTTAAAAAGTGAAATGGACAAAGAGTCTTCTATGGTGCCACCCTCATCCCTGGAGTTAGAGGGTGTGCACAAGGAGAAAAAGTGTGATCTCCATTCTCCGTGAGCAATCATGTCCCCAGCATCTGACCTTAAGGCAGGCCAGGACTACAGCCTTTCCAGGCGGTCAGGTGATTAATAAGGACAGAGGTTTCCAAAAGCAATTCTGGAGTCAAGACTATAACTTCCTGGGGGCACTTGGTCCCATGGATGACACATTCTGGGAGGCCCATGAGGCCCATGATCAGTTGTTAAAGTAGAGGGTACTCAACTGCCATCTAAGGTCAGGACCGATGTATAGACCATAACTCTCCCTTGACCAAGGGCAAAAGGGCATCCCGATGCTGCCCTGTACCCTACAAGGAGAGAAATGAGAGACCTGGCACTTCTGCCCACATCTAGGTCAAAGCAGAGTTCTTCTGTAGACCTCCAAACTCTGGCTACACCAGACACCTGTGATCTGGACTGCCCACCTCACAAACAGAGACCTCGACTCCCATCCTAAACCCTCCTTCTGTTGTCTGTATGCTGCTCTCCTGGTGCTTCTGACCTGATGACCTCTGAGCCTCTGACATCCGTCTCTTTGTCAGCACTCCATCTATCAGTCCATGGTATGGTGGCTTCTTGGAGTAAGGAGGTTTGATCCTCCTTTACCGGGACACTGGCCTAGGCCTCTCTCTGTTGGCCTTAAATTGCATCCGCCAGGCCTGATTTCCCACCAGACCACAAATCCTCGGGCTGCCTGTGAAAACCTTGCAGGCTCTATAAGGCAAAGCATTATATTTAACTTCCTGCTCCTGTACAGATAAGCTGTACGTGAAAAGAGAAAAATGTGCACATCACATTTTCATAAATATGGAATGCTGCACCTGGCATCTATCTAAAAAAACCCCACAAAAAACATAACCTGCACCATGAGAGTGCAATAACACTGCCATAACAATAACACTGTCGGATGCAGAAAGCCAAGATGTTTTGAATTGCGTTATAATTAGAAGGCAGATAAACAAATAAGAACATCATTTATTCATTAAAACTGCGCAAATGGAAAATCTACTTAATTAATTTCTTTGTACAATGTCTGTAAACTCCTTCAGGGAAGAAATCTGAGGAATAATTTCAGGCCCAGAGCAAATGACACAAACATGGCTCTGAAGCAGAACTGGAAAGCAAACTGGTGGTGATAGTTATTTTGTGTGTGTGTCCAAAGTGCTCTTCTGAGTGAGATAAAGAAGAGACCAGGGTGGCTTCACAAATGGGATAGTGTAGGCAACCAATCACACCTGTGCGTTGATTTCATTTGTCCTGTGTATCTGAATAATACCCCCTCTCTTCTCTGTCCACAGTCAGAAGATGAAATGGATGGAGTTGGAGTTGATTAAGGGACTCTCTCTGTAAAACCCTTAGGAAGGTTTAAAAGCTGGTCATTAGTGGGTTTCACATCTATCATGGCAGTCATTATGCCAAGCAAAGCATTTGGAGAAGGGTCAGCACTTGGCACAACTGCAGAGCAGCCATCAATTGACCTTGGTCCAAATCTTTCTTCCATGCCTCCTCCCTCCCTGTCCTGACACTTACTCATTTTTTTCGATTCTCGCCAGGACTCCTTATTCTTGTCTGACATGACCTTATTCTAGTCTATAATCCCTTCCCTTACTTTCATTTCTAAACAAGTATGATATTAGAGTTAGTAATATGATTGTGTAGTTAAGCTGTAGTTGCATAATGTCGGTAATGTACAAAGCTCTTACGGAATTGTTTAGGAAATTCTCTTAACACTCTCTAATAATAGCAATAATGGAAATTATTTATTGGATACTTTGAGTCCGTCGTTGTCAAGTATTTTGCATGCATTATCTCATTTAGCCTTTACTGCAGACCTAAGAGGCAGCATTATTAGAATTACTTCCATCTTACAAATGAGGAAAGGGAGGCACAGAGCAGGTAATTAACTTTCTGAAATATTGCGTATTCAGTAAGTATAGTGTTTCTTAAGTCTGATTTTCTATTACTTTTATTTTATAGTCTTCTTTTTTTTTAAAATGAGCAGTTGTATTAAAGGTTTTTTTTAAAAAAACATTTGGTTTTATAAGAAAAGATTTTGCTGACTAAAAAAGCAAAGAAAAATTATGTGGTTCATTCAATAGCAACTCATGATCTAGGGGACATCCCCCAAGGTGTTTCAACTCTGTAAGTTGTAGATAAAATGATAGCAATGCAAAATAATTTTTGTCCATGCATATGCAAATTATGTTCTTTCAGTAGAGATTAAAGTTGACTTCCCTGCCCCTCTGTGGAAGAAGCTAATTTTCCTCCATTTGCACATTAATTTCAAAATTTCTTTACTTCATATAAATTTGTGGGGTTTTGGGACTTCTTTAAATTGGTTGTAACACCTCACCAGTTCCTCATTAATGAGTTAAATAATATCTTTAACATGTGTATTTTGTTTCCTAGAGCTCCTGTAACAGAATACCACATGAGTGGCTTGTTAGGGCAGAAATTTATTCTCTCCTAGTTCTAAAGGATAGAGGTCCCAAATCAAAATGTTGGCAGGACCACATTCCCTTAGAAGCCTCCAGGGAGGAACCTTTCTTACTTAATCCAGCGCTGGTAGCCCCAGGCATTCCTTGGCTGTGGCAGCATCACTCCAATCTCTGCCTCCATATTCACACTGCCACCTTACTTTGTGTCTGTGTATCTGTCTTTACTTGGCATTCTTCCTTGTGTCTATGTCAAAAATGTCCTCTTCTCATATTGGATAAGGTATCACCCTAATGATCTCGTCTTAACTTGTTTATATCTGCAAAGACCCTATTTCCAAGCAAGGTCACATTAATAGTTACTGAAATTTAGGACTTCAACACATTTAAAAAAAAATGTTTTATTGACTTGAGAGAGGGAGGAAGGGAGAGAGAGAGATGGAAACATCAATGAGAGAGAAACATCAACATCAATCAGCTGCTTCCTGTACACTCCATACTGGGGATTGGACCCACAACCCGGTCATATGCCCTGACCAGGAATTGAACTGGTGACTTCTTGGTATATGGGATAATGCTCAACCACTAAGCAACACTGACTGGGCTCAACATATCTTTTGAAGGGACACAATTCAAGCCATACTAGCATGTTTTCATTTATCTGTATGAGAGTCATATTTTACATTTAAAAAAAATTACTATAACATCTAATAGCCATGGACAATACAGGGTGGGCAAAAGTAGGTTTACAGTTATAAGTGCATGAAACACAAAGCTTATTCTTGTATTATGTGTTAATTATTGTATTATTTATTGGTATTACAACTGTAAACCTACTTTTATCCAGCAATGTATAGAGGGACACAGGATTACCTGTTTTTTTTTCTTTAACTTTTTTTTTTCTGTAGAAAATGTCAAACATACACAAACAAAACAGATGACATAACCGTATGTTATATCATAAAAATGGACTCCTATGTACTCATCACCCAATATTTATCAACATTCTGACAATCATTTTTTTAAAATATATGTTTTTATTGGTTTCAGGAGGAAAGGAGAGGGAGAGAGATATATAAACATCAGTAATGAGAGAGAATCATTGATTGGCTGCCTCCTTCATGCCTTCCACTGGGGATCGAGCCCGCAACCCGGGCATGTGCCCTTGATCAGAATCAAACCTGGGACCCTTCAGTCCACAGGCTAATGCTCTATCCACTGAGCCAAACTGGCTAGGACAACATTCTGCCAATCTTATCTCTACTCCCACCAAGACATGTATCTACAAGAGTTCTGATCTCAACTCTCATCTTTATTCTCCTGGGTATCTTATGTTGCTAATTGTTGCTGTTACTTGAAATGGATTTAAAGAATTAATTCATGATAAGGCAGTGATCATGATAAGATCTTAACATTGCCCATCCCAGGAGGGAGTTATATTGCTTCCAGACTTTACTCTTGGCTAGCATATAATGAATATGTATTAATGAATCGATTAGTATTCCCTAGGTACCATTTACATTTTAACTGAGGTTAATCTAGAGGGAACCAGGAAAGGAATCTTGAAACAGGTGGGGACCAGATTTGTCCCTCCCACTCTCTAAAGTCCTGATTATGAGAGACCTACAGCGCCATCAATATGCAGGGACAACCCTGGCTTTTCACATAAAGCTGGCAGCATGAAGCCATCAGTAGCAATCTGTGTATTCTTTTTCCTACAAATTGCTGCAGCTAATAGCAAATGTTGAGCCTTCTTCTCTTCCACAAACAACAAATAGCAGATATATCAGAAATTCAGAAAATCAAATTAAATGCACGAGAACTTTCTTTTTAATGAGCTGCACAAGGTATTTGTTGGAAGGACTACTCATAAAGATTTAAGTATAAGAACAAGTGAGAGAACACACACACTACTAGAATTAGAATTAGAGATGATGATTGGCAGACTGTCCTGAAAGACCCTACCTGTGTCTAGTTTCTCATTATCATAGAGAAGGGTGTGGTGATGACAAATACCCTCTGTGAGAACAGGAATATCTTGAAAATAGTGTTCTAGCCCATCATTACCATTTTAAACTGTTTTCTTATGAAATAATATTAAACCAACAAGAAGTTACAAAAAAATAGTACAATGAGTTCCTGTGTACCCTTCACCTGCTCCCTCTGGGAGAACATCTGACATGACCACAGTACATTGTCAAAACCAGGAAATTGTCTTTGGTACAATATAATAAACTGAATTAATACCTTGTTCAGATTTCACCAGTTTTTAATATACTCTTTTTTTTTTTTTAATAGTTCTATGAAATTTTCTTTCATGGACAGAGTCATCATTATTATCTTTTAGTCACAAGGAGAACTGACCCATTTCCCCATAATTGGCTCCAGTCTTGGGTCCCTCATTTCCTCTTCCTACTAACGGGGCTTCATGCATTCTTTTTCTTTTTCCATTAATATTTTTAAAAGAAATTTTATATTGGAAAATGCAGAATATCCTATCTAATTAAAGAGTAATATCCAAACTGACCGTACCTCCACCACACCCACAAGCCATGCCCACCAGCCAATCAGGAGCGAGTATGCAAATTAACCCAACCAAGATGGCTGCAGTCACTGAGCGAGCAGGAGGCTTGGGTTTCCCAGGCAATGGAGGAAGCCAAGCTTTCTGCACACCCTGGCTGGCCCTGGACTCCATTCAAGGCTACAAAGTTTCAATTATAGAAGATAAATAAATCTCAATAAAAATGGCTGCTGCCATGGAGCAAGCAGGAGGCTTGGCTCCACTCAAGGATACATAGTTTCAGTTATAGAAGATAAATAAATTCCAGATACCAGGGCCTCTGCTTGGGTTGCTGGGGAGCGTGGCCGGCCTGCAAACCACCACAGGCCCCTCACCCAGGCCGCCCCACATCCCAAGGGAACCCCCACCCTGATCAGGGACACCCTTCATGGCAAACCAGCAGGTCCTCACCCGTGCACCAGGACTCTATCCTATCTAATGAAAGAGTAATATTCAAATTGACCATCACTCCAACACACAAGATGGCTGCCCCCATGTGGACACAAGATGGCCACCACAAGATGGCCAGCAGGGGAGGGGAATTGGGAGGGGCCAGGCTGGCAGAGGAGGGAAGTTGGGGTGACCAGGCCTGCAGGGAAGGGCAGTTGGGGGGAGACCCAGGCCTGCAGAGGAGGGCAGTTAGGGGGGACCAGGCCTGCAGGTGAGGGCAGTTAGCAGTGACCTGGCCTGCAGAGGAGGGCAATGAGGAGCAAACAGGCTGGCAGGGGAATGGTTAGGAGTGATCAGGCTGGCAGGCAGAAGCAGTTAGGGGCAATCAGGAAGGCAGTCAGTCAAGCAGTTGGGAGCCAGCAGTCCTGGATTGTGAGAAGGATGTCCCAGATTGGAGAGGGTGCAGGCTAGGCTGAGGGACACCCCCCCACCCCCGTGCATGAATTTCATGCACCAGGCCTCTAGTAATAAATATAAGAAATAACATAACAAACTTGGGTCCCAAATCAGAATTTGCTAATATTCTTGTTTGCTAATATACTTTTTTAGAGTTAAAGTCCTCTCTCTCCTTATTCTAGGTCCTGGTCCCCTCTCCCTCATTCATGAAGAGACAACTGCCATCATGGGTTGATTGTGTTCCCTTTTCCAGTTCATCTTTTTCTATTTTTACATGCATGTTCTGTGTATACGTGACTTTTAACTCTTTAACTACAGTGATTTTTCACACATTTTATCCCATTGATATATATATACATGGCAGATGGAATACAAGTAGGAATAGGAGACACTCCCACTGCAACTCCTACAGCGCTAGTCGTAACACAATCTCTCTCCCACTCATGAAAATAGTTCAAATATATGACAGCCTGATCTATAATGGAATCACCTTGAATGTGTTCCAATTTACAGAAATAGTAAGACCTTCAGAAATGTCTGGACTTTATTTATAGTAATTACTTAAATTAAACCTTGTAACTGATCTCCAAGCAGCATAATGTTTTTATTTTTTTATTTATTTTTTATTTTTTTCAATTTTTTTTATTAAGGTATTATATGTGTACATATCTTACCATTGCCCCCCACCCCACTCCCATATATGCCCTCACCCCCCAGAGTTTTGTGTCCATTGGTTATGCTTATATGCATGCATACAAGTCCTTTGATTGATCTCTTATCTTCCCCACCTCTCCCTAACCTTCCTGCTATAATTTGACAGACTGTTTGATGCTTTACTGCCTCTGTATCTATCTTTTTTTTCAAGTTTTTAATGTTCTTTATTATCCATAAACGAGTGAGATCATGTGGTATTTTTCTTTCATTGACTGGCTTATTTCACTTAAGCATAATGTTTTTAAATGACTATTTTAATAAACATAACCTTTCCAGGCAACCAAATCTCATCTTAAAACAGCAGAGCATGGGTAGGGGCCACAGGTCTGAAAAAATAAAAGGGCCACAGGTTCTCTCTGGCAAGCTTGCGAGTTGACAAATGCTCCGTGGTCTATGCAGATTTCTCTCCTTCTTTGGTTCAAATCAGTAATCTCTCATTGTTCAAGAGTGCGTTCTAGTTTATCTCAATCTTCTAGGCATTGCTCTTACTAAGCTATATCATAATTTGTTTTTATTTAGATCTCAGCTCTACCTCCAGAATGAGGTTCTTGAAAGCAATGGTCCATCTGAGAATCACAAAATCCCCAGCACCTCGCCTAGGGCTCAGCTACTAGAGGCGCATGAGAGCTGTGCACTGATGGGTGGAAATGCAACAAGTAGTCAAGTGACCAGGCTGACCAGGTTTGAGTGAAAGTACCACCACTTAGAGCTCTGTGGCACTGAAGGAGTTATTTATCCTGTGAGTTTTATCTCCAAAATGAAGATTTTCTCAGTAGTTCTACCAGAGGACTGTCCTAAGGATGAAATGTACTGATACCCATGGTTAGTTAGCATAGTGCCTGGTATCTAGCAAAAATCCAATGATTGGTGCCTAGAGTATTTGGTGAAGACTGGGCTGATTGGGTAACTGAAGTAGTAGTAGGTAGCCTGGGCACAAAGCAAAGGCACTAGAGGTGTGTGGATGTGACCACATAGGGCCCAGGGGTGCAGGATGGGAGGTGTCAGTAATATCTGGGGTGGCTATGAAAGTGCCCTACTCAGATCACTCTTCAGGAGAACCTGCTATAAGCAGCAATGTTGATTGACAACCTCCAGCTGCCACTCCTTTGAAGACACCATGGCGTTTACACATTAGCCACTGGGCATGGGGGAGGCGGTAGAGCCAGGTCATTTCTGCCCAGCACAGACTCCATGAGTGGACTTTGCTCAGGCAATCTACATAAGCCTGTCTGAGACTTTCTCAGAACAGCACTGAAATTCACACCTTTTCCTTTGTAATCTTTCTTTCTCCTCTTTGTCCATCCATAGATGACAGACTGGTATCATGGTCTGAGGCTCTCCCAAACTTCACCTGCTTTTATTTACAGGTGTGTCTCCCAAAACCTTCTGTGCATTCAATCCTATCTTGTTATGGCACCTTGACATGAAGTGGCAACACCTAGAAGATCCACACTTTGTTTTTAGCATAGGTCATGTGATGTTGTTTATTCTATCTACAATTGCCCCAAGCATCCCCAATTCACGGATTAGGTTACAGAACAGTTTGGGACATCTATTTCCACTTGTAGACAATTCCCAGGAGAAGTACCAAAGGTGAGTGGGCTTTGAGATACTCTCCTTTTCCACATGAAAATAGCTTGGTGATGACTCCTAGGCCTGGTCCTTGTGTCCAAAACTACACTGCCCATGGATCAGTGCTTCTGCAAAATCACTTCTGGAGACATATGGAAGGGTCAGATAAATTACAGAGGCATAGCCTCAGGCCTGCCCGAGCTTATAGCAACAGAAAATATGAAAAGGAAGCCATTCGTACTTGGCAGAGTGTTCCTGGTACTTGGACTTCTGATCTTTGTGGGTTCTGTTGGCACCATTTTCTATAACATTTCCAATGCTCTGAATTGGCTATGAGTTATACACCCATGTACAAACTTCCAAGTCAATCCATTATCTTTCCTTCTCTTAACTTGCATTGCTTTAGTAGTAAAACACCCTGGTGTGGCAGAGGGGCAGGCATCATTATCTTGATGTTATTCATTGGGAATCTTTGGCACAGAGAGGCAGGGACCACTGAGCTTACACAGGCCAGCTCATAATCCTGCAGACCTCAGCCTTGCTGACTCGCAGGGCTGAGCGCCTTTCGCTGTACCAAGCTCAGAACAGTCTAACACCAGGCACGCAAATGAGTAGGCACACGTCTGGGGCCACTGGAATTAAATCTCTTTTTGCCTCTAAAGCACCAGGCTTGTGTTTTCATGGCCTAACTTGCTGTTGCCTTTACATCCTCAAACACACTTCAAACCCAACCATATCAGTAGCTGACACCCCGAAGTTTCATTTCTTTCTGCAGCTTCGCAAATTTCTTCCTTCCACCCAAAACCTATCGTTTTGATCATTACCCTAGAGAAGAAGCTGGCTACTTTCATCAGCATATTATATTCAAAACCACTGAGCAAAGATAAAAACTATGACAGTTGCCTAGTTCCAAAACTTTGCAAAACATACCACTGCATGTAATTGACATTTTCGGAAGTCAATGACTTTAGAGATTTTTGACCAATAAGTACTCTCCCACAGATGCCATACTAAGCCAAGAATAGCTGCTCCCTTGCTCCCAATAAAAATGTCCCTCGCTTAGCCTAATGATCCCAGCAAATCCCACACTAATTGATAGCCTATAGTTCCAGAGAGTTGCATTTCAGTAAATGGTCAAAATGACATATTTGGCATTAATGTCTTGACTCTGTCTCCCTCAAGTGCAATCTCCTTTTAAAATCACTCAGGCAGGGAACCATCTCAGCTGCTAATTTACAGGCATGGGCTTCTACCTTATTGTCTATTCTTGTTCTTCAGGGGCAGGAAGAACGGGATGGGAGACAGAGTCCAATATTTAAACATTCTCTGTTGAATCTCTTCCAAATAATCCTTCATGCATATAAGTTTGGTTATAACACTGCCTGCACAGATATTCATTCCATTATGCTGGCTAGTCCACAGTGCTAGCCACTTCCATTTCAGCTCCCATAACTAGTCCTGAAGGTATCTCTCCCTGCTCCAAAAAACATAGAGCCCCTCCTCTCTCCTCCACCTTCTCTTCATCTCTTCATCTCTCTCTCCCCTTCCACACTCACAGTGAGCTAAGGAGTTTAGCTAATACACATATGCAACCTCCTATAAAGATCAAAAGAGAGCTTTTTTTTTTTTTAAATATATTTTATTGATTTTTCACAGAGAGGAAGGGAGAGGGATAGAGAGCCAGAAACATCGATGAGAGAGAGACATCGACCAGCTGCCTCCTGCACACCCCCCACCGAGGGATATGCCCGCAACCAATGTACATGCCCGTAACCGGAATCGAACCTGGGACCTTCCAGTCCGCAGACCGACGCTCTATCCACTGAGCCAAACCGGTTTTGGCAAAAGAGAGCTTTTTGATCTAAAGTGCTGAGCAGCAATGGTAAAAAGACTGGCTATAATGTTGAATTTGGGGACAGATAGCCCCAGAGCTCACTGAATTACAATGTATTACATAAGCCTTGTCAAAGAATAGACTCTAGTCCGCATTTCAGTTTTCTGAAAGAATGTTTCCTGGCTTTGGTCAGAAGAGGACATGGACAGTAACTGATGAATCATAGAAACACCCCACCTGTGACTAGGAGCCCACATTAAGGAGATGAATGAAGGAAATACAGAACAGGGCTCCCGTTCCTGTATCTCCTCCTCCCATGTGCTTCATGAAGCTTGTTTGACTTCCTTGAACAACCCATTCTCTCTCTTTGCAAGTCTCTCTCTTAAGATTTAGATTTGAGTGCTAGAAGAAGAGGAAGGACAAACCATAGGAAGAGTTTATACGCTGATTTACTTAAGCACTGAGGGAAATGGTAGGTACCACAGGACCCACCCTGAGGGTGCAGACAGGGGAGGTTGAGGAAGAAGGAATGAAGAAAGGAGAAGAGACAGTGAAATAGAATGAAGGGAGGAAAAAAGAAAAAGTGAGAAGGAGTAAGAGGAGGGAAGGAGAGAGGATGATTGATGAAGGAATGAATGAATGAATGAATGAATGATGAATGAAAATATGGCAGAGTAGGGAGGGGATTAGGAAACAAAAGAAGCCAGAAAGGCCAAAAGAAGGAAAGAAGAGGGGATCTCACTATCAAGATGCCTTTCTGACTTTGCTTTATGCACAGGTATGGAAAGAATTCATTAGGATAAAGGAGACAAACAGTAATAAAGAAATGAGCTTTTTAAAAGCTTCTATCCATATCACCACCCACCCAATCAAACATTCCTTACATGCTGCACTTGCACTATTGATCAGACACCAGGATTTGCATCTATGTCCTTGCAAATTTTATGCCTGCTTCATGTAAAAAGGATTACATCCTTCTTCTCCAAAACAAACAAACAAACAAACAAAGAGAGAAAAGAAAACAACAAAGAATAAATGTCAAAATTAAGGCCAAGAGGCTGAAGCAGAAGCAGCACAACACTACACAGGGCAAACGTCTAAATAGAAGGATGGGGAAACTGCTGCATCAGGCCAGACTAGGGGGAAGCTAATACGTTAAGATGCTGTGGAGAAGTCACAGTACTGAGCATTTTACAGTCACTGCTGTGATTTGATGCAGAAGTGAAGCAGCTGTTTTTGGCTTCCCATTTTATAAGTGTGTGATGGCCTTCCTCTTCCTTCCTGTGGGGTACTGTGGGCCTGTGTGTGGATTTCACTTCGCTGTCCATGAAGATTCCCTAGGTGGCAGAGCTTGGGGATGGTGACACACATTAGAAAGAATATGTATGGCCAAAACCGGTTTGGCTCAGTGGATAGAGCGTCGGCCTGCGGACTGAAGGGTCCCAGGTTCGATTCCTGTCAAGGGCATGTACCTTGGTTGCGGGCACATCCCCAGTAGGGGGTGTGCAGGAGGCAGCTGATCGATGTTTCTCTCTCATCGATGTTTCTAATTCTCTATCCCTCTCCCTTACTCTCTGTAAAAAAATCAGTAAAATATATTTTAAAAAAAGAAAGAAAGAATATGTATGTAGAATATCAGGTATATATTTCCAACTTCAGCATCAGGCTCTAGTGCAGAAATGGCAAATGGGTTGCATCTCACCTGCCAACTCCGATGGAATGAAGCCAGTTTCCTGAGGGCTCTGATTAGAAGCATTCTTTCACCACCCAGGGCTAATATGGGAAACTGAAGTGTCTACATAGTGACACCTGTTCTATGCACAGGGTGACGGAGGCTACACATGGGCCTCACCGTAGTCTCTCTTGCAATAGACAAAGGTTAGCCCTGTGAGTTCCTAACCTTCATGGAGGCCGGGAAATGATCTGGTAAAACTGACCTACCCTTACTAAGAGCCGTCTACAGGCTCATTTATATCTTTGCATTAGGGACAGTCGTACTCACCTGCCATTTCTGTGGGTGCCCAGAGCAAGGACACTATCAATGCTGCTCTGATTCCATGTGGGGAGGGCACTGTGGTGCAGGGGAGCCAGTGGATTGAGAGTGGGGATTTAGCTTAGCCTTGTCACCCCAAATGATACTGGGCAGCTCAATTCCCCCTTGACACTTCATCTTCCTCTACTGTAAAATGCCACTTGAGCCAAATGACATCAGATCTAAAATTCTAAAATATCAATGCCCCAGATTTGCTCTACTTTAATCATTTCGGACACAATGTGGATTTGGTTCTCATCCAAACTGGTTCACTGCTGTTTTTTCCAAAACCATTTTGTTAAAAGTATGACATGGTACTAGTCTTCTCTTCAGAGCTTGCAAATCAGCACTGATTGTTCCTTCAACATCTCATGATAATTTTCACCTCGGCCTTCTCACTGCTCCTCTCTTAGCTCCTCCACTTGATTTCTAAGTCTGTTCATTCTTCTGCTCAACTTCCTCCACAAATCTGCCACTGACCTTGACATGCTCCTAATCCTCTTGTGCTGGTGTTCAAAGCTTGATGGGACCTTTGAGGGACCTTCACAATCATGTATTTAATCAGAGGAAGAGGAGCAGGGGACTTCAGTCAGCCCATGGGACAAGTTATACATAGGATCTCTATACATTTGTTGTTGTTAATCCTCACTTGAGGATATTTTTCCTTTGATTTTTAGAGAGTGGAAGGAAGAGAGGAAAGAGGAAAGAGAAACATCGATATGAGAGAGACATATGGTTTGGTTGCCTCCTGCATGCGACGAGATCTAACCTGCAACCCAGGTGCCTGCCCTTAACCAGAAATTGCACCTGGGACCCTTCAGTGCACTGGCCAATGCTCTAACCTCTGAGCGACACCATCCAGGGAAGGAGCTTTATATATTTAACTACTGAGTTTGAATATTCACAATCTGACCAGGTCTTTTGGACTCAATAGAGTTCAGTTCTCAAGAACTTTGGGTAAAAAAGCTAACACTATTGTCTTTAGAAACCCTCATTCTTTATACTATATATGAGAAAAATATTTATTATACTACATAATGGGGGAAATTGGTACTTTAATGGGCAGTACTAGTATATCCTATAAGAATGTGAACTCATATCTGGGTCATATTGTGGTACAGACCCCAGACATTCTTTCTTGACTTTCAAGACTATCTCTTTCCTGACACATGAGCTTGGGCAATTGACTTAAGGTCAGCAATTCAATCTCTTCAATGGCAAAATGAGGACAATACTATCTCTGGTTGTGTTGAGGATTCAATGATACATGGTGTATGAGCACTTTGTGCAGGACTGGACGCTATGGTTAATATTAATTAGACATGGAAGGCGGAGACTGGGGAATGTGGAAACAGAACATGGATATAGATCTGGGGCATAAGGCTCAAAATGGAACATGCTATTTCAACAAGACTTCTCTCAGTGACATATTTCCTGCCAAGACAAGGCCTATTCTCACAGTGTGGCTGGTTCCAAACAAAATCCTAAAATACCTGGATGGAAGGAAGTAAGAGGCAGAGGACAGTGGGACTTGTGGAAAGCACCGAGCCTGCTTCTTTGCCCTCTCATTCATCTTCCAGCCTGTCCTCAGCATGCAAAGAAGCATCAAAGTCACTGCTGGGTTGGGCTGGGTGCTTGGTCAGGGCTCCAATATCAATGAGTGAACCCAACCTGGGACCAACTTTCGCCTACTTCACATCCTGAATTCAGCTGATTGGACTGTTAAGATTCTGTACCCATCTGTGCTTCCCTCTGATGATTTATTTATTTAACTAGAGTGACAGAAAAGCCATCCATCATCACAAGCCCCCTGTTGCTGTGAGTCCTGTGCAAATGTCTAACAAAAAAAGGAATTCAATAACATTCTTGTGAAATCCTGTTTTTTCTTCTCTGGCTGGTTATTTCACAAATGCTTGCTTCATTGTCAGGCTTCAAAGCCCTTTGCAAGGTCTATTATGAGTACTTTTGTCATAAAAATAGGAAAGAAAGGAGAGCAAGGCCAATATATACTGAACAATAAATGAGAAAGTCAGGTTTGAGGAACTCATTGTTCAGTAACATATTCTGAAGACATTCAGAGGTACCAGTGTAGTTCAACAATGCCCAGATCAGTTTCTAAAAATCTCCCATTGAATATTTTGTCTTCTTAATATCTCTAGGCTTTTTTTCAAGCCCTGCTTCTTCTATATGGAGTATTTATCTGTATGCCTCTAAAAATTCAAACACTACCCCTTCTCTTCAAGGACAAGCTCTAGATGTACTTCCTTGCCCTTTCCTTACTTCTGCTGCCCATTCTGACCATCTTTGAATTCATAATATGTCTTTCTCCACTCTGTTTAGCATTTGCCTATTCCATTGCATTGTTTTCTCTCACAAATGTTATAGGAATAAGTTGGTTCCTTCATATCCTACAAACAACAGCAAGTAAAAATAGCAACATCTGGGAACTGATGTGGTGACGGCCAATGGTAGGCTCCTATAGAAGGTAAAGGAAGTTACAACCAATAATTAAGGAGAAAGTGGGGAGCCATTCCCTGTTCTTTTCACAATGAAGGGCTGATTGGAGACTGGACCAGAGCAAGCTGACCTTGTCCCCAGAAGGGAGGTGGCAGTGGGACACACAACATACCACACTCAGAGATGGCAGAACTGAGACTGGTCCATTTGGTTTCCAGAGGCACAGTGAAGAGCTTTGCCTTCCTGGATGATGAATACACCCGCGGCTGATAAGCTGACTCTACAGTCTCCACAGGAAGTGAACAGAAATGTTCTCCGTGCATCTTTCAACCACTTAGTGTGCGAGTCTTCACTCTTCAAGGTCATTATAAAGCATCCAAGGGCAGGTACTAGATTATCTCTTCATACACTTGTATACACACATGCACACACACATTTTTGCTTGAATATCTATAGCTATTCCTATACTATAACTATTTAGCCGCATCCATATAATGATCTATCTATAATTAACTCACTCATAAAGCAGATATTTATTGAGTGTGCTATATCCACAGCCCACTGCCAAACATGGAGGGGAAAACTTTGGGCCAGTTCCACAAAGAAGAGACACCAATATTCAAAACAGATTAACACTAGAGACAAGTTTAAAATTTCTGCTTTTTACTTTAACCCTCCAACTTTCAGAAAGAATATAGGCCCAGTTAGATGATATCAATTAAATAAGTGTTTCCTTAATAATGCCTGCAAATAAAGATTACTTAGAAACTTTGTGGAGAAAACGAGGGAGGAAAGAGTGAGGGAGAGAGGGAAGGAGAGAGCAAGGGAGGGAGGGATTAATGGGTTCTCCACCCCAAAACAGACCCACTGAATTTCTTTAAGAAACAAGTTAGGCAATGTGTGAATTTATCAAGTGTCTCAGACGATACTTATGAGTAAACTTAGAGAATTAAGTCACTTGCCCAGAGTTTGAGTCTGAGTTTGAGAACTGAGAGCTCCTGCTCCAGCACTGTCTCTCTCACACCACCCTGCTTCTCTACCATCCGTACTTTAGTGTGCAGCCTGGACTTCATTACTGCCATCACTATCTCTCGTAGGGGTGGAACTGATCTCCCTCATGGACTAATAGCAACTTCAGGGCTGGGGCAAAACTTACTATTTCTCAGTGGACCTCACACCAGGTTGACCATATACTGGATATTCATAATCAGTATACTTCCTTATAGGTTCTCTTTGATCATTTTAACCTGGTGATCAAGAAGGAACGTGTCATGGAAAGGTGGAGGCCACAATTTTTAGTTTTGACAAATCCCATGGGAGAATCGATTAAACCCCACTGGACATCCATTCAAAATGAGAGCTGTTATAGGTTTCCTTAGATACCTATCAATACTCCTACTATGGAAAGCTGCCTCCCAATTTTTTTATGGATGTGTGGTTCTGCTAGGTATTCATAATAATTCATTAGACTTACATAGTTTCATACTATTCACAAAATGTTTACCTGCATTGTCTCATTTTCAATAAACATCTGAAGAGATTAAAATTAATAATAATGATTATTCCCATTACATGTATTAATAAACCAAGGTACAGACAAATGTGGCTTGTTTAAGATCACATAATAATAAGTGAAGCTAACTCTAATCCAAGACTTGGCGCAGTGTTCAATGGTTTGTCTCTCACTTTAGAGTTGAATATTTCCTAGAGCAGCTCCTGCAGCAGAGTTTAACTTTTAAACTAAGTCAGAACTGTGAAATGGTTTCCGTCAGCATTTCCTGAAAATCCAAGCCATACCCTCTGGATCCTCATGCCTTTATTAGCCATGATGGACCATGTGGAGAAATTCCAGGCCTGGCATTTGAATCACACTGCATACTCAACTTATTTATTAGTTTTATTCAAGATGCCCATCACTGAGGCACATGGGACATAACAGGTCCAAGGCGATTAAGCCAAATGTCAGTGGCTCCTCTTCTGAACCAACCATTTCACCAGTTACAAACAACCTGATTAAATAGATAAGTCTAGGTTTATGCCCTTAAGGTCACCTCAGAAAAATGAAAATGAAGCTCTGAAATGCAAAGTCAGTGGTAGGAAGTTACTTTGTCTTACTTAACAACAGACGCATGAACAATATGACCCATAAATCATTGCCCTAACTTCCCAACAGCTGAAGAACCCCACCCCCCGCAAATACCCTTAAATGACCCAAATAGCAAACATTCATTGAACTGCCAAGCTCACAGCCCAAGCCAGGCATGGAAGGTTATTAGAAGTGGCTGGTTCCAAGGACTCTGCCTAATCTCCATGTAACTCTTAGTGTTGGAACAAAATCCTCTGTGAGTCCCAACTCCATCAGTTCTAAATGGAGAGAGCAAGATTCAACAAGAGCTAATGTTCTTGTGTTTCTATTTAACTACATCCTTGTAGTTAAATAGACCACAGAGTGTCACACCAGAGTTTTCCATGTTTGTCGGAAAAATCTGAATATCGCTCTCCAGAAGCAATGTTTTATTTCTCAAAATAATAAAACAGTGGACTTAAATCACATAACTCAGAATTTATATTGAAAATTATTTACAAGTGTTTAGCTAAGCAAACATACCCTGAACTATTACTCTTAATGAATGAATGCCTACTGACTACAATCAGTCAATTTAGTTGTGAAAGGAAATTATCAGACAAATTAAAATGATTATTAAGAAAGCACAGAGAAACTCTGGTCTGGTTTGAGGAAGAGAGTGAAATTAAAAAGGGCCCTCCACAGCAATTCGGGGACACTTAGCAATTACCCAGTGTGTTATCAGCACAATGATTAACTAAAACCTTTTGCGGGTAATGGGCACTTCAGTCAAAACCAAAGGCTAGTGTTTTATAGAGTGCCAGAGGCTTTTAATTTCCTTATAGCACATTAAAACATAGTCAGTCTTTGCCACATTTTAACCTTGTTTAGCATAAATTGTTGCACTTTAATTCATTGTCTTAAACAGTCTACTGGAGATATCATTAAGAATTGTCATCATGGTACTCCTGTGACCGGGACTTCCATCCCTCCTCCCTTATAGCCTACCATAATTTTAGTTATAGATAACTACCTGTCTCCAATTCTTTTCAACATTATTCTGAACCATTTCACATTGAGCATTAGAAAATGTAAAGGCTTAAGGAACCCTTGAAAGAAGCAACTATAATTATATTCTATGAACTCGATATGCCCTTATTTATGAATTCAGCTGACAGATACATTCATAAAGCCAACAAGATCAATGAATTTGGACTCATACATTCATCTGTCAGATAATTCCATGCCTATGTGAACATATCCAAACTAATGATGAGCTTTGAGTGGCATGGCAGACATGGGTGTTGGCTTACCCAATAACCATTCTCTCTCCACCTCATCTTCCTCCCACAGATGCTTTCCTTGACAGAAGAACCTGCTGGCTATTTGTCTCCCGCGCCCCACCCCTCTGTAAGCCTTCTGCCCATGCCATAGGCCTGTGACCCAATCCAGGCTAATGGGATGTGTGGGGGAGATAGCCAGGCATTCTCGGAAAGGATTTCCCCCTGGTAGATGCACACAGGCGATACACCCCCTTGTCAAAGAGTGTTGACCTCTATCAGAGTCCTGCAAATACAGCAGCCATTTTGCCACCATGAGAAGCCAAACCTAAGAATCAAGCCTATGAACTAAAGTTGGAAAAAATCTGGGTATTTGAAGACATTGTCAAAACAACCCTGAACCTGTCTGCTTTCAGGTTTCAGGTGGCTTAAAGTACCTAAAGTGACTGACCTAATAAAATGAGGGTAGTGTATTGTGTCTATATAACTCAGTCTTTACCTTTTGATATACCCAAGAAGTTGACAGCACAAGGTGGAAAAGATAGGTGAGATTGTTCATGGTGAGGAATTAGAGCTAAAGAGCCCAACCGGCGTGACTCAGTGGTTGAGCATCGACCTATGAGCCAGGAGGTCATGGTTCAATTCCCTGTCAGAGCACATCCCCAGGTTGCATGCTTGATCCCCAGTGTGGGGTGTGCAGGAGGCAGCCGATCAATGATTCTCTCTCATCATTGATGTTTCTATCTCTCTCTCCCTCTCCCTTTCTCTCTGAAATCAGTAAGAATATATTTTTAAACAAAGAATTGGAGATAAAGGACACAGAATGGAGATGCCATCAGTGAGTCCTCAAATCCAGCTTTGCTGGGGCTCCTGTGCAGAAAATATGGCCTGTGAGGAGTCCCAAGGGCCTCTCTGCTGGGGATGCTGACCTTTGCCCTAACACTTCCTTAAATGGCAGCTAAAGAGTAACCATTTTGTGGAATAATTTTCAAAGGAAAAATAGTAAATTTCCATCTTGTGTTTTCTACTTCCTTCGTTAAAGAATTTGCTTCATTGAAGTATGATCTACTTGAATTAAAGCCAGTGACACTGAGTACATTAGAACATAACTGCATTTTCCATGAATTTGACACAGCTTGCATTTTACCAAAAGGAGCACATCTCAGTCAACGTTTGTGTGCTGATACCTGCAATCAAGGTCTTATTAAATTCACCAAATCACGGCTTCACGCAAGTTAAGGAAGCATAAATACAAGGCAATAAAGGTTCTCATTTCTGCTATTTGGAAAGGCAGAGTTTGGAAAGAGCTATTTGAAAGGGAAACTTTCTTTCAGGGCTAATGCAAACCATCTCACAAAGCCTAGATGTCTTCCACTTCAATAGTGATTTGACTTAGAAAGCTTCATTCTCTCTATATGACTATTTTTCTCCATTATTTTGAATGATGTGATATAATCAAGATAGAGGATGCTTTAGAAAAATGTTTATTTTCAGGTAACAGGAAATTGCCTAAGTTGGGATTTGATCAGTAAAATTATACCAATTTTAAAATAATGCATTCTCAAAACAAGGAACAATGAAATGTAGCTCTTTAATGACATGTGAGTTAAGAGAAAGAAACAGGAACCTATCTAATTGGTTAAGAGTCTGGGCTCTTAACCTCTGTCTGCATCTGTCTTTCCACTTATGAGCTGTGTAACAACCTTTCTATATATCACCCTATCTCAAAAACTAGGGTGGATACAAATAATAGCCACCCAGAGGGTTACTTCTAAGGTTAGACACTATATGTAATAGGTTAGTAATGGTAATTAGGGTCAGGCCTTGTTTTCAGATACAGAGGCAAGATAATGGACATGCTGATATAACACATGAACTATGGGGTGAGGAGCTGAAGTCTCATTTGGAACCTTGCCTTTCACTTCGTTCTTGGGAGATTTGGAGTGACTACCCACACCATCAACACTGGCTACTCAACCCCTTCGTGCACTGATTAGCCAGATGTTTTTGAAGGTCCCAGATGTCACCTTCACCTCCAGACAATGGGCCTGGAAAAAGCAGCTCTGACTTCACAGGGGGTTTGGGGGTTTGACGCTTTCTACAAATCAGCAGAAATCTACCTACGTCAAAAAATCAGTATAAGCGCAGCCCGAATTGTGCATTTCAGCAAGTCATTTTTGTAATCTGGTGCTGGGGATACATTTTGCGTGTGTTTGTGTCCTCAATGCAGCCTCTTCCCCAAGCCCATTCATCCAGCAGTTCATCTTTCAATCCCCCAAGAAGAAACTTGGCTGTCATCCTAAAATATCAAAACACATTGTCCCCAATGTTCTTGCTTCTCCATTTCCAATGTCCTATCTTATTCTAAGTTCTCATGATCTCTACACTATTTCAACAGACACACACACACACACACACACACACACACACACACACACACACACACAAACACAGGAAGCCATCTTACTGGGAAAAACACACCAAATGAGAACTTATGAAGAGTCCAGGGAAATCCTGGGTGGGTGCATCAGTGAGATGACCCACATGCAGATGGTGATGGCATTTGTGTAAAATGTGTACCCACAGAGCCAGCAGAGCTATTTCATAGTTCTTCACTGGAGTAAATGAATAAAGTCTGAGTCTCATGCTCCTTGTTTGCTATTTCCTCTCTCCACTTTTCCACACAAAGAAAGAATTTCTGTTTGGAACTAAAGGCCCAACATAAAGATACTTCCTTGGCAAGCTTCAGTTTCTACCAGACTTCCAGATAATGAATTTAAACAGCCTCTAACTAACTAAAAGTTGACACCTTCACAGTAGAAAAATGTCTTTGCATTTGCAAAATATTGTTAAAGAGTCTGTGATACTGATAGGTTGGGACTGACATTTTTAAATTTTCTCTCTCCCAACCCCCAGAACTGCCAAGTGTGTCTAGGCATCTCTGGTCTTATGTTAATACATAAATCAGTGATAGTAAATATGTTTGCACATACACATACTGTTATATCATTCCCTGGAACTGGATCAGTCACTTATTAATGCTTTCTATAGACATTTCTATCTATGGACTTTGTCTCTTCTTAACCTCAAGATACCTTCAAGAAAACTTATTTGATAGCCCACTAACTCACCCTGTCCTCAATGTAGCCTCTTTCAAGCCCATTCATCCAGCAGTTCATGTTTCAATCCCCCAAGGAGAAACTGGACTGTTATCCTAAACTATCTAAACACATTGCCACCTATGTTCTCACTTCTCTATTTCCAATGTCCTATCTTACCTTAAATTCTCATAATCTCTACACTATTTCAATAATCTTTGGATTTGTCTCACTCCTGCCAATAAAAACACATATTACACAAACACATACACACAATCACACACTTTGATAACTTCTCTACTCTGTTCAGAGAGCTTTCTTTCTCTTTTTAGTTCTAACATATAATTGTGCCAATCTCTGCCTTAGTTTTTACTGTAGGGAAAGTTAATGAATTTCCCACACCCAGACATGCAACACATATAGATACATAATTTCCAGAACAATTCCATATTATAAAATAGGGCTCAGTAATTATGGCTCTAGGCCAAATTCAGACCACAGCCTTTTTATATAAATAAAGTTTTATTGGAATACACCCAGGCCCATTTGTTTATGTACTGTCTATAGCTGCTTCCATGCTATAACAACAGAGTTTAGTAGTAGCAAAAGAGATCACAGGGAGCCTATAGCCTAAAATATTTAGTACATGGCCCTTTAAAGAAAAAAGGTTACTAAACTCTATTTTATACCACAAGACATTTATTTTTTTACAACTGATGCAAACATTATTTCCAGAAATACATATTGAGCCCTTAATATGTGTTAGCCACTATTTCAGGCAGATCAATATTATATTTCATGTCCCTAAGGAACAGATACATTGGGACAGAGAGGTTAAATTACCTGTACAAAGAGTTCCAAAGAGGTGGAATCCAAACCCTGATCACTGGACTCCAGAACTTATTTTACCTGCTATAATCACCTTCATATTTTTCATTTCCGCAACAATCCAGAACAAATTTTATTTCCCAGAACTTTGCCCTTTCACATGGCCTACCTCTGCACACACTGTTTCTTGGAATAGCATCCTCTGTAGAACACACCACCCAATGAGCTGTTCACGTCCTCCATCAATTCCAAATGTTTAGTGCACACTGTGTTTGGTATTCATGAGCAGTTCCTTCTCTTTTTCTCTCTGTCTCTCTCTCTCTCTCTCCTCCCTCCCTCTTACCATGCTTTAATATTATCACCATGTTCTCATTGGTACAATTAAAGTGATATTTTTGTTCCAGCCTTTAGGGAATGAATACAATGCTCCTAAAAATCTTTCAAATTCTCAGTTCCTTGACAGCTCAATCTTCAAGAGATGGAGTTTACTACGCACCTCAATTTTTTCAAGTATCAAGCAAAAGCTGTCTTTTATGGGTAGATCCCACCCTCTCAACCAATTACTCAAAGTTCACATCATATCTCATCATATAGGATCACACCTTGCAAATGTGGTCACTCATTTGTTGAATGAATGAGTGAATGAATGAATGATCCTCAGGCCAACAAGGGCTGGTCCACACTGCACAAGAAGGTCTTGACAGAAGTAGAACAGCATTAAGACTGGCAGTTCACAAAGCATGAAGGCTGAGTCAGACCTCAGTTCTTACCACATCGTCTAACAAATTGTGTGTGTAAGTATCCCTGGCCCCCAGACACCCACTACTACCTTCAGCACTGATCTAATCACATTAGCACCTATTCCTGCACTTTGCAGGCTGCTCTGAAAGAACAAGACCATTTCCCGAGGTGTAAACACAGCTGCCAATAATGCCAACCTCAGGAAATCGGTCAGTCAGCTTTCAGAAGAGAAACACACAGAATCAATCACAAAGTTTGGTGATGCATTTCTTCTGCAAGGCTTCTCTTAGTGAGAAGATGAAAATAGACACTTTTTTTTTTTTAAAGAAAGGGCGGATGGGTGGGAGGGAGGGAGGGAGAACCATCTATGTGAGAGATAACCATCAATTGGTTGCCTCCTGCACACATCCCAACTGGGGCTTGGGATTGAACCTGCAACACAGGTATGTGTCCTTGACCGGGAATTGAACCCACAACCCTTCCATGCACAGGCTGACGCTCTAACCACACAGGCCAAGGTAAGAACAGACACTTTTGATGGAAACTCTGGTGCAAGAATCAGGCTCTGTGTGACGATGTCTTCAGGCACCCTTGCAAGCTTAAGTCACAGCAGAGACCTGTTTGGCTCTGCCCCCAAATCTCAGCCACCCTGTGACAAGGAAGGTTAGAAGTGGCAATCTGTGGGAAGTGTGGCTATGGGGCCAGGGCCAGTGCAACACAACGATCTCAGGAGATGCCTAAATTTTGGTGTTCGTGCTCCCTTCTTCCCTCAGAAGTTATGTAACTCTAACAAGATACTATACTGAGAACACTTTCAAGTTCTTTGCCTTTTCTGTTCCTACTCCAAATATAGAAAGCTTTGGGTGACAGATGGGCAGTTGGATAGAGGGACAGTAGGTATAGCCATAGAGTTAAAAAAACAAGTCCTGTATGAAAAGCTTAGAATAAAGAAAGTCTAATAGATGCAAATAAAATCTAGCAAAACTGATCTATCTGAGGCTGCATTTTCAGGTTTTGAAGATGAGTATTAAAAAGAATTTATCCCAGTTTTTCTTTAAATATATTTGGATAAAACTCTAGATTGTATTTACTGAAATCAATATTGTTTTCCCATCGGAACCCATTTCCTATTGCCAAAGAGGGTATATCTGAAATCGTTTCCAAGTAAACAGGTTACTGGGTATTCTCCACCTTCTCTGAGATGTGGAGGAAAAGATACATATACGTGGGGGACATGAGAGCAATTCAGGTTATTTAGATGAGAGTATCTCTATATGTTCAAATTGTTAAGCTCTTGGATCCTTGCCCAGGGCCCATCCAAGGGAGCACTCAAAACATCAGATGATGGAGGTAATACAACGCTGATAAACACGGCGAGCTTGCCCTGAACAAATTTCTTTTAAGTAGGTTGAATAAATGGATGGCCTTAGAGGCTAAGGGATCAAGTATATGTTTATGAAAGTGTTCTCAGGCTCTGTTGACAAGATGTTTTCAGTCTCTGGAATTAACATACTAGAGCTCTATGGACAGCTTTGTCATGTTTTTCTTAGTCCTCATCAGACATTACTTATACACTGGGCTTTAAACATTTGAAAACAGCATCTCTGTCCTTGAGAAAATGGTAATCCAGAGTAAAGGTTGCTACCCTTTCCCTGGAAAATGCCAGACAGTAACTGCTTTCTGCTTGCCTGTCAGATGGTTTCCGTCACAACTACTCAGCTCTGCCACTGTCGTGCAAGGGCAGCTGTAGACAACAAATAAAGGAATGCACACGCTGTGTTCCAATAAAACTTTATTTACCACATCACGCGCAAGGCCAGACGTGGCCCGCGAGCTGTAGTTTGTTGTCTCCTGAACCAAGCAGGTGACTCCTCATCCATGGGTAACACCCTCCTGGGGGATCTGAAATTTATAGAAGCAAGTGTTCAAATCCACAGGAGCACCCAGGATGGTTTACTGAGTGGACATGACTCTTACATGTCTGTAGTGCTGTTTTCCCAGTGCGTGTCAGTGCTACTGTGATGGACACACTTAACTATCACTTTGCTCCTCTCTTCCACCCTGGCTGCTTGAAGATCGGTGCTGTCATGAGCAACACAATAACTATCTAAACCAGGATGTTCATGACCAACAGACTACTTCAGCTGAAACAAATGGTCACTGAAGTCCTTCATTCTGGGAAGCTAACAGTATTTGAGACAGAAATTCAGGAAAAAACTAGCCAATCTGTACAAAATTATGCCATTATTGGATTCAGAACCCAATTTGGTGGCCATAAGGCAACTTCTGATTCCATGAATTACACAAAGAAAACTGAACTCAAACATTGACTTGCCAGCCCAGCTGGCATGGCTCAGGGGTTGAGCGTTGACCTTTGAACCAGGAGGTCAGGGTTCGATTCCTGGTCAGGGCACATGAGTGGGTTGTGGGTTCAATCCCCAATAGGGGGCTTGCAGGAGGCAGCCATTCAATGATTCTCTCTCATCATTGATGTCTCTATCTCTCTCTCCCTCTCCCTTCCTCTCTGAAATCAAAAATATATATTTTTTAAAAACCACAGACTTGCCAGACATGGCCTGTTATGAAAAGAAGAATATCTCAAGAAAAGAGCAAAAGATTTGCCAGAACAGAATGAAGAAAGCCAGGGGGACTGCAAGGGCCAATGTTGGTGCTGCAAACAGAATGAGCTGGAGATGCGTCAACAGAAGGAGTAAAAATCCTTCAGTGATGTCATCTGTGGAGATTGTGCAGGTTTTCATGAGAGGATTAATACACTAAGAATTTTTATGTGAACAAAACAGCTTTTCTTGTCATTAATTTTTATATCACTCATTAGAAGTTATGTGTGAGGAGTTTTGACAGTGTAAAAATCAGACTGTACCCCAAAGGCTGAAAGCTCCATCCATCTCCAGATTTTCACATGAAATTCATATACTTCCTGCTATTTTCAGCTTCTCTCTGAGTTTTAATGGTTTCCCTCTTAGATAAAATGTTGTATATGCCTCGCCCCAGGAACCTGCCTGAAGAGGCTCCAACATCTATGCCAAGCTCACCCCAATCCTGGGGGATGTCAGCTGCACAGGACTGACTCTGATGGATGGCATCAGGCTGATGGTTTCACCAGGTGGCCTTTACAAAGTGCACATCTGAGAAACTGCTCCCATCCGGGACACAACCAGCTGCTGATTAGCTCTCTAATGGGCCAGAGAGGGGGTGAGGGCGGGGGGAGGGGGAAACCATGAGGGAGAAAATCCCGAACAAGAAAGCAGCTGGGCTTGCACTGAAATGTCTCATCCAGGTGATCCAAATATAAATTATGCTTGGTTCAGCAAATGACCTTATTTTACATTGGTTTTACCTTCATAATTATGTTTTCGTTAGACTAATATAATTTGCTGGCACACACCATCTGACAATAGAATGAGGTGTGCTAAAAATCCAGGTGGGCAGCAAAGAGAACCTGGATAGGATAAAAAATTTGCCCTGAGTACTTGAACAAATATGACTGACAGAGAACTTGACTGTAGTTCACCCAATGGGTCACAAAATCAAGCGGAAGTGGCCTTTATAGTTGATCTCTTCCAAATGAGACAAAAATGAATTAAGTAGTGTATCAAGGGTTACTCAGCTAGAAGACATAAAATAATAATAATGATGACAATAATAATGATGACCCATCCTAGTCAAATTATACCACCGTCACTCTCTGTCACAAGAATCAGCAAACTCTCTCAGTAAAGGGCCAAACAGTAAATATTTTATGATCTCTGTTGTAATTACTCAACTGTGCTATTGGCATGGCTGCGTTCCAATAAAACTTTATTATGGGCACCAAAATTCGAATTTAATTTGATTTCACGTGTCATGAAACATTCCTCTTCTTTTGAGTGTTTTAATTTCAATCATTTAAAAATATAAAAATCAATCTTAGCTCCAGGCAGTCTAGAAACAGGTGGAGGGCCAGATGTGGTCCCACAGGGCATCAGTTTGTCACCCCCTGCTCTATCCTACACCCTATTCACTTTCTTGCCTCAAATCCTCATCACTATTTGAAATGATATTGTATATGTATTTCCTGTTTAGATTGTATCTAGCCTTACTCACTTCTGAGTTCTTCCCCAACAGGGACCAGATAAACCTTTTCCAGCTCTCTGTCAGCCTGGTATCTTCAGTGATTAAAATAATGCCTGGTACATGATGAATCCTAAATGGTCATGAAATGATGGACTAAATGGTTAAATATTATTAGAAATACTAGAGGCCCAGGGCATGAAAATTCATGCACTGGAGTGTGTGTGGGGGGTCCCTCAGCCCGGCCTGCCCCCTCTGACAGTCCGGGAGCCCTCAGGGGTGGGAGGCAACCCAGTGATCAGGGGAAGTTGACACCCTATCACACCTCTGCTGTTGCCATTGCCGGCAGCGCAAGCCTTAGCCTGGCCCTCGTTACCTGCACCTTGGGCCAGCCCTGGGTGGCTGAGTGGCTGAGGGGACTGGGCTCTGCCATCTTGTGGCTGTGGGAACCACCATCTTTGAGGGAGTGACAGTCAATTTGCATATTCCCTCCTTATTGGCTGTGGGTGCCACCATCTTTGAGAGCAGGGCAGTCAATTAGCATATTTCCTCCTTATTGTCTGTGGGCATTGCCATCTTTGAGGGCAAGGCAGTCAATTAGCATATCCCCTCCTTACTGGCTGTGGGTGCTGCCATCTTTGCAATAGCATGAGGGTCAATTAGCATATTCCCTCTTTATTAGATAGGATTATAGTTATAAGTCTATACCATTGGACAACCTTCAAAATACCTCTACAAAAAGTATCTCCTTTGAGAATGTCTTATCCCCATTTTACATTTGAATAAATAAAGAGAGATAAAGCAATGCACCAAAGAGCACACAAGTAGAAGGCGGCTGGGCTTGCCCTGAAATCTGTGCACAGCAGCATGCTGATGCTTACCTCACCAACACCAGGCAGCCCACAGATTGCAAAGTGGACCATATCACCTAGACATTTGAAATGTGAGATGCTGAACAACCAAGAGATTAAAAGCTTTGTATACGCCCTTCCTTAATCAATTTCCTCTCTGTGGGTGCTGAGACTCAGGGAGTTCCTCAGATGGTTCGGTCAAGGTTCACAAGACTCCCATCAACATTCTCATGCTGCAGTGGGGCCACCTGCACACAGGGCAGATGGGCACATTCTCAGGATGCAGAGATGGACAGCAAGTCCTGACTTTGCTGCTCCCACCCAGCTCCGGGTCCAGATGGCTCATTTCAGTGCTTTCTCCCTCACCCACACCCTGAGAAGCTCCATTCCACAGACAAGGAAACAAAACACTGCTCACCCCAGGACTGCTTTATGCATTCTCCTTAACCAATTAATTCCCATAACATTTACTGTTTAGCCTCAGAGAAAGGAGCTCTGAGCCATGTGTACCAGGGGGCCAATCTTATCTAATAAAAGAGTAATATGCAAATTGACCATCACTCCAACACACAAGATGGCTGCCCCCATGTGGACACAAGATGGCCGCAACAAGATGGCAAGCAGGGCAGGCAGTAAGGAGGGACCAGGCCTGCAAGGGAGGGCAGCTGGGGGAAATCAAGTCTGCAGGGGAGGACAGTTAGGGGTGACCAGGCCGGCAGAGGAGGAAAGTTGGGGGCGACCAGCCTGCAGGGGAGAGCAGTTGGGGGGACTAGGCCAGCAGGGGAGAGCAGTTAGAGATGACCAGGTAGGCAGGGGAGGGCAGTTAGTGGCAATTGGGCCTGCAGAGGAGGGCAGTTGGGAGTGATCAGGCCTGCAGGGGAGGGCAGTTGGGGGGGACCAGGACTGCAGGGGAGGACAGTTGGGGGTGACTAGGCCTGCAGGGGAGGGCAGTTGGGGGTGACTAGGCCTGCAGGGCAGGACAGTTGGGGGCAACCAGGCCAGCAGGGGAGAGCAGTTAGGGGCAATCGGGCCATCAGGGGAGGGCAGTTAGGGGGTGACCAGGCTGGCAAGGGAGAGAAGCTAGGTGTGACCGGCAGTTGGGGGTGACCAGGCCTGCAGGGGAGGGTAGTTAGGGGTGACCAGGCTGGCATGGGAGGGCAGTTAGGGGCAATCAGGCCTAAACAGGCAGTCGGACATCCCTCAAGGGGTCCCAGATTGGAGAGGGTGCAGGCTGGGCTGAGGGACACACACCCCACTCCCGTGCATGAATTTTGTGCACTGGGCTTCTAGTAGGATATAAAGGAAAGAGCACAGACTTTGAAATCAGGCTGACCAGAGTTCAAATCGCTGGTCTGCCTATATCAACCCCACGACCTTGAACACATTACTTACCATTTAATCTTTAACCTTTTGCACTCGGATGTCGAGTGTGACTCGACACGGTTAGCATTAGAATAAAGGAATCGAGAAAAAAGCGAGTGCAAAGGGTTAAAATGAGGAGATGATTCCTATGCTTTGTGATTATCATAGAATTAAGTGAGATAATATGCTACCTGGTTTCTGGCAACATAACGGATATCCAGTCAATGATTGTTTCCTTGTAGACCTCAAGGTGTGTGCTCTATAGTGGAGCATAAGATAACCATCAGTGGCATCTGAGCAACTGGAATCAGTGGCATCTGCCACTATTTAATATGGCACCTCCGTGGGACTTAACAAAATGTGCCCCTGCTTCAGGGACTTCGCCATCATCTCCTGGAACACTGTAGTAACAACTAGAAAAATCTACAAGGACAACAATGTGAATGGCACCTCCAGAGTACAATGCACACACACCCAATTGTAAGAAGCAGCCTTTGTCCAAATGCTATGTTAACTCAGAGAAGGGAATGGTGAATGCGGGCTGGGCTAACCAGGGACAGTGACAGGAAACCGTGGCTTTAGTTAGATTTTAAGCTGATGAGAACTGGAGCTGTGGTGAGGGAAGACAAGAAAGCATGTATCTGGCATCATGAAGGGTAGCCAGGGGAACCCCGGGGAGTTAGACAGGCTTTGAACACCAGCCCAGTTCACCGACGAGCTCCTGCGAATACTCCTAGATTGGGTTATTTAGTTGAATAGTCACGCTCACAGCAGAACACACATAACCATGCCAAGCAGAAGGTTTGGGAGGAGCAGAGAACACTATGCTGCGCTTGGTCACTTCCCGGAATTTGGAATATCAAACGTGTTGAAAGTATATTCCCCAGTCACAATGAGTGGTAGCCTGGGGACGGGAAGCTCTGCATGGCAGAGAGGACCTGGGGGAGAGAGGGTGTCAAAAAGCCTAGCCATACATCATCGTTCAATATGATAAGAAACATTGTTCACGGGACAATCCGAAACCCGGGGCTCCTGGAGACGCTAACATCACTGAAACCAGCATGTTGATTTCACTGATCAAGGTCCTCAGAGGCTAAAGGCAGCTTTTCAAACATGAGGATGTGATGAGGTGTCTCTGGTGAGTCTTTTGGTTGCTAAGCCAAGTCTTGAACTAAGTAAAGCCATTTTATTTAAACTGAAAACCCATACCCTGAGGAACAATCTTTGTGTTTAGATCTACTTAGGTATGTGACAAACAACACAACACTCTGCTTCAGGGAGGCAGCTGGATAGAACAGAAAACTCCGGCTATGGAGACATCAGACTCCATGCTGAGCTGTCCTTCTGCAACTGCAACGGACAGTCTGGGTAACGCTGGTGAAGCCACGTGACCTCTCTACAGTGAGTTCCCCATCAGTGAAATGGGATAATGCTGTGTCCTCAGACCACTCTATCTAGGATCCGCAAACCATACCCCAGGACGGCACATTTCTTTAATCCTATTGGTAAAATCTGATGGGCAGTAACAGCTGCCTGGGAGGCGGGGTGGGGAGCACGCTGAGTCCCTGCGTGGGCTCAGCAGGAAAGTAGACTGTGCTGCAGGAGTGGCATCTGCCAGGCAAGGGAGAGAGGAGAGTGGCAACGCAAGCATTTGCCATCCTCAGTGACAGTGGACTTTCTGTGCATCAGCTGGCCAGGATCCAGGGTGGGGGAGGGGCAGAGAGGTCACTGCACGGGCTGTTAGTGTGGGTTCTGATCTTCCAACACTGGCCCGTACCCACAGAGGTGCTGCGTGAGGAACCCAGCTGGTTCCAGGTGGCAGCCTAGGAGCCAGGACAGGGCAGCCACGGCGCCACCTTTCTCAGGGTGCAGGAGCTCCAGCTACTCAACCATAATTCCGGTCTGGGGTCCTAATATTTGCTGTCCCGCCAGCAGAGGTTTCCTGCTGCTGGCTTGTCCACTCTGCTTTGTCCTCATTCGAAGGAAACGTGTTCTGGGAGGAGTAATCGCATCCAGCTGGTGCACTATTCATTTCCTTCTCCCTAGCAGAACTGCCCGGGGACAGGCAAGGCACTCGGCGGCTGGGCCACAGGGCACGGCCGGGTGCTCTGCGGTCAGAGAAGATGAAGAGGAACGATGCACAGTGTGGTGGGAGATGAGCCCCGCAGGCTGCTGTTCATATCGCACTCGGCACAGCTACCACAGCCACACACGCTCCAGCCAGGGGATGGAGAGGGACTTTTCCTGCAGGGACCCCCACAGGACCAGCTGTGTGTGTCTAGCGTCGGGGCTGAGACTCCTACCGGGATGCTTCTTCAACCTGACAGTGAATATTCCGGCCTCATTCTGCGCGTGGCTCTTCTTCCGGAGCCCCCATGAGATCCTCAGCATCATTAGGAATCTGATGTTGCAAGCATCTGTCAGCACAAGGCAGGTGCCAGGCCTTGCTGAGAACTGTTAATCTGAGAAAACAGGGACTGTTTGTGGAGGCTCTTCGCAAAGCTTGGGCTTAGGCTGGTGCAGTCAGGGCAGGAGCGGAGGGGAGCACTCCTGGCAGAGAAGGAGGACAGTAAGGTACCAAGAAACGAGGACTATTTGCGGAGCACTTCCTGTGCTGGGCGGTTACCTGGGCTATTTCACCCTGCAATCCCTCTTCAAGAAACCAAAATTCAGACTCGCTCGCTCATTTGCTCGAGGCCACAGATATAGTCAGTGAGACCACATGTGGGTCTAACTTGGGGGCAAGACCCTATTCTGCTCTGTGCGCAGCACTGAATGCAGGTTGCCTGGTAAGGCTCGGGATACAACGCACAAAGGATCATCGCTCAGAAACGCAATGGTGGAGGCTCCATACATGGATTTGTTAGTTATAAATCTAGCTTTCTAGATGCATCTTACATTAAAGCTTTTTTGTTGTCGTTCTTAATCCTCACCTGAGGATATTTTTTCATTGATTTTTAGAGAGAGTGGAGGGGGAGAGACAGAGAGAGAGAAACATCCATGTGAGAGAGACACAGCGATTGGTTGCCTCCTGCACTGGGATCGAGCCTAAAACCGAGGTATGTGCCCTTGACCTGAATTGAACCTGGGACCCTGCCATTGGTGGGCTGATGCTCTATCCACTGAGCCAAACCGGCTTGGGCTTAAATTCAAGCTTTAACAGGTATAGGTGTAGATTAATTCACCTGAGAAATCCTATACCCAGGCAACTTAAAAAAAAAAAATCCTCATCCAAGGGCATGCTTATTGATTTTAGAGAGAGGGGGAGGGAGACAGAGAAAGACAGAGAGAGGAGGGAGGGAGAGGAAGAGAAAAGGAGAGAGAAACACTGATGTGGGAGAGAAAACATTGATTGGTTGCCTTCCATCCATGCTCCGAAAGGGATCGAACCCGCAACCTAGGTATGTGTCCTGATCAGAAATCAAACCCGCAACATTTTGGTATATGGGATGATGCTTGAAACAACTGAGCCACACCAGCCAGGAGTACCCAGGCAATTCTTAACCTCTGGGAGAAAAGAAGGAGAACTGCACCAGCATTAATAATGCAAAAGAGCATCTAGTTTTAGGCCTTGTATTTTCATTGGGACATCAACATGCAGCATAACAGACAGGCATGGAATGGCCGGCCATGTGCAGGCCTGGAGAGCTGATGACTTGCTGATCTGCATGTACACCTGATTCAACATAACCAACAGTTCTGCTGGTGTGTTCTCCCTGGAAAGAATTCCACATAGAACAGCAAGGAGCTGACCACAGTTATTTCAATTAGGCAACTCCTGGCCCTGACAGCCCCATTGCAATCGGTTTCCTTTCATTTTGAAGCAGCACTAAACTCTTAGGAACAGCAGCAAAGCTGAAAAACTGTTGACAATCAGCAAATCTCCCAGCAAGTTTCCCCCGATCCATTCTGATTCATTACAACCACTGGAATTTTAGGTCGCACCAGAGCCATCTGCGAGGCAGCCTCCCCAGATGATTAAAACACTCCTGTACAATGTGCATTTACAAATTGAAAATTAATGAGGAAACATGTTTAAAAATTGACTCTAGCTACCCAAGGGTTTAAAAACACTTTAAAATGCATAAAGAAATCACTTGGCTATGCAGTCCTCCTTAGTGACAAATAAGTTGCATTACTTCCCCGAATTACTCCTGCTGAATTAACTTTTCAATGTGTTGGTTATTATGGTTGCATCCCAATATCATATCTCAGAAACCACTAACACAAATCATCCCCCAACTCCTGTCCTCCGGGCTAATTCATTTTGCATCTTTCCAACGCAGGGTAAATGACCCAGAACAAAGCAAAGATATTCCTCATGAATGACTGGGAGAACAACAAACAGAACTGTGTTGCGCCAGGGGAAGGTCTGCTCTCCGTTAGAAGTTTCTCTAGTGCTCCTGGCTGCAAATTCTCTGTACAATAGAGAGTTCCCTGCACACTGCTCTCTTTTTTTCCCCCATTTGATTTGGTCTTTCTCCTCTACCATCTTTGCCTTCAGTCTGGCATTCCATCTGGCAGCCTTTGGCTTAGGCATCTTTATTGGGAAGTTAGAGAGAAAAGGGGAGGCATAATCCACGTCCTCTAGGAGCTTAGTAAAAGAAGAGCAGTAAAGGCAGGGGTTTGTGTGAGCAACGGCCCTTGACCAGCAACAAGTATATGCTTGAACGAGGCCGAGTGCTTTGCGTATGTGAGTGCATTCAAGCCTCGCACGCCACCCAAAAGACCTGTCTGATAGGCAATCTAGTATTATTATTCATAAGTCAGAGACTTGAAAAGGTCATGCGGACTGCCCAGGGTCACAGTAAACACAGTGACTGTGAGTAGACCTGACGCAAGGGTGTGCCTAACACTCTGAAGATAACAGCACATGTAAATCACTAGCAGATGCTCATAGTGATGGACATATAAGTCAAGGAGCACTAGGTCAGTTAGATGAGGACATAAACCAGCAGGGAGTCACAGCAGGTGCATGTGGTGATCACTATGGACTGAACTGTGACCACCCCCATTCTAATGTTAAAGCCGTAACTCCCAGTATAGTCAGGGCTCATCAGGAGGTAATAAAAGTTACAGGATGTCATAAGGCTAAAGCCTTACTCCAATAGTTGTGGTGTCCTCATAGGAGGAGGAAGAGGCACCCAAGTTCTCTCTGCCACATGCATGCTAGCAAAGGAGAGGCCACATGAGGGTGGAGTGAGAAGGTGGCCATCTGCAAGCCAGGAGGAGAGCCCTCACTAGAAACTGCATTTTTTACACCCTGATGTTGGACTTCCAGCCTCCAAAACTGTGAGAAAATAAACGTCTGTTGTTGAAGTCACCCTGTCTATAGGGCTGTGTTTGGCAGCCTGAGCTGACTAGTGAGGAGATAGTGAGAATCTAGAACAGGAAAGTCAGTTGTGTGTGGCTACAGATCTATGGCAGTGTAGGGTAGCAGCCAGGGCCCCCACCCACAAGCTCAGGACAGAACCACAGAACCTCCTCCGTCGCCCAAGGGCACTGGCCGTATTCCTGGACTAGCACCGTGTTACACTAGGCCATGACTATTTTTCTAGGTCTGCCTCCCCCTGTCCTTGCCTGGGAGGGTGTCTTTTACCCTGAACACTGCTCTTTAGTCCTTTAGTGCAGCAGTCACCAACCTTTCGGACCTAAGGGACCACCAGTGGTCCGCGGACCACCAGGTGGCAACCGCTGCTTTAGAGGACTGAGGGTTGGATAGCTAAGAAAATGGGGCAGGCCTTTGCCTGAAAATCTGTGAGATCCAGGTATTCATAGGGGTAACACACCATCCAGAGTGACATCATCAAACCATTTGGATCAGATGAGTCTGGCAGCAGCACATGGGGTAGGGCAGAGGAGTTGGGACGGTGTTGCTTCCTGGAGCCCATCACCAGACTCAGAAAGTGAACTGGGCATGGCACTGGGAAGAGGAAGATGTAAGAAACATTGTGAAGCTGATGAAAATACCAAATAGACACTTTCATTAATTCAGCCAATATCCATTGACTAACAGCTTCCTTTCAGGCACACGGCAGTGTCGGAGGTGGCACGGCTCAGAAGTGCAAACAACCATCCACATCACCATCTCTGCCCTCGGTGAGCTGACTAGTGAGACAGAATGAGCCCAGGAACCACAAAAGTAATTTGATAATGACCAACTATGAGCAAATAACATGCAGAAATACTGCACGGTCCTATAAGAACCTACAACAGTGGAACTTCCCTAGTCCAGGAAGCCCAGCCTCCCCAGCACCCTAGGGTGGGATCCCTCCCTTGCCAATGGGGTGAAGAAGAAGAGAACAGAACTGCTTTCTTGCACCCACAGCACAGAGGCCTAGTGACGAGGTGCTTGAAGCTCTTCCAGAACATAATCAACTCCTTTCTCTAGCGTATCCGTCATCCAACTGTCCCTCAAATATACCTCTGGTCACAGGAGAAAGCAGAGAAGCAATGCCCCCCTGTA
Source organism: Ia io (assembly GCA_025583905.1). Lineage (NCBI taxonomy): Eukaryota > Metazoa > Chordata > Mammalia > Chiroptera > Vespertilionidae > Ia > Ia io. The sequence continues at coordinate 61,952,299 of JAJQQW010000011.1, read as the reverse complement.
CACGCCCTGCTGCAGAGGGCAGGCTGTGGAGCCAGCTCCCGCTGATGCTGCCCTTTTAGCACATGAAGGATGGCACCTGGATTACCACCCAAGTCCTTTGTATTCAATGATGCCTACATGCACCCTTAGGAGGAGTACTGGGATTGGGCTCCAGGCAGACACTTTGCTCACCAAACATATTCCTTTTAGGTTTTTGAATGACTGTTTCAGAAGAAGACCATTAAAAAAGCATCAGCTCAAGTGCAAATTGCCATAGGTGTGATATTTATTTTTAATGCCATGAATCAGTGTGAAATGCTTTGGCCGATTAAAATCCTAATGTACAGTGTCAACAGTTTCCATGTTATCGATTTAGCATGGGCAGAACTTAGGTGACAGCATGGGCTGTCATGTGGCTATCAGGACGCTCTTTAGAAAGGCCACCATGAAGTAACCTGGAGGGAAATGCATCAGGATGGACATTTGCAAAACCTTTTGCTTGTGGTGGTTAATATGCTAAAGGGGAATATCACAGAATAACCCTCTGGGACATTCACTAGATAGTTATCAAAAAATGTTTTCACTTGGATATTTTACCTCCCACAAAAGGTGTGCTCCTTTCTAATCAGACGTATTCCAGCAAGAAGTCCCAAAAACACATCAGGAGAGAGCCTTTAATGAGGCCTGGGAGAAACAATGGGGCATGCGAATGCCTTTTTATAGCAGGTATTTATTAAGTCTGTTCTGTGGAGATGCCAAGAGAATCCTGGACCGACAAATGGAAGCTAGAAAGAAAATAATTTTCATGCACAACAATGAAGAAATGTCTCAAGTCAAACTTACCCAAAGATGGAGGTGGAAGGAGTGTGCTCAGAAGGTTGTAGGATCCCATGAATGGTGGTGGGAATGCTGGATCAGAATGGTACAAGAGATGGAAGCCTCGGATGGTGAGTTAACCTAAATGTCCTAAGTGGACCCTTCAAGCACCATGTTTATGAAATAACTTGGCCTGGCACTACGCCAGGTGCTTCAGACACCCTTCTTACCTGTTGGGGAAAAGAAACCCACAGGCCACAAGTGACAGTGAAACATACAATGTGCAATAGAGTAGTTTTCTGATATTGACTAGAATGATTCCAAGATTTGTGAAAAGCAAATATAGGAAGCGCTAGAAGCAGCTCCGTGAAGTCACCACGACTCGAAGGACAGGCCAGATGGTGACTGGAGAAAACACCTTAAGGTGAGGCAGGCAAGGCAAGATTATCACCAAGAGTCTTGCAGCTTCTGGTGAGGAACCAACCGTCAGTTCTCCAACCAGGGATGAAAGCACTGTTTGTGGAAAGATTGGCCTGCTAGATTCAGGATGGGGGAGCTGCAGTGTCTGAAAACTTCAGTAAGCATCAGTAAAGCCTGTTCAAAAAGCAGGTTGAAGTGCCACAAACCCTAAGACTCTGATTCAGTAGGTCTGGGGTTGGGCCCAGGAATCTGAATATTTACCTTCCCTCTCACCTATCCCATGATTCTTTAGTAGGCAGTCCACAGAGCATAGTTTGAATAAATAGGTTTTTTGAAGAAGAGAATGAAACCCTAAGTTAAGTTATTGTAATGGATGCACCAGTATATGAAGTAGGAATGCATCTGCTGAAAGTACTTTCAATTGATCTGAAATCTTTGTTTACCAAACATCACCCTGGAACTCAGATGCTATAGTATTAAATCTCTCCTCCACATGGCAATCTTCTATTTTTTTTATTTTTTTAAATATATTTTTATTGATTTCAGAGAGGAAGGGAGATGGAATAAGAGATAGAAACATCAATGATGAGGGAGAATCATCAATCAGCTACCTCCTGCATGCCCTCTATTGGGGATCTATCTTGCAGCCTAGGCATGACCTTGATGAGGAATCGAACCATGACCTCCTGGTTCATAGGTCAAAACTCAACCACTGAGCCACACCAGCCGGGCCACATGGCAATGTTTTAAAAGTCCCAAGTAAACACAACTCCAAGATGAATGATTTGAGATGCTTCAACTGTTTCTCTCTCTCTTTTTTAAATGTCTTTATTGATTAAGGTATCACATATTTGTTCTCATCCCCCCATTCCCATCCCAAACCCCTCCCCACGCATGCTTCCACCCCCCTGTTGTCCATGACCACTTGTTAGGCTTATATGCATGCATACAAGTCCTTTGGAACTGTTTCTCGTAAGCGATGATTTCTAACCACTTCTCACCTCTGCTCACTCTCGTCTGATCATCTTCCAGATTACCAACACTGCCTGAGAGAGGCACACTTATATGTGAATACAGCATCCGGCGTACTGTCCCTAGGCAGGCACACAACTTCCTTCTCTCGTGTTCCTATTAATGCAACCCAAAATCTCATTAGCTTTTTCTGGAGTCCAAATCAGTCTGTAAGTAGTAAAACTGGTAGAAAAAGGAAATTATCTTGTCAAAATTTGTTCTCAGGGAATCTGTGGTTTGACAACCAAAAACATTGCCACAATTCTTTTAAGAATAACATCACAAACACATGCATAGATTCCTGTCTTTAATTCTGCTTTTGAAATCAGGGTTTATACAATATAGATGTTCATAATTCAATGAAGATTTAATTTTAAAAATAGATTCTCTGGCCTTTACTGTCTGTCCTCTAAAACCTCTGAATTAATCTTGGTCAGCTCCAAGAGAATCTCTGGATGGGACAGCGGCTGTCAAGACAGTAGGAGCTGGAGGAAAGACACAGTCTCCTCCAGGAGAGACCTTGGCAACAGCGAGGCCAATAGGAAGTGGCTGCTATTGTTTCCTAGACTATTGATTAAACAATGTGTTACCATGGCAACAATTTTCTATTCCTGGAAAGGTTAGTGGTGCTGGGTGGACAATCCTCCACGGTAAAAAAAAAAAAAAAAAAGTGTTAAAATGAAACAGAGACCTTAATACTTCTTTTCCCATGTTACTGAAGAACAATTGTCAACTCGAGTTTCTTACCTTAAGCATTTCATCACTTCAAAGAAAAATCCACTGGGAATCCTAAAGAACAGGCTCAACTAAACAACATGGGAAGTTTCAGGAGCCAGGGGGGAGGAGATGGTGATGGGTACATGCTTGATTTTCTTCTACCAAATTTATAACACTATTTCCACTTGCCACTCAGAGCAGAGAGAGCTGTCTGGTACTCCTGCTGATGAGGAAAGGCAAGTGCTATCCTCCAATACGCATGTGTTATGCAACTATGTATTTGCAGCTGTGCAGACCCGTACTAAGAAGCCACTGCCTCATGGCCTCTAGTGACCAGAAACCAGAGGAAAAAAGGGCTGTAGATGCTCCACTGAAGAGGACTTAAGGCAATAGGGAAGGAAATCAGTTCGAATGCAGGGTAGACCATGATTTTCACACACACACACACACACACACACACACACACACACACACACACACACACCTATTACTAAGGAGGGTTCGTAGTGGGGGCTAGAGACAAAAATGAATCAGACACACTTGTGAGCATTAGGACCTCTTGGTGGATAAAAAAGAACATCAAGGCAACAAACACTGGGCTATTGCTAACCGTACATTATTATAACAAAAATTCAGCTCATCCCAAAAATGTGGATGGCCAGAGGCTTTACAGAGGTTTCGTGAAACTCAGTTAGCTTATGCTCTCCTCTTGTCCTTTCTTGCTTCTCTAAACCAGCTGACTGCTCCAGCTCCAGGTGACCAGTAGGCATGGCTTAAACCCTAGACCTCAAACTACATTGCTCTCCATTTTTCTACTGTCCCCAATACCTGCTACCCTTAGCTGCCCCTCCCTGCTCTTACCCCAGCCCCTCACAGTTGACATAATGCCATGGAACTTCTTCTTACTCTTTTTTTTTTTAAATATATTTTATTGATTTTTTTACAGAGAGGAAGAGAGAGGGATAGAGAGTCTGAAACATCGATGAGAGAGAAACATCGATCAGCTGCCTCCTGCACACCCCCCACTGGGGATGTGCCCACAACCAAGGTACATGCCCTTGACCGTAATCGAACCTGGGACCCTTGAGTCCGCAGGCCGATGCTCTATCCACTGAGCCAAACCAGTTTCAGCTTCTTCTTACTCTTTTGGCATCTCCTGATGTGCCTGGCATAACCCTCGCTCCCCAGTCCAATAGGTCCCTAGGGCTTGTCCTGGCGCTAGCTCAGGTGCCCAGTTTCCACCTAATTTCCCCAGACTGTTGACAGGGAGTAGCATGCTAACTCTAGGCCAGGCCTGTTCAGGTATCACCAGGTCCTCCAATTATTTTTGCAACCTCCCCACACGTCTTAGCATTTTTGACAGATGGGTAGCACACAAACCATTATATCAGCTAGTTTTCCAAAATTGAATCTGGTTCTGCAGACCTTGGAAAAATAATTATTTCTTTTCATAATAGCCTGGGACTACATCTGATGTGTGGGTGGACAACGACCCTTAAACCTTCAAAGAAAGCTAGAAAACAAGCCCAGATAGTAAAAAGAACTATTGATAAATTGGAGCTCTAAGCTACAAAAGTGCTTATTCACTGACCACGAGCCCTGCAATTTATTTTACTTTATTAGATGCTGAATCCTTCAAAAAAAAAAAAAAAAAAAACCTGCTGTAGTTCCAAAAGCTTTGAATCTAATTATTATAAGTATGTTTAATCAAACCTTTGAAGCTACTTGGAATCTAATACTGAACTTTAGATGAGGTTACACCTCTCCACCACTCATATATGTTAATAAAACTCCTGAGCTTTGTGAAGACACAGAATAGACTCAAAGTTTAAAGCAAAGCAATGCTTCTGATTTTAGAATGTTCTCTGCAGATAATTCTTCCCTCGGCCATTACTGACTTCCTATTTATCCTACTTATCCAATCCAGGGAATCCAACCTGAAATGTTGAGAAAGTGCACCCCCAAGAAGAAAGTTACAAATAAAAAAGAGACCTCAGCTTTCGGAAAGACCTTAAAAGGTCCATTTATTATCGGATGTTGGGATTTCTCCTATTATATTCATATCAAGGAGCCCTACACATGGATCTTTTCAGCCTCACAGTGCTGTCTATTCCATCTCTGCATATCTCTGACAATAAGGAAGCCTATCTATATATATAAAACCCTAATATGCAAATAGACCAAATGGTGGAAGAACCGAACAACCGAACAACTGGTCTCTATGTCGTGTGCTGACCACCAAGGGGCATGCACGGAATATGGTGGGCGTTGGCAGCAGGCAGCAGAGCATGGAACATGGCAGGCATCAGCTGTGGCAGGATGGTGGAGTAGGTGAGCGGGGGGCGCCAGACCAAGATGGGGCACTGGTTGCTGTCATCAGGGTGAACCTCTGGTGGTTACTGAAAATTCTTTGCTCCAGTGTTTAGCAGTCCTGCCAGGTGCGAGCACCTGCTGCTGGTGCTGGCCCCACTCACATCTGCTGCAGGTGCCTTAGCCACCATTTACACCCGCTGCCAGCACCCGGTGCCGGCCCCGATCACTCGGCACCATCAGCGGGTGCGAGCGGCGGCTGCCAGCCCCGATCACCCCTCAGGGCTTCTCCACCACTCCCTGCTCCTGAGGAGCAATCGGGGCAGCAGTCACCACTTGCACTCACTGCTGGCACCAGCCCCAATTGCTCCATGCCATCAGCGGGTGCAAGTGGGGCCAGCACCATCAGCATGTGGGAGCTGGGCAGCTGGCAGACAGGGGACCAGGGACCATGGTGGGAGGGGCCAGGCGGAGGCATGGAGAATGGGCTGAGACCCGCCCCTATGCCCACCACAGCCTGGCGGCCCACAGTTCCTTTCAAGGTGCACGAATTCATGCATTGGGCCCCTAGTTCTTATATAAACTTGAACTTGTTTTATGACAACTCTGAGCTTATACTCACACTAATGCACACCGCTTAGAATAAGGTTCAAGAACTGAACACACTGCTTCACTGAATATGGAGAGAGCCCTGAGAGCTACGTGCAATGTACTTCACAGGAGTACATTGCACATCATCATGCTCTGGATCTAAGAACAAATTCACAACAGCTAGCTTTCCATTTATTACCCAAGACAGTGCTTCCCAGACTCCTTCTGTCCCAGACATCCCTGTGAGCCTGGTACAATAATTCTTGGTGATGGTGACAGAGGGAGGCTGGGGTCTGTTCCTTCTTTATTTGTTTAGCTAATCCCCCTCTTCTTGGCCATATGGCTTATACAAGCACACTGAGCACCTGCAGACACACATGCACACAAACTGAGTGTATGTTCAACAAGCAAAATGCACACAGTCCCGCACAGAAAGGAATCTTTCTCCACTGTGGTCATCACTACCTCTTTACTTTACCCTGTAAGTTATGTCATGACAAACCCCTCTTGAGGACACCCTGAATGTCCATGGTGATCAAAACTGTTTTCTAGTGTGCCAACATTTGAACACCCCACCTGGGCGATAGAGAATACCTATCAGACAGACATCAAGGGAAATGAAAGTCCCCCAGTTTGGAGCACCCCAGAGATCCACACATCTCACTTGACAAAAACGACTTCTTTGTTTATCTGGGAAAGTCTGTAGCTTCTGGCTGGGAAGGTGAGAACTTTGTAGAAAGTGTTCCTTAGACCTTCCCTAAAGCAAGGTCTGACCAAGAGAAAGGGAAATAAGGGTGGGGTGGTTGGTTGTTCACAACACGCTTGTAATGGTGGAGGCCAAATGTTGCTTTCCCTACAAATTAGAGACAGAAAGTCAAGGTCAGAGCCTTTTCAGAGGATTTTGCCAACATTTCATTATTTGTTTTCTGCTTTACCATGGTCACGAGAAATGAAATCCTTAACAGGAAATGTGCCTGTGGAGATATTTTGGTAGTAGTAAGGAAAGGATAGCTTAGCTTGGGAGACCAAGTTGAGCGTGAAGAACCCCAAGAAATGCAAAGGGAGCCAGGCTAGTGGGGCTCAGTGGTTGAGTATCGACCCATGAAACCAGAAGGTGATGGTTCGAATTCCTGGTCAGGGCACATGCCTGGGTTTGGGCTCCATCCCCAGTAGGGGATGTGCAGGAGGTAGCCAATCAATGATTCTCATCATTCATGTTTCTGCCTCTCCCTCTCGCTTCCTTCCTCTGAAATCAATAAAAATAGATTTTAAAAAATGCAAAGGGAAGTGCTGGGATGAGGAGAGAAAACGGGGTGAGAAGACTGACATGCCAACGGCCCACACATCCTTTGGCCCAGGTGTTTGCTTTGTTGGAATCTCCTTTTCTTGTCACCCAGAGAAGCCCTTTGTGACAATGAGAAATAGATGGTCACTGGTGTCCCTTCCCCTTCAGATGACCTTCCCACTTTTGCTCTCACAATTCTAGGAGTAAAAATTCTAAAACTGGCCCACACTGTGAGGCCCTGAATTTTCAGGACTCCTCCACTAGGGAAATCAAGTTTGGAAAAAACAGCCAAGGAGAGGGAAAGTGCCTACTCCAAAACAGCATTTCCCGAAGAACATTCCCTGTACCTTCTAGGGAGGGCAACAGGTCTTCCAGCTTCCAGGGAAGAAAGTATCTATGGTCAAACTGGGCCAGAGATAACGGGTTAAGTAAAGTGAAATGTTTGTTGTGTCTCCCCACTCTCCCCCTGTCCCACTTCTCAGAATCTTCAATTCCTGATGGCCATTGCAAATTTCCAAGCCTGGTAGGAATCTCACATGCACGGAAAGTGTGCCCAAAGGGAAATGAGTGCTAACAGGAGAATCACGGGTCTCAGTTGACAGCTGCTTAAGCTGGGCAAGGTTTCCGAATCCTTCAAACTGGTTTGGCTCTAGTTTTCTTCTTCTAAAGAGAAGCTGATCGAAACAACAGCTCTTGCTCTACTCCACTCCTTCACTTGTCAGTCCTTCTTCCTATTTCCTTCCATAACTGAATACACACAATTGAGCATCTATGTGCAATTAACCCTGTTCTTGACTTAAAACAGAACCCAAACCAGACCCAAAATACCTTTTCAAGGCAAAGAGAACGTTAAAAAAAAATTAAGTATGATGGACATAACATTATGTTAGTTTCAGGTGCACACTATAATGAATGATTCATCGTGTGTGTGTGTGTGTGTGTGTATACACACACACACACACACACACACACACACACACACACACACACACACACATATATATATATATATCTACACTAATAAAAGAGACATATGCAAATTGACCATAACTTTGCAATACCCACCAGACAATCAGGAGTGAGTATGCAAATTAACCCAACAAAGATGACAGAGGCCCCGCCCCCCCCAAGCCGCTCTGGGCTGCACGCATGCAGGCATAGAGCAGCCAGGTGGGGCAGGACACCTGCTATGAGGGGGAGGGTGGGGGGTGGAGGGAGCTACAGGAGCAGCACTCTGGCTGGAGTAAAGACTGAAGGCTCTGGCCGGAGCAAAGATGGAAGGTGGCAGCCAGAGCAAAGGCCTGGGTCCCAGGTGCTGGAGGAGGAAAACCGGTGCTGGCAGCCAGGGGAAGGATGGCCTGTTGCACAGATATTCGTGCAACGGGCCACTAGTGTGTGTGTGTGTGTGTGTGTGTGTGTGTGTGTGTGTGTGTGTATATATATATATATATATATATATATATATATATATATATATAATCACAATAAATCCAGTTAACATTTGTCACCATACATAGTTACAATTTTTGTGTACATGTGATAAGAATCTTGAAGATCCACTCTAGCCATGACCATTTCCTTAAAAACAAAACAAAAACTATATGCATTTATTCAAGTGTAATAGCTTAATTTAAAGAAGATATCACTATGATCTGAATATATGTGTCTCCCCATAATTCATGTTGAAATCCTAGCCCTGAAAAGATGATGGTATTAATAGGAAGGGCCTCTGGGATGTGCTTATGTCAGGAGGGTGTAGCCCTCACAAATGGGGTTAGTGCTCTTATAAAAGAGACCCCAGAGAGCTCCTTAGCTCTTGCCAACATGTGAAGACAAAGCAAGAAGGTACCAGAAACAAATAAGGAAAAGGGCCCTCATCCGACCATGCTGCTGCCATGATCTTGGACTCCCCAGTCTCCAGAACTACCAGCAATAAATTCCTGCTCTGTGGCATTTTGTTATAACAGTCTAAAGAGACTAAGACAGATTTAGCATAGGCTTATTGAATTAATATTTTTAAAATCTATTTTTTATTGTTTTCAGAGAGAAAGGGAGAGTGAGAGATAGAAACATCAATGATGAGAGAGAATCATTGATCAGCTGCCTCCTACATGCCCCCTACTGGGGATCAAGCCTGCAACCCAGGCATGTGCCCTTGACCGCAATTGAACCTGGGACTCTATAGTCTGCAGGCCAATGCTCTATCCCACTGAGCCAAACCAGCTAGGGAGAATTTATAATTTTATGTCCACTGATTCTACAACTGTATTCTGATTCCTTAGCTTGTCTGTGTGCAAAGAACCGCTAAGAGATAAAGCATTCATGGGTTAAGAGGGAGATTAACAACGTGGCTCAGAGGCCTGGCTTTGGCATCAGGCTTAGATTCCTTGTCTGTAAGATATAGAAACTTAAAGTATCTATATTATAGTATTCCCATATGCATTAAATAAGATGATTTCATTAAAACACATAGTATATAGAGAGTCCACAATAAATGGCAGGCATTATCATCAGTTTTTATCACATATACCAATTTTAGCTTTAAAAGGAATTTTATTTCTCCTCCAAGAAAATAGTATTTGGACAATGACATCCTGATTTGTGAGCTTTTCTGAGCTCCATGGTGCATTCCGAGGTGTAAGAGTTCTTGTGCTCCTGGAATAGCAGAGTCACATCCAAGAGGCGGAGAATTACTATGGACAAGAGGGGTCTCCGAACCGGTAGCTCACTGTCCTTGAGAATTGGGTGGTCAGCAGGGTCTGAAGTGATCAATGCTTGTATCAAGCAGCCCCATCATGTATATATTTCTTCTTAAAACTCCATAATAATTTTTTTGTTGTACCCAAATGACTATGGGGGGGTTGGGGGAGAGAGACAGACAGAGACAGACAGACAGAGAGACTACAACACAACTTTATACCAGACTGGAATTAAGGGGACTCCCTTATTACTCCAAGTGGGTCTGGGAACCAGCCCTCTGGACCTCACCTTGGAGCTTGTTACAAACCTGATGTGAGGCTCCAGCCCAGATTTAATGAAAAAGACCTGAAATTTACTCCCATGCACAGTCATGTGTAAGAAATGCCACTTTAGAGCACCTCCATTTCCCCTGCAGTTGCCAAGCCTAATCACTCCAGAGAGCTCACAGTTTGGTGAACCTGCCTGCCCCATGAAGGCTACTTCCAGCCGGAAGGAAGGACCGACAGACCTGCCTCCACAGAGACACCCATTGGCTGCTTATGCGAGCCTGCCCCCTGGTTATGGACTGCTGCACTTCCTGATTGAACCTGCTTCCTTGTAACTGGATTTCTTACTGGAAATTGGCATATATTGTATTCCCTGCCCTTTCTACCTATTTTTCAGGACACAATATTCGATTTGATGTGTTTTATTCATAAGAAACATAGTGCCTGCATCCTTATATCATTTAGGCTTTTGGTTTTATAATTTTTACACTCCCTTCAGGACACATGCTGTAAGCCTGCCACAGAACTCTCTGCACCCTGAAGGGAGCATGCAGCCCTGTCTGTGGCTGCTGACTCAGAGAAAAGTCTTCCCAAATGCCCAGAGGGCCTTTTATAACAGGCCTAAGGGCCATTGGTATCAGCCAAAGGAAGGTTGATGTAGCAAAACAAGTGGTGTCTGGCCTGCCTTATAATAGGATTAGGGCAGGGGACGGTGGGCCTGACTGCTTCTGAATAGCTGCTCTGTTAGTAATCCTCAAAGCATCCTCTAGAAACTCATTTGAGTCACTGCATTTATTCTGAAAAGTCTCTGATAGAAATGCTGGTAATCCTGGCCTCCCAGTAGTATGGTTAAGTTGCACAATCAAATCAGTTTCTTGAGACCACTGGGAAAATGTCACTAGAATGCTTCCTATCTTTTAAAAATGCTTCACAATTTGTCCAATGCTTTCCCATACACTCTCTCTTTCTTGGCTTCCTCCACAGTGAGCTTGGCAGGGCAAGCTACCCCCTCCCCCACATGTACCAAGCCTTTATGTATAGATGAAGCAACTTAACCTAAGTCAGCTGGTTTGGTTAGTAACCTATGTTAAAGTGGTTAGATAACTTATCCAGGATCTGAAAGGCTAGTAAGTGGTAGAGCCAGAGCCAAAGCCCAATTAGTTGATTTCTGTGTCAGATTTCTTTCGCCCACACTGTGCTGTTGTTTCACAAATGATGATCCACATATCACAAGGGGATGTCCAAATAGTCAAGTCTCTGACCAAGGATTTCTGGATCAGATTAATTGGGTCTTATAATGACCCTCAGTTCACCATCTCATTAGCCTGCTTATTATCCCTGAACATTTTACTTTTTAAATAAAAGTTCAAGTCAGCACAAAGAGAAATATGAGTGTCCGTGTGATTCTGTATTATTTAGAGCAAGCCTAGCTTCTCCCTATAGAGGGAGGGAATGTTACCTGTCTACACATGTGAATGCTACTTTTAGAAAAAAATGGGAAAGACTTATCTTTCTTTAAATCCATTCATTTTTTTTTCTTTGACCAATGTTTTTGAGCACCCACTAATGCCAGAATTTGTGTGGCATCTGGGTCAAATTCATTTATCAAGTGAGCATTGCTTTTCTATCTTTTATATATTTTTATTGATTTCAGAGAGAGGAAGGGAGAGGAAGAGAGATGGAGAAACATGACTGATGAGAGAGAATCATTGATTGGCTGCCTCCTGCATGCCACCCACTGGGGATCGATCCTACAACCTCTGCGTGTACCCTGACTGGGAATTGAACCATGACCTCCTGGTTCATAGGTCGATGCTCAACCACTGAGCCACCGTGGCCTGGCATAAGCATTGCTCTTTTAGATAGCCATATCACACTATTGACTTATATCACTCACAACAATCTAAAACCTCAGGGAAGGATTTAAGAATAACTGATTTCAAGTCAGATATTCACAAACCTCCGCAAATATAAGTGATTTAGAAAACATCTACACACAGAGCTATTTTTCCCTCTTAAGTTAAACCATATGCCTACATGCCCCATCAAGATCACTCTGAGTTCTGCCCTCATAAATTAGCCCTCCCTGCCAGCTCTTTGCCACATGAAGATTAAACCAACTGCACCCCTTCCCCATACCCCTCTTCTCGCTCTTTAATCCAAGTCACTAATAAAAATACTGAGCAAAAGCAAAACAGGGAGGGAGCCCTATGCCTACTCATAAGAGAATCCTCTCCCTATAGCTCCAAAGTATTTTATCACTACAGGTAAAACCCCAGAGCTTAAAACAAAATCCACAGACAAACAAGATGCAAAAAGAGGGGGATGAAATAATACCTTTAGTAAATCCCTCTAAAATTTTAAACAAATTGTGCCTGTTTCAAAATCACCAAGCCTTTAGAACTTACCCATGATATATGACTCAGGAGAGTTCCCCTGTGCAGCACTACTGGCCTTATTTTTCAATCACCATTTCTCTCTCAGGCTCTAAAGTAGAAGTTATTAGAACTGTTCTGAAACATTCCTGTTCTCTTTTTTGCACCCATGATAAGATCAAATGCCTTTGCCCTTTTGAAATGTTGGCTTAGAAAGTTATCTACTTTGACCAAGGAAATGTCAATAGAAGAGGTGTTTGGCATGTGTCAAGGATATATGACCACCCTTGGCCCCTGAGTGACTATGATGAGCAGAGCCCCTGCAAACGCACATTCTTTATGGAGTTTGAATGAGAAGAAAACTTGTTGTATCCAGATATTGAGATTTGGGGCATGTTGGGTACCGCAGATTAGCCAGGCCTAGCCTCACTGATACATCTGGAGTGATTGATGGCTTCTCCCTGCTCATAAAAGATCACTGAATTCCTTTTCTGGTATTTCAGGTCTTTTATAATTTGACCTGGATGTAGCCCTCAAATATATTTGGGAACAATCACTCAGATATCTGCTTCTTTTAGGGATCCAACTCTTCTGAGAACTCCACCTTGAAATGTCACTTTTGAGGGTCATGCTGTTGAGTACCACGGCTTAGGAGCCACACGTTCCTTTAGCTTCTTCTTCTTCCTTCCTGTACCCAACACATCACAGAACATCAGAGGTGAATACAAAATATAAGCAGTTCTTCCCCTGATCATCTCCTTCGCTTTGTTCATAGAAACACCTCGGGAAATACCAACCCAAGAGTAAGCAATACAAAACAGGATCAGCTTGGGAAAGTCTCTAAGTAGTTGATTAACGTACTCCATGCAGAACTGTCCTACACTAACTCAGAAGTGGGTAAAAAGCATGATTTCTGTAGAAACAAAAGTCGCCTTCAGTTAATTACATAAGCAACACAGCTACTTACAATAACCCCTGAAGATGACTTTGACAAATTCCACATGAGCTGCGGTTGCATGTGTCAGTTTTTGGAAAAGTGCTACCGCATGTAATGAGCCAGACCTAATGGGCTGGGCATTCCTAACAGAGTGATTTGGACTCAATCAAATGTAACATTGGACTTTCTAAAACGTTCAGTTGCCCACCAAAGGATCGTGTGTACCCTGGGTCAATAAAAATGTCTTACACAGACACATCTTCAGAAGTGTCAGAGAAACAGCTCCGAACTGGGTGGTATTTCCAGCAGATGGACACTGGGGTGGCCTCCTGCTTTCTGGTTCTGTGATTTCATTTTTGCCTATTTCCCTGTATCTGTCTCTCAGTATTCCCTGCTGTTCCCTTCCGGCTTCCTCCTAAACCCCATTACCCACCACAGATTAAGGGCAAATAAAGAGGCCTTCATCTTGTCCTCAGTAATATGGGTCCACCTGGGGAGGTATTTAAAGACATGACTTGAGAAGAGCTCAGGAGATAGGGTTGGTACAGAGGAAACTGGTGAAAAGCTACAAATAAATCCTCTCCTACAAATGCTTTTTGTCTTGCCAAGCCATGTGACCTCTCCATGGGAAGCCACCAGGCAGGCCAACATTTACGACTTAGAGATTATGATCTGCTTTCCATCCTACTGCTGGCATCCCTATCTACCTCACAGAGTAATTTCTTCTTATAAAATCTTGACAGGGAAATTAAAAATTCATAAACATATTGCCTTTTGCACACAATAAAAAACAGCACAGATTTTGGTGAAGAAGTCTCTTATAGGAAGTGAGAAGAAGCAAGGTCACTTATGTTAATGATACCACAGCGAATTATACATACCTGGAAGTAAAAACACTCTAGCAAGTCTGGTGACTCTGACAGAGCTCCCCAAAATAACTCTTCCAGAACATCCTCACTGAAAATGGAGAAAACTGAAGGACCCTTACCTATTTCATGCTTATCTGACCTCACCTTTCCCCCTGACATTCAGCCCATATGTTCAAACTGGCATCACATACTTGGAATTTCCAACTCCAATCTTGGCTTGGTTCTGACCCATGCAGGTAATTATAAAAACTCCACTGGTTCTTTCTCTCTTCTGTATACATCTGTGACCCAGGGCCTCAAAGATCTATTCTCAGCTTCCTACTGTGGGAGCCCAGCAGCCTGCAGAAATAGTTAACAAAACTTAGTATGTTAAAGGGATGTTCCATTGTTCCATTAACCAAATGCCTCCATCCAGATTGATTCTGATTTGGGAATTTCAAAAATAGTACTGAAAACATTTATTTTAAAATTCCCAATGGCTACTTACAATAAAAGATAGTTTCACACTGGTAGGACCTTAGGGAATACATCAAATTAAATTCTGTCGGTGACTACACAGCCCTGGTCTATTAATGTGGAAGAATTCCATAGAATCAAAGCAAATCATGTCTTAAAAGGCCAAGTTCCATGTTTGTTTCCTACATGAGATCAAAAGGAGGGATGTGATCAGAAAACTGATATTTCTTCAGTGATGGAAAAGTCAAATCATTTCACTGCACAGAGAAGCCATCCCCCCTCGTTTCTGGAAGACAGGAATAACCCACTAATAATTATAATGCAATAAAATGGGGAGCATGAGAAGTTGCCTTCTGAGTGGAAGGAACCACAGAGAACAGTCTGTGACAGCCTTCCACATACTGTGCTGAACATGATCTAATTAGGATCCTGGTTAGACTATCCAATTGTTTCCCAGGTGACAAAATAGAAACTCCATTGCTCAAAAGAGATTTAAAACTAGAAAATACAGATAAGTAAAGAGAATGATTTAAACCTGACCGAGAATTATATTCTGGTCATCTATTAAAGGTGTTTTTAAGCTCCGTTGTGTGTGTGTGTGTGTGTGTGTGTGTGTGTGTGTGTGTGTGTTTACTGTTTAGAGACAGGAGTAGTTTTGGGGTTTTTTTGTTAATCCTCACCCAAGGATATTTCTCCATTGATTTTTTTTGAGAGAGTAGAAAGGAGGAGAGAGAGAGAGAGAGAGAGAGAGAGAGAGAGAGAGAGAGAGAGAGAGAGAGAGAGATGGAGGGAGGGAGGGAGAGGTGAGAGAGACACATCGATTGGTCGCCTCCTGAACACACCTAGACCAGGTCCGGGGATGTTGCCTGCAACCTAGGTATGTGCCCTTGACCAGAATTGAAACAGGGACCCTTTCGTCCACTGTCTGACACTCTATCCACTCAGCCAAACTGGCTAGGGCAAGGGATAGTAGTAGTTTTTAAGAAAATAAAATATATCTACTAATTTTGACTTTTATTTTTTAAAATTTATTGATTGATTTTTAGATAGAGGGAGATAGAGAGCACAAGAGAGACACCGATTTGTTGCTCTACTTATTTATGTATTCATGGTTGATTCTTGTATGTATCTTGACCAGGGATCAAACCCGCAACCTGGTATATCATGACAACACTCTATCACACTGAGCTACCTGGCCAGGGCAAATTTTGACTTTTAAAACATTCCAACATTTGATCCAAATAGATTGCCATTTCATTTCAAATAACGAGCCCAGCGAACTCACCTGCCTAGAGTTGACCCAAGAGCCTGGAAGTAAGAACACTGGTCCCTGGGCAATGTACACAAAGGCCAGAAAGTCTTTCTGGCAGATATTTTGAATTTATTCCTTTAGAGTATAAATTCCTTGTTGAGATTTTCTGTGCTTTATTCATTTATTCATTGAACAAAATGATAGGCAGTGCATGCCATAAGCTATGCTACCTCTATTCTAGTTTCTGGGGAAACAGAGTCAGAGAAGCTAGGACTGACTCTCCTCAGTGTGACTTTCAGGACACTTTTCAAAGGAACAAAACAAACAAAGGAAAAAAAAAACCTTAGTAAACTATTTGGGAAAAAAAAAGATAGAAATTTCATTAATTCTCTAAAATTATTAAACTACAACAAAATTGCATCAGGTTATGAAGTATGACAAAGAACAATTCTATTTCATTCAATACTTACTCTAAACCTTCAAACTAGCCATCCATTGGAACCCTGAAGAGAAACACACCTAAACTCCTATACCCAGGTCCTAAAAACACCAAAATATCCATAAAATCCAAAGAAAATCAGAGAGAGCTAAATTGAAATTTCATATATTTTGTCTCTTGTATCTAGTTGCTATCTTTTTGGTATTACAGAAGGAATAAGGATGTGAAATCAAGTGGTGCAAGACAGAGGAAAAGACAATAAATTTCTCTGACCATCAGATCGACAATATTTGATGGTAGTGTTTTTATTATTTCCTTTTTAACCCTTTTCTGTTCAGTCTGCATTTTCAAATATGGACTTGTTACTTATTTCATTATATAGTAAAAGTGTTTCTATTCAGGTTACTTAGCTATGTCAATAGATTTCAAAGGTCTCAGGTGTGTACATGTGTGTCTGCATCTGTGTGCATGTGTGTGTGTGTGTGTGTGTGTGTGTGTGTGTGTGTCTTAGGAGAGTAGTGACCTGGATGAAGCACAGAGGGAAGAACGAAGTGGCATTAAGGAATAAAAGAAAGTGGGAAGGAGACTTATGAGTCTCTGATTCAAACCAATTTTTAAAACAACTTATACTAAGCCTTTTGCAACAGTGAAATTCATTGGGGTTTGAAATTTTACAGGAATGGGAAAAAGTGAGAAAGAGAAAAGGGAAGGAAGAGAAGGAAGAGAGAATTTTCTTATCGCTAGTTTCTGAAGGGAGCTTTCCCCAGCGTTTATAGGTTGCCACTTATTGTTGGAGAAACATATCATCAGATAATAAAAACAGCCCCCACATGTTTTAAAATCCCCCATTTAAAATTTAAATTCATTAGTTTATGAGCTGCTGGAAATTGACAGTTTTACATCCTAATCCTCCTTGAAATTTATGTTAAGGCTGCCATTAAATGGAATAGGGAAGCATCTCCAAGCGAAAACACCAAACACAAATTGCTAAATAAAAATGCAGCTGACGATGATTTGCTGTGGGTCATATAACTGAGAATGTCGTTTTTATTAAGGGGAAGTTCTTAATAAGGTTTTGCTCCTCACACGGCCATGCCTTTTCTTTTCTTTCTTCCTTTCTTTCTTTTTTTTTTACCAACATTTAAAATATTAATGTACTGTTTTTATTGCTTCCCTCCTCTAACACTGTTTCTGTAACTGGTCCCCACATATAAAATATGCCCCATGTATCTGCAACATGGCACGTGCTTTTTTCTTTAATTTTTTGGTAGTAGGAAGGTGTGTGAGCCTGTAAGTGGTTTCTTTCTGACAGCTTGTATCACTAGACGGCAGTGTCCTGACTTGAGAGATTTTAATTACAGTAAGCTTGATATTACTAGAGATTAGACTTTACATAGAGGTTTGTAGCTGATTTGCCTTCAATGTTGAAATGTACTCCTTGCTTTTAAAACAAAGTCCATGGGGCCACAACTATAAAGTCACATGTTATGAACAAGAGAGACAGAAATGAATCAAGGAACCAGGTCTCCAAGTGAAGGATGTATCTGGAGGGGTCTCAATACAAGTTCTTTCTAAATGGGGACCCCCTAATGGTTCATGCTTTCTGGATCATCTCTAAGATATCTTTGCCTGCCCCAATGCCACGAAGTTCTTCTCCAGTGTTTCTTCTAATAACTTGGTATTTCTAGCTTTTAGGTTCTGGTCTATAATCCATCTCAAGTTGACCTTTATATACGGAGTAAGGTAAGGGTCAAGGTTGTTTCCCTAGAGAATTATTGTTGTGGTCTAGTCAAAAATTACTTGACAATATATGTGTGGGGTTACTTATTGGGTCTCTATATTCTTCCATTGATCCATTTGTCTCTCTTGTCACCAATACCACACTGTCTTGACTACTTTAGCTTTGTAGTAAGTTTTAGAGTCAAATAGGGTATATCCTAAAGTCAGGTAGGGTAAGTCATCCAACTTTGTTTTCCTTTAAAATTTGTTTACTAATTTTATTATTTTGCCTCTCCAAATAAAATTTAAGAGCAGTTTGTTTCAGCTACCCCTTTACAATGCCACCATGCCCAACACATCAGCGAGTGGGGACAGAGGAAGCTGGGTCAACAGCTGTCCACACCTGAACCTCTGGCTAACCTGGAGCAGGGAACCTACAAAACCCAATGACGTGTAGGGTTCTTCTAAAAGAACTATTTAAATCAGGCCCTGATTTCACAGCGCTGAGGGATCTTCCCAAAGATCAAGGGATCACACAATGATAACAATTTGAAAAGGCTGACCTCCTTTTACAGACTAATCTGCCTCCAGAACTACCTGGGAGAACAATAATCATGTGGCCAGGGAATGTAGCCAGGGAGCGTGGCGGGCCAGGAGGAAGGAGGAAACGGGTAATCCATCAAGCCAGCTCTCACACTCACCAGCACCTCACAGAATCTGGGACACAGAGCAGACATGCAGCAAACATTAACTGGTTGAAAGAGAAAGTATACTTTCGACCAATGCTCTCAAACGCAGCGGCAGGGCTTAGTTTCTTTGCATCAGTGGGGGAAATCGTCCATGACAGCATTCCTTTCAGAGGAGAAATAAATAGGACTCATTTTCCTACAAATCCTAAAGGAAACCATGTCATTCCCTGAGCCTGTGTCTAGAACAGAGAAAAGGGAAGGCAGAAACCTGGGAGGCGGGACAGGCTTCACAAAGCACAGGGGATAAGAGGTGAGCACTAAGTGCCCTTGGCAAAATAAAACACAATGGAAATAAACCAAATGGAGCTGGAAGATGGTTGTTAAATATTACAAAGAGCCACAAGAGGCCAGGCCCCAAATGCCCCACCTTCTCATTCCTAGCCTATTGGATTACCTCAGCTAGCCCTTAATTCCGTGGTCAGCAAACTGCGGCTCGCGAGCCACATGCGGCTCTTTGGCCCCTTGAGTGTGGCTCTTCCACAAAATACCACGGCCTGGGGGAGTCTATTTTGAAGAAGTGGCGTTAGAAGAAGTTTAAGTTTAAAAAATTTGGCTCTCAAAAGAAATTTCAATCGTTGTACTGTTGATATTTGGCTCTGTTGACTAATGAGTTTGCCGACCACTGCCCTAACTGGTTGTTCTACTCATTCTTGAACCCCGTCAATCAATGCACCACACTGAGGCTAGCATGACTGTATGGAACCATAATTAATGCATGCCATTCTCCTGCTGAGAATCCTTCATTTACACCCAACAGAAAACAGGCGAAAACCCAAAGTTCTTCAGCACATGGCCCATGTCCACTTTTCTGCTCCTCACTGGTCACCGCTCACACATCTGTGGTCTTCATTCCGGCCATAGGAACCACCCTGCCCTGGCTTTGCGCATGCTATTCCCTGTGCCCAGAGCACCTACACCCTTTCTCCTCCCAGGACTCAGATCAAACCTAACCTCCTCCCAAGAACCTGCACTGATCCTTCCAGTGGAAGCCCCGTGGCAACCATTTTTGAGCTGGTCTCCTTGTCAAAACTCCAGATGTGCTGTGGTTACCCAGTCGCCTTTGATCTCTATAGGCTGTGTGACCAACGCCTGACTTAGCACCTGGTCAGTGTGTAGTAAGTGGTTGAATAAACGATTGCGTGAATGAATAATGTGCCCAGTAAACAATGAACAGGTTTATTTGCAAAGCAGTTATAATCCTGGATCTCTATTGTGTGGCACCTGAAATTGCTCCCTACCTTTTATTTTTTTAATCACCATCATTGACTTATATTTTACATACTACCCAATGTAAAATGTATACTGTGCTAAACAAATATATATAATATATCCAATTTTAAGTATACATTCAAAAAGCTTTTAAAATTTATATGTCTTCATAACTACCATCACAATCAGCATATAGAATATCGCCATCACCCCAAAAAATTCCCTGGGCCCCATCTCCGTCAATGCTCTTCTATCTACTTAATCATTGATTTACTTTCTGTCACTTGGACAGGGCTCAAGTCAGAAATAATGAGAAGGAGGGACAAATGAGATGTAGGTGGACAAATCCACAGGGAGCATAATGAAAAAAAAAGCCCACAGAAAGCTAAGGATGTGAAATAGGATGCAGTTTAAGGCTGAGAACTCTATCTCTATGTTTCGAGGCAGGGAGCCCATGCTTTCCTGGGCTTCCCCCTTCATCCCCTGGGTTTCCCCCTCCATCCCCTGGGCTGACACAGAGCACTGAAAAGGTCTGCAACAACCTTGTTGGTTTCTTATTGAGTACTTGGAAATTGTACTGGGGAGTACTTTGCGGCATTCAGACCATTTTAAACAGGGGCTTGATAATTTCATAGCAGGAAGCCAAATATAGTAAGGAAACAAAAAAATCTTGTATGTTTTTTATAGTCCCAAAGTAAGTCAAAAGTGAATGAAAGTGAAGTCCTTAAATTACCTACAACCCTGTTCCCACACTGCCTCTAGCCATGCAAAGTACATAATTGGTGATGAGTAAATACTGAATAGTTAACTATGTATGTTAGAGTGTGGACCTAATATCAGGTGAATTCAGCGGGAAATAACCATGAATTTATAAATATGACTTTATAGAAGTTCATTTTGGAGAGCTTTATGCTGTGCACCTCGCTAAGCAAATTATATGTAGCATACCATTTGACCTTTACACCACCCAGGGAGATAGACACTATCATCACCCTCATTTTTCAATGGAGGAAAAAGGAGACACACAGAGGGAAATAAATTGCCCAAAGTAAAACAGCTAGTAAGTAGGAAAGTCCAGATCAGAATTCAGGTCGAACTGACTCAAAATTCTTGCTCTTGATCACTATGCTCTGAGTTTTGACAGAAGACATTTCAAAAGCCATCCTGCCATACCAACCTGCCAAACGATTGAGACATCTACCATTAGAAACCGTGTGATGGTATTCTCAACCATCAACACCAAGGCACAGGTAGCTCTTGTCATAACACTAGTTATTACCTTGGATGGTTCCAAACAGGCAGTTTAGGACCAGGAATGCAGGTGTTTTGACTTAGAAAATGAAGGGAAAAGCTGGTGTATACTCACATGCCTACCTCAGTGATGTCCCGGGGCAGAGAAAGGCCTGCATGAAGGGGCTGTGCATCAAACAGGGATAGAAATGCAAAATCAAAAGGAGGGAGAAAACGCTCAGGAAAGGTAGATGCATGAGCTGGTGGAAAAGTATCAAGGACTGGTGTTGGTCACCTAGCCAGTGGTTTCAGTGGACTCTTCCGGGTCTTTGAAACACTCTGTACAATCTTAAAGAAACAGCACAGACTTCTGAAGAGTCTCAGATGTATCTGAAGAGTCTCAGATGTAGATTCATGTGTAGGTCAGCCAGGATCTTGAGGAAGTTATTAAAATATCTGTGAGGCTTAGTGTTCTAATCTGAACATTGAAATGGCACAATTTGCAAGATTATTTTGGCAGTTCCATTAAATTACATGGAGAAATAGATCTTGTGAATTGTCTGCTAGAGGCTACGCAATAAACCTCATCTTGTTTCCTTTCTCCTTTTCTCCCTTTAGGTTTAATCAACACCTATTACATAAATGGTCATACTCCAGGAAGAGCCCTGAGAATATCTACTCAACCCTGCAATTGCCTCTGAAGTGCAGGAGTGCAATTGTTTGATCTGCTTTTGTTCTTAGGGTACATCTTGCCATTCAAAGGCCCCATGCCCCACCCCACGCAAACACACAATGAGGAAAGTGGGAGTCACACTGTCATTGTGCCACCTTCTCGAGCTCATCCACTCTTTGCAAATGACTGTCAAGATTTAAAATAGTGCTTTGCTTCCATCATATAAAGTAGGTAAATGCCATTCCTAATCCTGCTACTATCTGTTTAAATATTTTCGGTCATGGGGATTTGAGACAGTAACACGTAACTAGATGAGGTCGGTTCTTACCTTGAAACTAGGATTCTTGTCCTGGCCAGTGTTCTCAGTGGTTAGAGCATTGGCCTGTGTACCCAAAGGTTTCAAGTTTGATTCCTGGTCAAGGGCACATACCTGGGTTGCAAGTTCAATTCCTGACCTCAGTTGGGGTGGGGGGTGGGAGGCAATCAATCGATGTGTCTCCCTCATATACTTCTTTTTGTCTTTCTCTATCTCTCCCTTTTTATCTCTCTCTCTCTCTCTCTGCCTTCCTCCCTCCCTTCCACTCTCCAACAATCAATGGAAAAATATATATCCTCAGGTGAGGATTAACAAAAAAACTGCCACCAAACAAACAAAAAACCTAGGATTCTTCAGGAGACCAATACGATGGAGTGTTCTTGCATAATATGCTTGTTTGAGGAGCGCAGTTGCTTTTTGATTAAAACATATCTGCAAGCTCAGGCCATCAATCACATTGTTAAATAAATAGCAAACAAGTAAGTGTGTAAATACATATTTTAATGAGAAATAATGTTAGAAATGTTTTTAAATAATGTTAGAAATAAGAGATTTCTAACATTATTTTTAAAAAAAGACACATTGGATAACTCCCTAGCTCAGTCATTGGGTCAGTAGACTTCAGAATCAAAACAGATTTGGAGGTAAAAAAAAAACCCTCAGGGCTCCATCACACATATCTGTAGGTCAGCATTAGACATATTTGGCTCCCTATAGGAAAATATTAGAAATGGGATCAACAAATCATAGGAATGGCTCATAATGAAGTAATATGCAGCCATTAAAATGTTTTAGAATGATTTCAAGTGACACTGGAAATTGTTTGCAATATTGTGAAAGCTACAAAACACCATATGTGGTATAACTCCAAACCTGTAAGAATGTGTTTGTGTGTGTATGTGTGTGTGTGTGTATGTGTGTGTGTGTGTGTGTGTGTAATGTCTATTTCACATACATGAATCAAAGATGACCTATGTTTCATAGTTCCTAGCTTGTGTATTTCTTCACTGTTGGCTCAGACCCTTTATCTCAAAAGCCTTACTGGTGTCAAACTCAAATTTTTACCCACGAAATTATTTTAAACATAGTCCAAATAAGCAGATTTTCAGCCATTTAGAGCCTGCCTGCTTTTCATATCTCAGGAAGCTGTTCCCAACATCTGTAACCATAGATAGATAGCCCAGGACATAATGACCCCAGCCACTGCTACCCTTCAGAGCTTCCTGATCCGGACTCCGCATGCTGCTGAGCCACAAGACCCAGATCCCTCTTCTCCTCAGGAGTCCTCTTGCCCTTTTGTCCTTGAGTTGCTGCCCAAGGCAGTAGCCTCTGGATAGACTTCTGCTTTGAGAAACTTCCCCAGGCAAACCTGACTTCAAAGTGCCCTTGGTCTTGTGTGTGTGCTACTGCCCCTTGTGGCCATATCCTTTTCCTTTGATTAGTTCCCAAACCCCTGGATCCCTTACAATTTCACCTGAGGTCTCCCAGCTCCATGAAATCCAGAGAAGACTGATGGACAGCAACCTTGTTTCATCAACCCACATCTCTCCAAATATTTTCAAGTGCTTATTATTTCATTTTTACCTTTTAGAAAACCTCTGGCTTCTACTTATGATTGCTTCCCTTCAGGTGATTCAAATAAGAAAATCAGTCTCTTTCCTTAACTTCCACATGAAAAAATACACTTATAAAACACATGTGTAAAACAGACTTACCTGGAGGCTTGATACTGAGTTGGACAGTGTTTTACAATAACATCCAAATGAACATCAAACACTGCTGTTCTTGGAAGTCTTTTTCAGATGCCCTACCACCACAGGCTCCTCCCTGGCCCTCTGCCCTACCTATTTCCTCCTAGATTATCTCTCATCACTATCTCTTCTCTCCCCTTTGCCCAAGATAAGCCATTGATCACAAGCAGTTTTAGTTGGAGACGGTATTAAATGGCAGACACAAAAGGGTGAGTTCCCATTAGCACCATCATCATAGCTGTTTTTGCCAACTTCCAAAGAGGAAAATGAGGCCGCTTTTAATTTGTTTTCAGTAAGCTTTCTTATTTGTTGACCTCAGAAATGTCCAAACCTGTAGATAATTTTATAAGAGTTTATTGGAGGCACAGTTACGACATGTGTTGGGGAGCAAGATCTCAAATGTTCCAGAGAATAAGTATTTTGCAGCTTCTTTTATGCATTTGAAATTAAGGAGGGAATGTAAGGAACATTGGAGAAAGCCAGGCAGGAATTGAATTACAGGACAGTTAAAATTATGTGCTCTCTTGAGGGTTAATCCCCCCTTTGAGGGATATTACTTCTGGTATTTCAAAGGTGTGTTAACCTAGATGCCCAAGAACAATGGGCAGGGTTGGCTTAAAACCTTTCACTGAAGAAGCTACAGGCCTGACTATGGAGGCATGACCACCCACATGACCTGCTCATTTAGGAATTCACAGTCAGATCACCCTGTGAGGTTATTTTCCACAGAATCTCTTTGTTTCACCCAAAGCTTCTTCAGAGATATGTGATAGAAGAAAGAGACATAAAATCTTAAAGTTAAAATCCTTGTCCAAAAGTAAAAGAAATAAAAATATATAAGCAGTGCAGAGCAGCAGGGTACCAACAAAGTACTTTTCAAAGCTTAAATGCTACAGGAATTGTGAGGGAAAGTGAATCCCACAAGCTCCATGGAGTGCCCAGGGACCTGACACCTGGCAGAACTGGAGTAGAACTGGGAGCTCTTGGTAGGGGGCGTGCTGTGGGAGAGAGCCCAGGGAAGAGGAGGAGGGCAGATGAGGTGACATTTCAGAGAAAGAATGTGATCTGTGCAAAGCTGCGACTATGGGGAGTCCAGGGAATTCTGAGTAGCCCCATTTGACTGGAAAAACAGTGGGAGGAATGAAAAGGAGGGGAAGAGAGGCAGACGGAGCTAGATTAGGGGGAGATTAAGATATTGCGCTAAGGTTTTGCATTATATTTTAAGCCAGAGTTTCCCTACTTGAGAATTGAGAATGTCAGGCCCTCGGGGTCTCTCTGTAAACTCCAGTTTCAGAAGCATTGCATGACTCAGAAAAGGGTCAAAATCTGCAGATATACAAGACTCTCTTGCCAAGGCATTTAGGACTTCCTCTTCTCCTGAGCCTGAGTCTTAGGGTCTCTCTCTCTTCTCTCTCTCTCTCTCTCTCTCTCTCTCTCTCTCTCTCAAAAACTTTGCAAAAGTCTAACTTTATTATTTTCATTTGCAAATTGTCCTCAAATCCAGAAATCCCCATTATACTTAGCTCAGAAATCTCATGTACTACACTGCCTTTGAGGCCAAGTATGCAATCACTTTACCAACCATCCCCCAGTCTGCCAATGTTCCCTTCTATTATAAAGTAGTACATCCAAGGCCAAATAGCATTTTAGGAAAGAATAAACCCTCCCCTCACTCCCACTCTCCTCTCCCCCAACTAAGTGCAAGCTGGGACCCACCTCCGGTTTATTGAATGTAAGGGCCTGTAATGACTTATCAGTCTGGGTGAGAGAAGTCTATTACTCTGCAACCATACATCATGTGGTTTCCATCTCTGGTCCACACACCCTGTCAGGGAGCGTCCTGCGGGAGTGGTACAGTAAATTCACTCCAGGGTTAATAAAACTTGGTTGTGGGCCACAGTGACAGACAAAGTCTTGATGGCAACATGTGAGATGGCAATTTCTGAACTAGTAACCAAATCTATATTTCAAAATAAAAACTTAGAAAGTTACAAAGGAAGGCATACAACAGAGTAGGACTCTACAACTGACAGCCTGGAATGGGGAGGAGGTATGTTTCAGCAGAACGCCTTTTTTAATTGAATTTACTGGGGTGACATTGGTTAATAAAATTATATAGGTTTCAGGTGTACAATTCCATAATATATCATCTGTGTATTGTATTTCGTGTTCACCACCCCAAGTCTCAGCAGAACTCTCACTCCTTCCTTGCCACAATTCTTTCATGTAATGTGTTTTGTCCTACAGTTTTCAAAGAAGATGGGGGTCAGTGCGTGTCCCTGGGGTCCACTAATGGCTGCACTAGAGAATCCGTGGGGAAAACATCAAAGTGGTGTGGAGAAGGACTCGGGCTGGGGATGAAATGCTATGAACCTTCAGGTAGTAGGCAGAGTCACAGCCCCCAAAGCTATTAGATCCTAATTTCTGGAACCTGCAAAGGTTACTTTGTTTGGGGGGGAAAGAAAAAAGGGGGGGGGGTCTTTGCAAAGTATGATTAAGGGTCTTGACATTGGGAGTTTATCCTAGATTACCTGGTTGGGCCATACATGCAATCACGTGTGTCCTTAAGGGGAAGCAAAGGGGGATTTGACACAGAGAGGAGAAGACCATGCGCCCAGGGAGACAGATTGGAGTGATATGGCCAAGGAACGCCAGCAGCCCCCAGAGCTGGAAGGAGAAACGGGTTTTTCA
Source organism: Ia io (assembly GCA_025583905.1). Lineage (NCBI taxonomy): Eukaryota > Metazoa > Chordata > Mammalia > Chiroptera > Vespertilionidae > Ia > Ia io. Next base: position 61,925,538 of record JAJQQW010000011.1, on the reverse strand, counting down.
CTAGAGAACGCAAAGAGAGTGCTGGTCTACCAATACCTTGAGTTCCGCATAGTGAAACTGATATAAGACCTCTGTACTCCAGAACTGTGAAAGAATAAATTTCAGTTGCTTTAAGCAGCTAAGTTGCAGTAATTTGTTACAGAAGCATAGGAAATGAATACACTTCTCAACCACAACCCCCTTATATGGGAGATTTGGAGAAGCATTCCAGGGAGCATTTCTGCTGGGCATCATCCCACTGGTTGTAAAGTAGACTTCAATGCAAAATTAAAAAGAATGGGGTGCCCATCTCAGTTTCACCACAATCTCTATTGAAGCAAATTAGAATTATTTTACTACATCATGGGGTTAAACATGCCTGTGGCTAAAATCATTAATCACTCTAGTAGGAATATAGGACATAGCTTTTCATCCATGGCCCAGGGCCCATTGTACCTGCCATCAGTCAGGGGTACAGGCCCTAAGTCTCTTGGAAGAACATATAAAAGTCCCTGGAAGTGCTCTGACGGGGACAGAATCCTGAGCCCAGGAGAAGGTTCCAGGTGGCCACTGTTTCCTACTTTCCTCCTTTCCCACACTCCCACTCCCTAACTCCAAAGTAAAAGAAGAAAAAAGTAATCAGAAATGAATAGTCAAAAAACGTAGTCTCAAATAAATATGAATTGTAATTTGGCAATAGCCTCCAATCATATTCTTGGGTTTTCAGCATCAAAGAGGACTCGGGCTATTTTAATAAACAGTTAAGATGAAAAGCAGCGAGCCTACAAACCGTGACAGGATTAGAAAAATCGTAGCGATGTGCAAGGAGTTGCAATTATATTTCCAGTTAAAGAGAGATGGAGGAAGTTCAACTCCATTTTCAGCAATTTGCATGTTTCCCACAAAGAGCTTTGCTCTAGTTAAAGGCCGAGATGATAAAGAGGAAAAGTGCAACCTCTGGGTGACCTGGTGCCTTTCCCTGCAGGCTCTCTAGGCACTTCAAAGCACTTGGCACGCTCAGTTCTGCTGCCTCCCTTCCAGAAAACGACCTCCAGGACTGTGCTTACAAATACCATTGTGAGATTGCTCTTCACCGTCCTCTCAGCCTCTGCCTTGAGTCTTTCTCTTCCCAGCAGCCAGTGCATTTATGCTTTCTCTCCCCTACATCAAAAGTGCTGCATTAATTTCCACCCTTGCGCCACAGATCACCCTGCAGCTTAGAGATTTGAAGCAACAACAAACATTAATTGTCTCTCATAGTTTCTTTGGCTTACAAATCGGAAAGCAGCTCAGCTGAGTGCTGCTACTTGCAGTCCCTCGTGAGGTTAGTCAAGATGTTGGTTGGGGCTGCAGTCATGTCGAGGCTGGACTGGAGTGGTAATACCCATTTCCAGGTGGCTCACTCACATGGGGGCCAATTATACTTGTTGTTGGCAAGCGGCTTCAGGTTCTAGATCAGGGGTCCTCAAACTTTTTAAACAGGGGGCCAGTTCACTGTCCCTCAGACCGTTGGAGGGCCGGACTATAGTTTAAAAAAAACTATGAACAAATTCCTATGCACACTGCACATATCTTATTTTGAAGTAAAAACAAAACGGCAAAAACACCCGCATGTGGCCCGCGGGCCGTAGTTTGAGGACGCCTGTTCTAGATACATGGAAGTCTCCATAGGTTTGCTTGAGTAGCTTTATGGCATGGCAGCTGGCTTTCTCCAGAATGCGGAACCCAAGAGAGTAGGGTAGAAGCTGTACTGTCTTTTTTGACCTAGCATCAGGGGTCATACTTCATTTCTGAAATATCCTTTTGGTTACGCAGATCAGCCCTATTCAATGTGAGAGGGGCTTTACACAACGGTATGCATATTAAAAGGCAAAGATCATTGGAGGCCATCCTGGCTACCAATAGCTTTTCCTTAAACTACAGTCTCTAAGTCCCTGCTAGAGAATAGGAACAGGTTCTCTCCTGTCCTCACAGAATAAAAGGCTGGGCTAGCAGTTTAAATTGTTTGGGGATTTCAAAGAGGCAAGGACTTCTCTAAGTGTAGATTCTATCTAATCTCCAAGATTATGTCAATTTCCATCACATGCTATATAAATCCATTGATTTCTTACTCAAAAAATATCTAGAGATGAAAACCTTTAGAAAGGCTTTTATTTGGAAGATAAACTTGCTTTTGCACCAATTTATATTTTAAAAATGTGAACCCTTTATAAACGTTGCTCCTTCAACCACTACTTGATACGCCAGTTTATTGAGATAGTAGTATGGCAAATTGTTGGCAAAGTTGGCCCTGGAAATTCCTCCCCTTCTGTGCAATGGGACTTTGCCATGCTTCCCATCAAGAGATGGGGTTTATTTTTCTTCTGGCCAAATCTAGATTTGGCTTTTGGCCAATGAGACATTAGAATATGTAAGATAAAGAGAGGCTAGAAAAGTGGGTGCATGGTGCACTATCCCTCCCAGGTGCACGTCTGTGCCTTTCCCTTCCTCCTTTTCTCCCCCCACCCCAGGCATGCACCAGGCAAGCATCTCCTAAACTCTAAGGGACGCCAGGAGGCTTGCAACCAGGGCAGCAATGGGCAGCAGCAGCTCATCCTAGGCTAACTCCCTGAACCTGTCTCCAAGGCCCCCTGTTCTCTGACTTTCCAGTGAGCTCACAGCAGCCCCACCGAGGCTCTCTTCTGTTGCTTCTTCTATCCTCAGCCCTTTTCTGTTTCACTGTCCCCAGCTTTAATAAATGTATCCTAAAAAAACAAAAACAAAAAAGGGCTTGCACACTGGGGTTTGCCCTCTCTTGATGCTGGGAATTTGAGAACACATATGAAGAAGCCCTCACTAGCCTGCTGCCAAAACCACATGGGGAAGAAATTAGGTGACTTTGCTTGACAGCCTGTCAAACACCAGTCATGTGCACAGGACACCATTGACCATCCAGCTCCAGCACAGCTGCCAGCATTAGGAGTGAGCCCAGGCAACACCACTGAAAGAATCATCTGGCTGAGGCCAAACCACACTGCCAAGCCATGCTAAAAAATGAGCTCATGCATGACTGGTATTTTAGTAAAAAATGATAACTAATACAGCAAGGCTAAGAGATGGTTTCTCAAAGTATAGCATATTGATTAGACCCCCTCCAACAGAATCATCTGGGCTCTAATTAAAAGGCAACTTCTTCCTAAGATCCAATTCAGGAAAACTAAATCAGAAATTTGGGGTGATGGGCAGGAACCCATCAGTTTATTTTATTTTTTCATCTTATAATTGAAAGTTTGTACCCTCTTACCAACATCTCCCTATTTTACCCATCCACCAGCCCCTGGCAAACATCATCTTGCAATTTTTTTTCTATGAATTTGACTTTTTTTTTTTTAAGATTCCACACATCAGGGATACCATGCAGGATTTTGTCTGCCTTATTTCACTGAGCACAATGCCCTTCAGGTCCTTTATATTGTTGCAAATGGCAGGATTTCCTTCTTTTTAAGGCTGAATTCTTTCTCTCTCTCTTGCACACACACACACACACACACACACACACACACACACATTTTCTTTATTCTTTCAAAGGTGAATACTTAGGTTGTTTTCATGACTTGGCTATTGTGAACACGGAAACATGGAAGTATGACTATATCTTTGAAATAATGTTTTTGTTTTAGGAATCCATCATTTTACACAAGTCCCTAGATGATTGGAACATTTGATAATCCAGCCCTCAGGTTTTACTGGAAGGGGCCTGTGAGCACATGTTGACTTACAATGGCGAAGGCTCTGCTTGGAGAACTGAGGGAACAAAAAAGATTGGACATTAAGAAAATTATGTGTGTGTTTTTCCTATCCCCCTTCCTTATTCTCTCTCCTGATTTCCCCCAACCCCACACTTTTCTTTGTTACCAATAATTGAAACATCTCTCTCTTTTTATTTTATTTGCTGAGTGTACACTGATTTGATAGTGCACAGCCTGGGTAATGCAGTCTAGACTACAGAATGATCCTCCCTGGAGAGCCCTCAGAAGAGATCCATATCAAATACCTAGGGGTGGGCAGAGTGTGAATTCCTATACTTTGAAAATGATAAAATGCTAAATAGTCTATCATCCTGGGAAGGAAACAGCAGGTGATACAAATATAAATTCAGTGTTGAAGCTCAAGAGAAACAAGAATAAAATAGGCTGGAATGAATGTTCAGGTTTATTGATGCTGCAAGATACATACTGTCATGATATGTATCTAATTAATAGTTTGAGTCTTTCTCTAATGAGTTTCAGAAAATTTCCAGAGGTGCAAGCATTCTGGCTTCCTATTCCTCTGATGACTACAAGACAAATACTATTTATCAGCAATAATGTGAACTGTAGACATCCAAGTGAGGGTGTACAAAGGTACATTCTACCAAAAAAAAAAAAAAAAAAAGTCTTTACCAATCTGCCAGAAGTTTCTAAACAGTGCTAATCTTTTTCTTTTGTTGTTTTTTTTTTTTTTTTTTGCTTTTCGTAACTTTTGAGCACCTACTCTTTTCAAAATCATTGAAAGGTAGAGATTATGTAAATAGTCCCTATACTCAAAGTATTCATAATATTATTAGGAAACAAGAATGAAATTGAAGGTTACAAACCAATATGGAAAATGACCTGAGGGCCTATGAAGTTGCCAAGAGAATAGGAAGGAGAGATTGGGGGAGAGGAAGAGGGGCAGGAATAGGGACAGGGACAGAGATGGGGAGAGAAAGAAGGAGAAGAAGATGGAGGAGGAGAATGGAAGAGTGCTACCACAACTTTGCCTGGAGAGAATGAAGTATGTTTCACAGGTAATGATACCACTGTAATTAACCTAGTCTATAATAATAAATGGGTAATATGCTAATTAGACTGGATGTCATTTCGGATGTCCTTCCTTGATGAAGGTGGGGCCTAGGGAAGCCAGTCGGGGTCCCAGATGCCTACTGACGGCTGGAGGAGGGAAGCAGCCCTGGTCCCGAGTGCCTTCCGGTGGCCAGAGGAGGGAAGCCCGGGTCACAGGTCCCGGGTATTGGAGGGAACCCAGTGCCAGCAGCTGGGGGAAGGAAGGCCTACTCTTGCATGAATTTTCGTGCATCAGGCCTCTAGTTATTAATAATAGGAAAGAAGCAAAGGGGGAAGCCAGCCATTAAAGGCATGTCATTTGGACAACTTCACCCGAAAACTACAACTCTACACTTCCTACGGGTCCAAAACAGAAAAAACAGATGCCCCAGTAAATTTGGGGTGACATAGAAAAGGTACTTGTTAGTCACACCTGAGAACAAAGGTCATTGGCCAGAATGGGCATGGCCATTGCAAGCACATGGAATCGGAAATATTTAATCCTCTGAACAAAGGAAATCACTATCTTGTGCTCTTATTGTTCTTGGGGATCTTGGGACTTGTGTGACTCTGGGTTTGTGGCGCTCCCCTTGGATTTGCCCACATGGCCCATGGCTATGCAGACCCTACACAAAATGGACTAACGGACTGCAACTAGCCTGATGCTGTACTGGACCTAACTCCAACATGGAAAGGAAACACTGGACACTGGTTTTGCTTCTAGCTTTACTGAAACCTCAGCTACATTTCTATGACTGGTACTTTGGAAATCCAGGGATATAATTCCATGCAAGTAAAAATCACTCATTCTCCTGGGTAAGTCTCGGAAAATTCTTGTCCTCAATATATCATAAGAACACCACCCCCAGAACCCAGTAGGGCAAAGGACCTCCAGCTTTGTCCAATTATAGTATCATAAAGCCTGGACAGTATCATCTCAAGTAAGGATGTGTAGGCATCTGCCAAGCAGAGAAGGGAAGACACACAAATGCATGAGAAAAGGTGGCTCACTTGAGGAAGCACAAACATTTCAGTGAACCTTGGGCTCACACAGTTTAAGGGGAATAGGTAATACTTTCAACAATAAAGATTTATTTAAAAAAAAAGAAAAAGAGGAGAAAAGGGGGGTGTAGAGGGGGGTGGAAGGAAGCTGAGAAAGACTGAATAGCAGGGGCCAGTCTAAGAAGATTCTTAATGTATATCATTAACTGTGATCCATACCCTCTAGTGACAGGAAACCATGAAAGAATGGAGTTAGTTCTTTGAGTTAAGCCTTATTTAAATGTGTTACCCAGCAGTATTATTGCAAAGTCAGCTCAACAGAACCAGCTAATATCTTTGCAAAAACTGGTTAATTGCCACTTAAAAGGGAAGCCAAACTCAGGGAAAAAGGCCACACTCACTCAATTGTACACTTTAAAATGGTTAAAGTAGTGAATTTTTATGGTTAAAGTAAGTGACTTTTACATTAAGTAAGGGGGAAAAAATACTTTTTAGTAATTGAAGGAGCACAAAATGAGGTACCACCAGAAAGTTTCAAATGCAACTTTCCAAAATTTAACTTAGAGAAATTAAAAAATATTCCATAAAAACATTAGCATTTAAAAAATATAGAATGATTAGAAAGAATGAACACTGTCAAACTGAAGATAACATTTATCACTAAATGGTATGCAAGTTCAGAGCCATTCACCCCAAAATGTGTGTCTGTGGTATATGAACTGTTTTGAACTAAAGGTAATTTTAGTTTCAGGCTCAGAGAAACTTCTTCTTTAACTACCTAGAACAGGGGTGGAGAACGTCCGGCCCACGGGCCATATAAGGGCCACACAATCATGTGGTCTGGCTCTGCCAAGGCATTAGGGGTGAGTTAACTAAATGTTTGACCAAATATATAGGCTAATTTTTAAGTTGATAATTTTGTATGGCTTGTGACTGATGTTATAAATATCTAAATGGCCTGTGGCAGAGAAAAGGTTCCTCACCCCTAAAATAGAAGAACCTGAATTAGGGGTCTCTTCTATAAAAGAGATTGTAAGTGTTAAACTGTTTTTGACCCATGTATATGGCACGACAAACTTATTCACTAAACATCTGTTCTTCTTAGCCTGCTATGTCCCCAGGAGCATTACCTTATCCTAGCCCAGGATGTCTTATATACCTCCATCCCCTTTTTTATCTTTGAACCTCTCCTGCATGCGGGATCTCTGACTGTCTCTTGTATGCAGAGTTCCCATATGTATGTATGTAATAAGTTTGGCTATTTTCACTTGCTAATCTGTCTCATGTCTGTTTGATGTTTAGACCAGCCAGAAGTGTAATAGGCAACTCGACAGGCATGAGCAGAGTAGGAATGATAGACAAGGTACTGAAGGTCACCAGGGTGGAAAGACCAGGTGCCTAGCAAGGACAGTTATAGGGTGGGACCTCGCCCTCAGTGTGATCTTTCCTCCCCTAGCATATCACTGATCTTTCATACCACTGGTCATGCAGTTCAGACCCTCCCCTGACCTTCCTCCCTTGGCATATCCCTAGTCAAGTGGTAGAACACCCTTAGAGGAGGAACAAGGGTTCAAAAGAGTAGCCTCATATGATTCCGTCACATGGCCACTCCCTTAAACATTAAGCCCTAGAGATAAAATCTAGACCTCATGTGTTTCAGCCCCAGACCCAGGAAATCAGCAAAGCCAGGAGGAGAGATGCCATGGATGACATCAGGACCAGCTGGGATGACAATTGACCATTTGCCCTGGTGCAACCAGTGGAAACTAGGACCTTGAGGAGACACACCAGAAAAGCTGATGAATATTCTATTGAGATCCTCCCATGAGACTGTTGTAGAAGACCGAAGAAACCCAAGTGATGCTTAGAGAAATGGAGTTGCACAACTTTATTATGCTGGTGGTCTCAGAGGAGTTGCCTCCCAAGTCTGAGCAAACCAATATGGTGGAAGCTCTTCTTCATACCCCTTTGGCTTCTTTGTCCCCCAAATATGGATCATACTTCCGGACCTTTCACAGGCTTTGCAAACAGCCCTGTGTGTTGGGATGGGGGCCTTAAGACCATATCTAAGGGCCTGGCCTGGTGCCAGTGTTGATAACCCCCTCCAGGGGTTCATGGTTTATGGCCTCTGTAAAATATGAGCATTTAGGTAACAGGTCTTGCAAGACCAGATTGTGGAGAAAGGGGCAGTGACTTAATTATAGGTTATCAAGAATGTACATTAGGTTACTGTACAGATTCAGATTGCTAGTCCCCAAACATCAGGGTTACATTGGAATTAGCCTTTTAGCCTTCTCAAGATCTCCTGATAAATACCTGCTAGACAAAGGACTCAGCATTTTTCTCTCTCTCTCTCCTCTCTCTCTCTCTCTCTCTCTCTCTCTCTCTCTCTCTCTCTCTCTCCCTCTCTCTCTCCCTCTCTCTCTTCATTGTCCAACATGAGTGGTCTGGCAGAGGTATACCCAGTTCAGTGAGCCTTTGGAGGGGGCCTGTGCAGTGGGGTCTACCCCAGGAAGCCACCAGCCAAAATCAACTATACAATGTGCTCCAATTGGAGGTAGAGGGGCACAGTGTGCTTCCCTCAGCAAGACTCTTCCTTGCTCATCCCACTCCTCATCATGCAGGCCTGCCATGATTGAGAAGGCCTCATCTAGATAGAAAAAGAGGAGCAGTCTCTTATTTAGTATCCAAATATAGTTTAATCTCTTCCACCAGATTGATCAATTGATTGACTTTTGGAAAGGGAAGAGCTGAGTTTGAGCCTAGGGAATGAAACTAAATCACGGTGGAAATATTTTCCCTGAATGCCAAGCAGGGTCAGAAAGACAGCAACATAGAGTTCTGGCTGCTATCATACCTAATAAGATGGTAATATGCAAATTACCATCACTCCGCTACGCCCACAATTGGGCTGGCTGGAGGCGCGGGGCGGGACTCAGGGTGGCCGATTGGCTGGCGGTAGGAGCGGGGGGCGGGGACTCGCGTAAACGGCCGGCGCTGCGGAAGACGCTGGTGGCGGAACTCAGGGTGGCCGAATGCGTGGATGCTGGCACCAGTTTTCCGCCAGCAGCAGTTTTCCTCTGGCCACCCACCTGATCGGAGCGCCTCCCGATCGGAGTTCCTCTCGGGGTGGCCGATAGTGCTGGCGGGAGGCGTCTGATCGGCGGGTGGCCAGAGGAAAACTGCTGCTGGCGGATAACTGGTGCCGGCAGCCAGGTGAAGGAAAAGTCTATTGCACGAAACTTCGTGCAACGGGCTCCTAGTGAATTAATAAAGATCTTGTCCTTAAGGCAAGAAATCTCCATTGTTTAAGTTTGTCAAGCCTTATTAAGCCAGGGGCACTGTGCTGATTGCTAACAGGGTGGGGTGGACAATAGAGCTAGTGTGTTGCCATGGTTATAAGAAGAGCAGTGATTTGTGTGTGCACAGCCATTGTCTAGATTCTAGGAAGTTTATTTAGAGACTAGTGGCCTGGTGCATGAAATTCGTGCATGGGAGGGGGGGTTCCCTCAGCCCAGCCTGCACCCTCTCTAATCGGGGACCCCTTGGGGGATGTCCGACCCTGTGGGATCTGGCCTAAACTGGCAGTTGGATATCCCTCTCACAATCTGGGATGGCTGGCTCCTAACCACTCACCTGCCTGGCTGTGTGATCGTCCCTAACTGACTCTGCCTGCCTGCCTGATTGCCCCTAACCCCTCTGCATGCCTACCCGATCACCCCTAACCTCTCTGCCTGCCTGCCTGATTGCCCCTAACTGCCTCTGCCTGCTTGCCTGATTGCTCCCAACTTCCCTGCCCTGCAGGCCTGATCTCACCCCCAACTGCTCACCCATGCTGGCCTGATCGCCTCTAACTGCCTCTGCCTTCCTGATTGCCCCTAACTGCCCTCCCTTGCCAGCCTGATCTCACACCCAACTGCCCTCCCCTGCTGGCCTGATCTCACCCCCAATGCCCTCCTCTGCCGACCTGATCTCGCCCCCAACTGCCCGCCCCTGCTGGCCTGATCTCCCCCCAAACTGCCCTCCCCTGCCAGCCTGATCACCCCTAATGGCCTCTGCCTCAGCCTCCACCATCATGGCTTTGTCCAGAAGGAAGTCGGATGTACAGAAGATGGCTGGTCGACCCAGTCTAATTAGCATATTACCCATTTAGTAATATAGATATATTAAATAGGACTAGAAGCCCCGTGCACAAAATTCTTGCACGGAGGGGGGTTGTCCCTCAGCCCAGCCTGTACCCTCTCCAATCTGGGACTCCTGGAGGGATGTCCGACTGCCCATTTAGGCCCGATCCTGGGGGATCGGGCCTAAATGGGCAGTCGGACATCCCTCTCACAATCCAGGACTGCTGGCTCCAAACTGCTCATCTGCCTGCCTTCCTGATTGCCCCTAAATCGCTTTTTCCTGCCAGCCTGATCACCCCCTAACCACTTCCCTGCCAGCCTGATTGATGTCTAACTGCTCCCCTGCCAGCCTGTTTGCCCCCAACTTCCCTCCTCTGCTGGCCTGGTCACCCCTAACTGCCCTCTCCTGCAGGGTTGATCACCTCCAACTGCCCTCCTTGCAGGCCTGGTCCCTCACAACTGCCCTCCCTTGCAGCCCGGGTGCCTCCCAACTGCCCTCTCCTGCTGGCCATCTTGTGGTGGCCATCTTGTGTCCACATGGGGGCAGGATCTCTGACCACATGGGGGCAGACATATTGTGTGTTGGAGTGATGATCAATCTGCATATTACTCTTTTATTAGATAGGATAGAGGCCTAGTGCACGGGTGGGGGCCAGCTGGTTTGCCCTGAAGGGTATCCCGGATCAGGGTGGGGTTCCCTTGGGGCGTGGGGCAGCCTGAGCGAGGGGCCTGTGGTGGTTTGCAGGCCGGCCACACCCCCTGGAGACCCAAGCAGAGGCCCTGGTATCTGGAATTTATTTTCCTTCTACAACTGAAACTTTGTAGCCTGGAGTGGAGCCAAGCCTGCTGCTCCTTCCAGGGCGGCAGCCATTTCTGTGGCAGTTAATTCACCTTCTACAATTGAAACTTTGTAGCCTTAAGCAGGTGAGCCCGGCCAGGGTGTGCGGAAAGCTTTGCTTCCCCTGTTGCCGCCGGCAACCCTGGCCTGCTCTCTCAAGCTCCGTTCTGCCGCCATTTGTTTGAATTTGTTTACCTTCTATTATTGAAACTTTGTAGCTTGAGTGGAGGCTTAGGCCTGCAACGGCTATGGCAAGCTTGGCTTGCTCTGTTACCTGGGAAACCTTGCTCTCTGTGGCTGTAGCCATCTTGACTAGGGTTAATTTGCATACTCGCCCTGATTGGCTGGTGGGCGTGGCTTGGCTGGTGGGCATGGCTTATGTAGTGGAGTGATGGTTAATTTGCATATTACCATTTTATTAGAGAGGATAGGATTGCTTAAATGGAAGGGAAAAGCCTTTTTCAGCAGGAGGAGATGCTCTTGGCAGACAAAAATACATAATCCCTATATCTGGACTGATAGCCAGCCATATGCACTATACTGCCAAACCGGTCATTAAAAATTGAACCACTTTCTTACACCAAACAGCTGTTGCCCTTAAAACCCCTCCTCAGCTCCCACCTTAGGTTCTGCCTTTGCAGTTCACCCAGATTTGGTTCTGATTGGTCAGTTTCTATTCCAGTCAATGTCAAAAGCTCCACCTCCTAGGAAGCCATTGGCTCCTCACACTTCATCCAGATTTGGTTCTGATTGGTCGGTTTCTATGCCAGTCAGCATCTCCAGGCCTATCAATGGGCCTGATCAGAGAGGCAGGGCTGATCAGCAGCCTCAGTGGAGGCCAGAGAGAAAGAGAGGCATGGCTGCTGTCCAGTCCCAGAGCGAAAGAGAGAGGCAAGTGCTGATAAACAGCTGCCACAGAGGCTACAGATCAGACCCTGCTTCTCTCTCCCTTGGCCTCTCTCCGGGCCTGATCCTCAGGCCCCTCAGCACTCAGTGCTGGATCGGGGCGCCTGCAGCTGCAGCAGTCAGTGCTGGGTCACCACGGCAACCTAGCACTGACTTCAGGTTGGTTGAGCCTTCAGTCATTTTGGATGTTATGGACTCTGGGGTTTTTATATATTAGGATAGGCTCACACACTGTTGGGCAGAAATGCTCTGAATCTATTCGAATCATTATGGAATCAGGGATAGGGACCCACTATCCTAACTGCATGCCAGTATCCAGGAAACTAAAATATTGTGGGTTGTTTTTTTTTTTTTTTTTTTTTATCGCTGACCTTCACTTTTACTTAAATATAGTGATCTTTGAAGAGAATAAACAGACAAAATAAACTTTGCACAGCAAATATTTTACATAAGTGTAAACATGCATGTCTACTTTACAATTAAGCAAATTAAACTTTAAACACAAAATTTTAAAAAATAATTAAAGCATGAGATAATGAACCCAAGACAGAAATAACAGAAGCAACAAAAACACACATTTCATAAAGCTTTAATTGGTCTTGTCTTCCAACCTACTGATTAAGGCCTGAGTTTCAAAAATCCTACCTTCCTTGCCAAATGGAAAAAGCCAATTTGTCTGTAATTAATATACATCCACATAACATAGTATTACTCTTTCAAAATAATGTAATAAATACACCACACACACACACACACACACACACACACACACACACACCCTACTTAACCAGCCCCTTGAGTAGGGAAGTAAGGATTTTGGAATCGTCAGGTTTTCCCACTACTGAAGCATATACATATAATACCACATGTAGAAAGAATGAGCCTGCATTGCTTGACACACTGAGGGACTCCAGAAGGCTCCTGTGAACCTGGCATTTATAAAGCAAACAAGGGACTAATGGCTAAGTTAGGGGGCTCAGATGCTGTTGACTCAAATTCAGAGATTCAAGTCCAAAAGCGAAAGTGGAGTTTCAATGTTCATTTATTCATTCAAAAATATATATTGGGAAAAGGATGCCAGACACTGTTCTAGGTTTAGTATGTTGTAAGCACCTGATTCCACCTGTCATGCCAGGTGAGGCAGGTGCCCTCACAGACTCTGCCCTGTGTGAGGGGCTCGCTGCAATTTGTGACAAGGGCACCTGGCAAGGGCAACTGGACCACATGCCAGGAAATACAGTGCGGGCCTAGGACCAGTGAGCTCTGCCCAGGTGAAAATGAGCTGGGCTAAGAGAATGGCATTCCTAAATGCAGGAGTCTGCACTGCAATTTTGCACAAATGCAGTGCCAGGATGCTTCTCAGCAGATACTTTAAATCTATTATTGCGATACTTTAGAGGTGCTTTAAAGAAGAAGAACAAAAGGCAAAGGAAGTTTGTTGAATGAATTATTTTGATTAGAGCAGGGGTACCCGCAAAATCATTTGGTCTGATCCCGCAAAGGCTTTAGGGGTGAGTTATTTAAATGTTGTGAGCAAATACAGCAGGCTAATTTTTAAGTGGATAATTTTGTATGGTCCGTGAATGATGTTATAAATACCCAAATGGTCCTTAGCAGAAAAAAGGTTCCTCACCCCGTGATCAAAGAGTTATTTAGCTCTTAACTAAAAAAAAAAAAAAAGAAAAGAAAAATCCCTCCCAGGTATTATATAAAGTGGGAAGGGCAAAAAACCCTACCTGAGATGCATTTCCTGGTTGATGTACCATCAGTATTGCTTTGTACAGGGAAGTGGTTTGCTGGAGCATAAAGGGGACCCATCTATGGGCCTGGCACAGGAAACTATATCTCTGTGGTCACAGCTTCATTCACGAAATGCAGAGATTGAGGAGGAAGATCTCCACTTCTCGCTGTGGTAGTCTAAGGTTCTAAGGCACTTAGTGTTTTCTATGGCAGACCTCCCCAGGACCTAATCCCCTTACAAAGCAGCTGGATAGTCATGGGCAGAGTTGAAAGGCACGGTTGCTTGTATGCCTCAAGGGTAACATCTTGCTGAGTTGGCAATCATCTGACTCCTTCAGAACAAAAGTAATTTTTAATGTTTCTCGTTCCCTGTTTGTAGTCAATAACTAGAAACACCAAAGCAATACAGCAGAATTGGTCACCTGGGACAGCAGAAAACCCGGAATGAAAAATGAAGAGCCCTGCCCCGCCACCATTACCGTATGACCTTGGGCCAGCTACCCAAACGGGCCAGTCCTCAGCTTTCTCTTCTGCAAACTGGGAAGAAGGAATTTAGGATACTGCCTAGGATTTAAAAACTCTAAAAACAAAAGAAACACGATTCTGGTATGGCAATATTTTCTATGTACTGCCCTTAATCTCCTTCCTTCAAAATAACTCATTTTACAGAATAACAAGAACACTGGTATTCTATTACAGCTCTCCAGAGAACCCACAGAGCAGATGTTGAGAATGACAAGGTTATCCTTGCAGATGCTGGGAAACAGGGAATATATGAAACTACTGTTTCTTGACACCACTCACTATACATATTTAATCATTTTTTTTTTCTTTTTTAGAAATGGATAAGTGTTTGTCCTGGAATTACTGTGGGTTATTTTTTGGTTGGTTGGTTGGTTGGTTTTTCCCTAAGCTAGTCTTCCCCCCACCACACATACACTTTTAGTATAAAAGGTTTGTTGTTGTTTTATTTTGTTTCTTAAAAACAAAAATGGTATCAGCTACTGTAGCAAGGTGACACTAAGATGTCATTTTCCCATTGGGCCATGGGGGCATGCAGCATAAAAATATCATATCCTCTCCAAACCCAAAACATATCCACAGTGGGTTTTTTTGTTTGTTTGTTACTTGTTTATTTTAAAATATATTTTTATTGGTTTCAGAGAGGAAGGAAGATGAAGAGAGAGATAGAAACATCAATGATAAGAAAGAATCGACTGATTGGCTGCCTCCTGTACGCCCCACACTGGGGATTCAGCCTGCAACTCAGGCATGTGCCCTGACCGGGTACTGAACTGTGACCTTCTAGTGCATATAGGTCAACCACTAAGCCACATGGGCCTGGCTCGCTCCAATAAATCTTACCATTATGTCTCAAGTTCTCCTATGCATGGGTCCCCGAAATGCATCTCCCATGACCCCGCAAAAGTATCTTATTTCCAGCAGCAACACATTCTCATGTGGGCCACTTTTTGACTACATCACCATGGAAAAATTCCCCTTGAAAATGCCCTAGAAGTGATGGCTAGAACTAAGGGCAGAAGGCTACTTGCCTAAGCCAGAAAAGCTGGAATAAGTCTGGATAAGTACAACACATGGTTTGCTTTTCAGTATACAGAGAGGCTAAAATGAGAAGTCCCAACTTCTGCCTAAATCCCCGCAACAATCTGAATGTAGTAAACAGCCAAGCAAAGTACATAGTGAAAAGGAATTTTTAAAAAATCATTGTAGATATATTAACTCTTCACACTACACCAAAGATACAGAGATAAAATGAAGCAGAAAAAAAGAGGATAATGATAAAAAGAGAATAATGGATAAAGGCAAACTTTAACCCACTGTTATTTAGTTCAACTCTATTAGGCGCACAAATACGCAAAAACGACTTAGATCCTCTCTCCCATGTGAAGTCTAGGGACTGAGATTGATCTCCTTGGTAATAAAAAGGAAGCTTTTCTCAGTTGGCCAGAAAAACACTTAATTTCTTTTATGCAAACAGCTTCTACCCATTTTAAAATCTCTCAGCTGAGGAGGCAGGTCAACAAAGACTTCTGACGATCATTCACGAGTGTAACTACACGGTTACACTACTTAAGCTATTAAAGGTGCCTAGGCCTACAGAAATGTTCCCCAAATATATTCACTTACCTGCTACTGTATTTGCAGTGAGGAGAGATTCACAATACACCCTTTTTATGAAATTCATTGTACAGAATATTTTTCAGATGCTTCTATTGCAATCTGCAATCCCACCTGGCAAATGAATTCAGGTCTTCTACCAAATAGATGATCAACTACAGCAAGTGGTGCAGTGCAGGGTGGGTGCCTTGTTTGATTGACATAGGACTCCAATATGGCTGGGATTATGCCTTTCTGGTATTTTAGACACACAGCACCTCTATGACACGCACATTTGTGTGTGGACTAGAGGCCACATGGGTAAATGTATGTGGTGGGTTTCATTATCATTACCGTTGCTGCATAGGACAGCAAGTTTTGGATAAATCACCTCAACATTTTAATCTTAGTTCCCTCATTTGAAAATGTTAGTATGTGAGCTGATATTTACAGACCCAAACAAGTCAAACACATATGATTCTATGCTTGTGAAGGTCACATTCTAATTGAATGTGATGTGTCCATATTGCCCTTAAAGTCAGTAAGCTATCTAAACTACTTAAAACACCCACTTCTCTTAGAGATGGGATTGATTGAACATGGCTTTGTTTAGTGGAAAGATGCACTGCAGCAAATGAAATGTTCAATAAACAAAAAAGGCAATGACGGGTATGTTTCTGATTCTAGGCCGGAAAATCGGAAGGCACTGTGATGCATCGCAGAAAGGAATTTTTTTTCACATCATTCCTCAGGAGAGGGGCATCCCTTGGGACCCAGGCTCTCCCTTTTCAGATCCTTGGGAGATCTTTACAAAGAAACATGGGTGGAGCAACGGCCTCGACCAATGGTAAATGGGGTCCCTTCTTATTCACTCGCCTCTACTTCTTCATTACCTAAGTTAGCCTTCGGTTTTTCTTATTTTTCAAATTGATTTTTGGATCTATTCTGTTATTCCCCTGCAACTTTGCCAGTATCAAAAAAATGTAAATTTATAGACAAATGTGCAAGTGTAGCATTTTGCAGCAAAGACTACTTTCACTTTTCTACGAAATACACAGCAGGCTTTTTCACATGTAAAATAAAAATAATCTATTGGGCAGAGGAAGATTTACTAAATCCCTCTTTGCTATAATTTGCTTGAATCTATATGTGTTTTGAAACCATCGGAAACGTGTCCAACCATTCTTTCTCCCTTGAGATTACACAAGCTAACAGAATTCAAAAGACAGAATTAGATTAACCATTTTGGGACTGACCTGTTGCTATGAGTTCAAGCTAGCAAATATGGAACGACACATTGGGCCTTAAAATTGAGATGTTCTCATGACTAAAGAAATAACTATTGCCCTAGGGCCTAGTCGGTTTGGTTAGGTGGATAGAGTGTCAGCCTGTGGATAGAGTGTCTCCTGAGCTTCTAGAAATAGCTGTGAGGGGTCCCAGGTTCTATTCCAGCTAAGGGCACATGCCTGGGTTGCAGGATCCATCCCCAGTAGGGGGTGTGCAGGAGGCAGCCAATCAATGATTCTCTCTCATCACTAATGTTTCTATCTCTCTCCCCCTCTCTGAATAAAAAAATATATTAAAAAAAAAAAGAAATAACTATTGGTGACCATCCTGTAAGACCTTAGAAATCTCATAAAATTTCCAATTGGTGCTCTTTACAAAGCCTCTTTGCTAATTGAATAATTGTGAACAGCATTTCCCATAACTCTGTATTCTGAGAAAACAATTACTAATGTGTCAGATTTTCTATAAGGTGTTTTTTTTTTGTATGTGTTGTTTTTTTTACATCAAGTTTTCTATTTAGTAAGGGTTTGCATTGAAGAAGTACTCATCAGAGCCTCTGTGACTTCTGAACCTGTCTGGCATCTCCCCTCAGGGGCTCTGTGTATTCCTGCTCAGGTTGCAGCCCCTCTGCACTAACTCCTCACATACCCGGAACTAGGAAGCAGGTCCTGCTATCGCAGCAGATGGCACATTCAGGCAGGGTAGCAAGGAGCACAATGCAAGGGGCATGTGGCCGGCTGACTGTGCAAATATGCCGCAGGAGAAAAATGATTAGCCACATATGTCTGTGATGTATTGGTCAGCTGGAAGGAAGAGAAACTCAATCAACTGGCTCTAATTTAAGAAAGAAGGAAAATAATGACTAGATAAGTGAGAGAAGCACGGGGCAATCTTGCTCGGCCTCAGTGTGGCTTCACCTCCTGAGGAATATTTCATAGCTTTGTGGTTTAGGAAGACAGCATGGAGGTTTTCAATCAGATCTGAAAATCTTCATTCAGGCTTCCTCCATCTTCATATCCATCTGTGGCATATCCATCACTACAGTAATTCAAATGCACAGAATCGACTTGCAAAGAAGAGTCTTACTTAGTTCATATTCCCTACTCTATTGTATTGAATGGGAGGAGAGGAGGGAGGGCTGGGCAGGGAAGGATTGCTCCTCCTGACAGGTGATGGAGGAGTCCTTTGAGAGATGTTATGTTGAGGTAACAAGGCTAAAGCCAGCATAGCTGTGGTCTTTGGAGGGAGAGGCAATTATGAAGACTGTGGTTCTGCCTGACCCCAGTGGCTCAGCAGTTGAACGTTAATCTATGAACCAGGAGGTCACTGGTTCAATTCCCGGTCACATGCCCAGGTTGCGGGCTTGATCCCCAATAGGGGGCGTGCAGGAGGCAGCCAATCAATGATTCTCTCTTATCATTGATGTTTCTATCTCTCTCTCCCTTCCTTTCTGAAATTATATATATATATATATTATTGTTGTTTTTTTCTGCCAAGCTCCTAATGGGCATATATTTTGGTTATATACAGAGCATAAAAGAAAATTAAAAAGAAACAACTTCATTAATCTCTTAAGCACACTAAGGACAGAACTCCTGACAAAGACAAGGGTTCAGCTTTGGAGCCCTGAGGGGGCTGAGACACAATAATGCCCAACAGAGAATAACTTCAGATGCCAGAAGAAAGGTGCTATAAACCTGGTGGTTTGGCAAAGGCTGTGCCTGGCAGGAGTAGCCTGGATGTAACCTTGCTTGGCCAGTATCCTGAGCTTCTAGAAACAGCTGTGAGTTTTAAAATTTTCAAGGTGGCTGGAGGTCCTAAATTAGCAGTTAGACATGAGAGCTACAGGTAAACATGTGAACAAAATGAATGATCTCTATCAAAATGTATGATAATTTTTGTTTGAGGACTTCCAGGCATTTTCTGCTAAGAATTTTAAATGTTTATCACTTTATTTAAAATTCATAAATCCCCATGAGGTGTGTACCATTGTTCTCCCCATCTGTCACATGAAGACTGATATTGAATGACTGCTTCAGGGTGGCAGGGCCAGGGTTCAGTTCCAGCACTATCTGACCCACAAGTCTCTATTGCTCACTTCATGAAAGATACATGAACTCATAAACTGGCCAAAATAAGGTTTAAAAGAAATACTAGAGCCCAGCCGGTGTGGTTCAGTTTGTTCAGCATCATCCCATGCACCGAAAGGTTGCCAGTTCGATTCCTGGTCAGGGTACATGCCTTGGTTGTGGGTTTGATCCCCAGTCAGGTAGTGTATGAAAGGCAACTGATCGATGTGTCTCTCTCACATCAATGTCTCTCTCTCTCTCTCTTCCTAGGGTGAGAATTTAAAAATCAAAATAAAACAATGAAAAAGAAATACTAAAAAAGTATTAAACTACCAAATTTAATCTTATAATTTCAAACATTTTAAAAATATACTGCTATTTACAATTGTATTATTTTTTCCTAAGTTACAGATTAGATCTTGCTTTTTCCCTGCTTGAATGCCTCTTCACAACCCCTAGACTACAGCCTCTAATGGCATGACTCCAGCCCATTATTTAACCGTATCTCGATCTACCTTTGCACTGTCCACATCCCACATTCTGAGTACTGGCCAAGTTTGTGATCACACCTACACTTTCATAAATAACGCTGTGCTTTCTTGTTTTCATTCTTCAAAGTCCAAAGTAAGCATCACTTCTCATGCAATGCTCTTCTCTGAACTCCTAGGCAGAACTGAGGACTCATTCCTCTATGTCATTACTTTAGATTTTGCTTATAATACTTTCTTTCGAACTTTGATTTTCATCTCTGATCCTTCCTGAGAGCAAGTTACTCTAGGGCATTAATTTGTCTTCTTAATCTCAGTTTCCAAGTCTATGGCATCACATATTTGGATAAGAGTCACTCAATAAACTTATTGAATTGAAATTCTTGGCTTTGGATATAACCCAGCTTACCTGAGAATTATGTTGACTTAATCATTTACATCAATTAAGTTAAATGTCATTTTTTTCTATGACCATTACCCCTTCCTTCCCACTATCCCAAGATGAACATTCTCTCATCAGCAAGTATTCTAGTTTCTTTTAAGCTTGGCACATAAAAAAAATGGGTCTCCGAATTAAATTTGAATTTCAGATAAACAGCAAATGCATATTTTAGTATGAATAGATCCCAAATTATTATATGGTACATAATTACATTAAAATTATTTGTAGTGTATATTAAATTCAACATTTTTTGGGTGACCTATTTTTTGTTGTTTGCTAACTCTGATAGCTCTGTTTCTTTCCACTTCTTAAGTAGCCCCTTCTTCAGTCATCAAATAGAGCCTTGCTCTTAATGGATGCCTTTTCTTCATAGAGGTCACAGGTCACACAAAACACAACCACGCAGCTCCCCCAAATCCTCAAAGGCCCTCTTACGTTGGTGACATAAGATGAACAAAAGAAAAATATCTACGTAACAAACTGCATGATTGCTCATGTACCCACATCTGGCTGTCTCTTATCCTTCAGACTTAAACTTGAGCATGGTTTTCTAGGTGTGCTCTTGTATTCTTTCAAGCTCGTCCTCTTGCTAAACTTCTCCAGTTCTGGCTAGGTGTAGGACTCCCTCCCCTGAATGCTTCCCCTGCAGGTAGCAAATTTGCGTATCCCTGAACTTTAAGGGAAAATGGATAGGTCTATGTTTTTTCTTTTCTTTCAAGGGGTCTCGTCTACATTTTTCCTGCGTTCAGGAAGGCTGTGGGCAGACCTTGGGCCAGTTGCTGCTCCCTGTCTGAACGTGCTGGAGAATAGTCAACCAGGGAAGGCTTGCTAGTTGCCTATAGAGTCAGCAGTGAGCATTCCAGGAACTGCCTTCTCTCCTAATACACATGATACATCTTCATTCCCAAAGATCAGAACTTGTTAGTTAGAAAAATGTTGTCTATAGCCGTGTTCTATGGAACCATCTTTGATAGTGGAAATATTCTATCCTGTGTATTCGACATGGTAGCCACCTGACATATGTGGCTATGAAGCACACGTCGATGTGTGGTTAGTGGTAACTGCAGAACTAATTTTTACATTTTATTTAATATTTACTGATGTAAATTTAAGTAGTTACAGGTATTTAGAGGCTAATGTGTTGGACAGGGCAGCCCTATATAGCATGTAACTTAACTATAGGGACTGCAGATATTTTAGTGATGGAAGGGAAAGAGATTCTACAGCTCCGGGTGGAGTCTACAAAGGTATAGGTCAGAGGTTGTCATCTGGGGCTTATCTGTCTTCAGGGGACATCTGGCAATATCTGGAGACATTTTTAGTTGTCATTAACTGTAGGTGAAGGTGATACTAGCATCAGTAGATAGAAGCCAGGGATGCTGCTAAACATCCTAAGAAATAATTATCCAGCCTGACCAGGGTGGCTCAGTGGTTGAACATCAATCTATGAACCAGAAGGTCATGTTTCAATTCCCCATCGGGGCATATGCCCGGGTATCAGGCTTGATCCTTTGTTGGGCATGCAAGGAGGCAGCCAATCAATGTATCTCTCTCAGTTCTGGCTAAGTGTAGGATGTTTCTATCTCTCTCTCTCCCCCTTCCTCTCTGAAATCAATAAAAATATACTTTAAAATATAATTACCCAGCTTAAAATGTCAATAATGCCAATGTTGAGAACCTCTGCTTTAAGCAAAAGGGTAAACGAGGTGAAACAGTTACAAAGTGTCTCTCAGCTAGTCCCCCCACCTCCCCAAGGCCTCCATCCCCTTTAATCTCCAGGTCTTATCACTAACCTTTCCTATAATCCTTATTTTTATTAAACTAATTATTTTTATTACCCTGACTAATGAGCCTCTAATTCTTGGACTTATCATGTGCTGATTATTTTTAAATGTGTGTGTGTGTGATTTATTTTATTGTCACAATGATCTGTCAGCATAGTTTACTTTATGCCAATTTTATAGATGGAAACAGAGGCCTAAGAGGTAAAGTACATTATGCTAAGTGAAAGAGCAGATACAAAATATCACATATCAGATGAGTGTACAGATATGAACTGTCCAGAAAAGGCAAATGTGTAGAAACAAAAAGTAGATTAATGATAGCCAAGGGTGGGGAAAGGGAAGAAAAATGAGGGAGTCCTAATAGGTAGGGGGTTTCTTTTTGGGGTGATGAAATGTTTTAAAATTAGATAGTGGTGCCCTGGCTGGTGTGGCTTAGTTGGTTAAGCGTTGTGCCATGTACCAAAAGGTCACCAGTTCAATCCCTGGTCAGGGTATATGCCCAGGTTACAGGTTAGATCCCTGGTAGGTGTGAGTGTGGGAGGCAACCCATCAATGTTTCTCTTTCACATCGATGTTTCTCCCTCTCTCTTCCTCTCTCTAAAAAAATCAATAAAACATATTTTAAGAGATATTAAATGGTTGCACAGCTCTGAATATACTGAAAAACACTGATTTGTGCACTTAATGGTGAATTTATGATATATCTAAAAATATTAAAAGTTGTTTTATTTAATGCATATTTCATATACACCTATACTAATAAAAGCCTAGGTGACCCTTGCATCATCACAAGATGGCCACGCCATGTTGTCACAAGATGGCCACCCCCAGTCGTCACAAGATGGCCACCACAAGATGGCCAGCAAGGGAGGGCAGTTGGGGGCAATCGGGACTGCAGGGGAGCAGTTAGGCGTCAATCAGGCTGGCAAGGGAACAGTTAGGGGGCGATCCAGCTGGGAGGCAGAAGCAGTTAGGGGCAATCAGGCAGGCAGGCGAGTGGTTAGGAGACAGCAGTCCCTGCGGGATTGGGCCTAAACCGGCAGTTGGACAGATTGGGGTCCCAGATTGGAGAGGGTGCAGGCTGGGCTGAGGGAAACCCCCTCCCCAGTGCACAAATTTCATGCACCAGACCTCTAGTTAAAATATATTTTCATTGAATCTGTAAATTAAATATAAAACAATAAAAAGTAAAACAGTCCTAGCTGGCTTGGCTCAGTGGATAGAGCATCAGCCTGTGAATTGAAAGGTCCCAGGTTCGATTCCAGTCAAGGGCACATGCCCGGGTTGTGGGTTCAATCCCCAGTGGGAGACTTGCAGGAGGCAGCCGGTCCATGATTCTCTCTCATCATGGATGTTTCTATTTCTCTCTCCCTCTTCCTTTCTCTCTGAAATCAATAAAAAATAATATATATATTTTTAAAAAAGTAAAATAAACAAAACTATAGAGGTGAAGTGGTTTACCTGGGTCGCACAGGTGGGAATCAGGATTAGAGGCAGGTCACCTGAGGCAGGTTTGTGCCCTTAGCACTGTCGCACAACTGACCTGTTTCTTCTCTTCATTCTCCCCAGAGTGTCAGAGGTTCATATTTCAAACCAGGAGGATCTAGATTCAAATTCCTGCTATCCTTCCTATTCTGGGCAAATGATTACACTTTCTTCTTTTATTTTTTTAATATATTTTTATTGATTTCAGAGAGGAAGGGAGAGGGTAAGAGAGATAGAAGCATCAATGATGAGAATCATGGATTGGCTGCCTCCTGCATGCCCCCTACTGGGGATCGAGCCCACAACCCGGGCATATGCCCTTGACCAGAATCGAACCTGGGATCCTTCAGTCTGCAGGCTGATGCTCTATCCATTGAGCCAAACTGGCTAGGGCTCTTTGTTCTTTAATTTTTTATTTTACTTTATTGTGGTAAGAACATGTAACATGAGGGCTATAGTGTTAGCAAAATTTTAAGTGCACAATGAAATATTTTTGCTGATATGTATAATGTTTTACAATAGACTTCTCAACATATCTTGCTTAACTGAAACTTTATGCCATTGATTA
This sequence comes from Ia io, assembly GCA_025583905.1. NCBI lineage: Eukaryota > Metazoa > Chordata > Mammalia > Chiroptera > Vespertilionidae > Ia > Ia io. The sequence continues at coordinate 61,901,867 of JAJQQW010000011.1, read as the reverse complement.
ATAACTTCCCGATCTCCACCCACCCAACTCCCCCCTGACAACCACCATTCCACTTTCTGGTTCTACAAGTTTGACTCTGCTAGATACCTCATATAAGTGGAATCATATAGTATCTGTCTTTCTGTGACTGGCTTATTTCACTTAGCATAATGTCCTCAAGGTTCATTCATGTCACATATTGCAGAATTTCCTTCTTTCTTAAAGGCTGAATAGTATCCCAGTCTATGTATACATCACATTTTCTGTATCCATTTACCTGTCTTCTTAGCTACAATTTCTTCATAAAATGATGCTGATAATACTCATACCACAGGATGATTGAGAACTGGAAATTACCCAAAGTGTCTGACAGAAAATTCTCATTCAGTAAAGTGCAGCTATTACTGAACTGCTTAGTTGATAAGACTACGAGAGCATATTTTTGGGGGCTTTTGGAGGACAAATCCTGGACCTTTGTTGCTGAGGCACCCTTGGAGGACAAATCCTGGACCTTTGTTGCTGAGGCACCCTTGGTCGTCTGGGGTGTGGGTGAGTCCAAATGGTCTCCCGTACTATTTGTTAGAGCAATGTGACTTTTAAACTGCTTTACATATTGGGCTCACAAGACAGGGTTCTGTAAAAAATTTGAACACAGCACCTCTAGCCCATATGTGATTCTAATGTGGAAAACTGACCACAGGTGGGAAGAAGTGAGTTATTTGGGGGGATACTTATCTTTTATCACCTCTCCAATCAGACTGTCTTGTAGATTTTCATCTGCTGAGAACTTATAAGTAGTCTCTGTGATTTCTTTTTCCTGTGGGTGAAGACATATACACCTTCTGAATCTGAGCAATCTGATTAAGGCATTTGGGGGCCTAACCTCTCCTGTACAAGTGGCCAGAGAATTTTCCCAAAATATGCCATGGAGTCAAGGCCAACTCAAAAATCAGAGAAGCCCTCGCTGGTTTGGATCAGTGGATAGAGCTTCAGCAAGGGCACATGCCCGGGTTGCAGGCTCTATCCCCACTAGGGGGCATACAGGAGGGAGCTGATCGATGATTCTCTCTCATCATTGATTTTTCTCTCTCTCCCTCTCTGAAATCAATAAAAATATATATTTTAAAAAAATCAGAGAGGAGCGCAGGTGATACATGGAACAGGTTCTCACCAACTTTCCCAATTGCTCCCATTTGTTATCACTGTCATCACATTTGCAGCCAGGGGCTCTCTTTGGAACCTACTTTCTTCTGCAAAACTCTGAAAATGAGAACGGGGAAGAAAGGGCAGATTCTAAGAGGTTAAGCATTATGCATGTGATACACGGTTAACACAATGGTTAACAAGCTGCCTCGGGAGCAGCAGACACTGGCCTTTGTGAAACTGTCCTTACTGATATTTACAAGGGTTTAATCTCTCTCTTTAGCAAGCATTATCTGTCTGCTGTTCTGCTGAATGATCTAGTCCCACTTTTCGAGATGTGGGCTCATTTAACAACTGGCAATCAAACCCGCTTCGGCAGCCACAATGGAAACTGTCGAGGCTCATTACATTGGAAAAATATGCCATCTTTATTTCCATCCTATTGTTTCCCCAAAGATTAACAATACACATTTTTTTCAATGGCCTGTTTTCATGAAATTTCACTTACATATATTTCTAAGCCCTCCCATCCAGATGGTGCAACTTAGGGTAAAATTTGAAGCGTGCTTCTTGGGTGCTATTCTAAGGCCTGGCGCGACTATTCTGAACCAATTCAGAAAGAAAATGGCATCAGGAATTTTAAAAAATAAAACAATTTGATATTGAAGAGTTCATGATGTGGGAATAGGGAAATGCACTCTGGATTTAGATAGTGATTATTGATGATGATTTGAGAGCAGTTTGCAGGTTTGCCTCCTTATGTAATTGGTGTGGTGGGTTTCTTGTCAGGCCCTTATAGTATTTATAGGGCACGTAATATTCTTCTGTTACAGAAAACATTTAAAGAGCTACCTTGTGGTATAGTGGAGGAGCTTGAGAAAGTTATAAGGAAACCATAAAAGTGATAAGCTATTGTAATTTTAAAAAATAGTAATAAATTTGGAGAAAAGGAGATTGTGCCTTTTAAAGTATGGCGTGAGTGTATGTATATGTATACATATATGTATATACATATGTATATACACACACATATACATATATTATATAAGTTTTCACTTGATAGGTGGGGTTCTTTTGGTATACTTATGTCACCTTTTATTAATAGATATGGCAGGAGAGACTCTGCCATACTCCCAAAGCTAGGCCATAAAAGGTCATGCAGTTTTCACCTAGTTCCCCTGGGATGCTTGCTCTGGGGAAAGCCAACCATTTACAAAGTCCAACTGCTCTGAGACAACCATGCTGGAGAGGCCACAGCCTGGCTAAGCTCCCAGCTGGCAGACAGATAAACTGCCACCCATGGGAATGAGCAAGTCATCAGGTACTCAACCCCATGGAGCCTACAGATGACTGTTGCCCAGCTGGCATCTGTCTGCAATCTCAGGAGAAACCCCACATGAGAAATACCCAGTGATCCATTCCCAAACTCTTCACCTTCAAAATTTCAAGCAAAATAAAACAGTTGTAGTTTTACACCACTGGGGTTGGAGGTAATTTGTTAAGTTGAAATAGTAACTAGAATAGGTATCAAGTATGCTCAGGACTGGACTCAGGTTTTCTCTAAATGTCTGTACAATGAGTTCCTATAGCAACTTAGGAAAAATATTTCCAAATATAAAAGAACTAAAGATGGACATTAAAATGCTCAAGCCAGTATCAGGAGCTCACCAAGCACTGCTTGTAACTGGTGCACTGGAATCCAAAGATGCTACGGGTTCAGTTAGCAAAGGCTCGCAGGTGAGCCAAAGCTGCCAAAGGCATAGATCAAATGGTAACTACAATTGGGTGATGGGGATTCAGGATTTGCTTCACTCTGCTATAGCTGTCTTCCTCCTGACAGGTGCCTCCTCCCCATTCTCCCACCCCCGCCACATCCCACCCCAGGTCCCAGGTTCAGCCACCAGGTAGGTGCCTTTAAAATTTTTTTTCACTTTTTAATTTTTTTTGTCAATCCTCACCTAAGGATATTTTCCAATTGATTTTTAGAGAGAGTGGAAGGGAGGGGAGAGACAGAGAAACATCGATGTGAGAGAGACACATCAATTGGTTCCCTCCCACACGTGCCCTAACCAGGGCTGGGGATGGAGCCTGCAACCAAGGTACAAGCCCTTGACCAAAATCAAACATGGGACCCTTCAGTCCTTGGACTGATGCTCTATCCACTGAGCCAAACTGGCTAGGGTACAGGTGAGTGCCTTTTTAATAGCTTGACTGTGCTGTATTTAGTTAGCATCCATAGCCTTACCCCCAAATCAGAAATCCTAGAGTCTAGATTAAGCTATGGGCAGAATATTCTGGGGCTCAGACACAGAGCAAAGATCTTTGATCTCTTTTACACATGTGACCATTACTGATTGTGTATCAAGAATAATTACGATATATATACATACATACATATGTAATCACATATCATATATACTATTATACAATGCATATTATATTATATGAAAAGTCTGAAGGGATCCCAGAATGGCATGCACCTCAGTCTGCAAGGCAGCTGGACACAGCCCCAGAAAAGGGAGGAAAAGGCAAAGGGTTTGCTATTTGCTTCTCTCAAACCCTTACTGGCTGCATTTTGTAATCAGTAGAAAATGAAATGATTTTAAGGTCTGTGTTTTTTTTTTATAATGGGTTGTATTTTAGATGATTATTTGTTTCATACAATCATGTGAATATCTAACTAATCAGCATTCTGCATGCATTTAGAATTTTATTTTCTTCCTAAAAGCAGCAATTGCATACCCATATATGCAAATATTTTTCATAGCGATGCCCTTTGCATTATACAGCAAAGCATGCAATTCAAAAACCAAAAGTAAAACAATTTTGGGGGCACCTAGTGTGTGAAAAGTGTGTGGTTACCTTATTTTCCTATCTTATAGGAAATGGTTTTCCCAAAAGTGTTTTTAAATTATCTACTAATATGCCCAGCTGTGGTGGCTCAGTTGTCCCATGGACCAAGAGGTCCCGGATTCAATTGCCAGTCAGAGCACATGCCCAGGTTGGGGCCTTAATCACTAATGGGAGGCATGCAGGAGGCAGCTCCCCATTAGGGGCCGTGTAAGAGGGAGCCGATCAATGATTCTCATCGTTGATGTTTCTCTCCCTCTCCCTCTCTTAAGTCAATAAAAATATATTTTAAAATTATCTATTAATATATCACTGTTGTTACTACATATTTTTTTTAAATTATCAATAATAAATGTCTTCTTGACAGGTTTTAAATAGAGTCAGCAAATCTGTTTCTTTTGAAAAAGCCTTTGGGATTATGTCAAATGCACGCATATTTAAAGTATTTTTTTTAATGACTGGGGCAGTAGCTCCATTTATTTGCTATCTTTATCCTCCCTCTCATCATCTCCAATGAAATGTGGGAGTTCTCTCTCTCTCTCTCTCTCTCTCTCTCTCTCTCTCTCTCTCTCTCTCACACACACACACACACACACACACACACACACACACACACACCCCACATACTAGTTGGTATAAGAAATTCGGCCCAGCACTTAATGAAAGCACTGTGAGTTTAACAGTCACATAAATGAGTAAAGTATTACTGCCTTTTATGTACTGGGGACACTTGTTTTCCCTTCTTTCCCATCAGTATCAGAATATTGAATGGGGAAAGGCATGGGTTTGCACCTGGCTTCTAAGACTGATAGCCCTTGTAACATCACATTCATTTCTCTAGGTTTCCAGTCTTCTATCAACATGATGGGAGAGTCCAACTTAACCATCTGAGCATGCCCTGGTGGTCAGATAAGATAATATAAGCATTACCTTTGCCAATATCAAGGCATCCCCCAAACCACCAGCTTATTTTCCAGAAAGTCTTAAGAAATCTGTTCCATTACCTGTGGGGAGCTCTACATTCAGCTGCAGAGGATGCTAGTATTGAACAGCTGAGGGAATCCCAGGAGATCATAACTACAAAGTGAAGTTCTTTGGCTTCCATGGAACAAAGCACAGATTTAAAAGCCTCAACCCCAGTCTCAAACTGATCTGATATCCCCAAAGCTAGAGGCCATTTCACATTCCTTAAAGTTCTGTAACCAAGGGTTTTAGAGAAAGATTAAGCCAATAAAGCCAAGAGATTATGCCAATAACAATCACAAAGTCCTTATAACATACTGCACATTCCTCTAACCCCATCCAGCCTTAATTGATGAAATTATTTTTCTTTGATCTGAGTTGCATATGAATATGGCAGATGGGCACTGCTGATTTCCACACTGTGACAGATGCCCCTAATCAGTCAGGCTCCAGTTTCCCATTGATACTTGAGTCATCCACAGGATCCTTCTCAATACATTGTCTCCTTGGGTAGAATTAACCCTTTGGAAAAGCCTGGGCCTCCTGGCTTTCGGGAGAAGAGATTCCAGATAAAAGTGGTCAGAAAGGTTTGGCTCAGTGCACTTCACCTCCACCTTACTGATGTTTCTTTGGAGTAATTTCCTTTGTCAATAAGATAACTTGGCATTTTATTAAACCTGGTCCTCGGGAGCATTCCACAGGCTAGTTTAGGCTTTGAGGCAATTCTCCTTTCCTATAATAAATCACTAAGTATATACTTTTAAGAAACATACACTACTAGATTATCAAACAAGAAACTGCTATTATTTCCAGTCCGTGAGAGAATTTGGAAATGGCTTTCTCCAAATGTATTTTCTGTTTGTTATCTGTCCCAGGGACCACCTTGATGCTAATCTCTCAAATCCACATTTCTGAAGGTAATGCTTCAGTTATATTCTCCAGGGGTTTGAAACTGTGTTATTAAAGATGAAAATAGTGCTTTGAGTATAGTGTTTCACCTTCTAATTTATTTTATGTACTATCCATTCTATAAATATGGACTATTACTATGGGAACTCATCCCTCTTCAAAGACAAGAACGTACTGAAAATATTCCTCAATTATTCTATTCCTCCAAACAAGCCACTTAATTAACAGCAGTAACATTAGTCACGTCATGGGAGAAGTCATTTAGGATTTGTGCTAGGTAATGTCTTTATATACAGGCTGCTGCATTATCATAATGTGTCACTTATGCTGGGGGCCCCTCACTCCAGATCTAATGAATTGAACAAAGCAAATAAATATGTATCTACACAGGAGTCCATTAAATAGCCTTATTCATTTTTTTAATCCTTACCTCAGAACCTGCTTAGAGAGAAGAAGGAGGGGGGAGATAGGAAGAGGAAGAGAGAAAGAGAAAGAAAGATCAATGTAAGAGAGAAACATCAAATGGTTGCCTTCTATACAAACCCCAACCAGGGAATGAACACGAAATCTTACAGTGTGTTCCAACCAACTGAGCCACTCCAGCTGGGCAAACAGGATTGTTCTTGAGCACTGTAAGAATACCAACTATTCTTTTTTCCAACCATTTCCATTAAGAGATCTTTCAACTTCAAAATACTTCATGTAGCTGCTCAAAGTGGGGAAATTTTTTTCTGCCTCCTTTCTTACCTTTCTCCATGATTTTAAGGAACATGAGTGAATGTTCATTATACCTAGTTAACATTTCTAAAAATTATTTGGAAGGAAATTGAAAATCACTCATGATTTTATCATTAATTAGGATCATTAATACTTAGAAATTATATATATATTATCTAAAAACACCATATTGTTAATGGCATTTTTAATTTTACAGAATATTATAGAGACTTTTCCCTGTAGGTAAACCATGCACTATAGAGCAATTTTTTAAAATTGTATAATATTCCATTGCATGGATTGACTATAATTCATTCAACCAATTTCCTGTGACTAGACCCTTAGTTATTTTCAAATTACTTTTTATCATAAATATCCTTGTTAATGCATCTTTTTTGGTGCATATATCTTTGACTTATTATCTGCATTATTTCCTTATGGTAAAGTCTTAGAAAGAATGAAAATGAAATAAGTCTTTTTGTTTATTTCAATTATAAAAAGTTCTGACACTCTCTAATTTTCATCTTCCCTCTGACAAAAAGACTATGTTGAAGACTCATGTTTGCTTCTAAAGAATATGCTAGCTTCCCATTAGCAGGATCTTGACCTTCTGAGGGGTCTCCATAGACCCAGAAATAGTCCATCTCCCCCACCCCAGGTTTTTCTGGGGGTGGGGGGAATGCAAACTTTGAAGCCTGTGAGTTAGTCTTTGTATTACACAAGTGAAGAGGAAACCATGCCATATGACAAGTTTGTTCATGTCCTCTCTCCAGCCCTTCTAATAATAACAATAATATCAACAGATATTTAGTGAAAACTCATTATTTTCCAGACACTGTTCTCAGCCCATTTTATGTCACCAGACAGGCTTACTTGCTATAATGGGTACTTTTCATTAATTGATTCTGATTTCATTAGTATCAATAATGAATTTGTCAAGCTCTTCCTTCATGCTCAGCATACCATAAGAGAAATTATTATTTCCTTAGTCACCAAATAACAATATATAAAGAAGACAGTAAGTCAATATTAAAATCAGACTTTTAAAAACCCTCTAACATTTACTGAAACATTACTAAATGCCAGCCCTTGTATATACCTAGTTACCTCATTCAATCCTCATAGCAACCTCAGAGGTGGGTGTCAGGGATCCTACAAAGTCATGATGCTGTTGTTTCTTTCTAATAACTGTATTTGCGCGCGTGCACACACACACACATACACACACACGGACTACACAGTACCCACAGTTCTGTGTCACATTATCATCCTATTAACATCATTAACAATTTCCTCCTCAGTAGTCAACAAAAGGAGAACTGCTTGCCTTAGAGTAGTAATAAAATTAACAAGCTATTATAATGATACAATAACCAAGAATGAATTCAGAACAGATCATTTTTTTTTTAACTTGAACTGACACCATAACAATTAAGAGGACATGGTTACTGACATGACAAATGAAGAACTTTCTAGTGAGAAAATGTACCTTATGGTGTTAGGTATAAGATCATAATTTCCCTGGGATGGGCCAATACTATTGTATTCTTACTAGAAGGCTACCCTAACAGGATTACTGTCTTAGGGTCCAAAATGAAGGCAAAGCTAATGCGTGACCTGTATTCCCCCATCCCATAATATTTCTATAGCAAGTAGGGAATCTGAACTAGGAGAGCTATCAAAGGACTAAGTGGTCCATCCAACTGCTGCCTTAATATTCAAATCTTTGGCTCAATAGTATCACATATTCATCTTTTTCTAATTCCATAGTCATTACTGGACATGTTTCACTGATGTCTAAAACAACACACCAAAAAACTTTCCTATGTCTATGTGCTTCCCAGTTTGAGCCCTGCCTTTCCCAAATTTTTAACCCAATGCTTTCTCACACAAAGCCCCTGAAAAAGATCTCCCTCTTCCTTCTCCTTCTCCTTCTCTCTCTCTCTCTCTCTCTCTCTCTCTCTCTCTCTCTCTCTCTCTCTCACACACACACACACACACACACACACACACACACACACAGAGAGTACAGCACAGACTGAGTGAGTGACTGAGCATGCTATTCTCCTTTGTCCTCAGTTTTCTGAGTCTCACAGATGGCACAGTGCTGCTTGGTTGCCCCTCCTATCAGTTTCTAACCATGAGAAACTGCTAGCCATTAACAATTTTTTCCTATCTCATACTCACCTCCTTCAGTGTTTGTACCTATACAGTCCCCTAATCCTAGAAAGAAATATACATTATCACTTTCTCTGTCTCTGTCTCCCTCACTGTCTCTGGGGCTGCATCAATTTCCACCTCACTCCATCCCTTCTACACTTTCTGCCATCCCTGACATGCTCAGGTCTCCTAGTAGACTGTTGCACTAGTTCTATCAGGCACTCTGCTAGGGTTGGGTGAGCCAAGTTGGGGTAGGAGGGGCCACCAGTCCCTCAGACCCTGAGTTAGACCCAATCTTCAGAATGCGTTGAAGAGACTGTCATGTGAGACAGAATCAAAAGATGTGCTGTGGCTTATGTAGATTACATCTATTGCTTTTCTCCTATCTCTGTGACCTGTCATTCTGTCATAGGAGGAAATTGAATCAGCCCACATGATTTTCTCTTTAGAACACCGTGCTGGTTGCTTCCTAGCTCCTCAGGCTTCACTGAGATGAAAAATTGATTGTCAGATGCTGTGGTCTGGTGTATTCCTAGGCACTGAAGGTGACTGCTGATGTGCTACAGGTGAAATTCACTTTATCCAGTTCCTCTGAGAATTCATGCAAATTCAATTTTATACAAATTTTACCTACTTCCTGGTTGCTCTTTTTAGATAGCTGATTTCGGATAGAAACTTATTGATCTGTAACTCTTAATGTTTGAGTTGTAATGTTATCCTCATTCAATCCTAAGGCACTTAGGCCCTTTGCTAATGAGATATAAAAACATAAATAAAAGCATTGTGTGAGCTATAACCAATAAGAAGTATTAGTAGGTACTATGCTGTCAGACTATTTCTTTTAGTTTACATAGTGAAGGCAGAACCTTTCTAATATTAAAAACTACCCTTTTCTGAACATATAATCAACCAAATATCTTGCTAAGTGTTTTATATGCATTTATCTCATTTAATCTTTCTAATACCTGTTTAGGTGTATCAATTAGCTCCATTTTTAGGTGATACCATTGAAGCCAAGATCATATATACATGGCATACATCATTGGTCAGATCATGAAATATTATATATAATAACTTGACCAAATTCACCCAGACATATGTGGCAAAGACAGGATTGGATTGGAAATCTGGAAATATGATGTTATTATTTCCCCTTTTAAGATAAAATGTTAATAAAAACATGTTATTATTTCCCCTTTTAAGATAAAATACAGCCTACTACACAAACTCCTCTTCATCTGTGTATTCTCTGAACAGTATGTCTTGGAAATCTATCCAAACCAGCACATGAAGGGTGGCCACACCATGTTTTTTCTTTTTTCTTTCCCCCCAACTTACCTATAATATTCTCTTGTATGGAGGGACCATATTTTAGCCATTCCCCTAATGACAGACATTGTGTTTCCCCAATATTTTGCTATTAAAACTAAAAGATGCCTTAATGAACTTTTATAGGCCATTTCACATAATGTGAAGAACAAATTCCAAGCATGGAATTTCTCAGAGTGGTCTATGCATTTGAAAGATTGTAATTTGTGTAGTGATTTTTAAATAGATTTCCATAGGAGTTTTACAGATTGATCTCCCCCTATCTCCCTAGCACTGTATGAGAAAGTCCTTTTCCTTATGGTCTGACCAACGATGTATGCTATCAAATCTTGGCTTTCTGCCAATCTGATAGGTGAGGGAAAAACAAAATAGCACTATCTCATGGTAGTTTTAATTTGTATTTCTTTTATTAAAAATGAGACTGAGCAATTTTCATATGCTTAACAGTTTGTATTTCTTTATCAGTGGCTATTTGTTTACATTCTTTATCAGTTTTTCTATTGGGTTGAAAGAATTTTCCTTCACAATTTCCAGTATCATTTTTATATGAGGAAAATTAGACCTTTGCTTGTTGGATGTGTTGGAGATACTTCTCCCAGTTTATTATGGGTCCTTTGATATTTTTCCCCATGGAGAAGGTTTTTCTTTTCATATGGTTGGATATATCTTTTTCTTTAATAACTAATGAATTTTAAGACAGTTAAAAAAAACACAAACCTAAAACCCTTTTGACTTCAAGATTATAAAGAAATTTGCCCATATTTTCTTGTAGTACTTTGTTGGTTTCAATGTTTACATTGGCTTGTAATTTATACTGTGGCTTGACATATCAATCCAACTCTAATTTTATGCATTTGTTTTAGAATGCTACCGTATTTATTAAATTATCTCTTTTTTCCTCATTGATTTGAGGTGATGCCTTTTTCATACACTGAATTTCCATAGACGTCTGGACTGACTGTTTGTAATTTCCATTCTTGTCTAGAAATCTGTTCACCTAATTCATATGCCTGCAACACACTCTCAGTTCCTTAATTCTATACACCTTCATTGATCTTTTCTGGTGTGCCTATATTTTTTAAATTTGTTTATTTTTGTATATGAACTTTAAAGTAAACATGTCTGATTCTACAGACTCACTATTTTTGTATTATTCATTTTAGACAGGGAGGAAGGGAAACACACCCACACACAGATACACACACACACAGAGAGAGAGAGAGAGAGAGAGAGAGAGAGAGAGAGAGAGAGAGAGAGAGAGAGAGATATGATTCCTTCTGTATTTGCACAGACTCTGGATTGAACCTGCAACCTAGATATGTGCCTTGACCTTCCAGTGCACAGGATAATGTTTCCAATAAAAAACTTGCTATTTTTAATGATATCAAATTGCATATGTAAATTGAGTTAGTGACATCTGCCATCTTTATACTATTGTATTATCTTACTCAAGCATGGTGGATTGTTCTTCCATTAGTTTCAGACTGTCTTTTCAATTTTCAGGAGTGGTGGAAAATTTCTTTATATCGGTTATAAAGGATAAAGTGTTTATTTTAAAGCATTTTCAATGTTAAAGTTGCTATTTTAAGCTGATGTTTCTACTATTATATCTTCTTACCAACTATGTCATGGAAGGTATTGATTTTTTTCATACTAATTTCAGATACTGCTATTTCACTGAATTTTATCTATTTGTAGTAATTGTTCAGGTATCAACATTGAGCCCAGATTGACATATTTTATCACTTCGGAAAGGTATCCATGCATTCTTATTATTTTTAAATATATATTTTTATTGATTTCAGAGAAGGAAGGAGAGGGAGAGAGAGAGAGAGAAACATCAATGATTTCAGAGAGAGAGTCATTAATTGGCTGCCTCCTGCACATTCTACATTGGGGATCAAGCCCACAACCTGGGCATGGGCCCTGATGAGGAACCAAATCTCAACCCACTGGTTCATAGATCAATGTTCGACCACTGAGCCATGCTGGCCAGCCATGCATTCTTATTTTAAATGTATCTATATTTTCTTTAAAAAAATTAAGACCAGTTGTTGAATTTTGACATTTTCATTTCGGTATCTATAGAGATTTTTTTTTACCTTTATGTAAGTACTAGAGGCCCGATGCACTAAGATTCATGCAAGAATGGGCCTTCCTTCCCCTGGCTGCCGGCACCGCCTTCGCTCCAGCTGGAGCTGCCTTTCCGCCTTCCAAGCTGCCCAGAGGCCCTGCTCCCGGCCATTTGGCACCTGCCTATGCAAATAACCCGCCAGCTTTGTTGAGTTAATTTGCATACTCACTCCTGATTGGCTGGTGGGCATTGTGAAGGTATGGTCAATTTGCATCTTACTCTTTTATTAGTGTAGATGATGACATATCAGAACACAACTCTACAATGTTCCAATTAATCTCACCTCATTGAAAACCATTAATAGTTTAATGGGGGCTCCCTTCTGTTTAGTCATATTTTTGTAAGATTATGGCCAACAAGAGCTACATACAGTTTGGCCTGTGAAGTCCAGACCTGGCCTCCACAACCTGTCTTTTTGCTGGTACCCTCTGAGATCTATGCCGCTCCATCCTTTCCCTACACTCTCCACATCCTCCTTCTTTTCCTTGCAGGCAGCTTTGGCTCCATCACAGACCTTCCTCAAACATGTTAGAAAGTCTACAGAGTTTAGGAAATGCCAAGGAAAAATGGTTTAAGTTTTTTCCCCTTCATTCTTTTCTGTGTGTTTCTAAGAGGAAGAAAAAATGCTGTCCTACACAGCCACTTTCAAAGTTTACTTTCTATTTTCAGAACAAATATGGTCCATTTTTTATGTTTCACTGTAAATTATATGTGCAATCATTGTAGTTATTCACATATTTGTTTAATCCCTTTTATTCTGGAATGCCCTCAGTTACAATCTGTGGGTCACTACAACCATACCCATCAGCATTATTCAAATCTAGCAATTTTCTCAACAGATTTTAAAAAGTATGTTTATGACTATACATGCTAGGTTATACAGTTATGCCTGTAAGTGCTTTCATTATAAAATATTTAAACAATAGAAAATAGAAAATAAAAAGTGAAAATTGCCCTTATCTTATCTGCCCTATTCGCTCTCCTCCTAGAACCAACACTTTGAACAATATGGTGCATATTTTATGAGACTCTATTATTAGGTACTTCTATGCGCTTGTGTCATATGTAACATTTTAACAGATATGGGAACAAGTGAATATTCTTATATGTGCACTATTATATACATCCGTGTGTCAGTGGGATAGACGCCTACAAATGGGATTATTGGGGCAAAAAACATACACGGCTAAAAACTGTTATAGATATTATCTATTGCTCTCTGGAAAATCTGTGATAATTAATCTTCCTATCATAAACATAGTTATTTTTCACATTGTTTACATAGTTGGACACTATAAATTTGTTTATTTTGTGTTACTTTTATTTCACTTGGTATTTCCCCTTTATTATTGAAGTAGAACCATTTTTTTTTCAAATCTATTGACCATTTGTTTCTTCTCTACATATCTTTCACACCTTTTGTCCATTTTTCAAATTTTTATTGATTTGTTGGAGCTCTTTAAATACACTAGCAATTAATCATTTAGCTGTTGCATATAGTGTGAATAATTTAATTCCTCCCAGTCCATCACTCAGTTTTTAACCTTAAATTCACAATATTGAAAACGGTATTTTTATAAAATCAACTTTCTCCATCTTTATTTTTTTGGATTCTGGATTTAACATGTTAACTTGTTTATTATTTAATTAAGAGAACCAAATACCTGGTAAATTCTTTTGCAAAAAGTCTCTGCATCCAATCTTACCCTCCTGGCTTTGTGGATTGAGAACAATGAGTAAAATCTTGGTGCTCCGAATTCCCAAGGTGATGACAGCATTTTACCCACAAGACCTTTGTTGTTATTAAAAATCTTATTCAAGTCCCTGAAACTTCCATTCATGTACACTTTCCCCACCATCAAGTTATTAATTTTGAGTTCTCCTTTGCTGACTAAAGATTGTGTGGGGTCATTACACAGACAACCAATTTTCAGTGTCCAAAATCAGGGAGAATTAGAAATGGGAGCTAACCCTGGTACATTCTGGGAGAGAGTTGGATTTTTTTTTCTATTTTTTTTTTTTTAATTATCATCTCAAAATGTGTGTGGCTTTGGAAGGGAAGCATGTGGGTTCATAACACAATATGTTAAATGAATTCCAATTATATTTCAGTCAATCCAAGTTTTCTGTCAATCTTTGTATTCTATTCATGTGTGCTTATTGTTTTTTAATATTTTTATTGATTTAAAAGAAGAAGGGAAACAGAAAGAAAGATAGAAATATCAATGATGAGAGAGAATCTTTGATTGGCTGCCTCCTGCATGCCCCCATATTGAGGATTGTACTCGCAACCCTAGCATGTGCCCTGACCAGGAATCGAACTGTGACCTGCTCAACCACTGAGCCATGCCAGCTGGGCACTTATTGGTTTTTTTTAAGCTCCTTTTACCAAAAAGCATGCTATTTCCAGCCTGCATTTCCTCCAAACTGGGCAATTTCTCTGTGGATGCCTTGGGGACTTGGCCCAATTATTTCCCTTTGTTGCCCTTCTCACAGGCCAAAGCTACCACCACATGAGCCGCCTACCTCATGGTAACATGATGGCTCACTGCCTCCTCTCCTCTGTGGAGGACAGTTTTGGTAAGTGTGCCTGTGGCCCAGGTCTTTATGTTTAGGGAAAACTGCATTCCTGAAGCCCTTCATTGTCAACAATGCTCTTCCTTTCAGAATTTGTGCATAGTAGTTTTCATGCTCTGCCATGACACTGTTCTATAAATACAGCAGAGACCAAGATGCACCTGTGTGTTTAGTATCTCTCTCCCTCCTCCACACAATGCCCACCCCGCCACCATGAGATACTTAGAACTTAACACATCTTAGTTTGTGAGTTGGAGAAAAATGCCGGGTTGGCTTGTCATAACTTTTTTCTTCCTATGTCTTTTTCCCCCGCATCAACATTTCCAACTTAGTAAGCCAAGCCCTTCATTAAGAATGTGCACCTAACCTAGACCCTTCATGTTAATTAACTTTTCTTAATTTTCCTCCATGTTAATTAACTTTTCTTAACTCTGAAGAAATGCCCTAAAGTCTTCTTTCTGTCGTGAAGCTAAGAGACCCCTGAGATGGAAGTCAGAGCAGGGTTTCCAGAGATAGCAATGTATAATGGAGGCTAGTGAACTGGGCATGCTCACTAGTTCGAGCCTTCCCCTCGCTCCTCCCTGCACCTGCCAGGTGCTGACCAGTAAGAACATCCTGGAGGAAGAAGTAAGCTGTACATTTAAAAGCTGGTGTCACACTACCTGGCCCAGAATCCCAGTCCAGATTCTTATTATGCCTCAGTTTCCTATTTTGTAAAATACAGATGACATGAGCAGATAAAATAGTGCAAGGCACTTAGTAACAGTCAAGGGCTGCCAGAGTAATAAAAGCCACAATATCAGAGTATCCGTGAACATAATCCACAGAAAGGAGAACAGTGAAGTAAATTGGGGGAACTGAAGAAGCTCTTCCCATTAACAATATTTATCTGGTCTCAGCTCAAAGGTCACTTCCTAGGAAAAGAATAGTGGAATGCCAGTGCATTTATTTCCTATCATTGCTGTAACAAATTATCCAAAACACCATGGCATAAAACAAAACACACACACACACACACACACACACACACACACACACACACACACACTCACACACACACACATATACACACTCACACAACTTCACAGTTTGGGAGGTCAGAAATCCAAAATAGGTTACATGAGACTAAATTCAAGATTTAGCAGGGCCCTGCTCCTTTTGGTAGTTTTAGGGGTAAGTCTGTTTCTTGCCTTTTGTGCTTCTAGAGTCTTCTGGAATATGTGGCTCTTTGTTCCCTTCTTCCTTCCATCTTCAAAGCCAGCTCCTCAAATCTCTCTCTGTCTCTAGTCTTCTGCACCTCTCTTCCACATTTAAAAAAATATGTTTTCATTGATTTTTTAAAATATATTTTATTGATTTTTTTACAGAGAGGAAGGGACAGGGAGAGAGAGTTAGAAACATCGATGAGAGAGAAACATCAATCAGCTGCCTCCTGCACACCCCCTGCTTGGGATGTGCCTGCAACCAAGGTACATGCCCTTGACCGGAATCGAACCTGGGACCCTTGAGTCCGCAGGCCAACGCTCTATCCACTGAGACAAACCAGTTATGGCTGATTTTTTTTTATAGAGAGAGAGGAAGGGAAAGGGAGAGACAGAAACATCAATGAGAGAGAAACATCAATTGGCTGCCTCCTGCATAGCCCCCACTGGGGATCGAGCCTGCCACCTGGGCATGTGCCCTGACCGGGAATTGAATCCACGGCCTGTTGGTGCATGGGTTGATGCCCAACCACTGAGCAACACTGGCCGGGGCACCTCTACACACTGAAAGGACCCTTGTGATTCCATTATGTCTGTCCTGAAAGCCCAAGGAAACCTCTTTAAGATCTGCTGATGAACAACCTGCATTCCATCAGCGACCCTATTCCCCTTGCCATGTAACATAATATATTTACAGGTTCCAAATACTAGCACATGGACATCTTTCAGGGGCCACTGTTCTGCCTCTCCCAGCCAGCACTGTTGTTAGGAATGTGTAAGGAAAATTTAAGACATTAACAAAGAACAGGGAGGATATAGCCTTGCTCCAAAAGGTCTCTGTGTCTGAAGCTTAGTTGTGATTTCCCCTGATGATGAACTAAGAAAGGAAGGTCCTTGTGCTCCATATTTGAAGTCCCCAAGGAATTAGGGAGCTGGGGGAGATTATATATTTTTCCTTGACATTCAGATTTGCTGAGAAAGCAACCCTGAGGTTAATCAAAGGTGTATACCAGTTGGCAACAAGACATATGGAATAAGGGCTTAGAAAAAGAAAAAAGAAAAAGACCGGCTTAGTAGCAGGGCTAGAGAGAAGGCACAATACAAGAGTGATGTCTACACTTTAACTGGCCATCCCACCCCAGGCTCATTTGAGGAATCAATTTGCAAGTCTAGGCCTTTACTATATAGTTTCCTTATGTTTGAAAAAGCCACACATCACTTTCTGAGCCTCCCATACCCTTACCTGAAGTTAGTAAATAAATCTATATTTCTCCTTTTATTATTTCCTATTGTCTAATATGGGTGATGAGACTCAGAGGTGACAGGAGAGATGTGATCTGGTCTCACCTCTATTTCAAATGCTCCCCACGTCCAAGCCCCCACCTTCTCTGGCCTGAGCTGGTGAAACAGAGCCGATCTGGTCTCTGATTCCTCTGTTGTCCCAACACAGTTCATTCTCTACACAGAAACCAAACGATCTAAACATTTTCGCCAGATCACATCATTCATCTGTTGAAAGCTTCCTCCCATTTTCTCACTGGAAGAATGAAAATGGACTCTGGCCATGGTCTCAAGAAGGACCCCTGTGAGCTGGTCTTACTCCCCTACTCTCACTATGTTCCAACCACATGGCTTCTGTCTGTTCTTCAAACACACCACGCTCAGGCCCTGGCAGTGGCTATACATTCTGCCTGGTAAACCTGTTCCCAGCCTCTCTGCAGAGCTATCTGCTCTCAGGTCAAATTTCACCTCCTCAGAACAAGGTGTGCTGACCACTTGCTCTAAAGTAGCCCCCATCCACACCTCTGGCGTTTTCAAATTCATCCTACTTTTATTGTCTTTATATCACTTACATTTGTCTGAGAGTATGTTGTCCATTTGTTAACTTACTAGTTTGTTGTCTGCACCTCCAGCTCCCAATCTCCATCCCCATGAGGATAATTTTTGATTAGATAGGGATCAAATCTGCCTTATCTGTGGCTGTAGCCAGAATAATGTTCCATACATAGCACATGCTTTATAAACTTTTTAAACGAACATTTTGGAACATATTCATTGAGGAGGTATATTTCTTTCACGAAAGAATTTTCACCAGAGTCTTTTAAATAGTAAACAGATATATTTATGCCGGCATTTCATTTATACTCTGTACCTCAGTTTCCTTGTCCATAAAATGAGGTTTGGATTAGATGACAAGTACAAAGGGTCTTCTAAGTAATTACAGTTCCGTGATTATGACTCAAATCAAAAAGATTAAAGCTAATTTTCAAAAGGACAGTTACTAAGTAAAGTGGTGTCCACCCCTATAATTTGGAAAATGATTCATTCCTGTCTGATTCATCCAGAGTGGAAATATCTCTTAACTCCTTCATTGCGGGTTACTCCGTTTACCAAAGTTCTCCCACAACAGCAGCAGCGGTGAGCCATGGGTGAGGGTGAGGCAGCTACATGAACAAATATTTTCCCAAGGACCAGAAGGCTAACGTCAGAGCTCTACAAAGCAGAGAAAAGATTTTACTTCTCTTTAGTTGTCACCCCACTTTCCACCTATCAATACTTAGGTCTGGGAGTCTCTGGATCATGGAACCTTTGTTATCCATTTCATTCCCTTGCAACTGAACCCATCCCATGGCATTCTCCTCTTTTCCCAGCCTGGCAACACTGGCCTCCCTGCTATTCTATACAAACACCCAACTGCTCCTCACTCCAGGGTTTACACTTGCTTTTCTCCTTCTGTCTAGAGTGTTCTTTCCCTAGTTGGTCCTCATGGCTTGATCCATCAGATCCTCAATGTCACCTCCTCAAGGACACCTTCCCCAGATGCCTTATCTAAATTGCAAACGTATTCCCAACTCACTTCCTGCCTCCTTGCCTGTGCAAAACCACTAGAAACACACTGAACCTTGGCTTACCTATCCCTAGTTAAATGTAAGCTCTAGGAGAAAGACATGTTTTGTGTGTGTGTATTTTAAAAGGATGTTTTTATTGATAGAGATAGAAACAGTGATTAGAGAAAAACATAGATCAGCTGTCTCCTGCACGCCCCCTACTGGAGATCTAGCCCTCAACTTGGGCATGTTTGCTGACCTGGAATAAAACCAGTGACCTCTTGGTTCATGGGTCTATGTTCAATGACTGAGCAACCCCGGCTGGGAAGGAAGACATGTTTGTTTATTTCCTTCACTGCTGAATCTCCAGCATTGAGCACAGAGGCTGGGAGAGCAGATCAATCAATCATATGCATTATTGGTGACTTCCTGGTCATGCTGTATCAGTGCCTCCCTACAAACACTCTGACATGTCTGGTAGAAGGAGCTGTCATTACTCAGAGTTCATTCCATTACCTCAAGTTGAAAATGTTTCAACATCGAATCCCAAGTGTTAGAGAATGGTGATTTCATGCTCAGCCCCTCCCTGCCCACTTCAGGAACTCCCATCAGTTCCTCACATGCTCCTGTGGTCAAAAGCCATGTGCAGCTCCCTAAGTCCACGTGGTTTTCTCCCATCTCATGACTTTGCATCCTTCCTGGAATATCTTCCCACATCTGATTAACAAAGACAGCTCCAAAATCACCTTTATGAAACTTGATTTGGTGGAAGCAGAGGTAGCTATACCTTCCTTTGTGTTCCTACACATCCTTCCTTCTATACATCACACACTCTCATCAATGCTTCACTTATATGGTGCCTTGTGCCTAGCACTCCTTTGCCCCCTCTCTACCTAACATCTGCGAGACTTAATGCAGGTGTAAGCTTTCCCAAGAAACCCTTTCTAAACCCTTATGCTGAGTGAACCTCCCTTCTGCATGCAGATGCGTATCCATGGATGCACCATATTTTACTGAAAAGGCCTCTGTATGGGCCCAAATCTTCTAGGAGGCAGCATTTTCCTCCTACTCATCTTCATATTGTGTATCACAATCAATGAATATTAACTGAGGTAAGCTATATATGTCTGTGTCATCAATCAACATATTTAATTTTAACTATTTGTAAAATATATCCCATCACACCTTTGTAGACTCTAAGGACATAGTTTAGGACCCTGGGGACAGGGATCATGATTTATAATTTTGTATCTTCAATGTCTGACACACAGCAAGAGATCAATGCACATTTCTGAGAAAGTGAATTGCAGGTATTGGACTTCTTGGTATAGTAATTTGCACAAAAGTGTTGCCATAATGATTTAAGAGCCATGTAAACTAATCATATGTTATTAGAAAGTATTTTATTAAAAAAAAGTCCCCACAAACCCTGAAGCAATTTGGAAATACAGTAAGAAAAAGAGAGAGTGAGAGAACCCTCCCGATCACTCTGTATTTCAGTTCTAATCAGGGTTATAAATGGAATAACTTAGAAAATGGCCTTCAAAATGGGCAGCACCTCCATGAACATCATGCCCGCGGTATAGAACTGAACAGAAATAAAATTTCAGCATTAGAAACTGAGGACATTTTGGTGGCCTACAGGACAGGAAGGGACAGTCTACCGTCAGAAGCCCTGAAAAAGACAGAGTCTGAATCCACAGTCCAAGGGAATAATTGCCTACCCCTTGGCCAGTAGAAAATTTAATTAAGAAATAATTACAGAAATAATAGACACATACACACACTTTATAGAATGGAACTCAGAGATCATTTTGGGTGCTTACAAAATTCATTAACTCCAGTATCAGCCACCAACAATTTCCTAAGTAAAGCAATTAGCCAGTACTAATGCTCACTTTAAATATTAGAAACTGTGAAATTTTAACATAAAAACAAGAAGAGAAAGCAATGATAGGAGATATAAAATGTCAAACCAGATTAAATTTGTGAGTTTACCAGTCAATCATTCTATTTTTTCCCTAAGTCGTGTATTTTTAAAGATCTCATGAATATTTTGCACCATTTCTAGCCAAAAGATGCCCATAATGTCACATTTTTTTAAAATTTAGTGATCTGCATTATGTAAAAGCCTGTCATTGTCTTTGGCACCTACCAATGAATCTATCTAGCGGTCCTTGCGCCATTAGCAAGGTCCCAATATTGTCTCTCCATTTATGGGGTTTCCTGTACTTCTTAAAGGCCCCAGTGACCCTAGAGCTTGATGCTGCCCTTTAAAAAATTTTAGGACCTTGGCACTAGAAGTAAGACTAAAATTGTTTAAAAGGCCTGAAAATACGGGTAATATATCTGGACCTTGCATGTCTTTTACTCCTAATGAGAGATTTTTCTCCTTCCTTCCTCCTCACAATAATACCTTCATTTTCTAAAAATAAGTCACCTTCCTATTGTCTCTCTTTTTGTTTTCTTCCTCTCCCCTTCCCCATTTTCATTCAATTAGTTAATTCTTATCCATCCTTTAGATCTCAGGTCAAATGCTCACCTATCCCAGGGTACACTTGAATAATCTCCTTTTAATGTCCATCACAGTACATATCATCATTACATATTTATATGTGAGGTCGTTAGAGTAATGACTGCTTATGCACTTGACCTTGAGTTCTATAAGGAAAGGATCATGTCTATTTTATTCAGCCTGTATTCCAAGAGCCTAGATCCATGCCAGCCACATGGTAGGTGCTCAATTAAATAAATACTGAATAAATGAATGGACAGGCACCTACACAACACCAGAAGGGGCATATAGACCAAATAATTAACCATCCTGACCGGGGTTTCTAACACTGTAGTGATAGGCTTCTTTATACTTTCCCTTTGAAATGTCAAACTTTGTTAAACTGGTTAGTTTCAATTTCTCAAGATAAAGGATAGAGGAGGAAGATCTGGAGGGAGGGAATAGCAGACATTTGTCTTCTGAGAGTAAAGGTGAGAAATATTTTGTTCACCACTGTGAACTAGATAGTACGGCCCTCAACTTCAATTAAATAATTATTATTTTAATGTTAGGTGAACATTTTTTGTGATTGTATGGATGGCACAGATTCAATGAGTCCATTATTTAGAACATTACCCTAAACAGTCATATCCATTGTCAACTACTGGAGTGTGGAATGTGGTGGTGTTTGGGGAAGGCGTGTAGTAAGACTCCAAACCCTAACACTACACCCTTCTGCACTCCCCTTACCATCTTCTCATGCTTCAGCAGGTAACAGAGTCAGAGAACATCGATCAGATGATCCCAGTCCCAATATAAAAGCTCTTGCATCGTGCCTACATGTTCTTAGCTAAGGACAGAGGATGGGTAGTGCCACACTTTTGACCAAAGGGGAGTGGTATTTAGTGAGCCCTGTGAGGACCTCCTCAGGTTGCCTCACTTCGGTCGGTCCACAGAATATTAAATCAAACAGCAAGTAGAAATAGAATTTGTAGACTAATGTAAACACTGTGTTCATGCTTTCCAAATTCCTTTTCCTCTCATTTTTTTTAGAAAGTCGATGCTCCAGATAGCTTGACAGAACACGCCAAATTCAGGATAGAAATGGGCAAGTTGAGATAAAGAAATAGAAAAATAGAGCAACAAAAAAACTTTTCTTGAGAAAGTTTTATTTTTTATCTTAATACCTGAAAAGGGGGTCCATGCATAGAGAATAGTCTAATCAGTGGAATGGAAAACTCATTGTCAATTGCTTAAGTATTATGTTGGTAATCATTAAAAATAACCTCCTATGAGCTTGGTAATCATGATTCTGTTCTTCACAGCTGATCATTCCTGAGTGAACTGAAAAAAGTCATTTGGGGACTGGCAAAATAAAAACTCTATATTCAATACTACACATCAATGGGTATATTTTTTACCCCTCCCTTTCCCTTTCTAGACGACATACTGTGAATGTTGTTGACCTATGACACTCCGGGAGACAAGTCAGCCAGATACCTCTAGGTGCCATGCACTTCCCCCTTGTGCTCTGCAGGCTTTTGATTGGCATAGCAACAGAAGGCCCCACAAAAGCTCCATTGCTGTGTTCTCATTCACTCTCCCTTTTGCAAATCACTTAACGTTATTGCCTGATATGCTTGGTTTGTAAATACCACAAATGAAAATATCATATCTGCAGAGTGTCGCCTAAGATATAATTCCATTGAAATCTTAATTGCTATGCTCTCTAGTTTGAGCTCCTTACATAATGGTGGCACCTGCTAGTTTCTAGCAGGGAGAGTCTCTATCTTTTTTTAACTTGCTTTTTGTAACAGTGCATGACCCCTAGCCCTATGATCCACTTGTCACAGCTAAAATTTCAGGAAACAGTGAGGGCCTTAGAGAATAAAGAGGTGCATAACTACAGGGAGTTAAATGTTTGATCCTCCTGAGACTATAGTGAGTCTATAAAATTTCCTGTGTCTGTACCCAATTAAACACATGGCTTAGTTAGATCAGAGCAAGGGAGGAAGAACAGAAGAGAACAGCATTTGATTTGCAGGGCTTATTCAGGATGTTCCACGCCACTGTGTTGACACCACTTTAGGAAGCTCTGAGCTGGTTCTAAGGGGCAAGCAAAGCCCAAATGCCATCAGGGTGATGGTTGACAAAGACTGCAATCAGTCAGCCACAAACAAAAATAAATGGCCTGTCAAGAAAATAGAGCTTCCTTAGGGAAGAAGACATTTTCTAAAAAGGAAATAAATCTCATTTTGGTTTGAATAATCCAAACTGACTGGTTGGCTTCAATGAGCTAGTGAGCTAGGTGGTCCTCATTTTCATGGTAGCAAACTGGGGAACTCTTTTGTGGTGTCTGAATAGGTTATAGAAAAAGATGGAAACTTTTGACTTGTTTACTTTCAATTTATGTTAAGCATAAAAATTCTCTTCTCAATAAAAATATATTTGGTATTGAGGTGTACACCAACCATTGCTGTTTTCTTGGTTTTAATCATGACTCGACTTATTCAAATCATCCAGTATTAACTAAGTATCTACTTTTTAAAAATATTTTTTATTGATATCAGAGAGAAAGAGAGAGGGAAAGAGAGATAGAAACATCATGAGAGAGAGAAAGAAACATCAATGATGAGAGAGAATCATTGATCGGCTGCCTACTGCATGCCCCACACTGGGGATCAAGCCCTCCACTTGGGCATGTGCCCTCACTGGGAATCAAACTTTGACCTTCTAGTTCATTGGTTGATGCTCAATCACTGAGCCATACCAGCCGGGCACTAAATATCTACTTTTTGACTCTGATAATGCTTGATTAGATATATTCAGATACAGGCAAAGGTGAGCTGGTAAACTATATCTCAAAAAGAAAAAAAAAAAGGAAAATTAGAAAGAGAGGGAGAGAGAAAAGAAAGCTCATCAGTCCTATTTGTTGATTGCTGTGATATAGTCTACCACAGTCAATTCCAAGTCCCTGAATTAGGAGTCAGGAAGAGATGCATAAAATCAACCATCTTGATTTAATGGGCATCCCCTCCAGGAACAGAAGGAATAATTACAACAGCAAAAACAAACAAACAAACAAACAAAACACAAACTAACATTTACACATTGTTTTAGAACTCACAAAGTACTTTCCTCACATGTGCTCATCCAATTCTTATAGCTTTCTGAGATAGGTGGTATACTTGAAACTGAAGTTCAAAGAGTATAAGTATGTAGATATATTTACTAGAAATAGTGGATAATGGATTTGGGATATATCCCTTATATTTTTAAACCAAATCCCATGTCATCCTAAAGTTATTTCAAATTCTATGCCCTTAAAATTATAATTAATAGAACACTTAAACTTTTCTATTACAAATAATAATAATTACTGCTTAATGATTGATAATATTTTACAGTTTTTGAGGATACATATATCTCCATGTATCCTCTTCACCGAATTTCACAAAAACATGTTGAGGTAGACAAGACATCATTATATCAGTCTAAAAGACCCAGATTCTGAGGTCCAAATAGGTCAAGAGATTTGCAGAAGATTTCAAAGTAGGGAGCACCTTTTCACAATGACCTCTTGGCCTACATGACAGGGAGGCATAAAGGGTTAAACCAGAACTGATACTTATTAAGTGTTGGGGGCCAGTGAAAGGGCAGTATCTGGGATGAAACTGACCAAAAGCAGAGGTCCCAGGCCTCCTGAGACAGAGCTACTATCTTGATTCCACCTACACCTGCACATTAGAATCACCTGGGAAGACTGAAAAATCTTAGCCTCTGGGCCAGACCCAATGAGACAGGCTGAGCCTCTCTTAAAGGATGGGGATACTCTTCAGTTATTGTTTTTAAGCCTCTCGTAAGTAAGTGTAAAGTTTCTCTTCAGGCACTCCCCAAAGATCTCACTGTGTCTGTGTCTGTGGATGCCAGCTCACAGTGGGAAGCTGGGAGCAAAGAAATCCACTCTGTGCCTGCTTGAAGAACCAGCCCCAGGAAGTCAGACCCCGGCAGCAGCTTGGAAAGCCTTGCTTTCTATAGGGTGTGCTCCTTTTTCTGCATCAAGTCCCTCCCTTTCTCCTTTCCCTCCACCTTGTTTTCAGTACACTTCTTCTTTTGAATCTGTTTTGCTGCTGCTACTGATATCTATATTGGGGGTCGGGGTGGGCAAGAAAACCCTTTCAACAGGTGACATCAAGACCAATTACAGGTGAATATCTGGTGGTAAGACCAGGGTTTAGTACTTACATTTTTTAAATATATATTTTTATTGATTTCAGAGAGGAAGGGAGAGGGAGAGAGAGATAGAGAGATAGAAATATAAATGACGAGAGAGGATTATTGATCAGCTGCCTCCTGCATGCCTCACACTGGGGCCTGAGCCTGCAACCCGGGCATGTGCCCTAACCCAGAATCAAAAAGTGACCTCCTGGTTCATAGGTTGATGCTCAACCATTGAGCCACGCTGGCCGGGCCAGGGTTTAGTATTTTCTAAAGCTTCCCCAGTTGACTTACAGTGATAAACGAACGTGTAGAGAGAATAATCAATGTGTTCTTTCACTTGTGTGTTACATTCACAGGCTCCTCCATGCATCCATCCATACAGCTACTACTGGAGCACACCTACTAACTAGTGCCTGTTAGTGCCAGACCCTGTTTTAGATGCCGAGGCTACAATATGGACAGATATAGGATTCACTCCCTCACTCTCCCATGAGGCTTGTACTCTAGAAAAGAGTTTACCCACCAGAAAGAGAATTGCGCATGTGGGGGTTGGGAGGAAAGTACGCATAGTTCACCTCCAGCAGTGAGGTGATGGCTCTGCTTGTTGGTCTAAGGCTGGAGCCCTGAGCACTTTTAGAGGAAGTCGCTTTTAAATAGGATCAGGGATCCTCTTCCTTGTAATGATATTTCATCCTGTACATCAAATTAAGTGAGGGCCTTTAGTGGTTTGGGTTTAATCATAGAGGTACCTTAATTTATGCACTAGCGAGGCTCCTAAATTGCTCTGTGTAAATCATTTTTAAGGTAATGGTGAATACCGCTTCCCTATAACCTCAGATTATCATTTATCTTCATTATAAATGAACTTTAATTGGAAACGGCCCCTAACAAATTTAGCTACAAATGTCTCACTGGGCCTCTATTAAACACCAATCAATAAAAAAACAACCAAAAGACAAAAAGAAAATGACCAAAAAAACCCAAAAACAACTTTCTTGTAAATGCATAAGAGAAGCTTATTTTTCAACATTAATTTCTACCTAGAAACAAATACTTTTTAAAATTCCCAATCCCCTAATTCAACCACATAGAGAGATGTGCTTGTAAATATGATACATCTATATTTATTCCTGTTGGTCAGGAAGCGAGAAACAATCTCTCTTCAGGACTGATTTGCTCAAATAGTTGATGATATCTTTTAAAGTGCCATTAGTTAAATAGATGGCCATGTGGAAGGAATCAGCCGCATTCCCTTGACACTGGCCCTGCTTTCTCACTGACTCACTTGGCATAGAGCCTACAGTGCCCCCTCCCTCCACAACTAATGTGGTCCCCTTACCTCTGAGCAACACAGCCCCTCCGTATTCACTCAGCAACAGCACCATTCACTCTGCCTTTAAAATCTATCTCTCTGACTAGACTCCAGAGGATGATGAGTGAGCCTTGTCATTTCAATCTCAAGGTCAAGGTCAGTATTTCGTTTGAATTGTGGGCCCCAAAAGGTCAAGATATAAATTGATGTTTTAACATTTATTTCAAACTATGCTGCTTCTACAATACACCATTTTCCATGGCCACAACACGCTCAGATGTTCTTTCTTAACCAACAGAGTCTGCTTTTATTGAGAAAAATAAAGAAAAGAAAGAGAGAGGAAGGTGGGGAGGTAAGAAGTCCCCAGTTTGGTTGCTATTCCAGAGGCTTCCTATGCTGGAATGACTTGGAATTGCTGAAGGGTGCCCTCTTGGCGTTTCTTAAAGTGGAGGCGGTCCACTGAAGCAAATATGGGTTCTCTGATCACCCATCATCAAGTCTGTAGATTAGTCATTCCTTTTGCTTCCGTCTTTCCTCCTTACATTTCCCTTTTGGCCAATTGATGCCATTAGAAAGTGGGGACGAAAATTGGATGGAACGCACTGAATACATATTTCATCTCAACCAAGGAAGCAATTTAGATAGGAAAGAAGAAATGCCTAGCAATCTTCAATCCTGTAGTACTTGAGTGTTTATAAAAACTGCTCAATTAGGCATGATTCGGATGATCATCTTTGCTTTAGCCATAAGAACATTGAGAAGAGGAAGTTATTTGTCCATTATCACACAGGCAGCTAGTAAGCAAATCTAACTCTCCTAATGCCATATCCTTTATACTCTGGCCACATTTTGTAGATGCCACTGAGGCATACTCTCCTCACTCCCCCACCCCCTTCAACAATGGATAATGGAGAAATAGCTATGATTTAACAGATGGGATACCCCTATCAGAGACTCCTTCAGAATGAAGCCCTCATGGCTTCAGGATCAGCAATGACTCCACTGCTCCAGGTAATGGCTGTGAATGAGCCCTTCTCATTGTCATATCTATCACTGAGAGGAATCGAAGCTGAAACTCTTTCTCTTTCAATTATAGCATTGCATTGGTTTAGTTTCAAATGCAAAGAGAGTAAGTACACAAGTAGAGCTAAAACAAGCAAGAAGGAGGGGTGGGGTAAGGGGTAGTATGTGATTATTAGGGCAGCACCAAATAAGCTTCATTCAGAACACATGGAAGAAATTCGGGTGTTAAAAAAGGTGAGAATGAGAAATGAATGTAGTGCTTGTTATAAACCAGCCAGAAAGCATCCTGTTACTGTCCATCCATTACACAATTGCCTATAAAAATTAAATAGACACCCCATAAGTTTGGTTGAAGATAGTAAGAACTCCTTCCTAGCAATACTCTTGACTACCCTGTACCATGGAGTCTCTGGATTCTTCCTCCAGTTGTTGCACCCCTATCTTAAGGAGATTGGAAGAAAGAGATTCTCAACATAAAAAGAGAATGGCCATGTTGGCTGAATAATTTAATGTTTAGTATAATTCAATTCCAAAGCTAATACCTCATGCACTGCATGTATTTGCAGAAAGGGAAACTCAAAAATTAGGTAGATTCTAAAGATCCCTCTTCTTCATCATTGTTGATCAGTATTTATGAGAGAGAAGGAGAGAGAAAAGTAGGAGGGGGGAGAGAGGGGAAGAGAGAGAGGGAGAGGAAGACCTTGTGACTTGCATCTATGCATTGTTAAGTTAGAACAAACGTGAAGGATACAGTCTAGGTGCCATTAGGGAAAGCTGGCTGACTGGTACGTAGTCTTTTAAGGTGACATACAGCTTGGTACATTCACTATGATTCAAGGTCTTTGGTGAGGATCAAATGCTATAAAATAGCATATAACAGCACTTTGAAGAATGTAAAGAGTTACATAAGCATAAGGCTTTATTATAGGCAATATATGTCTCAAGAGATGAGGGAAGCTTTAAAACAGAAGAGATCACAGACTGAAAGACAGACTTTTATGAGTCCTCTCCGCTTTCCTCTTTCACACCCCCCTCTGGAACCATGCCCTTTGCCAACCCAGGAAGAAAAGCACCCGCCTGGTTCCCTTCCTCCTGCAGCTTCTCCTGTACTACTTTTAACATCCCATTTTAGGCCCCGCCGGCGTGGCTCAGTGTTTGAGCATCAACCTATGAACCAGGAGCTCACCATTCGATTCTCAGCCAGTGCACATGCTCAGGTTGTGGGCTCAATCCCCATTGTGGGACATGCAGTTGGCAGCCAATCAATGATTCCCTCTCATAATTGATGTTTCTATCTCTTCCTCTCCATCCCTCTCTGAAATCAATAAAGATATATTATGCAGCAGTAAAATAAGAAGGATCTCTTACCCTTTGAGACAGTATGGAGAGACCTAGAGAGTATTATGCTAAGCAAAATAAGCCAGTATGAGAAAGACAAGTATTACATGATTTCACTTATATGTAGAATCTAATGAACAAAATTAACTGTTGAAAAAAGAAAAAGATCCAGAAACATAGAAACATGGAACATTCTGTGGAATCTCATAGGGAAACAGGTGAGTGCGTGGTGGGGAGATATCAAGGAAAGAACTTGTATGCATATATGCATAACCCATGGACACAGACAATAGGGTGGTGAAAGCTGGGGTGGGGGATGGTGGTGGGCTAGAAGGGGTGAATGGGGGAAAGGGGACATAATACTTTCAACAATGAAGAGTTATTTTTTAATGCCTTAATATCCCACTTTAGGAACTGTTACAGAAATGATCGCTACAGGAATTATTTACAGAAAAAATGAGGACAGTGATTTACTAAATATACTAATTAATGAACAATGAACTACTGTATATTTAAAACATAATAATGGTACCTAGTGATTTTGTAGCTATATAACCTGATCAAAGCTATTCTTTTCTGTGGTGACAATTTCTAACTTGAGTTCTGGTCCTACATCTTACATCCTATTGGGATTTTATGCAAGTCATTTTTCCTATTGAACTTCAGCTGTCTTTTCTGAAAACAAAGAGACTGCACTGGACAAGCACCTAGAAACCCTCCCAGGCCCAGATGCTGTGGACTATGATCATATGCCACTTTGGAAAGAGCCAGCGAAGAGAATTCATTTTGAGAGGCAAACTTTATAAAGTCCTAGTCACTTCAGACTTTTACTTTCATGATCAAATGGTATACTGGAGGGTCGTATCAGGACATCAGCATGTGACTATAACGTGGATGGGAGAAAATGTTTGACCCATCAGCCCCATAATAGTCCACATATGCGGAGGGGGGGGCTATTTTCACTTGGTGAAATGCCTGGATAAATGGCATTGGGTGGGAGAGAAGAGCGTAGCAGCATGGATGTCCCAAGAGCAAAGGCAACCTAAACTGCTCTGCAGGAAGCTCAGGCAAGTTTTTAAATAGTTGAGGAAGAAATATGGAGAATGCAGGTTGGTATAAGTATAGGACTGTGTTGAAGAAATGTTTAATGGACGCATGCTAGGGATGAAATGATTGAAGATAATTTAAAAATTGGGACTACTTAATGTTAAATTAGAAGACTTCTGCATTCTACAGTGTAATCTCATTTCCCTTTGTCTAAATCTTCAGTAAAGATTGCTCTACTCGTGCTTTAAATAAGTCTGATTCTTAATGCTTTTGATTGCTCATTTTTAGATAACAGAAAAGGGTTAACATTCAAAGGTGGATCTAGATGTGCAGAACAAAGCCAACCTTGAGAATGTAAACTACCAGGGGATTTGAAGACCTCTTTGAGACTTCCAAGTAACATAGAAAAGGAAGACCAGTTCATGCTATCAGGCCAAGAAAACCTCAGTGATCATTTATTTTATCTGTTTCATTAGTGGCAGGTAAGGAACAACTAAGCTGAAATTTATGAGAACTTGGTGAGACTTCTGGATCATAAACTATGACATGGGACAGCAATCTACAACCCATGGGCCAAATGTGCCCCCCCGCCCCATCTGATTTTGCAAATAAAGTTTCATTGAAACACAGCTCATTCATTTAGATATTATCCATGACTGCTTTCATACTGATACAGCAGAGTTGAGTAATAGTTCTGCCAGAGATCATGTGGTCCACAAACCTTATAATCTAGCCCTTCATTAGAAAATATTTGCTGACCCTGAGGAAGGAAACCACTTTGATGGGAAAATGCCTTTTGATGGCCTGACTCAGAAGCTAAAGATGAGAGCCTCCTTCCTCCAAGAGGCAACAAGACACTGTTTAATAAGATTCGCCTCAAGAACTGACATAGACTTTCTTTATCTGCCCCCCATGGGCCATTATCTTGACAGAATGCATTCTAAATAGACAACACATATGGCAATGGAAGCAAACTTTTGAATTGGAAACTCTAACTGCTGGGCTTCCTTCCATCGTAACCACTTCACACTCATTTGTTCATCAAACATGAGCAAAGCACCTTCTCTCTGCCTGGCACCAAGCAAGGCAGCCAGAGCCCAGAGAGCCATAAGCGACTGCCGAGGCAGGATCCACATTGTTGGAATGCAGGACAGCAGTTACAGCACAAAGCATACCTGCTCTTAGCATTTCCTTAGTAGTTGGCATTGCCCCAGTGGTGGGAAGCAGTATATGACTGCTTTCATTGGACTGAAATACCCCAGAATTAGTGGCCAATGCCTTGGAACATGGCACTTCTGTATGAAGCAGAGGGAAAGTCCCAGGATAACAGCTACGCATGATGTAGCGATTCCAGAGGGCAACTGGTATACATTAGAGACAAAGGCCTCTAGAGCTGTCAGAAGATAGTAAGTGAAGACCTGATGGAGCCAGGGGAAGGGATGCCAGTACCTTTATCTTAAATAGAAGAGAATTAAGATACTGACTAAAGTAGAAGGAACAAAAAATAGAACTATAACTATCTATAATAATAAAAGCATAATATGCAAATCGACCGAATGACTGAACAGCAGAATGGCCATCTGGACGACCTTCCAGACAACCATGCTATGACAGGCACTGGTGCCAGGCCAGCCAAGATGGGTGCGATGTGATTGGTCGGGGGTGCCACCATCACGCCATGATCGCCCTGCAGAGGGAGGCCCTACTGTGGGTGATTGATGGGGAGGCTCCATGACAGATCGCCCCAAAGGGGGAGGCCCAGGCCACCCTCTGTGCAGTGATCAATCACGGAGCCCCAGCCGGGTGGGCGGGGCTTCCCTCTGCTGGGCAATCCATCGCGGAGCTCCACGATCAATCGCCCTGAAGAGGGAGGCCCAGGGCACCTGGCAGGAGGCCACAGAGGGCGGCCTAGGTCACTGGCCAGTGACGCTGTGGTGAGTGTGCAGGGCCGGCCAGCGATCGTCCCACAGAGGGAGGCCCAGGCCAGCCAAGCAATCACACCCCATACCTGTCAACTGCAGAGGGAGGTGACTGGTGGTGGAGGAGGGGAGGCAGCGCTGCACAGATGGCAAGCAGTGGCAGTGGCAGGGTAGGGCCAGCTGCCAGCAGCCAGGGGAAGGAAAGCCCCAATAGGCCCTGATCACCAGGAAGGAATAGGGACCCTACCCAAGGGGTCCCGGATTGCAAGAGGACGCAGGCTGGGCTGAAGCCACCACCCCCCCACCCCATGTATGAATTTTGTGCACCAGGCCTCTAGTTTTGCATAAAAAACAATAAATAGAAGAAATAAAACATATGTAACAATCAATAGGAGAAAAAGGGGAAAGGAGAGATTGCTACATGTACCTTATATTTAATGGCATGGGATCACTATGTATTCCCTATTTTTTTTTTTTTTTTTTTAATTAAGATAACCACCAGAAAAAAAAGAAAAAAACAAAAAACAACATGGTGAAAAATGGTAGTCTGAGCTCTGGCCAGGTGGTATAGTTGGTTGGAGCATCATCCCATGCACCAAAAAGGTTGCAGATTTGATTCCTGGTCAGGACACATGCATAGGCTGCAGATTCCATCCCTGGTCAGGGTGCATATGGGAGGCAACCAATTGATGTTTCACTTATACATTGATGTGTTTCTTTATCTCTCTCTCTCTCTCTCTCTCTCTCTCTCTCTCTCTCTCTCTCTCTCTCTCTTCCTCTCTTTCTAAATTAATAAGCATATCCTTAGGTGAGGATTAAAAAAAATACACACATAAAAAATGCCCTGGCCAGTGTTGCTCAGCTGTTTGGGTGTTGTCCAGTGCACCAAAAGGTTGCCAGTTTGATTCCAGGTCAGAGCACATGCCTGGGGTGTGAGCTTGATTCCCAGTAGGGGGTGTACAAGAGGCAGTCAATCCATGTTTCTCTTTCACATCAGTGTTTCTGTCTCTGTGTCCTTCTCCCTTCCTCTCTCTTTAAAAAAAAAATCAATATTAGAAAAGAAAAGATAGTCTGAAAGACTGGAATCGGGGGTGGGAAAATGGCTAGGAGACAAGCTATTTCCCCTGAACACTCTGGACAATTTGAGTTACTATTATGTACATGGAAATAAAAGAATGCAAATTAAAAATTAATGATACCAGATACATTCAGTAGGGATAGAGACTATAGTCTTAAGCATAAAGACTTTAAAAAGGATGCTAAATTAGCTCATCAGTAAAACACTAATAGCCCAAAGCAAACAATTAAAATACTTTAAAATGAAAGCAATAATATATATTTTTATATATTTATTTTTAGCACCTGACAGATACTGGAACCTAATATCAGCCAAATCAATATTCGTTAAAAGCATACAAGCAAAAAACAACAACAAACAAACAAACAAACAAAAAACCCACCAAACAAAACATACAAGACTGTACTGCTTCCATGTGGATATGAAAATGAACAATCGATGGGAACCAATCACTTAAAACAAACAAACAAAAAAATAGAAAGTCAGAGCAAGAGGAACATGGAAATCATTTGTTGAATTCCCTCACTGGACAGGAAGAAACAGGCCTGGCAAGGTCCCAAGTCCTTCACCTCGTCACTGGCCAAACCAGCACTGCAACCGGGTGTTTTGTGTAGTAGTTGGTTCTCTTCCCACAACACCAGAAGTTTCCAGCTGTGTTCTGTGAGACCCTAGAACTCTGATTTAGAGATTCAAGAAGAGCGTGTAAAGGAGGGAAAGGCAGCATAAAAGTGGATGGGGATCTGAGCCTCCAACTTCCACATGAATAACTCTTTATCTACCTAATAAAAGAGTAACATGCTAATTGACCGTACCTTCGCAACGCCTACCAGACAATCAGGAGTGAGTATGCAAATTAAACCAACAATGATGGCAGGTTAATTTGCATGCGCAGGCACCAAGTGGCTGGGGGTGGGCCTCTGGGCAGCATGGGAAGGCGGAAAGGCGGCTCTGGCCCAGAGCGAAGGTGGTGCCGGCAGCCAGGGAAAGAAAGGCCCATTCTTGCACAAATCTTCGTGCATCGGGTTTCTAGTTACATCTGTATGCTGTGAGTTCTACCCAACATTTCCTTTGCGAGAAAAAAAAAAAAAAAAAAAAAAAGCAAAAAACTTTTCAAATTATAAAATTGTACAAAGCTTTGTCCTTGGTCAAAAATATAAATACTAATCAAAATTTCTTAGTATTAACCAAAAGGTTTCTGCAATGCATTAAATTTAGTAAGTGTTCTAGGTTCTTAAAACAAGAATAAGCACAGGTCCTTTCCTCTTGAGAAGTGTAGAGATGAGTCTGTTCAGGGTGTATTTCTTCTGCTTGGGACAGGGAGATTCCCCTCGTGAAAGGCAGTAATTTCATGCTCGGCTTGGCAACGTGATTTATCGAAAGGATGATGTTGGTAACATTCCACTTAAGCCTTAGTCCCAAGGAAGCCATTGATTCTGCACTTAAAAATCTATATGTGGAGAGCCTCAATTTTACAGAGATTTTGCCACTCTTCAATTTCTATGTGAATTTTGGGTAAGAGCAAAGATTCTTGAAACAGTTGCACACATTTATTTTTTCTAAGACTGCATGATCAAAACAGTGTGAGGGGTGTTGTTTATAACACAGCCTTAAAAGACCATCCTGAACCAAGTGTGATAATTTCAAAATCTTTGGGAATTGTTGTATTTAAAAAATATCACGAAAGCTAGTTAATGAGCGTGGTTGAGGGATAACCTTGAGCTCTGTCTCATTGTCTGAGAGGTGTCCTGGGAGGTCCATGTCAGATAAAAATCAGGAAACCCCATGGCTTTCTAAGAGATAATGGTGAGAAAGGTGAGGAGTATTTCATTGCTCACTTACACAAATCCCTACTGGTACAAAATATTACAACAGTCCTTCCTTTTATCTGTCCCAGGACCCCAGGTGAATGCCTAAAACCATAGGTAGTACCAAACCCTATATTTTCCCCATACATAGGATCAATGATAAAATTCAATTTATGGAATTAGGTACAGTACGATGAACAATAACTGGTAGAATAGAACAATTATCACAATATCCTGCAATAAAAGTTATGTGAATGTAGTCTCTCTCTCTGATAACTGTTCTGATAACCAAGAGGGCTACTAGCAGGCAGAGAACATACACAGGCCAGACACCTTGGACAAGGGGTGATCCATGTCCCAGGCTGGACAGAGCGGGATGGTGCGATATTTCATCATGCTACTCGGAACTTATAAATTGTATATTTCTGGAATTTTTCATTTAATATTTTTAGACTGTGATTCGCCATGGTTAATTGAAACTCCAAAACACAAAACCAAAGATAACAGGGACTACTGTATTTCTCAATGTTTGTCAGTCATTGTGCAAAGGACAGTTCAGATGATCACATTTTATTCTAACAGGGGTTACTGGAGGTAGGTGACACTCTTTTTACAGATGAGATAGCATAGCTTTATGAGTCTCAGTATCTCACTCAGGTTCACGCAACTTGTACAGGAATAAAGCCAATATTTGAACTGTTATTAACATAGTCTGTCCAAGTGTAACAACTCTTTAAGAAAGAGCTTCCAACTACCCCGTGTGGAAATCAGAGCTTATGAGGTTAGACTACAAATAACATCTTAGATGAAGATGTATTTCCTCTTTCTCTTTCCTTTCCCCTCTCTCTCATCACACACACACACACACACACACACACACACACACACACACACACACACACACACATACACTGTGTAGAGTCCAGATCCTTATTGTCTATGGTATCTTCAAAATATTGGTCAGGATGCATGATACCTATAATTAGGCAGACTCCCCTATATAATAAACACACATTCACTTTCTATTATTTTCATTTATAACTTGTTATGTGTGCACGTGTATGTGTGTGTGCGGATGTGTGCTGGGAATACTGCTCAGCACGAGCGCACAAGACAGCTGCGTTTCACAGTTGAGTCCTCAGGCAGCAATATTTTAGCAGAATGAACATCGAGTCTTCCCAATGACTTGCGAGCTGTGAAAGACATTGCAGCGAGCTCCAACTGTAAAAAATATATTGGCTTCAGAAGAGGAAAGGCATTTGGAAGGCTGTGCTTTAAAACAATGTTGGGGGAGAGAAAAATAGAAGGCTGCAGTTCTCCTAGTGCAATCACCACATTGGGGGCCAGGGTGCAGAGCTGGAGGTGTGGGGAGAAGCTCAAGTTCTCCTTTTCTGTTTATCAGATTTACAGCAGGTGCTGCAGGAAAATGCAGTTACAAGAGGGCCTTGGCCATGTACTGGGACAAGGATGTAATCCTGCATTTTTTTTCCGGCCTAACTTTCTTCCCTCGCCAGTTCCCCAGGTCCCAGCATTCTGCAAAGTGAAGAGAGACATTTCCCATCCCACCCACGATGTTTTTCCAACGCCACAGCTGGTGTCTTTCTCTTTGATTTGGATTGAACAGAGATAGCTCCCCCTGGCATTTGAGTGTCCCTGAAAGTCTGGAATATTTTCTGTAAGATCCTCCATACCTTCCCCTGCATAAAGTAGATGAGGAATAAAGGACTGACTAAAATATCCACCACAGCCAGTTACTGAGAGGCAATTCTGCACTAAGCCTGTGTGAGTTAACAAATACTCAAAACAGCCCCACAGAGGGAAACAAGCTATTTCTGTTTTACACGTGGTGAAGCTGATTATTAAACAGAGGAACTGATGTGTTCAAACACACAGTTAGATGGTCCCTAGGCTGAGATTCAAACCCAGGCAGTCTGAGTGCATACCCTCACCCCCGGGGGAGACTGAGTCCAGCAGCTACACTGCCCTTTCCATGAATTTGGGTCCACAGCCCCTGGGCTCCTCCCATGAGTGACTACTCAGAGAATTAAAAAGGAAGAGAAGTTGATGTGCAAGCGATGAAAAAAATGGGAGAACCTCTTCTGCAGACACCTACCAACACTGTCACCCTCCCCTTAATTAGTAGTAAGTGCCTGGGGAGAAGGTTAGCTTTCCAAAGAGCCGGTTCACAGGAAAGCTAGGGAAACTCATTACTCCTCGCCACAGGGGTTTGGCTCTCCCTCTGCAACCCTCCAGAAAAGCACAGCGGGGTGTCTGCAGGAGAGATAAGAAAACATAAACAACAACCATGCTGGTCCCTGCCAACCTCTTCCAGAGAGGTCTTTGAAAACCCAGTTAAGCTACATCTCCAGACCACACAGTCCAAAGAAGAAGTGAGAGGACTCCATTTCTCCACCTGCTCCTGGGACAGCAAGAGGGGAAGCAGGAACTTCACATAAAGCTGGGATCTGGGTCACAGAGCCCCACCATCCGGAACGCCTCAGAGTTCTACAGATTGCACAGTACATAAAGCTTTGTCAAGCTCACGTTCTCATCCCACTTTGGAACTTGTGAGTCAGTGGAGTGTGTGTGAGGCTGTTTCACAGGGTGAGACACTGAGGAGAGGTTGAGAAACTTTGCAAGAGTCTCCCAGCCCACAAGTGACTTGAACTCATGCTCTGACTCAAAGTATGGCGCTCCTTCCATCATATTCACCTCCTCAATATCGGTGGGAAGGGCTGGTGCACTGGTCCTTCTAGGATTCTGATAATGAATTATCACTCCCCCAACACACACACACACAGACACCTCACAATCCTCCTCCTACTTCTGGTAGAGTACATGGATTTTTTTCTAATTTCTAAAATCTGATCTCCAATGAGAATGGTTAAGAAAGCTGATTTTTGTCCTGGCTGGTTTTGCTCAGTGGTTAGAGTGTCAGCCTGCAGACCAAAGGGTCTTGGGTTCAGGTTTGATTTCCAGTTGAGGGCATGTACCTCAGTTGCAGGCTCAATCCCTAATCCCAGTCAGGGAGTGTTGCAAAAGGCAGCCAATTGATGTGTCTTTTTCACATCAATATTTATCTGTCTCTCCCTCCTCCCTCCCTTTCACTCTCTCTAAAACTCAATAGAAAAATATTCTATGTTGAGGATTAACAACAACAATGACAATAAAAAGCAATCTAATTTTTATTAGCAAAGTAAGACTGCCCTCAGAGAGCTTTCAAAGGCATCTTTGTAATGGCTTGGGCAAGGGAGGGGATCTTATTCCCCCAACCCAAGCACCGCCTAATCACACAGGCAGAGTGGGCAGAAATGGGCCCATACTGACCTGGCATGTTGTTAACAGCAGAGAAAAGCTGGTTTCCCCTAAGCCACTAGATGGAGACTGAGAAAATGTGGGTTTCCTTCAGATTTTGCTGCTAACCAGATTTAAAGCAAATGACATCAAGTTGTACCTGAGTCTTCTTAAGGATGAAACTCAAGGAAGGGGCATTTGTAATCTTTTCCAGTTAGGGTGGTTGATAAAATCTTGATAGACTTGGAAAAGGGGGACAAAAAGCCTTGAAAAATAAACTGTAACTCATCTACAATTAATACAGTCTCTCAGATATAAGAATTCATTATGCTACTCTATACCTATATCTTACTTGTTATCCTCACAATAATCCCTTAGGTTAAATGTACCTCCTCCAATGTATCCCCTCCTCACCAGTGTAGAGTAGCAAATTTATCAGAGAGATAAATAACACGCTTAAATGAGATATGGAATTGACACGTAAATTCAGAAATTCAGATATCTCTGGCTCCACTCTTTCTAGTGGG
Source organism: Ia io (assembly GCA_025583905.1). NCBI lineage: Eukaryota > Metazoa > Chordata > Mammalia > Chiroptera > Vespertilionidae > Ia > Ia io. Next base: position 61,863,018 of record JAJQQW010000011.1, on the reverse strand, counting down.
AATACATATGGAAATTCCCCCTCGGAGAATTATGTATAATCAAAGCACCTCACATATGAAGGGTAATACTGAGACATTACTAGCCACAAATGAATGAACAAAGAATTGGTGTGGTGCTGAAGCGAAAGGAGCCAGAAATGGTTAAGATTTCATGGGCTACTGAGGGGGAAGGTAAACAGATCTCAACATTAGGGTCATGCCAAAGGAGATAGGTCTGATGGGGATTCCAGGGAGAACAGAGTGGAACAGCATGAGCAAGGCAAAGAAGGCAGCTAAGGAGAGAGGACAACCAATGGGAATCAGACAACACTTCAAAGCCACTTACCAGGTGCCCTGAAGTTTGGTAACCAGAGTAGTGCCCACTAGAACAGGCAGGATACCAGGTATCTGGTTGCCACGCCTCAGCACCCACCTCCGTCCTAGAAACTCCACCTTTAGACCTTTTTTACTGGGATCCAGTTCCTAGGACAGTGGGAACATGCACAGGCTGCAGCAGATGGAAGTGGACCTAATAGGTTTATGTGAGCACAGTCTTTGAAGTCTTGATTTGAAGCGTGGCTCTTACAAATTAGCTGTGGAGTTGTAGACATGTTACCTGAGCTTTCTGTGCCTCCGTTTTCTCATATGTACCTATGTCACAAAGATGCTAGGATTCTGCAATGATATATGTAAAACATGTAGTATATCTTAAGTACTCAATAAATAACATTACTGATAGTATGAATTCCAAACACTTATTGCAAATATTCATATTGCTATGGTCTGAATATTTGTGTCCCCCTAAATTCATATGTTGAAATCCTAACCCTCAAAGATAATAGTATTAGGAGATGGATCTTTGGGAGGGGTATAAGACACCAGTGTGGAACCCTCATGAAGGCCTTATAAAGAGGCTCCAGAAAGATCCCTCACCCCACCATGTGTGGACACAGCAGGAAGGCACCAGCTATGAACCAGACCCTCCCCAGAAGGTTACTATGAAGGGTGCTTGATCTTACTTCCAGCCTCCAGAACTGTGAGCAGTTAATTCCTGTTTTTTATAGCCCACCCAGTCTGTGGTATTTCATTACAGTATCCCAAATGGACTAAGGCACATTTCTAGACCTATGATACTCAAAATGTATAAGGTAAAACACCTAAGTTATATTGCTAGAATATATTTGGTCTCCCCCCTAATCATAGCAATTGAATATGGTCGGAATAATTTTTAGGCCATAATTGTTTTTCTTTAAATATTACATCAACTCTCAGGCTACTTTATTTAAAAAGTGATAATCAACAGATATATAAGAGAGAAACACTGGAATAGCAGTTCATCATGGAAGCATGTTCTTCAGTGAACATGAATATTCATGGCTATCTATCTCTCTCTATCCTATCTAATAAAGAGGAAATATGTGAATTGACCATCACACCGTCACAAAGATGGTGGTGCCCATAGCCACAAGATAGCAGCGCTCATTCCCCTCAGCCCTGCCAGAGTCCCCCAGTCCTTTCAGCCCCACCAGGGTCAGGGGGGTGGCAGGCACAAGGACCCGGCCTCAGCCCCCCAGGGCCAGCCCGAGGCACAGGCAAGCCTCGGATGGCAGCAGCCCAGCCACCCAGGGCCACCCGAGCATCAGGTAAACAGGGCCGGCTGAGGCTTGCGCTGCCAGCAGTGGCAGCAGCAGAGGTGTGATAGGGGTGTCACCTTCCTCCCACCCCTGAGGGCTCCTGGACTGTGAAAGGGGTCAGGCCGGGCTGAGGGACCCGCCCCTCCAGTGCATGAATTTTCAAGCACCAGGCCTCTAGTATATATATAAAAGCCTAATATGCAAAGTGTCCCCTTGGGAGTTCAACAACCGGGGGTTCACAATGATGTGCACTGACCACCAGGGAGTGGCATGGAATTAAGGGAGGCCCCGGCTAGCAGCCAGCAACCAGGGAAGGAAGGCCCCACCCAGAAGCCACTAGGGACCTTACCCATGCACAAATTTCATGCACTGGGCCGCTAGTGATTTTATATTACCCTACAGAATGTAATCATAGTTTCACTGTAACACAGAGCCCTAGTTTATGAAGTTAAATATAAAAAAGAATTAAATATCCCTATATTGTATACAACCCAAGTGTTTCACCACCTGAAATAGTTTGAAAACCACTCATCTAAAAATCACCTAATTCATTAATTGTCTTTGCTAAAATGAAACAAAAAAACATATTGATAAACATATTGGGTTGTTTGGATTCTTTCTAAATGCATACTATGAACAGATAAATTGAGTGTGCAGCTGGCCTGTGAATAAAAAGGTTAAAATCCTAAGAAGAACCACTCTTTTTTTAACTCAAAGCTTGTCTGGGGATTTAGGCTTTCCAGGATCTTCTTCTTCCATGGCTCCCCCTAAGGGACCCAGGCTGTTGCTGTCTAAACTCTACACCATGAAGCCATGAAGCAGCAATACCGTGATTTCTACATGTCAAGCAGAATGAAGCGTAAACAATGCTAGTTGCCAGGAAGTAAGTGTTTTCTTGTTAAGTATGTCTCTTTTAAGCTCCCTGGTGGAAATGATGGACAAGGGCTTTAGATGGCTTTCTCTTACTCAACATGATTAGGGCCACTCCTAACCCTTGTGGAATTTTTGTGCAAAAATTGTAATGTGCCCCTTCTGGATTGCTATAGCCCCTAATCGCCCCCTCCACAGTGTCTGGTGCAGTGGGCAACTACAAAACTAGGAGCATATACAACTGTAAGCGAGGCCCGAAACACAGTACGTCTTAGCGCCATGACACGCTACAATCCATCACCACTCAGCCTTCCCAGCATCACTTCCACCCTTCACCACTGACACCTGCCAGTTAGTCTCGCAGCCACAACCTCTCCCATCTCCTGGGCAGGGACCTTGTAAGAAAGAACAAATGGTCTAGGGTCAGAGGGCCTGAGTTAAATGCTGGCTCCACTTCTAAGTAGCTGTGTGATTCTGAACAGATTATCCAACCTCTCTTCTCCTCCTCCATAAAATGGAGATGGTGATAAACCCTACCTAAAAAAGATAAAATGAGTAAATGCAGATAAATTATTGACCCATCTGCTAGGCTCATAATAAGTGCTCAGATATTTGCTACTAATAATCTTATTTATTTTTTTGTTGCAACTACTTCTGACTTGCTCATGGTCTCTTTCTGTCTTTCTGTTTTTTCTCTAAATTCATGGATCCTTTGAGGATGAGTCCCTTGCCCAACTAATCCTACACTAGGCCATGCTCTTGATTCTGATCACCCCTAAGTGATACTGAACCCAATTCCACAACTGGGATGGGTGATGCTCCCCACATCACCAAGCAATCTTGGACACCAGCTGGGTGTCCTAAGAATTCAACTCAATGCTGACATTATCTATCCGGACATAGAGTCAGATTCCACAGGTTAGGAGTTCAATTCTTCAAGACTGCTCACTGCACCTTCACCCCCACATTCCACTTCAGACGCCTGTTGCAAGCCCAAGTTGTCACCTGAGCTTGTGACCCACTGGCTATCAACCAGATCTCCCCCAACTCTGTCCTTTGGTTTGATTACTTTTCTAGAGTAGCTCATAGAATTCAGAGAAACATGTTACTTAACTATATTACTGGTTTATTATAAAAGAATATAAGTGAGGCCCAGCCAGAGTGGCTCAATGGTTGAGTGTCAACCCATGAATCAGGAGGTCATGGTGCGATTCCTGGTCAGGGCACATGCCCAAGTTGTGGGCTCGATCCCCAGTATGGGATGTGCAGAAGGCAGCTGATCGATGATTCTCTTTCATCATTGACCTTTCTATCTCTCTCTCCTTCTCTGTTCCTCTCTGAAATCAATAAAACTATATCTTGAAAACAAGAATATAAGTGAGGAACAGACCGATGGAAGAGATGTTCTCTCCAAGTGTACCATTCTCCCCAAATATGTCCACTAACTGAGAAGCTCCCTGAACCCATCATTTTGGTTTTTAAGGTTTCAATATATAGCCAGGATTGATTAAATCATTGGCAACTGGCTATAGATTCAACCTCCAGTCCCTCTCCCCCTGCTTCCTCCTAGGGATCCAGGGATTGGACTAAAAGTTCCAACCCTCTAATCACATGGTTGGGTTGTCCTACAAAATAGCCCCCCTATTCCTTAGTAAGATTCAAAAGTCACCTCATTAAACCTAACAAAAGAAATCTTGATCTCTCTCAGGACTAAGGATTATTTACAAATGTTTTAGAAGCTCTGTGCTTGCACTGGTGATGAAGACCATATATATATTTCTTATTATAAATCACAATATCACAACCCCATACAGTTAGCACTAAATTATGTCCTGTCTTTTATTATCTCCTACCAACAAAGTCTTCAAGAAATATTAGTCCTATGAAATTGTCCTCTAAAAAGGTTACTATCCTCAGCTAAGTCTGGGAAGACTACACATTATCTCTCTCCTCTGGGAAGTCACAAAATGCTTGAGCACAGTAAAGGCTCTGAAAAGTCCTGCATTTAAAAAAATCTTTCAGACATTTTTAACCTCTATTTTCTGACCAGTGTGAGTAGAGGAACCTAGTTTAATGTAATATCTATTAAGAGACAAAAGAACTAATGTGTCTCAGTCACTTTGGAAAAATCTGACCTGCTGCTGGATCCAGTGGAGCTGTCTTCAGGGTGAGAAGGAAGGCTGATACCCAAGCCTGACACCCTCATCTTTGCCCTGTTCCCCCAAAGCTGCCTTCCAGGAACTACAAAGCACAGTTAGGAAACAATCAACAAACATTAGCTCATCTGACTCCCAGAAGGTAGGAGAAATATTCTCATCTTTATTTTCCAGGTAAGAAAACCGAAGCTTTGAGTTTTCAGAATTGAATGGCCAGGCATAAGCCAAGCACCGTGTACAGAACCGCTTCCAAGTAAAGCGCTCCTTGCACTGGGCCTTGCAACGTTCTTTAATGTGTAATAAGTGTAGAGAATTCTACCTACTTCCTGTACTTGGGGAGAGCTAAGAGATAAGAAAAGAATCACAGCCCCATTTTCCCCTATGCTAATAAAAATTATCTCTTTACTATAATTATGGCTGCACATCTTTAAGGCCAGCACCCACTCCTGAGGTCCAGGGAGGCTGCACTCTTCCCAAGGCTTTGAATCGGATTCTGCAGGAGTCACATCTGTCCCAGCATCCAGTGCTGGTGGCCGGTATTTCCATTTGTCCTTGACCCCTCAAGGACAGGCAGAAGTGATCATGCAGTCATGGGAGGGAGAGCGGGCTTAAAGGAAATGGACAGGGCAGCGAAGACTCTATCTCACAGCCCGCGCAGCTCTGTACCAAAGCCAACCCCCAGAGGGCTTCTTCAGGACCCGAACCTGACCTTCTGGCATCAGGGGGTCCAATGGCCACTGGAATAGCAGCTCTCTAGTCACCACCCTCCCGACAGTCACTAACGGACAGTTGAAGCTTTTAAAACACATTTTGCCACCTAGCCTATGTGAGGGGAGCACGTCTAGGAAATGTGGAAATATTGGTGATGGCAGACATTTGGGGATGGCATTGCAGAGAGTATAAAGAGACACAGGGAGCAATTCATTCTAGAGGAAGGAGGGAAGGGAGAGGAGGCCAGACAGGAGGGCTGCACAGGGAGGGACAGGGCCTGACACGCTCCTGTGGGCAGAAGCAGGCCAGAGAGGAGGCGTAGGCACAGCTCTACAGAAAGTGATGGCCAGGAACACACACCAGAGAGATCAGAGAGCAGAGCAACGGAGCTGGGATGAAATGGATACAGCACAGCGAAAGGGTCTCAGCATCCGGTGTCCCGTTCTTAGTGTAGAATGATCTCCACGGCAGCCTACTGAGCCTACGGTAGAATTCTCTTTCATCCCTCCTTCCCTCGCTCCCTCCCTCTCTTTCTTATTGCATGGCCTGAGGTTCATAATTAAGCACTTCTGTTAAATCGCCACCCAGGATTCCACAGAGTAATAACGCACATGTTTGATGTAGAGGTCAGGGAAGTACTAGAGACAATGATTCAAAGCATCCATTTTCCACTTGGCCAACTGCATGCTGTAGAAACTTCACTCAGACCTGCCTGGGCCCGTCTCTCTTGACTTGGACCGTGACTTTAGGAAAATCAGAACTGCTTCTCTGGCTGTCTCGATATTCATCTGAGAGTAGAAGTACTCCATGTGGTGCAGATCCACTTCCACCCCTGTTTAAACCAATGCTTGGGCATTGAGGGGTTGCTCTGAGGGGCATTCTTTAATGCTCCTTACCTAAGAATGTGAACCCAGATGGGAGCGTCTCAAATGCAAAAGCGTGACCATTGCACTTCTTAAACAATCTTACCAAGTCTGCCTGGACCATTGGAGATATTTTAGTGTTATCACTAAGCACATTTAAAACCAACACTGTTTAAAGCCATAATATTTCTGTGTGAGATCAGTCGCTTATAAGAGAGATGTTCACAAATGAGTAAACTTTGAGTTATTTAAGGAAGCAGAATATTATGAGATAAAGTAAAAAAAAAAAAAAAACATCAACAACAACAACAACAACAACAAAAAACATACAGTATCCTAAAACGCATTGCAGTGGTTTTTAAACAAATTGAAAGCTATTATAGTACATGAGTGGCCTGATGCATGAAATTCATACACATTAAAAGGGAATTAATTAGAAGAAATATTTTAATATTGCTATTTGTCCTTTCTATATAATACAAGTGTCAGAGATGAAAGAAAACTAGTAAAATGTATATTTTACTAATGAAAATCTCCCTCCAGCCAGAGTCTGGGGCACGGGACCCAGATTCAAGTCTCCGCCCACCCACGCATGCCTTGAAATCGCACGAGACCCAGATCTGGCCAGCCCCAACCCCGTCAAGCCCCACAGGGCGGGGGGCTAAGCCTCAGGTCCCCCATCAAGCCCCGCTGGGCGGGGGATGCAGCCTCAGGTCCCCCAGGCCCAGCGCCAAGCGGGAGACGGGCCTCAGATACCCCAGCGCAGCCTCAGGTCCCCCGGTCCTGGCGCCTAGGCGGGGGCCATGGCCTCAGGTCCCCTGGCCCCAGCGCTAGGGCATGAGGGCATGATGACCATTTGCATATTAGCTCTTTATTATATAGGATAGTTTTCCCCATTAAAATTGTACATGGAATCACAGTATATAAGACGGATGACCATAGAGCTACCCTGGGTGTCACTGGGTTCCGGGGCTGGGAGGAACCTGAGGCTGTGCCCACTGGACCTCTTTTTCATCCTTCACCCCTTAGCATCAGTAGCTCCCAGAACTCAACCTGCAAACTGCTTTGCTGCTTCGCTTCGCTCCCTTTATGATAGACTGGAAAGTACAATGGGTTAAGCATGCACAGTCCTGGCCTTCACTCCTGTTGTTGCTAATTACCAGCCTGATCACAGGAGAACAATCCTTCAAATGGTCAGTCTGTTTCTTCTATTAGAAAATGTGAAGGGAAAATGTACACACACACACACACACACACACACACACACACACACACTTGCACTTCAAACATGTGTTTCAGGATCAAACTAGATTTTAGAATGCCATTTTAAAAACTCGAACATTTAGATAAATGTACAATATTATTGGCCATACAGTTAATATATAGCAACCTTCAAAAGAAAATAATAGAATGATAAGCCTGAATATTATGATGTAAAGGAAGCCAGGGGAAAGGAAAGCAATTCTGACTTTGGCCATAACCTTAGAGAGATATTTCACTTAGGAAATCCTCCCTGAATCTTTGACTGACTGTAGGGGCAATTATGATGAATTCAGAGTTCTATGGCGTAATAAAGACTCTGGGGAGAAAGTGTCATCAATTACTGATGGTCGGAATCTCTTAGACACATGAACACACAAAGAAGCTATGTGAAATGGAGAAAAAAAATTAAAACCAAAGCAAGAAACTTATGCCGGGTGAGAAGGTCATGGCTTCAGAAATACCCTTACTTGGGCCTCTTTTAGGAATATTGTACTCTTACTGGTAGGAAGCATCTACCTACAGCCCAGGATGGCAGCCCGAGCCCAGGATGGCAGCCTGCCTGCTCACACCTGAATGCGAGCTTTCCTGTAAATGTTGAACTCTCAATTGGCAGATACCTAAGTCAGTTACTGACTCACCAATTCTCTCCTCTGGTGCCCTTTCCTACTTTTTCCTCTCTTTTTTAATGTTTTAAAGAATATATTTTTATTGATTTCAGAGAGGAAGGGAGAGGGAGAGAAAGAAACATCAATGATAGAGACAATCATTGACTGGCTGCTTCCTGCACAACCCCCACTGGGGATCGAGCCCACAACCTGGGTATGTGCCCTGAAGAGGAATGGAACCTGTGACCTCCTGGTTCACAGAAAAACAATCACTGAGCCACGCTGACCAGGTTCCAACTTACCTTTTCCCTTCAAACTCTGCTCAGGCTCTCTTTCAAAAATGTGCCACAAATGCCTCAGAAGAAAAGGAAGGACAGCCAGCAGGGGCCTTACTGGCCCAGGGCATTGCCAATGAGCACGTCTCCCTTCCTGGGAGAATTCAAGATCACCAGTATGCCCTCTTCTCCCACAGGCTTGTGACCTTGAGGCCTTAGGAAAATTAAAAGTCTTCACTTTTTATCCCCTGCAATATCACTGATTGATTTGGAGGGAATGTTAATTGGAATGAAGTGGCGAGCGGTGGAGGCCAAATATGAAAACGATACAAAAACCAGCAAAAATTATAAACAGAAATACTTTTTAAAATGCTGTCCCTAAATATCAAAAGTTTAAGCTCTCTTGATCCTAGGATCCTTCAGTGATTGCTATTTTGTTTGCTTATTTGTTTTTCATCCTTTCCCACCACCAGCAGCAGAAATTAACTCACCTTTGCACCCAAGTCTCTCAGTTTTGTCAGAAACTGCAAACACTCCTTTAATGCCTTCAAACAATGCTATAGACCAGCATGCAATGATCCAGCTGTGTCTCTCTAAAGATGTGGTTTCTAAGTCACTATGACAGCACAAGGTTCCTTCTCCATTCCCCTCAACTCTCCAAAATATGTTTTTAAAGGGAACTCCAGACTCCCAATTCTCTAAATATAAAACAACAGAGTCATTTTTTAGTCCCCCCAACTTTACTCTCCACATCCCTTCAATGGCCAAGAACCAAAGATTCTTTGTAAATATTCAAATACCCATCCTTCGCCATAATTCCCACTGTCGCAGTCTTCTCCAGGCCCACATTATATCTCACCTGAATTACTGCAATGTCTTCTTAACAGCGCCCCTTCAGTAACTCCCCCCACCTCAGTCTAAGCCCTCTGCTGAGTTAACATGTCCTAAGGACAACTGGGCGTATGTTGGTGCAGAACTAAAAAGATCCTGTGGCCTTCCTCAGCTTACAGGAGTCTTAAATGATAAAACTGTAGATAATATCTGCTCACTGCCCATCTCTCTACCATAATGTAAGCTACAGGAGAGTGGCAACTTTGATTTTGAACTGTGCTGGGCACATAGTAGGTGCAATGAATATTTGTTGAATGACTATGTGAATGAAAAATGAGTGAACAGTTGGGTGGATGGATGGATGGATGGAGAACAATTGGGTGGATAAATAAGTGATGTGTTTACAGACTTAAATAGAATAATGTATATAAAAGTATCAAGCCCACGCCGAAACCGGTTTGGCTCAGTGGATAGAGCGTCGGCCTGCGGACTCAAGGGTCCCAGGTTTGATTCCGGTCAAGGGCATGTACCTTGGTTGCGGGCACATCCCCAGTAGGGGGTGTGCAGGAGGCAGCTGATCGATGTTTCTCTCATCGATGTTTCTAACTCTCTATCCCTCTCTCTTCCTCTCTGTAAAAAATCAATAAAATATATTTAAAAAAATAATAAATAAATAATAAATAAATAAAAGTATCAAGCCCAGAGTTTTCTTAAATGTTGGTCCTCTTCCCTGTTTTGTCTATTGCTCTCCATCCCTATCTTCCAACCATGAAAAGTCAAGAGCAAACCATGGAAGCACCATGTTCTCCACACGGTAGGCAAGGGGAAGACACTCGGCTTTGGGTTTTTCATTTAGGAGACATGCCCTTGGCTAATCTGTTAGGAATCAACTCTGGTGGTGAGATGGGACACAAGAGGCTACTTACAGATGCTAGGTGCACAGTTAAGGGGCTTAGAACAGAGCAGCGGTAAAAATATCCGGGTCCTGCACCAAATGTGGAAAAGAAGGGACACGTTTGAGAGAGAACTGGGAGGCTTGCTGGAGAGTGAGATACAGAGCCCCTATCACTTGGCCTCAGCCTCTCAAACTCAGCCCAAGAAGGCCAAGGCTCAGGGTCCTTTAAGTCTTTTGTCTTTTGTTGTTGTTGTTAGTAATATTGATGGTAGAAATAATTTGGTGTTTGATAGCTGAAAGCTAACAACAATCCAACCTGTTATAGCAAGTTTCTGCTGCCTTTCATCCCTAATGTCCTACGGGGTGTGAACCCTATGGAGGAGGCCGAAATGCCAAGGTGCAGGACGCCCTAATAGTGGTTCTCAACCTTTCTAATGCCGCGACCCTTTAACCTTTTGCACTCGGATGCCGAGTGTGACTCGACACGGTTAGTATCGGTAGCAGCTCGTATGTCGAATTGTATTGAATGTATCAATAATTTGAAACACAAAAAAATCCAAATAAGTTTGTATGAAAAGAAACTCCAGTTTTTTATTCTACTGCCATGCTTTGTAAAATCTGGGGTATTTAAAAAATTAAATCCCGAGTCGAGAGAAAAGCAAGCGAGTGCAAAGGGTTAATACAGTTCCTCATGTCGTGGTGACCCCCAACCATAAAATTATTTTTGTTGCTACTTCATAACTGCAATTTTGCTACTGTTATGAATTGTAATGTAAATATCTGTGTTTTCCGGTGGTCTTAGGCGACCCTGCTAGTGGTTCTCAACCTGTGGGTCGCACACAGGTTGAGAACCACTGCTGTAGAGCCTAAGACCATAGGCACAGTAACAAAATTACAGTTATGAAGTAGCAACGAAAATAATTTTATGGTTGGGGGTCACCACGACATGAGGAACTGTATTAAAGGGTCGCGGCATTAGAAAGGTTGAGAACCACTGCCCTAGAAGGAAAGTGTTTTGTAAGGCGCTTTTTTAAAAAGCCCATTTTGTGGAAGAAAGAAGCTGTCTCTTAATTGCTATCTGCACTGTGGTTTCTCGTGGGGGTTGAGGAAGGGAGCAGATTAAAGAAAAAGTTTTGAAGGCCATCGGCATGAATATCCAAATGATATGAATTTTAATACATCCTTTTAAAGGGGTTAGGCGATGATGGGAAGGATGATAGGGATGCTTTCCTTTCATTTCGCTGTTAAATTAAAAGTCCTTTAAAAGTGGCTACCTCTTTGAAAATATTGCAGGGTTTTAAACTTTGGAGAGACTTATCTTTCACAGTCACAAATCTACACAAAAGCCTCTGAATACCGGAAGCCCAGGCTTGAAGTCAGTGGTAAGGCAAGGGCTTACACATGTGGCTTAAAGGTAGCTCACTTGGAATAAGCACCCTTCCATTTAGGAGTGAAGCCACCTAGTTATCTAAATGAAACAGAGAGATGCATGAAGTATTCTCCTCACTTCAACTAGATAAGAAGGCTGAGCTCTCAAAATGTTATTCATAGTCTATAATTTAAGAATTTTGAGATTATCAACTACAGCATTTCAAAAAAAAAAAAAAGTAGTTCCAAATAACACAGTAAATCTCATTCCAGGCTCTATCTGAGCTTCTGAAAAGAAGAGGCAACAGGCATGCATTTAAATCGCGTGTCAAAGAGATGCATCCACGTTTTATTGCTACTATTCATCTTGGCTAGTAAATGGTCTCCATACCATTCTTCACTCATTAAAAATGGTTCATTTCCTTTGGCCTTTATTCATTGCCTAATATTCCTAATGAACTTAATGTAGCAAGTGATGTAATCAGACAAAAGAACTGTAAGAACGCTTTTCTGCCACTATAAGCAGAATTAAATCATATTTAATTAGGATTTCAGAGTTCACTGAAAGTCTCAGTTAACTATTCAGCACCCACACTGTTGTTTATTCCAAGCATCATTCTTTCCTCTCACTGAAGTGGGAGAACAATACTGTCTCTTAGGCTCAGTTCTCTATATTGGACACAAAGATCTACCTAGGCGGATACCTACGTAGGCCCAGTGGGTGATCAGTCACTGCGTTAAGGTGACCCTTGATCCTCCATGGCCACAGATTTCAGCATCCGTGTCCATGAGAAAGCAATTTGGTAACATCAACAGTGACAGATTTATAACCAGAGCTGATAAGGGTCCAGCGCAGTTGGGAAGATTTGAGAGGCAGTGGCTTCTGGGTACTTTTGCCAAAAATTGACAATGCATTTTGGTGAGGAAGAGAGAATTCTATTTCCAAAGAGAAACACTGAGAGTACAACATGGTGGGGAATAGGAAATCTGCATCAATAAGGCACCGAGGAATACAAGAGGAATGAACCAAGCTGGAGATCTGGCCTGGAAGGCCTGTCGCGTTTGTTCAGGCCAGACCCCAGAGGAGCAGGAGGCCTGCGTGGTTTGTTTTGTTTTGTTTTGTTTTGGTCAGCTTTGCTTTCTTAGAGAGACATACATGGTGGAGAGGCATTTTGAGAAACAAGATTTGATAGTAAATAGTGCAACTGGAAAAACAATGAGAATTTTAATTTTTTTTTTAATCCTCACCGAAGTATATTTTTCCATTTATTTTTATAGAGAGTGGGAGGGAGAGGCAAGAGAAACAGCAATGTGAGAGAGATCATTGATTGGTTGCTTCCCACATGCACCCTGACTGGGGCTGGGGATCGAGCTTGCAACTGAGGTATGTGCCCTTGACTGGAATCAAACCAGGACCCTTCAGTCTGCCGGCCAACACTCTTTCCACTGAACCAAACCCGTCAGGGCAACAAAGAGGATTTTACAGTTGTCTGGCCAGGAGGCAATAAGGTCTCGGGCCAAGGTGGTAGCAGTGAGGTACCAAAATGGGTCCTTCTCCAGAGGACCATGCAGGAGGAATTGGTGATGAGTTGGACAGCCCTTGTGGAGAGGTAAAGGAAGGAGACGCACAAAAATTGCTAGACAAGTATTGAACTGATTCTTACTCTGGCTCCCACTATGTCTGTCCTTCCTTCCCGCACCACCACCACCTTTCCTACACAGTCATCTCAGAGCCACTCAGATGAGTATAACTCCTGCTCCCCTGCCCCCCGAGTGTACGCAGCACATAGGGCCAGTGCAGGCCATATGGCAACCATCCCACTCTGTCTCAGATAGTTTCTAAATAGGTTTCCTCTTTCTCTAAGCTCCGTGGGGCAGCGAGTGCTCTGCAGCATGTCTGCTATCACTACGGCCCAGTGCCTGGTGCACACTGCACGGTAGGGGCCAGGGAGTGTTTACAGAAAGAGCAGTGAGAATTGAACACCATAGTGGCCCTCAAGTATTTTCAATAGGGGTTAATGCCTGGCTACGTGAATCAGGTGTTTCCTCTGTATAAACTCTCTGTAGTGACTCCGAGTGATCATTCTCTGCCCAGAGTTGCTTCCTGATAAAGGTCAAACTTAAACAAAAGAAAACAAAACAAAATCTCCATTGGAATTGACATTTCAAAAGAGAGCTGAGATGGTCTCAGCAGATGCTAACCTCTATCTTTAGTGTTTAGCTCCACCTTCAGACCACCAGGCAGGTGCAACAAGACTCCTCACAAACCTCACAGGGGTATTACATTGGGTTTTCTCATTTAGGCATGGTTCAAAGTCAGTCCTCATTGGGAACAGTTCAAATATCAACTCTCAGTTTGCATAAAGGACAAATTCACTAGGATTCTCTTTATGCTGTGTGTCTGGTCATATAACCTGTCTCACAGAATTAACTGTATGTGGTGCTCACATATTAATAAGCTAGTGGGATCACAATATAAACTAATTTTTTTTATTTACACTAATATTATTATTATTATTTTTTTTTAAATATATTTTATTGATTTTTCACAGAGAGAAAGGGAGAGGGATAGAGAGCTATAAACATCGATGAGGAGATACATCGACCAGCTGCCTCCTGCATATAAACTAATTTGCCCGCAACCAATGTACACACTTGACCGGAATCGAACCCGGGACCTTTCAGTCCGCAGACCGACTCTCTATCCACTGAGCCAAATCGGTTTAATATTATTTTTTAAGTCTAATACTATTTTAAGGCTTATTAGGGGACAACAGTAACTTCACAATTGCAGCACAAGCATCTTTGGTGTTGAATTGACATCTTGATGCTCTCTACATATCTTAGAAGCCAAGAGACCTTTACACTTCAAAAACCACTGCGCATGTCCATTCCAGCATAAGTCTGAAAAGGAGAAATCTTGAACTGGTACCAAAGGGGATTGGCATGGAAAATGAATAGTACAAATTAGCAGCTCCCTTGACAAACCAAGTCTCCATCACATAGTTTTATTCTCTATGTAAAGTAAGGTCATCTAATCAAAGAGTGGCTGTATCCCTGTTTGAATTCAGGACTCATTCCAAGGCAAAGTAAACTTTAAAAACTTATGAACCATGTTGCATTCCCCGTGTTTTGGATTCATCAGTGCTGATAGTCTGCATTTGACCATCATCGGGGGAAATGATTCCACAATACAGAAGCTAGATGACTGCAAAGGGGCTAGTCTCCTTCCTCAAAGATGCCAGACCCTCAGAGGAATGAATAAATAAGCCGCAAGGAGCTGATTAATGGTCATTCCTTGCCGAGTGATTCATACAGCACGCCTCCCTGTGTGACCATTATAGATTTATTAACATTACAGCGATGCTATTCAAACAGATATCCAAGCATTTTAAAGGGATGGAATGCTGGATGAAATATTATTGCTACCTCTCAGCACACTGAAACCAGACGAGATAATTGAATTGCAAAGGCAAACTGACTCAGCCTTCAGGTGCCATTTAAAGCCCTGAGTTTTGTCTTCCAAAACATTATTTGGTATAATAACGGTCTAATGCTATGTTCAGAATCAGCTTCCCCATATTTGGTGGATACTACCAATTGCATTCTCTCTGTTCCAATTATATTTTCTGAGGCTTAGTATCAACGAGGAAGCCCAGGCTGGGAGCTTCTGTCCACAGCCTGCATTTGCTGGGTACTTCCCGGCACAGCCCTGGAGCTTTGAGGGAGGGGTGGAGGGGGAGAGCCACACAGTGGAAACCTGGACCAAGACTCTCCAATGTATCACAAGCTGGAATGTGATTATTTGAGAAAAAACATTGAGCACAAGCCCAACAAGTGCTGATGGCCAAACACAAGTGAAGACACGTCTACAAAAGATACCAAAAGCCTTTTTTTCCATTTTTTCAGAGATATTTCTGTTTCTAAAAATAAAAATTAATTTCTGAATTTAGCTATGTTCTCCTTACATTCTGTTTCCCACCCCACCTCAGCCTTCAAATGTCTATCTCTGGGACAGAAAGAGGCAGAGCGGTGCCTGCCTTCAGCAAGCTGGCCACCGCATGGGGATCTGACCACTGTTCATGTGAGAAGTCAACTCACCATCCAAGGCAGTGTGGTCACCTCAGTCACTGTCAGCAGGCCCCTCTCTGAAGGTGACAACCTGTATGTGAGTGTCTAGGAGATGGGGAACAAGAGGAAAGCAGGGACAAGGTCCAGCAGGTAAACCCAGGAAGTTATATTTGAATATAGTCGCACTATTTTACCATGTTTAGTACGAAGACCACATATGGAATGTTCCCAAGGTAGATCTATGACCTCAAGGAGGAAACTATGTTATTTTAAACTAGAGGCCCAGTGCACGAAATTTGTGCATGGGTAGGGTCCCTAGGCCTGGCAGGCAATCAGGGGCGATCAAGTTCCCTGCCTCTCCGCCTCTCTTCCTCCTCCTTCCCTCGCTCCCTCAGAGCCCCGCCTCAGCTGGTTGCCCGCCATGTTCCGCGCCACCCCCTGGTGGTCAGTGCATGTCATAGTAAGCAATCGAACTCCTGGTCTCCCGGTCGAACTCCCAAGGGGACACTTTGCATATTAGCCCTTTATATATATAGATCGCAATAAACTCTGTCCTCTGGCTCACTTAGCTCTGCAGCTGTAGGGGCTTGGTGGGAGGCTCTCTCTTTTTTTTTTTTTTTTTTGGTAATATATCTTTAATGAGTTCAGAGAGGAAGGGAGAGGGAGAGAGCAATAGAAACATCAATGTTGAGAGAGAATCATTGATTGACTGCACAATCGGGGATCGAGCCCACAACCCAGGCATATGCCCTGACTGGGAATAAAACAGTGACCTCTTGGTTCATAGTTCGACACTCAACCACTGAGCCACCACAGCTGGACCTCTTTTTACTCTAAACATGTCCCTCAGTCTCCAAATTCCTGAGCATGTCCACCCTCAGGCCTTTGCTCAGTCTGTCCCCATGGACCCGATGCCCTTCTCCTCTCTTTTCCTCTCTTTTCCCTCTTTAAACCCCCCCACAATGGCACTGCCTTCCTACTCTGGTTTCCTTGAAGCATTTGTCATTTTGTCACTTAATCATTTACTACCTTTGTTGTTATTCCATATCCTCATGCCACTGTACACTGCATCTTTGATGAGATCTCAAGATGCCTGAGGCCAGCAAATTGAAAATCCTGGCCGGGTTTCAGTGCTTGGTAAGGGACCAAGCAAAGTCTGAAGTCGTGCCAGGAGCCAGGGCTCACCTCACAGCCCATGTGCGACCCGAAGGAACGGTGAAAGATGAGAGGGAGGCGAAACAGGCCAGTTGGCAGAAACGTGATTTTAGTGCAAGGTCTATGCCTTATAATGTTGCTGGAGTTCCAGGACAGGTTTCAAGACAATTTAACCACATCACTAACGCATGCTTCGTGTGGAAACAGGATTAATTTAAGAGCATGCATCTAAGATGAAGTGAACAAACCTCTATGGGTCTCAACTTGGTGGAGAAGAAGTTAGAAGGCATCCATTCTGTTACACTTTGGTGATTTTAAAAAAATTTCTCTGCTCTTCCCCTCATAACTTGCAGGGAAGGCTTGGGTATCCGTTCAAGAGAAAGGAGGTGACACAAAGAACACAAAGATGGGGGACTCAAGAAGAGAAGTAAAGAATGTGAAATTTGCAGTTTCACAATTTGGCCAGGACATTTCCACAGTCCATCAGATCCTCTTAAAAGGAAGGGCCAAGAGACAGCGTTCAGTTCTGGCCCTACCTTCCCACTTGTGGTGGAAATCCAAAGAGCTTCTTTAAGTGTTCAAAGGAGCTGGGAATTTCCATTCTCCCAGTTTGGCTATCCCTATTGTACTCAAAAGTCGATCCTAGTAGATCTTATCAAACTAAGACAGAAAGTTCCAGTCAGGCACTTTAGAAAGAGTTTTGCATCTATAATTATAAAATCATCACTTACCTAAATACAACAACCAGTAAGTGCAATCAATCGGAATACCTTTCTCCACACATTTTAGATTTGGGGGGTTTTACTGCCTCCATTTCACCATATGCAACATTAAGTAAGTCTAATTTTCAAAGAAGATAATATAATTATTCTTTTTGCCAATGAAAACAGTGGGGAGAAATAATCACTAACATGAACTTTTCCATTCCAGGTTGTTAAATTCAAATGAATACAAATGCTGTTCTCTCAAAATTATCTTTCTAATTTGAGGCTTTGGCCCTCACCTTCAAGGCTTGCTTTTAATATTCTCTGAAAGATAGATTACATTATTATCTTAAGAAAGTCTTCTGAAAAATCACTCCCTTTTTAGTTCTAGAAGCTGAAGATATTTCTTGTATGACAAAGTATATCAATACTTGTCACTGACAAAGAGATTGGATTTTTAAGGCATTTTTGGAGCAAAAGAAACAAAACAAATTTTACCCTGGCATTCACTTTAAAGCAAAACATCTAAATAAATCAGATCTGGCTATGAACATACCTGGGCTTTGGCTGGATTTAATTAGACAGAGAGATGGCAAATCTACAGTCATAATCAACAAGCAGACAAATCATCTCAACACGGACACTTCACAGGCGGCTGACTTTCAGCCACAGGGGAGGCTGGGGCCTTAGTGTAGCCAGAGCTGATGAGTAAGTATGGTGGCAGTCAGAGCGTTTTTCTGATCATTGGCTTTTAAAGCAACTTTCTCTATTCTAGACTTAGTCTTCCAATTATTGCTGTCTTTTGATGGTAGAATAGGAATTAAGATGACCACAGACAATGATAACAGAAACCCTTATAGTTAATTAAATGCTGATTACAGGTACAATGTTCACTGCCACATATGCATTTCACAGATTCATTTTGTTCAGCACTCACAATAAATCTCCAGGTTTGCTATGTTACTCATTTCACAGATAACAGACCTAGGAAAATTAAGCCAGTTGCTCAAGGTTACGAGCATAGTTAGTCCATGTGTCCAAAGGCATATTTGAATGTATTTGAAGAAAAGCTCACAAAAAAAGAGAGGATGGGTGAGAATCTAATGGAATTCAGAAGAATACTTAAATCCCATTCATTACAACGTATTTCTTGTGTTCAAGGTAGACTATCAGGAGGCTCGAGGTAATAGTCTCCCATCTCCAAGTTCAGATGCATGAATACTGTCGTTTCCTTTCTTTCTATAAAACTCAGTAGTAACAATAATAGCAAATACAACATTTTTATTCTGTGCCAGGATGCACTCTTAACACATTATTATTATTATTATTATTATTATTATTATTATTATTATGCCCATTTTACAAGGGAGGAAACTGAGGCAGAGAGGTTCATTTGCTCACTTTCATGCGGCTAGGAAGCGGAGGACTGGGGAATTGGAGTGGAAATCATCTGACTCCAAAGTCTGTTTTCTTAGCCACCAGGGATCAGTAAAACCCTTTGGATTCCACTTTCTCAAACATCTGTGTTTACTGTGTTGATCCTTCCCTTGGTGGGGCCGCAGGATACCTGGGGAGGTTCTCTGAGAGCTTTCAACACTATTTCCTACCCTTAGGTGCACAGCAATCATTATACTCCTTTGCACCTTATGGACAGATATTCTGGGAAGGTGACCCAGGCCCACCCGGAGAACATTGCCCTAAAGTCATTGTTCCCTGGGGTTGTGCTTCTCCCCAAGCTCTCCCTAAAGAATGAGGCACATGCCTTCCCAAATCAACCTAAGGACCCTCTGTTGTCCCATTCCTAATTCCCAGCCTGGGTGCAAGAAGGGCTCACAACATCTCCTTAGAGTCACATCAGCATCTACTCTTTGTTTGTTCCTATGTCTAGGAGGATTTTATTCTCAGGCCCTATCCTTCATGAATTTAATATCCTAGTTCAAATAGGAAAACAACACTTGAAATTGTCCCTGCCTTCATTAACATTTCAACAGAGACCGATAGGTCTCCATAACCATTCCATTTCCTAAGCTCAGACTTGCCAAGAGGTCTGGTATGGTGTCATGCTGATGCTGCCACATTTGCTGGACAACCTCGGAATCCAGGTCAGAACTTTGATGTGACCCCAGCTTCTGCAGAAAACTGAGAACAAAGAAATATAAAGTAAGGAACCAGGCCCAGAGGGGTTAATCACTCAAAGACTCAAATGCAGCGCCCCCTCAGGCACCAGCACTCAAATTTTGAAGTGTTTTCCCTGAAAGTAGGAATAGTACTTTCTTCGTGAAACCAAGAGCAGGCTAAGCGGCTGGAAATATGCATCGGGAATGTACCCAACATTATAATTTCCTTTGAAGCATATTTTAAAAATGTATTCAAACTAAAAAATCCTTAGTGTTCAAGAGTTTCTTGGAGGAAAACTGCCCCAATAAGTGCCTGTTCTCATTTCCAGGTATCACAATCGCTTCCAGCCGTCTGCCTTCTTTGGCCCAAAGTAATAATGCTATTCTTGAAGTATTATGTACATTCATCAGAAATTAACCCAACAATGAGCTACGGTTTGAGGTAAGGGTATTCCTGTAACTAAAACCTTGGAGTTATACAGTTAAAAGGACTTCAGCATATCACACAAGAGGCATCTTTCTAAAATGTGTATGTAGGGTTTTATTTTCTCATCTTGATTCATGAGCCGTAGATATGCAACATTTTATACAAAGAAGCCTTCTTGAACATAGCACGTTATCCTAGGCTCCGGCTAATTAACTGATTTTTCATTCCTTAGAGTCACAGAGATAAGCAGGCCAATTACTTATATCTTTTTTAAAAAAGCACCACCCACCTGAATCTTAGAACCCCAACCCTGGCAACAGTGGGGAAAGTTACTTTCCTAAATGAGCTTTGCAAAGTGAGCTATTTAAGGTACTCAAAACTCCCACAGTACTTTGGGTTAAGTACAATTATAGATACAGCGTTCTTAGCATAGTGTCTAGCACATATTATGGGATAGCGGCACAAAGAAAATGAAATCTACTATTTTCTTTCCCGATGTAGCCACTTAAGGATCTACCCTCCAGGTCAATAGATAGGTCAAGCTTAAAAGTCACCTGCTGTATATTCAAGTAGACACATCACAGAGGCTGCGGCGTTGCCAGGATGATAATGTAGATGATGCTAGCACCTTTCTAAGCTCTTACCTGCACCTTGTGATAGAAGCACTGAACTCTACCCTATTTTACAAATGAGGAAATGGAGGGTTCAAAACACTCCCATAGTCATATAGATGGCACATGGAGTAGGCAGGACTGGAACCCAGGAAGTTCATGCTCTTCACTTTCACAGAACAAATTGTTCCTCCTAACCCGCCCATAGTCTAGTTCCCAGGGTGATACAGGCACCAGTTGACTGAAATGAAAACTATGACAGTCTGCCGTCCTATTGACTCTTAGGAGGGACGCAGTCATGAGCTCCCCTCAGGAGGTCTGGCTTGACTTCCCTCCAACCACTTAGGGTTGTTTGGAGAAATGACTCGGGTAGCTGAGTGCTCCGTGTAACAGAACAGGGTGTGCTTTCGGCACACAGAAATGGCTGGAGCTGAATCTGGGCCAACTTTAAAAACAACTTGAGAATGACGGGCAGGGCTGCATGCTCTGCACCTTCCACTTGCCACCTCTCATCTCAGAGTGCTTTCAAGTGGGCACCCACTGCTTCCCACCTAGCGGCATGGTTGTGGTTGAAGTACTATTTTCAAAAATGTTAAAAACAATGAATGTTGAAACAAGTACCTGAAGCACCCCCATTATCACAGTAAAAAGGACATTAAAAGATTGTTTATTTATTTGTATTACTAATGGTCATAAATCAGGGATGGGGGACGTCTGGCCTGGGGGCCATATAAGGCCCTCAAAATCATTTGGTCTGGCCCTGCCAAGGCATTAGGGGTGAGTTAATTAAATGTTTGACCAAATATAGCAGGCTAAGTTTTAAGCTGATAATTGTGGGTAGCCTGTGAATGATGCTATAACTATCCAAATGGCCCCTGGCAGGAAAAAGGTTCCTCACCCCTGTCGTAAATCAAGCCAAGCAGTGAGACTCTACATACCTGCCATTTGTAGTTTCCACGTATTGAGGTCCTCCTATGTGTCACAGTTACTTTTATTTCTCACAGCCATTTTATGAGTTACATATTACCACCTTCCCTTTCACAGATGGAGGGCGCTGAGGCTCCAGAAGAATAAGTAACTTGCTCCATGTCACAAAACTAGTTCAGAAGCAGAGGGGGGACTTGAACTGAGTTCTGTCTAAATTCAACGTCTTCACAGCATCTTTCTATCGCATCAAGCTGCTTCAGTGAGATGCTAGAAAGTTAAGACAGCGAGCAAACTTGAGACAAATGGGGATTTGAGTGAAAACAGGAAGTGTGACTCTCATGCATGGACCCTGCACCTTTCAGACCACGTCACTCCAACACACACTGCTCATACTGAGGACAAGTGTCAGGACACAGGGGTTCAAGCCCTGACTGGGGGCAGGGGTCAGTGTTGGGCTGGATTTTCGTGGGAGACAGAGACAGCTCCCAGTGGAGAAAGAAGCAGGTTCTGTGAGACATGAAACTCCACATAACACTCTGGGCCTGGGGAGTGGGAGTGGAGGGACAGTCAGGGGAAGCAGGCACAGGCCTGCACACCCCCCCAATAGCTTCCACCTCCAAGCAGCAGCATCCAATCTGTGCTGGCACTTTATGGGTGCTCATTGCTGTGGAATCAGAGTAGACAACCCTATCTGCTCTGTTCTAGGTTAAATAGATGCTTAAAGACGGCATGTGGAAAGAGACATGGGAAGTAGCTTCTTTGAGTAGCAGCTTGGGTTACTTCCCTGCTTCCATCTATTTATTTTTTATTTTATTATTTTATTTTTTTTAATATTTTTATTGACTTCAGAGAGGAAGGGAGAGGGAGAGAGAGGTAGAAACATCAGTGATGAGAGAGAATCATTGATCTGCTGCTTTTTGCATGCTCCACACTGGGGATGGAGCCTGCAACGTGGCATGTGCCCTGACTGTGAATCAAACCATGACCTCCTGGTTCATAGATCAACACTCGACCACTGAGCCACACTGGCTGGGATATTTAACCTTCTATGATTTTTCTCCATCTTCTTCTTTCCCTCTCAACCTTCCTCAACAATGTCAGAGGGAAGAGACGAGTGGAATGGTAGAGTGCACGCTGGTGAGCCTGGATGGACAGGAGATGACAGCAATGGCTTTCTATTCTGATAGACATATTTGTGAGGTTAACCAGTGCACAGCCTCTGACCAGGGCCCCTCTCCTCACAGGGCACTGACTTGTAGCCACACTCCAGTCTCAAGTTCTGCAAAATAAGGTGTCATTCTCCACCCAGAGGCATTTCCTAAAGTGCCCGCTGTCAGAGAAGTTGTGTAAATGAAATACAGATCAGTGTAAGGGTGGTTTGTAAATGTGACAGGTGTGGGAGATGAAAAGGGTGGTTTATGAAGGAAAATCAGGGTTTGGTTACAGTAAAATGGCATAAGAAATGAATCCCATCAGCCCTTTTTTTCTTTTAATATTGAAGTGAAAAGAAGGACTTTGGTCAATGAACCTATCAGTGACTAATTCTTCTCTCCCTTCTCAAAGCAAAACTAACTTGCTAAATGAGGAGAAAGAAAACAACAACAACAAAAACCTTAAGCTTCCTGGGCATCTTTCTAAAAGGAAAATCCAAACAGGGGCCCTGACAGTCCTACTTTCATGAAGACAAAAAAAATGTGGTAATCAACAAAATCCACCTGCATAAACTACTACAAATCAGAATTAAAATGCATGTGCCAATTCTAAATCTACTATTATGCAGAATCCCATCCTATCTAATAAAAGAGTAATATGCAAATTGACCGTACCTCTGCTACACCAACAAGACACGTCCACCAGCCAATCAGGAGTAAGTATGCAAATTAATCCAACCAAGATGGCTGCAGCCACGGAGGGAGCAGGAGGCTTGGGTTTCCCCAGCAATGGAGGAAGCCAAGCTTTCCGCACAACATGGCCGGCCCAGGACTCCACTCAAGGCTACAGAGTTTCAATTATAGAAGATAAATAAATCCCAGATACCAGGGCCTCCGCTTGGGTTGCTGGGGGGCGTGGTCAGCCTGAAAACCACCACAGGCCCCATGCCCCATGGGAACCCCCAACCTGATCTGGGACACCCTTCAGGGCAAACCAGCTGGACCCATGCATCAGGCCTCTATCCTATCTAATAAAAGAGTAATATGCAAATTGACCATCACTCCAACACACAAGATGGCTGCCCCCATGTGGTCAAAGATGGCTGCCCCCATGTGGACACAAGATAGCCACCACAAGATGGCCAGCAGGGCAGGGTAGTTGGGAGGGACCAGGCCTGCAGGGGAGGGCAGTTAGGGGCAAACAGACTGGCAGGGGAGCAATTAGGCACCAATCAGGCTGGCAGGGGAGTGTTTAGGGGGTGATCAGACTGGCAGACAGAAGCAGTTAGGGGCAATCAGGAAGGCAGGTATGCGAGCAGTTGAGAGCCAGCAGTCCTGGATTGTGAGAGGGATGTCCAACTGCCCGTTCAGGCCTGATCCTACTGGGATCGGGCCTAAACAGGCAGTCGGACATCCCTCGAGGGGTCCTAGATTGGAGAGGGTTCAGGATGGGCTGAGAAACACCCCCCCACACACATACAAATTTCGTGCACTGGGCCTCTAGTCCTATGTAATAAAAGCCTAATATGCTAAGTTTCTGGTCATCTGGTATCAGGTCTACTATTCAATCAATCAAAGCATAATATGCTAATGATATGCTAAGGCCTCCCAACCTCTTGCTATGACATGCACTGACCACCAGGGGGCAGACACTCCAACTGGTAGGTTAGCTTGCTGCTGGAATCTGGCTGATCAGGACTGAGGGACATGGGCCGGACACACCCTGGAGCCTTCCCACAGTCCCTCCCCAGCTGGCCAACCTCCCGTGTCCTTCCCTGGCAAGACAGCCCCAATCAGCCCTGATCAGGACTGGACGATATGGGGCCAGACACACCCTGGAGCCCTCCCGTGGTCCCTCCCTGACCCTGATGGTGTACTGGTGAAGTCCCTCCACCTAGCCTGTGCCCTCTCACAATCTGGGACCCCTGGGGGATGTCAGAGAGCCGGTTTCAGCCCAATCCCGCAGGGCACTCCCCTCAGGAGGGTGCCAGATGCAAGGCTCACAGCTGGTGAGCACTGCTGCAGTGGTGCGAGCCTCTCTTGATCAGTACTGATTGGGCATGAGCCTGTGGCAGGTGCAGTGGGGCTGGGATGACTAGGAGTGGCAGGTAGGAGCTGCAGGCAGTGTTGGACTGCGGGTTTCAGCCCAATCCCCACAGGCCACCCTGAGGGACTCCACCCATGCACAAATTCATGCATTGGGCCTCTAGTTCTTAATAATAGGACGAATCTAATCTTTAGTACAGCCTCAGTGGAAACAAAGAATTTGGAGTAATGATGTTTTTATGATAAAATGATGACCTGCTCTAGGACATCCTAAATTGTTGGCTGTCCTCATCTTAAAAAGAACTATGGTGCAGAAAATGTCTGCACAATTTGAATAGTATCTCTCAAAAACATGGTATAAATATGGGTTAGTTCCCAGGCTAGCCCTTCAAAGGCTTATTTAAACCAGAAGAAATGAAATGAAAAGAGTAGGGAGCAATAGCTTTGCAGTACCAGTAATTAAGCAAATCAAAAGCAATTAAGATTAGGAAATACATTTTTAATTCTTTTAAAAATAGGGAGCTTAAGGAAATAAGGAGAGACTGAGGATTCATTTTGAGATTCTCTTCAGTTACAGCTCCTTCTCTCCTTCTTCATTGGATCCCACACTCACCTGCATCCTTTCTGGTCTTTGCAGACTCCTAGTTTGTTCTTGCTACT
Organism: Ia io; assembly: GCA_025583905.1. Lineage (NCBI taxonomy): Eukaryota > Metazoa > Chordata > Mammalia > Chiroptera > Vespertilionidae > Ia > Ia io. The sequence continues at coordinate 61,837,699 of JAJQQW010000011.1, read as the reverse complement.
GGGTCTTCATAATTGCTGACCCATCAGCCAGGAACACATTTCCAAGAGATTGTTCAGTGTCTACACCCTTGTGTTTTTCAAGGTCTAAGAATCCCTCCCATTCCAGGCAGCAGCTGTACTATCACCCTTTGTCAATATCTTCATGGTTTGTTTGAATAATTGTATTATTTCCTTTTCACTTGGCATACTTGTTTACTATCTGTCTCCTCCATTCATACACAAATTGCATGCAAACAGGGACTATGTCTTCTTTATACCAGTAATTATTCAATTATTATTATTATTATTATTATTATTATTATTATTATTATTAATTTACTTTTGAAAGGCCCCTGAAGGGATTGTTGAATAGATAGATGTGTTCCAAATATTCATTTTATGATTTTCTTATTTGCTTTAATATAATTTTTAATTTTCTCTAATTTTTTAATTCCAAACTGATGTCTATCCATTTGATATGAGACCCAGACTGAGAATCATTCTCTTAACATTTATTATCAACAGTTAAAAAAACATAGTTCCTCAAAAATAGAATAGTAGTGGTCAAGAATGGAAAGAGGTAGAGAAAAGTAGGTTAAAAACCGCCTATTCATGTATTAACAAAAAAGAGAGTATAATGTTGTTTCAACTAATTACATGTCTGCAAAAGGCATAAATATGGGGGAGATATGTGGGTAGAAGCAAAATCTTTCAAAAGCGGCAAAAGAAAGGATGACGGACCAACATACTATCCCAGACCTCCAAGGAACACCACTGGTGAATCGCAGAGTTGCTATTCAAAACGTATTTTATATTGAGTAAGAGAAAATTATGCTAATGAGAAGAAAAGAGCAATGAGAATAACATTTTTTTAAAAATCTATCATGAACCAAGAACATTGCCAACTGTTTTCATATTTAATTTTTACAACAATCTTTTGAAATTCAAATTATATTATCTTTATTTCTCCAATTGAGGAAACTAAAACTCAAAGTTAAATAATTTAAACCAGAAATCTCCCTATGACATTTCTCCAGAAAGAACGCACATTAGCTAGATGTTTACCCTCATAAACATGAACATCAACATTTACAGAACAAATAAGGAGCAAGTTTGAGAGGGTATTGTTAAAACAACAACAAACTTTTGCTTAATAAAAGTGGTTTAAATTAGAATAACAGCTAGTTAATTCTGTTGTCTGTGAGAATGATTTTAATTACTTACAAAAAAATTGTGCACTGTGGCTGTGCTCTCTAATTGTCCCCTGTAATACTTGTCAGGGTTGGAGGTTTTTAAATAACAGATTCTGTTCATAAGTAATGGGTACCACGTCCCTGTCCCTTCCTATTTTCATGACAAGTGAACAGATAAAACAGCTGAAAAATTACATCCACAGAACCCAACCAAAGCAGGAAAAAGAAAAGATCAAATAGACAATTTTCCTATAGTAACTTACTGCTTCCAGAATTGGAGCTCTGTCTGATTTTGCATGCCCCATGTCCTAACCACGGCTGGCATACTGCCCTCATATAGATGGAACCAAAATAGATCAATGAGGAAGAAAGTAAGTGACTTTTCTTCCTCTCTCTCTGTCCACAAGAATTGTAGTATCCGGTGTAATAGTCAATGTGGGCTGGTGATAGATCAAACCTAAAAAAGTAGCTATGGGCATTTTATTTGATTTCCTCTAACTCTAAAAATCTGTGCTTGGAAATGAAGCTCCTTGGATTTCGGTTTTCTGAGCTCTGATATGTTTTTTTTTTTTTTTCCTGTTTACTTAGTTGTGTATCATTTATTCTCATGCTTTACCCGGCAAAATAAGTGCAACTCAAGCTCTTTCAAAGAAATCAGGACCTAAGTGAATGCATCATTTTGACAGTTGAAAATGACAATACATCTTTCAGAGTCTCTCCACACTTGGCTGATAAATGAGCCACATCAACTACAAATTCTAATACCGAGCAAAGACTAGTGAAAACAAGTGAGCCCATTCAGAAGATAGCAAGGAGGACTGCCACAGTGTTTGATGGTTAGATAAGAAAAAAGATTTATTCTTTGTTGATTTGTAAAAAATGAGCAAAATGGAAAATGAATCTGACTGCAACTTAAAGCTCTCAGCTAATTACTTATTTACCAAAGCACCGCTGCAAAGCAATAACCATGCAGCCTTTGTTCTTAAATTAATTTCTAATTGCTTGTTTTTTCTAAAACAGGCAGTGTGAAATTTTTAAATCTATAGGAATTAACAGAGCATACATATAGTAATGCACATCAAAATTCAAACTCCCCCACTTGGCTCTTAACATTTTATTTTATCTAAAATATTTAAAATAACTTGTAATGATCCTATCCTATATAATAAAAGGCTAACATGCAAATAGACCAAATGGCAGAAGCACTGGCAGCTATAACACACACTGACCACTGGGGGCAGATGCTCAATGCAGGAGCTGCTCCCTGGTGGTCAGTGTGCTCCCACAGTGGGAGCGCTGCTCAGCCAGAAGTGGATCTCATGGTTGGAAAGTGCAGCGGTGGTGGCAGGAACCTCTCCCACCTCCATGGCGCTAAGGATGTCTGACGGACGGATATCCCCCGAGGGCTCCTGGACTGTGCGAGGGCGCAGGCCGGGCTGAGAGACAGCCCCCGCCCCGCCAAGTGCACAAATTTTGTGCAGTGGGCCTCTAGTTTGTATATAATTATACTGAGATTTTAAAATATAAATGTAAATATGATAGTACAAATAAGTTTTTAAAGTTTAATTATAAAACTAATAAAATAACCAGAAATCTCAGTAATAACCCCTGTAATTTTAGAGAGAATGAATCACTAGAAGCCTGATTTGTGCTATCGCATGCCTTTGGGGATAAAAATGCATCAATGAGTTAGGCATTGACAGTTCTATTCAGGATTATGCTTCCCTTTCTTTTCTGGGCATTAGAAAAATAGACGAGACCACTGACTAGTTCTGGTGTATGGAATATGAGTAAAAATAATGATGCCATTTCAGGACCAAGGCTGTATAGAGCCTCTTTGGATTCTCCAAGGACCTCTTTTTCTGCAGGGGGAATGTGAAAAGCACAGCTTTTGAGATCATGGAGTCACCTGGTAAAAAGCTAGAGACTTAGGATCGGCAGATTTTTTTTTTTGAGGGAGAAATAAACTTCTATTATTAATCTTTCAAGGTTTTGAGTGTTTGTTATTGCAGCACAGCCTCTCCTCTCCTTTCTAACAGCTATTGCACATTACAGCTTTGTTATCAATTTATTTTCAGACCTGGGGACCCACCTTTGTGAGATAGCTAGATTTCTAAAAGTTGCAAATAAAAATAAGTTTGAGTAAGTTGAATAAAAATGTCCTATTTATCACTCTATCATATCAGAGGTACTTTCTCCTGATTTCTGATAGAGCTCCAGTATGTAATAACAAATTAATCCTAGGAATTTATCTTACTCCATGGAAGACATTTCATTGTATTTTTTTAGACTACGAATTTTTTAGACTGGGTCAAATGGTCAGATAGTATAGAACAACAAGACATATTGGGTCTAAAAGGTCAGGAAATTGGGAAGAAAACAAACAAACAAACAAAAAAGAAAATACAAATCTAAGTAAACGTAAGTAATGACTCCCTTAAAAATCAGAAGGTGTGCATTAAGTTTAAAGTCCTGGACACACAGAGATGGACAAGAACTCAGTGGTGATCAAATATCACAGCTCTAACTATAGATGAGAACAGGGAGGCTCAGATTAAACTGACTTCTTCAGTTTCCTAGTTAAGTTCCTACTGAGGAAAGGGGTTTGCTTTTATATTGTTGAACAGCATCTGGCCAACCCCCTTCTTCGTATCCGTAATTAATATTTAAATATGTAGTCTGGAATATGTAAGTGTGCGAGGCCTTAGAGCATGCTATCTCTGGCTTTATCTTAGTTTTTTCCTAATACTTATATTTATTTTCCCTTTTCTGGCTTTGTTACTTCCTTTCGGTCTTGTCATACTTTAGTTTCACCACTAAAGCTCTTTAAATGTTCCCTGCGATAGGGTAGTTATAAACAACAAATAAAATTAAATAATTTCAAAAGCCCCTTCCAATTCCAACATTCTGATTTTCTAGGAAATAAGGGAGCTAAATAGTTTAGGTATTAAGTTTAACTATAATTTATTTGCTCAATTATATGACTTGCTGCAAAGCAAACGATCAATGGGAAAGTGCTCAATCCTATATTAGGGATGCTGTAACGATGGGCTAACATTCCAAATCCCACATACCCACTTTTTCAGAGTTTTCCTAGAGGCATTGATTTCATCCAAGATCCATCCCTTAGAGATGTATCCAAAAACAGTCAATAATGAATAAATAAGAGAGAATGAATCACTAGAAGCCTGATTTGTGCTATCGCAGGCCTTTGGGGATAAAAATGCATCAATGAGGTAGGCATTGACAGTTCTAATCAGGATTATGCTTCCCTTTCTTTTCTGGGCATTAAAAAATTCTATAGACAGACTCCCTGGGTTCAAAATGATGAGCTCTGCCATTTACAAAATTATTGACATTGAGCAAATGATTTAAACTTTTTTAAGCATCAGTTTCTTCCTGTGTCAACTGAACATAATGATATAAGAGTATTCCTACTTGAGAAGCCTCAAATGAGATAACAGACAAACTATTCAGAATGGTGCCTGGCACTGCTCAATGCATGTTAGCATTTCATAGATGATTATGAGGCACCATGAAAAGACGAAGAATGAGTGACATTTAAGAGCTTTTTTTTTCAGTAGGAAAAAACCTAGAGGGATTTCTCCAACTGCTCAACAGTAGCTGTCAACTCTTGTAGCATTTGTGATTAACTGGGCAGGCAAGACCTGGGAGCAAATGCCGGGTTTGAAACTAACTCTTGTCCTTCCCTAATATCCCATGTAAGCTTTACTAGCCTGCTATCAAATTGCCTGTTGCTGCTGAGCAGAAAAATAAAAGGCACCTAGTTCTTCAGGCTTGGATGGTTTGAGCTTCAGAACTATTGGTGGGGATAGGGGAGTCGTGTCCTTTGATGATAGTCATCGCTATAGGGAACCCACTGACAGAGAACACATTTGCCCTCCTAACACAGGTCAGATGCAAGTTTCTGACAGGTTACCTAGGCTCCAATCGTTGACGGAGCATGAAACCCCATCAGAGTAAATGGGAAGATTAACAGATGCCCAAAAGTCAAGGATAACCAGATAAATGGCAGACAGGACTCCTTCCCTCAAAGTCTGCCTTAAGAAATGTATGCAAGACATGTGTATGTCCAAAACGAATGGTCTGGACATCTTAGCATCACCATTAAGGAATGAATACAAATAAATTACCTTCAACAACAAAAAACCACACCCTTTTCTTCCAGAAATAAAAAATGAGTCTCAGTGGTGTAAACTGTATCCTATACAAGCTTCAATGAAGACCTGTCCATATGGACCAAACAATCCAAGGGAACTGTGCATTGTTTGTTTGGGGCCAGAATCATGGCTTCCTGACACTATTATATCAGCTGAAGACACCTGCATTAACACCTTCACCCTCTGCTGCCACCCAAGGCTGAGCACCTAACAGGTACCCAATAAAGACCCACAGATGAATTCAATCAGGGCTAGGAAGAATACTATTCCTGCTAGCTAGAAACGTCTTCACATTGCAGACAGTAAAAGCTTACCGAGTCTGAAAGTGCAGAAAATTCTAAAGAAAAATAATCTAGGAAAATACAAGTAAATTTAAGATGTTTAAAAAGAGGATTATATTGTAGTTTCCCAATGGAAAAAAATCCATATTTTTTTTTCCCTAATAGGTATAAGTTTATAACTTCATGAGTGGCAATGCACATAGTTAAAAATATTTTTGACATTAGAACAGAAATATTTTCTGTAAACACAGAATGATCCCGAATCACAGTTTCTAGTAAATATGGAAATGTTAAAAATAGACGAAGCCTAGATGGGTACAACTGACATTCTGGGCCAAACGATTCTGGCTGTGGGGCTGTCCTCTACACTGTGGGATCTTGGGCAGCATCCCTCGTCTCTAACCACTAGATGCCAGTAGCAACCCTCCCCTCAGTTCTGAGAACCAAAAATGCTTCCAGACATTGCTAACCATTCCTAGCGGGGCAAAATTGCCATAGGTCTAGAAGATAGTTCAATCACTCATAGCAAAGAAGAGTAAGAAGTGGAGAGTGTGTGTAGGCATGCACATCACTCATGCATTTATAGGTTCAATAAACTGTGAGAACAAGACTCCTATTTGAAAGCTCGGCCACAGAGTACAAGGTGGCGAGCCACGTTGTACCTAATGCTTCACAGAACTATAGGCTATGTGCTTTTTCGTTCAGTAGGGCAGGGCGATTGCTCTTCTCTGTGCTGTCCTTGCTCTCCCCAAGGGTGGACAGACTGCCCAGACACTCTATTCCTACCTACAAGTGAGCACCATCACTCTACCAAGGGATCGGCTATTTCTCTTGCACTACGCTTTTTCCCTTTTGGGATAACTTACTAAACTTCTCAAAACTTTGCTATTTGTGAACTGTGGGTAACATACCTCTCAGGGTCCTTGTGAGTTTAAAATGTCACAATGTAACAGTGGCTAATACAAAAGCACCCGGCAAGAGTTTATGAAATCTAAAATGTATGACACAAATAAAATAATAAGTAAAGTGAGTATCCACTGGCAAAGCGATTTTTGAAACTGTGCCAATGAAAAGGCCTGAGGAGGCCCTTTCACTGGCAGATAAAGTGGAGGCCCCCTTGAGTAGAAAGACATAACCCACTCCCATCTCAGCGTGGAGGGCAGGAGCCCCGCAGCACCAAGTCGTGTGCATTGGCTCGTGATTCACCTCTCAGATATAGAAGCCTGTGGTTTCATTCTTGTTCAGCCATCATCCATCTCGTGTTCAATTGGCCTGAATTGCTCCTCATAACTTAGTGAAGAGCAGCAGAAAACACACACACACACACACACACACACACACACACACACACACACAAACACCCTTATTACACCAGAGACAGGCATGAATTATATTTATATGGAATTGTTACAAAAATATGACCCCAGTAGAGAAAGGCTTATAAAGTATTGCTCTTATACATCTGAAGAGTGAACAGTGAACAATAAATGATACAGGGATTCAGGAAGATTCCAGCTGTGAAGAACAGCTGAAGACCAGGCTCCGGTGGAATGATACTAGGGCTAGAGTCCAATATCTGGGGCTAACTCAAACTCACTTTGTTACCTTAGACAAGTCACTTCTTGTTTATGTATGTACCAGAGACCCGGTGCACAAAATTCGTGCACAGGATGGGGGATCCCACAGCCCAGCCTGCACTCTCTCCAATCCAGGACCCCTCAGGGGATGTCTGACTGCCAGTTTAGGCCCAATCTCTGTGGGATCGGGCCTAAACCAGCAGTTGGACATCCCTCTCGCAATCCGGGATCACTGGCTCCTAACCACTCACCTACCTGACTGCCTCATCACCCTTGACCACTCTGCCTGCCTGCCTGCCTGATGGTTCTAACTGCTCCCCTGCCTGCCTGATTACCCCTAATCACCTCTGCCTGCCTGCCTGATCATCCCTAACCACCTCTGCCTGCCGGTGTGATTGCCCCTAACTGCTCTCCCCTGCAAGCCTGATCGCCCCTAACTGCCTCAACCTCAGTCCCCGCCACCGTGGCTTTGTCCAGAAGGACGTCCAAATGGATGTCTGGTCTAATTAGCATATTACCCTTTTATTAGTATAGACGTATGTATGTATATATGTACATATATATTTACTTACTTCAGATGATTAGAGTGTATGAAGAGTGTTGTAGGGATAGAAAATAAGACGTCTCTTCAACCCTCCTCCTCATTCAGTCTGTTTCAAGCTCACTGGTCTCTTAGCCGGTCCTGAACACATTGGGCCCCAGAGCCTTTGCACCTGCTACACCCTCTGCCTTGGCTGATATCTGCATGAAAAGCCATTCCAGTGATGTCTTTGGAGCTGCCTGAAGTAAAATGTCAGCCTTATGATACCTTATAGGCTTAGTTTGACTCCTTCCTGATTCCACTTGTCCTTTTTATGTTTACCATGTAATATTCCATAGTTTACTTCTTTATATTTTTATCATCTATTTCCCACACTAAAAAAGAAGCCCAACAATAGGAACTTTTATCCATTTGTTCAGGTTTTGCCTAAAAGAGCAACTGATACATTGTAGGCCTTCAATTAAAATCTGCTTAAAAATGCATGCAAATATGAGTCTGGTACATTAGGCAGAAAAAAGTTGTAGCTTCCTCCAACTACAAATTCTCCTTTGGCTGTGAATTCTGCTGAGAAATAATGCTGAAGGTTGAAGATCAAGAATTTAATTTAGCCCTAGCCAGTTTGGCACAGTGGATAGAGTGTAAGCCTGCGGACTGAACAGTCCCAGATTCCATTCCGGTCAAGGGCACACGCCTGGGTTGCGGGCTCGATCCCCAACCTGAAGGAGGCAGCTGATCAATGATTCTCTCATCATTGATGTTTCTATCTCTCTCTCCCTTTCCCTTCCTCTCAGAAATAAATAAAAATATATTTAAAAAGGAAGTTAACTTAATTCAAGTGTAGTCAGTTTGAGATTTGGTTAGAGACAAGAAGTTATTTTGGTAGCAGAAGCAGTTATGGCATAGTCCAGCAGGATGGTCAAATTCTATGTCTTAAGTCACAAACATAGTGGTGCCTGGAATAAAAATGTGTTTTTCCTAGTCTCTGCAAGTCCTACATTAATCTATTGGCTTCTATGGAGCAATCAGTATTTATTTACCTTCTTCATTCAAGAATCAAGCTCGTCTCCAGCTCCAGTTCGCCTATTTTATATTAACAGGTTTTTACTATTATCCCCACTTTTCAGCTTGATAAAAAAAATAAGCTAAAATAATAAAAGAAATACCTGGTTAAATAAATTTCCCAAGATGCTACAGCTTTATAAGTATGTTTTTAATTTATTTTCACCTGAGTAAACCCTACTCCTCTGTTACCAGGCTCTGGAATTTTTTCCAAAAAATCTCTGTCACTTTCTCACCCTCTGACCTCATGCTACTTATTTCATCTGGGTGAGCCTTTGGTTTGCTCCACTAAGTGGAAGTGATAATAACACCAACATCTACAGCTTGCAAATGCCCCCAAAGAGAGCTCTTCTTATCTCCGGACCTTTCAGCCACCTCTGGACATTTCCTCAAAGCCACCTTCCCTTCAGGAGACATGCAATTCCCAAGGACATCCATCAGCCTTCGGGCCAGCCCTGCTTTCCATGAGCAGCCCTGGGAGCACTAGTCAACCACTGATTTCCATCAGAATAGGAAAACAAAGCAAGTTTAGCAAGAGAAAGGGAAATTAAAATATCCTAATGTGAAAGAAAATGTCAAAAACATCAGAAAGGCAGTAGTCTTTTTAGCACTCCATGGAAAGGAAAACAGAATTTATTTCAGGGCAATGGAAAAAAATAGACTCCCCCCCCCCCCCCCCCCCCCCCCCCCCCCCGCCACCCTCTTTTGAATGAAGCTGCCACATGGCTTCCTTTCTCTCTCTCTCCCTCAATGGAAATTTGAAATGGGAAAGTTTCCCAAATAATTTTAGATCAGTCATGAGTTCATATGGTTTTGACATCATAACTCTTGTCATGTTACCATGCCAACATGAGGAGTGAGGAGATGAAAGCTTTCCAATGAGATGATATGTAAATGTAGGGCTTAGATGTCATTCAGTTCTCCATGGGGTGATCACTAACAATACTGCCAAATATAAATAACAAGGGCTTTCAGACCATCCTCTTACCCCTCTCCCTTGCCTTTTTCAATGAGCACTGAAAATATTTGATCTATTTCGGAAGCGAAATCTGAACATCCACTTCCCTAAATGTAGGCCCTGCTGTGTAATAAAAAGTTGCACAAGTCTTTGTTGCTGCTCTTGGAATAAACCACCAGGTTAACTAGATACCCCCAACTCCGACTCCACGCGTAACATAACCCCAGCACTCCTGATTTTTAACTCCTTTATTTGCACCCAGAGGTAAGGATGTGTACAGGTTTGAGAACTGTGTCCTCAACTGTGAAAACATGCAAGTTAAAGTGCTTAAAATAAAGGACAGGTGTCACAGAAGTTAGAATAGAGCATACTGTGGTTCCTGATGGTCTTAAAAATGCCCACACTATTTTGCTTGTTAGCTCATTGTGTTGATTAGATTCCACATATGAGTAAAATCATATGGTACTTGTGATAGACTCACAGATAGAGAGGAGGCTGATAGCTTGAGGGGGTGGAGTGAGGCTAACTGGAGAGGGGAGAGGTGGAGGAATGGAGCAAAAAAGAAGGGGGAAAAAAGAGGAAAAACTCATGGACCCTCACAACAGTGTTGTGATGGCCAGGAGGAGAAGGAGGGTGAAGGTGGAGGAAGGCATAGCGCGGATAAATGATGATGGACGGAGACTTGACTTGGGGTGGTGAATACACACTGTGTACAGTGTACAGACGATTTGTTGTAAAATTGTGCACTTGAAATCTGTATGATTTTTGTTAACCAGTGTCACCCCAATAATCTCAATTAAAAAATGCCCACAGAATGAACGTGCCAAGTCGTCCAAGGTGTGCGATGTTTACTCTCATGGCTCTTGCTAGTCAGTTGAATTTGGTTTGTTGTTTGCTTGGGTTTATGCTTGAACTTCTGGGATATTAGGTATGTAACAGAGCAAACGCAGAAGCTGTATCTTCCCTGTTTCAATTTCAGCGCTGGATCAATGGTAACAAGACTTACACTTAGTGGATTCCTGGATAATAGCAAAAAGTGATGAAAGAATGTGTTGCTGTCTGTGTGGTAGTCCCTTCACTTTGAACCATTCCTGTGAACCATGCCTGCTAATATTCAGGTCCTTGTGTGGCCCCTCCCTTGACCCTGGCCAGCCCTGTGACTTGCCCTAACCAACGAATGCTTTGCAAGTCATGCAGTGTCAATTTGGAGCCCATGCTTAGTGAAGTCCTTGCATCTCCCTCTTTTGTGCTGTGAGAAACCCAACCTAGTGGTGAAGACAGGCATGTGGAGATGCAGGGAGACCCCAACTTACAGCACCAGCTGAGACCTAAGCCAGCAGCCACAGCCAACCTGTCAGCCATGGAGGCGAGGCCATCCTGGCAGGGACCTCCGGTCCCAGCAGAGCCACCCCCACTGATGTACAGATAAGTGGTCTCTGCCAAATCCTGTCCAAACAGCAGAACTGTAAAGAAATAAACTGTGGTTGTGTTAAGCCATGGAGTTTTGGGAAAGTTTGTTCCATAACACTATGGAAGCGTAAGCATCACATATTTATTAAGGAAGAAGTCCAGTATAGCTCCTCAGGAAGACAAACCTGAGGTCCATTCCCTCTGACTTCCCTTTGCTGTGATGTAGGGCTGTATCCTAAAGCCCCAATTACCACACCTAAAGGGAGGGAAAACCATAATACCAAATTCACAGGAGCTTGAAAGGAGCAAATGAGGTCATCTACCATAGCATCTACCTTAGAATAAGCATGCAACTAATACTAGCTATTATTTTTTAAAGCATATTTTAATTGATTTGAGAGATGAAGAGAGAGAGAGAGAGAGATAGAAACATCAATGATGAGAGATAATCATTGATCAGCTGCCTCCTGCACTCCCCACACTGAGGATCAGGCCTGCAACCCGGGCATGTGCCCTTAACCAGAATAGAACCCAGGACCCTTCAGTGTGCAGGCTGATGCTCTATCCACTGAGCCAAACCAGGTAGGGCAATACTAGCTATTCTTAATGTGGTTTTTCTAGGCATCATGGAAATAACAAAGATTCTTTCTTGAGAAAAATGCCACTTAAGACAGGAAATAAGAAATATGTGTAAAACAATTAAAAACACTATCTCTCTATATAAAACCCTAATATGCAAATAGACTGAACGGTGGAACAACCGAACAACCAGTCGCTATGATGTGCGCTGACCACCAGGGGAAATGTGCGGAACATGGTGGGCGTCTGCTGTGGCAGGATGGTGGAGCAGGTGAGCGGGGGTGCCAGACCAAGGCGAGGTGGGGTGCTGGTCACTGTCATTGGGGCAAGCCTCTGGTGGTTACTGAAAATTCTTTGCTCTCGCACACCGTAGTCCTACCCGGTTGCTTGCACCTGCTGCCAGCTCTGGCCCTGCTCACACCCACTGCTGGTGCTGGAGCCATCACTTGCACTCACTGGCCCTGATCACTCAGTGCTGTCAGTGGGTGCGATAGGTGGCTGCCAGCCCCGACCACCCCTCAGGGCTTCTCCACCTTGCCCTGCTCCTGAGGGGCGATCAGGTCTGGCAGGCACTTCTTGTACCCGCTGACGACACCAGTCCCGCTTGCACCCACTGCTGGTGCCGGCCCCAATTGCTCCATGCCTTTAGCAGGTGTGAGTGGGGCTAGCGCCCGCCGTCAGCACATCAGAGTGGCGATGGCAGGAGCGAGGCTGCTGGCATGCACTGGGCCCCTAGTAGAAAAGTATGATACTAGTGATGATACTGTTTTATATGTGTGTCTTGAAGAAGGGAGAAGAGGAGAGGCCAAAGAAAGTATATTTTTGAGTGGAAAGTTAAAGGATTATGCCCATGGATTTGCTTTTGAATTTATATTAAAAAAAAATGCTATCAACCAATGAATGCATAAATAAGTAGAACAACAAATCAATGTTTCTCTCTCTCCCTCTCATGAACAAAGGCATAGAGGAGTAAAAGGCATGTCTGTTGTCCTTATTAGTCAGGCTTAAACCAACAGATAATAATGGAATCCACAGTGAGACTGACTAAACTTCCTGGCATTGTTCATCTTTCTAAACAGAAGAAATTGAATTCTTCTAACCCCAGTCTGCTCAGTTAGACTACAAAATCCATTTGTGTAAATGTCCTTGCTAACCTGAGAGGATCCAGGAATAAAGGATGAGGAGTTCCACAGGTGCATTCATCTTGGAAAGAAATAATGTTGTTACATCGCAGTACCACCTCGAGTCCCTTCTCTGAGTTGTGATTCCTGCCACCCTCCCAGGTCTCTCCCTTCATGTGTGACTTTCAATTTGTTTTTTTCGGTTCACACCTAGATTTCACATTCAGCTTTCATCAGAGGACGGAAGGATGTCAAATTGCTTTCCTCACAGTAATTTACTGCAGCCCTCAATCCTCCGGTATGGCCTGCCCCCTACTATTATTGTATCTAATACCTGGAATTCTTAGGGAAACCCTCCCAGTTGCAAATGGAAGGAGGTAATGTACTTAGCAGAGAATGTGTGAATCCAGGAATCAGATTGGAAACAGTTTTCCTTTTCTCCTCAAGAGGCAAAGCATGCATCCAGGTAGGTGGCAGCAATGGGCACCCTGGGCCGCCTGGGTAGAGCAGAGACGATTAGGAGGTTGAGCAGTTATTGACTGAATTACAATACTACCCTAGAAGACTGGTGCTTGAATACAATAAGCATAGATAGGATTTCTTTCCCAAGGCATTTTTGGAAAGAAAGAAAGAAAAAAAAAGAAATCTCAGCCTCATATCAGTGGAATGGATATTCCAGTTCCTGAAGCCTCTTGCCACCTGATTTCCTTTTCTCTAGACTGCTCTTCGCAGAAGCCCTTCATCCGCCAAGCCCCAGGAAAGGGCTTGGTTCACGGGGGCCTAAGCCGTTGCTACTCCGAAGAAAATGTGCCCATTTGCTACAAAAGCCAAACCCTTCACAAACTCAAGTGAAGTAAGAATAGAATACCAGCCACCTTCCTAGGTGGTGGGACTATTCTTTGGACGCTTTCAAATTATACCCTCTAGTATGTTATTTACACCTAGTCTGCAGCTAATTCTTGCTCATGCCAGATAAATGCACTTAACTTAATAAAAAAAACAACATTGTTGGCATGCTGTATCATTTTAGAAACCATAAAGCCAGACGGTATCTTGCACTGAATATTAAAACTTGAAAAGCTATTCCAGTTTTATGGATACTGTACTTTCAATAGCCACAGGCCAAGAGTGAAAGGAAATGCAACCAAAGGAAGGCTGAGAGGGAGAGGGAGCACAGAAGAGTGGCCTCCTGAGAGCTCAGCGTCCTGGGTCCCGGGACTGAGGCCAGAGAATCAACAAAAGGGTTTGTCTCTAGGTGGTCTCCTTCAACTGCCATTTCCAGGTAATATACTTATGGTCTTTCTTATCGCAGTTTATTCAGAAGCATTTCTACATCTGGAACGAGGATTTGCAAAGGAGCATAAGAGATCTGCAATTTATTTTTTACCCCCGACAGCTTTATTAACACATGGCGGACGGATCACGAGAATTCTCGTGTTTTCTGTTCTAAGGCCTGTGGCCGATCATGAGAATTCTTTAAAAACGAGATTAGCTTGTAAGAACATGTAATAAATAACTTCAAAATGCAATGGGTATTTAATTTTAAAGCTCTCAGGAAGCCACTCCCTCTCCCTCTCTGCCTTCCTTTGGTTGTTTTTCCTTTCACTCTTTGCCAGTGGTTTTGAATGTACAGTATCCATCTGTGTACAATCAACAAAACTGGAACAGCTTTTCAAGTTTTAATATTAACGTAAACCGTTTTTTATACTCGTTCAATAGAGACATATCTGGCCACTGGGTAAAGCTAGCAATAAAACTACTGGTCCACATTAAAATGCAATGGATGGAGCCGTGGCTGGGTGGCTAAGTTAGTAGAGCATCATTCTGTGCACTGAAAGATTGCTGGTTCGATTCCAGCTCAGGGCACATACCTGGGTTGCAGGTTAGGTTTCATATCTGGTCAGGGTGTGTAGGGGAAGCAACCAATCTAATTGATGTTTCCTCTCTCAAAAAAAAATCAATAAAAACATATCCTTGCGTGAAGATTTAAAAAAAAATGGAGTGGCTGGAAGGACTGTCCTCTTTAGCCACTTTCTTATGCAAAGTGTTAGTGAATTCGCTTAATCAAGAACAAATCATGTAATTTGCTGTCCTTAAATTTCAAAAGAGTTATCTTTAGATCATGTTGCTCACAAACTACGCATGAGGGATGGCTGGCTTACTTTGTTGTCCTCCAAAACACTGAGTTCAAACCTCATCCAGTTGCGTAGTAAATGTGTGCCCTTCTTATTCACATCGCAATTTTGTTAATTTCCTGGTTTGACCTGAATTTAGCTTTTGTTGGTGGTAGTATACAAGAGGGGAAGATTCCTAGGGAAACCCTCCCAGTTTCAAATGGAAGGTGGTATAGTGTAGTCATTGGACCTGGTCCCTGAAGTCAGCACTCTGAACGCCACAAACAGTTGTCACTGAATAGATAGTGTGACCATGGAAAAACTACTTACCCTGCCTGAGCCTACTTCACCATCAGTAAAAATCAGGATCATCACACTGCCTGTCTCCAAAGGCTATTAAGAGTATAAATTTGATTATTCTCAACCCTTTCTCTGACACATAAAACGCACCTAAAATATGTCAGCTATTATTATGAGATAAAGCACTGACAAATGTGAAATTAGAAGAGGTTTTTTTTTTTTGTGTGTGTGTGTGTGTTTTCAGAAAAAAAAATTTATCTCAAAAGATTTTTTCTTAAAAAGAAAGCAAGGTTATCTCCCGCTGTTTCATAAGAAATGTGTTTCAGGAAGACAAAGGCAGATAATCATTTTGCTTAGAAATAGGGGAGAAACAGATCAGGGGCATTAAGATATATTCTTGGTTGAAGCATCATCTCATACACCAAACAGGTTGTGTGTTCGATTCCCAGTCAGGGCACACACCTAGGTTGCAGGTTTGATCCCTGGTTGGGGATCATATAGGAGACAACTGATGGGTATTATTCTCTCACATTGATGTTTCTCTGTCTCTCTCCCTTCTTCTCTGTCTAAAATCAATAAGCTATTCTCGGGTAAGGATTAAAAAAAGATATATATATATATATATATTGATCTCCCCAGAAAGCATTCTGCCACCTATTATTATTGTACCTAATACCTGGAATTCTTAGGGAAACACTCCCAGTTGCAAATGGAAGGTGGTAATGTACTTAACGGAGATTCCATGTATAACTACACACGCCAGGCTGCCAGG
Organism: Ia io; assembly: GCA_025583905.1. Classification (NCBI taxonomy): domain Eukaryota; kingdom Metazoa; phylum Chordata; class Mammalia; order Chiroptera; family Vespertilionidae; genus Ia; species Ia io. The sequence continues at coordinate 61,821,634 of JAJQQW010000011.1, read as the reverse complement.
GACAAAAAAAAAAAAGGGTTTTGCCAGTATCTCTGTGTCAAGGGAGTTAGACATGGGGACTCTGGGAGACTCAGGCAGTGACAAGGCTTAGTGACATGTGTAGATCCAGTTGTCTTGGGAAGGCAGACTGGAAGCAAAGCTGCCAGTAACTCTGTGTCAAGGGAAGAAAAAAAGCAAAAAGCACACATGGTCTGGGAGGATGGAGAAACAAGAGACATGGGTAGAATGCAGCCAGATGTATAGAACTAATCTCATTCCATACATTCCAAGCCCAAACTGGGAAATATTGGGAAACTGTAGTTCACTATATCAAATAAAGCTGAGAGGTCCACCATACCCTTCTGATTCAACTCTTTGGGTTAGAGCAGATGAATTGTTAAATCCAAAATCCCTGCCACAACCTGATACCCTGGGAAGCGGGGCTGTTCATGGTCCCAAGAAGACTGGGCAGCTAAAAGGTCATCAGTGACATCTGGAATGGGACAGAGGCAAGGAAGGGATTCAAAGTCTAAAAGAAGAATGAACATGTCATGTAAACATTGGCAATTCAAATCCTGAAAAAAAGGCAAAGACAAATATATGATAGGACTAACATAAGGATATCAAATTATCAGGTGGAATGGGATTTCTGGCCCTGAGAGGTTTATTGCCTTTATACATGTCTTTATTTTGTATATATTTTTATTTAAAACTGTGTTACTCATTATTCTATTTATTCACTCAAGATCGAGTCACTATTTCAAGGTGTCTGCTAATGCTATTTTCCTGGTTCTATAGCAATGAACAAATTCCCTGTCTTTATGAATCATGTGTTTTACTGGGAATGCTGTCAATAGTGGCTGCTCTGAGACTAAAACTGACCAAGATGACTCTAGATGGGCAAGTAATATGAATAAACTTTGTTTTTATAATTGAGGTGAAATTCACATAACATGTAATTTACAATTTTATAATAAACAATTCAGTGGTACATTCATAATGTTGTGAAACCATCACCTTTGCCTGGTTCCAAAACATGTTATCACCCCAAAAGAAAACTCATACCCACTGAAAAGGTGCTCCCCATTCACCAGAACCCGATAATCACCAACCTGCATTCTGTCTGGATGGATTTACCTGCTGTGGTATTTCATATAAAAGGACTCATACAATATATGACCTTCTGTGTTTGGTTTCTTTTATTTAGCATAATGTTTTCAAGGTTCATTCACATTGTAGAATATACCAGTTCTGTGTTCATTTTTAATGTCTAATTATTATCCTATTGCATAGACCAGTGGTTCCCAACTTGTTTTTTGGCCATGCCCCACCTAAGCATCTCTAAAATCCTGATGCCCTCCTGTGATATATAATTCTTATTATTCAAAAAGTGAACTATCACATGGAGGAAGCCTAAAAGGTCATTCACTTGGTCTAAACAAGCTTCCAAAGAACATGGCATCCATGAAAGAGAAAAATAAAAGAACAAAAGGACAGTAGAAGTGCTGAGGAAGAAATCACTAAAAATTATTTTAAAAAAATAATAATAATATGAAGTGATATGAAAAAATGGCAAATAAAGTTTCAAAAAATATAACAGAGAACTGAAATGCATAAATATGTCACAATATATATACTTTATATGAGGCCCCTAGAACCATAAGAAATACAAAAAATTCACTGTTATAATTCATTCTCGAATTGCCCCCCTTAAAAATCAAATTGCCCCCTGTGGGGTGGGAACCACTGGCATAGACAAACCACATTTTTTTCTCTGTTCATCTCTTGATGGGCATATGAATTGTCTCCACCTTTTGGCTATTGCAAATGGTGCTGTTATGAACAGGTATGTGCATGTATTTGTTTGAGTGCCCATTTTCAATTCTTTTGGGTATATATCTACGAGGGAAATCGCTGGGTCAGACAGTAACTTTATGTTTAACTTTTTAGGTAATTTCCTAAAACCATTGAGATTGTTTGTTATTATGGGATTAACTAGCTCATCTTGTTTGACCCATCGCATAAGGAACTGGGATTTTATTCTGTAGGGTTCGGACACAAAAATGACAAGCTTTCAAAGTGCATCTGCTAAAGATCATCCTAGCTGTTGTTTAAAGAACTGATGGCCATGAGGCAAGAGAGAAAGCAGAGAGACCAGACAGAAGCTTAGCAGTTTAGGGATAACACTAGCGCCATTGGTGAACATCACCAGACTGGGATATTTTGAAGGGAGAGTCTATAGGACATACAGATGGACTGGATGTAATGTGTGAAGCAAAGGGAATGAGCAATTTGGTGCCTAAAAAACTGGGTACATGGCTGTGTGCCTGCACCGAGATATGGATGGCTGGGGAAGACCAGTTTCAGAAGAAACAGGCTTCACTAGAGAAAACAATGATTCCGTTTTAGACATAAATAGTTTAAGCTGCTTGCTAACCCTCTAGAGATCTCAAATGAGCAGTCACACACACACACACACACACACACACACACACACACACACACACACACACTCTCTCAAGCTCTTAAGCTCAGAGGAGAAGTCAGGGCTGGCGTTATAAACTTGAGAATCATGAGTGGACAGGAGGCATTAAAGCCTGGAAATAAAAAGAAGGGGCCTGCTACGGAATGAGTGTAGAAGGAGAAGATGCTGGCACTCCAAAATGTAGAAGTCAGGAGCGGAAGAAACTCCAGGAAAGTGGTTGTTAGGGAAAAAATACAGGAGGGTGTGATGTCTCAGGAGGAAGAAAGGAAGAAAAGAAGGAAGGGAGGGAGGAAGGAAGTTAGTTAACTTCAACAAGGGCATAGTAGTCATCTGGCTTGAATGCTGCAAAAAGTCAAAAAAGATATGATGTGTCGAACTGGCAAGATGAAGGTTATTGCTGCTTTGAAAAAAGCAATTCCCATGGAGTTGCAATGACTAAAAAAATTTTGAATTTTTTTCTTTATTTTTTTCTTTCCCTTCCTTCTTTCTTCTTTCCTTCCTTCTATGAACACAGATGTGTCATTTTTCTGAGTGCTGTTAGGGTTAATGATATAGGTGTAAAAATGACGTATAAAAGATATAGGTAAAAAGAACATAACCATCAAATACAGCAAAATAAATAAATACTTAGTCTAAAAAAAATAACCTTTTGCACTCGGATGTCGAGTGTGACTCGACATGGTTAGCATTAGAATAAAGGAATCAAGAAAAAAGCAAGCAAGTGCAAAGGGTTAAAATGCATGCCCTTTTAAACATTGCCCTAGACCTCAATAAATGATTTGAATAAAACTCAACATAGAAAAACTAGTGGGTTGTTAATACCTCTTTTGCATATGAAAGACAACAATTGTATGTGACCAGAATTCCTTGGGCAAGAAAAAAAAAAAAAACATGTCTATAACCCCATTACCTATTGCCACTAATTATTTTATTTTTATGTTTCAAGATAACAATATCTCCATTATTAAAATTTGTAAGTTGGTTTTAACAGGAAGCATGTATTTGGAGCATCTACCATAAATGATTCTCCCAGTGGTGCAAAGCCATTCATTATCTACCCTAATAAAAGAGAAACATGCAAATTGACCACACATCCATGATGCCCATAAGCCAATCAGGAGTGAGTATGCAAATTGACCCAACAAAGGTGGAGGGTTAATTTGCATACACAGGAGCAGAGTGACCAGGTGGGGTGGGATGCCTGCTACGAGGGTGAGGGCGGGGGTGGAGGGAGCTACAGGAGGGGCGCTCCACCAGGAGCGAGGACTTGCAGGCTCCCGGATGGCTGGGAGCAAACCCAGGGGAAGGAAGGCCTATTCTTGCACAAATCTTTGTGCAATGGGCCTCTAGTAACTATAAAACCATGTTAAATGTAGCAAACCCATATGGTAGAATGCAGATAAAATATTGATTTGAAATTGTAGAAAATGTCTTAAACTTTTTAATCCTGAGAGAAATCTGACCCACACAGTCCATGTCACATTCCCAAGGGATAGTGCAGCATATGTCACAACATGCTGAATGTCACACAGCCTGGCAGAAAAAGGTTTCCCTTCATATCCAGTGTCACTCAGCTTGAGCTCTCTTTAGTGGGTGCCCATCCAGGGTGTGTTACAGGCAGTGCTTGTCATTTCCATGCCATACACTCATGAACAAAAAGGTGAGAATGACTCCTCAAAGGCTGACACGAACAGAGAGAAAAATTCCTGCAATTAACAATGCTTCAAAATGCCAATGAAGCTCTGGGACTTCATTCTGCCAGTTTCTAAAAAGCCATACTTAAATGGAGTTTTACTTACAGTCAAGTATCCCCTCCTACTTAGTATGGAGGTCAAATGTTGGCAACCCACCACATGGGATGAGTTATGTCATGGAACTTATTTTAGATTAGAGAGCGTGGGGAAAAGCACCGTGGATCACCATGTAGGTTCCACATGTGTCTGATTCTCACCTTTCCTGAGACTGATCAGGTAAAATGAATGGGAGAGATGAGGGTGGAGGGCGGGAGAGCGGGTTGTAATGTGAACAGGATGATCTTAGAGCAAATCAGTCTGCACAGCAAGGCTATTTGTAATTATCTACATGTTTCCTCAACAACGTTCATAGTTCATCTATTTGCAGCACTTGCAAAATTACCTTAACTCTCTCAACTCTATTCTTTAGTAGGAAGTCATAAAATAAGTCACATTTTCATAAATCGGAACCCACAGAGATTTGAGTTATTAGAGTAAAAGGGAGAGTTTTGATAATATTTTCAAAGGAAAACATTATAAAGAATTTCTCCTCATGACCTGTTAAACAGGGGGAAATAATACACTTTATTGAAATTTTTTCAAGCCCTAATTTGATTGTTGGCTCTGTCATTCATAAATATAAGCAATAATGTAAAAACCATGCGTAAGGGCTTTACACTCTATGAGCCTTAATTGTCTCATCTGAAAAATGAGATAAATAATGCCCAACTCAGGGTCACTGTATGGATTAGATAAAATGATTGTGAAGGTCTTGGCACATGACAAAAGGTCAGGACACACTAATTTCCTCTCCCTTTCAATAAGATAAACCTAATTTAAGTGAGAAAAGGACAGAAGATAAGCAAAAATCAAGAGGTGGTATTTCTGTGATTAATCAGCTGGCCACATCCTGTCTGAGTGTACTGTCTTCCAGCTGATGGGCGCCTAGGGTATTTTTAACTGGTTTGATGCTAAATTCTACTCCATTCAAAGGCTATTCTCGGTTTCCTGGAGGCACCAGCACCCACAAAGCCTGAGAGGCACAGCTCTAGACAGACACAGAAGCAGAAGCGTGGCTAGACATCAGTCAAGTAGATCAGTGCCTGCTGATCAGATTCCTGATGGTCCTCCTGGCAGGGGTTTAGCTGCACTTTATACACGATCCAGGTCATTTCCATGGGCTAAGGTAAGAAGCACTTAGCACTGACTCAATCACCAGGGAAGGGGGCATTTTGCAGCAAGGTCACTGTTTAGCCTACTGTTTTGCTGGGATAATGTGGCTGGACTGGTGGGTATGGCATGTAATCCTGTGGCCCGCATCACAGCCATGGCTATTTCTCTTGGTGGCAAAGACAGCTCTACCCCTGGGCCATTAAAATCACCTGTTGAGGTAAGGGTGACAAAAGTTTCCTAACAGCATGAGAGTGAGGAGGGACTGAAGGAGGTTATTTGGAATTCAGTGCTTTCATTCAAAAGAAGCTATAATCAATTAGTGACGTCCAGCAGGGCCCCCAAAGAGGCATGAAGCAGCCCACATGCATGACAGTTAGGGACCCTACTGTTCTGGGCTAATGGGGTCAGTGGTCCCTGAACGGGCCCCCATCAGCACCACTGGTCTGCTGGATGTGGACACAAGGATGATAGTCACACAACACAAATGAACTCATATATGCTTTATGATGAATGTGGGACTATGGAGCACACTCCAAAATTGCATTGGACACTGTCAGATATTCATTTACAGCACAAACTTTTAGGCATTATGTGGAATATAAAATCTGTGCAACATTAATTCTCTATAAGAGCACTCCAACCTCTACCCCGGCCTCCGTGTGCACCAGCACGACCTGCAATCACGTTTGTCAGACCACAGGAGGGTCCCAGTGATCAGAACTCAACCACTTTTTGACAGTACTCCTTGCCAACACAGCTCCCTTTCAACTGTGTTGGGAGTTAATAAGACAAAATGAGCATCATGATATGCCTAAGACAAAAAAAAAAACAACAAAATAAACAACACCACATCTCTGATTACTGACCAATTAATGCAGCTCGGTGTGTGACAAAACAGGGGGAAATGTAGACAATCTGAATCTAGATTCCAAAAAATGGAAGGTGCATCTTTAGAAGAAAGTGATTCATCTGGTGCATGGTTATGCTCTAAGGCCTCAGTGGCTTCAGAATGGCCCCTTTTCATTAGAAACAGATCAAGACGTAGTTACTGTGAATCTACCTCCCACACTATCACTGCCCCCCGCACCCCCCCCCCAAGTATGAGACAGTACTCATGGGGATCTTTTTTAAAAAAATATGTTTTCATTGATTTTTTAGAGAGAGATGAAGGAAGAGGGGTAGAGAGATAGAAACATCGATGAGAGAAAAACATCATTGACCCGTTGCCTCCTGCATGCTATGCTCCCTTCTGGGAATCAAGCTCGAAACCCAGGCATGTTCCCTAACTGGGAATCGAACCAATGACCTCTTGGTTCCTGGGTGGATGCTCAACCACTGAGCCACACCGGCCAGACTTCATGGGGATCTTTTAATGACAGCTGCTGAGACACCAGGTCATTTGTCTGAACTAAGTAAAAATGAGCTAACTGGTCAGGGAACATCCCACTTTAATCCCTTCTATGTCAACCCACAAGATTGGCAACAGGGTGGCTTGTAGGTAGACCTTGCCTGCCTATTCCCTAACATGCACATTGTACTCAATTCCTGGCCACTGAAATCAGCAATCTCAGTTTGTCTAGATGGGACATGGAGCTCTCTACCAGAACAATCCTCTATTATGCTTGACTGGAAATGGGGGCCATACTTCAGATCTGGAGTGACATAATACTGGGGCTGCAAGGGGCAGGGCTAGTGCTAAGGGAGACACAGGCAGCATTCTGTATAATAAAAGGCTAATATGCAAATCGATTGAACTGCAGAACAACCAGTCGCTATGATGCACACTGACCACCAGGGGGCAGACGTTCAATGCAGGAGCTGCCCCCTGGTGGTCGGTGTGCTCCCACAGGGGGAGTGCTGCTCAGCCAAAAGCCCTGAGCCGGGCTCATGGCTGGCCAGCGCAGCGGCAGTGGTGTAACCCTCTCCCACCTCTGTGGCAGTCGGACATCCCCCGAGGGCTCCTGGACTGTGAGAAGGTGCAGGCCGGGCTAAGGGGACACTCCTCTCCCCCGCCCCAGTGCATAAATTTCATGCACCAGGCCTCTAGTAAAATGATGGTTCATGTGTCAGGAGTTTGTTAGGTCAGTGCCCAGCACAGAGTAGAAATTCAGAATATTCCAGACTGGCACATACTATAATGTATAGTATCCTCTAATGAGCCTGCAGCTCCTCACTTTTTTTAAAGCTTGCTCTTTTAAAAATATATCTTGAGATTTATAAGCAGAACTTATTTTCCTTTTCAACTCCTTACTCCATAATAAAATATATGGACAACCTAATTCATGCAAGAAAAAAACAAATCTAAGTTCTGTTAAAATGGTATGATGCTGTTGAACCTCTATTTTTAAACATCTTTCTTTTGAGGCCTGGGTGGCCATGTAAAGGTCACTCCCCACCCCCCAGTGATTACTGGATTGGGAGCTGCTGCAAATACATGCTTGTCCTTTACACACAGCAGGTTGTAATTCACCCTCACCGGCCAGCGAAACGACTTATACTGCTAAGAGTCGAAAGCAGAGTCCTTGCTTATCGCTCCAGTCAAACAATTTCATTTCTATCCGTTGGTGGTTGTACTTCAGAGTTTATGGATCCAATGGGTCTAGTGAAATTTTATTACTCTGCAATACAACACAAATAAAAAAGCTCAGGGGACAAAAAAATCGATGTAATGTTTAAGGGTCTTTGTTACCTTTATAACCTCCAGTGTTCTTTTACATATAAACTAATAAATCAACCTTTTAACAGAAGAGGCATTCTTCAGGGCTTGCTCAATACTAGGTGCTAAGTCCAATCATAAAAACTATCAAGAAGTGACTAATGGATTTGCTACCTGAACAAGCACAGTTAAAGCAGAATCAATTGCAGGACAAGGAGATTATTGTTTTCAGGTGTCTTTTGCTGGTTAGCATATGGTAATAAGTTGTTACCAAATGAGAGTAGCAACTTAAAAAAAAGAGAGAGAGAGAGAGCTTTTAAAAAATCTATTGCATTTGCCTGAATTCGCAAATGGAGGCAAATTAAATTAATCATCTCCAACATCGATTCCTTACTTTGGCCACTTCTCAGCTGCAGGAGAGGTACTCCTTGTAACTTTATAGTTGAGTCAGCAGAACTGGAAGACCATCTTTCCCACAACCTTCAAGAGAATGGCTTCTCCTTATGTCAGGATCTTGGAAATATGACTTGAGTGGATAGTCTCTGGTGGATTTTAAGAAGTAGTGATGAAGATGCTAAGTATTACAATAAAACTAAAATTAAAACCTTCTACTCATTTCAATGATGAATATATCCATTCTCATAAACCTCTTTGACCTGGCACACTCTGAGGACTGGTAATCTAAACTCAGAACCGTTTCGACATGAATTAGCACCAAGTAGCTAATTTGAATATTCTGCCTTAAATTAAATTAAATTAAATGAGAAACAGATTTGGGAAAGTAGTGCACCTATTTATTATGAACAGAATTTTATAGCTCACCATATAACATAGTAAGTACCATTCAGCGGTTGAGACAAATTGATATGGACCTCATTCCAAGCAAGTGCCTAGAAGAAAATACAAGGTTTTCTCTGCAAGGAAAAAATATGATCCAGCAAAAAGAACAAATCTCGCTGGCTCCCACTTGGGTAAATGGCTTAGAAGAGGCCGTAAGGTCCCTAATGTCCAAAGCGACATTGTTTACTTGATGGACACCAGTAAGTAGAGTTATTTCTGCAAACTCTGGAAGGATCAATCCTTTCAGGGGTCCTGTATTCCCATTCAAAAGCAAACCAAAACTCTGGCTTAAGACATATCCAGTTTAGTTATTGTGGGAGAGAAAGAAATTTTCCTCTATCCTTCTAGGTTCTTCTCGCTGCTCTAATAATTAAATCAACATGAGACAGATTAACAGAAGAAAGTAACCAAGTTCAATTACATATGTACTAGTATGTATGGGAAGTCCACATACATGAGCGAGTCAGAGACCCCACGGACATGAGATATTCCAAGACAGAAAGTTAAACATTAGGTGTGAATGACATTCTGAGCTCAGGATGAGGTATGGCGCCTGGGGCTTCAGAAAGAAGGAAGGTCATTTGCAGAACAGGATGGTAAGAGTGGACATTCAGTAATTAGAAGTTCACTCTGCCCTATAGATGGGTCATAAAAAGTTATTTCTGGTAAGAATCTTATTATGGGCAAGGCCCCGATTTAAGGAAGAGATAAAAGACTCCTGTCAGTCTACAGCAAGCATGTCAAACTCAAAGGATGACATGGGCCAAATAAACCAGGCATGCGGCCCGTGGGCCAGGAGTTTGACATGCCAGAGTAGCACATCTCAGGAAGGCTTCTTTGCCATTGGAATCAAAGAACAATTAAATCATGGCTCTTTCTTTTTGCTCTTTAAGTAAATCATCAGGCTATCGCATAGTCATAAGGATGAGATTGGGATTTTGATTTAAAAATATTCTCTTTTGCTCTAAGTTTTTCTCTAGCCTAAAGTGTTATCAATTTTTGATAGAATTACTAGAATGGTAGATTGGGGGGAAACATTTTTCTTCATATGCTTCTGATATTTTTTTAATGTTAACATTTTTTCCTGGTAGTCTAGTGAGCAAGGTAGTGAATAGCAGCTGAATGATGACACAGTTGGGTAGGGTCACAGATATTGCTGATTAATACACATAGTTAATTGGGAGAGAAGTACAATGTCAAATCTTTGGGCTTTTATCAGGTTCCTGACATGGCCAATATCTTTATTAGCAACATGGTTATTGCACCGAACAAAATTATATGTGAATATTTCTTACACAGAAAGATAACACACTAGATAATGAAACATGATTGAAGATATTCTCAACATCCTGGAATGAGGAGACATATCTTGTGAAAAGAAAGAGAAAAATTAGATCACTGTCACACAAAAATGGATTCATCCTATCTTGCACTATAATGAATTGCCAGAAACTCAGTGGCATGTAGTTACCAAAATTTATTATCTTACATTTCTGAAGATCAAAGGTTTTGACAAAGGTCTCACTGGATAAAGTCAAGGTGTCAACAGACCAGCATTACTTTTTGGATGTTCTAGGGAAAACTATTTATTTGCCCTTTTCAGCTTCTAGAATGCCTCCCATATTCCTCAGCCTAGGTCTGTATTCTTCCACCTTAAATCCAGTGACAGCAAGTTCAGCTCTGGCATAACATCACCCGACCTCCTTCCCTGCCTACTCCTCCACTTTTGAGGACCACTGTGATGACAATGATCCCATTCAGACAATCTCCTCACCTCAAGGTCCCTAACTCAATCACACCTACAAGATATCCTGTAACATGTAATGTTCCCGGGGTCAGGACATCGAAATATTTTGGGGTGCCATTAGTCTGCCTAACACACAGGGTTTAAAAAGAAAACACCTGGCCAAGTGGCTTCATTGGTTGGAGTGTCGTACTGTACACCAAAAGGTTGAGAGTTCGACTCCTGGTCGGACACATACCTAGGTTGTGGGTTCCACCCCTTGTCGGAGCATGTACGGGAAGTGGCTAATCAATGTTTCTCTCTCACATTGATGTTTCTTTCTGTCTCTCTCCCCTATCCTCTCTCTCTCTAAAATCAATTACAAAAGAAAAAAAAAAAAAAAAGCTGCAGGGAAAAGTTTGGTGGAAAAGAGAAAAAACTGGTCAAAAAACAAAAAATGTGAACTACTGTTTAATGAGACGATTCCTGTACTATTGAGTTATGTTCTGAACATTACAGTGAAATGAGGACGATCTTGAACTAGAATGTGTTCAAGAGTGAATAGAATGCAGGGACACTTTTACCCAGCCATGTGAATGATGTTCGAAGCAATTCAGACGGATTGTCTCAGAGAAGATAAGGCCTCGGTGCAAATGCCAGTGTTTTCAAGGATCCAAAGAGCTGTCAAGAATTAGCTTTACTCTTTAATATGATAGGAAATCATTGTTAATAAAATTTAGGAACATAGAAACTTAAGCTACAGATAGTAACAGACAAACCCAAATGAAAAGTGAAAACTAATATTTGTGTTATTCCTTATAGCTTATAAAATGTTTCATACATTATTGCGTTTGAATTTCTCAAGACATCTGAGAGAGAATGAGGTCATGTACTTGGATGAGACAAGGTACTGGCAGGAAAAAGAAACCCATTGTAGGCAGCTCCAGACACTTTAATAAAGGAAAGGCTGACAGAGAGGCAAGAGCAGAATTAGGGGAACTAACAAAGGCATTATTTACAACAGCCAAGATATGGATGCAATTGAAGTCTCGGTCAATAAATGACTGGATATGAAAGATGGAATATTATTTGGTCATAAAAAAGAATAAAATCTTACCATTTGTGACAACATGGATGGACCTGGAGTGAAATAAGTCAGACAGAGAAAGACAAATACTATGTGAAATTTAAAGAACAAAATAAACAAACAAAACAGAAACAAACCCCTAGACACAGAGAACAGATGGTTGCCAGACAGGAGGGGGTGGAGGGACTGGGTGAAAAGGCTGAAAGGATGAAGAAGTATACATTGGTAGTTACAAAATAGTCACGGGGGTGTAAAGCACAGCACAGGGAATACAGTCGGTGATATTGTAATAACTACATATGGTGCCAGTTGGGTAAGTGTTATTAATGTCTAACCACCATGCTGTATACCTGACTCTAATATAATATTGAATGTCCAATGTAATTGACAATTTTTTAAAAAGGAAACTGACAAGGAACATTGAGATTCTCAGAGATTGCCACAGCAGGGATTGGAAGTCTTAGTACTCCTAGGCCTACAGAAGCAGGGGGAGAACTCACTCCGCAGGGGCAGGTAAGGGCTGGGGCTGCTGACAGTGGCAGATAGGGAAGGATGCAGCCAGAATTGGCAGCCAGAGCAGCCAGAACAGGGGAGAAGACATCCATCGCTCTCCTGCTGCCCCCCTCCATCTCCTGCCAGGCCCTTCACTGGCCCAAGCCATGAGAGGCGGGTGACAAGGGGACGTGGAATCTCCTTCCCAAAGAAGTCAGCCTTTCGGGCACAGAGCAGGACAGACAACAGCAGAGAATGGACAGGGTACGAGGAAGATGGAGAATGGCCAGCACAGCCGTACAGCATTTCATTGACATGGAAGATAGCAGGACTCTGTAAGGCTAAATAAACCACCTCCTCAGGGCCTGGCTGCAGGGCCAGAGCTCGGGCCTCAGCCTTGGGATCACCGAATGCTAAGAGCTTCCTGGATCAGGGTGCCCTCCCTGACTCTCAGGTGCTCCCTATCACTGGCCTTTCAGGAGGAGGAGCCAGTGGTGTTGGAAGGGGATTCATCTCTGTGATGGGGGTTTGGATGAGATTTGCCACTTTTTAATTCAGAATCCTCTGATGATGGGAGTCAAACTCATCATATTCCACTACATATACCTGACCTTTCCATTTTCTTCCAAACCCAACTACCTTAAATAGCTTTGAATGCTGCAGAAAACACACACACAGGAAGTCCTCCCCCGATGTTGTAAGTTTCTTGGAAACTGAAACTTAAAAGAGAACTGAGGTACAACAAAACCTTTTCCATCATAGGCTAATAGGTGGGTGTAAACTGGAATTAAGTTTCTACGGCATATTATGGTCACAAAACCACCACCAAACTTCTACACAAAGACCCAAACTCTTCTAATATTAAACATGGAAGAAGATGAGGGCTATCCATACATTTAAGAAAGAGTAATAAAAAACATGAAGATAATTCCTTTCCAACCTGTTTATTCCACTTTAGGATGGCAGATGGTCGGAGCCTGTCCTGGCAGCTCAGGGTGCCAGGAGGGACCCACCCTGGACAGGACGCCCTTCCATCCCAGGGCCACACCCACCACACTCACTCACACTGGGGCAGTGTAGACCCGCCAGCGCACCTAATGCACACCTTTGGGATGTGGGAGGAAACAGAGTCCTCTGAAGAAACCTACTCAGACATGGGGAGAATGTGCAAACTCCACATAGATAGTGGCCTGGGCCAGAAATAATTTTTTTTTCATCAACATTAAAACGAAACAATGTTGAATGCAATGACATTACTTAAGGACTTGCGGTACTCATGGTAAATAACAACTATTCAAGATTCTGAAGACTCTCTGGATAAGGCAATGCCTTACATTCTGTCTTTGTAACATCTAGCTTCACCTGTCCGCCCTTCCATCCTTTAGGGTGGCCAGGGAGTGTTCTGAGGTATGCATTGAAACGAGATAATTTGAGACTTCCAAGAGAGTTTTGAAGGTTCACAAAAATGGGTTAGACAAATGCTTTACTAGTTTTAAAACATAAATTTTATGTTCACTAACCAACCCCTAGAAGTTGTTAATCATTACAAAATAGAATTCCATGTCTTTGTTGCCCAAACCTTCACAAAAAGGAGTCCTTTATATTACACTAGAGGCCCGGTACATGAAATTCGTGCAAGAGTAGGCCTTTGCAGCCCCAGCTGCCTTGGCCCTTGCAGCCCTGGCTTCGTCCAGAAGGTTGTCCAGGTCGGCTATTCAGTCGATTTGCATATTATGCTTTTATCATTATACTAGAGGCCCGATGCACCAATTCGTGCAAGGGGCTCGGCCCTCACAGTCCCGCTGCCTCAGAGCCCCACAACCCTGCCCACTGGTTGTTCCGGAAGGTTGTTCTGGAAGGTCGTTCAGCCATCTGGTCTAATTAGCATATTAGCTCTTTCTTATATAGGATTATATAAGGTATGGTATGGCTCATGAAAATATTTCTCCTTTATTAAAGTTCATTTCCGCATCACTTTCAATAGGTAATTATATTGTTAAACATAAAAACAGCCCCAAGGTATCACAAGATCACTTTTTTAACAGTAGGAATTCATAAGTATTCTGACAAAAAGAAAACATTTTATGTGACTAAAATATGTCATGAAATAAAAATATGAAATACTGATTAGGGAAGAAACAGCATGTCAAGCAAAATTTCCTGGAGTCTCAGTGCATAAAACAGATAAAGTCAACTTCTTTGGATGAGTAGGTATGAAGGGAGTAGAGAGCCACTTATTCAACCTCTCTCTGGCCCCTCATGACAGCCCCTGAGGTTGCCACATGTTGCTTCACATCCCAGTTGCTTCTTCGTTGGTTGAAACCATTATATATATATGGCCAAGTGTCCATCTGTCCCACCAGTAGCTATGATGTGCACTGACCACCAGGGGGCAGACACTCAATGCAGGAGCTGATATGATGCACAGTGGCCATTTAAAAATAAACGGCACCATGGACCTGGTGCTGACAAACCAACACTTGGCTTCCCCCAAGTGGTACACAGGCCCGCCACCACACCTAAGAGACACCCCAGCAAATCACAGTGAACGCTGCCAAGACCCCATGGCACAAAATGCAGCCCACAGCCCAGCCAGGCTGGAAATGGTCGCTGTGGGCGCCGGGTAATGACATCACGTGGTAACGCCCGGCTTCTTCTCCCTAGCAACTAGCCTCCTTGCAGTTTCTTCAATCCAGGAACCTGACTTGCTTTACAGCCAGGTGCAAACATTTTACGGTTTAACAAAATGTTTGTGAACCGTTTTCCTGTGCCTCATCTCATTTGATCCTCACAGAAGTCCTGGAGTCAGTAGATAGGAGACTCGGTGGAATCCTATATTCTTTTCATTAGCCAGAAAACAGAGGTTTAGAAAGCTTAGAAACTTGACCTGACTGAAAAGAAGTAAGAAATGGTGGACCTTAAAATGACTTCAAGTTTTCTCACTGTGCAGAATATAGTCAAACACTGCTGCAATTAAATATTTTACCCTTTGTTCTCCCTGTGTGATCTACAATAATACTCTGCTTCATGTTGATATTTACTGCTGTGTTGTTGACAACTACCTGAAAGAGAAGTCGGGGTGCTTCACTGGGCTGGAAAAAGTTTAGCTATCAGAAAGCCGGTCTAATTAAGCAAGTTTATTCTATATCTATAAAAGGCTAAGTTGACTCGCGCATGTGTGATACCTATAAAGCTCTCTCTGGTGCCAATTGCAAGCATGTGTTTCCATCTGTCATTGTCGATCATGAATTTGGTTGACACTTCTATTATAGAGAAAGGGTGAATAGTGATATTAAAATATTTCTCCTAATTAATTTCCTTTTAATGTGCATGAATCCGTGTACCGGACACTAGTGTGTGTGTGTGTGTGTGTGTGTGTGTGTGTGTGTGTGTGTGTGTGTGTATTTAGTTACCAGCCTAAAGCTAGATAGCAGTTTGAGTAGAAACACTGGTGAGTGGGTCTCTCTAAAACCATGTGATCCAAAGGGGATAGAGGCATCCTCTCTCACTTGCCAATAGATTCCTGGTACGAAGGCATCATCCTGAGACCCCCATTCTCACAGATGGCTGGCAGGAAGTGATGATGGATAACTAACTGGTGGACTACTAACCTAGCAGAGGGCAAGGTGACTCCTGTGAGAGCAACCTTGTGTGTGAGCTCATGGGACATCCTCTGTGACTCCCAGAAATGTTTGCAGGCATATAGCAGGGAGCTGAAATCCTGAGTGAGCAGGTGAGGGCCAGAATCAGATGTATTTCAAATGTTCCCCTTACCGTAGCCTTCTCTAACCTCTGAAGAGTGGGAGCAGGATTTGGGTTTCATGAAGCACATTGAACTAATAAATAAAAGGCCACCCTCTCCCTGTCTTTCCAGATCTTTCCTAGAACACTGCAAAATCCTAGCAGAAAACTCCATTTGGTTGTTCTGACTTTATCTGGTTTAATATGTTAAATATATTAAGGATAAAGAAAGATCTTGAATCACAACGACAAATAACAAAACTGGGGAGGGAAGCCTTTACCAGGGTGATGAGAGCTAAACATATGGTGAAGCAAATATTTAATATGGCCCCTTATCTTGCAAAATCTGCCATTGTAAAACCTCTCAGATAGCTATGTGAAAAGTGTGCTTTAAACTGATACTCTAAGATTAAAGTGCAACTTCCACTTTGGAATTAAATGATGTCCAAGAAATGATAACTAACATAGGATTGAGGCAGCATTCATGGAAACCACTGGACATCATTTTTATTTTCAGTGGTTTTGAAGAAAGGGGTATTTCTTCTGAAGTTGAAATACCAACTGTGAAACAGCACATTTCAGGTTAAATATAGAAAGTGTTTGCTTTCATAAATCTTGTAGTCCCCTGAATAACAATGACAGTGAATAGAGAAAACCCACAGGTTCCAATTTAAAAAAAAAAAAAACAACACATTGAAAACTAGTTTATTCTTTGCATCTTGGCAAAAATCACCACAGACCTTTACACTCATGCTCAGAATTTATGGCACAAGTATGCACAATGCAGTTGATCCAAAAGTTTTCTTTTGGTTCCATTTGTATTGCTTCTTGAGCCTTGCAATAAAATAGCATGTCAAAGTAAAGTATGTTGAATCGAATGATGCTTTGAAGAGTTTAGATAATGTGGGTAGGAGGAAATTCTGAGTAACAATCAAGTGAGGTCGAAAGCTTTACAAATAAGGAGAACTTTATGTGACAGCTACATCTGTGACATCTATGAATGAAAGAGAAGGATGTCAGAAGTGAGTCAAGAAAAGAATGGATTTGAGATTAGTGGTCTAGAGTGGGAGAGCTAAATTTAATCCTTTATAATCATGGGACTGAAAATAAGCCATGTCCCTTTTCTGGTTCAACTGAAAATTGGTACATAATCAAGTACTTTATAAGATTCTACAAAAATAAGAATAAGAATGGAGATACAGCCCTAGCCGGTGTGGCTCAGTTGGCTAAGTGCACTGAAAGGTTGCAGGTTTGATTCCCAGTCAGGGCACATAACCAGGTTTCAGGTTAGATCTCCAGTTGGGGCTCGTGTAGGAGGTGATAGATGGATGTTCCTCTCTCCCTGTCCTCTCCCTTCTCCCTCGCTAAAATCAATGAAAACATGTTTTCAAAAAACAGAATGAAGATATAAAACATAAGATATTGGACCTGATTCTAACCAGCTGAAACAAAAATTAATGAGTAACCTTTGAACTAATTATCAAAGTTGAAACAATAACGATTAACATGCTTTGACAGGGCCATTCATTATGAACAGCTCATTCATCACAGCAACCCAAAGAATTGGTTTCTATTAGTTGCTCATTTTTAAAAATATGTTTTTATTGCTTTTTAGAGAGAGAGGCAAGGAGAGGGATAGAGAGATAGAAACATCCATGAGAGAGAAACATAATTGATTGGCTGCCTCCAGCACACCCCCTACTCGGCATGGAGCCTGCAACCCGAGCATGTGCCCTAAACGGGAATCAAACCTTGACCTCCTGGTTCATAGGTCCATGCTCAACCACTGAGTCATGCAGGCCGGGCAACAAAGGTGAAATTCTGGCAATATCTGCTGTGTGACATTCCTTGTTGACATTAAAGGAAGTAAACTGTGAAATCAAGTGCGGGCAGTATGACGATTAAGTGGAAGGGTCAGAAAAGCCGGCTGCTGCTTCTTGAGGACAGGGCTGTGACCCCAAAGGCACACACTGCCATTTTCATCTCTGTGCCTCTGATCTGTAATTGCAAAGGCAGAGTGTTCAGTTCATGTTCTTGAGATGAAAATTACTCAAATTATTTTCAATCACATTTCAGTGAGGGAAATGGCTTCAGAGAGAGGCACCAACTACAAGAAGTGGTGGAAAGTGGAAGCCTTCCCCTTCTGTAGGTAAAGGTGGGGGATACATGTCGGCAGAAGGGCCCAAAATGCCTTGCAACCAAATACTATGTCTTTTCTTAACAAAAATTCGGCAGAAAAAGGGCATCTTCATTTTTTTAGGTCTTTGATTTCACAGACAGAGCTACATCCTGAGTCATCACCAAAACAAAACAAAACAAAACAAAACAAAACAAAACAAAAAAATCTTATCATTGTCAGGAAGACTTTGTTAAGAATTGTAGCTCTTCATGAATATGTAGTAAAAATGCTACAAGTCAATATAGCTTCAACCATACATTCTAAAGCACAACCAGCAAACTATTTCCGTTAAGGATCAGACAATAAATACTTTAACCTTTGCGGAATAGTCTCCGTCTCCACAACTCCACTCTGCCCTTGTAGGGAGAAAGCATCCATACACAATATATAAAATTTCCTTTACAAAAACATGTGTTAAGCCATAGCTCATTGGCCATGTTCTCTGTTTTCGCATAGTAATAAGAAGCACCACAAACTCCCAGTCCTCACAATACTCCCAGAGTAAGATTCAATTTTGCTATATCTTTTGTTTCTGGGTAGAAAAATAAAATCAACACAGAAATGTCTTTCATAAAACCTTTTACTTCAGTGTGACAACAGCTTTATTGAGATATAATTTATGTAACATAAAATTAACTCCTCTAAAAGTGTTTGAATCAATGTGTGTGTGTTTTGTATATTCACAGAGGTCTACAATCCTCACCACTATGTTTTGCCTCCTTTTTTGACCAAAATCATTCAGCATGTACTATCTGCCTTCCCAGTGCAAGGTTGCTGTGTTGTTTTGCTTTGCTTGTTTGGCTTGGCTTGGCTTGGCTTGACTTAGCTTGATTTGGTAGAAGGAATGGATAGGAGTAATGGTAGAAACAGAAGACACAAGTCTGAAGCAATCAGCTAACAATAAGACACTAAGCAATGCCAGGTAGTGGCTGTTGGTTGAGCATCATCTGTATACCAAAAGGTTGCAGGTTCAATATCCTGTCAGGGCACATACCTAGGTTGCAGAATTGAGTCGGAGTGTGTATGGGAGGAAACCGATCAATGTTTCTCTATCACACTAATGTTTCTCTCTCTCTCTCTCTCCCCCTCTCTAAATCAATAGAAACATATCCTCTGGTAAGGATTAAAAAGAAAATAAGCAATGGGACTGCTACATTAGGCAGTGTGGAGGCAACGAACACAACAGCATATTGCTATAGATGGGCCATGTGGAGGAGCCTAAGGATTAGGTGCATAGTCCTTGAGAGAGAACTTGGACTTGAATGAACGACACGCAGCAAGAGGGAAGAGTGGATTCCAGGGGAAAGGCAGAGCTATGAGCAAACGCCTGACATGGGAACAGCTGTGGCTGAAATGAGCAGCTACAGGATAGCTGCAATGGGCGCGTGCCCAGACTGCAGAGGCAGCTGTCCAGGGAGAGTGGCCCAGCAGCTTTCGGACCATAGGAAATGGAGCTTAGAGCTGATGGAGTTGGCAGCAGTACCCTCAGAGGCTATGGACCCTAAGGCTCCCGGTGAAAGGCTTAATTCAAAGACCTTTATTGGAAGATTTATTGAGAGTTGTGGGTAGGACAATTTGAATGGGGAAACCTAGAAGCCTTTCGGGCACTGATTTTAACTGTGAGAGCAAATGTAATAATTGAACTGAGGTTATTAACCCTGGCTGTACATTAGAACCGTCTAGCTTTTCTGAGGGTAGGGTCCCAGTGTCTGTATTTTTAAAGAAGCTCCACAGTAGATTATAATATGTAGCTAAGAACTATTTTTGCAGGGGAATAGACAGGAGACTTTCCAGTGTGAAACTATAAGTAGCATCCATGGTTTTCTGCCTCTTTTTCCAGAAGATGCCCATTAATTATATAAGAATCTCTTACACATTCTCTGATGTTTTGCATTTTATGGTGCAGCCAACGAAGAATGAGAATTTTAAAGGCAGAGGGGCTGCATATATTATATGGCATATTTTGGCAAGTTCTTAGAATATCTCCCTAAAATAAATCCTTAAACCCAGGCGTGTTTTAGAGATTTTAAACTTTAGAGTTACACTACAAATAACACTGCTTGCTCCAGAGTCCCAGGCAAGGCACAACCAGACACCTGTATACGTCGGGTAAATGTTAATGAATTCTGTCAACAACAGATTACCTTACATGGCTAAATTACTCCTTGCCATTATCTGTACCAGCCATCTGTACACCTAATCCTCTCTGTGTTCTAAAATCCCAAGCGCCTGCTAACTATTTTTATATTACATTCCTGCATAAATCTGTTAAGCTCAATATGTTACCGCAAATTCTCAAAAATCAAAGGCAATCTGCTGGCCTATAAAACACTGGTTACTGAAAATCGAAGGGTATAATATGATAGCAATTCAAGCAGTCAGTAAGCAATCTTTATAGGGATGGGGTGGAACCGCAAGCTAAATGAACCCCTGGGCCAAGGCCTGCCGTAAAATGAGATATGTTCTTTCAATACGCAGTGCGGGCCTGAACCCATTGATGTATTTCCTATCTAATAAAAATCTGAACAGTTGGCCTGATTGGATTTTAAGTGATGCAAATTTGGAAATCAAATAGGCAAACTCCCTTTAGACTTCATCTATTTAGACTGTAATTGTAAAGAACTACAAATTACATTTTACCACACTATTCAATTCCCCAGAGATTCAATATGAAATTTACAGAAAGGGACAAATATTTGCAGGTGTGGCTTTTTTGTTCATAATAAATACAATTTTCTCTCACATAGGATGCCTTCTCTTGATGTTGCTACGTTTTCCTTAATGTAACCAGTAAATCATGTTTGTTTTCACAAAGTCTTTATTGATCTGAAGTTTCAATGCTAATTCTTACATGTAATGCCAAGTTATATTTTAGTTGAGATTAAATTTTCCTTTACATAGTAATTTTGAAGCACATATTTGTTTTTCTATTTACATTTTCAGTGATATAACTATAGGTCTTGAAGAGACACTTAGAAATCTACCCTCTGAAAATACTTCTATAAAAGTTTAGAAGTCAACCCTACTGATTATAGTTAATACATCAAAGACCATCTGGCTCATAATATTCAAATAACCATTAAAATATGCAAAAAAATAAAAAATTCAGCATCTGGAAGTACTATATTTTTAGCATTATCAGGTATTTTAGAAGTTAACCCACCTCCTCATTCTTTTTTACTGAATTCTATTATCCTGAAATCGGAACAAATACCAGTTCTGAAAGTTAAATGGTCTTCCATATAACTCATGCACAGGGTTAACATTTTCTGCATAAAGCAATCAGTCTAGGATTTTCCTATTCCATTTGAAGTATTTTCAAACATCAAAAAGTTTACACAATTATAGAGGCAATAAACCCACCCATATTGTTCCCTTATCAAACCTAAACTAGGCCTTGCGGGTCATTATAATCTTACAGTTTACAATATAAAGTATAAATGGTGTCCTACTGTGACTTAAAATGCAAATATTCTTTCTGTATATTGTTTCTTTCAAACCCATCTGCCTTTGAAAATTTGTATACCTTTTTTGTTCAGATAAAATTCTCCAACTTCTATGGCTCATATTTATAAACAACTTGATAACGAATATTAGGCTGATTGGTGATTTTAACTGTTTACCATTTAGCCAGTATTTTCTTGGAATAGACACAGAGATTCCTTTACTTGCATACATGGTCTAGGATTTCTTCTAATTGGCATAGTTCAGCTCTCTCACATTAATATCTTCTACTTATGGAAATGAAAAACAATAATACAATATGCCAGGCACTGGTTGCAGCCCTCCACTTGCATTAATTCATTGAAGTTTCAAAACTATTAAGTATATACCACCCTTATCCCCATTTTACAGATGCAGAAACCAAGTCATGCAGCTCATGCCTGGTAAAACGAAGAACTGAACCCAAGCAATCTTCCTATAGAGTAGCTATTGTTAGCCATTAGGTTATACCACCATCTTAATGACATGGCATCCCATTCATTTATATTTCAACACAAGATATATCAACATTTCAATTTCATTAGTTTAGGCACCCTGGTGGGGTACACTGAGACTCACCAACTGGCATACATGGATGTACTGCAGTGAGCGTACTTTGTACATAGCTCTGCGCTAGGGAAGATGAATGAAAATCAGGGTAGTTCGCCCACTGCTCTCCAGCAGGATCTCATACTCTTGTTAATGAAATAACTCCCCAATAACTATGGATTTCATTATAAAATTCTCTTCCTTTTATTTATCTAGCAAATGTTTTTTGAGCTTTGATTGTGCATAAGGTACTGTGCAATGAGAGGACTACAGAGACCACTGCATGGCCCGAGCACACCTTTCCTGCAGGTCGGGGGCTGGAACTGTGGTTGCCTCAGTCAGCCAGGCCACCTGCGGTCCCAACTGCCACACCTTTCCTTGTTGTGGCCTTCTTTCCAAATGCCTTCCTATTTGCCAACTTCTCTTCATACAAACTTATCAAAGCTGCCTCTTCGAATTCATAACACATTCTGCTTCCATCATGGAGTTCTTCTAGGCCCATTTACCTCCTTTCCCCCCGCTCTTTGGGCATTTATACCACCTCATGGGAGATGGCCTTTGTGCACTCATTTTCTAAATGCTGGATTTATGACTATGTGGGAAGGACCTGTGTCATAAAGCCTTTATACCCTCCCACCTCCAGCATCAGCACATAGCAAACATCTGGTACTAATTATATTAACTTATTTTGTTGAAAACAAATTTACCTACCTTGAAATTAATCTGAGGACTTAAAATTCCACAGCTATGCAAATACTAAATTGCTAGGATTCTTTTCTATATCCCTCTATCCTATACAGAGGGATATTCTTCATAAAATTATCTGTTCTATCAGTGCTTCTTCCATCATTGCAACTGCAGGGTATTGTTTTTTAAACCTTAGAAAGCATACTGGAACTCCAAATCTCCACTTTCAGGAAGACCAGGAAAATAAACCCCGTACCACACTGGACACACAACTTATTAAACTTAACTAGGAAGAAAAACCCATGTTGAAGCATACATCTTATATAAAAACTGCTGTTTGAAATTTTAACCCTGCTGTTTGGTTTCTGTAAATGCTTGCTTGCTTAAATAATAAGGAAAAGAAGACTACTCCCACTTCAGAGAGGCCATTAAACCTCCCCCAGACAAAGTTATCAGTTCTGGCACCAGGCCAGGCCTTTGGTTGAGGTCTCAGGGCCCCAGCACATAGGGCTCTTTAAGAACTTGCAAAGGGGGCCAGAAACACCCCATATTTGGGAGACAAAGAAGGTAAAAACATATAAATAGGGAAATTTCCTCCATTTTGGGGCCCAGAATTTGAGAGACATTTTCCTCTGGGCCCGCACGTAATAATAATAATAAATGTAACTCCATCTCTCTAAGCCTTGCTTGGTTCTTCTCCGGTTTTCTGTAACAATGTGTGTAAAAGAAAACTCTACAAAAACCACCAGTGAGCGGCTTCAGTGAAGTAAAGAAAATACTCATTATGAAGTCAGAGTCTCCACTAAAATTGATAATTTTTTTCATGAATGACTGCTTCAATTTATTTTTACATACTAAATACTATCCTAGAAATCGGAAAGTGACCTCTGCTTATGTAATATTCAAAATGCAACAAGGGCCCCGCCCCTGTGACTTGATGTTTGAGTGTCAACCCGTGAACCAGAAAGTCACAGTTCAATTCCCTGTCAGGGCACATGCTCGGGTTGCAGGCTGGATCCCCATTATGGGGTGAGTAAGAGGCAGTGGATCAATGATTCTCATCATTGATGTGTCTCTCTCTCTCTCCTTCTCCCTTCATCTCTGAGATCAATTAAAAAATAAATAAGTATAATTAAATGAAACAAGGTAGTACTTTGAGCCCTGAGTAACATAATTAATGTGAAATATAATTCATAAAAAAATTTAGAAAATCAACACATGAGAATTCTTAGGGTACAAGGTTCTAAGGACTTGTATGCATGCATGTAAGTCTAACCAATGGACACAGACAATAGGGGAGTGAGGGCATGAGTGGGGGGGGGCGGGCAATGGAGGGATAAGGACACATATGTAATACCTTAATCAATGAAGAAATTTTTAAAAAAAAGGTTCTGGTTATTGGACTACTTAAGGCTAAATTAGTCCCTTTCCCTTCCAGGCTGCAGATTGCTATAAGTATTAGTTTTTTGTGTTTCTTCTGAACAATAGAAGTCTTGGCTTATTGTGTGCCAACCCTGGAAATGACTTTCAAAAACAAATGTTTGTTGATTTCATTTCAACCATAAGCTGCTGACGGGCACCTGTCTTACTGAAATTAACCAAGAGTTCTTCACATAGTGGGGAGCCCATGGTGGGGCTCAGAACATAGTGTCCAGTATGTTATCAACTTGTCTGATAATGTACCTCTATCTTATGATTTCCCTTCTGAAAGGAAAAGCAAGGGCCCCAACATCCTGGCTATATTTGGTCTTGGACTATACCAAGCATTTATTTATCTTGATATCACTGCGATATACATTTTGATATGTTAGTTTAAGAAAAATACTGTTTGAAAAAATATCTTTATTGGCCAAACAACTAGACTCTCAGTTCAGTGCTCGGAGTAATTAACACAGTGAACCAAAGAGTCTCTAAATATTTCTATTGTTGTGATGTGTTGTTCTTTTAAATATATTTTATTGATTTTTTTACAGAGAGGAGGGAGAAGGAGAGGGATAGAGAGTTAGAAACAGCGATGAAAGAGAAACATTGATTCAGTTGCCTCCTGCACACTCCCTACTGGGGATGTGCCTGCAACCAAGGTACATTCCCTTGACCTGAATCGAACCTGGGACCCTTCAGTCCACAGGCAGACGCTCTATCCACTGAGCCAAACTGGTTAGGGCATGTGATGTGTTGTTGATCATCCCTCTCATTTGATGTCAAATAGGAAATGGAGTGGAAAGGCTTAACTTTGCCTTTTTCTCTGGCAACAGCTCCCGCTCTGAGAGGGTAGCATGGAGACATGTCTTTAGCTCCATTCTGGACCTTATCCGTGATGTGAATTTGAGCACGTTCCCCTCTCCGGGCCTCAGTTCCCAAACCCAGGAGGAGAAGGCATTGGAGTGGATGCCTGGAGAGGGTTCTGGCCATTCTAATGATGCATGATTTTTGTTCACTTTTTTTGCCATGGACTTCCCTTTGCCTGGAATGTCCTTTCCCACCTCTCACCTACCTACTTTAAAAATTAGCCCAACCCTCACCTTGTCCCAGAACCATTTCACTCCTAATTCCCTAGGTTGAATTGAGTAGCTCCTTTTTTCCTGCTTCCATAGAAACCTGCGTGCAGCTCTGTCCTAGTGTGGATCACATGACAGAGGCACAACAGATCACTGGGAGTCTCCCCTAAGAGACTGCCTTGACCACTGGATTCGTAGTGTCCAGCACTATATGGGGACACAATTGCACATAACTAAGTACCTGTTGGATAAATGAATGTCTCCACAATCCCAGGGCTTGTGACTTACTTGGCTATTCATCTCCAGGATCTAGCATGGTACTTGGCATGTATCAGTTACTCAAAGAGAGAAAAGGATGTAATTTAATAACAAACCAAAATAGCTAGTACTTGCTGATTTAAGGTAGAGAGCTAAATTGTCATATGAAAAATAAAAGCGTCAGAAAGAGAGAATTAAACGCATTGAACACGGAACATACGAGATGCTAACGACATAGAGAAGAACATCAAAACCTTCACAAGGAAACATATTGGAAAGATTTGCATCAAATGTTAAAAGCAGCTGAGTTTGGGTGATAAAACAATATATAATACTTTGTTTCACACTGTTTAATTTTGTTTTTCAATGCAGGGAACATGTATGACTTTTAGGATTCAAATAATAAAAAAGCATTATGCTTATTTTTGAGAAAAAGGTAAAAGTATTGTGACCTCATGTGACCTTTGCTCTTCTGAGAAGGGCAATATATACACCTACAAGCAAATGTTGGTACACAGTGTCTGCAATGAAATATGTGCTCAAAGTGTCTTCAATGAATTCTTATTGGGCTGAAAGAAATGTTTAAAAGTGCTGCTACTATGAATAGGAGGCACTGTCTGAGCCCCTTTTCTTTTTCTTTACTTATTGCACATGACAGTTTCTTATGATTAATACATGTAATTGGAGTGTTTCACTCATATACACCAGAATTTTCTTCACACCCTTAAGATGTGGGTATGTTCCAAATACACGCTCATGCATTTCCTCATTTGGCCCGTCGCTGCACTCACTCTCAAGCTTACTTTTCAGGTTTGCCCACACTGCCCTATGTGCTTTGTGACTTCTGTACCATGACCCACTGCTAGAGGTCCCAAAACTATACCAGAGATCCAGTTGCCTGTGCAACCAGTTGCCCACCTCCAGAAGTGAAACTGGAAACGCAGACATCCTGGTTGAGTAAGCGCCTGTAGGCCCAAACTCTTCTCTGAGTATATGGTGAGTGCTATCACGACTGGACTCATTGACTGAATGTAAAAAGTATCCAATTCCCTCTTCTTGCAACTTAAATGAAATCAAATACTTTCACTAAAAAAATCACTGGTTACATCCAAGTGGGTTTGGGTCTCAAGGTGTTTTTTGTTTTCTTTTTTAAATTTATTTTTCAATTACAGTTGACATAGAAGATAAGGTTTTTGAATTAAGTGAGTTGACTGGGCAAGTGTATAAGGATATGGTCTGCGTTTGTATTGTTCCCAGTGGCCCCTCCCATGCCCAGCCTAGTGCCCGGCAACTAAGAGGCTTTCAATAAATATCGATCGCAGATGGAACCATTTCAAAATCTCTCCTCTATTGATTTTTTTCTAGGAGTTGGTGTCTCTATTCAGTTTCCGAATTCTTATTTAGAAATAGATATATGCAAAGAAAATTGGCAGGATATAAGTTAATTGTGAATCTATTCTCAGAAATCTGTAATCCTGAAGCATATTATACCAAAATTAATTATATATATTTTTTTTCTCACCAATCTTTAAGCATATGATATATTATTCCAAAATTATCTATTTTCGGTTACTTTTATTTGTTGGACACCTTCTTAGAATTTCCACATGCCCTGTGGAAGAGACCACCAGTTTCTAACCAACATCCATTCTCAGGCCCGACCTCTCCATGGGTAAGGCCCCTATAATGTTTGGGGTAGCAACAGGTATGTAGTATGAAGAGGAATGTGAGCTGCCAATATTTTCTTGCAGGCACTGTGTTTCATGTACCAACATGCTTTTCCCACCTGGAATGGGGCTGAGGAAACTGAAGCTGAGTCTCCGAGGCAACCTGGGGAGTGGACGTCAGAGCTCAGATATGGAAGGAGCCCGGGGCACGGATGACATCAAGGAGGTCATTAGGAGCATGCCTGTCTCTGAACTTCATTTTTACATGAAATACGAATGAACATTTCTCCTTTTGAAGTCACCGTTATTTGTGTTGCTCACTCTTCTTAGCAGTTGGATGCAATTCCCAACCAATTCCTGACTTCTACAGTGAATTTGCTGGAGAATCCTGATGTGTTAAGTACCTCCTCTGAAAAAGGTGTTTTACAAGTTATTTGTTCTGCATGACTTCTCATAAGCCAGGTTGCAATGAAGCCTGAAGCCCTATGTCCATAAACGGAAACTCATGTTCTCAGTGTGTCACATGGACCGATGCATACAGGGTTTTCATTTCCACACTGGGTCTCTGATGATTTTCTTCCATGCAAGGACAGAATGTGGAGCACAAAGGGGAATTGTAGCCATATAGATTGAGATCCAAATTAACCCTGACTCTACCAGTTATGGGGGATAATCACTGCCTCTCTGGGTTGGTAACTTGGGCGAAATGTGGCTCAGTGTCTGAGAAAAATGCATGTTAGACGTTATCTCCTATGTCACTGGCAGGACCCCTTCTGTTCCTGCCAACAGGGTTCTGACCTAGCAGATTCAATTTTTTTTTTATTCAGGACTCACTGTGTTTTATTTCTGCTACTTTCAGTACCACCTACTAGTATAATATTTTCCCTTTGGTTTTCCTTTGTGAAAACTGAGAAGGATCCTTAATTTAAAAAAATCTACAGTTTCACTGGGAGAGGTTTGCTGGGCAGCCATGGAGTCCATGGGCCTGGTGACGTCGATCAGCCCTGCCCTGAGTAGACTGTGTGTAGTTTTTGGGGAAACAACCCTTCCTGGATCTAGTTTTCCTGATCTGTTGGAGCCCGGAGTCGGCCTGCATGGACCAGACTCATCCTAGCACAGGCACTTGCTGGTGGTATGACACTGGGCAGGGTGGTGAACTTTATGCTCAATGTTCTCCAATGTGAGTTTTTATTAATAACAGTGCCTTCTTGCCCAGCCAGCATGGCTCCGTGGTTGAGCGTAGACCTATGAACCAGAAGGTCATGCTTTGATTCCCGGTCAGGGAACATGCCTGGGCTGTGGGCTTGATCCCCAATAAGGGGTGTGTAGGAGGCAGCTGATCAATGATTCTCTCTCATCATTGATGTTTCTATCTCTCCCTCTCTCTTCCTCTCTGAAATCAATAAAAATATATTAAAAATATAATAGTGCCTTCTTATATTCTTAGGGTGATGATTATACATGAGATAACTGATGTAAAGGACTTAAGCCTGAAGTATAAATTCTAAATGAATGATGTTGTGGTTACTATTTTTATTTCTAATTCCAATATGAGAAGTTGGACTCTAAGATCTCTAAGAACTTCCACAGCTCTTTTACAAAAGTCCTTTTCTCTTCTTGCACTACACTAGTACGGTTTAGAAACACACCATCCATCACTCACCACCTAGACACCCATGGAAGGACTATGCAGTGGGAGTCCTACTCCTGTGGAGCAATTTCATTAGTGAGATTTATGTGTGTTTATTATGAAATAGCAGTCTAGGTGCCCTATGGCAGGTCCCAGAAGGAAGTCAACCACCCAGAATAGTAGGCCACTGCTGGGCTACTCTGTCTAGACAGAGCAAAGCAGAAATAACAGATAGTGCACGATGCAGAGCTGTGCAACCTGTTCCGGAATAGTAGTGATGAAACAGGGTAGTCAAAATAAATGAGTATAAGACCACATTGAAAGGCCAATTTTCAAATCTAGGATATGGTGAAACAAAAGCCATTATTAACAAACAAGCTTGCCAAGTGGATGAAGTTAATTTTCCAATGATGGTACAAAGAGCAGACTCAAACAGTCAAATCAAAGAACAAAGCTGGGATCTGCAGGCTCCACATAAGGTGAACCTGGCAGCCACTCAGCTGCTGAGAAACCCAAGAGCTCAAGTCCTGGCCGATGTGGCTCAGTAGGATGGAGCTTCGTCTCATACACCAAAAGGTGGCAGGTTCGACTCTTGGTCAGGGTACATATTCAGGTTGTGGATTTGATCACTGGTCGGGGTGCATATGGGAGGTAACTGATCAATCTCTCTCTCTCTCTCTCTCTCTCTCTCTCTCTCTCTCTCTCTCTTTCTCTCTTTTTCTCTCCCCCCTTCCTCTCCTTCTCTTCCTTCCTCTTCCTCTCTAAAACCAATTTTCAAAAAAAGAAAAAGAAATACGGAAACTCAAGACTGCTACTCCAAAGACATGTTCCTAGCAGGCTTTATGTGGCTTCTGAAATTCCTACTTTAAGGATAATTCCTCTGGGATAAAGCACTACTGCTGAAACCCCCTTTTTAAAATGGAAATGTGTAGCTTAAGAGGAATACCCACTAGCACAAGCATGTCAAACTCGCGGCCCACGGGCCGCATGTGGCCCACAACAAATATTTTTGTGGCCCAGCCAATATAACAGTATGTAATAAAGGTTTTCATAAAAATTTGTAACTTAATTTTTACAATATCCTGTAAAAAATAATAATTATTAATAACGAACTACAGCATTCGCTAATGACTGATTACTATAATCGTGTTGCATTCATTTCCCTTAAGCGCCTATCCATAGGTGCATCATTTCTCCCCACTAATACCAGCAGCGAATATTTTTGCAGCTGATTGCCCCATCATTAGTCTTGGACAGACTTGTTTGGTGTGCACAACAGGAAATATTTCACTTTCATAGAACAGGAAAAATAGGTTTATTTGCATTATGCTTATTCATTTGTGTAGTTATTCAGTGTCTGGTAAGTTAATGTTCAAGACAAAACATGAGTTTTTATTAAAATGTTCTATTATTTTATGCTAATAATTACTCATTTATTTCAGCCCTTTGTATTCAGCATGTCTCTATCAAAATAAACCTACGTTTCTATGAAAATTGAAGCTTCTGTGTTTTTTTTTACAGCCCACATAAACTTAAACCTTATTTGGCCTGTGTTAGCCTTTGAGTTTGACATGCTTGCACATACCAGATGAACAAACATTTGTTTATCTCCTTCTTAAATGTCACTTGCAATGGGAGATAATACAGCAGGGAAGCCTCGATGTTGAACAATGAAAGTAAGGTGAAGGTAGAACAAGAGGCTAAAGTCAAGGACAGAAGACAGGGACAAGTGTGAGACTTTAAGAGGATGTTTAAATGGGCAGGACAGAGGGAGAGGGTCCTGAGTTCCTCTAGTAGAACTATCAAAGAGACAGTTAAAATCCACTAGAAAGACACGTGATCTGTAATACAGACTCTGGAGGCCATTTAGTGTTAGTCTGTTTCAATTATTCTCAGCTTTGTCCATGGGATCCCATACAAATGGTTACAATGGGTACTCTGTCAACTGTTGCAGATTGAAGCATAGAAAATTCCCACTGCTACTGGAAAGGAAAATGTTTAAACATTATATTGCTATTAGGCCAGTAGCACATGATTAAAAGTTTGGGTATTAAGAACTGGTGTTTGAACCCTTTGCAAAAGGTGCATATCCCTGTGTTCTAAGGTTTTCAAAGGTAGCATACTTGTTGGGGGATCAGCTCACGTAAAAGATTCTAAATTTTGCCACTAAATAATCCTACCATTTTGGTGAGTAATTTGCATAAAGATCAAAGTTGCAGTGGTGGGGTTAGACTAGTTTATGGTTTTCACTCTATCTTAGTGGCTCATTAATAAAGAAGCAAAACCTATGTATGACATACAGCTGGGTCATTTGAAGTTATGGAATGACCTTCACTGCCTTGTCTACACATTCACTACTAAGCAGTCATGGCTTACCAACCTCCTTATTTTGTATGAAAATAACAAAGCATTTATTTGGGGCCTGGAGTCTCAGAACTGATGAGTATTTATCATGTTGCTAGGATTAATAAGAGTCACCATACGCACAGAGTAAAATCTTGCATGCAAAGGTGTGTATATGTTTGACATTGAGTCCTCTTTGTGGCCGTCGCAGAAAGAATCTCCTGGGGTGGAAGTTATTTTCCCTTCACTTCACTTCTCCAATGGCAGGGTTTTATAAAACACCTCTGCTCTCCGCTGATAGAGTGCACATAGTTTGGGGACTTGATAAAAGTAGTTGCTAGTCAGTGTTCACTGGATGTTTGGCTGAACTGGGCCAACGCGTGTTTCTTCAAAATTGGAGACAGACTCTCTTGCTTTGTTTCCAAGATGGGCACCTAGTGGTCACAGCCTAGAGAGCTTTCCATGGAACTAAACTGGATAAGCCCTGGAATGTTGGCCAAACTGGGAAGGTATTCCAATGAAACACACTTGTCACATTGACAAAAATGTTCCAGAGGAAAGTGGCACAAATGCTGGAGAGAGAGAAAACCCTGACAGCCAACACATATGTCATGGTGTCTGTGCCCTGATTCACTTGTGGTTCTCATGGCAACCTTCCCCTGCCACCTGCAGTCAGTCTCGAGATGCTTGGATGGCTGCCACCTTTGTTCGGGCTCCGAGGCTAAAGCAGAACGTGAACAGAAGAAGTGGGGTTGGTGTAAAGGCTTAACTCAGGAATAATGGTATTCCCAAGCAAAAGTTGGCCCCAAATCATCAAAGAGGTATTTATTCATATTTTCTATTTGTAATGAGCACTTTTCAATTATGTTAAAAAAAAATGTCACAAAGTTCCAGATATATTCTAGAATGTTTCTAGAAATTGTTGAGTTGTTTTTTTCTTTCTTTCAGTTTCTTTTTTAATTTTCTACGCTTATAAATTTGTTCTCAGTCTCTATAAGCTCATGCTCCTAAATAGTAAAATAGCATGATGTAATTTTCAATTCTAATTTATGAGAAGAAGAAAACTCAATATTAGTTTTTGTTGAACTATGCTATACAAATCATTAATGTGCATGGGTGCATAAACAAAACCATAGCTTCAAAAGTCTGTGGATGGGAATTTCTCTCTTATATTTTACTAGAGGCCTGGGGCATGACATTCATGCACTGGGGGGCAGGGGGATGTCCCTCAGCTTGACCTGCGCCCTTTCACAGTCTGGGAGCCTTGGGAGATGTCCAACTGATGGCTTAGGCCCACTCCCCACATCTGTAGCGCTGCCACAGAGGCGGGAGAGGCTCCCACCACCACTGCTGCACTCTCCAGCCGTCAGCCCGGCTTCTGGCTGCGTGACACTCCCCCTGTGGAAGCACACTGACCACCAGGGGGCAGCTCCTGCATTGAACGTCTGCCTCCTGGTGGTCAGTGCACCTCATAGCAACCGGTCATTCGGTCGTTCAGTCTATTTGCATACCAGTATTACCCTTTTATTATATAGGATTATTATATAAAATAACTGTTGTTTATATAAAACATATTAATTTCTCTATACCTAAACTACTAGTTTTATTACTACAAAAGAAACAAAACAAGCAAAATGAAAATAAAACTTCCAAGTCAAATAGCATTTTTTAGGGGAAAAGTAATCAATGTGTTTAAAAGAATAATCCATAAATGTTAAGAATATTTTTTAAAGACTACAGAGCCCTGGCCAGTGTAGTTAAGTTGTTAGAGCACCCTCCCACACATCAAAGGATTCCAGGTCAAGGGCATGTACTTCAGTTGTAGGTTGGATCCCAGGCCCCAGCTGGGGGGCTTAGGGTGCCTGTGAGAGGCAATCAATTCTCTCTCTCTCTCTCTCTCTCTCTCTCTCTCTCTCTCTCTCTCTCCCCCTCCCTCTCTCCCTCTCTCCCTCTACAATCTATCTCTCTGTCTCCCCCCAGCCTCCATTCCACTCTTCCTAAAAATCAATGAGGAAAATTTCCTCAGGTGAGGATTAACAAAAAAATAATAATAAAAGACTACAGAAAACAAAATTACTTCCATGTATGTAGTTTTTTACATATTAAAAGAGAACAACCATTTAAATGTGCTTATTTCCATGGAAACAGGTGAAATAAAGAAAAAAAAAATGAAAGGGACTAAAAAATGACCAGGCTTACACAAGAAGTTAAGTCTTAAAAATAACTATGTCTAGACTTGTAATCAAATTCTGTAAGCTACTACAATTTCCCAGTCTACAAAATCAGGCACCCAGCACACTTCGACACAAGCAGCTTGATGCTGTGTCTTAAATTTTTGTCTTAAAAAACACTAACAAAAAGTAATACATTTTATGTCGGAGAAGTCCTAGCAGCATAATAAAAGTTCCATTTCATTCTGTGTTCAAAATTCTGTAATGCAACTAAAAGTGCAGGTCGGGCCTCTGGTTTCCCACTGTGCCAGGTAATACAATCATGCTGGACCACAGAGCTCCCACCTCTCAATGTCAATCACTCTGGACTGCTCCGTGACATCACTTATCAGTGAGCGCTGCTTGGTCTTTAATGCAAGAGCTTCAGAGAACCAAAGGCTCTATTGCATTAATATGTTTCTGACTAATTCTACCTTATCTACTTACTCACCTTAGCTTTAAGACACAATTACAATCTAATTTATCTGATCTTTGGATTCTGAAAACTATTTGGCAATGGATCTAACAGCCTTGTAGTAACTACAGTACTACACATTGTGCCGTAAGGTGTTCTAGATAATACTTTTAAAATTTTGTCAAGTACAATTTAAAGCTATAGCAATTTCTTTGGTGCTGCCTTCATCTCATTGAAAGGACAAATGCTTTGTCCTTATGCAAAAACTGCATAATATGATTTTTAATAACTGTAATTTTAGTTATAACTCATGTGGATAAATGTGAATAAATAGATCATTTGCTTTCCTTAAATTTTGACTCAGGATTTTTTAAAAATCTCAGATAATAAAATGTTCTGATAGCTGCAGATTCTTCCAACACACACACACACACACACACACACACACACACACACACACACACTACACACACAAATATGTCTTTAAACTTTCCAAATTGTGAATATACGCATATGTATAAATGCTACACTGAGAAACCTATTTAGAATGTCAGATCAAATACATTCTCACTACTGTGTTTCTGATACTCCATTTTCTTAAACTGTGAAAAAAAAAAGTCATGTAATATTGATACTAATTCAGTTCTTTAAAATCAAGCTCTAAAATGTATACTTTTATTCACATAACTACATAAGTATAAAAACCAAGGGCTCATGTGCCTTTAAACATTATATACAATGAAACAAAGGACAGTGAACAGATCCCCCTCCCCCATTATTTCTCAGCTCCTCCCTGGTTGGAAAGAGGGAGCAGAACTGAGGGGCTCTGCCTTTTTGAGGGTCAAGCACTGTCCCAGGCACTTTTACATATGTGGATCTTATTCCACACAATGATCTTGAGATGTAGGTATTAGACCAATAAAAGTAAAAATATGTAAAATGTGACTTAAAACAGTAACATCCATGTGTGCCTCAATATTTCATGACATATAATTCCATGCAGTAATAGGCTAATGGGCTGAATCTCATAAGACATGAAAACTACAAAAACAAATGCCAGGCCTTTCTCCAGCAGAATTTCTCAAAGGTGCTCTTCCAAGAACCTGGATGAGTCACTAAGAACTACAGAATCACAGCATTTTCCCAGCTTCCTTTTTTGACAGAGGGAGCAGGCTTCAGTATCTGCTTAGTAGTTGATTTCTGTGTATTTATTTTTATGGTTGTTTCCACATGATAACAAATGATACTGATATTCTTTGAAGACATAGTCATATGCCATGAACCTTCTAATTACATGATTTTAAAGGTGAGGAAATTTAGAGAAGTATGAAGTAATGGGAGGTGTGTACAGACATGATGAGGCACCACAGGGGTGAAGCCATGTGCCTAAAGACTACAGACACACACAAAGAACACTGCGTGAAACACCAGACTGCCTTCCAGGTAAGGGAGACTGGTCCATTCTCCCAGCAGGCTGTGTTCTCAGATTTCATTCCTCAGCCTGTTATCTGGAACACGGGTAGCAGTTTCCTTTACAAAAGTGCTATAGGTGCCCTGGTTGGTGTGGCTCAGTTGGTTGTGACTCATCTCGTGCACAGAAGGGTTGCAGTTTGATTCCAGGTCAGGGAACATATCTGGGTTGAGGCCTTGATCTTTGATAGGAGGTGTGCTGGAGGCAGCCAATCAATGTTTTGTTCTCACATGGATGTTTCTCTCTCCCCCTCTCCCTGCCTCTCTCTCTAAATATCAATTAAAAAAATCTTTCAAAGAAAGTGCTATACATAGTTGTTAGTTTGTAGAGCCATGCCAGAAAGCCCTGACTTAAGAGTACAGCTAGTCTGGCCAATGTAGCGCAGTGGTTGGGCATCAACCTAAGAACGAGGAAGTCACAGTTTGATTCCCCAGTCAGGACACATGCCCAGTTTTCAGGTTCGATCACCAGTAGGGGACGTGCAGGAGGCAGTCAATCAATGATTCTTTCTCATCATTGATGTCTATCTCTCTCTACCTTTCCCTACCTCTCTGAAATCAATAAAAACCATACTAAAAAAAAAAAAAAAAAAAAAAGAGTACATCTGAACTAGCATGTATTCTAAATAAAAATTGATTTTTAAAATACAGTGAAACCCCATACTATTATAATCTGATAATTAAGCAAACAGAGAACATATTGAATAAGAAACCTCCATCCTCTTTCTGAATGCTTATTTATGGGATAGGATCTGATTAAACTGAGAGTGAGGGGAAATGAGATTATGAAAAGGCCTCCAGAGGTTAATGGGATAATTCTCTGGATCTAATTTTATCTCAAAATGAAAGGGAGTACTTTCAGGCCAAGACTTAGCACCCAGGATAACCAGAGAGGCTTTTTGTTTTTATTTTTTTCTTACGTAAGGACCAAATGGGCTGCATGGCTGACAGAGAGGGGAAGGTGAGAGATTAAAGCTAATGGACTTTAAGCTTCAGGGCTCTTCCCCGGCCCAGTCATTTCCAAAGCGCTGTATCTAATATTCATTCATGCTTCTCTAGTCTTTTTTTAAACAATAACCTCTCATTAAGTTAATTCTTATATCCAGACCCATAAAATGGAGGCTACCGTAGTGACCTGGCCCACATCACGAATCTAAACCAAAGTAAGCCTGCACGTATGGGAAACACCTGTCCAGGAAACCTAGCATACACGGACCAGAATCCTCCAGCTCCCTCTGGCTAGCTCACCTGCCCCTGGAGAGCAGGACCTGCAGGCCTCCTCAGCAAATCCCTGCCCTCCAGCCAACCATGCCCTGCCTCAGTGTGGCCTGTCCCAGGCTCTGTAACCATCTCTTCCCCAAACCCCTCAGGAAGCGTGCCCGCTGCTTGTGAGGCACTGCACTCCCCAGCCCTTGCTGCTAACCCTTTGATAAAAGACATCAAACTCGGTTTAGTTGTGCCATCTGACACCTCCAAATTGCATAAACTTCAGACATCTGTCCTCGGGGATACTGTGTAATTTCCCTAACATAACCAGCCAGAACCAGGAAGATGGGTGAGGATGAGGGAAATGGTTATGACAGTGTCCGAAAGAAAGAAGGTTCCTAACAGGTGATTCTGGAACCCAGTTCCGCGGTGTGCATGTGTCTGTGTGTGCTGAGTGGGGGACGGGACCAACAAGCAATGCTCTGGACACCTGCCGGAGGCCCATAATTCAACTCAGTCTGACCCTATGCACCCTGAAACAGCATCACCTCCCACAGGCTGAGGGTTCAGTCCCTTCGGATGTCAGGTGTCAGCCCAGGTTGCCACCTGGGCGTCTGCTTCTGACCAACTGGTTACACATTAGGCGGTTCCAATAACCCCAGCCTTGGGTTCAGGTGATTTGCTAGAGTGGCTCACGGAACTCAGAGAAACATCTGATTGACTATATTACCAGTTTTATTACTAAAAGTGATAACTCAGGAACAGCAGATGGAAGAGATGCACAGGGCAAGGGATGGGGGAAGGGACAGAGCCTCCATGCCCGCCCCCAGGGCACCACTCCCCCAGAATCTCCATGTGTTCTCCAAGCCCCATTTTTTTTTTTTTTTTTTGGAGGCTTCATTACCAGGTATGGTTAATTAAAGCATTTGCCACCGGTGATTAAACTCCATCTCCAGCTTCTCTCCCAGCCCAGAGGTCATGGTGGGACTGGAAGTTCCAACCCTTTAAACATCCCACTGGCTCCACTGGCAACCAGCCACCATCCTTAGGTGAGTTCCAAAGGCCACAATGTCATGGACACAACCAAAGGCACATTTCTGGCTTTCAACACCTAGGAAATTCCAAGGATTTTAGAAGCTCAGTGCTACAATCAAATGAGGAGGAATATAATCAATTTTAATTATAAATCGCAAAATCACAATTCTCTCAACAAAATTAATTACCCATGTGTACAACCTAGATGGGGAGAAAGATGCTGGGAGATAGACTCTGAGTTCCCAGTGAGAGCCACTAGGATGCGCCAATAGAAAGGCCAGGGAGGGTGCCAGGTGGGCAGAAGGCAGTGGTGCTACATGCAGGAGGTGGGTTGTATACAACTGTGCTCCTCCCTGGCAGGGCCAGAAGTAGGTGTATAACTACTGAGTTTTCACTCGTCCTCTTAACAGCAGAGCAAATGAAATAATACTGTAAACTTTAAATTCACCTTTTCCCTTTATAAAGCGCTCTACCTTCAAAAAGCATTCACCACTGAGATTGCCTCCGTGACTAAGGGGACATCCCAACATGAGAAAAAATTAAAAAACAGAAAGAACCTTCAGAAATACTGATACTGTTGGCTTGGAAAGAAAAACAGATGAAAGCAAATGTTCTCTCTGCATTTAGAATACACTGAATAGAGTATTTGGTTCTTATAAACCTTTGAACCTGGTGTCTGATTAGAAATCCTGTACAGAAAAATAAGCCTTCCATTGTATTTATTATTAAATTTCTCCTCATCGCCACTGTACAGGGCAGCATGCAGATCACTGAAATGCACAGGAGCAGCTGCAGCGTGAGAGTCTGCCCTCTCCTGGAGAGATCCTTGGAAAATCTCAAGACAAACTAGAGACTGGCATTTCATTTCTGCCTCAACAATTTTGTAAATAAACAAATCCACAAAGAAAAAAAATGCCACTCAAAAAGGAAATCTCTACAAGGCAAAAGAATACAAGATGTATTATTTATCAAGGCTAGTCTTCTTCCAATAGCCTTGGAATAACAATCAGCAAAATCAGAAACATTTTAGAAGAGCAATTTTCTTTTTTTAATATTTCTTTATTGTTGAAAGTGTTACACATGTCTCCTTTTTTCCCCCCCATTGACCCCCTCCAACCTGCCCCTGGCCCCTGCCTCAGGACCTCACCACCCCATTGTCCTTGACCATGGGCCATGCATATATGCATACAAGGTCTTTGGCTGATTACCTCCCACTCACCCACCCTCCCCTGTAGAAGAGCAATTTTCAAAGAGGTGGTCCTTTCACACCAGAAGAACTTATGTGGTAGTCTCATGTAGTCTTTATATAACTAGACAATTTCAAAGATATTTAAAGTTTAGAATTTCCCTGGGGTGCTGAACAAGGTGGGCCATAGTGGGTCAGATAAATCCAGGAATCTAAAAATAAACAAGGGCCTCTCTTTTCAGGGAGGCGGTTTAACAGGACTGTGTGTGCTCTGAAATGGAGTAAAATACTTTCAGGCAAATATAATTCTGTAAAGTTTTCTTTGCACTTATTTTTGGCAGCTTTTTGTACATTTGAAATTATTACCAAACAAAATGTTTATTTAAAACATGGTGCTATATACAGACTTTGTAACTTAGAAATCCACATATGAAACCTATAAGTTCATGTTGACCAATAAAATTTAACTTAAAAAGAAAGAAAGGAAGGAAGGAAGGAAGGAAGGAAGGAAGGAAGGAAGGAAGGAAGGAAGGAAGGAAGGAAGAAAGAAAGAAAGAAAGAAAGAAAGAAAGAAAGAAAGAAAGAAAGAAAGAAAGAAAGAAAGAAAGAAAGAGAGAAAGAGGATAACACGAGTTCTGTGTAGACCAGACCCACAAAACTTACTGCAGACCTGAGCCTAGAACACAAGCCTCCCCTTATATTCATTGTGGTGTGGTTTCTGTTACTTCATATGACTTTCTTTCATTTTATTTTATATCTGTTACTGATCTTTAATTGTGTCACATACAATGTCACCTGGAGACGGCTTCAAGCTGTCATAATTACTCATAAAACATTAAAGATCTAAAACCACAGAAAATGTCAAAACATAGGTGAAGAACAAACATATTTGAAACATGCTTAAAAGTCCATTGGTGGTGGGGTCATGCAAAGAATAAGGGTTCCAGAGTCCCAAAGATCTGTGTTTGAACTTCAGCCTCACTGTTTAGGTTTCTGGATTATAAACTCTATGAGATTCAATTTTCTTTAGAAAAATGAAGATAAAAATCCCCACCTCAGGAAGGCTGAATGTAACCCTCTCTACACATAGTAGGTAATAAATGTTAGTTCTCCCATCCCACCCCTTTTTATATCAAGCCTTTAAATATATGATGTATCAGATAATGTCTACACAATTTACACTGAGATAGTTCAATAAACATTAATGTGATGATGGTGATGCTCATGATAATGCTAACAGAAACCAAAGCCCAATAAAGTAAGAAAATATCATTTTAATTATTAAAGATACCCAGGAGCAAAAATTTCCCATTAGAGCTAACCAAATGTATATGCATAAAATCCTCTTTGGTAGCAGAGAACTAACCTGAAATGACATATGTACATAAAAATAGCATATTAATGACCCGTGAAACACACATTTCATATCAGAGTCCTGGGGATCAGTGCACACTATTAGGGGACACATTCAAGGCCCCTTTGTCTGGGTATCAAGAGCTACTCTTGCCCACAGCATGAAATATGAAGTGAGATGGCAAAAACGACAGGATGAAAACAGTAACTTATTAACTTTGTAACTCAATGCATCTAATGAAAATTTGAGGGTCTACTTTCTCAACAATTTTTTTTTAAATGGGCCTAGTTCAGTGATGGGCAACCTTTTGAGCTTGGTGTGTCAAACTTCGCCAAAAAGCTGAGCATAACTCAGGTAGTGTGTCACTTTGAGGAAAAAACTAACTCCAAGACTCTAGTCGCAAATGTTTCATCCTCAGGAGCAGCAAATGTTTCATCCTCGGCATGCGGCCACGTGTCATCAGAAATGGCTACGCGTGTCAGTGCTGACACGCGTGTCATAGGTTCGCCATCACTGAACTAGTTCAAACTTACCATAGTCTTGAGTATTCTTAAACCAGCAAGTACATGAAATGCAAGTAACTCAGTTTATTTATTAATCCATATTGAGGGTGATTTTAATATCATCGGCTGTGTGGTCCACAGGCAGAGTATAAGTCAATAAGTGGCCCAGTTGTATCACCAATTCAAGCTGTAATATTTTAAAAACAAATACCAAAACTAAAGGTTCATTCCAAGTGCTCTAGAATTAAGTAAACATAAAAAGGAAAGAATTTCACACAAAAAAATACTTCTGACTCAGTGGCTGTGAAGGGTCCAAGATTAGAAGACAACCTCTTACAGGTTTTAAACTATGTTTTGACATATTCTCCAATACCAAGTTCATCCAATAGTTCCCTCCTCTCTTACCCTTTCTGATTTTTTTTCTTCTCTTTTCTTCCATCCTTTTTCTTTTCTTTCATTTCACTGTAAAACTATAATAAGCCAGTATCTTTGCAAAGCAAGGGAGGATGCAGAGCTAGAGAGTGGAGAGGAGAGCAGTTCCAGACAACCTTTGTCACCCATGCTTTTAAGCCTGGGTGTGTGGGGGTGAGGTTTCCTTCCCTAGACCCTCAGTGGATGGGGCTCATCACCACAGGGGCCTCTGGATGGAGGACCTCAGGGTCCTTAGCTCTGTGACTAACCCATGAAAGGATCAGATGAGTGAGGGGGGCTAAATGGGCAATTCCCGACAACATGCATATTCAATGGCGCCTTCGAGAGACAACTGTTCTTTTCTAGAAGATTAGCATGGGGGATTTTTGGCACCATGTCACAGGGGAAGGAGAGAGGGATTCTGAGGGAAGGTGATCTAAGATCCTCAAATCATATTTGGATTTGGAACCTTGGAAAGCATTACGTTTATCTGCTTATCTATATTGCCTTTGGGAACATCTGTTTATCTTTGTGGGTGTCTTGTCTGCCTTCCTCCCCTCTTTTCGTATTATCATCTGAAAGAAGTACTATCTATAACCCAAATTTCTAAAAGAGGTACTATCTATAATTTCAATCTATTGCAGACTGATTAACTTTGGTGAATTGCAAAGAAATTGTTGTGGAAATGTAAAAATTCTACAAATGTTTCTAAAGGTTAACAATGTTTGTATTTATCTTGTGAATTAATAACTAGTTTGTGGACTAGTACTGGTCCTCAGGTCACACTTTAAGAAGAACTGGTACAAACTAATTAAGAAACACATTCTCCCTCATTCAATTTTATATTTTCAAAGGTATCCAATATCTATAAGATGTAAATTCAATTAATAAAAGACTAAGTGTAAATTATATAAAACCACAACTCACTAGAGAGTTTATTATATACAATGTTTTTTTAAACTACTACTGAACACAGGCACGTTGTCTAAGGTTGCATTGTACGAGATACTGAAATTACCCAATCTATTTCATATTTCAAAAATTATGTGATCAAAATCACCAGATATAAAAATCAGACCATGTTTGTAGACAACATGTCAAACCACATGAACGCTGAAAAACAAGGCAAATCCCAAGTGTACCTGCTCTGTCCGAAAGCAGGAGCGAAGCTTTGCTTCACCCTGATAAGTGGTATTTACTACTGTGGGATTCTTAACAGGTCAAGGATGTTCCAGAGACCTGTCTAATTCTATATTCCAGAGGAACCACCTCACCTATTTAAAAGTAAGTATCACTTAATCTGATGCTTGAAAAAGACCCATACTAGACTTGATGTCCACAGACGAATGAAACCACATGAGGGTTTTCATGGGATAAAAGTGACTTTACTGGTAGCAATCTCAGGAAATCCAGCTGCCAGTTTATCCTGTTGAGAAAACTTGCCCAGGATCATTATCGCTAATTGACAATCAATTGACCTTTGGCCATCAGCGCATCTGCAGTGGTGGCCAAACTCAAAGTACACAGCAGAAATCTGAAATAGATGTCTGGGCATGAGGGTTCCACAATAATGAAGTCCTCCTTTGACAACAACTCCATGTTCCACAGGATGCATCAATACCTAGCAGTCTTTGTCTCCAGGAACAAAGGCGAATCTAGGAGGACCCAAGGTTGTGTCAGCAAAGCCAAGGAGTCTTCCCCAGGGAGGGAGGATGCAGCTGGCAGCCCTGGTGTTTCTTATGGCCAGAGTGCATTGTCCTCACCTTTGCTAAATCTTCTCCAGGTTCCTTCTACCTAAGTCTCTAAACTCAGCCCGATGCTAGATAAGCTGCAAAATTGTTCTGTCAAGGACTGATGAATCAGAAATGTGGAGCTGAATATCATTTCCATTCTGATCTCAAAGTTCCAAGTTCCATCTCATTTTTCAAACCAGCCTCATGTATAAGATAAACTAGGCAAGTGTCATTCAAGGGACAGATAATTTGCTTTGATGGCAGCGGGGTCAATCTAAGGCCCACAGGTGCATTTCTACAAAATTACAGAAGTGATAACTTTGGGGCTGGAAAAAAACCTAAAAGTTCAACCTCATGTTCAAATCTCTTGCTGCAGTGCCCTGCTAAATGGCCACATGTTCCAGTACAGGGCACTGGCTAGTGAGAGAACACACTAGTCTTTGAGGCAGTTTGCAGTGCTTCAGACAACAGGACCAATGACTAGCTCTTGCTATTCTAAAGTTTTGCTGATACTCAGCCTG
Source organism: Ia io (assembly GCA_025583905.1). NCBI lineage: Eukaryota > Metazoa > Chordata > Mammalia > Chiroptera > Vespertilionidae > Ia > Ia io. The sequence goes on along the minus strand of JAJQQW010000011.1, from coordinate 61,778,387 downwards.
AAAATTTCCTTGTCATCTTTTTTAAGCCCATTTTTCTTATGTTTTCATTAAATTTTGTGAGAGAGAGAGAGAGAGAGAGAGAGAGAGAGGGGGAAACATCAATCGGTTTCCTCCCATGTGCACCCTGACTGGGGACCACACCTGCAACTTGGGCATGTGCTTTGACCGGGAATTGAACCAACGACCTGTTAGGGGCATGGGACAATGCTCAACCAACTGAGCCACACCTGCCAGGGCTTTCTGTGTTGTCTTGCAGACACCTATGGATTTATATAAAATAAGTCTCTCTTTTTCTTTTGCATAATTGTTCTTCAAATATTTGCACACAGCTATTCTCTTCCCACTGTCCTGCATAATCAAAACCTCCCCTGTTCCTTGAATCTCACTGCTTTGAGTCTCTAGCACCTGATAACTTTTGTGAAGATTACTGCCATAAATCTTCCTCTGAAATCAATTTAATAGCCGCTTTTGAATTCAATGATTTAATCAGCTTCTGATCCACCGAAATGCCCAAAGAGCTACCCAGAAAGACATTAAAAATGTTTTAAAGGCTTTGCTGGAACCTCAACACCCATCACATCTCCCTGGGAATGGAAGAAATGAGGTTACCCTTAAATGGCCTGTATTTAGCAAATCCATGTAGGGTTGTAGTAACTGCAGAGTTTTCATTTATGAGATCACAAGTCTCATAAATAATGGGTCCTATAATTTTGCCTGTAATTATTCTGAAACAAGGTCAGGCATATTGTAACTACTGGCATGTTTTTTCAGCACTGATTAGACTGTATCCCCAATAATGTATCAAGGGGGAAAGTCAATTTCCCAGGGAGATCCCAAACCACAGAAGAGGGGCTGACCCTACCAAATAAGCCTGCGTACACATGAAGCTGCTTCATAGCAGCCGTCTTTCTCACCTATGCTAAATGGCATGGGCCTAAGGCTGATTGGAAATCAGGCAGATATATCCGTTTCCTGTGGTAAGTAATAGTCCCTTCTTGGATAATAATATATCAAATTTCATCTGGATCAGGCTCATCTTCATCAAGACAATACTTCATTGCTATCATGTCATGAATAACCACATTGTTCAAAATGTAGCCAAGAAATGAGAGATTATGAATAGAGTAGTGAATTTCTGGACATTACAAGGTAATAATTTCCTCAAGGTTACACAGAGTGGCTCTTCCAATCAACTTTGTATTTCTTGTAATCTCTGGAAGAGATATTTGTTCATAATACATAGCAAATAAACATCTGAACACTGTTGACTCATAGAAATATCACCTTGCTTAAATCAACAAACTGTATGGTAATGAAAAGCCCAGCTTTCATGGGGGCAGAGATGACCTACAAGAGAACTCCAGGTAGCAGATCACCCTTAGATCCTTGCATTTCTGAAAGGGTGTGTCTGAGATCTTTGTGAAATCACTCACTCACAATATTTCTCTAACACACAATGTTAGATGTACAATTAAAATGTATCTGAGAAAGTTAAATGACCCATTCAGATTTAATAAACCCAAGACAAACATAAGTATATCCTTTAAGGCCAATTTTTTTTATTTACAAAATAATGTGTTTCATTTTAAAAATAACATCTTCAAAGCTACTCCCATACACTGTGGAGAATGCACACCTGAGGGGCAGCACTGGGTAGTCTGCCAGGCCTGCTCTCACTAGGCCGGTCACTGGCCAGGAGACCCAGCCTGCACATGGACCCTGGATGTGCGAGGTCTGAAATTAACAACCAGGACTCAGTGGGGCTGTAGCATGTTCATACCATGAACGTTTGGCAGCTATAAAAGTTAAAACCAAGACACGAATGACCTGTGTGAATATGATAAGGAACAGAAGAAGATACATACTTACATAGCGATATCATATGATCAAATCCAATATGTGGCAGACTTTTTAAAAAAATTAATGTTTCCAGAGAGGAAGGGAGAGAGAGAGAGAGAGCAATAGAAACATCAATGATGAGAGAGCATCACTGATTGGTGGCCTCCTGCAATGGGGATAGAACCCACCACCAAGGCATGTGCCCTGACAAGGAATCAAACCATGATCTCCTGGTCCATAGGTAGATGCTCAACCACTAAGCCACATCAGTTGGGTTGCGGCAGACTTTTAAACACTGTTAAATGCTTTTCTTGGTGGGGGACAGTGACAATATTGTCAATCAATCTGATCATCCTCAACTTAGAGACATGTTAGTTTTATGAATAATTAATGGACATATTTCATGAGAACATGAAAGCAATATTTATTTTCTTCCTCATCCTCTCCTAAAAAAAACAAACAGACTCATAAGAACAGAAATCAAGTTACTTCTAATCCTTTTCCTTGGATGTGTTTTGCTTCTTTTCATTCCCATGACTTCTCCCTTGTTCAGATTCTATCCTTCTCTGTCTGGACTTCCCTAAGAATCCACTAACTTGCCTCAGCGCCTCCAGTCCCCAGAGCTCACTCTCAGAGCTGCTCTGTGTGGAACACAAGGTGGCTGTTCCCAAACACTGCGAAGGTTACCTCCCTGTACAAACTAAGCCAAATCAAGCAAACAGAAAGAAACTTTCAATAAACAACTGTTTAGCATGCACTTCTCAATTGGGAATGCGAGTCCACTGTAATCTAATCTCAGTCTTCCTTTACAACTTGTTTTCTCTATTTTAAGTACTTTCACCTATTGAAGCTGGCCTACTCCCATGCTGATAGTGTATCCTTTACATTTGTACAGCACATTTTACCTTACAGCATTCCTCACCCCTAAAGTAAAACCAAGTAGCTTCTCCATCCGTGATCAAAGCATGTTCTTCCTACACACCTTCCAAGCAGTCCAAGTGCTACCCCTTTGTGAATAATTCAGCATCTTGACCCAGTTGTCTCTCAATAAACCTGATTCATATCTACCTACTTCTATCTTGCTATCTATTTTTATTATTATTTGGAGGGAACTTAATAGTCCTACAACACTAACAAGTCCAGAATAAGTTATTAATTCCGCTGTATATCATTCTGTACTATTGTATCCTAGAGTAACTCCTAAAACATAACAGACACTCAGTACATTCTGAATTTTTTTCAGTTTTAGATGCTCAATTCTAAATTTTATTTCTAAAGAAATAAAATGTCCCTCACCCTGTCAGCGTGTAGCCCTACAGCAAATATTTTGTTACTATAATACCTTTATATGAATTTAAAACATTATCCCCAAGGTTATTAATTATCACTTCCTTTTTGTCTGAAAGAAAGCAAATAGATTGATTTACCCAGCAAGTGAGTAAGCATTAGTTCTGCTAAACTGAATTAGTATAATTCAATTTATCACTACAACGTAAGAAAAGTCTTCCGATTCATCTGTGGCTATCAGGGAAGAAAATGATACACTATAAAGAAAACAAATAAAATGTTTTATGGAGAAGTTTTAGCATGTATTATGTTTGTGCTACCTCTAAAAACTGAAAATCATTATAATCTCTAAAAAAAATAATGACGAAAATGATGAATGCCAAGAGTTTTGGTACCACACCTTATCATCAGCATGCTGTTAAAGAGCATGGCACAGAGTCTGTGATGAGGAGGAAAACTACATGGAGGGGCAGCTAAGAAACTCAGGGCAGAGGCAGAGAGGTGGCCAAACCCACTCTCCTTTGTTTGGGTAGATTTTACACAGCTGGTATGAACCGATAGCCAGAATGTGGTGATAAGCTCCGAATTTGTAGTCATCAGGGTATTTCAGTAGAGGGCTGTCTGTATGCAAAGAGATGGGCTCCTCTATCCTCCCATAATCTCAGATCTATGATTATAATCACAGATTGATCAGATACCTAAGTAATCGATGCCACAATTAACTTTCCTGGTAATTATTTGGTTACTGCAGACAAACTTCTTAGAGTATAAAGTGCATTATTTTTCAAAATCTGCCTTACCCTCAAGATCTCTCTTTTCCAAATGGAATTTTAAAAGAAAAACGAAACATTTCATGCATTTAGTATCAGGACTGCTCAGGGAGAAGTAGCTATGGGCGCAGGTGGAGTGGAGGGAACCGAGTCACGGCACTCCTATTTCTCCTCACTGCTGGGGGCCCTGAGGCGTCTAGGTATCCAGGAAATGTAGTTCAAAACCAATGAAACAGCTAAGTAGTTTCTTGCTGTTTTCTTAACATATAGATACATATCAAATCACACGTAATTGTAGTTTGGCAACCGTACAACTGCTATCAGACAATAACTAAAAAGATGTTAGCATCAAGTAGACTTAAAACCATTAGTTTCTGAAGAATTCTTTTTTTAACTAAATATATTGGGGTGACATTGGATAATAAGATCATATGGATTTCAGGTGTGGGTTTCTATGCTACAAGATCAGTATCATTGCACTGTGTGCCCACCACCCAAAGTCAAAGCATCTTCCATCACTATATATTATTATGTGAGAAGCACTCTGCTCCTATAATTTCCCTAAATTCACCACAAAGATAGGTTTGCACAACCACACTTTCTTCCAGGTCTAAATTGGAATCAATCTCTAAAATGCTTTGTTTAGGAATAGTATGGGCACTGAAATACAACAGACTGCTCAGGTCAAATGAACTCCCCTGTCTAAGCTTTATTCCAACACATTATGTCTCACCTGTACTCTATCTAAAACTCTCACTCACTTTGAAAACATATTTTGATCATCTTAGCTCCATTCATCTCTTTGGTCAAGTTAGGATACAAAATAACAGGGATCCTGGATAGAGCTATAGAAAGAACCTGCAATCTTCCTTAAAATAAGAGGTGTGGCTGAAGGCAGCAGATTTAACACATACTCTTATCATGCTCTTTTCTGAAAACCCAATAAAACGACCATAAAGCAATTTTCTGTTAAAAGCACCAATCCTTAAGGACAAAGACAACAGGAGGTAGGAGGCACAGCAACATTTGAAAGCGAGTATCAGCGGGAGGGGTGCCAACTCCTTTAGCAGGTCTGAGAAAGCTGAATCCTAAGCCAGCCACTGGGAAAACTCAGAACAGCCTGGCTCCTACTGCAAATCCTGCAGAAAGGGAGGAATGTGAAGTATTAGCTTCTTCCGAAGAAAAGGGAGGAGAGCCGCCAGGTTAAAAACAAGATGCTTGCCCAGCCAGTGTGGCTAGGTGGTTGAGAATTGACCCAAGAACCAGGAGGTTGCTGGTTTGATTCCCAGTGATGGCACGTGCCTGGGCGTGCAGTAGGCAGCCAGTCGATAATGTTGCCCTCTCTCATTGATGTTTATATCTTTCTATCCCTCTCATTTTCTCTCTCTAAAAATCAATAAAAACATATTTAAAAACAACAAAACAAAAATGAGATGCTTTCTTGAAACTTCATTTAAAAAGCAGTTTGAGCCGAAACCAGTTTGGCTCAGTGGATAGAGCGTCGGCCTGCGGACTCAGGGGTCCCAGGTTCGATTCCGGTCAAGGGCATGTACCTTGGTTGCGGGCACATCCCCAGTGGGGGGTGTGCAGGAGGCAGCTGATCGGTGTTTCTCTCTCATCGATGTTTCTAACTCTATCCCTCTCTCTACCTCTCTGTAAAAAATCAATAAAATATATTTAAAAAAAAAAAAAAAAGCAGTTTGAGCCCTGGCTGGTGTGGCTCACTCAGTTGGTTGACTGTAGTCATAAGTGCCAAAATGTCCTGGGTTAGATTTCTGGTCAGGGCACATGCCCGGGTTGTGGGCTGGATCCCCAGTACTGGGTGTGCAGGAGGTAGCCGACCCATGTTTCTCTCCCTTCCTCTCTCTCTAAAATCAATAATTTTTTAAAAGCAGTTAGACCCCCAGATGCTGTCTCCTAATCCAACATGCAACTAAAGGTTTATTTTCAAAAAAGGGTAAAGGCAGGTCTCTGGACAGACATGGAGAGTCAAGAGCAGAGCCACGGCTCTGAACACCTGGGCAGCTGCAGGAAAGTTGACACACCAGTGCTGGCTGCTATGGATATGGCCCCTACTGCTGTCTCCTGGGAGATTGGCAGCCTCCACATGAAGCCAGGAGCCAGGAGGGTCTGCACTGTTGAGAACATCAGATGCAGTTGTCTGCTCCTCTAATGCCCTACTCCTGCCAACAAGGGTCATTTTGGGCCCTCATTGAAGAATTCTGGTAGCTGTCCACCATAAGGTCACTGTTGTCTGCTTTCTATTAGGATTTTTAAAGGATTCTACTAGGATCTAGAGATGCTTGCAAAAGGAGTAAGATTTGTCCAGAGTACTATGTAGCTAACCTTGAGGGATCAAAAGAAATATTAGGGAAGAGATGTAGGATTTAAATGGCAAATAGAAGCATATTGTATCTAAGTCCACTAAAATATCTATAATAATAAAAGTGTAATATGCTAATTAGACTGGACGTCCTTCTTCACGACCTTAAGGACAAAGCTGGGGCTGCGAGGGAAGCATAGGTCCCAGGTGCCGGAGGAAAGCCAGTGCCGGCAACTGTGGGAAGGAAGGCCTACTCTTACACGAATTTCATGCATCGGGCCTCTAGTAGTATATAAAGTAATGGGAAAAAATCAAATAAACCAAAAGACCTGAATTTTAATTTGCGTTCCAGCTGTTACCTTGACTATGTCCTTAGCTATTTGGTAATTTGCAGATACCCTGTTGCTTGTTTTCATCTAAAAGGCCTGAAATCAGAAAACAGAGGCTTTAGGGAAAATAAATAGTGATTCTCTAAGATCCTAAAAACAAAACAAAACACAAAACACCTAAAAACTAAAATATAAAGTAGAAATAAAGAAGGGATACGTTTTATAGATTTTACCAATGGTGGAAGCAAAACTAATAGATGAGGGAAATGGAACAAATAGAAGAGACAAGAGCATAAAATTAGGCCAATGGTGAAAAAAAAGGATGCAATATCTCTGATAAGAGGAAGCTCAGAGAATATTTTTTATTTGTAAATGCCTCATGGATACAGAAAAAAAACAAAACAAAACACATCTTTCCCAAAAGATTTGTGTGTCTATTTAGCAAGGATCAAAGGTGTGAAATTAGCCACCAGACTGCAGAACACGTAACGGATGCCTCCTAACCCCCAAATGTGCAGACCGAATAATAAATAGGCTGATGTTGTCTTCTTCTCCTTCTTCTTTTTACTGAGATGAAATCCACATAGAATGCCAATCACTGTTGTGTTTCTGAGACATTTTAGGGGAGAAAGAAGGAGGAAATGGAAATAAATCCCTGCCAGGTTCCTGTTGGTTCCCTGGCAGAAGGGGGAAGATGATTTGGAGGAGGAAGATAAATAATAATAAATAACCCTTTGAAAATGCTATTGAGGGAAACCGAAGAAAAGGAAAATTCTGGCACATGTCTCTGAATCTAATGCTGTTGACTCAAGGCTGGCCTTGTCCAAGGCTGGTACAAAGTTGGAGGCATGACAATTCTTTAGGAAACTTGCTAATAACATACAGATGCCCAAGCTCAGTCCCTGGGGATTCTGTTGTTTGAGAACTGGTGAGGCCCTAACAATATGGGTTCTCCAAAATCTCCTATGTGGTTCCGATACCTAGACAGATTTAAGAATCCCAAGGGAGGCCAGCCAGCGTGGCTCAGTGGTTGTGAGAAGGCTAACCCCTATTTTGTAAAACTACTGTTGGAAATTCTCTGCTATTTTTTAGACAGCCTGTTATTCTGGGGAAAAAAAAATTAATAATAATAACAACTTTGCTTTCTAGCCTGCTTTAGCCTGCTTGAATAATGAGGAAGATAAACTTAGCTGTCTGACCTTGTAGGACAGAGACTAGATATGCCCATACTCTCAATGCCATGCCAGGTGTAATTTTCAATTGGATAGAACTGTGTTGTTTTCAAGGCCACCAGCGAGATAACCACTAAGCACACATAGGGCTGGCTCTTTAATAAAAAGGGAAGTTCTGCTTGTAGCTCTGCTTAGAATTTGAATTCATTTTTCTCTAAGCCCACCGGTGAATATAAAAAAGAAGTGTAATTCCAAACTCTCCAAGCGTTACTTGATTTTCTTCCGGTTTTCTGCAACAGTTGAGCATTGACCTAGGAACCATGAGGTCACGGGTTTGATTCCCGGTCAGGGCACATGCCCAGGTTACGGGCTCAATCCCCAGTAGGAGGTGTGCAGGGGGCAGCTGATCAATGATTTCTCTCATCATTGATGTTTCTATCTCTTTCTCCTTCTCCCTTCCTCTCTGAAATCAATAAAAAAGTTAATTATTTTTCAAATCCCAAGGGAAATCAGTCAAAATGCAGCTTCCTCTGGAAAACAGAACAGTCACCAAAAGAACCCAAAACAAAAGCTCAATTCAAGGTGTGAGCTGGCAAAGGCAAAGCTCTGGATTGATGCTATAAATCTGTCAGCTGCAGCCAAACCTGCAGAATTAGTAGAAACTAAAGTCAGCAATTAAGCTGTTAGAAAAGGGCCTTTAAAATAATATGTGAGACTGACTATTTCAGTCCTGGCACTTACTGAGAACAGTCCTTCCAAGGATGATAAATTGTCTTTGTACAAATGGGGGAGTAGACGTGTAGGAAGAGGTGTGTTGAGGGAGATGAGCTTTGAAAAAAGAATAGCCACCCTTCAATTAACAGATTACGGGGGAGATGGTGGTTCAGATTTGCTTGAACTAGTATATTTCTAAGGCGTTCAAAGAAGAGATTAGCCCCCCAGCTTCACAAGTCTCCTCTGAACACTTGAGTGTCCAGGGTAAGGCATCTACAGCTCAGGGAGACTTCCCCAGAGAGATTTCACTTGACGCTTCCTTACAAAAGTATTTATCCCCATTCACACACACACAAAAAAAAAAAAAAAAATTAAAAAATTAAAAACTTAAACCCATGCTAGATTGAATTAACAACTCAGGATTTGATGCACCGACTTATTACATCAGGCGTTCCCTAACCTGCCTGCTCAGAGAAATTACTTGCTATACTTAGAAGATCAGCCCCCTCTGTGATTCTGGAGTCTGAGTCAGGCCTCGGGGGACAGTGTCTAATTTTTTGTTTGTTTTTGTTAATCCTCACTCGAGGATATTTTCCCATTGATTTAGAGAGAGTGGAAGGGAGGGGGAGAGACAGACAGAGAGAAACATCGATGTGAGAGAGACACATTGACTGGTTGCTTCTCCCACGCACCCTAACCAGGACCAGGGATAGAGCCTGCAACCAAGGTATATGCCCTGGACCAGAATTGAACCTAGGACCCTTCAGTCCATAGGATGACACTCTATCCACTGAGCCAAACCGGCCAGCGTGACAGTCTAATTTTTAACAGCGGCATGTTGACTCTTTGCTTCTGTTTATTTATCTCTTAGGTACATACACAAAACTCTTTCACGCCTTTTAGAAAGCGATGAGTTAAGTAATTTCTAAAGTTCTCAGTTCAGCCTGCAGAATTCTACAGAACTGAAAATGACCCGGCAGCTCCCAGCCCCTCATATACTTCCCCTGAAAGTCACGCCCAAACAGCTCAGCCTGGAGGAAACACCAGGCAATGGCAGAATCTAGAGCGAGCTGCTAGATGGAGCTCTTTGATCAGAAAAGCAAGCAAGTGACATGTTTCATATTATTTTTGTCTCTACTAAGAGTTATTAAGATTATTTTAGGCCTTTCTAGAAAGAATTGATGTGGGCCTCTGCCAGGGCTTCAACATATAGCTTTAACTATAGGGAAGTGTCTGGGTACTTCAAAGTGAGTCATGAAGAAGCCAAGTGGAATTAACCTTAGCTAATTTACCTACAGTTTCATCTAGGTCAGTGGTCAGCAAACCGCGGCTCGCGAGCCACATGCGGCTCTTTGGCCCCTTGAGTGTGGCTCTTCCACAAAATACCACGGCCTGGGTGAGTCTATTTTGAAGAAGGGGCGTTAGAAGGAGTTTTAAGTTTAAAAAATTTGGCTCTCAAAAGAAATTTCAATCGTTGTACTGTTGATATTTGGCTCTGTTGTCTAATGAGTTTGCCAACCACTGATCTAGGTAGTAGAAGAGAAAAAAAAAAAAAAAAAAAAAAAAAGGTGAATCATTTTGTTCCAAAACACAGAACTCAATAAACTAAAAACATATTGGTTATGTTGCTGTTCTTCTGTTTATTCCTCCTCCTCCTGTTATTGTCATCATCATTACTGAAGAATGAGAGGGAATTCATGTCTCCATTCCAAAAATACTTATTTACTGTCCCAGACTAGATACTCTCGGTCCTGGGGATTGGGAACAAGATAAGATCTGTCTCATGAGAGTTTAAATTTCAGTGGAGGAGCAGACATAACAAACACAAACAAAGAGATGATGCAATTCTGGAGGCTGGCCGGGGCTAGAACATAAATCAATACACTGATGTGATTAAGAGCAACATCTTCGAGCTGAAACTGAAGAGAAGGAGCCATCCATGCAACATTTGAGAAAGAACGCTTCTGTCAGATGGATGGTTGCTGTGTCAGCAAAGAGCTGGGTGTGTGTGAAGCACAGGGAGGCATCTCCACCGGTGAAACACTTAGTCCTTAGAGTGCAACAATTGCCTACATGAAACAAAAGAGACTTTTCAGAATGGATTACAGGCGGCAGGAGACCCGAGCAAAAAGGCCTTTGAGCTTATCTTGGCACGACCCAGTCAAGAACAAGCAATCCAGAGTTCTGGGTTTCCCACGTCCTTTGAAAACACAAAGAAAACGTTTATCCAGACTCGTGAGTGTGGTGGTGGAGTGCAGCCTTCTGCTCTCCCTGACAGTTCTGAGAGGTCTTCCTTGAAGTACCAGGAAGGCTCTTCAAAGAAGATCAATTGATGGATTGTGCTGTCCAAGCTGTCTTACCTGGGGTGGCCAAATCTGATGACTGGGCAGTCAGCTCTGTCAACACCCCTGCTCACCGACTGTCACAGACAGCCCCTAAATGTCTTCTAACATTACTTTCCTCTTCATCATCATATTGATTGACCTTGTAGGTTTCAGAAACAACTTTCAAGGACTCCATGAAGAGGTGTCTTTGATAAGAAGAGAATTCTTAGCTAGAATTCTAAGTATGGGACTTAATTTTGTTGTTAAGGCTTATTTTTACTTTAATCTCCCGTTTCATTCGATAAATTGGTTTATTTCCATCACCAAGAAGAGTTCCTTACAGAAGTCCATTGTGGAGAAGGTGAGTGATATCCAACCAACAGGTTGCCATAACAGATAACTAGTTTAATGGAGAACCTGGCCTTTGCCTCTCTGAAGCCTGAGGGACAGGGAAAAGGATGAAATCTCATCTACTAACTCAGACAAGCTGCTTTGCATCCAATTTCTAACTGCTGAAGGGCCTGGTCCTCCTGTGTTTACTCGTCTGGTTTTCCAGGAGTACAGTCTCAGTCAGTTTTCTGCAAGTCCTCTAAAAATCAGCTTGTTTTATAAGGGCTTTCATTTGTTAGTTTCCTGGCTTTGGCAATAGTGGTGCTCACAGTATTCATCCAGGCAGGGTCATCCAACCAGATGCATCCCTGTTCAGGGACCAGCCAGGGACCAGCCCAGTCCAGGCACACCTTGCCTAAGGTTATGCGAATAACAAGGGATAAGACTGGGATTTGAACCTGGGTACAGCTGGCTAAAAAGCAAAAGCTTATAACTCTGCTAAACAAAACCCATCCTGGGGAAGTTTACATAGAAAGGATTTTTCCTGGCCAAGCCACCGGAATTTGAGATTGCATTGAGAATTGACCTTGACGATCCAAGGGAAACAAATCTAGTTAGACCCATCCGACCTGGAATCCTATAAGTCATTTAACTGTTTGTCACAAGCTGATAATAAGCAATAGCAAACATGCGTATGGCATGATTTTCTTTTCAAAGAGCCTAAGTCCCTCACCAGGATAAGTGTACCATCTTGGGTTCTTTAAGACCCAGGAGGTCTGCCATGTTCCCATGGGACTGGATGCTCTACAGCTACCGTGGATGCTGTGTCCAGATGACCCCAATGCCACCAACCACCTGCCAGTCAGGATCTCCTCCTGGAGCCTCACACGGCACCCTCATGCTCTGAGGGATGCTTGATCCTGGCACAATCTCTCTCACACTCTCACCCTCATTATCCCCCCAGGAAATGTGTCCCGCCAGTAGGGCTGGACATCCTCCCACTGCCAGGGCCTGAGGCCATGCCTCCCAGCATGCCCATCCAGACCACTCACTTGGCTTTCTGAGATCCCACAACAGTAAACTCAATGGAACACCATTAGAAAGGAAGTACAATCCTATCTAATAATAGAGTAACATGTAAATTACCATCACTCAGTTACACCCACGATTGGGTGGCAGGAGGCTGGGGGGCGGGACTCAGGGTGGCCTATCTGGCCATTGAGAGGCACGGATCTGCTGCCACTGAGGCGGGCTACCCTGCTGTTGAGAGTCACAGGGGGCGGGACTCCTGCCCCCTGTGCCTCTCAACGGCCAGATCCGCGGCCGCTGAGGGGGCCTGCCGCGGACACCCAGCTGCGCCTCTCAACGGCAGGGTCGCCAGGTGTCTGCAGCAGCCCCCCTCAGCGGCCGTTGAGAGGCGCAGGGGGTGGGACTCCCGCCCCCTGTGCCTCTCAACAACAGGGTAGCCCCGCTCAGCAGCCACGGACCATCAAAAGTGGGGGAGCTGGGTGCCTGTCTGCTCCGGCACCAGGCACCCAGCTCCCCTATGATCGAAAGCAAAAGTGTGTAGGGGACCCTACACATGCATGATTCAATCATGCACTGGGCCTCTAGTACTAACATAAGAAGAAGGGAGATAAGAAAAACATAAAGTGTTGCATGACTCTATACTGATCCCTGGGTACCTCTGGGAGTCACATTAACAACTGCCTGGAAATGCCAGCAAGCGGATTGCAAATGCCATAATTCAAGGATGCAAATCCCATGCAGAACCCAAAGACTTCCCCTCCCACCCATATTACCTAGGGAGAGTGGATTCAAAGGACAGTTTCAGAGCTCAGAGAAAGGGGACGGTAACCTCAGTGTACTGTTTCAATGCCTGACTAAAAAATGCCAACTGAAAAGGAATTTGAAAACCATCTCTTCGTAGAGCAAAGGTTTTATAGGAGAAGCATACTTGCACAGATGAATTTGAAGCTCAACATTAATAGAGATAAGGGCGCTGACCATATCTGAAGGGCGACAGTAGAAAGAGTGATAAGAAAAGGTGCAAATGAGGAAGGCAAGGAAAACTTTCTCACCGCAGGCACCAAATATGGGATTTTAGAAATCTTACCCTTGAATGAAGCTACCAATCCTACTAAGACAACCTTTAATTCCCCCTTAAAGTGGAGGGTCGGTACGGGCAGGTCTGGGCAACATTTGTACCTCTATGGCCCACAAGTGTTTTTTAAAATATTACTTGGTATTCTGTTTTAAACTAAAAGTTTTAATAGAGAAGCTTTTTATTAGCTGAACTGACATTTGTGAGTTTCACCCCCTCTTTTACACCTTAACAGAAAGTAGAGAAATGAGAAGGCCTAGATAATACTGGAAACAAATTTTATGTTTAACCAATAATTAGCTTTATTCTCCAGTGATAACAAATTTTCAGTCTTTCTCCGACCTTCCTGTCTAGGAGAAATTGGCAGTATAATTATTTCTATAATAAAGTTATTTTTCTGTTTTTTTAAATATATTTTATTGATTTCAGAGAAGAAGAAGAGGGAAAGATAGAAACATCAATGATGAGAGAGAATCATTGATCAGCTGCCCCCTGCAAGCCCCACACTGGGGATTGAACCCGCAACTCAGGCATGTGCCCTGACCTGGAATAAAACCATGACCTCCTGGTTCATAGGCTGATGCTCAACCACAGAGCCACGCTAGCCAGGCCAAATTTATCTTTCTGATGACACTCCTTTCCTAAGTTTTCTATGCTTTCTCTGGGACCCTACATCAAACCCACTTGTGCATTACTTGTTCTAGGACCCCTCTTGCAGTACTACCTATAGCCCACTTGGAGAAATTCTGGTAAATGAAAACCAAATTTATAGAGAAAAGCAATAGACTACAGACAAATACACATGAGAGAGTTTTAAGTAGAACCCGAGGCATTAAAAAGTTCTTCACATAATGAAATTTTCATGGCACAACATTTTCAGAGATCCCCTCTTAAAGCAGCTGAGCTGCAGAGCTGTGTGTTTGCTCAGTTCCTGGGTCGCACCTCAGGCCTGAATTGACACTGCCAGCCTGCAGGGCCTTCCCTGCATGCTGTTCCAACACCCTTCTGAAAAAGTACTCTCAAAATGAACTGCTTCTAAATGAATGACCACGTATTTACATAATAAAATGCTATGTAGCCAGTGAACATAAGGTTAGAGCATGTTTATTAAAATGGTAGCATATTCAAAATACATTAAGTGAGGAAAACAGCTTACAAAACACCATTTACAATGAGTTCATTTTTTTGAAACTCAAGGCATAATGGACATGTGTGTGGTTGTGTATAAATGGATCAGTCATACAAGTTTAAAAACATAAGAAAGATATACAAAATCATTAACAATGATTATCTTTAGGGGAGGAGATTATGAATGAGTTTTTCTTCTTACTTCAGGTTTTTGTCCTTTTCAATGAACATATGTTTCTTTTGACCATTAAAGAAAGAAATAAAAAGTGTGAAAGCTCACTATTTTCAGAGATTCCCCCAGCCCTGGGTGTCACTTCACGTGTTATTCACATGGTGTCCTTTGCTGGAGCCTTGGTGTCGGGTGAGCCCCAGAACTAGGCTGGAGGGACCTACACCCTCACAAATAATATCCATCAGAAACTCCCTGTTCATTGAATTCCACTCAGTAGCAAAGGCTATGACAATGGCCCTTTAGGCACTTGTAGTGTGAGTGTGTGTGTGTGTGTGTGTGTGTGTGTGTTTCCACATTGATTTGTCTTCAATGTGCTTTTAACCTGTGCTTTATACTAGTGGTTTACAAATGGTCCCCAGAAATCCACTGATGTGCTTCAAGTGGTTTGAAAAAAGTTGGATTTAATATATTTTGAAAAATAGACAATTCTATTATTTATAAAAATACAATAAAAGATAACATGCCACATTTTTACACAGCAGAAACCAGCAAGTCGTCACTTAAGGCCACCCGATTCTCTGCCATCACTGTGCAAATGGGTAAACTTGAATTGTACGTTTGTTTAAGAACATTGTAGTTCTGCATGAGTCTTTAAAAAATAACCCAGAGAAACACACGGTGTCTATGCAGAGAACACTGACCCGGGCTGCACAGCTACACACACACAATGTCCAGGCATTACCTGCTCCTCACATTTCCCCAAGGCCCAGCAGTGACTAATTAACATGGAAGTAACAGCCTAGTGCATCTCCTTTTTGTTCTTACAAGAAAAGGTGCAAATGAGGAAGGCAAGGGAAACTTTCAACAGCTAGCTTTAGTCCTTTGTATAAGTATTGTATTTGTCTAGTCTTTTACATCTATAGGAATGTGATCCATACTTGGATTTTTATGATGATAAAACTTGGAAACTTATTTTTCCCACTTAACTCCCTTTTCAAACGCAATCTGTCTGGCGGAGTGTCCAGGCTAATAGTGCAAAGTGTGCTATTTACAAATTGTTACTACATCCGAGTAAATCAGAATTTTCTGTGCAATCAAAACCCAATGGAGATACCATATTAGCGTGACCAAGACCGCTGCAACTGTCCTCCACACTCCCATATCCATTTTGTGTTCATACAACAGACACATTCTTCTGACTGACTGCTTTTTAAGCAAATTTTGTTTCAAACAGAGTGGGAATGTGAACACTTCTACTGCTACCACTGGCCCCAGCTACCATCCTCTCAGGAATAATTCCAGTCTCCCATCTTCCCTCTTGCTTGTTTACCCCTTGTGCTCCTATGCCCTGCCTTCAACACCCAAGTCACAGCAGTCTCTGCCCAACACTCCCCAAGGGCCTTCTTCTGTGCAAGTAAAAGTCAGGTTCCACATAATGGTGCTGAGCCATAGCCTGGCACCTTGTAACCTTGCAGATCCCATTTCCTACTACTTTCCACTCACTTGCAACAGCCACATGAAGCTCCTCAAACACCCGAGCGCTCTTCACACATTAAGCCATCTCACTGTGCGCTCCTTCATGTCCAAAAGATCCCTGACCGAATGTCTTCTTCTCAATGAACCCTTCCCAGGCCATCCCACTTCCAGCTAAACCTATGCTCCTTGTCTCCAGGTTTTATATTTTCCCCTTTCACTCTTGCTCATATGATTTATTTATTGCCTGTCTCCCTCAACTAGAGTGTAAGCCCCAGGAGATCAGATAACTTCATCTATTTTGCTCCCTTCTGAATCTCCAGGATCCTAGAACAATGCCTGGCACAAAATAGCCAAGCAAGCAATACACATTTGTTGAATGACTACAATCTTCTAAATTTGAATCTATCACAAAAGTTTTATCAATAAAATAATGTTTAATTGTTTCCTATCATGGGGTCATTTTTAAGAGTGTGTGTGTGTGTGTGTGTGTGTGTGTGTGTGTGTGTGTGATTAAACAAAGAGTTTTACTGCCACAGGGAAAAAAAAGCTGTAAAAATGATAAATTCCAGAGAAAAGATTATGTCTCCATTACCATTTGCAACTACTCATAGTACTTGGCATAACAGTCCAACAGCCACACTTCGTTTTGAAAAGGAGTCGCTCTCTGCCCATTAGCTTCCACATATGTACAATAATGACTTTCTAGTTAAGCTGATTATTTTTAGGACTCTTCTCATTTTGAGATACATTATAAACTTGATAAAACAAATTAAGGCCAACCAGGCCTTGCCTGCAACTTTCCCAACAGTCTCTTCCAGCATGGCTACATCCCGATCGTAATTTTTGCCATGTGCTTCTGTTCACCCAGCCCTCTATTTCATACCAGTTTCTTTCAAGTGCACAGCTTTTGTTACTTCCTCAAATCACACACACACACACACACACACACACACACACACACACACACACACTTGTTCATTTATTCAAACATACTTTAGTGGAAATATCTAACCCACAACTGAAATCCCATTGAGTTCAGAGTAACCTATGTGGCTAGACCAGTGGTCGGCAAACTCATTAGTCAACAGAGCCAAATATCAACAGTACAAAGATTGAAATTTCCTTTGAGAGCCAAATTTTTTAAACTTAAACTTCTTCTAACGCCATTTCTTCAAAATAGACTCGCCCAGGCTGTAGTATTTTGTGGAGGAGCCACACTCAAGGGGCCAAAGAGCTGCATGTTGGCTCGTGAGCCGCGGTTTGCCGACCACTGGGCTAGACCATGGCTCATGCCTCTGGCAGACTTCCTTTCCCTAGTCACTGAGTACACAGCTCCTCTCCCCAGCCTCCCTCTCCCTTCGCTCCATACCACTTGGCATGTATATGATTTGAGAATAGCTTCACCTATAAGTGAGCATCATAAGCTGAATCTTCATCAGGGGCTCATCAGGAGAGTTTTAGAATCCAGAAATGCCAGTTGTGTCCATTTTTAAATTTCTTTTTTTCCCTCGATCTAATGTCTTCTTTATCCTAATGATATTGTCTAGGACGGCAAGATGAAAATCTACAGGGTGACAATTTGACAGTACCTTTATTCTCAGAGCTTATCATACTGAAAAAGAAATATCTTGTAACAGCCTAGGCACAGCTGACTAATTTACTGGTTGCTGTTAATAACAACAGACTTTTCAGTCAGGACACAGATAGGTATATGTTTTATATAAATATATGATGCTGAATCAAAATAAATATAAATTGACATTGTGGCAGTAGAAATGAATGTACTATGTAGGGATTATGGAGCTTGTCTAGTCACGTCCAATTCAACCTTAAAATCACCGAAGTGTGAAGTCCAAGTAGATTTTACACAGTTTATATAAAAGTCAGTAGGAAGTGTTTTATTTCAGCCTTTGATCTGGATGCTTTAATGTGAACAGAATTTGCACACTTAGAAATGTAAGCACTAAACCCACCTGTGTATTGTCTTTAACCATATCAAAGTAGGAACCAAATTTTCAATAAAAAATCAAAATATTTCTGAATCACAAGAAAAACAAGAAACCGGAGTCCACAAAACACAAAAATCCATCAGTTCCGCTTATCTGAATGAGTTTACACTGAAAGAAAACACTCTGGTTGGCAGGATTCTAGAACCCAAACTGGAAATCACAAGTCACATATTGACCAACTCTTCCTTAATCACATTCTGTCATTTCTCTTCCCTAGAACACCCTTTTCCTCTGACTCATTTACACTGAGCTCTTAACTATCAGTGAGATCCTTTCTGTTTCTACTTCTGTCTTTGGCAACGATTCTTCTTTGATAGAAATTACCAGCATGTGTTAATATAAAACCACATTCCACATACAAGTCATTAGCCTGTTGCTATTCTATTAAAAGCAACAACAAATAGAGTACCAGCTTCTATAAGCATTCTTTTCTCGTTAAATCTGCTATTCCAAAGACTCACTCAAGGTGGGAGACACCAGCGAACAACATTCCCAGCTTTCCCCTGCATAGCATTATGGACCCACATCACAGGGAGCATTGGCCATCCAGTGCCCTACTGAGAAGTCCTCATTAGTAGCTGGGTACCACGGGAGGCATCCACACCTACTCTTTGTGCCCTGAAAATGAGCAAGTCTTCCAAAATCGAAGAATCTGAAGGGTCGTCATGAAAAGAAAACAGGTTTTATTGTTGTTTTGTGTGGTTTTTGTTTGTTTGTTTGTTTTTTAGTTTGCAAGACATTCTACATCGCTTTGTTTTCTGGCTCCAAATTCTCTGGGGAGCCTAGCAGGAGCAGCAGCGCTCCTGTCAATGGCTGGCTGCTTTGTCTCCAGATTGCCTCTGAGTGTCCCAACAGGATGCAGGCTGGCCTCCAAAGCTGAGAGCAGATTTTCAGTGTCCCTGTTCCCTACCTGACCCCTACACAGGGCCTGCCTTTAACGTGTGATGTAAAGACCTCACCTCACCTACATTTCCCCTAAATTCTCTCACACCCGGGAGTCCAGCACAGAAGGAACGTGAGGTCTTTAACGGTGGCAAGTTCTGGGCATCAACAACATCACACCGGCTGAATGAATGTAGCAAATCGATACTGACATGATTCAGTGGCTTTCAGAGCAAAGAATATGGATTGCATCTCCTTTTTATAGTTTTCATTGTACAGGAATGGACACACTTTATAACTGGAGGAGAGGACAGCTTTTATCTGAGCTGCAATACAAGCAGACACTAGTGTCACCCGTTTGAAAACTCGGAGCCTCCCTCTCATAAGAATTTCTAATCGCACGACGAATCAATAGCTCTCCTGCAAGTTTCACTGCGGTTAGAACATTTGCACCGTGCCCAAATGCACAGAAACATTTAAACCCTATGACGCCTATCAATGCCTCTTAGGATGGAAGATTAGCATCAGTGGTTATCCTTAGCTTTGACCGTGCTTTTTGTAAAAGAGGACATCAGGGTCTTTCCGGTTATTTCCATCAACCATCTGCTTTCACCAATGGAAACTTGACCTCAATCAAAGGCCAGCCACTATAGGAGCCCAGAAATCACTCAAGGAAAAAGCCAGTTTACCTAAAATGCTTTTCCTCTCCACTAATCGCTTCCATACCAAAATGCATCTTGAGAGGACCTCAGACGCCCCCAGAGCCGTTCTCTGGTTTCCCCCGACTATCTTTGGGGAACACGTTCTCTTTTCAAGCTGTGCATGCTTTCCAAGAGCCACTGGATCGCGCACCGAAGCCCCCCGCGACGTGAGCGCGGGCGGCCCAGGACTTACGTTGTTCATGTACTCGCTGAGCAGGTCCTGGAGCGCCTGGCGCACGGCGTTGCACTCGGCCACGATCCTCTCGCGCCTGTCGTCCCGGGTGCAGGAGGAGTCGGCCATGAGTGCGGCCCCGCTGATGATGCTCTCCAGCCTCTCCTCCAGGGATGGCCGGAACCTGGCCTCGCTGAATGTCATGGGGTCCAGGATAATCTTATTCTGAAAGCAGCACAGTAAAAGAAAAAAATCAGCAGAGGAGAGAGACCGCCTTTGCCCCGTTTTCTACACCAGAAATATCTGAGGCCAGGACAAGACTCTCCGTGGAGAAGAAGCCGGTCCCTTAGACAAATCCCGCAGGTGGCCTTGACAAAGTAGCAGCTTTCTGGAAGACAGTGTGCCCTAAATCTAATCCCCGGGGAGAAACATTGTTTGATGCATGTGTTCTTGGCAAAGGCTATCTCAACTGACATTTTCAAATGAGATGGTGACAGTGGCTTGGCATTTTTTTTAAAAATGTGTAGCCTTCAAGGAAAGGCCATTTCATGCAGCTCTTGGAGGACAAGGGGAAGATTTGAGAGCCCTGGAGCAAGAACATGATATGTAACTAACAAGTTGGGATGCATCTGGTGACTGCTGTACACATCACATCCACCTTCTGAGAAGCAGAGCGCCCTATGGCAGATGCCTTTGGAAACCTGGGCAAATAGCACCCAATAGGCACATTCGGCACAGGGTGCGTTCCACTAGGAACTAATATCTTTTGTGTAAAAAAACTAGTGCTCAACAAAAGGATGTGTGTGTGTGTGTGTGTGTGTGGGGGGGGGGTTATTTGTCACAGTTAACTGACAGAGCCCTGACAGAGATACTAACATGTTCTGAAGGAGCTTAGATAAAGGGGGAAATAGAGATGTTACCTTAACCCTTTGCACTCGCTTGCTTTTTTCTCGATTCCTTTATTCTAATGCTAACCGTGTCGAGTCACACTCGACATCCGAGTGCAAAAGGTTAAAGGAAGGTGTCATAGAGGATTTAAGCTTAGCTTTGCCCTTGATGAGTCTGGAAATGTGTCGATAGAGATGTCTAGAAGTCGACAGAAGTATGCATCCAGAATTCAGGAGATGCATTAGCCTGAATAAGGATCTGAGAATTGCCCGGGAGATTTGGACACAAGGTAGCAAATGGCTTACTAGTAAAGCAAATAGAACAATAGGAGCAGGCCAAAGAAGGCCCAATTAATACCAATTTCCAAGGGTATGCTGAAGGAGAAGAACCAAATAAATAGAAAACACAGCCAGAGGGATAGTAGCACAACCTGAATATCACTCTCTGCCGATCAAAGAGTAGAGAGACTGAGGAAGTGTATGATACGTAATGGCATGAAATAGAGGCAAAGCTCACTTTGTCCAATGGCTGGTTTCCACCAGGAACCTCCTTTCTGCTCAAAACAAGGAACAAGGTTAACCAAAGTGGAATGGCCTGCTGCAGGAGGAATATGCTCATCTTCACTGGACGAGCACACTCAGAGGTCCAAGAACCAACGTGGGAGTGATGGAGAAAACAGTCTTCCTGCCCTAGGATCTATGGTGGGATTGCCATTCCATTACTGTTTCCTTTGACATTCATTATCCCTTTACCTTACCTACAAATCCTATATACAAGTGATAAAAGTCTAATATGCAAATCGACCGAACAGTGGAACAACCAGTGGAACAACCGTTCACTATGATGTGCAACGACCACCAGGGGGCAGACGCTCAATGCAGGAGCTGCCCCCAGCCTGTAGGCCCCAGGCTAGCCAAGGTGGGTACTAGTGGTGGCCCCCCAATCACCCCGCCGGTCACCCCACAGATTGGCCCTGATTGCTGGCCAGGCCTAGGGACCCTACCCATACACAAATCTCATGCATCGGGCCTCTAGTATAATAGAAAAGAAAATGAGAGTTGGCAGTCATACCTTTGCTCAGTACCTAGTATGTGCACTTACTCAAGTTCTTAGTGCTAAAAAGAGAGTGGAGAGAGTAAAAGACACTGTGTGATTTTTTCCAAATGCAATATAAAATAACTGCTTAGTCATTACAGAACAGTCTGGGCTCTGTGCTCTGGGGAGGCTCTCCTTACATCTCCATAGCGCCCTAAGGTATTTACTGGAAGTTGTGCTTGATGCATCTGAGACTCTAATTCCTGGTAAAATGTAAATCTCCATAAGGAGAGCTCTTTTCAGCACCAAGACTCTGAACTCCTGAGGGATGAGTTCAGGCAGGTGACAACTTAGAAAAAAATAAGCACCCACTAAACACTGCCCAGACCTGAGGTCCACTGAAATCTTGGATTTCCTAGGAAATTACTTATTGGTCAAAGTTCCCTCTTCAGGTTAGAGGGCTAATGCATGAGGCCATGCAGACAGGAGGGAAGCTGTTCTGTGGCAGGTGTTGGCATGAAGCCCATCTTCACATTTGCACTCTCTTAGATCTTACAGAGAGGGGGAATTTTACTGAACTCAGAATACTGTTACTCAGGCCCTGTCTCTTGTGACCTAGTAAACTTCCAAATATTCTCAACAAATCATGGCAGGCCTCAGGACAGTGGATGTCTGCAGGGCAAATCACTGCAGCTGAGATTCCCAAAGGAAAGCAGCAGGGAGCACAGTGCTCCCACTACACCGGCTATCTCCACGGGAGCTGCATCTGCAAGGACTCTTCCCAGTAAGAACCTTTAGAATTCTGTCTCGTTCTCACTCTGTCTTCGTTTCTACTGCTTTTCAGCCCTGAATTCATGATATTTTTATTACCATGTAATATGCATACATTTGGCCCTGCCTGGTTTGGCTCAGTGGTTGGAGCATTGGCCTGTGGACCAAGGGATCATGGGTTCGATTCTCAGGGGCATGTACCTCCATTGCATGTTCCCTAGTCCCAGTATCACATAGACCCCTCTCTCTCTCTCTCTCTCTCTCTCTCTCTCTCTCTCTCTCTCTCTCTCTCTCTCTCTCTCTCTCTCTCTCTCTCTCTCTCTCTTTCTCCTCTCTCCTCTCTCCTCTCTCTCCCCTCCCTCCTGTCTCCCTTCTACTCGCCCTAAAAATTAAAAGATACACTTGATCAAAACATAATTAAACTACTTTCTTTTATAAAGGTTACTGATTTTCAAAGAACTCTCTTACAGAAACTCATATTCCTATAAAGCATAATAAAATTTGTTCTGTTTCGAGGTTTTAGGAGACCCCAAAGAACCACATATTGGCTGTTTATTATACTGTTGGACTAAAAAATATAAAGAAGTGCCAATCTGATGAAAATATACTGAGGTAAATTTGAACTCTCCAATAAGGGCAACTGTAAAACAGTTTCTCTGCAGAACACAGGTAAATGTACTACCGCCATTAGAACATTATTTCCTAAATGATTTTCCATGGAACACTGAGCTTAGAGATGTAATGTTTTGATGAAAAAATAAGTTTCTGTAGCCAAATATGCATGGGAAATCATGCATGGCCGGGAGCAAATTATCACTGAAATGCTTTGGGCAGCTCTGCATTACAGAAGTCAGTTTACTGTAGCATTCCTCACACCTACTTGAGTGTAAAGATGCATGCACTTTAATGTATGCACTGCCAGGCCGGTGTGGCTCAGTGGTTGAGTGTTGACCTATGGAACCAGGAGGTCATGGTTTGATTCCCAGGCAGGGCATATACCCGGGTTATGGACTCGATTCCCAGGGTGAGGTGTGCAGGAGGCAGCTGATCAGTGATTATATCTAATCATTGATGTTTCTATCTCTCTCCCTCTCCCTTCCTCTCTGAAGTCAATAAAAATATAGTTTAAAAAATAAATAGATTTTAAAAACTAAGGTGCATGCACTATCAGGGAGAACCTAAGGAACACACTTTGCAAAATGTTGCAAGAGAGAACTTACAGTGTCAGAAGAATGAGCTTCCCACCTGCCTGACCCTCGGTGGTCAGGAAAGTAAATGCACTGAAACACTGGGCGTGAAAATCTCTGCATAAAACTTACACTATTCATCACATTTTTAATGGAGTTATTACTTATTTATAGATCACAGGGGGAAAAGCTTTTTAAAAATTCTCCCTGGAAAAGAAACGATAAATTTACAATATTCCAATCTATATCTGTGGTGGAGATGGGAGCTTTGCAATGATGGATGGGAAAGTCTAGAGGGGAGAAAGAAGGCATGAAGATAACGGGCAGAGAGTGTGTGTGTGTGTGTGTGTGTCTGTGTGGGGGTATGGATCACCTATGTGTATTCACCTATGAGTGGGTGGGTTTGGGTTGTATGTAATGGGTAAAGGGGGGAAGTGTGTGTGTGTGTGTGTGTGTGTGTGTGTGTGTGTTCAGAGAACTTTCCAGATCTCAAACAGGCTTTAGGATATGAGAAAAGAACAAGAAAACAGACAGAGAGACAGGTAAATAGAAGAACTAAATGAAGCCTAAATGAAGCCACAAGCTTAGAGGAAAATACTACAGTTGCTAAATGAGTAGAAAAAACAAACTCCTAAGCTCAATCCTGAGTAAAATATACAGAGAACCAAAGCCAAAGCAGAGTATTCAGAAGTGACTTAAAAATAAACATCTCATTAGGTTCTCTTTGCTACCACACTTCAGGGTCCTTTGAGATCAGCAAACAGATCCCCTCCTTTCCCTAAGTCAGCTCAGCCGGGCCTCACCTCTCTATGCGGCTGCCCTCTGCTGGCGGGAAGGGGCGAAGCAGCAGCCGCATCCCTCCCAGATCAAATCTCCCTTTTCTGGTCACTGAGGAACTATTGCAGGTACCAAACAGAAAGGGCAGGCCAAGGCTTCCTGCCTCCCCTTTATGGCAATTGTGCTCCTCCTGCGAGAGGATTTTATGCTGCACTGACTTATTTTAATCCACTGAGATTTTACATTTTCAATATCTAGGTCTCTTGCTTGCATTCTTGAAACTCATTAAGTTGTTTAATCTTTTTGATCTCTCAGTTCCATCTTATATTGTCAGGTTACTTCATTTGAAAATTGTGGGCCTACATTTCTTACGTTATCTTTTTCTTTTTTAAAATAAGACTTACTTTAATATATTTTATCTTGTCTGTTTTCATTCTGCTTTTTTGGCATGCCTATTTTGTGTTTTATAATTTTACTTATCTTATATTTTAGTAACATCTTTACTTTTAAAAAATTACTGTTTTCATTCTTACAATTTATGGAATGGCAACTGGAAAGCATGGCCTTAAAGAAAGCAGTCTCAATAATTCCTCCCCAAGCAAAGAAAGCTGGGATTCTATTCTGACATCAAGTCAGCCCTGTAATGGTCTCTCTAGTCCTACATAACTGATTTCCCATTATTTCCCTTGTTGAACTCTATAAGAATTTTACCTTGAAATAAATCAGTAGACCATACAGTTCAAAACTACTTCTCAGAATAATACATTTACCTGTACTCACTGCACAAGCAATTGTCAGGAGGTGCAATTGTTAAATCACACCTATCACCCGTTCTCTCTGCAAAGAGTTATATGACCTAAGAGTTCAGAACAATCATGGAACATTGAGTTATGCTTGTCGCAGGCCCTGATACAACTGGAGGTAGCAGGCAGACCTCTGCAAAAGCAAGAAGTTGAATGCAGTACAAACAGCGTGATAGGTCCACTATTCTGTGTCCTCGATATTACTATTCCCATATTATTGAATTGGCAAATGATGCCAGGATGTTGTCTCATGGTCATACAGCTTAGAAATGAGGACATCAGGATTTGAACACAAGCCTTTTGACATTAAGCTCAATGGGCCTCCCATTGTATCAGACTGCACACATTCAGTGGAAATGAGCCTAATTAATCATAATTATAAATATGTATTTATTACTTGAAAAGCTATGAAATGTTCTTAAACCAAACATAATGACGTAAGTACCATCTGTCATACTGTCTTCTTGTTTATCATCTGGATCATCTTGCCCTTCCAATGGATAATAGAGAGTACAGCCATTCATTCAACAAATGGGTACCAGTTACTATGGATGTCTGAAGGCACAGAATGAATAACCCTTTATTTCTAAAAGTTCACTGTCTAGTCAAAAACAGAAACACATACAGCCAATTGTAATTTGGAAACTATACCGATGATGTTAAGAAATGACTGAGTAATGGCAATTTTCACAGTTGGGAGGTGGGAGGTAAAGAAATCGTTCTGGAGAGGATTACTCCTCAGCTAAGATTCCAAGAGTGAAGAAGAACAGTTGGCCAAGCAAAGTCAGGAGCAGGAAGAGGCAATGAAGACAGAATAGGAAGTGGAGGCCAGTGCATGGAGCTCTGTGAGAGACAGCACGGTAGAAGAAGAGTATTACAAGAGGTTTACCGAAGCTGAATTGTAAAGTATGAAGCCACAAGTATGGTGCCATGGAGGTTCCCCAAGCAACTCCCCTTTGAGAGAATCTTCTACTGGAGTGTAGTTTCCTGACCTTCTCCATCCGCTGGACTTGTAGATGCATGACAGCTTCACAAGGAGTCACACTTGCCCCCAGGCAGCCCCTGTCAATCCCTGAGCACAAGCAGGCCATTCCTGTCCAATGGAGACTTCCCCAACAGGCAAACCCCACTCCTGCTCTGGACACCCCACTGGCCTGACCGAGACTTTCTCAAAACTGTGCAGAGGCGCTTCCCACTCAATCCCTTCTTTCTTGCTTGACTTTCACACGTGTTTGGCCTGCACTGCAGTCAAAAAGCTCTCTTAGGCTCTATCTGCTGGTTCTCTCCCACTTTTCCTTCCACAGGGAATTCCTCCTACATGTCTAACCCCACCTATCTCGGCGTTTGCTTCTCCAAGAATTGGTGAGGAGACCAACAGCCATGATTTGAAGAAACTTCTATGCCAGCTAGGAAGCTTTCATTTTGTGAACATCCCTTTAGACAATGAAGAGTCACTGAGAGTGTTTTAAAGAAATAGGAGTGGCATAACCCTGTTTGGTTTTAGAGGTTTTCCTCTGGACATTGGGGAAGGCAGCTGGACTAGAAGTAGAAGGCAGGAGAGGCATTACCAATCCTCCAGAACCCAGAAGAAATATGGAAAAAGTACAAGATTGTGTTTGTATAGGGCACATATTGGGACACTTTTAGAATGTCATCTGCAAAACTTAGAGATGCACAGGCTGTGAGGATGAAGAAGTCAAAGATAAAACCTAAATTCCAAGCATGGGCAACATCAACAATACAGGCATCAGCAAGCTACATCCTGCATGTCAGCCTTCTATTCTGTAATTAAATTTTTATTAGAATGCAGACACATTCACTTACATACTGTCTATGGCTCTTTTACATCACAATGGCAGAATGGAAGTTAGGACAGAGACTGTATGGCCCACAAAGCTTGCATTATTTACTAATGGCCCTTTAGAAAAACATTTGCTGACCTTGAACAAGTGTGAGATGAAGAGCAGGTTTAAAATGCCTGTGATTCATTTAAGTTGAAAAGGCTGGTGGAAAGTTAACTATAAGTGCATAAAAACATACCAGGTATAAAGATTTAGGATCATCAGAATAAATGCAGAAGTGAAAGGTCTGAAAATAGATATGATTCTCAAGGATAAATTACAGAATGAGAAGAATAGTGAGCCCAAGACACAACACTAGAAAACCCTCAATGTATAAAACAGAAAGAACCCTCCAATGACACTGTAAAGAATGGTCAGAGAGATCTGACTAGACCCAGGAGGTTGTATGGCCATAGTTGACAAGGGAGAACAGCAGGGAATTCTACAAAGAGGGTAAATAAGATCAAAACTGAAAACTTCGATTAAATGGAATTTTTTGCTAGAAAGTTACT
This sequence comes from Ia io, assembly GCA_025583905.1. Classification (NCBI taxonomy): domain Eukaryota; kingdom Metazoa; phylum Chordata; class Mammalia; order Chiroptera; family Vespertilionidae; genus Ia; species Ia io. Next base: position 61,750,841 of record JAJQQW010000011.1, on the reverse strand, counting down.
AGCAATAAATAGTGAGCCTACATGTGTACTAGTATATGTATATTGTATGTATTTACAAATATCATCCAAAAACCACATCAGGCTCAGTGGAGAGTAACAGAAGCAATCTAGCTAATATTGAGACAAAACAAATTATTTTCTGCCCAGCTGGCGTGGCTCAGTAGTTGAGTGTCAGTCAACCAATGAACCAGGAGGTCATGGTTTCCATTACCAATCAGGCCACATGCCTAGTTGCGGGCTCAATGCCCAGTGTGGGGTGTGCAGGAGGTGGCCGATCGGTGATTCTCATCATTGATGTTTCTATATCTCTCTCCTTTCCTTTCTGAAATCAATAAAAAAAAAATTTAAAAAATAATTTTCTAATTCATAAAAAATCATATAATATTTTCTCTGAAGGTTCTAGAAAACACTAGAAAAGAGAAATAATTGAATGGTACTAAAATTAGAAAGAAGATAAAACTATAATATACAGATGATATATTATAGACTGGAACACCTGAAACCTATATAATTTTATTAACCAATGTCACCCCAACAAATTCGATAAAAAAGAACATAAAACTAGAGTTGACTCTTTAACAATGTGGGTTTGAACTGCATGGGTCCACTTGCACACAGATTTAAAAATACATATATATGTAATTGGTTCTCTGTAACCAGTGGTTTTGCACCTGCATATTCTACCAATCCAGCATCAAAAACTATTTTTCCAAAGTTGGAAATCCGTGCATGTGGAAGGCCGAATGTATGCACTACTCTTCACCATTTTATATAAAGCACTTGAGCACCATGGATTCTGGTACCCACGGGGGACCCTGGACCCATCCCCTGCGGATACCAAAGGCTGACTATTTCTGATTGCAGGTGTTGCAAGTGTTTACTTGGGGGGGAAATGAGAATTAACAAAACAAAAACAAGAAAGAAAAAAGAACTACAAATTAAAAGCTTTTTTCCCCATGAAGGCACTTATGTCATGTGTGAAATCAATTGCCTTCCTATATACAAGGAATATCAAATTGGAGGACCAAATTTACCATAACAGAAAGTACAAAACAAAACACACCTAGATGCCAACTAGATACAGTAAGAAAGGTGCTCAGCGAGGTGAATGGACTGTCCAGGCTCACAGCCAGAGCAAAGGACAGAGCTAGTGCTGGGAAGCAGGCCCAGAGCTCCAGGAGCTGCGATCCAGCCACAGCACCACACCGTTTCCCTCTGCACCTCTCTGGATATTTGTAACATCATTCAGGGCCATGCAAAATTATCAGCTTAAAAATCAGCCTGCTATATCTGGTCAACCATTTAATTAACTCTCCCCTAATGCCTTGGCAGGGCCGGACCAAATGATTTCATAGGCCTTATACGGTCGCCAGGCCAGACGTCCCCCACCCCTGATAAACACTAAAGCAGCAGTAGCACATGATTCATTCACACTTTAAGACAGTATAAAGTGAACAACGACCGTGAATGAATGCTCCAAATACCGACTTCATCCTATTTTTACAATTTCTCACCTGTTTCAAACTGGTCAGCAGGAATTAATATACCATGAAGGAAAGCAAATATAACTTAGTCTTTCTTTGGCTAGGAATTAACCATCTGCATGCCAACAGCTGAGAAAGGGAAGCTCTTTCCCTTTAGAAGCCAAGCACCTGCTTGTTAGACTGGGAGAAAATCTCATTTACTATCATTAGAATCTATGGCTTTAATCATTAAACTCCTTTGAGGACTACTTAAGTCACCTCAAGAATTTTCAGAAAGACAAGGAAGAAAACCATTTGATAAGAGTATGGACTAGCTTAATCATTTGTTTTCTCAAAGTTAATCTTATAACACATGGAAAAAGCAAATGCTAGCTGCTAGCGGTATGAGAAAGTCCTGTGGTTTTCTTTGTTGTGTATGACCAGCTTGTAAGAGATTGTGTCCTGGATTTTTACTACTTCATAGTTCAAGGTAGCAACTGAGGAAAATAATGAATTCTGCTCCAGCTCATAAACGCCAGACCCTCGCCACCTGCTGTCCAACAAAACTACTTCGAATCAAACAAGCAGAAGAAAGAATAAATGTCAACATGCCCTTATCCAGTCATTTACTTTCATTTTCTAAAGATCTTAAAAAAGAATCTCAAAGGAAGGTACACTAGTCAAACTCATTCTTCAAAAGGAATATGTCCTTCTGATATGGAGCGATTAAAGCAATGAAAGACAAAAAAAAACCTAAATGGCAATACATGTTTAGGTGAGAGAATATTTATCCTTTAATTATTCTTAGCTTTTCCCAGGATTAGGCAATATTGTGCAAACCTTCACTTCCTTTCTTTTGCACCTTTAACATTAGCCCATCCTTCTACCAACCTCTGCATATCAAAAATGTGTAGTTTGCCTTGTCTGGAAGTATAACTGGGTAGATTTTATGTTTCAGCCCTCCCTTACTTTCTCTTTCTCTCAAGTATACAATTCAAGAGTCCTCCTATGTCCAGCTACATGAGGAGCTCAAAGCCATGTGGCCTGGGGGTAACGCTGCCTTAGCCTAGGCAAAATCTAGAGACAACTAAGCATTCGAGAAACTCAAGCTTTGGCCTGGCCGGCATGGCTCAGTGGTTGAGCGTTGACCTATGAACGAGGAGGTCATGGTTTGATTTCCAGTCAGGACACATGCCCAGGTTGTGGGCTCGATACCCAGTGTGTGTAGTGCAGACAGCAAGCCGATCCATAATTCTCTCTCATCATTGATATTTCTATCCCTCTCTCTCCCTCTCCCTTCCTCTCTGAAATTATATACTAGCATATACACACTCAAGCTTTGGTTTAACTTACTGTCTTTAGAAACGGCCTAGACCACAAAAGGTCCCAGGGTCCCAGTGGGATCAAAGTTTGGTAAGACATTACATTTCATGTATTATATTATTTTGCTGCACTGATACAATATAAAACAAACAAAGTCAAATCCAGACAGCACCTATTGATTATTCATTACAGTGTTTTAAAAATGTCTTATCCAGTTTAAACTATTTGACTAGTGACCCCTGAGGCAGTATCTCTCAGTTTCCCATTAAAATGACTACAGATAGAAAGAAGAAAGAAAGAAAAAAGGAAAGAAAGAAAGAAAGAAAGAAAGAAAGAAAGAAAGAAAGAAAGGAAGGAAGGAAGGAAGGGAAGGAAGGAAGGAAGGAAGGAAAAGAAAAGAAAGAAAAAGAAAGAAAGAAAGAAAGGAAAGAAGGAAGAAAGGAAGGAAGGAAGGAAGGAAGGAAGGAAGGAAGGAAGGAAGGAAGGAAGGAAGGAAGAAAGAAAGGAAGAGGAATTTTACAGCCCTGAAAATGGAGAATGAAAGACATCTACTAACAAGGAGGCACAATCATAATTCTGGCTCTGAATGCTCTCAAGACTTATTTTAAAAACTGAAGCCTGAGATAAAAGCATAAATCAAGACAATTTTAAAAGAATTAACCGAGGCAGCCAAACCAAAAGCATGTTATTTGTTCAGTTTTAAACACTTATTCTCCCATAATGTATCAATAATTAACACAGACACATTTTCATCGTTCTCATTCTATGCCAAGCTCTCCCAGTGAGAACCTTTCTATCTTCATGTGAAAACTTTCTCTTGGCCTAACTGGGGTAACATTTGCAATGGAAAATACCGAGGCTATTGAGCTTCAATCACCTACGTTTTATAAAATTGCAGAACAATGCTAACCTCATTTTAGATTTGCCTTAACTTAAAAATTGCACAGTATTTTACTGATTTCTTCGATCTCTGGTATATGCTTAAACATAAACTAATTATGCCATTTATCCAATATGATATTATTTGTAATCAAACATTTCAGTTTAATTGGAAACAAATGCCAAAGATTATAACCAGATAATTAATACAGCACTTTTTATTCTTAGATATTTAATGTTGTTGTGGGGGTTTTTTTTTGTGTGTGTTTTTTTTAACAAAGAGAAATCTGTCTAAGCTCACATCAATTCCACTTGACAGGAGATGCTGCTATTTAGGTAGGCAGCCACTCACCAAGGTGCTGGAGGAGAACACTGGATGAGGAATTCCAGGCCCAGGACACGCCTCCTGGCTGGTCTCATCCAGAAACCTGCTTCCTTTCCCTTCATTCATCATTGTGTGTTGCTGGGATGTTCTGGGGCATTTCCTGAGCACAGTCTCCAGCTCTGATAAGGACACTAGCTTACAACTAATCACAGAAAAGCAGGGCAAAGGCACTCACCCTGAGCTTGACACTATGGATTAATTAGAAAGCACACGTCTGAAATGTATTCAGTCAAATCAGGTTTTTAGAGAGTCACACAAAGGAAACTTGCTTTACTCTTCTGCTGAGAAAACTGTCATGTCATCTCTTCATTCTCTTTGGACTTCCTACATTATTAACCATCTTGCTGTATTCAGTCTTCATTTTTAAAAAATCTTTATTGTTGAAAGTATTACATATGCCCCCTTTTTTTCCCATGAACCCCTTATAGCCCGCCCCTGCCCTCTGCCCCAGGCCTTCACCATCCTACTGTCTGTGCCCATGGGTTATGCATACATGCATACAAGGTCTTTGGTTCATCTCTTCCCACCCACCCATCCTCCCCTGCCTTCCCTCTGAGATTCAAAAGTCTTCATCCTATTTAACCTCTGTGTGCTACTTAACACAATTTAAAACCATCCACTCTTTAAAAGGAGTCTCACTATGCTTAATAGGGCCCTGCTTTACTGGGGTTCTCCTCATACCCTTTTGACAGCTTCTCCTCCCATCTCTTCCCCAGTTCTTCTTCCTTGATCTCCCCCAGCCGGCGGTATTTCTCCAGGTCTAGCTGTATAGGACAGGAGCAGAGCAGACTTTCTGGACACCTTTTGACAACCCATTATGAAGTCAAGGCCATGACAAAAACTGTTAAGTAGTAATATGCCTGAGACTGAGGAAATGGGGTGTAATGGAAATACCCTTGGGATGGGCCTAAAACACCCCAAATGGAATCTCTGGACACTTGGATAAGGACTCCACCTGGACACCTATATGAGTAAGACTGTCACCCACTGGGGGCTATAAGAATGCAAATTAGGTTAGCATTGTTCTGACCACCCAACACTTGAGCTTGGCTGTCACATTCGGAGCCCAATGGGACATCCACTCCACTGTAGAAGTGCCACCATCCCGGCTACCTGGTTTGCTACTTTGGATGCTGCCAGTGATCAGGACTTTGCACTGGATGCTCACTCTGCTCACTCTATACTATGTAAGCTCCCCATTCTGCATGTAACTTGCATGTGACCCTATTGGCTTATTAGGGAGGTCTCCCCTAATACAACTGTCATTATGGAAAGACACAAACGTGACTCCTTTCAAGGATGCACCCCTTGCTCGTGACACCTGCGCCCTGTCCTCAGTTCTCTCAATATCCTCTTTCTTGAAGACCTCAACTACTCCCATCCCAGAGTCATCACGTGCTTGTGAACAAGAACTCCAGTTCCACGTCCAGTCCTCACCCTCCTGAGACCCAGCTCTGTACCTACGGTTGCACACTGGTCTTTGACAGTTGGAGGTACGATCACCTTTTTAGGTAGAAGGTGTGTAAGAATGAACTCTTCATCTTTCTCCAAAGCCTAGCACCTTCACTTCAATGTAGGAAAAACAGAAGCAGGGACAACATGGGAACTCATAATCACATATCCTTCTCCTAGAGCACTCATGAAAAATAAGAACCACTGAGGAATGCTCAAGCATCCATATTATCTATGACCAGGTGTAAAACAGCACAGAATTGAATGGCTTGGATTGAAATTCTGGCTCCAACTCATTGTAGCTGTAACTTCTAGCTGAGCAGGGTTCTTAAAGGAGACATGTATCAGTTTCCTCACTGGAACAGTAAGAACAGTATCAGAATCTATACTATAAGGTTGCTGAAAAATTAAGACGTGTAAAGAGCTTATGATAGTATATGACACATACAAGTGATAAACAATGAAGTCATTTGAAATAGCTCTTTTATATAATAGTTTATATTTTCATTGTCATTCCATCCTCCACCATTTATTCAGGACATTACTGACTCCCATTTAGTCCATCATCAAGACTCTAAATTGACCTTTCTTATACAACTTATTTTCCCCCTATTGGACCATTCTTAACATTCTGCTTAACCATACTACCCTTCTGGCCCAAAACACTTACTGGCTCCCCATTGACCTATTATCAACAACCATCTGACAACTTACAGATGCTGCGATCCTACCCAGTGTTTCTCCAATTCTATTTCTATCATTCCCTTTGTCATATATGTCACAATTCCCAATGGATCTAGGCAATGGGTTGGGTTTTTCTTTCAACCCTCAGAATTACGATGTCATTTATAGTAAGTATAGCCTAAAGAAATATAAGCTCACATCCATTTACTCCATGTTTAAGATTCCTGGCCTTAAGATTCTCAGTAATCTGACATGAGCCCCTGCCTATCTCAAAGGTCATCTCCCAGGACTCTCCTCATGAACCCCTGGTTCCAGCCAGTGTCCTCAGTTGCTTCCCCCACCTCAGTAAGCTTCATAAGTTACTGTCTTATCAATCCTTCTCTATTGAATGTATCAGTACCACCTTCCTCCTGCTGCTTCTTGGAAGTCCATGTTGATCCTACTCAGGGAAGGCTAACTTCAACTCTTTGTGTAGAAGGCTCTCTTTCATTAAGTCCTATTATTGAGCTCAGTGTCAGTTACCATCTAGCTTACCCATTTGGCTCTTGTCCCAGCATCTTGTCCCAGAATTATTATTGGTGTGTGTGTGTGTGTGTGTGTGTGTGTGTGTGTGTGTGTGTGTGTGTGTGAGAGAGAGAGAGAGAGAGAGAGAGAGAGAAGAAGTGGAGGAAGAGGAAGGGAAAGAGGAGGAGGGGAAAGAGGAGAAGGAGAAAGAGGAGGAGGAAGAATAATGAAGTAGAAGGGGAAATCATCAATTACAACCTTTCCTATATTTTGGTATATTCTATGGCACCCAGCTGAGTGCTTCTCACATAAACAGCTGATAAATATTTGCTGATTAGCAGATTTAGGGTTCATGAACACAAATGTCCCTTTCTCCAATCTTTCTCAAAAGGCTTCTAACGAACAATAGGGCTCCACAGGGAACATAGCCTTTACAGCTGAATGCATGTCGGTGGCACTTCAACTTTTGGTCCACACTTTGGTCCACACTCCTATGTGATGTGGCTCGGTGAGCTTGAGACTCAGAATTATTAGGGTGGGGCACGTCATCTATCAGGATGACGAGTGTTGGTTCTGCTTTCAGTGTGAGGCAGACTAGCTGAGGCAGCCAGATCTTCTGGTGGTGTACCAGGACTGTATAATTTTACTCCTGATTTATCTGAAAGAGGGAACTATTTTAAATTTCCATACCGGGGAAGCTAAGCCAACAGGCATTTTCAGTGAGTGCATTTAAGTACAGAGTGTGTATGTGTGAAGAGGGAAGTGTTATTGAAAGGAACAGTGTCATAGAAATAAAAATTCTACAAACATCTGAAAGTCTCATACAAAGGTCTGACTAAACCACAGTTGGTAAACAATGGCTCCTTGGCCAAATTAGGCCCGCTATCTATTTTGCTTGGTTAACAAGCTAAGCATGATTTTTACATCTGAAAAGCAATGGGCCTACCAACATGTTACATTTCTGTCTAAAATCCTCTTCTTTATTACATCCTTAAAGAGTAAGATGGAAAGTAGCTGGGGGGCAGGGAATAAAACTATGACATGAATCCAATAGTCCAGCAACTGAATAGTTACTAGATTATCGATGGTTGAATTTCTAAAAATATTTTATAAGAGAAACAAACTTTTTATCCCAGAAATTATTTACACCCTGTCTTTGGTTTGGAATGTTAAATGATCCATTTAAAATGCAAAGTCAATTTATATTTCTCAGAAGCAATTATGACTTAATTGCTGTTATCAACCTAATAAATTACTAGGTGGTTTTCACAACTGGTTATACACTCACATTTCATGTCTGATGAAAGAATAATTGTACCAATATTCTGCAAATATGAAAAGGAAATTGGTTCATTGGTCACAAGGAAAATGCATACACCTTGCGTGTAAACTCATCTATCTTTCTCCGTCTGTTTTTAAGCAGGCAAATTAAGATGGGAAAGAAACAGTTTGTGTCTCACAGAAATAATGTGCAATGTGTTAATTGCTTTCCAAGAAACATAGTATGATTGAAAAATATTCTTTGTGCTTAATGAGATGTCATGTTCTCTTTTGAACTCTGGATTTTGATGTATATCTGTTGATGATGATTTAAATTACATAGATTTTTTATATAACACTGGATAACATAGAATGGGGTAAGCCAATTAAGAAGATAATGCTTGCCTGATAGAACCTGGTAATATAATGAATGGATCATGACGGCATGGGATGTCTATTGTGGAGAAGTTGATTTGGCATATTGCAACAGTTTAGAAGGTTAAAAATAAATTATGGGTGCATAAACTGGATAGCCAGAAGATCAAAGCAGAGTATATTCATTTCATATTAATTAAATAAACATTAACTTTATGTCTATGTGCTAACCATGCCAATAAGAGTATGCATAAGGCCTGGTCTCTTGCATCCTAGTGTCACATTGCAGAGACAGAAAGTGGAAATAATAATAGGTTTAATATTAATGTGCACAAAACATAATCACAACATAGAAAAATTAGTGGCTTAGTTATTGGGAGAATTAGGGAAGGTTTCAAAAAATAAGCTTCCTCAGCAAGGATGAACATAAAATATTAGGTAAGAGAGATAGAAGGATGTTCTGCCAGAGAAACTACCATGTAAATGAAACAACCTGTAAATGAAACAGCAGTTGTTCATCCTTAGAAGAATGAACAGTTAATTAAGGCAGAACATCAAACAAAAGGTGATTAAAAGAGTATATGAGATGAGAGAGATAGTCAGGCCCAGTGAAATGAATTGATGTCACCTTAAGGACTTTGAAGTTTATCCTAAAGACGGCATCTCACTGGTAAGTAATACTTCAGACATGACTTGCATTTTGGGAAAGCCAGACTGGCATGGATGATGGACTATAGAGGGAAGATGTTGGGAGGAGGGAGCGGCAAGTCACTAGGAAGTTACTGCAGTGATCCAGACAAAAAATAATGGCCTGAAGAACCCAGTGGTCATCAAGATGAACATGAGAGAGACAAGCCAAGAATCTAAAAAGGAACCAAACTCATTGGTTTCCAAGATTAACTGGAGAGAAAAGTGGCTATGTTAAAAAAGGCAGTTCCTTGAGCTAAAACAAGAAATACAAGGAGAACAAAGGTGAGGCTTGACAGAGGGAAAATGGTAGGTTTAGTTTGAGAACTGTTTAGATGCTTAGAAATAATCCAAATTACCATGACACAGATAGAGCAAGACACAGGTCTGGGCCTCAGGAGAGAGACTGGGACTAGAGAAACAGATGCAGTGTACCTGGGGTCCCAACAATGGGCCCTTTTAGAGAGAATCTAATGGGGTAAAGGATACAAGTTTAGGGAAAAGCCATACTGAGGTGGCAGGAAAGAGGAACAAGCCAAGGAGAGGGAGATGTAATGGTCAAGGAGGTGGGGAAAAATAGAGCAACCTGAAGTTGTTGACCTTGACGAAAGAAGTAGTTTATGGAAAGAGATGCCAAGAGTTACCTGAGAAGTTAAACCTGTACAAGGCAGCTTTCCAAGACTGATGCCTTGATGGACTTCAAGTTCTCCAAAATCCAAGGTAAAAGCTACACTGATTTAAACCAACGGGCTAAAGCACATGGCAAGGTAAAAGATACATTATTGTATTATTGTCATTAGTGTTATTATTACTATCACTAATTTTGCACTATCAATACCATTTCTTCTCCCTTAAATGTAAATAAGTTTTGACTGTAATTATAACCCTTCAACTATACTGAAGGACTCGTTTTGCCTCATCTGCCACGCAGCACATACTGTTATTCATTCTTTCTTTCAATTAACAATGATTAGGAAGTTACTATGCGTCAGCCAGTGTTAGGCACCACAAGTAAAACTGCTACCACAAAATAATTTTTTAATGGGGCACATTTCAAAAGAATATGAAATGAAGACATGAAGAACATGGGAATCTGCTGCTCCTTTCTACTGCTCATGGCAGCTCCGTGTGGAAAATCACAGATCAGGGATTGCTTGAAATACAGAGTATTATTCCTTTTGAGCAATTTACCATGTAAGAAAGTGCAGCTGTTAGCTTTCTTACCCAAAGGAGTGCTGAGTGTGAAGTGCTAATTGTTGGTATGCTCCTCTGGGTCTCTATTCCTTTAGACTGTTGCACTTTATCGATAGGGCTATGCTCTTTTTGCCACGGAGACTCCTTGCTCTACCTTATGCCCCCCACCCTCTGCCTTCTCTCCCACCACTTATCTCCACTCTGGACCTGGCAGCCGGGTGAGGCCTGCATCACAGGGCAGCAGGGCTGAACTGTATGAGTTTAAACTAGTGACAATATGAGGGGTTTTGCCATGGATATTGTTTATCTCCCAGTGTTATACTCATGTCTGGCAGCAGTTAACCAATGAGAAAATTGACCTTTCCTAACTATAATTTACAAGGTAGTGCAAAGCTTAATTCAGTTGGACACAGAGATGGAAGACTGCTAGGACATTATGAAGGACCTCGCCACTTGCCCCTCCGCCCATCCCTGTCCACAACACACCTTCTGAGTCCTGATTTAAGTGAATTGATCCTTACCTAGAAATGTAAACAGTGGTCTCTAGGACATGGCTATTTTATAATATGTAGCAATTAATCTCTGATAAAATTAATCTATGCACAGCTGGTCTTTGCATAATTATAAATGTACGGTCATAAACAAAAAGCATGATAGACTTAAAATGACAGCAAAGAACAAACTGCTGTGTTAGGATTATTGACATTAGCAAAAGAAATGGATGGTAAATGGAAGTTACTGGCAATGATTTATTTGGGAAACAATTTGTTTTAAGGTTTGGGACCAAAGACTGATTGCTACACAATGGCTTATACCTTATTTCCTGGCACTGTATTCACCAATAATGAATCTTTTCCAAGGATGTGGCAATGTGACCATCATACATGACTTATCTTTAATTGTAAATATCTAAAATGATAGTACATTTTGAGGATTTGTCAGTTTTAACTGAATTTGCAATATAACAAATCTTGAAAATTAAGATCTCTATCAACCAAAAAGGTGAATTTAGATCATTTTTCAAAACATATAAGTCAAGGTGAAAAATATTTCTTTAGGGCAAAGAGAACATAGAAGAGCATCTATTGTCCAGCAGCACCATGGCTAACCTTTAATTAGTGTTTACTCTATGTCAGCTACTCTACAATGTGATTTCATTAAGTCTCACACAAACCTCAATGGCCACATCAGACCCATGGTTACCTATGGGGAACCGAAAGCTCACAGACCTGCTCAAGCACCAGGAAAGCTGAGAGGTACCCAAGACAGTCCTATTTGGAACCCAAGAACCAAGGGTGTCCTCTGTGTCCAGGCCCACACACAACAGCTGATCTCCTTGTCGTGAGTGGGGACAGCGGACAGAAGCTTCAACTATTTGTGTGAGCAGAGCAGAAGAGAAGCATGGACACTTACGGGTTTTAGAAAGACAGTTTAGTGTTAATGTGAGCAAAAAGATAATGAAAGGAAAGCAAACAAATGCCAACATGACCATCTGTGATCAGAATAAGCTTCATAAGTGTGACGGCCCAGCCGTCAACCCAGGAACCAAGAAGTCATTGGTTGGATTCCCAGTCAGGGCATATGTACATGCTGATCGTGGGCTCGATCCCCAGTAGGGGGCGTGCATGAGGTAGCTGATTGGTGATTCTCTCTCATCATTGATGTTTCTGTCTCCCTCTCCCTCTACCTTCCTCTCTGAAATCAATAAAAATATATGTTTGTTTGTTTTTTAAAAAAAGAAGTGTGATGAAGGTTACAGAAGACAACAGTGAGATATTTTCAAACAGGCAGATGCACATATGTGTTTCTGGTCCGTTCAGAAGACCAACTAAAGCAGAGACATGGAAAATGAGCCATGCCAGCTCTGAAAGTTCTTCGTAGGGCAGTTTTCAGAGAGGGAGCCTGGTCCGGAGAGAGACAGGACCAGTCTTGAAGCTGCATTCACAGAGCAAGTACCTCTTTTATTCAGATTGCATGATAACCTGATACTTGGGGTATCTGTAGGGAGTTGATAGAGATTGAGAACATAATACCTCCTTCACCATTCTTCTCAATGCTACTGAAATGAAAAGACCTGTGTTCTTACCTTGGTTATGAGAATACTTATTTGTGTGCCTTTCAATAATATGTCTGATCTCTCTGGAAATCACTTTCTAGTTTACAAATCGGGTAAAATAAACTGTACAGTAACAAGGGGACTTTTAATGCTAGTGATCTTTGCTTTTCTGAATCGTCCAGGTATTAGCTATTCCCTCTGATTTATACGAGTACGTCCTAGTCTACAAACTATGAATCCACCCTCAATCTAGGACAGGGGGAAGTCTTACTCTTCGTCACAACTGAGTGGTTTGATCCTGGAAGTTTTCAAGAGAATATCAGTGATGGAAAAGCCTCGTATCAATCAAAAGTAGGATTTAACAATGCCTTTTCACATCATTTTATTTTTCCTTATCATTTGTATTACATTCTTTAAAACAAGTGCCATGTCTAACTAATTAACTGCAAATAGAAAGATATCATTTATCATGTTGTTAAAAAAATAATGGTAATCCTGGCCAGTGTTCTCAGTGGTTAGAGCATTGGTCTGAACACTTAAGGGGTCATGGGTTCGATTCCTGGCCCCAATCAGTTCACATGCAGGAGGTAACCAATCCATGTGTCTCTGTCTGATATCGACAGTTCTCTCTCTCTCTCTCCCTTCCACTCTTCCTAAAAATCAATGGAGAAAATATCCTCAGGTGAGGATGAACAACAAAAATAATGATAAATTTCTTTATGCCAAGGTTCCTCAGTGAAGCAGGAACACCAACCTATGCCATCACTTCATCCTTCATTCTACCTTTTCGGTCAGCCCCTCCTCTTTCTTCCAGATGTACTAGGAGTACTCTTCAGAGACCACTAAACCTGAATAAATTTGATATTTAATGTGAACCTAAAGGTGGTTTTCACTGTGTCAGAAGCTACTAAAGCAATGAGAATTCCCAAGTAACACCATGGAGAAGCTTACACACTTAGTGTTAGCAGTGGCCTTATGAGTTCTCACTTCAAGATTCATTGGGTTTTTGTGCATTGGGGGGTAGATAAGGGAGAGCAAATGCCATTATTGTATCTATAGCCACTGTCCAGTGACATTAACAATCTTTCAGTTAGGAACTGTCCGCAAGGCTTTTCTAGGGAATCGCTTCAAGGCTGACTTTGGATGGAAGAGGTTACCTAGGAAGGAGAAAATTATCTAACATTTATGAGTGTCCACCATTAGATACCTGGGATCCCATAAGGTTATTATTACAAACTTGGAGTCAATATTATTACCCTATTTTATAGATGAAGAAATAGAAGCAGCCCTAGCTGGCTTGGCTCATTAGATAGAGTGTTGGCCTGCAGACTGAAAGTTCCCAGGTTTGATTCAGATAAAGGGCACATACCCGGGTTTGTGGGCTCAATCCCCAGTGTGGGGGTGTGTAGGAAGCAGCCAATCAAAGATTCTCTCTCATCATCGATGTTTCTATCTATCTCTCCCACTCCCTTCCTCTCTGAAATCAATACTATATATATTTAAAAGAAACAGAAGCATAGAGGCATGTGGTTGATTCAAACACAAGCTTGTTCTGTTTGCAGTCCCATTGTCCATTAGCAGGACCAGTTTAACCAGCAGGACCAGCACTGGATTCAGTTAAGCCCACGGTTATGTCAGCTGTTTACGCATCTCTGAGTAACCATTTCCCTAAAGCCTTAGCTCAAAGAATGTATGTAGTAACCAGAATATCAGAGAACACATACTGTTTTGTTCTGACTAGATATATTAGGAAAATGAACAATGGGACTAAATCAGTTTAGGTAAAGTTTCTAGAATATGCTGCCATAGATGAAGTTTGGGAAGAATGTTAAGGAGTTTGGTTGATTCAATCAAATGGTTTTAGAGGTAGGGGCAGGACGTGTGTGTGTGTGTGTGTGTGTGTGTGTGTACACATTTACTTCACCACTGAATCAAAGTAAAATCTTATAAATGGATACCAAGTACTTTCCCATGAGAAGCATATGAGAAGGGGAAAATATAACCTTGCAGGCTAAAGACAAGCACTACTAACATAAAAAATCAGAAAAGAAAGGAGGCAGACATTTTAAATAAACCACATTTTTCACCAGTAAATAGCTCACTAGATTAAAAGACTTGTGTGGTTCCTAACTTTTAAAGTATGACTAATTAATAAATGATAATCAAATGGTATTTGCCATCACATGTTTAAACAAATTCGATATCTATATGTCAACTGATGATATGATATTGATATGATTATCATAGATGATAATCAATTACATCATATTTCCTGTTATATTTAGTACTAATTATCTGAAATAAAGATGAACTCAGACACATAGACTGTCAATATTCTCAAAAGAGAATATTACCCTCATTGGGGAAAACACAGATTCTTACCTTTCCCTTGTGAAAAAAAAATAAAACCAGATTGAAAATGTAATAATTTTTATTAAATACAACAGGGAGGCAAACAAATGAGAATTTAAATTGCAATTTCAAAAATAATACGTCAAATCTTATTCTGTTATTTGCTTAATTATATTTGTAGCTCCATATTTATTGATTGTAGTGTAAAAGAGAAAATTAAATTGTGCTGGAATATTTCCTTGGAGGAATTATTTTTTTAAAGCATGATAGAAAGGTAAATGATATTATCAGAAAATATTCCTGACTTCAAAAGTCAGAGCTGCCCTGGTGGGTGTTGCTCAGTTGGTTGACCAAAAGGTCACAGGTTCGATTCAGGGCACATGCCTGGGTTGCAGGTACCATCCGGTCATCGTGTGTGCAGGTGGTGGCCAATCTATGTCTGTCTGTCTGTCTGTCTGTCTGTCTGTCTCTCTCTCTCCTTCTCCCTCAGACTCTCTCTCAAATCAATAAAAAACATATTTAGAAAAAAAGCCAAAGCTGTTTGGAAGCAAGAAGATACAGGAGGTGCCAATCTCCCAGGATAAGATTTCTGGACAATAAATAAAGATACTAGATAAATGGGACCTGAAAGGGTTGTGGCTGGCTCTGAAGTGTAACTGGTTGTCCTAGATGCTGGCTGACCTGGCCCCACACTCAGTCAGCAGACTCCCTCTCCTCTCCACCCTGCCTGTGCTTCTCTTTCTGCAAACTTACCTGCATCTGTGTCCATCTTCACCACTTTCCCAGGGCTAGAAATTTTTCCAAAAAGGATTAACGTGACTGTCATTGCATAACATTAGTGTACAAAACTGGGTTTGGGCCCATCGTATATACTTAGTCTGTGCTATGTTTACAAGTACACAGACACCTGCCAGTGTTCCTTCATGTTCCGTTTGGCCACCAGATGTCACTATATGATAAAGAATGCTATAACACCACTGCTTGTGTCTAGCTAGAAAGGATTACAAGGGAATTTCAATTCCTTTAGTCTGTCAGAATGAAAAAGAACATATAGATTCAGAAGTCCATTTTGAGAAGATACGGTGGAGAGCTAAGAATTGCTGGGCACTACTTACCCCTGTTATTGATACTGCATTCTGCCAGACAGGGGAACCTGTTTCTACTTTTTAAAAAATGTGTCTAAAAGTATTTTTTTTTAATTTTCTAAATGTAAAATGAGCACACTAAGCAATACTATTGGGAGATAAATTAAATATAAATAGCTTTAACTAGATTTGAAAAATGCTAGATAGATGATGTAGGATTTGGATTAAGAATGTTTAAAATATATATCTACATAAATTATAGGCATTTAATAATCATACTGGTGGGTATGTAAAGTGAACTAAGAACTAGAAAAAAAAGCTTCTATTCTATGCAGGAAGTTATATCATGCAAAAAAAACAAACAAAACACACACACAATTTCCCACAAATCACTGAAAGTTCTAAGATTACATACTTGGACTTACTAAAAAAATTGGTCTTAACTAAAGCTTACTGTAGAAAATATTAACTCTTTTGATAAATGAAAATAAAGTCAGTCCTCAGGTCTCTTGATTTTACTCCCTCAATACGGTTCAGATTTATCCACTTCCTCCCATTCCTACTCCAAGCACACACTTCATACATTCATAATTTCTCATCTTACTCACTCTCACTGTCCTATGGCTTTGACCCTTTCAAATTTATTCTCCAACCTGTGGCCTGAGGGGTCCTTCTTATATTAAATTTCATTTTTCAATTACAGTTGATATTTGGTATTATTTTGTATTAGTTTCAGCTATACAGTATAGTGATTAGACAATCACATACTTTACAAAGTGATCCCTCTGATATTTGCAGCACCACCTGACACCATACATCAATGTAAATATATTATTGACTATATTCCCTATGCTTTGCTTTTACATCCACATGATTATTTTGTGACTACCAATTTTCAGTTCTTAACCTTTTGCACTAGGATGTCGAGTGTGACTCGACACGGTTAGCATTAGAATAAAGGAATCGAGAAAAAAGCAAGCGAGTGCAAAGGGTTAATCCATTCACCTTTTGTTACCCAACCCCAAACCCTTCAAACCCCTTCCCTCTGGCAACCATCAGTTTATGAGTCTGTCTCTATTTTGTTTGCGGAATATTACTTGACCATAATAACAAATTAAATCTTAATCATTTGCAACAGAATGGGTGGACTTAGAGGATTTCATGCTAAGTGAAATAAGTCAGAGAGAGAAAGACAAACACCATGTGATTTCACTTATATGTGGAATCTAAAGAACAAAATAAATGAACAGAGGGATCTTGTAAAACAGAAATCTGACCATGCATTTCCCTGCTTAGTTCACCAGCACATTCCTAAGGTTCTCAGGTTGAAGTCCAGCCCCTTGCAAGTCCTCTAAGGCTCTCGAGGATCTGCCCCCACCTTAGCCACCTAGCCTGATTTTCCCTCTTCCCCTGGCTCCACCATGGGATGAATAATTTATGCACACTCTATATACCAGGCCTCCATATGCAACTGATGTTCTTTCAGTCTGAGAAACACTCTCATTCATACTTCATCAAGTTAATTCCTACTCATGCACCACTTCCTCCAGGCACTCTTCTATGATGTCACCCTCCCTAACCTCACCCCCCCACCCGCACCCCCCCCACACACACAGAGTAGATGCATTTCATACTATACTAGAGGCCCAGTGCACAAAATTCATGCACTTGGGGTGTGTGTGGGGGGGTGGTCTCACTAAGCCCAGATTGTGAGAGAGTGCAGGCCAGGCCGAGGGACCCCGCCAGTACATGATTAGGGCCAGGGATGGACATTGGAGGTGGGCCAGCCGGGGAGGGACTGCAGGAGGGCTCCAGGTCATGTCCAGCCCATCTCGCTCAGTCCTGAGTGGCTGGACCCCAGCAGCAAGCTAACCTACCAGTCGGAGCATCTGACCCTGGTGGTCAGTGCACGTCATTGCAACTGGTGGACCAGTCGACTGTCTGCCCCCTGGTGGTCAGTGTACATCATAGTGACTGGTCAACCGGTCGACTCTCTGCCCCCTGGTGGACAGTGCATGTCATAGCGAGAGGTTGAGCAGCCTTAGCATACCATTAGCATATTACGCTTTGATTGGTTGAATTGCTGACCGGAAGACCAGAAACTTAGCATATTAGGCTTTTATGATCCTATATAATAAAGAGCTAATATACTAATTAGACTGGACAGTGAAACGACCTTCTGGAATGACCTGGAAGTGGGCGGGAGGTGGGACCACGGGGCCGTGAGGCAGCCAGGGCCGCGAGGCAGCTGGGGCTGCGAGGACTGAGCCCCTTGTAGGAATTTCGTGCATCCAGCCTCTAATATAGGATAAGTGCATACCACAGTATTTATGCAAGCTGTTTACTAAGCAGTTCTCCTTTTCATCCTGCACATCTTTATTCTTCTATTTCACTTGGCACACTGTAAGTTCTCAATGAATGATCTTAGCCTTCCTGTGGCCATCCCCTAGTGCAAAGCCTAGAGAGTTAACTAGAGATATTATCTCAGTAAACCAAGGTCACACATCCTTAGTTATTCTGCAGAGCATGGAGTAAGATCCAGATACATGGATCCAAGCCCCTGGCCCTTTCCAATATCTGGGCTAATTCCAATGGCCATTAAGTAGAAACTACTTCATAGGAATATAGCAGACATCATTATTAAGAAGTACTGATTAAAGTATTAAAGAAAAATAGACATAATAACTACAGATGTTAAGCCTTTCAAAATATTGGCATGCATGAAGATAGGGAGAACATTGCTGATTTGCCTGCTCTAACTTTTTAGTGCCTAAATTAGGAACTATGAAATTGCTTTCCAGAAGCTAAATGGTCCTGCTTACTTGCCTTCATTTGTATGCATTCAGCCTCCTGCTTGTTAATTGCTTTAGAACACTAGCTATGTCTTGTGTTTTCCTTATTAGCATGTTTGCAGTATTTTGATAGGGCCCTCTCCTCTCCTCTACCCACCCTCACTCTAATGTCATGTAATGTGTAGGAAACTTACAGTCCTCATAACCTACTATGGGTTTTCCCAGATGTCTGCAGTCAGAATGACTTACAGAATGTCAAAGGAGATGAGGTCTTGGGTAAGCTTCTCTGATAAGTATGTTGATTTCCACAGCAAAGGAGAGGATTAGACCTGGGAAGGGACTGAACAAGATGCTCTGAAAATTTACTTCACCAAGGAGGCACTTCTCCTGGCCTGCTGTTGTAGAGACTATGAGTTAATAAAAGCCAGTAGGAATCATTGAACCAGCTGGAACTCAGATTCATGGCTCCTTACAGGGCAAGTACTTCCACAGGAGCAGCAATCTGGGTCAAGTAGCAATAAAAATAATTATCTCACTATTCAAAAAGGGTAAGAGTGGTATTTGGAGAAGGGGGACAACAAACCCATCTTTTCCTTCAGCTCAGATCTCCAAGGTCATACTTCTGGGTGACCTATTTAGCACCCCAGCTCTCCACTGCACCTACTGGTATATTCCAATCCTGGATCTCAAACCCTGCTCTCAGGCATCCAGAAAGCTCTCTTCCATGTCCCCCATGGACTGGATCCTGCTGTGAAACGATTGCTACAACGTAAACTCTTGCTGCTTAGTCTCCAGAAGATCTGTGTACACCTAAGAACACACAGTTGGCAAAGCCTCTGGGAGAATTCCTCAGGGGAGAACTCTCATCAGTGTAGTCAGCCTAGGTCCCTAACCTTGTCAGGTCCAGATCCTTGCCATCCCCACGGGCCTGTGATGCAGATGACTCATCATCGCTTATGCTCACATGCCAGTATTTCCATCTACTGAATACTAGACCAGTAAAAGAAGTATAGATCAAGAAAAGAAAACCCATTTAAAGAGAAGAATAAAGAAAATCTGAGAAGATAGTGGGGGTATGAAAAAGTAGGTAAAATAGGAAGGATGACATATGCAGTGTTGGTATGTCATGGTGACATTTCAGCTCCATGTTGCTGTGACCAGACTGTCCTACTTCCCAAGTACAGACATTTAAATCTTGCCCATTAGAAATAATAGAGAAAAAGCATGGTTAATACTATTATGAATGTCCCTCCTTCCAAATGTGAAGCAGTTAAGAACTGGAAAATAAAATATTTCATAACGGAGGTGTCCCTAGAGAGTCTCAGATACAGAATCACAGAGGAGGGCAAAGGAAGTATGGATGGCAAGGCTGAGCGAGGTAATAGCTAGCTGGCAGCCAAGAAATGGAAGCAAGGATTAGTATCTGCTTCTCACAGAACTCTGTAAAAAAAAAAAAGTAAAATATGAGAATACTGTAAATATGATAGCCTAACACTTTATTTTATAGTTGTCTAAGAGAAATACATTTTTCTGTAGGTTGAGGGGATGGAACCAGTGGAGAAGGAGAAACTATATGTACAAGAAAAAAGAAAAATGTTTAATCAGGAAAATT
Source organism: Ia io (assembly GCA_025583905.1). Classification (NCBI taxonomy): domain Eukaryota; kingdom Metazoa; phylum Chordata; class Mammalia; order Chiroptera; family Vespertilionidae; genus Ia; species Ia io. Next base: position 61,730,738 of record JAJQQW010000011.1, on the reverse strand, counting down.
CCCAGGGCACATGGGAAATGAAGGAAGCAAGGTCACAAGTAGAGAGAAGAATTTGAGATAATGTTTATTGTCTGATTAAAAGGAAAACTTTAAAAAGGAAAGAACTATCCATTATAAGGACTGGGTCGTGAATGGTATTAATTTCCTTCTTTTTTTTTTTCAAAGTATTTTCATTTACAAAAGAAGCTTTAAAAACCCAGATATAGTATACTCTCTTCTCTTTAATTAAAATGAAGCAATTCCATAGGAATTATTTAATTTTCCTCTATTTCAACTCTTGAGTGTTTTCTGGCAGTCAAAATTGACATTATAATGTGATTTATTCTGAGCAGTCATTAGAGTTTTCTAAAAATTCTTTTGAGTATCTCTTAGCATATAGTTTCACCAGATAAAAGTATCCACCTCAAGCTGCCACATTTTAAAGAGAGGCTGATTTTTCCATTGATTAGCTATCATTTTACTTTTTGCTGTTATATCATCAGAGATGCTTCTGACAGTTTCAAGTTGTTAAAAAATACTGGGTTTTTCCTTCATTCTTTTGCTTCATAAATCATTCCCATAGGCAGAATAATAGTGACAAGAATATATACAGTGCCAGGCATTGAGCCATAATCATACCTACCCAGTTAGAAATTCAATCCTATAATTTAAACAAATGAATAGAAAACTACTAATTTTTACCTTATTCTTCCTCAACTATCAATCTCTCAGTCCCTTCTGCATTCTACCCCCACCCCCATGTTTGAAACATGGAGGATTATTAATACACAATAATCTTCAAATTCAACATTAGGGCATATTAGCTATGCTGATACGAAATTATATTTGTATTTCTGTGATTCCTTTCACTTCAGGATATCAAAGCACTTTACTTTTAAAATCTCACCTGGCACGCCAAAACCGGTTTGGCTCAGTGGATAGAGCGTCAGCCTGCAGACTGAAAGGTCCCAGGTTCGATTCCGGTCAAGGGCATGTACCTTGGTTGCGGGCACATCCCCAGTAGGGGGTGTGCGGGAGGCAGCTGATCGATGTTTCTAGTTCTCTCTCCCTCTCCCTTCCTCTCTGTAAAAAATCAATAAAATATATTAAAAAATAAAATAAAATAAAATAAAATCTCACCTGGCATGGATCAATGGTTGAGCATTAACCTGTGAACCAGGAGGTCATGATTCAATTCGCAGTCAAGGCACATGCCCCAGGTGCAGGTTCAATGCCCAGTGTGGGGTGTGCAGGAAGCAGCTGGTCAGTGAGTCTCTCTTCTCATTGATGTTTCTATCTTTCTCTCCCTCTCCCTTCCTCTTTGAAATATATATATATATATATATATATATATATATATATATATATATATATATTATGTATATATATATATTAATCTCCATTAAATTGGCAAGCCATTAAACTAAAACTCAGGAAGTTTCCCACTCAATGTAATATCAATTTGTTTAATATCTGAGAATAGCATTCAGAATTGAGGACAGATGCCTGTTAATTCTAAATCAATTTCAAGTCAATAAGCCTGGGGAATAAAAAAAAATCAAATTATTCATTATGCAACTGTAGAACAGAAATGTATAATGCTGTTACAAAGTAAAGAGAAATGGAACATTATTTTTAGGAAAAGAATTTCAAATAGCATTAGGACTTGTAGGTTTGCTGGTGTCAGAAACAGATCATCTACAAGTGGTTAATTACCTTATCCTATCTAATAAAAGAGTAATATGCAAATGACCATACCTCCACTACACCCACAAGCCACACCCACCAGCCAATCAGGAGCAAGTATGCAAATTAACCCAACCAAGATGACTGCATCCACAGAGCAAGCAGGAGGTTTGGGTTTCCCCGGCAATGGAGGAAGCCAAGCTTTCCGCCTGCCCTGGCCAGCCCAGGCCTCCGCTCAAGGCCACAAAGTTTCAATTATAGAAGATAAATAAATCCCAACAAAATTGGCGGAAGCCATGGAGATGGAGAGAGCAGGAGGCTTGAGTTGCCCCGGGTGATGTAGTTGCCCCGGGTGATGCAACTCAAGGCTGCAAAGTGTCAATTATAGAAGATTAACAAATCCCAGATACCAGGGCCTCCACATGGGTCACCAGAAAACCACCACAGGCCCCTCACCCAGGCCGCCCCACACCCCAAGGGAACCCCCACCCTGATCTGGGACACCCTTCAGGGCAAACCAGCCGGCCCCCACCCATACCTCCCAAGTGGAGGCCCTGGTATCTGGGATTTGTTTATCTTCTATAATTGAAACTTTGCAGCCTTGAGTGGAGGCCAAGGCAGGCCAGGGCTGCTGAAGCTTGAGGCCTTCCTCAAGCCTCCTTCTCTCTCCATCTCCAGGCTTCAATCCTATCTAACCCAATCTAATAAAAGAATAATATGCAAATTGACCATCACTCCAACAAACAAGATGGCTGCCCCCATGTGGATACAAGATGGCCGCCACAAGATGGTCAGCAGGGGAGGGCAGTTGGGAGGGACCAGGCCTGCAAGAGAGGGCAGTTGGAGGCGATCAAGCCTGCAGGGAAGGGCAGTTGAGGGGGGACCCAGGCCTGTAGGGGAGAGCAGTTGTGGGGGACCAAGCATCTAAGGGAGGGCAGTTAGTTGTGACCAGGCCTGCAGGGGAGGGCAGTTAGGGGCAAACAGGCTGGCGGGGGAGCAGTTAGGTATCAATCAGGATGGCAGGGGAGTGGTTAGGGGGTGATCAGGCTGGCAGGTAGAAGAGGTTAGGGGCAATCAGGAAGGCAGGCAGGTAAGCAGTTGGGAGCCAGCAGTCCTGGATTGTGAGAGGGATGTCTGACTGCTTGTTTAGGCCTCATCCTACCGGGGTCCCAGATTGGAGAGGGTGCAGGCTGGGCTGAGGGACACCCCCATCCATGCATGAATTTCATGCACTGGGCCTCTAGTATGCTATAATATTCGATAATATTTTCCTAGCATTTCTGTTTTTGACAAAGTAACTTAAATTAATTGCATTTACTAAATAACAATTTTTAGGGAATCACACCAAATGGAGTTACTAACTATGAACTGCCAATTTAGACAGCTGCACATGTTCATTTTTGTCAGGCTTGGACAAATAAAATTTTAAACATTAGATAATGCTTTATATAATTTATGTAGCTTGAGAACCAGTATTTATTTAATAATAAAATATTACAGTGTTAATATACTAAGCTAATAGAATATGTAGTTACTTAGATAACATATAACACACTTAGTTAATATAATAAGTAATAAAAATTACTTGGTCTCATATATGTCATAACATATGAAGTGAATAAAGTACAATTAGGGAATTCCTGTGTGTATAGAAAGCATCTCCTATTGTTATCTTTATGTGTTCAGCTTAAGCCTTAACTGTGCATCATGAGAATATATCATTATAATGACAGAGTTGAAATTAACATATGCCCACATTATTTACTAATAGATTTTCCCCTCGTGGCCTTAAGAATTTTGAATGCAAAACTGTTTGTAATACTCTCAGTGAGTCCTTGATTTTTAAAAAATATATTTTATTGATTTTTTTACAGAGAGGAAGGGAGAGGGATAGAGAGTTAGAAACATTGATGAGAGAGAAACATCGATCAGCTGCTTCCTGCACACTCCCCACTGGGAATGTGCCCGCAACCAAGGTACATGCCCTTGACCGGAATCGAACCTGGGACTCTTCAGTCCGTAGGCCGACGCTCTATCCACTGAGCCAAACCGGTTAGGGCAGTCCTTGCTTTTTAAATTCACTTGGAGTAAAAGCTCCTTTTCAAAAAACTGGTCTGGATACAAAGAGACAGGAAAGCTGGAGGCTTCATCCTCCTGGGCAGGAGGTGGCAGCAGCTGAAGGGCTCCGTGTGCTACACTGTTGGACTGCCATGTCTGCACTTAGGGTTTGATTGTTTACTTTTCTTTATCGTAAAGTAAACTATGATCATCAAAATTAAATTTTGGCAAAATCTGACTAAATAATCTACCTATTGTTAATTTTTAAAAGCACCATTTCAAAAAATAATTTTATATTGGAGATTGTAATTTTCTACTCTGTTTAACAGATGAGGCCTTTTTTTGTTCTAATGCACACCTTACAAATTAATGTAGCATTACAATGCTTTAATGTCTGGGTGCATGACTTGCTTATTTTCATTTCCTTAAAATACAGGCTCATCCATTCTTATTCCAGGAAAAGAAAAAACAAAAACAAAAACAAAACACACACAAAAAGACAAAAAAAAAGTTTTATCACAACTCTGTCCAGTTTCCAAAGAACCCTCTTAAATTTTTATTGGGACTGTCTAAATATAGTATTATAAATATTGATAGGGTCAATATTTTTCCTATCTGTGACCATGACACCATTTACAAAAAAATAAAACTTGCACCTCAGTAAAACAATATAATTTTCTTTCCTAGGCCCTTCATAACTATATCAGGATTATCTATAATACATAAAAGGAAATTAATTACTGAAATAAAGCCAAAAATTATTTTTATTGTATAGTTTGTGAACAGGATTTCTTTTCCCATTATTATTTTTTTTTCTTTTGTATTATGGACATGTAGTGACTTCCATTGTTAATTTAAAAATTGATAACCTTACTGAACTCTCTTACTAGTTCCAATAAATTTTCAGTTGTCTCCTGAAACTCCATGAGTACAATTACATATGAAGGCCCAATTTCTGTGGTAAAGCTTTACATTTATTATCACATTTAATCCTTACCAAAAAACACCTTAGAGAATAGTGTATGATCTAGGTTCAATATATATTTTGTCTAAAAAAGAAGGGAAAGAGGAGAGGCCCTGTGAAAACTGCAAAGAGCTCTCTAAATGTAAAGTATTACAATCATTCCCACATCATATCATCCATCTCCATTCACCTTTAATAACCACTTGCTCCTAACCTCTTTTCTAGCAGTCAGCCAGTGATGCCTGCCAAGAAGTCATGTCAGCATATCCAGAAGCAAGCTCATCATCTTTCCCCACAGCTGGTAAGTAACCTCTTTCCCTCCTATGAATTCCCGTCACATTGTGTTTGTCACGTAAAGGGTGTTGAGCACATTCTACCGTCCCCTCTCCCCCTATAGGAAAATAGAACCCTCGAAAGCAGACACTGACTGTTTTATGAAACTTTGTAGCTCTCTCACATGTAGAATTTCACTGAGCATAGTATGAACTCAACTGAATTTCAACTTCTCGCAGGTGAGCCCATATTCTGACCTGGGGGTGGTAAGAGCTGCCATCCTGGAATGCTGATGACATGAGTCCCTCTCACCCCATTTATACCTTGAATATGCCCAGGTGCCAATGACATCCTCAGTGAGATGAACCCCCAGAGAGAGCAGATGCAGAATGCTGCTACCCAAAGAGGCAACATATGGAAGACCAGGATCCCCTGTGGGATCACAGAGCAACAGCGGTTGTTTGCTACTGATTCAAAATGAAGAAGTTGAGGACAGTTCTTCACCAGGTACAAGAGAAACGCAATCCACACCTGAGCTGCCCATGAAATCTGTTCCTTTAGTAATAATGACTATCACCCAAATGATGACTGTCCCTAAAATTGCCCACAGTGTACAAGGTTTCTATTTGCAAGGGGTCAGGCCTCTTAAACATAGTCGTTTAGTTCATTTAAAGACAAGTAAATTAGGTTTTGCCAGTATGTCAAGTTCCAGATAACGGTGATAAGAGAAAATTTCTGAGAGGTCTCAAATTAAATTACAGCAAGCTGAAGGGTGGGAAGAAGAGACACGGAGTTAGTTAATGGAGCTAGTGGCCAGAAGCCAAGGAAGGGCTGCTCATATTCCTGAAAGCATGCTGAAACTTTGAATGACTGTCCAGATAGCTTATTCAGCCTTTATCTAAAACGGGACAGAGAAGCGTCAATCAGACCATCAAACCTCAGAGGGAAGGTAGGGGAGGGTGGGGGTAAAGGGGAGAGATCAACCAAAGGACTTGTATGCATGCATATAAGCCTAACCAATGAACACAGACACCAGGGCGGTGAGGGCATGAGTGGGGGGGTTGGGGGACAATGGGGGGACAAGGACACATATATAATACCTTAATCAATAAAAAAGAGCAACTATCCAATTAAAAAGTAAAATAAAATAAATAAACATAAAAAGGGATAGCCAACCACCAGACTCCACTGCCTTCTGCTGACCCATGAACCTTCCGGACTGGTGCCCACAACCAGTCTGAAGGAGCAAACACTTCTTCCTCAGGGACTAGGCACCTACCCAGAACCACCCTTCACCTTCCTTTGCCTCCTTTATCTTAGCCCCGTGGTCAGCAAACTGCGGCTCGCGAGCCACATGCGGCTCTTTGGCCCCTTGAGTGTGGCTCTTCCACAAAATACCACGGCCTGGGAGAGTCTATTTTGAAGAAGTGGCGTTAGGAGAAGTTTAAGTTTAAAAAATTTGGCTCTCAAAAGAAATTTCAATCGTTGTACTGTTGATATTTGGCTCTGTTGACTAATGAGTTTGCCGACCACTGTCTTAGCTAATGTAAACTCTTTCAAAACAACTTGCATCTTTCTTCCCCAAACTCATTATATCCAGCAGCCCTCCACCTCAGGATGGCCAACCTGTCTGTTTCCTCCATCATCCCGGCTGCTGGTGGTTAGGCCACGTGGCCCAGGACCTGGTCCCTTTCCTGGCTGGCAATGAACCCTTTCTTTCAGAAAAAAAACTTTCTGCCTTGAAGGTTTTTGTTTAACAGCAGCAACACATTATGCGTGGTTTATCTTAACTGCCCAAAGCCTTCAAGACTGTAAATCAATAAATACTGTGATGATGGCCCTTCATCCCGAAGACTTTTTTTTTTTTTTTTTCAAGGGAAGTGTGCAGCCCTCTGTGTAGGTCACTCGGATGCTTACGTCAAACTCATTCAGAGCCGCAGCCAGCTCGCCGATGCCCGTGTGGCCCTTGACCTCATCCGTGGGCGAGGTCGCTTGAGCAGCATTGGAGATGCCAGCGATGGCCTCCTGGACTTGCTTGAACACATAATCGCGATTGGCTCTTGTGGCCGCAACATCTGGGTGGCGGAGGAAGGCTTGGGAGGCCGTGTACAGCATCGTGGCGTTCTTCTTCAGGGCCCCTCGGGCGGCGGCCATCTCGTCCCGACAGTGGGGATCCTTCAGCTCCTGCGTGTGCAAAACACAAAACCTGTCACATGCATGGCGTTGGCCATTGAAGTGTTTGTAACAGAACCTGGAGCCACAGGTGCGGATAACCACGCTGAATTTTAGGAAACATCTACTCGCCCTCGGTCTCTCTCTAGCTGCCAGTACTTTGTACATAGTGCCCTTTCCATGTGAAATAGCGGAGCATCCCTCCTCCACCCTAGCCTTTCAGCTGACCTGGTCCACCCTCCTAGAGCCCACTCCCTTTCCTACCCTCTAAGCTGCGCCCCCTTCTATCTGCCCCACAGACCATACTCCCTCCCACCTTTCACCCTCATCCTTTATTAGCTCTCTTACTTCAGCATGTGCCTCCCTCCTACACTAGTTGTCCCAGGAGATCGGGGAGCCCTGTCTGCCCTGTACAGGTGGCTCTTGAGTCATCAGCAGTGTCTGGCCCATCGAAGGCGTGCCAGGCATGTTGCTGAAAGAACGCAGAACCTGAGCCACCAACAAGGTAAGCGGCTTGCATGGATCGGACTTAGTCATCAGCAGCGGGGAAATCCCAACTTCATTCCAGTTACAAACAGGGGAAATCAAATTCCGGATTTTTGCTCAGTGCATGACTGCCACTTCGTATCATTTTCACAACCGGGTTCATTTTTTTTCTTAAACTGCCTTAATGGCAGCTCGGTGAGTTTAGGGAATAAAAAATAGTAGGTCAAGAGGATTTGCTTTCCTGGTTTGGGATATCAAAATAACACCACGGGGCATCACTCTATTTTTAGGGGTCTGTTAAGAAAATTTTCTGAAACATGAAAGGCAGCGCTGTCTCTAACAGCCGTCTAGGGTTACCAGCTGAGCATCTCTGGCAGAATATTTTCAGGCTTCAAAACATCATTAAATAGTATAGGATCTGCTGGGGTGTTTTGTTTTGTTTTTCCTATTTGCTCATTTAGTACATGACACAGGGATGACCTGGCCACAGTGAACTGCTTCTTCTCCTTTGTGAGTCAGAATAATTCTGAGATGAGCCGAAGCCGGTTTGGCTCAGTGGATAGAGCGTCAGCCTGTGGACTGAAAGGTCCCGGGTTCGATTCCGGTCAAGGGCATGTACCTAGGTTGCGGGCACATCCCCAGTGGGGGGTGTGCAGGAGGCAGCTGATCGATGTTTCTCTCTCATCGATGTTTCTGACTTTCTATCCCTCTCCCTTCCTCTCTGTAAAAAATCAATAAAATATATTAAAAAAAAAAAGAATAATTCTGAGATGAGCACATTATATCTGATACCTAGGACTGTCCAGACAAGCTGACAATAAGCAGCAACTGAACTGTCTGTCCTCCTTTGCTTAAAATAGCAATTTCTGCCAGCCAACACAAATTCAAAATTGGGGTTCTTTATTTTTAGCCCCAGATAAGCAGGCAACAAACACGAGAGTGTACTCTCGAGGCCAGGCGGTAGCCAAGCAGGCGGCGCAGGGAGGAGCTGGCTCCCAGCCGCCATCAAGGCCTCGTTAACCTCAGGACACCTGGTCCTCAGGTTCCATATTTCACCCCTGAGTAGCTATGCTGAGGGGAAAAGCCTGGATATGAAAGTGAGAGATGCCAGGTAGAAAATTCTTAATTATCTCCATAAAGATACTTGAGAAAGCATTCTTTAATCACAAAAACAAACAACTGAAAACAATCTAAATGTTGAAACATGAAAACTGGTTAAAGAAACTATGGAAGCATTCACTTGATGGACTATTTATGGAGATATTAAAATCAGTTTCCAGAAAAGCAATAACATGGATCATATTTATAAGGTAAATGAAAAAGCGGAACACGATATGCATACTTTTATGCATGGAATGATTGCAAATATGTTAAAATACGAAGATTAATACAGAAAGGCAAAATACCCGAATATCCCCACCATTTTGCTGAGGGGTTGGCTGTTATGTGCTTTTTCTTTTCTTTCACTTATACTCTTTTTCTAAATTTTCTTTTAAAAAGTCTGAACTAGCACTTAATTAAAAGCAAAGTAATAATAAAAGTACTAATAAATAATGTTTATGGGTAGTCTCATACAAATATCTTACATGTGCCCAAGGATTTAATACTCGTTACATGCTGACGACTCATGTTTCAATCTCCAACCCACATCTGTCTTCCATTTACATTTCTACAGAGATATTTTATTTATTTTTTTAAATATATTTTATTGATTTTTTTACAGAGAGGAAGGGAGATGGATAGAGAGTTAGAAAAATCGATGAGAGAGAAACATCGATCAGCTGCCTCCTGCACACTCCCTTCTGGGGATGTGCCCGCAACCAAAGTACACGCCCTTGACCGGAATCGAACCTGAGACCCTTGAGTCCACAGGCCGAAGCTCTATCCACTGAGCCAAACTTTCTAGGGCTCTACATAGATATTTTATATGTTTCTCAAAATCAATGTATCTAAATATGAAATCTTTATTTCTTACTCTACCTGGTCCCTTTCCAGTCTTCCTGATTTTAGTAAATTCAGCACCACCTACCCATTTGCTTAGTTAGACATGAACGGTGGCTGTCACTCCCTAACCCACACATTCAAATCAACAGCAGGTCCTAAGTGGTCCATTTTCAAAATAAACTCACTCCCTATCGCTTTCTCTATTCCCGCTGCTACCATCCTGACTGAGACCACCACAACTCGTACCTAGATGAGTTTAGCCCCCTCTCCACTACAACCAGTTTCCCCTCTTCCATACCACTCCCCTTTTTGTAACATAGAACAATGTTAAAATGTACATCTGAGACATGATCCCAAACACTGAACTATTCAAGTACTCTCCACTCACAGTTAAATCAGTTAAATCCAAACACTCTGCAAGGCTCTGCATGTCCCGGGTCCTGTTTATCTTCCAGCCTCTCCCAGGTCCACTGAGATCAAGATTCAACGTATTCTTTTTCAGGCGTTTAACAAGCCAGTGGCTTTTGGTTTTGGGTCTCACACCTGTGCTTCGGAATCACTTCAGTCCCACCCACGTTCCACGGGGGCTGCCACCCAAGATTCCACGTGAACTAAGAATTCTGCTGATAATGCATAAATGAGATCACGTGTGTGTGCCTGGTGCGCAGGCACTGTAAGTTCTTTGGGGGCAGGGACTGGATGGATGTTGGTCGGTTTTATACTAACAGCATCACACCTGCCTGGCCCAGAATGAACACTCAGCAAAGGTTTGTTGACTGGGACTTTCTAGTTGGTTACAGAAAATTTTAAGAAAAAAAATTACTAGGAATTGCCTAAAATGTGGAAGAATTCTGGGAGGAGTCAAGAGGATGGGTGGCCATGATTTTAACCAATGACTCCACATTTGCAAATTATTATTTCCCCCTGAGAAGAAAATAAAAATATTTTGGGGGAACAAAATTCTCATGGTACCTAGTGAATAAACAGAGCTGGCTAAAATTGAGGGTACTATCTCTAGACCAGGGGTCCTCAAAATTTTTAAACAGGGGGCCAGTTCACTGTTCATCAGACCGTTGGAGGGCTGGACTATAGTTTAAAAAAAACTATGAACAAATTCCTATGCACACTGCACATATCTTATTTTGAAGTAAAAAAACAAAACGGCAAAAACACCTGCATGTGGCCCATGGGCCATAGTTTGAGGATGCCTGCTCTAGACAAAGTGGGGGCAGAGAGCATCCCAGGTCAGCCACCTTCATCAAAGTGACTAGCTCACACCTGTGCTCCTCCTCCCCTCTCCATTCCTCTTTCTCTGGGCCTTTCCTCTCATTTCCTTCCTCTCATTCCTGAAAGTTCCACTCCACACCATGCACATCGTGGGTGAACCTATGCATGCTGGTGTCCACAGGGCTGGGGAATAAAAAGTGAGGGCAAAGGGTGATGTCCAAGGAGTGGCCAGAGCATCACACCGCAGTTTTTTATTTGACTGGGAGGATTTCCTAGAGTGGACAAAAATAATGTGGTGGGGCTGGCTAGGGGGTTCCCACTAAGGAATCAAGAGGCCTGAGACCTCCTCCAGGTAGACAGGGGCCAGAGAGCACCCCAGGGCCCCTGGTGGTATCAGAACTGGCCCATGCAAGAGCAGTTTTTTGTGATCCCAGGTCCTGAGGCTTTTACTAATGTGATGGCCAGCAGATGCAGCTGACCCGCTGTCCAGACCAGCAAAGCAGCAAGGTTACTGAGCTCACACATCCGCTCCCCAGCATCTCCGAAATCTCCCCACCTGTTGTCTCCTTGCTGCTACGTAGTTAAGTTTCACCATCTCTTTCCCAAATTCTTTGAAGCGGTTTGCAAGGTCTTGCTCATTTGTAGCATTTTTGACAGCTTCCAGGGCCTCCTCGACCTGAAGTGATAAAAAACAAACATATTTATACCTAGATAGTATTTAGATGTGTTATACTTGTTAGAATGGGTAGTTCATTTTTTAAAAAAGCACACACACTAATGTATTAACACTTAATACATATGTTTACATAGATTTAAATATGTAATTAACATATAGGGAAAATTATTCTTAACAAGCATTTACCATCAGAATAAAATTTGTTCAAGGATTGTAGAACATTTTGTAAATAAGAAATAATAACTGCTGGATTCTGGGAGTATATAAAATACGGGGTTTTTTTTTTGTATTTTATTGAGTTACTGTGATAAGGAAAACTGACTTCTAATTTTGAGAAGTGATGTAAAAGAAAATATGTATATATTTTTTAAATGTGGAATTTTAAAACTATTTCTAGAAATCTTCAAGAAGAAAGTGGTTGGCAAACAGAACCTAAGGAACTCCCAAGCTGCTAAAAAAAGACCGAGAGAGCTGGAATATGCAACCTGTTTTCTTGGCAACAGCTCTAAATCTGGGACTAACGGGGCTGTGATTTTGAACTGAATTTAAACCTTGCCAGCCAACAGAAAGAGGAATTATTGAGCCTCAAGAAGCAAGTGAAATTGACGTTTTTGTTGCCACTAACAGTAGCATCAACTGGGGTGAACAGAATGACAGCACGTGCTCTGCTTCCAAATTCTTGCACACTGCCGTCAATTTTTTTTCCAATGTGGCCTTGGACTTGAATTATGAATTTCACTGAAAATTCCTTTGTAACATAACTTACTTTCTCATTGGTTTTCTCTGAGGAATCCAGATGCTGGTTTGAATTTGTTTCTAATTCAATGAAATTCTTTTGAAAAGTAACACCCATGATGGAGTCTGTAAAGGACGACTTAGTCATACGCAGTTTTAATCTACAAGGACCTGAGAGACCACGTGGAAAGTTCGCATATAGAAAAATAGGCTCAGATCCTATCCAAGATACCACAGGAATGAAGAAATGGGGTCAAAGTCTGGAATATCGGCACAGACACTGCTTTTACACAACTAGATGATAGAGAGATAGACAGAGATAGAGAAAAGATAGAACGTCCAAGGGACATGAACAAAAAAGGGAGAAAAAATGGAGTAGGACAGTCACCAGGAACTTTTGTGAAATCAAATTTAATATAAAAGTCAAGCATTGATTTTTGAACAGAGCCAATGATCTCTTTTTCTTTCAGGTTGTCTGGGGAAAGAAAATTGACTTCTATATGCCAAACAAGCACACATTTTCCCAAAAGCTTTTACACCTACCTGAGACCACAGTGATGGGCATGTTAGTAAGTGTGAGGGGGCTCGGGTTCAGATGGGTCTATATTGGAACCCCAGCTCTGTCATGATCTACGGAAGCCACTTAACCTTTCTGACCCTCACTGTCTCCATTACTACAATAAAGGTAGTGTCTACATACTACAGAGGTTATTGTAAGGTTTACAGGAAATATGAAATAAAGAAAAGAAGGTATATAAATGAAAAAATATGAAATAAATGGCCAATTAAGTCCAAGTATAAAATAAACATAAATGGGTCAAATGCTCTAATTAAAAGATAGAAATTCTCAGATTGGTCTTTAAAGAGATCCAACACTGTTATCTACAGAAGCCAATTTAAACAATAAGATACAAAAGGTTGGAAATGAAAGAATGAATCAATCTACACTAATACTTTTGAAACCTATATGATAGTGGTAAATTCTAAAATATATAAAATACCAGTATTAACCCTTTGCACTCACTTGCTTTTTTCTCGATTCCTGCTACCGATGCTAACCGTGTCGAGTCACACTTGACATCCGAGTGCAAAAGGTTAATATATAAAAAGAAAAGAAATAGAGAACTTGAATAGATCAAAGAATGTTATCGAAATGGAAATGGTAGCCAAAGAAACTTCCTCTCTACCATTTCCCCGAATACACCAGGCATAATATGTGTGTGTGTGTGTGTGTGTGTGTGTGTGTATGAAAACAAACAAACAAAAACAAACAAACAAACAAAAAAAAAAACACCCCAACATAAAATAGCAGAGATGTAACTTGGCCTGAATTAGAAGCTCCTTAAAGAGATATACTGACCTGCCTAGTGTCTACCTGAGGGGAAATTTTTTCCTAAATAATTTTGAAGAGAAAAGGCTTCATCTTACTCTTGGAACTTCTGCAGATGGCAGGGCACTTTGTGGCGGGGAGGAGTGCTGTGGCTAGGGCACAGGCAGCAGCTGCTGGGGTTGGCGCTGAGGAGGAGGCAGTGCTAAGGTGGGCGGTTCCATGGTAAGGGAGAGGTTTGGGAGACTCTATACCATTGACTGGGAAATTGTCTCCAATAAGCTGATAAAGGGAGCCCTTGGAGGCCCTGACTTAGCCTTCCTCCTTAAATATGCCCTCATGACCTTGGACAGATTACAGACAGCTGTTCCCTCCCACCCACAGGCAGGCCGGGCTCATACCAAAGCCAGGACCCTGAGCTCAGCCAGGTGTTCCTGTCCTTATTATTAGGAATCTGTACATAGGTAGAGCTTAAAGACTAAAACTCCTAGAAAAGATATTAGAATGCCCTCCCTAATTAGTGGAATCAGATCTTCACTAACTTCAGAGCTTGTCACTTAAACTCTTAAAATCTGGGTCTTCTCACAGAGCTTGTTCAAACCCCCACACCCCTATTCCTAAAGCAAGCCTGCCTGTCACCCTAATTTAGTCCACAACTGTGTCAAACTGTTTGAGACAGACACCTTCAATCAGCCTCCATTTTTCCTGATTTAAATTGCTCTCATTTACTTTGATATAAAAAAAGTAGCCTGAGAATCCCTTTATTCATTAAGTACTTTTTAAGCAGCTGCTAGGAGCCAGGCAGGCATGGGAGGTGGCGGGGGGTGGGGGGAGGGCACAATAGTATTGAACTGAGGAGTCTGACCCCTCCCCTCCTGGGCAGTGTGATCTGGGCCTCCTGTGGGCATTTGCTGCCCATAGCAGCACTTGAAATCATTGTTGTGATCAGGCTGACCTCATTCCAGGGTCCTACTACTGCTACCCAGTTGACTGAATTCTAAGGGACACCCATGAACCTATCAAAAAAGCCATGTGCAACTCTCTTGTTAGAATCTAGGTTTACAACTAAATTAAAAATCATTTCTTGGAAATAGAGTTGGTCAAGTGAATGAATGAATGAGCATTAGATTTTACATTTAATTACTCCACTTGTTTAGCCGTATACCCTGTTTTGACTAAGGGTCTCAGCATTATCATACTTAATCTGTTTTGCTTCCTCAAGAGGAGCTGGCTTTCCCCCGATCACATTTTCTGTTTCCTTGTTAACGAGTGAGGAAAATGATTTCATCGGCAAGCAAGAATGATTACATGCTAGTGTCATTTATTCTTCAAGTGCCATGTCTTATAAGGCACACTAATAGAGCGTCACATATTTCCAGAGTTATTTTCAGCTCGTGCAAGGAAAATGACACTAGCCCATGTGGCTGAGCACTTACGCTGTATCAGACCTTGTTCTAAAAGGTTTACATAGATCCCACTCAGTCCTTTTCTAATTTCCTATTTTAAAGAGGAGAAACTGAGGTCAGTGTGAAACAACCTGCCTGAGAGGTCTCACAGCAAGTGAATGCAGGAGCCTGGCTGTGAACCTAGAAAGTCTGCTCCAGAGTCACACTTACAAGCCCTGTCCTATCTCAGCTTCCCAGAAAGGATGGGTTTATAAAGCTGATAGAATCTGGGCTTCGGTTACAATGAGTAGCTGATTGTGAGGACACAGTGAGAGACTGCCCTATCTGATCAGTCCAGGTTCTAGTCATTCTGCCTCTTTAATAGCCCCAACCTTGACCCCTTCTTCACCGTTACCCACTGGCATGCCTTTGCTCCGCTTTCCTTCCATTTACTGGCCTGAATCATCTCAATCCTTTCTTAATCTGCTACCTTGCTTGGGCTTTCTCCTCTTTTAATTCCTTCTCTAGGTTGCTACCAAAAATATTTCTCTAGTGTTTAAAATTACTCAATGGCTCCCCGTAATCTACCTATGGATTACGGGGAGCCACTGAGTAATTCTAAACATATGTAGAGTCTAAACTAACTGTCAAACTATCCAAAATATTCAGTCTAACTGTTACTGCCTCTCCCCACCTGACCCTCTATACTCGGATGACACAGAATCAATTAAGTTATTGTGGGCCCCCGCCCCCCTCCCCAAGTTCCCTCTCTGGCTCTCGTGCTGTTTCTTCCTTGGTTTGTGAGGATCTCTGCAGCGAAAGTCTTGCCTGACCTGAATCCATCTTCCATCTATGGCAAGAGCACCCCATGTCTGAGCAGTAGCACTCTCTCTCCCTGGGCCAGCTGTCAAATCCAAGTTCATACTTTCTCCCTGCTCCTTGGAAACATGCCGGGCCCCACAAATAGCATTTCTTCCCCTGATGGCCTGATGTTAAGGTTTGTCAGGAGAGATGGCTGGACAGGCCACAGAGGAGGAAAGAGTGTGGTCTCCTGGTTCTGTGTGCTCCGGGGGCAGGTTCTGCTGGAGCGGGGAGGGGCGGGGCGATGGTGGAGGTGCTTCTCCAACAGCAGGTGGCCCGCAGCTCAGGGCCCTGGGTGACTGATTGTGGGATGACTCCTGGGAGACACCGCTCCATGAGAAGTTTTCTTTGACACCATGAAGGGCAGGTTTCCAGCAAATTCCATCCACTTGTGTGGCCCCGCAGTGACTTCTCTGAGCCAGTGAACTAGGAACATCTGGGTTGCAGCCTGGTGGGAGGAAGGATGGGGGCTCTCCCCAGAGTGCTCTATCTCAGTCCTATGGGTGGTGGCTACTCCTCATAGCTGACATCCCTATATCCCTCAGAGTTCTCTTGTTACTAGCCAATCCCTTGTTACTCTAATGTGTTATTGGAGTTAATAATTATTTGCATTTAATTTTCCCTGCTCAAGTTACTGTGTAATTATGCTGCCATTATTGGAGAATGGTAAGTCCCCCAGCTCTTTTGATGAGGCCAACCTCTTTCAATCACCTTCAACTCTTAGCCCCTCGCTTCAGGCTTGGATCTGAGAACCCCAGCCTGTTCAATCTGGTCCAAACAATTGGTCCCAGGAAAGGCAAATATCCTGCAATTCAGTGAGACCCAATCCTGAGATGTCCCTCTCCCAGCAACATCACCCTTCCTCATATCATCCTCAACTATATTTTGGTTGAATTCATCTCATCCTTGGCTTTGGGGATGGTGAGGAAAAGGAGTAGTGTTAAGCATATTAAGAAATCAGCACATCCCATTACCCCCCCCCCCCCCACCTCTAAATAATTAACTCAGAGATATACACCGGATTCAGAGGCCAACGGGACTAGGAAGATTCTGAAACTTTTACGTGAGCTATCAGGGAAGGGAATTCCCTCATTCTTGCTATGCTGACTATACTTAGCATCTATCTTGAGACTATGAGAAAAGGGCCTACAGAGACTAGTGCCTCAGTGAAGAAAAGGACTTAGAAACTTAATTCTTATCATATTTTGTGCCCTGATCAACCCTTGCCTGAAGCTATTGCCTTGTGGACTTTAGGTTGATGAGCCAAAATATTCCCTTTTAAAAGATCAGGTGAAGTTGAGTTTCTCTTTTTTTAAATGGAAAACATCCTAATTATTGTATTTTCCTTCTAAGTAAGTCCATAACAATGTGCACATTTTCCCAGCATTAATTGTGCTCTTTCTTAATGTTTCTGCCCACGTGCCTATAAAGTTTTAAAGGCAGGCTCTGAGTCTTACTTACCTCTGAAGTTATACACTTGGCACACAGTGTCATACATATAGTAGGCATCCAATAAGTATTTCTTGAAAGGATAACTAAATACATACATTCTGGACAACCCAGCTGCATGAGAGCTCAGATAGAAAAGACACACTAAGAACATGGGCAGCGATTTCTAACTTTATAATCTGAGACAAAGATATTTTATTCCAGTTGACTGCTAATATTCAAACACAGGAGCCACCTTAGAGCTGGGACTAAATGAGAGACTGCTCCAAGTTAATATGTTACTGAGGATGCACAAGAATATTTGATGCTAATGGCACAAAAAGCACAGGTAACATTAGTCACTGTGTCACATCAATGGCCCCAAACAATGGGATGGCCGAATGTGATGTAGCTCTTGGTAGCCACTAAGAAAATATGGCTTTCTTGAGAAGTTGGCTAAGGGGTTGCTGTTTTCTATTTGTTCCCTTCCATTTTGTAGAAAATGGAGAACATTGTTATTCTATGCCCTAGCCTAAGGATAGGAAAAAAAGGTGATTGTTTTCTCTGACACACACGTCTAGATGTGTTCATGTGCAATGGCATCACTAAAGCTAAAAATTGACAATATAACCTGATTACATTAATTCAGAGGCTAGGGAAATAAATACCCCTGTTCAGCACTGATTGAAACGCAGGATTCCTTTAGAAGTCTGAAGTGCCACATGCCAACCTAACACACAATGTCCACTGATTGCAGGAGACACCAGGTGTCTGGCTAGGGAATCAATCAGCAGCGACTTCAACAATAAATGCAATTACCATTCAGTATTTTAAAAAGATGTCTGATGTGCAAATGAGTACTTTGGCTTTGCTCGGCAACATCAAATTCCTATTTTGGTGATAATTCAGCTTCGAACTCTGTCACTCACTATCCCATCACTAGCCTCCTAAATGGAAACAAGTATAGTTGAAAAAAAAAAAAAAAAAAGTTGGCAGTCATGTGGACCCTTAACAGAATATGCTCAAAATTGGGTTTCACATTAAAGCACACAAAAACACAAGTGTGATAGAACAGGTAGCCTCATATGGACAACTAGCACATTTATGTTAAATGAAGAGATGGACTCTTTAGCAGCCATGGGAAATGGGAACTTAAGTTTCAAATATAATCCTAAGGTAACAGGATGCAGAGACCCTGACAAATCACACCGCCTCTCAGAGCTCCCTACTCTCTACTCCTTGTTAGAGGGCGGACGATTTGGGCTCACGGTGACTCAATTTGCCCACAATTACCTATCTGGTTGCAGGGCAGGGAATGATGGTGGGGATTTTAGGAGACTAACTGAACGATTCTTCATCTAGTCAGTGAATTATTGATGAAGAAACATGAATATAAACTTCTGATAAGAAGGCAATTCCCTCTACATTCCTGTAATTTACTCAGAAGTGAGAAAAAATCAATATCTGGAAAGGACAGCAGTAAAAAATATGCCATATAGACTAAAAGACCAAAATTAAAATGTTACGTGTAATGCTTAATGGTGAAATAGCCGCGCATTGGTTACCACGCAGGAAGCTAAGGACTCACTGTAGAAAATGGTGAGTCCTATTAGAAAACACCCATGTGCCTCATCTATGTTTTATCATCTATATGATGAAAAACACTTTTTTTTTTTAATTTGGAAAAAGCCTTGATAATGTTATGGATGATAATTCTAACCTGCTCCATCAAAATACAAGAGATTCTTCATGCTGAAAACAGATCAATAGATGCTGGCAGACAACACTAGTTTGTTTATGAGAGGATGCACTTCTATGGAAAAGAACAAAAATGCCACTAGGAAGAATTATATGTCTTGTTCATTTACAATTAAGTGTTAACACTGTCTGAAACCTTGACTGGCCTGAACCGGAAGTGCTGGCCCACAGCTCAGTAATTCAGCACCAGAAGCTGTAATTCCCCACTTGGGCCACAAGGTGGCCACCTTCCACCGCTGCTCTTCGCGACCAGGCTGCGCTCCAAGTAGAACAAATGTGTGTGTTAGTCTGCAATCATTTTTAATTTCATTCCTGACAATCTGACAGGATTTCTTAATACTACTGGTTTGACCTTTCCAGGATTTTGTGCTAAATCCTTTCTTTAAAATTCCTTTAATCTGCTGTGTTGAGAAAAGAGTACAGTGGACTCCACAGGACAGCAGGTTGCAGCGATGTCAGCCAACAGCACTGCTCAAAACAGGTGGGTGGAAAAGGCAGGAATGCCCGCAGCAGCTGGCGCCTTACATCACATTGCAGGCTGGAATGTTGTGAGCACTGTCCCCATCGGAGAGTTCAGGGAGGATGTTAGCCTGGCCTCGCTCCCCAAGAATGGCTGCCCAGGGCCTTCCACAGCAGGGAGAAGAATGGCAGGAGGGCTGCACAGTTAATTTCTTTAGGCTCAGTCCTAGTCTCTCCCTGCTACAGGAAGATTGTTCATCTGGGTAAGGATCTTTCTTAAAATGTTGCCTTTGAAGTCTAAGTAGGCTGTATGGGAGTGGGGGGCTTTGTCTCCCACACACTTGTGACAAAGTTATCCATTGCCTAAATGATGCACAGGACACAGGTGGGGCTGGAGGAGAGCCAGCCTGCACTGCGGGTGCAAGAGGTTCCAGGGATCCTAGAGCTGCAATATAGTCCCCATTTACCCAGCACTTACTTTGTGCCAGACCCTGTGATGCCTGTTTCATAGGAATTTCCCCTATTTCAACTCCACAACACTGTGGGCTGTCCTGTCATCAGGCCATGTTAACAGGGGAAGCGTTTGAGATGCCAGGAGGTTCTGTGGTGGGTTACAACACGGCTGCCAGGCAAGTGGACATCAAACCGAGATTAAGCCTAGGCAGTCTTACCAGTGGCCAGATGGTTAATCAGAACGCTGTATGTCCTCTCAATATGCTCTCAAGTAGGTAAAGTCTCTCATACCGCTCATTTCATCCTTCTTGCAAGACCCTGCCCTGGCTCTTGCAGGGACTCTTCTCGGAAAACCCTGAGAAAAACTCCCAGGCAAGTGCTGCTCCGTGTCTCTGTGCTCCGCGGGCACCTGCAAGAGCGCCCACCAAGCGATCTGCGGTGTGTGAACATGGAACACAGGCCGGAGATGCTGCCATTCGAGGGGTTTCATCGTGGTGCAGGGTTTACGCATACCTTAGAAATCCTGGATGCTTTATTGGGGTGAACTCAGAGAAAAGATCCGGCCCAAGATTTTTTGACAAAAAAAAACACTTGTGGGTTTGGAAATTCCTCTGGAAATGACTGAACAAAGCTGAGATGGCAGGGGAAGGGAGAGCAGACTCTCATTATCCATTTCCCACCTCAGCGGCCCCTCATTGTTCATTCCATGACAAAGTAAGTGAGCCCTTGAGGGTTAACTAACAGGGAAAGTGATGGGCCAGGAATGGCCGGAGCTAGGGGAACTAAGCCGGCAATAGGTTGGTTCCCCAAAAAGGAAAGTGCATGGTTCCCTTCATCTAAGACCTGAGGTGGGTCCAGGGTTGGTACCAATTGTCCAGGGATAAGATTCACTGAGGGCATGGAAGAGAGAGTCTCCAGGCAGCAGCCATATTCCTAAGCACTTACCTTCATCTTAATTGATCTGGTTGAAGCATCTTGATTGCAACTAGATCCCAGTCAGTAACTAGGAAGGCAGAGACAGGCCTAGCTGTCCAGGACTGGGAAGGTGGCCTTGGCCCCTGATCCAGTAAATTGGTGAACAGGGTAGGGCTCCGTTTTCATTAGGAAACAAAAGAGTTAAAAGGAAGCAAAGAACTGCGACAAGGAAGGCACATATAATGGAGTTCTATGGGTTGGTGGGTACATAGGTGCCACAGACCCAGCCCAGGTATGACAGGTGTCAGGTATGGTGTGACAACATTGATTCTAGCGATGGGACGTGTGATTGGGCGCCTTTTTATTGCCAGACGAAGACAGGCTCAAAGCCCATGTATCTACATAAGGGCAGGCTGGAGAAGGGATCAAAATATACTCAACATGTGGTCCATATGAAGATGGGCATGGGCGGTCATTGGCCAGCTAACCAGGAGAGCTGGCCTAGCCTAAACTACCACATGGACCAGCAGTGCTCTCAATTTCAAGACAGGGCCACCCCAGGTGCAATGTGCTGGCCCCGTGCGCCCTGCATGAGTGCAGGTTTGTACTCCAGGAAGTCAGGGGGGAATCTAAACTCTGTGTTTCAAAGGAAAACAATGCAAGTGACTCTTCTATAACTTTTAAAATAGATTATTGAATTAACTGAACTATAAGAAAAAGTTGGGGGTATACCACAGGGGTGAATGACCAAGTGATCTAGTGAGCACTGAAGTCTTTTGTCCAGTTCAGCACTGTAATATACACGGTCAATACTGCCGCCCACATAAAGCAAGCGTTGGTCAACTCTACATACGTACAATTTTCAGATGAGATAAAAGTCTCATGACATCTGCCATGTCCGCCAGGATGAGCAAGCGGGTTACAGCTGACAGCAAAGCTCTTGCTGCCCGCACCATGGTGCCACGCTTCACGGATGAGCACGGGTCATCAGCAAACTCGGACGAGGCGATGCGCATGGTCTCACCTGGAAGACAAATGCAGAAGGCACGTGGGTGGACAGGAGGCTCGGAGGCTGGCATGCCTGAAGGTCTGTGCATGGATGATCATTGTTCTCATTGCAAAACTACAAATGACCACTCCTGTACTTTCAACACAGCAGAACCTTTCACGTCGAATGCATCCGTGCACATGGACAGGTGCTGTGGGCAAATCAAGGTGCTCATTTTCCATTTCTCATCGTGAAATTCTGCTCTTAGCATCAATAAGGAATGTATTTAAGTCAATTTATCTGATAGTTGAGATGAATTTGCCCTTACCTTAATCATGCTCACTCTTCATTTCTCTAGGAACCAATGATATTTACTAGGCAGCTAATTAAGGCTACTGACAGTTGAGGTACAAAATTTACTGATCCACAGAGGAATGAAACTTAAAAGTTAGGTCTCATTAACACTGTACCCTTAATTGAATTGCATAGTAACAGATTATAGAGATACCCTAATTTAATATTTTTTTCCTCTCAGTTCAGAATCCAGAGCCAAGACTAAAACTATAAGAGAAAGTTTATTTATTTAGAAAGTCACAAAGGTAGGAGTGAGTCAAAGAAGAAATGGGCTCAGGAAACAAGTTACAGAGGCAAAAGAAGGGCCCTTGAAGCTTAGGAGAAAGAGAGAGGCAAGCCCTACTTTAGTTTTTTAATACAGTTAGGGACCTATTTTCTAAAGTAGAGAGCACTTATAAGACAACTGTACTAATCCAACAAATGTTTACTGAGCACATACATACTTGTGTCAGATTCTCCACTGGGTTGTGGAATGACAAAGGTGACTGAGATTGCCCTGGCCTCACAGTCTAATAAGGAAACCACTTCTAAATTCATACTCAGAATGCAATGATTACATGCCATAACAGACATATGATTGAGAATGTACGCAAGCCCTAAACAGTTTGGCTCAGTGGATAGAGCATCGGCCTGCGGACACAAGGGTCCTCAGGTTTGATTCCGGTCAAAGGCATGTACCTTGGTTGCGGGCACATCTCCAGTGGGGGGTGTGCAGGAGGCAGCTGATTGATGTTTCTCTTTCATCAATGTTTCTAACTATCTCTCTCCCTTGCTCTCTGTAAAAAATCAATAAAAATATATTTAAAAAAAAAAGAATGTAGGCAAAAGAGAGGAGGGAGTAATTTACTATTTAGTGTGATTCTGGGGGGAAGCTCTCAACTTTGATGGCTGGGCTTGGAAGAACTAAGAGGTTCACCGGGAAGACAAAGGTGGGAAGGGCACCTTAGACAGATGAACAGTGTGGGAGGCTCGGAAACCTGGACTGGGCGCTGAGGGTAGGGAACAGCAGACACGGGGAAGGCATAGTGAGGAGGGGTTCTGGGGAAGAGGTGCCAGTGCTCGGAACACTGTGGAAGAGATTTGGACTGTGTCCTCTGCAGGGAGGGAAGTGACACGAATAGATTTTTATTTGAGCTGCATTGCATAAATAAACTGGAGGGGACACGCCTCGCACAGGGAAATGCAGCTGTAATCTGAGAGCAGTAATGAGGGTGAGGCCTAGACCAGGGAAAAGGAATGTGGTACTAGGAGGGAGAAAATATTGATGAGATCTGTGTTAGGAAACAACAGATCCCGGGATGGATTAGATGTGGAGAACAGAGACAAAGAAGCTGAAGTGAATGGTGAATAGTGACACCACACAATTGACAGGTACATATTTGCACAAAGATCCCAGGAATGGGAAGCAAAGGGAGTTCATCAACTAGGATGAGACTCGGCCCAGGGCAATGGGGTGGATATCCACCTGGGGCAGAGAGAACTGGGAGGCATAATGAAGCCTCCCATAGCAGAGCATACAAAGGAGCATAAAAGTTCAATAAACTAGAAGAGTAAAGTTAATATGACCAATTATTTCATGTAGAAGAAAACAATTAATTCTATATTTTCTTTACAGACATGATTACTTCTCATCTATTAATCAAAACGTAGCTTATTTAAATAAAGTCAATTTGATCATCGAAAGTCTGAGTACACCGTAATTTATCCTAAGATACACGGGAACATTTAAAAACACACATCTCTTTCCATTTCACAGGCAAATGAGAATACAATGTGACTTGCTCAGTTAGTGTCATAGTTCTTCCAACCCCTGCAGTATGCTTTTACATTTGGGACATGTGGGTGTATAAGGAAATACATTGTGCTGTTGGATTTTTAAAAGAGACTACAATCTACAATAAGCATATTATGTTGCTAACCAGCTTTTTTTTTTTTTTTTTTATGCCTATGTACCAACAAATAGCTTGATGCATAAGAACAGATGGGGAGAAGCTTAAAAATCCATTAGGGTGCTGGCACCATGGTGAATTTTCATGATGCATGGCCCTAGAGGACCAAATAAAGTTTAAGATGGAGGCTGGCGGTTATGAGCGATATATTCAATCCAAGATTTCCACCCTGGTGGCAGACTCACACACAGTAAACCTTCTTCTCCTCCCGGCTCCTCCAAAAGACGTATTAGCCAATAGCTATGTGGTCTGGAGAAGAAAGCTACCTCACTGCCCTTCTGTACAGTGCAGCTAGAAAGAACATTACACACCAGGGCAAATCTAATGAAATGTTGAGAGGTTCACCACAGATACGGGTACGTGGAATGGATCTACTCATTGAAAGAAAAGGGAAATTCATTCTGCACATGAAATTAGGGAGCCACACGGTTGATCCCAAATTCTGCAGATTCCATTGGTATGAACCACAGCTCGGGTAAGAGCAGTGGCCCTCGGGTAGGACGACTCTCAGCACAAAGGCACCCCTCCCAGCATGTGGAGGAACCGTGCCTAAGCAAACGGATTTTCAAGCTCAGGTTTTCATGGAGAGGGGCAGGAGAATGGCATGTCAGAGGCTGGCCATTTGGTCAGCAGTACAGATCCAGAGCCAATGGTGCCACATAGTAAAGAGCTCTCAACTTGGGGCCCACATGCAGCACCCATGGAAGAAGCTCAGGAGATATACGAGAGAGAGAGAGAGAGAGAGAGAGAGAGAGAGAGAGAGAGAGAGAGAGAGAGAGAGAGAGAAAGCTAAATGTGATTCTGCAAAGGGAAATCTCATGCTAAATTTTGAGATTTTTTTTTAAGATAAATAGATGTTTTAATTCAATTTAAATTAAAACTAAAAAGTCATTTTCAGCAGAGACAAGTGATGTCATGTTATTAAATATTTAAAAGGAAAGCAATCCAGTTAGTTATAACTTGAATGCGTTTTATATCCATACAGTTTTAGATTTATGAATTAAAACGGACATTTATATTACAAAATGATAAGCAAGTTTATCTGGATAAAATTAGCTATTTTCCCAGAAAACTGCTTTTCTATAATACCAAAATATTTAGCTAAGAAATACCATGCCTGTATAGGAGAGGGAAGGGAAGCAGTGGAAAGAGGATAACAGATTTGCCTGTTTCTTTTATAGATACCATTGTGTTCAATCTCCTTTACTTGATTATAGACCTAAGCACAGGGCATTGTTTCTATGGTAAAGCCTTTGAGCTCTTTAAGTCACTTTCCTTGGTTGGAAAGAAAAGAAATTAACATCTCCAAATAAGTGACTAAAGGGAAACAGTAACAATTAAATTGTATATAGTACTTCTATATAAAGATTTATTATATAAATATTATTTTAAAAGATTTAGTATATATACACTAGAGGCCCAATGCACAAAATTCATGCACTTGGTTGGGGGGGGAGTCCCTCAGCCTGGCCTGCACCCTCGCGCAGTCTGGGAGCCCCCAGGGCATGTCCGACTGCTGCAGAGTCAAGAGAGGTTCCTGCCACCACCGCTGAGCTCGCCAGCTGTGAGCACAGCTTCTGGCTGAGCAGCACTCCCCCTGTGGGAGCGCACAGACCACCAGGGGGCAGCTCCTGCATTAAGTGTCTACCTCTGGTGGTCAGTGCGCATCATAGCGACCGGTTGTACTGCCATTCAGTCGATTTACATATTAGCCTTTTATTATATAGGATATACTCATACATTTAAAAAGACTACATTGTTAAAAGTCACACAGACCTACAATTGTATCCCAACTCCACCCCAACCATTACTAAATATGTGCGCTTGGTGATGAGTCAACCGTTGTGTGTCAGCCCCTGCAACTGTAAATTAGGGGTGAAAATGATGACAGCTGCCTCGTAACTGTGATTTAGGGGTAAAGGTTGGAGATGATGCATTCAAAGCGCACAGCACAAGACTATCCCTGCAACCAGGGCTTACTCACTATCATCACTGATGCCCCCGCAACCACCATCACTGCAATCCCCTCCAGTAAAGAATTGTTGGTGAACTGCTCAAAGTTTGGAAGCGTATTTTTGGTTGATTCCACTCCTCATATACACAATAATTTAGAAGCAAGAAAACATCTGCCCAAAAGATGCTTATTGCTTTAAGTCAGATTACACCCCTCTCCCCCTACCCCCACCCCCCAAATATGGTTGTTAATATTTGATTTTCAAATCAGTGATTCTTCTGGTTCTTACGCTACCCTAAAGGCATTAGGATGGATAGGTAAGTGTGCATACACGTGAGATAGCATTAATTCCAATGTGGAGTGAAGCAGGACAGTAATAATCAATGGAAGAGAGGGCTGCCATGCAGAGGACCAGGTCTCAGGAGCCCACCAGCCACTTAGGAAGCAGATCATGAACCAAGGGCATGAGTGTCATGTGGTTCATTCTCCTGAAGGTCAGCCTGCATTCCAGGTAAGCACTCTTTAAACACTTGACAAATGAACCACTGGAAAAGTGTGAGAAGCAAGGGGTTAAGGTATGGTGCAAAGCTAGGTTCAGAGAAGGAAGAGTGAAGGCATTGGACATCTCAGGAAGTGGATGGTTCTAGATGCTGATGAGGATGTAACTTGCCCTGTCTTTGCACTCCTTCAGCAACTGCAGGCACTGGACTGGTCCCCTGGAATTATATGATGAAGGCTGGAACCACAGTGAGAAAGGAAATGAAGAAACATGCAAGCCACAGATCAAATGTAATGAAATAACCAGAGCAAGAGTGGATTAAGACATACAAAGCCAAGTAGAGGAAAAACAAAGCACCTACCATATGCTGTGTGGTAATGTACATTGTCAATGTTTTTATTATAAAACTAGTGGCCCGGTGCACGAAATTCGTAAACTTTAAAAGGGAATTAGAGGAAATATTTTAATATTGCTATTTTCCCTTTCTCTATAATAGAAGTGTCAGAGATGAAAGAAAATTAGTAAAATGTATATGAAAATCTCCCTCCTGTCAGACTGACAGTCTGGGGTGTGCTACGGGACCCAGAGTCAAGTCCCTGCCCATCTGTGTGTGCCTCAAAAATCACACGAGACCCAGACCCGGCCGGCCCCACCCCTGTCAAGCCCCGCAGGGTGGGGGGCACAGCATCAGGTCCCCTGGCTCCGGCACGAGGGCATGATGACCATTTGCATATTATCTCTTTATTATATAGGATAAAGCGTGATCCTTTGGAGAACTGAAAACTACAGACAACTGTAAAGAACCAAAATGGCATACACCATTCCAATAAACAGAGACAAGCAACCACCAGGGAACATGTGATGAGTTGTCTTCTAGGAAGTTCTTTATGCTTATATTTTAACCAGTAGTTATAATATGTAATATTACAAATGCACATTCACCTTGGTCTAATTACACATATTTTCATCTGTCTGGTTACATAAATTACCTGGCATAGAATAGTTAATGTCCTTGCAAATTTCCTCATTACAGAATTCTTAGAGCAGATGAGAGAAAAACAGCGAAAGATTCCAGTCCTATTAGGGAAGGTTTGTTTTCTTTACACAATAACCCACGCCTGTCTTAGAACTTTTCCCACACATATTTTCCTCAAGGTAAAAATTTTAAAGGATACTGAGAAATAGATCCTGTACGGTAATGCAGGAAAATTCAATACGATTTTAGGGAAGAAAGCAAGATTAGTGAGGTATAAAACCTGACCATGGCTTTGCAAAGCCCTGGCTAGTTCTGTTCCCTAAACTATGCATTATCATCGAGCCACATACTCGCAAAGCCAGTGCAGGGATAAACGTAACTGAATTTTAGGGTGGTAATTGAGTAGACAGTGGACATCTGAATGCTTTATCATTTTTATTATATTGTAGAGTCTATAAAGGCAAAGCAATGTTTGAAAGCCACTTACTGCTCTGGTTAGCTAATTTTCAAAGCAGGTGGGAAAAAATTTATCTTCATTTGAGATAAAGAAAACTGAAATATTAAATGAATGGTCAATGTGGAAAACACCACAGAAGTTACAATGTATTTTCTCGACCGCCCTGGACTCCACTCAAGGAGGCACTGGAAAAAAAAAAGAAAAAAAAAAAGGAGGGGCTGGGAGCCTGGGTCACCGGGGGGCGTGGCCAGCCTGAAAATGGCCTCAGCCCCTTACCCAGGCTGGCCACACCCCCATGGGGTGAGGGTCCCCGCTGGGGGAGCTTGGCCAGACTGCAAACAGCCATCAGCCCCTCACCAAGGCTGGCCAGGCACTCCAGTGGGAACCCCCACCCTGAAGGGGATGTGGCCAGCTTGAAAACAGCCCTCAGCCCCTCACCCAGGCTGGCTGCTCCCCCCCAGTGGGAACCCTTACACCATGGGGCATGGCCAGCCAGAAAACCACCACAGGCCCCTCACCCAGGCCTCCCCATGCCCCAAGGGAACCCCACCCTGATCCGGGACACCATTTAGGGCAAACCAGCCAGCCCCCACTCATGCACCAGGCCTCTATCTATACTAATAAAAGGGTAATATGCTAATTAGACTGGGAGACTTTCCAGGAGACCTTCCAGACTTTCTTCTGGACAAAGCCATGGTGGCGGGGCTGAGGTAGAGGCGATTAGAGGCCAATAGGGGAGGGTAGTTGTGGGTGATCAGGCCAGGATGGGACAGCAGTTGTGGGTGATCAGGCTGGTGCGGGGGTGGAGGGAGGGGCTGTTGGGGGGGCGCAGACCAGCAGGGGGGCCAGTTGGGGGTGAGCAGGCTGTCAGTGGGGGTCAGTTGGAGGTGATCAGGATAGCAGGAGGGGGTAGTTTGGAGTGAGCAGGCCAGCAGGGGGGCAGCTGGGGGCGAGCAGGCCAGTGGCAAGCAGGCCAGCAGGGGGGGCAGTTGGGGGTGAGTGGGGGGGGCAGTTGGGGGTGATCAGGCTGGCAGGGGGGCATTTGGGGGCAAGCAGGCCAGCAGACAGAATGGTTAGGGGCAATCAAACAGGAAGGCAGGTGAGCAGTTAGGGGCCAGCAGTCACGGATTGCGAGAGGGATGTCCGACTGCCGGTTTAGGTCCCATCCCTGTAAACCGGCAGTAGGACATCCTTTGAGGGGTCCCAGATTGGAGAGGGTGCAGGCTGGGCTGAGGGGCACCCCCACCCGTGCACAAATTTCGTGCACTGGGCCACTAGTATATTAATATGTGCTCTCTCATCTCATTCCTAATTAGTATAGTTCTCTTACGTTTAGAGCTTACAGTGTGCCAAGGTCTGTTCCAATAGCTTTACATGTTTTAATTCAATTACGGCTCAATGAAGTAACTACTTACATCGTCATCATTTATACCAAAAGAAACAGAAAAGAGAAAGAGAAGGGTACTCAGCCAAGGTCAAACAGCTGGTAAGCGATGGGGCCAGAATTCAAAGCCAATTTGGCTCTAGAGTCTATGCTCTCAACAGCAGTGCTTTAGAAATGTTTTTAAAAATTCTGCTAACTGTGTTAAAATTATTTGTTTACATATCTCTGTCTGGACTTCTATTATGAGTTGAAGACTTGTACACTATTCTATTTAGTTAGTGGAGTATTGTAAGGAAAGAAAGGAGAGAGGAAGGAAGAAAGAAAGAAGGGGAGAGTGGGGGCAGAGAGAGCAAGAAAGGGAGGAAGAAAGGAAGGGAGGGAGGGAGGGAAGAACTAAACAAAGACCTTTCTACAATTATTCCCAGGCTCCACCACTCCCCATTGTCTCTTATCAGGGCTGATTTATGACTGTCTGTGCCTAAATACATTTGAGTCTTCACCCCCTTCCCAAGACTGTAAGCTTGGTCAGAGTGGAGATCATAATTGCAGCATGTTGAGTTCCTTTTTAAAAAAATATGTTTTTATTGATTTTCAGAGAGAGCAAGGAAAAGGGAAAGAGAGATAGAAACATTAATGATGAGAGAGAATCACTGATTGGCTGCCTCATGCCCGCCCCCAACTGGGGAGCCTGCAACCCAGGCATGTACCAGGACCCAGGAATTGAACTGTGACCTCCTGGGCCAACGGCCAACGCTCAGCCACACCAGCCGGGCAATTTCTTCATTCATAGTATTTAACATATATTTGACAAGGTACATTTACTCAATAATTATTGAGAGGAGCAAAGGAAGGCCTGCCTGGCACCTAACATTTGAAACATATAGAATTAATGCTGACTCAAGGAGAAAGGCCAAAAGAAATCCTGAGCCCTAACTGGTTTGGCTCAGAGGATAGAGCATCGGCCTGTGGACAGAAGGGTCCCAGGTTCGATTCCGGTCAAGGGCATGTACCTTGGTTGCGGGCACATCCCCAGTAGGGGGTGTGCAGGAGGCAGCTGATTGATGTTTCTTTCTCATCGATGTTTCTAACTCTGTATCCCTCTCCCTTCCTCTCTGTAAAAAAATCAATAAAATATACTTAAAAAAAAAAAAAAAGAAATCGTGAGTGCTACACACTTAATGAAATAATAATTTGCATATTTTCTTCTTCTTTTTCAAAATTGGACTTGTGATTTCAGCCAGCAGTCAGGAAGCTATAGCACTGAGATGGGCAAGTGCCAGTAGAAGCAAGTGACTTCTTTGTTTCTCCTTAGTTTTGCACACATAGGCATTTGCTATTAAGAGAAAGAACTGTTAAAGCTGTTAAAACATTCAAGAATTTGAGAGAGCAATGCATGCATTTCACCCCAGAGTTGCTATTACTCAAACTAAGGATTAGGGGAAAAGGTTGATAATCTGAAATTTTCAGAGGCCCAGCAATGATGAAATCATGTATTTTCTTAAGCAAAATCTGCCTTAAATAAGCTCCCTCCTGCAGACCCTCTCATTTCTAGCCCTGAAAGTTGAGATGTTTTTGTTATCAGAAAGCAAGATAACTGTGGCCTAAATATGTGAAAATGAAAAGACGAGCCTTAGATGCTTATATTTTTTTTAAAAAAAATAGCAACTACCATACAAACCACATCAAAACCATGTAAATATTATAAAATGAGAATGTTGCTTTTTCCTCTGTCTTTCCATCAAGTGTAGTCCCTGGCAGAGGACTCAATCTTGTTTCATTTTTCCATAAAGCTCTCTGAGCAAATGAGACATTAATTGAAAAATGAGAGAAGGCTGATGGATCCATTGTCTCTGACGGGACTGTGGGACTGGAGAATTTCTGATCTGGGTGGGCCCTCCTCATGCATCATTCAACACCTCAATTTCATCTGACATATGAAGACACAGGACCCACCCAAGGATATTATTGCTGGAGGTCAGGCAGTTGTGTGGGGCCAGTGTTCTGGTCTCCTTACATCCCAATTATGGGCTCTGGGCACAGCCCCAGAGTGGCTGGAAAGCCATCAAAGCATCATGTGATGCCAAAAAGTCAAAACTTCCCCCTCACCTAATAAAATCCCCAAGTACCCACATGACCTTGTTACAGCCCCGCCTCAGTAGCTAGAGCAGCTCTAAAGACAACAGTGCATCCTCCTTTGGTCAGGCCCAGTGTTTTTTTGTTTGTTTGTTTGTTTTTTAATGTATTTTATTGATTTTTTACAGAGAGGAAGAGAGAGGAATAGAGAGTTAGAAACATCGATGAGAGAGAATCATCGATCAGCTGCCTCTTGCACACCCCCTACTGGGTATGTGCCCGCAACCAAGGTGCATGCCCTTGACCGGAATCAAACCTGGGACCTTTCAGTCCACAGGCCGACGCTCTATCCACTGAGCCAAACCGGTTTTGGCAGGCCCAGTGTTCTTTACCAAGGTGGGTAATGGAATCTGTTCCAATGCAAGTTCCCCCATTTAAGATATGTTCATTAGACAAAAGTACTACAAATGTCAGTAACTGATGATTAAGTGTATTGAATGTTATGAGCTATTAAACATTGTTAGGGATGGTAATGTGCCACCTTGCAGAAGGCACAGATCATTAAGCATATGGATTTTAATGATTTCAGCTGTAGCCTTTTCCTGGTTTGAGAGGAAAGGGGATAAGGTAATTCTGCATTGTTGTCGCCAGAAAAATCAGCAAGCTGCAATATGGCATATTTCACAAATGAGATCTTCACAAAGACCAGTTAAATGTAGCAAAAGCCACATTCCATTAAAAGGTGATTATTGTCTTGGGCTTGAATACAGTGGAACATTTGGAAACATTAAACAGAAATATGCTACACTTAAGAGAAAAACAGAGGATAGAAGATTAATATAGAACCCAATGTCACTTAATATTTTCACAAAAATTAAGAGAAAAGAGTTGATAAGTATGTAAATTTCATTGTACAAAATAAAAGTGTTTCTGAAATAAGAATACTGTATCATATATATATACTAATATACATATATATATTTAAAGAAAATCTATCATAAGAAATTAAAGCTATGTCATTCAAATCTTAAAATCTGATCATTTTGATATTTTTACCCTCAAACCAGTAAAGAAAATCAGATTTATCCATGTTGTATTTTAAAACATAACTTAATTGAGTTGTAATCTTACCACACCATTTAACAGGTTTATAATACCTACTAGAGGCCCAGTGCACGGCATTCGTACATTGGGGGTAGGGGGGACCCTCAGCCCAGCCTGCGCCCTCTCACAGTCCAGGACCCCTCGGAGGGGTCCTTATCACTGCCACGGAGGCAGGAGAGGCTCCCGCCACCTCCGCTGCACTAGCCAGCCATGAGCCCAGCTTCTGGCTGAGCGGCGCTCCCCCGGTGGGAGTGCACTGACCACCATGGAGCAACTCAGGCATTGAGCATCTGCCCCCCGGTGATCAGTGTGCATCATAGTGACTGCTCTGTCCTCTGTTTGGTCGATTTGCATATTAGGGTTTTATTATGTAGGATTACTTGGAACATTTTTTTGTTTTGTTTCTACTTTTAAAATGTGTGGATGAGTTTTCCATCCTTAGTCAACTTTTCTCATATGAGAGTTGTTCCTGTATTTTCGTTTAGCCAAAGACTACATTAGACTTTCTATTTTACAGTATAGCAATTTCAAGCATAGTTTACCTTCAATCTATATAGTGCAGATTATATAATGTACCTTCTTTATGCTTCCCATTTGCTTTTCTTTTTTTTAAATCCTCACTCAAGAATATTTTTGTTGTTGTTGATTTGAGAGAGAGAGAGAAACATTGATATTCAAGAGAAACATTTATCAGTGCCTCCTTTATACGATCCAACTTGGAATTGAACCAGCAACCTAGGTATGTGCCCTGACCAGGAGTAGAACTTCACAACCTTTTTTTGCATGGAAAAACATACAATCAACTGAGCCACCTGGCCAGGCTCCCATTTGCTTTTCTTTGTATTTATATGTTGGCTAACATGAAGCCAGTGATTCAAGTATTTCTTTAGTTGTACTAAGGACAAATTTGAAATACCACAGTAACTTACAAATATATTTGTACATAAACAGAATATCAAGACATCCAAACTGGTACAAAAAGGCTTAAATCATATGGACTAACTTGGAGACAGTCAGTTGTGAATTTGTGAAAGCATATCAAAAACAGTTTTCTAAATAAATTAACTACAATTTAGTAAATTATAGAAAATGAAACTCAGAGTCAACAGATCCAGCTTCTGGTCTGGACTCTGCCCCTAGTTGGCTGTGTGACCTTGAGCAAACCCTGTAAGGTTCTTGATATTTGTCTTTCTTTATCCCTCCACTGGGTAGCTTTTAGTCAGTCTGAGATGGCAGAGACCAACTACACACGGCCACCCCACCCCTTAGCTCTCTGGTAGATTGATAAAGTACAAAGAGTAGAGATGAGAATGTCCCAGACAAACACACATTTCACTAATTAGTTCCTTGGTCCCATACTGGGTAGGTCTGGGTCTCTCGATCCTCTTGACAGTAAGGCCTAAATGAAAAGTGGGTTTCAGGGTTCTAGGACCCTTTTCCCATGGGAAATTTAGTTTTCTCTAAAATTTCCAAATGAAAGAAAACCCATCTTATCACACCAGTTTCAGGAAATTGGAGGGAACTATAGAAATAAAAAAGTGAAGGCTACAGAAAATCAGTGACTATATTAACCTTTTCTTTCCTTCTACTGGAAATGTGATCCTCTACCTCTTTCAAAATAATCTTGGGTAACCAAAATGTCAGGAAACATACAAAATTATTTTTTTAAAGTATGCTTAAATTTCCAAACCTCCAGACATAATTTCTTTTAAAAAACATAACACTTTAAAGCACGTATCCAATTGTTAGGCTGAAACAAAGTTGGATAGATGTATTATGTTCCCTGTGTTAGCAAACCTCTTGGACACTCTTTGGTCAGTTGGACTCATCCTCAGCTTCTATTGCCAACCTCAGAGTCTTCCTGCCTTTTGCAGGGTGCTCCCCAGCAAAGAGTGGCCCACTCTGTGCTTCTTAGTGTTTATTTCCTTTAAAGTAAAAGTGGGAAAATTGTACTAATAACTTAAAAAATTGCCCTATACGCCCTTGCCAGTGAAGGTAAGTGCTCAGTCTCTTAGTAAACAAGTAACTTGCTAGAAATTAATGAACTCACATTGAGAGTATTAATTTAACCTCCCATGTAGGTCTGCCTATAGAGAGAGAATACGCTGGTCATGCTGATGTTAGTATTCCACTCAGTATGATAGCACAATGATTAATAAACTAACATGGAATTTTAAAGCAACAGCATGATGTTGTTTAATTTCTACATTACTTATATATTATGGAGATGGAATGTCTGAACAGCAACTGCCCTGGGGCACTGCTGGGAAATGTCTGTGGTAAGTTTGGGAACTGGTTTTGAACAATGAAGGGACGCAATTTTCAATTACTACTCCTAACAGCAAGTGGTTCTTCAAACCAACAGGAGTTTAAAGGAAAGGTTGAAGAAGAAAATACTGATGTCGAAGAACCTATAGGTATGAGGAATTTATTTTTGAGACAGAGAACTGAAGCAGAACGGAGCACTCCTGAGCTTGCCATGCACATGTTTAAATCATCTCCAGACAGTTAGTATTCATGAGGTAAGTAGTCATGAAAAAAAAGCAGGAATCCAGACACATTGGACAGGAGACCATGGCAGACCAAGCTAATTCAGTCCAAGCCCACGCAGAGGTCACCACCTGGTTACCTGGGTCCAAGGCTGTTACTAAGATTGAAAAAGGCCTGTATGAACCCACTTTGCATCCTTTTATAAGGTGTCCTATAAAACAGTGGGCAGTCAACTATATTTAATTCTCAAAACTGATTGTGGGTTCAATCATTTTTAATAGATCCCTTTGTTATCTCCACACAATTCCAAGTTAAAGAATCTTTTCAGGATTCACTGCATGAGCAAACACAGGCTTGTCACATAAACGCCCACTAAGTGTGCCATATTTAAATACCCTAGTCAAGGATTTGGCATGGGGAGCTGGCAAAACCAGTAAATGGAACCATTTGTAGAATTTAGCCTCAAGGCTTCTTATGCTTCAATGTAATTAATGGTACTTCCTCGCATCTAGTTACCTTTGGCTAGGAATTAAATGAGCAGATACACATCATAATTACATTTGAGAATCCCCAAGCCTAATAATTTTCAATAATCAACAGATGCAGCTTGAGATCATTTCCAAAGATGGCAGTATTGCAAAAATCTATTTTGTCCTCCTCTACGCTGTATGGATCTCTTCAATGTAACTAATGGTACTTCCTCGCATCTAGTTACCTTTGGCTCATCGCCTTCTTCCCAAGAGACTAAAAACAGATGAGTAAATGATATCAAGAACCCTTTCCAATTTTGGGGACTGTGATACTAAACACGATTACAGATACTACTTATAAAATGCTTACTATGTACCAGGCACAATGCTAAGTACTTTGCATATATAGTCCTACAATAAGATGGACAACATTATCTCCATTGCACTGATTAATAAGAAGGTATGGCTTAGCTTTAAAAATTAATTTGCCCAAGGTCAAATGCACATATCTATAATTATGTTGTAGCAATATTTAGAAACTGATCTTTCATAATCTGTACACTAAAATCATGTCCGCATGTGCTCTAATTTTAAACAGATAAAATTATGAGGAATAATTAAAAGGCAGAATATTATAAAAGGAAGATAGCCCTTGCCTCTCAGTGTAAAATCAGGCACCTAAGCACTTAGCCATGTCTTGATTCATAGATGTGCAACTAATAATACTGTGGCTACCATGTGATCAATCCCAAGTCCATTTTTTCCCAATTTAGAGACAACTTTAGGAACTTCTTTATCCTGAAAATAGCCAACAGTCCAAGGGTAAGCAAAAGCTTAGGACTTCTTTTCAACTGTACAGAGTAAAGCTTTGCATCATGATGCTTCCTCCAGGGAACATTTCTTCATTGAGACTGCAGACATGTTTAAAGAACTGTGTTTCGTCTCTAAAAACATATCAGTGAAGAACTTGGACTTAGACTTCTTGAGCTTAAGTCCCAGTTCAGACATTTTTTTTGAAAACATGTGCGCCCTTGCACAAATTACTTAACTTTTCTAAGACTCATCATTAAAATGAATAAAATCACAAGCCACGACAAAGATTGAGGAAAAAAAAAATAAATGGGAGGATGTGAGAGACTGAATAGCAGAAAATATATCTCCAAGACCTGTGTAAATGCATGTGAAACACAGCAAAAACCTTATAAATGAAATGCAATACCTAAGCAAAAAATAAAAATAGAAAATGCAGCTTTGAAGTAAAAATGGTGACACGATTTAAAACATTGACCATTTTAGAATTATCTGTACTCTCAACAGGTAAAAAGCTAGACACCTGGGAAAGAAAATGTCCTGATTGGAACTGTAATGTCCACACAAAATAAAATTTAGATTCTTAAAGTGCTGTATCAGTGAAAATATTAACTAGAAAAAAATGTCCTTTGATAAACAGAAATGGTAAAGAAACATGTCTGAACCAGCTCAGAAAAAAAATGAGGCGGTTCCAATTATCTATATATATAAAAGGCTAATATGCAAAGTGTCCCCTCAGAGTTCAACCAGGAGACCAGGAGTTCGATTGCTTGCTATGATGTGCACTGACCACCAGGGGGTGGTGTGGAACAAAGGAAGGCCCTGGCCAGTGGCTGGCAGCCGGGGAAGAAAGACCCGGGCTGGCAGCTAGCAGCCGTAAGGAAGGCCCTGGCTGGCAGCCGGAAGGCCCCAATTGACCCTGATCACTGGCCAGGCCTAGGGACCCTCCCTGTGCATGAATTTCGTACACTGGGCCTCTAGTCCTATATAATCCTATATAATAAAAGGATAATATGCAAATTGATACTAATGGCAGAATGACCAGAACGACCACTCAACCAGTCACTATGAGGCACATTAACCACCTCTTGGTCCCTTTTCCTGGCTGGCAGGCTCCCATCACCCGATGGCAAATGGGGAACTGGGGATGTGTGGCAGGGGACGCAGGTGGCGCCAGGCCAAGGCCCCTGACCCGCCAGTCACCCAACACACAGAGGGCAACCTGTGGCAGGGGCAGGGCCAGTGAGTGGGCAGGAGCGGCCGACCTCTTGGTCCCTCCCCCTGGCAGTCAAGATCTAATTGCCTGATGGTGAATGGGGAAACCAGGGGTGGGTGGTGGGGGGGGGCGGGGCCCGCTGCCGGGAGCCGGGGAGTATGGCCCTGATTGCAGACCAAGCCTAGGGATAGTACCAGTGCACAAATTTCATGCTCCAGGTCTCTAATAATTAATAATGACATTCTATAACCAGATATACTCATGTATTTGTAGGAAACTCATTTATACTACCTGCATAGACTGGGAAATTAGATCAGAGAAATTATTCTGAAAATAGTTTCTGGTTGGTGGTTTCTGGGGGTCCCTGACAGAGCAAAATTAAATGTTTTTTGCAAGGAAGCATAGGACTTTTTCAAGTAAGACTTCATAAAAAATGAGTACACATTTCAATATACTAGTAGAACATCACAGATGCTCTCAATGGCAGAATAATGATCTTAAATAACAATAATTAAATTTAAAAAATTATAAGTAAAGAACTTCAGATAATGGAACAATACTATATAAAATATACAGCAATTATTTTAAAATATTTACAAAACAAGAATAGATATTTGAAAATATGAATTATGAAGGTGATGCTCTGAGCCAAAGAATTTTTCTTTAAACAACAATAAAATCACAAAGGAAGAACTAAATAATAGGTTGCATACAACTGATAAGAAAACCAGTGAAGTGGAAGATAGCTGACGAAATTAACCAAAACAAAATGCCAGACCATATAATCAAAGGAATTAAATATAAGAAATATACAAGCATAGAGAATATAGAGAAACTTTCTAACAGAAGCCTAATCAGAGTTGCAAAGAGGACAAGTAGAATGGAAAAGAGCCAGTTTTTGCGCGATCATGGCTGAATGTTTCAGATTTTAAAGAATGCCATAGTCCTCGCCATTTCTAAAGCCATTATCCTAACTAAAACTTTTGCCATACCACCCAAAACCTTACAAGAGTGCCCAGTTAGCTCCCCAGTTTCTAGGCTTATGCTCTTTCTATCCATCCCAAGCTCAGTGGCAAAAAATTGTTGTTAGTCAAATCATGAGAATCAAGGCCTATTATAATCATTAATCAGAGTATGTGCTTACATTAAATCAAGAACTCTCCTATAAAAAGAATTCTACCAACTATCCCCCTGCTGACCCTTTATTCAGTCATAGACTCTTAGTGCTATGGTGTATACTACACTGTGCATGGGAAACCTTCCAGCTTTCACTGAAGCCTGACGCTCTACCTCTGTCTCCAAACTCTTGCTACGCTTTCTCTACCCATCAGCCCCACTTCAGTCTTTTGTTCATGATCCATATAAGCTCCACTTGCCTAACCTATTTTGCATTTTCCTTAACTATAGAAAGCTAGGTCACATAATTCTAGTTATTTCAAAAAATACTCTGTCTTTTAAATCCTTAGTAAAATATTAAACCGAGCTCAAGGAGTATAATTATTAAATTAATTGCATTTTGTTCATTTCTAAAATATTAGTCTGTTTAATGAATATAGTGTAACCCTATTAAATGGAATCTTTTTTTGTTTTTTCACTACTCTAGATAACAGAAAAAGGACCGATCAATATAGAGGACTTAAGTATTATCATAATACATATTTACAATTGGCCCTAATCACAAACATCTTAGAGTAGACATTACATAACATTATTCTTTTTTCTTTAACCTTGGCAATTTTCTAAAAATCAAATCAACAACCTATAAGAATTATAAGGGTCTGGACAATAAAGCATAAATCTTTAGGAAAAGCTGGGTTATTTATAGACTAAAACTGTATTTTCAAACATTGATTTTTTTAAAATTCCTCTTCCCACTTTTTAACCATAAATTATGAAGAGAGAGTAAAAATATAATAAATGGACTATGAGAGAAATTTTTTTTTTCCTTGACACCCTCTACCCCCCACATACACCTTAAAAAAACATCATACAATGCATCTTCCAACCTACATCCCTATGCCATCATGCTCACCATTGGTAAAGATATACCAAAGTCCTAACCTCCAGTACGTGTGATTATGATCTTATTTGGAAAGAGAGGCTCTATAAATGTAATCAAGTTAGGACACAGTCATATTGAAGTAGTGTATGCCCTGTCCAATATGACTGGTATTCTTATGAGAAGAGAAGAGACCAGATACAGACACTCAAAGGGAGAACACCTTAGGAGGAACTACTGAAGCCGCAAGTCAAGGGACAGCAAAGATTGCTGCAAAATTCCAGAGCTAGGAAAGGACAAGGAAAGATTCTCCCCTCCAGGTTTCAGAGGGACATGCCTTTCCAACACCGTGATTTTGGACATCTAGCCTCCAGAATTGTGAGAGATACAGTTTCTGTTGTTTGAATTGACCCAGTGTATGGGACCTTACTTATTACAGCAGCCCTAGGAAACTAATAGAAAAGGAGACATGTGCACCCCCTGTGTGAGAAATACTGCATTTTTAATGTAGCCTGCATCTCAGCTTTGGTTGTCATATCACTGAAAACTTATTCATCCTTCAAGATGGCCCACAGAGTTTGGGCAGAAGCCATTCAAATTCACACCCACAGTACAATGTAGTCATCCAGAATCTCAAGTTTCTCTAATGAATGCTGACCCAAGAGTAGGCAGGGCTGCAGTGTAACCAACTTCAGGAGTGAAGAGCAGCCTCCCTGAGCACTGAGGAAAAGAGACCTATTGCTAAGAGGAACTGATGCTCCAAAGAGTAAACCCAATGAATGGCCTTTGTGTAGCTGTTATGCTCTGATTGACAGGAATCATCTGTGAAAAGTCTTCCCTTCCATGCAAGGCTGGAAACGTGAGCCGGACATGGCCGGGGGCAGAAGCAAGAAGCAGGAAAACTGGACTCTCAAGGGCAGCACTTAGAAATAACACTGGGGCAGTGATCAGTGGACAATGCACTATGGGTCAAGATGAAGAGTCAGATAGAAAGAAAGGCAGTTCTGCAGAATGGAAGGTATTGTTTACCCTTTAGGTGTCACCTCTAATTGCCTCACTCTCCCTGGGACGCAGAAGACATAGGTCAACTTCGCAGTATGCAGGGTGATATTGTTTGAAAGCTAGTCAAATAGTTGCCCATAGGAGCAAGCCAAGCTAAGGGGATATCAAACATGCAGTAGCTCACTGTACTCAGTAACTCTGGCAGCCACAATAAAGAAGACTTAAAAATGACTGAAGCCCTGACAGTGTGGCTCAGTTGTTTGGGCATAGTCCCATGCACTGAAAGGCTGCCAGTACAATTCCCGATCAGGACACATACCCAGGTTGCAGGTTTTATCCTAAGTAAGGAGAGTGCAGGAGACAGCTGATAGACAGATGTTTCACTCTCTCTCTCCCTCTCCCTTACTCTCTCTTTAAAAAAAATACTGAAAATTTCCTGCCTAAGTTGGAGGTTTGATACTACCTACAAATTTCATTACTATTCCAAATATAATATTGTATTAGGAATATGACTGAAAAATAGATTCATCAATGGATTTGGTATATAAGACTTTTAAAAAAGAACTTGAAAGTTATTTTGTCTAGAATTCCAATAAATGTTAAACATTAAAAAGTTCTTTATAAACAGAAGATGGCCGAGAACATAGTGTAATATTTGTAACTTATCTTTACTATTCCAAAATAACACCACTGATACTTGGTGAATTATATTTGTACTAGTGGTCTGGAGCACGAAATTCGTGCAGGGGGTGTGTGGGGGGGTGTCCCTCAGCCTGGCCTGCACCCTCTCCAATCTGGGACATCCCTCTCACAATCCAGGACCGCTGGCTCCTAACCACTCACTTGCCTGCCTGCCTGATCGCCCCTAACCACTCTGCCTGCCATCCTGCTTGCCCCCAACTGCACCCACCACTGGCCTGATTGCCCCAAACTGCCCCCCCTGCTGGCCTGCTCACCCCAACTGCTCCCCGCCAGCCTGATCGCCCCCAACTGCCCCCCCTGCTGGCCTGATCGCCCCTAACTGCCCTGCCTTGCCAGCCTGCTTGTCCCCAACTGCCCCCCTGCCAGCCTGATCGCCCCCAACCGCCCCCCTTGCTGGCCTGCTCACCCCCAACTGCCCCACCCTGCCGGCCTGCTCACCCCAAATTGGCCCCTGCTGCCGGCCTGACTGCCCCCAACTGCCCCCTCACCAGCCTGATCACCCTCAACTGTCCTCCCCTCCTGGCCTGATCATCCCTAACTGCCTCTGCCTTGGCCTCGCCACCATGGCTTTGTCTGGAAGGACATCCAGAAGGTCTCCCAGTCAAATTAGCATATTACCCTTTTATTAGTATAGATTGAGTATCCATTATATGTCAGGTACTATGCTAGCCCATAATGAGAGTGTCAATAGTGCTTGATATATATCTATCTCCAAAACCCTAAGACCTAATACATACTTAATCAAAGTTATCCCTAAGGCCACTGGGAAAAAAGAAATGACAACTAATATTGAAAAATATGTTAAGTCGAGGCAAGGGACTGTAAATGTGACCAAGTGGTAATTTTATAAAGATAAGAAATAGCACTTAGAAGAGAGGTTTCTCCAGGATCTGAGTCATTTTCTAGGAAATACACACAATGTATTCCACTTGCAGCACACCTATATGAAAAAAAAAAAAAAAAAAAAAGACAATAATCTAAAACCCAATTCCCATCAATCATGTTCCAGAAAAACAAATTCCAAAGCAACCATGAGAACTATATTAGGTATTTTCAGATATGCAACCAAAATCCAAGTATAACATCTGAGTTCATGTTTATGCTAATGTTCCTGAGACATTAAAAAGTGTTCAAATATAGATAAACATTATAAAATTTTGATTATAATAGCCATTAAAAATAAAACAAAAGAAACAGAAACTATAAGTCCCTAGGAATAAAACTAACTTAAAGGATAAAACTCTTTATGGAAAAAAATATAAAACTATTGAAATACATAAATAAAACATCGTAAAATTGAGACATATGCCCTGATAATAATAATGACTCATTAGCTAAAGATGGAAATTCTTTGAAAATTGATCTATAAATTTAATGTGACCATAATAAAAATCCCAACAGAGTTCTTTTATAGAGTA
Source organism: Ia io (assembly GCA_025583905.1). NCBI lineage: Eukaryota > Metazoa > Chordata > Mammalia > Chiroptera > Vespertilionidae > Ia > Ia io. Next base: position 61,688,107 of record JAJQQW010000011.1, on the reverse strand, counting down.
ATTAATAAGATGATGCTAAAAGTCAGACTGAGGAACAAAGGGCCAATAAAGAATAGCCAAGAAGATTCTGAACAACAAAAAAGGGATGCCGTCTTGCCCTGCCAGATATCAATATTTATTAATAAGTTACGGTAATCAAGTCAGAGTGGTGTGTATACTGAGACTGACCAATGGGATAGAATGGAATGCTTCACAACAGCCCAACCATGTGCAAATATGACTCATGACAAATAGATAGATGAACTATTTCACTGTCGCAAAATATGAAATAAAAACTAGATCTTATCTCATAAAGTAAAAATCAAAGATAGAAACAAATATAAAAGCAAAACTTTAAACATTTAGAAAAGTGTTTAGGAATATATATTTATGATATCAGAATAGAAAATAATATTTTTTTAATCCCTGAGAATATTTTTTCCATTGATTTTTTTTTTCTTTAGAGAGAGAATGGAGGAGAGGGAGGAGGGAGAAAGAGAGAGACATTGATATGAGAGAGACACATTTATTGGTTGCCTCCTACATGCACCCTGACCAGAGCCAGGGATCGAGGCTGCAACTGAGGACCAGAGCCATGCCCTAGACCAGGAATCAAACCTGTGACCTTTTTGAGCATGGGCCAACACTCTAACCCTGAGCAACTGGCCAGATTGGAAATAATATCTTAAATAGGATACAAAACACTCAACAAAGAAAAGATCAATAAAACTAATTAAATTATTATTTTAAAAATCTTTATATAACAGACACGAACAAGTTGAAAATATTAGTAACAGACCAGGGCTACATATTTGCCAAAAAGGTACATAAAATGCAAAGTTTGAGTATCCAAAACATAAGTATAGCTATTTTGGATGAAGAGGAACAAACAACTCAATGGAAAGTAATCAAAGTAAATGAAAGACAGTAGGCCCAAATGGCTGATAAATATGTGAAAAGCCCAACAATTGAAGCCATAGAATTTAAAATACAGCAAGATACAATTTTGTACCCATTAGATTGAAGAAAAAAAAAAAAGCCACTAAACACTCTGACACATTTTAGCAAGGATGTTGAAAACAGGAAATCCTATATACTACAGGGAGGAGTATAAATTGCTACAACTACTTTAGAGATTGTTTTCACAGTGTTTCATAAAGGTGAATTGTAGATATCCTAGGACTCAGCAATTCTACTTGTAATCAGCCTATAAGAGACAGAAAAAAAATATCTAAAAACAAATGATTGTCAGTTATTGTCCCAGGAAGGCAAGTTCTAAGACAACTGTTAGAACTTATTTCTATGTTTGCTGCAGTTCTGTGTATTATAAACAGATACTGGAAATGCCCCAAGTGCCCAACAATAATAAAATAGTACTTTGGTGCTTCCAAAGGAATACAATCCTATATAATAAAGAGGTAATATGCAAATTGACCATCACTCCAACACACAAGATGGCTGGCCCCATGTGGTCAAAGATGGCCACTCCCATGTGGACACAAGATGGACACCACAAGAAGGCTGGCAGGGAAGGGCAGTTGTGGGCAATCCAGCCAGGAAGGGGAGGGCAGTTGGAAGGGACCAGGCCTGCAGGGGAGGGCAGTTGGGGGGGACCAGGCCTCCAGGGGAGGGCAGTAGTGAGGGACAGGGCTGGCAGGGGAGGGCAGTTGGGGGGGGGGACTCAGGCCTGCAGGGGAGGGCAGTTGGGTGTGGCCAGGCCTGCAGGGGAGGGCAGTTGAGGGGGACCAGGCTGGCAGAGGAGGGAAGTTAGTGGTGACCAGGGTGGCAGGGGAGGGCAGTTAGGGGCAATCGGGCTGGCAGCAGAGGGCAATTAGGGGCGACCAGGCTGGAAAGGGAGGGAAGTTAGGGGTGACCAGGCCAGCAGAGGAGGGCAGTTGGGGGTGACCAGGCCTACACAGGAGGGCAGATGGGTGGGACCCAGGCCTGCAGGGGAGGGCAGTTGGGGGGAACCAGGCCTGCAGGGGAGGGCAGTTGGGGGCAACCAGGCCAGCAGGGGAAGACAGTTAGGGGCGACTAGGCTAGCAGGGGAGGGCAGTCAGGGGCAACCAGGCTGGTAGGGGAGGGAAGTTATGGGTGACCAGGATGGCAGGGGAGGGCAGTTAGGGGCAATCAGGCCAGCAGGGGAGCAGTTAAGAGTCAATCAGGCTGGCAGGGGAGTGGTTAGGGGATGATCAGGCTGGCAGGCAGAAAGAAGTGGTTAGGGGCAATCAGGCAGGCAGGCAGGTGAGCAGTTGGAAGCCAGCAGTCCTGGATTGTTAGAGGGATGTCCCAGATTGGAGAGGGTGCAGGCTGGGCTGAGGGACACACCCAACCCCATGCACAAATTTTGTGCACTGGGCCTCTAGTGAATTATAAGAAATAAACTAGGTTCCTTTAGTTAAAAAAAAAAAAAAAAAAACACACACGTAATTTGGTAAATGCTACTTCCAGAATATTACTACTAATGTAAATATTAAATAAATTTCAATTAATAATATATTATTTGTCAATGGATACATATATTGCCAGAGGAAATCAAAAGATTATGCAAGGCAAGGCTGCTCTGTGACAGGGTTTGAGAAAAAGAGCCCAGCCAGTGTTGCTCCGTGATTGAGCATCAACGTATGGACCAGGATGTCACGGTTCAATTTCCAGTCAGGGCACATACCTGGGTTGTGGGCTCGATCTCCAGTGTAGGCAAGCAGGAGGCAGCTGATCAATGATTCCCTCTCATCATTGATGTTTCTCTCTCTCTCTCCTTTTCCCTTCCTCTCTGAAATCAATTAAAATATTTTTTAAAACACTCATTTAAAAATAACAATAATATTAAAAAAAACAAAAAACACTCTCTTGCGATCCATAGAATTGGGTTCTACAGATCAAGCTTTCAAGCAAATTCTCAAAATCTGATTCCAGAGGAGAGCACAGTTTATCACATGCCCTGGATCATTTCTCGTTTGTGTTTGGTGAGCTCCCAAATTTATACATACCTTCATATGTTTACAAATGTAGTTTTCCCAAGGGCTTAAGGCCAGCTAACATTTAAATTAGTTTCATTTCCTGGGAACAGAACATGCTGAAAGGGGTAACTATAATTTGTAGCAACAGAAGACAAAATGAGATGAAAAACTTACAAGAATGGAATAAACACAACGGTCGATGGAGACATGGCCGGATGTACTGTTGACACCGTCACATCTGTGACAGGCCCTGCTGAATAACCACCTGGAAGCCTTGCGCGGGCACACTAGGAGCCTTGGACAAATGCTCCTTCCGTTTAATATTCATTGAATCCAGGAACGCGTGTAGTGTGACTGCTGCTGAGATGAAGTCAGGGACAGGCCTGCTTTTGTTTGGATGCATATGAAAACAAAGTGCAAAGGCTCAGTCTCTCAAGGTCTCTTCCAGCAAAACAAAGCCTGGACTACCGATAGAAAGATAGTGGCCAGAAACTGCCACCAGAACACTGCCAAGTTCACGAAAGGGGAGGGAAGTTAAAAACCAATGTCCATGTGCATGGAGCGCTATTTAGGAGAGAAAGCTTATTGGTATTCTCGCTGCCATAAAAGACCTTCCTTGGCTGAAGTTAAGGGAAGAGCATCGTGACAAATTGTTAATGTGACAAATCTGCCATGCGTTGAAGAACACTGCATTAGTAAATGTTTTATAAAAATGAGGGAGGCCTGGCCCCAAGTCAGAACATTCACCACAGGGGAGCAATCAAGTACTGTTTGAGATAATAGCCCTGGAAGCCTTTCAAGCTCCTCTAGGTGGTGGAGGAGTGCTTCCATTTACACTCTGCTGCCTGTCGCATGTGGCCATAGGCGAGGCAGGCTGTCCCTTTCTGAAAAGCGCAGAGAGTGATGAATGAGACTGAACGTGGGGGTGCGTCCCAGAAAGAGCAAGCCCAGGACCCAACTGAGAAGCTTGATTAGGAAAATGATGACAGGCACTTTATGGTAGAGCTGAAACTTGAGAAAAATGCCAAAGGCTTTCAGAAATGAGCAAACTACAATGTGCCTGGGAAGATTGCTGGGGGGAAATGGAAAGGTCATGTATCAAATAGGAAAGGAAACCAAACAAAATGCAGAAATGGTGAATTATCTGCATGAAAGTTACTGGAATGTTTGTAATGAATTAGAGGTCACAATAAGTAAGCAGGGGATGAAAAAAAAAGACTGGAATGCATTTCTTTTTTTCTTTTAAATTGAAGGGTAGAAGACTGAAATTGCTCTGGTAATGTTTTTTCAAAAATGTGTACTCTTAGTGAATAGACACTGAGAACAAAAGAATACAACTAGCTATAGTGATCCTAGGAATTAGAGATGAGGCATGAGGAAATAAATAGCTTAATTACCAATTACCTTGCAACGACCTTTATAGAGAAAAAGCTGGAGTGCTATTCAAATGAATTATCCTATTTCCAATATTTTGGAGTCAAATGGTATTAAGACAAAAAGTTGGAACAGAATCAACCCTTACAAAAAAAAAAAAAAAAAAAAACACAGAAAAAGAAGGTTAAAAATGAATTCTGGATTATTAGCATTAAGGAGCTGAATGATAAAAGGCCTTCAAAGAAAAATATTATAAATATGATTATACTAAAGGTGGCTTAAGGGAAAATAATTGAAAAAATGAGAACTATTATATGCTTCAAGGAGGAAAAAAAAACATTTTCTTTATTTTTCTTATTCCTAAATTTATTTGATATTTTTAGCCTAAGGACTAACTAAAACCAGCATTTAATAGTTCTTATTAAAATCTACTTTACTTGAGGAAATTATAATTTATTAATGAGAAGAAAACAATTTTTTTTCTAAAATGATTAAGGAAAGTGTACTAATTTGACTTGTTAGGTTTGTATTGATCAAAAGGACAGAGTGATTTATGGTTTTCAAAATTATGGGTCTGGAAGAGAAAATGAGGGGTGGGGATGAGGAGTGGCAATATGTCACCTTTGTAATTAAAAGCTCCCAAAGACAAGCCAGTTACCACTAGTGCCTTTTTCAATTATCATGACATAGTAATTCTAATATTTCATAACATACACATTCCACATTCTAGCAGGCTTGGTATTCAGGCATGGAAGAAACATAAAATAATATCTTTGGAGACTCGCAGGGAACTTTCTGGAAGTGTCAGAACGTGGTAATAGAAATGGGCATCGGATCAAACCTGGGCAGGTGGAATTTAATTGGTGGCCTCCATAAACACCAGGGCCATCCTTTTTACAGCCTGCATTTGTCATTTTGAAGGGAAGCCTGGCACTCTCGTTTTCAGCTTCCTGCCTCTAGACCAGCTTGTCAGACACCTCAGGCATGGAGCCATAATGCTTTCATTATCTTCCTGGGTGGATCATAATGTCAAGTCCAGGTGAGCATTAAATAAATGCGCCTGGGCCATGAGAGCCAAGATCTCGCCTAGATGACACTGTGAAGTAGAGAACAGTTTCCCTTGGGAGTCCCAGGATTTTTTTTTTTTTTAATGTATTTTTATTGATTTCAGAGAGGGAGAGAGATAGAAAAATCAATGATGAGAGAGAATCATTAATCAGTCACCTCCAGCACACCCCCTACAGGGGATCCAGCTGCAACCCAGGCATGTGCCCTGACCAGGAATCAAACCTTGACTGCCTGGTTCATAGGTCGATGCTCAACCACTGAGCAACACCAGCTGGGGCCAGGATTCTTATTCTCGTTTTGATTTTTGAATATTTATTTTATTTATTTATTGCCTAAGCTACTGCCCCTCTTAAACCTGACCCATATCACCTCAGAACCTCCCTTTGCCTCTGCACCTGCTTCTAGGTCAGCAGCAGGACTCTGCCTGGGCCTTCTCTGGACTTCAGAGTGGAGGTAGCAGAGAAATAATTCAATTCTACATCCACTACCAGCCTGTAACCAATGACAGACAAGGGTTGATGATTTCCTGCCTAAATACTCCACTTCCTTTAGACCTTCCAGTAGGATGACTCTGAGATGGGCTTTATGCCGTTTCAGTGGGTCTGTGTTACAGCAGAAGCTGTTGCTGGCTCCCTGTACTTGTCTGTTTCTGTCTCCAGTTCCATGTCAATGTTTTCTGGGATCATCTCCAAAATGAATTACTTGTGCTAGAATCTTACTCAAAGTCAACTTCTGGGACAATGAAACATATACTTCAATCAATCTGATATCCTATATAATAAAAGGCTAATATGCAAATTGTCCCCTCCAGAGTTCAACAGACCAGGAGTTTGACTGCTTGCTATGAGTGCACTGACCACCAGGAGGCAGTGCAGAACAAAGGAAGGCCCTGGCCAGCAGCCAGAAGGCCCCAATCAGCCCCGATTGCCGGCCAGGCCTAAGGACCCTACCTGTGCACAAATTTCATGCACCAGGCCTCTAGTCATTAAATAATGGATCTAGGTTACATATTCCTTACCATGCATTTAGGCGAGCAAGTTTAACCTATTTTTATATATTTTATATCTTAAGACATCTATCTAAGGGGATACAAACTGCATTAAAAAAAAACAACAAAAAACAAACAAACACAGACATGAGTAAGCAGGTGAATAGGAGGCATTTTTATGGGAGTAAACGATTTACATGAGGAATAAGCAGTTTCCCACTATATTCTCCCTGCAGAGCCATCTCTGATTACCAAATGTAAGATCCAATTATTTGAAATAAGTATAGTGTGATGAAGTGGTCAGATCTCAACTGTCTTCATCTTCAAGCAGAAACTAGCCTCTTTCACAGAACTCACAGGGGTGAGGTGGGGAGGGGTCCCAAATGTTTCACTGTAAGTCCAGCCAGGAAAGAATCAACTCAGTTTAAAGCCTGTTGACAGCTCTTCAATCTAAACAATGTGATCAGCTCATCTGGGAAATTCAGACAACTATCCCAGTGCAGAATAGTGGTTCTCAACCTCAAGTCTGTGTCAGAATCACTTGGGAGATTTGTGCAAACACAGTACTTGTGATTCAGTAGATCTGTTGTGGGAAAGAGAACATGCATTTCTGACAAGTTTTCAGGTGATGCAGATACTGTTAGAAGAGGAACTGTGCATTGGAAACCATAACTGTAGACAATTCTTATATTCTCCTTCCAAATATTGTATCTTTAAATTCAACAGATTCTTCTGCAGTAGCTTCAGTAAACACAGCAACAGCAGACACCTTTTTCTCTAGGATTTTCCTCCCTTTTGATTTACTGCCTGCCTGGAAGGCAATGCTATTGCTTTACAACTGATCCTTAATAAAGATTTTTCTGTATTTTTCTTGCCTGCTAAAGTCACCTTCCCTTCTAAGCCGTCACTCTGTACAGTAAAAGTAAATTCACCACTTTCAGTCAACAACAAAGGTAATTTTCTGCCAGGCAGTAAATATGACAACACGGTCCCCGCACTAATGTGTATGCTCTAGTTTATAAATGATTTGCATTATTTTGTATGCTCTAGTTTACAAATGAGCATAAGTAAAATGTCACAGGCCGGCAGGGGAGAGCAGTTAGGGGGATCTAATCATAATGGTTATATGTAAAAAAAAAGCTTCATCTTAGAGTTACTTGGCAAAGATCAACAAAGAAAATAATGCACAAAAGGCATTTTAGATCAAGAACAAAATAATGTTTAAGTGGACCCGATAAAAAATATAAAAATATAATTTGGTGTTCAGAAAATAATGTACTCTAATTTTGAGATAACTCTAATTATGGATAACTTACATAGGGCTGCTGGTATTTACCATGCAATGCATCTGGCGTGACTGCACGACAGTGTGATAATCATCTCCACTCATTCCAGACCCCTTTCTCCTCTTATTCCTTTGCTTCTATAAATTATTGTTACTCTTGTTAAAGCATAAGACTAAAAAAATCATGTAATTATGCCCAAGGGTATAGAAAAAAGCATATTCCTTTTAAGAGCAGCAACAGAGTTGCTTTATCTACAGAAAAAAAAAAAAAAAGTCTATGTGTACAATTGTGAAGCCTGTTTCTATTCCTAGCTGTCTCTGCAGTAACGATACAGTATTCCACCTGGCACACATCTGGTCATCACCCGTATGCAGGTTCACTGCTCCCTGGAAGGAAGGTTTGTCACTTTGTATTTTGGTATCTCAGGAATGGCTCCCCACTCTCCTAGGCCTGCTAACATCCTGGATGACTCCTTGTTGGTTTTCCATCAGCAAAAGCCCATTAAGCTTTGCCCAACCTTCAGCTCTATTCCATAAAATATCCTGATTGATTATCTGTATTTAAAATAATAACAACCTAATTGTTTGTGGGTAACTGTGTTCTAACTAAATATTTTAAAGCTACCAGAGCAGTCTGAACTTCAGACACTCTTCCATGTTCAAAAAATATAAAGTTTCCTTGAAAAAACGCCATGTGGCTTTATGCCATAAGATTGGATGTCTTTAATAAAGTGAACAGTAACTCCAAAGCCAATGTGATGACTCCTCATTGTATTCCAGAGTCTGGATGTGACTTGATAATCTCCTTTCATTGAATTATGCCACTTTTTAATCCCAACTGAAAGCTTGTCCCAGTAGGTCTCTGTTCTCTTTCCTTGATGATTGTGTTGGGAGGTGATCACACATAAACTCAGAAGGGAGGCAGTACACAGAGCACTTCTTGAAAAACACGAAGAAGGCTAAAGACAATGGAAGCAACTGACTTTTGTCTAATAAATCTCATATAAACATATGTGTGCGTGCACACGCAGGTGAGCACACACACACACACACACACACACACACATTTCCCTGTTTCTTGGCATTATGACCTGTGACAGCAAGGGACATTCTGAGCTCTACTCCTTGCTGGGTCCCAGAAGACACCTGTATAAAGATAATGGTGGCCACAGATACACCAGGAGGCCTTGAGTACTTAGTCGGGGTGAGGCCAAACCTCCTTACGTCTCTATAAATGCTCCCACTCCAGTCACCAGGACTGTGGCACTGAGGGTAAGGCTAAGTCAGGAAGACACTTAATCTCTAGTAACATTGTCTCTGACAATGTCCAGACACTTGTCTCTGATCCAATAATCCTTTCTCTTTTTGCATCCTGATAATCTTATCTGAACTTGATCACACTTTTCAATGGGCATAAATATCACTTAGCTTCGAGCACTCTCTCTCAAAACAGTACGTATGAAAGGAGAAATGCACCACGTAACTGGTCACCTGTAGAACCTGAAGGACTCAACTAATTAGCACATGTGTTATTCTTTGTACTTTGTATTAAGTAATACAAACAGTCAGGGTGCTACATGGACATAAGTATGTCTAACATCTAATTATTTTTATTTGCTAACACATATGCCACTTTGTACCTAGGATATACTTCATAATAACTTACTTATTTTTATATTTTTGGAAAGTGACTTCCAGAGACCCAAACAAAACAAAGCCAAAGGGGGGGGGAAGCATTTATAGTTCTTCCATCTCAGCATAATATTGTAATATCACATAATACACAGCAATGCTAGATGATACAATGACATATTGATATTTACAGCATTACAGTATGATAAAGCAATCACTCATTTGTCCAGAGTAATGAGAATTAGATATTTATGTCTTTCTCTAAATGCCAGAGGTCCACAGGACATGGTCTAAACTTCTTCATTTTTCTCTCTCTCTTTTTTTTTCTCTCTGTATTCTTTTCTGAGATCAACTCAGCCATCTCTATGATTTTAAATATCACCTATATGGTATCACCTAAATGTATATCAACAATCCATACCTTCTTAATGAATTCCAAATTCATATTTCCAATTATGTCTTCTGTAGCACTATTTCTGAGTCACAGAGTCAACTTAATCTTAATCCCAAAATGAATTCTCATTCCATCGTCTTCCCTACTGCTCAGACTTCATCCACACCTTGTCTTCTTAGTCACTGAAACTGGGATCTCTCTAACTTGCTTGAGCCAATTAATAGAGTCGAATTTCATTCACCTTTCATATTCCATACATACCAGACTTTCCTGAATCACCACCCCCACCATTTTTGACCATCTTTTCTCTCACCTATATTTTAAAAATCCCAACTGGTATTTCACTCTTCCCCCTGTAGTCCATTTTCCAACAGGGCAGACAGAATAATCTAGAATTTTAAGCATTATTACTTAAGTCCTTTAAGAGGTCCATTGAACTTAGTCCCTGCCATGAAGAACACACGGCTCAGCTGCTGCCTCCTTCAGCCTCACTCTCCTTCTCTGTTCCTGTTCTCTCTCTCTGACTTCACCCATAACAACCCTACTTCATTTATTGTAGCTTGGCAAGGCCTCTCCTTCCCGAGACACTCCCTGCATAGGCTGCTATCTCGGCTGCAGAAGCAACTCAGCCACTGTTCCTCACATGATCCGTCCTCTCAATCTTCAGGTAACATGAAGACACACCTCAGACTTGCTGTCCTGCCATCCTCTCTGAAGTAATTCTCTCCTGATATTCACAACCTTAGCATCTCACTCATTTCATTTACCTGAGATATCACCTTACTTTGTGTTTACTGGTTCCAAATCTGTCTCTGCTCACCTGGCCTTAAGCTCTTGGAGGGTAGGGGCTATTTCTATTAGGTTTGTGCATACCACCTGTTGCCAGCAAAATGTTCAGCTTGTAGGAGGTGTTTACTAAAAAGGTTATACAATGAATAAATATGATAATGCTGATAATCATAATAATATCACTATATTAGCCCTTCTTAAGATACAGATACTGTTCTAAGTGTTTTATGTGTATTAACTCATTTTAAAAGATGAGTACTATTACTTTCCTTCTCTGTAACACAAAGGTTAAGTAACTGGCCAAGTCATGGGTAGTACAGAAGAGATTCCAAATCTTTGCCTCTGGCCCCACCACCCAAACGCTTAATCATTCTGCTAGTCTACTTGCTGAAATGTAGGTTGAACAAAGATCAAGGAATCCAAGGACAATAAAATATAGGGTGGGACAAAAGTAGGTTTACAGCTGTTCCTACGGAACAATACAATAATTAATAAATAATATAAGAATGAATTGTTTCGCATACTCAAACTCTAAACCTACTTCCCCCCACCCCACCCCAGTGTAGTCAATAAAAATAAAAAGCATAACACAAGGATTCACAAAGGCCAAGGAATCTGAAGACAGCATACATATAATACAAAAGTTTTTATTTGAAAGGTGTATGTGGGCCATGAAGCATCTCAGCACATCATGTTGATTACTGGGCATCAGAATAGCTATGGAACGTAGGATACAAGTCCAATCTCACTTGACCATGTGGAAGAGCCTATATTTTAAAAATATTTTGTATGAGATCATTCAGATTGACTTTCACTTTTACAGAAGCTTCCAAGATAATATAAGCTGTTTGACCACATGAGGCTAGACTTTGAGAAAATAAGGGTATAATAACACTAGGTAGTTTTCACACTCATAAGCACTGGGACATTAGATCTACTCCTTGAAAGGCAATCGAGAGATATAAGACATGGTTTGAACTGTTCTCAAACGAATGTCTCATCCTAAGATTGGTTATGATGTTCTCGAAAGTCACCATTCAACCCCAAAGCAGCCCATAGATACACTCATGTACTGTCTCATTCAGCTACTAAAAGTTATTTCCAACCACAATGACCCATGCTTGAGGCATGATAGCTGCACAATAATGGCAACAGCAAATTGTGTAAGTAACACTTATCAGCATCAAACCTGGACTTCAGGGGCAATCTAAGATAGAGACTATTATTTGGGCTCTAAGATGTTCAAAAGTTGAAGTATGGTAGATTGTTTGAAAAGATAAAGACTGGGCTCTGCCTGTTTTCATTTCTCCCTAGTTGCTTTTCAAAATCTTATCTCATTCCCTCTCCCACTTTTTCTGTCTTCTTTCCTAAATAGACACAGCTCCCTGAATTTAGCACCATTTTGGCTTCTTGAAAGGTGTTTATATTTAATCATCAAGAGTAAACAAACATCTTCAATCTCTCTAAATAAGACAAAATATAAAACCAGGTAGCTGGGTTGTTATCTACTGGGAGCAATGGGTTGCATTTGGCAGGTACAATGGGAAGGGGATTTGAAAATGATGAGCAATTTTATTTTCCATGTATTTTTTTTAAACTGATAATAGCATATACAATATCATCTAAATCACAACTATGAAGGCATGGTCAATTAATAGTTAAATGAAAAAAATTCTTTAGGGTTACATTTGTTTGTTTTTTAAATATGTTTTTTATTGATTTCAGAGAGGAAGGGAGAGGGAGAGATAGAAACATCAATGAGAAAGAATCATTGATTAGCTGACTCCTATATACCCTCTACTGGGGATTGAGCCTGCAACGCGGACATGTATCCTTGTTGGGAATTGAACCTGGGACCCTTCCGTCCTCAGGCCTATGCTCTATCCACTGAGCCAAACCAGCTAGGGCAGGGTTACATTTGAATAGGAGTTTGACCACATAGCCCATGAACTTTTAAGCTTCTCTCCCAGTTTCTCTGACTGTTTAAGAGATAGACCATACATATACTCCATGAGATGTGTTGGTACTGTCTCTTTAATAGTTCATTATATTTTAAAATGTAAAGCCCTTTTACTATTCATAGACTTAATAGATAGTTATCAATTGCCTGCTATTCTTCTGACTAAGTCCTATACCCAGGCAATAAAATCATAAGTAAAGGCAGACAATCCTCAGGCCCTGACTAAAAAAAGGTTGCAATGAGGACAAGAGCTGCACTGTATGGTGCTACAATGGGAGGGCCTGACCCACATAAAATTGTCAAGGAACCCTTCTCTGAAGAAAAAGCATTTTACAGACATGAACATCTCAAAGCTGAGGAAGAGAAACTTGGATTCAGGCAAAATCCCAACATGTGGCAGGAGAGAGTCCTTCAAGGTCAAATGTATTATTATGATCTAAGTACAGAGAGTAGATGGCAAGGGTTGATCTGAGATGTATCTTAAGGAACAGGAAGGAAAGAGATCACACATGGCCTGGTAGGCCACGCTTAGGAGTCTTGTCTTTATACCCTTAGAATGCGGAGAGACTCCTGACATGTTTTAAATCAGGGGGCCAGGTCATGAGAGTGGGAAGCCACCACTTGCCAATACTGTCAGTGCACCAAGGAACATGGAAGGCCGATGGACCTTGGGCGTTAGCAGGGCTGACGCTAAGCACCTCATTTGTTGAGATAGTGTTGGCTCAGGGCAATTCCCTAACTGAGAATCCTTTTACTGTTTACCAAATTTTACCTTTGATATGCCTGTATGCATTGCTAAAGGGAAAATGTGTATTCAAGTAAATAAAAGATGGACCAGGCCAGAAGTCAGTGTGCCTCTTCAAGAAAGAAGTCTCCACCTGGCCCCCCACCCCTTAATAGTTCATATTTCTTGTCTAGTGTTTTCATTTGTGCATTGGCCACTCCTTCAGATCCTGAACCCTAGCCCTGCAGGTTGCAGCACATGAGGTCTGTGCCTTGCATAGCACCCTCAATAGGGCAGAGAAAAGAACACAGGGGCCTGAGTGAATGCAGGTAACTCTGTGAAGAGGCCATTGTAGAAGTCAGAGAGCAAACAATGATCTGGACTTAGAGGGAGCCCAAAAAGCAGAATGATTTGGGGAATATTTAGGAGGCACAATGAACTAGACTTGGGGCAAACCGGAAATTAGAATAGAGAGACAGTGTAGAGAATGATTCCCACGTTATTCTATCCCTCATACCATTTAACAAGCATTCTACCCCAATCTATATATATAACCTTAATATGCAAATAGACAGAATGGCAGAAGAATCAAACAACTGGTTGCTATGATGTGCGCTGACCACCAGGGGGCATGCGCCGAACATGGCGGATATCAACCACAGTGGGATGGTGGAGCAGGTAAGCGGGGGCGCCTGAACAAAGCGGGGTGCCAGTCGCTGTCATTGGGGCGAGCCTCTGGTAGTTAGTGAAAATTCTTTGCTCCCACGTGCCATGGTCCTGCCTGGTGCTCACACTTGCTGCCAGCATTGGAGGCACCACTTGCACCTGCTGCCAGTCTCCCCCTATTGCCCCTCAGGGCTTCTCCACCTCCCCCTGCTCCTGAGAGGTGATCGGGGCAGCAGCCATGGCTTGCACCCACTTACAACACCGGCCCTGCTCGCACCTGCTGGCTGGCACTGGCCCCAATCGCTTGGCACTGTTAGCGGGTGCGAGTAGGGCCGGCGCCACCAGCATGTGGGAGCAGCAGCAGCAGGAGTGGGGCTGTTGGCAGACAGGGGACTGGGGGGTCATGGCAGGAGGGGCCGGGCAGGGTTGCAGAAGATGGGCCAAGACCCGCCCTGTGCCCACTGCAGCCTCGTGGCCCACAGTTCCTTTCAAGGTGCATGAATTCGTGCACCGGGCCCCTAGTAATAGATAAGGTGGTCAAGGGAACAGTATGATGACACAGCACTATACTAACAGACTTTTATGCTAAATATAAATGTTTATATTTGCATATTGTAATGAAGTACTTCCTTAGGTTTAAATTTATTTCCTCTAACTAAAGAAGAGTTTTGAATTAATGACATTCACTGAACTAAATTAGCAGCACAAAATATAACAAGCTCACTTACAATAACTTTATGAGGAGTTAAAAGCACTGAAGTTCTACTACATATAGAGAAATAATATAATAATAGTTTCTTAACTATGAATTTACTTTAATTACTTACCAAGAAAAAGAAAAACTGAAATCAAATATCAATACCCAAGGAAATGACAGAAGAATTCTCATTAGTATAACTGTAACTTTCAGAAATAAAGCTACCAAAGGATAGGCAGATCATTTGTTTTGAAGAGTAACATCTGAGCGAGTAACACAGAATAACAAAAGCATTGTATTCTTTTCAGTTAAGAATAAATTATAACTGAAATGATTAATGCAAAAGGTACAAGGGAACATTCTATTTCAAGGACTGAGTCAATCAGTGCTATGCTTTTCTGAAGTTTTAGTTTGTAAAATATATATAAGAACTAAAATACAGCTCTTGGGGTTCAGAGTCTAGCAAACTTCAAGTTACTGTCCAATGAAGTAGGTGTAGAATAAATTCTAATTAAAAACACTCAAACTACAATCTCTGCATGGAACAAACTCTTCAGTTTCCTATCTGCCCATCATATCTATTATTTATTTCAAAAACTAAATCCATAATTCAGCTATCCCAGAAAGACAACATGTATTGCTTTCTTCCTCAATATTTGCTGTGCAGTATAGATAGTGAGTTTGAACTGTGTGGGCACACGTATATGTAGATTTCTTTTTTCATCTTGTAAACAGGCAAAGTAAACTTACAGTATTGACAAATATAGCACAGTATGTAAATATGTAAATGTGTTTTCTCCCCCTTATGATTTTCTTAATATGGCTTTCTCCAGCTTACTTTTTTTTGTAATATTATAGTATATAATACAGATAGCATACAAAATGTGTTAATCGACTGTTATTGCTAAGGCTCCCAGTCAATAGTAGGCAGGAGTCAAAGACTATACACAGGGTTTTGAATGCACGGAGGTGATCATCCCAGGCCCTGTGTTGTTCAAGGGTCAATTGCACTTATTCTTATTCTTTAATTTTTATATATCTCAAGTTCAAGTATGTTTATGCACTCGAGATAATTTTGTATTTTCCTCATTTGATAGAGTGTCCGGCATCTAAACACACTTAACTCAAGCATAACAGGGACATAAGAGAAAGAATGAGTGATCTGTAATTTACAGTTCACACTAAGTTGTATTTGCCTGTTTTGTTTTTCTTCTTAATCGTGACAAGTTTTAATATCCTTAAAAATGTTTAATTATCAGTTTTTGTGCCACTGCTGTGAGGTTTATTTTGCTTATGTTAGACTAATATTATTAAAACTCTTTTGAAAAGATAAACATATTAATTGAAAGGCAACCAACCATCTTAGGAAATACATAAAAGATATTATCCTTAACGATTTCTATAGAATTTTCATTTGGGAAAAAACCTTTCTCATGTAATATTTCAGTTAATGATGGGAAAATAAAGATGAATAAATATTGAACAAGGGAGTAGAGATTCTATATTTAAATTTTAACTCTGTAGCTAAGTATCAATATTTCCTAGCATAAGTCATCTCATTTTGAAGAGTCTGAGATTTTACTGAAATTAAAAGAGTTGTGAACAGACTTTTCGGACAATACTAATAGTAAATATAGTAAAATTCAACCGCCTCTTTTTTTCTCCCTTCTTCTCTTTATAATACAATTATATAAACAATGCCTATAATTTGTTAAGTGTATACATACATATACACAAAATTAGAAGTAAACATATCACTTTGACTCCAGGGAGGCTAGAACTGAGTCACTTGAAAGATAAGGACTTTGGCCAAGTGGGAAATCTGCAGCCTCCATCTGTCACGTGTGGGTTTGGTGCTTGCTCTTGTCATAGTGTTTCCTGGCAATTGAACTTCCACTGTAAAAAATAAACCTTGCTACAAGAGAACTGGGATAAAAAGTCCAGATGTGCTGAGAGGAAGAAAAATGAACACAATGATACCTGAATCGCATTTCCTACAGAGCTTGGGATAGAAGGTGCACTAACATGGGCATTACATGTAGCAGAAGGAATAGAATCAAACAGTCATAGACTGACACTACAAGCCTTCACTGTTGTGAACAATAAGTGACCCTTGCGAGATCGTGCAGCATTTTAACCATTTCCAACTGACTTCCATTTTAACTTTGAAATGTTTTCTTTCACTTTAATTCATCTCAAAACATTAACAGAATCTGTAATTATTTTCTGATGTTCTTAACCCACATGTAGATACTCAAGTCCTTAAGAGACTCAGAGCATAGAGCGAACTCCAGGCATTAATTCGTTGGGTTTTTTTTCAAGTGCCTATCATTCCTGACAACTGACTATTCTACGGACATACCACAATGCTACTTTGTTTGTTTTAAATTGATTTGAGAAAGATAGAGAGAGAGAGAGGGAGAGAAGCATCAATGTGAGAGAGAAACATCTATTGGTTGCCTTCCATTCGTGCTCTGATGGGAATTGAGCAGGTGACCTTTAGGTGCACTGGAGGACATCAACCAACTGAGTCACACCAACCAGAGTGCAAGGTGTGTTTTGCTTTTGTGTGTGTGTGTATGTTTTAATTATAGATGTTTATATAAGACAGAGAAGGAAAAAAGTAAGTAAATAATTGCAAGAGAGTATAATATATGTGGGCATAGCAACAGTATACAGGGGAAGCCCTGGAACTGAGAGGACAAAGTTCTGCGCAGTTCTGAAGATGGAGACAAACAGCAGATAAGACCAAAACAATACTCCATTTTTCTGCAATCAGTGCTTTTTTTTTATAGTTTGCTTGAAATGCAATGATATCTAACTATCTATCATCTATCTATCTATCTATGTCATTGCATTTCAAATTCTCAAATATATGATACAACATTTGCAACAAAACTGTTAGCAAAACCTAAAAAAAGCAACAAACAAAAAAACCCTCTATATAACTTGCCTAAAAGAGAACTTGAGCAATAAAGGTACTAAAATTTTAAGATTAGAGAATCCTTGGTCCTGCTGGAAATCAATTTATAAACAGTATTTTAGAAAGAATTCAAACATCTACTAAAGAAAAAAACACCAAATACTGCAATTTTGATATTCAGACTCTATCCTAAGTAATACTAAATTATGAAAAATGGAAAGAAAAAGTAGTAAATTTTTTTAAAAAATATGTTTTTATTGATTTTTAGAGTGAGAGGAAGGGAGAGGGATGGAGAGATAGAAACATCAATGACAGAGAAACATTGATTGGCTGCCTCCTGCACACCTCCAACTGGGGATGGAGCCTGCAACCTGGGCATATGCCCTGACCAGGAATCAAACCCGTGACTTCTTGTTGCATGGTTCAGCGCTCAACCACTGAGCCACAAGGGTCAGGCAAAAGTGAACTTTTTAATGGAATCTGTTGTCATCTGCTTTGGTGCTATAATTGTTAAGCATCATTTTTAAGTTAAAGAGCGCTCAGAAGCAGTTAAAAAAAAAAAACTGCATAAATAACCTTAGGGCTAATGAGGCTTACTGAAAAAAAGTCAAATTAAAAATTGAAGCCAAATATGTAAAAGGATAAATGTAATTTTATCAGAGCACCACAGAATTCTTCATTACACATCGAAAGTTCCATACTGGGAGCTGGGGTAATTTGCACTGATGGCATCATATGATTTTGAGGCAATGGCCCTCTCGCTGGGTGGATGTTCTATCTCCCTTCTTTAACACTCTATAATAATCCTGTGTCAGCATCATTTTGCCATTTGCATTCTGCCCTTATTCAAGTAACTGCTTGTCTTCTGTCCTTTTCAGATCCTCAGATCTCGATAAAATCAAAACATGTTGAAGGCAAAGCTCGTGTCTTACTCATTTTGGTTTTGTTTCTGGTGATCACAAAAGAAGGTGACTGTGATTTGGGGGACTTGGGTGCTGAAATACGAAAAGGGGTCACCAGCTGCAAAGAGGAAAACCCATAGCAGACAGAGCAAAGGAAAAGGAAGCACTGCACAGGTCAGTGCGGTTGGAGTACTACAGAGGCAGGGTCTGCAGGCGGTGCACCTGGAGAAACGGGGCTGGAGTGGAGACAGGAGCCCAAGCACTGCTTTCCTAGCCCCTGGGCAATGCGGAACCACGGGCAGAGTTTAAGTTGGGGATTAACATTTGGTCACTGATTGAAAAGGGGCAGAAGACTGTGAGAGAAAGAGATCACTGTGCCTTTTCTGATTTGGGTGATCAGGAAATGAATCCATTTAATCCATGAAATGAGATAAAGAGATAACTTGGTTAAAGGAACAGGAAGTCAATGGTTTGGGAGTTTCCTTAATGACTGAAATGAATAAGACTGAGGAAGTACAGACAGAGCCCAAAGTTATGATAACCATGTTAAGGTATGAGATATTTTTCACCAGCTAGGTGTGTCTCTTGTAAGGAAGCTAATTTGACTCTAATGACTTCAATTACAAAAGGAAGATATTAACAGTTATTGTAAAGATTAAATGATATAATATATGAAAAGTGCTTAGAATAGTGCCAGACATCCACAAAAGCCAGATATGTTAACACATTGCTAGTACCATTGGCAGCAGGGTTTGGAGCTGCCCCTGGGCAACAAGATGGACTTGGTTGGTATCCAAGGGACCCTTCTCAGTACTTTCCAGCTTGCCTGCTCACCTTGATCGTGTTTCCCTTGGCCTTCTGGAAAGTGGACATAAGCCCCTGCTTCTCCTGTGTCTCCTCATTCTTTTAGTCATTCATTGCCTCTTCCTAAGGCCCTCCTCCAAATATCGGTGAGTTCTACCTAATGCTCTTGGAGGTAGGGCTTCAAGGGATTTTGGAATCCTAAAACATACGATATTGTTATGGACTGAGTTGTGTCACTTAAAATGGTAGGATGAAGTCCTAACCCTGATCCTATCTAATAAAAGAGTAATATGCAAATTATCGTCACTCGGCAACAAAGTTGGTGGCACCCATAGCCACAAGATGGTGGCGCTCAGTCCTCTCAGCCCCGCCGGAGTCCCCCAGTCTCAGGGAGAGCTGCTGCTGAGAGCCTGCATAGTAAGCGGCCTGGCGGAATGCTGCCCAGAGGCCCTCCTGACCCTTTATAAAAAACAAAAACAAATTCACTCCCCATGGCATGATCCCCTCCCAGCAGCGGCAGCCTGGGGTCTCAACCACTGAGTCACACCAGCCAGGCAGATATGGAGGAATCTTCAATGTTTCTTTTTTAAAAATATATATATTTTATTGATTTTTAACAGAGAGGAAGGGAAAGGGATAAAGAACTAGAAACATCTATGAGAGAGAAACATCGATCAGCTGCCTCCTGCACACGCCCCACTGGGTATGTGCCCCCAACCAAGGTACATGCCCTTGACCGGAATCGAACCTGGGACCCTTGAGTTTGCAGGCCGATGCTCCATCCACCTAACCCAGTGGTCGGCAAACTCATTAGTCAACAGAGCCAAATATCAACGGTACGATTGAAATTTCTTTTGAGAGCCAAATTTTTTAAACTTAAACTATATAGCTAGGTACATTGTTATTAACTTAATTAGGGTACTCCTAAGCTGGTCTTTGCTAAAAACTCAAGGGGCCAAAGAGCCGCATGTGGCTCACGAGCTGCAGTTTGCCAACCACTGCCCTATGGCATTCAGAGGGAACGTGGCCCTGCCACACCTTCACTGCAGATTTCTTGCCTCCAAAACCACAAGACAATACATTTCTGTGTTTTAAGCCTCCCAGTTTGTGGTACTTTGTTAAAGAAGCCCTGGAATATTAATATGGAAATATTTACAAGAAAGTGCTTTTCTAAAAAGAAGGATCATGGAGATCCTCAAAAGGACTTGAAATGCAGGAAGTGTCACAGTAAGTGTTCCCTGCATTTTCCTCTGGTGACCCCACCTACTCCCCTGACTTTCACTTGAACCTGGATGTAATCATGAACTCTGCACCACCGAGCCAGACCTCTCCAGAGCTTTCAACCTTCATATCTAGTTGAAACCTTCACTCACATTCCGTACTGAATGGAAGACAGAGTAAATTATCATTACGTTCCCCACTTCTGTACATGATGCCACAATTCACTTAGTTATTCAAGGATACATAATCCAATCCATTGCTATGACATTTACCATGACCTCTAAAATAAATCATGCATCTGTCTCTGTTTCCTCTTTGTTCCCCCCATCCTGGGCCTGCCACTCCCACACCTCTCTCTTAGTAATGCAGGTGCGTCCCTAGCTGGCCTGCTTCTTGTTCTGTCCTCCTCTCATTCATTATTGAGGTGAGATGCTAGGACAGACATTAACCTACAGGAACTTAAGCCCGAGGGGTTCTCAGAATCAGCACCTGTGGGGGAAAGGAATGCAACAGTCTTTAGGAGAGAGAGGAGTTGGCTGTGAAACTTCTGGTGACTGAGTCATCCTATTTTTCCCATGACTTTCTTCTTACTTCTAGCACTGAGAGTTCCGAGTCCTGGAAAACTGTTGTGGGTAAACTGTAACTTTGCTCCATTTGTTTGTCAAGCTCCTTATGATGAAGTCAATCCAAGACCCCCATGTAAATAAGGGTAACCATTCTGGACTTGCTGTCTCCTACTACATGCAATTTTCCTTACTTTCCCTCCTTAATTTCAAATGCATAAAAATAGCTGCAAAACTGTTATTCTCAGGTGAATTTGAGCCCTTGTTCCCCAGCCTATGTCACTGGTTTGGCTCAAATAAAGTCTCACAACAATTCTCCACAGGTTCGGACGTTTCTTACATCAATGAAAGGGTTGAGTCTTCATACCTCTGCTTTAGACACAAGATGTTCCAGGGGAAGGTGGCATGACTTTGTGCAAGGTGGCTCTCAGCATTAGAAGGTAATTCCTGGGACAGCTGACAGCTGAGGCCTGTCACCCAGCAGCACTCTCAGGCAAGAAAATAGGACCTTTATGCCTCATAGGAAATCTGGGGGCTCAGTGCCATGCTCACTATAAGTATCATTGTTAAATACAAGCATGAATTACTCAGACAAATGCAAGCAATTGCTTGTTCTAGAACAAGTGAAGGTACATGTGGGTAATGATAAGAGATGATAGTAGAGGGACATAGGCAAGAGTCAGATCATGAGGTTTCTTATATAAAGAAAACAACTTAGACCATGAAATCTTTGTGAAATCATTTTCCCTTTTCCTGTGATCATTGTAATTATTGCTATAGAAGCAATAAAAGGCATTTGAAAAAATTTTTACATCTTTCCATATTAGTGACTCAGCAAACTAGCAACACAAGGGAACTTGCCAAACCTGATAAAGGCATCTATGTTACAGCTTTAGCTAATATCTTACTAAAAGATAATGGACTGAATGTTTTTCCCTAACTTCAGGAAAAGACAAGGAGGACTGGACTCATCACTGCTGTCGGCCTTCATAATAGAAGTCCTAGCCAGTGCAATATGGCAAGAGAAAGAAAAAAGAGTGAAAAGGCATACATAGAACATAGCTATCTATTACAACTAATAAATGAGTTCATTAGGTCATAAAATACATGCTCAATTCACACACACAAACACACACACACACACACACAAATTATTGTATTTCTATACAATAGCAATGTACAATTAGAAATTTTTTAAAAAATATTAAGTACCACTGATACTGTTGCAGTTAGCTAGTCTATATATATAAAAGCTTAAGAGACTGTCCGACTCTTCAACCGTCCGACAGGTAGCTAGGATGTGCAATGACCACCAGGGGGCAGACACTCTGACTGGTAGCTATGACGTGCACTGACCACCACGGGGCAGATGCTCAACACAGGAGCTGCCGAGCTGTAGTAACTTGGCTGCTGAGTTTCTCTGGTGACCCACCTGGAACCAAAGAGGAGGGAGCCCAATTCTGAGGTGGTTCACCTGAGAACTGACCTCTCCCAATCCTCTCCCAATACGGGACCCCTCGGGGGATGTTGGAGAGCCAGTTTCGGCCCGATTCACGCAGACCAGGTAGAGGGACCCCACCGGTGCAGAGATCTGTGCACCAGGCTTCTAGTTATTAATAATAGGAAAGGAGCAAAGGGAAGGCAAAACATTATAAGTATGGCCATTTGGGCTGCTTCACCAGGAAGCTGTAGTTTTGCTTTCCCCAAGGAACCACCAGCGCATTCCCTGAAGATCACAGAGGGAAAGGGCCCAACCAAAAAGAGATGGGCAAAAGCTCATTGTGTCAGGGTAACAGTGGGAAGGTACTTGCCTGGGAACAGAGATCATTGGCCAAAGTGGGCAGAGCCACTGCAAGACCATGAAAGTTTGTGAAGACATAATCCCCTAGACCCGTGGTCAGCAAACTGTGGCTCGCGAGCCACATGTGGCTCTTTGGCCCCTTGAGTGTGGCTCTTTCACAAAATACCACGGCCTGGGCGAGTCTATTTTGAAGAAGTGGCGTTAGAAGAAGTTTAAGTTTAAAAATTTGGCTCTCAAAAGAAACTTCAATCGCTGTACTGTTGATATTTGGCTCTGTTGACTAATGAGTTCACCAACCACTGCCCTAGACAAAGGAGCTCTCTCTTGGCTCATGTGGGTCTCTTGTTCCTGCTTCCTTGCATTCCTCATTTCCCTCTATAGCCATATAGCCCTGCGGACCTCACCACAATGGACCAATGGACTGCAGCTGGAAACACTAACTAAGCTGGCCTGATGCTGGACTGGATACTGCTCCAACATGAATAGAAACTCAGGACACTGGCTTTGATCCTAGCTCTGCTGAAACCACAGCTACGCTTCTATGGCAGGACAGAGGGAAATGAGACCTTGGAAACCAAGGGATTTGATTCTACAGAAATAAAGCTTTTACAATATCTTATCCTCCTGGGGGGGCCTCAGAAAACTGTTATTCCAGCGGCATCCCAAGAACCCCACTTCCACCAATAACACCATTAAAAATAATTCCAAAAATATTTAGGCATAAATCTAATAAAATAGGTACAAGATCTGTGTCTTGTTTTAAAAATATATACAAAATCCGTATCAGATTTCTGTTGAAAACAGGTGAGAAATGTTTAAAAGATCTAAACAAATTGTGAGATATATTGCATTTATAAACTGGAAGTGTCAAATATGTTAAGATATTAGAGCTCCAATAAATACATAGTTTCAACACAATACCAATCAGAATTCCAGCAAACTTTTGTTTTAAATAAAGATGCCAGTTAAAAAAGTATATAGGAAGCAAAGGAAACCAAATATCCAAAACTTTGAAAAAAATAAAGTTGGAAAAATCATACCTGATTTCAAAATTTAATATAAAAATAACGATAATCAATATACTGTGGTATTGATAAAAGTATAGATGAATGGAAGAGAACAGATTGTATAAATAGACCCTCATATATATCATTAATTGATTTTTTTTTTTCAAAAGAGCAAAGGCAATTCAATGGTGAAAAGGCAATCCATTTTTAAAAAATGATGCTGGCACAAATAAACATGCATACATAAATAATAGTAACCTTGATCCCTAATATGCCCATATGTAAACATTAGTTCAAAATGAATTAAAGACCCAAATGTGAAACCTAAAACTATAACACTTCATGAAAAAAAGAAATAGGATAAAATGAATGTAACATTGGTTAAGCAAATATTTCTTAATACAAAACCAAAATCATACTCCATAAAAAAAATTAAAGTCAATAAACTGGGTTTCATAAAATAAAAATGTCTTCCCTTTGAAAGATGCTGAAAAATTAGCTAGGAATAGGTGACACCATCTAGTTGTAGAGGCTTTGGGATCCACCACAGCTTTCAGGACACAGACACGTTTTCCCCAAGCAGCTCCACTGATGAGTGGGAGTTGACCATTTCTGTTCAATGAATAACTCCTTTAAAGGGCAATTTCAGCACTGGAATTCCCCATTGGCCAGCCCAAGGAATTTTTGTAGCTATACCACAGTCTGAGGCTCTCCTTATCCAATCCTCCTTCCTTTCTCCCTTCCTACTCCTATTCCCTGTACCCTTTACCTCCCATACATGCAACCCCTAGTATTTCTGCATGTCTGATGCAAGAGGGCACAAGTGACACGGTAAGTAGGGCCCCCATCACATAGGGCACTGTAAGCCACTGCAAGGGTTTGGAGACGTATCTCCTTAAAAAGAGTTTTCTGAAATACTTTAAAGTGCACTCACCCTGTCCTAGGATGAGAATAAATAAATAAATACATAAAATAAATAAAGGAAGGAAGATGACGGTAGCAGTCAGCTACTTGACAAATCTAAAAAGTGATTCTACTTTGCACATTTGGGTTATCCACTTATAATCTCTTGATATCAAAGTAAGACATTTCATCAATTAAAAAAATTCAGTTACCATACTAGAAAAGTACAATTTCCTACTAACATTTTTAGTTTTCCTTTCCTAGACCAATATCTTGGTATTGACAATTCATAGAATAAAAAAGCATTGTGCTTTTTGAAGCCACGAGGAGCACTTGTAACTTCAATATAAAATGTTAAGTACATCAGTATTTTCCTTCTTTAAATATGTAATGTAATTGCTGCTCATTCAATGTAAGCATTTTAATTCGTTTTTTAAAAACTAACAACATTCAAGGAACTAATATATTGTTTGAACACTGAATGAAATAAATGCAGCAAGTCTGGGAGAATTAACATTGTGTTAAGCCAAGTGAAATGTAATAGACCATGTTTTCAGTTAGTAGGAACAATTTAAATAATTTCTAAGCAGAAACAAAAGGTTAAAATTAAGAAGAGAACATTGTTTTTAATATGCAAAACATGCACATTATAAAAAATGCTAATTTAGCAACAATCCAAAGAAACCAAAAGTTTGATTTTAAATTTCTGTAAATATCACTTTTTTTTTCTTACAAATTAATAAGAGAAAGTTTATTTAGAAAGCCATAGCTGGGCTGTGTGGGCTCAGGAAAGGAGTTAAGGGGACAAAAGTAGTGCCTTAGGAAAAAGAAAGGCAGAGAGAAGGCACCTGGTGATAGGAGAGGGGTAAGGTGCAGAGGTATTCCAGAAGAGCATGCCCTGGGGAAAGGGGTTGAAGAAAGGCATGGGAGTGCTAAAGAGAATGAGAGAATAGGTCAACATCACTTTTGAAGATTATAAAATTAAAAGCCAGAGAATAAAGAAAGAGGGGCTTAGTGCGTTGTCTTTTTAGACCAAGAAAGGGTGGCAAGAACATTGAAGGATAAAAACCATTTATCTAGAGAAAAGAGGGAAATGGGGAAATACAGGAGGAAAAAAATTTCAAGTCTAGCAGAATAAGTAAACAAACCAATAAATACTTGTATAATAATGTCATCAAAGTGAGAGCTATTTTTATTAGAATGACGGTAATGGAAGACAGCACAGAGGGTTGAGGAGTGAAGGTGATTGTTGGAGAGGGCAAATGTATGTACTCTCAAAGCCATTTGGTAGTGAAGAGGAACAGAGGGAGTTGGAGGGGACTAGGTAGGAGTCAGGAATAGAGTTTTGTTTTAGGATAATGAATGATAGATCATATCAGTTGCTGGAAGCAAGAACCCATGTGAGAAGGATACTTTGCAGTCAGCTTGATTCAGATCTTATGGATTATGTGATACATACTCGAGATAATCAATGAAAACTGGGGCTCAGCTATCCAGGAATACTGTAACCTTCAAGCAAGAGGAAGAGGTGAGATTTCACAGGAGTCACCACTATGAGACCCTTAGTTTTCCAGCTATAAGCTTAGCCAGGGAGGAGGCAAGCATGAGGGGCCAGGGCATCACAGGGGTCCTGAGACACAGAGGACTTGGGAGAAGGAAGTGTGCACAGGATGCCCTCTTTTTCTCAGGATAGCAGGGAAGTCAGGATCACCTCTGAGGTGCCCAATGAGGCAGCAGAAACAGGGCAGTGCAGGGGTAAGAGGGGTTCCAGTCAACTTCCTCTCCCATTCTTTTCAGTAACTACTCCAAGCTATCACCTCCCTCCTCATCCCTTCACTTTTAATAGATAACCTTATCCTCTATTTTATGAATAACCTCACAGCAATCCCTTCTTCCCTTACTTAGAGGCTTGCACAAGCCCTTTAAAATTTGCACCACTCGCACACCCTCTAAAACATCCTCTGCATTGCCCCAAAGTTATCTATCTCAAATGTAGATCTGCTCCTTTCACTCCCTCATTTAAAAGATGTTCAGGGACTTCAAGCTGACACTATTTAAAAAGTAACCTTCAATGGGCACATGGCTCTACTAATTGGCTTTTGTCCATACTCGATGCCCATTTAAAAAAAAAAAAAATCAGAGGTCCCTGGCCTGTGAAACTCAGTGATTAGAGCCTCTTAGCCCCACATAAGGAAGAGTCCTGAGTTAGATTCTGGTCAAGGGCACATGGGTTGCAGGTTTGATCCCCTTTCCTGGTCAGGGCACATGCAGGAGGCAACCAATTGATGTGTCTCTCTCACATTGATGTCTCTCTCTCTCTCTCTCTCTCTCTCTCTCTCTCTCTCTCTCTCTCTCTCTCTCTCTCTCTCTCTCTCTCTCTTTCTCTCTCCTCTACCTTCTCTCTCTCCCTCCCTATTTTCAATCTCTCTAAAGATCAGTGGAAAAAATACCCTTGGTTGAGGATTTTTTTTAAAAATGAAGAATCAGAGGTAATCTCCTGCAGCACGTCATCTTCATCTATGTGTGTACTACTGAGCAACGAATGGCTAAGCTTTTTAAGAGAGGCAGAAAAAATTATTTATATTGATACCACATGGAAAACTGATAAGGAAAAAAACATGCTCAAATGATCATTGCAAATCTACAGTTCTCTGAAACTAATGGGCTATTCCTTTTTTTCTAACCATCTGATTGCCTCTGAATACCCTTTATTGTTAGAAACATTCAACACTCTGCAAAACAGAAGTCTTAGCCAAAATTAATCCTCTGACAAAGGAGCTCTCTCAAGTGCTATCATCACGCCAGCATACTACTTGGTAGGGGAGGTGATCTCATTCTTGGGCTT
This sequence comes from Ia io, assembly GCA_025583905.1. Lineage (NCBI taxonomy): Eukaryota > Metazoa > Chordata > Mammalia > Chiroptera > Vespertilionidae > Ia > Ia io. The sequence goes on along the minus strand of JAJQQW010000011.1, from coordinate 61,660,622 downwards.
ATCCAGCAATCCTCCCACAAAAACCCTTCATAACTACAATTTATCCTCCCAGCTTCTTCTAAACATACCATCAAATGCACTTTGTGTTCAATTATTAGTGGCCTTCTCAGGAAACATTACACTACCCAACCCCTTTGGTCCTGCTGATAGCACTCCCCTCCCTCCCCAATCTCTCAGCTCCTTCTTACTTACCTTCAAGACTTTTCACTGGGGTCATGTCCCCTTACATGGTTTCCCTGACACTTCTGCTGCTTAGAACTGGAACTTTTAAGGTAGTCTTGGTATTTTATTAAATCAGCTTTAAAAATGATACTATCCGCAGCATTCAAAATGTGCTCCAACCTGCATTTTTAAATTTTTTTAGCGTCTTCAAAGTAGATATTTCTTAAGCTCTAAACCCTTCTTATATTATTATTTAAATATACAGAAAAATGGTTGGTTATAATCCTGAGGATAATCTACTGTCATGTTCCATGCTGTAGATTAAAGTCAAACCATAAATTTCATTGATTTCGGCCCATTGCAGCTCTTAACCTTAAGATTTGCTTCAACCTTGAATAAAAGGAGAAGTTGGTCACTGCTGCAGTGACAATTCAAATACTCCAAATTAAAACTGCATTTTTTATTTTATTATTTTCTATTGCTTTATTTTCATATTGCTCAAATACAAAACCAGGGTACAAGTATAAGAAAGTGTTACAGTATAACTGTGCTTCTGCTAAGAACAGAACAAAATCAGCTAGTGTGTTTTGTTATTTTCATCTGATAGATTATTTTCCTAGGAGTGCAATTCATGTTAAAAAATAAATATACTTTTTAGAATTTTTTAAAAATGAGCAATGTATGAATACATACAGTTTCTGTGAGACCTAAATAATCACTCTAAGATAAAAAGAAGAAATATACTGAAAAAATATCATGTATGTAACAGAAAAATATTTCCATATCTGGAAACAATTATTAAGATTTCAATTTTTTTGCCCTAGCTGGTTTGGCTCAGTGGATAGAGCAGTGGACTGCCAACTGAAGGGTCCCAGGTTCGATTCCAGTCAAGGGCACATGTTCAGGTTGTGGGCTCAATACCCAGTTGGGGGCGTGCAGAAGGCATCTGGTCAATGATCTCTCTCATCATTGATGTTCCTATTTCTCTCTCCCTCTCCCTTTCTCTCTGAAATCAATAAAAATATATTTTTTTAAAAAGATTTCAATTCTTAACTTCCGTTGGGGAAGAAATAATCATTCCTGATAAGTTTTAAACACATTTGCTGAGCTGTAATGGATTTAAAATTTGGTTTGGGACACCAGTGACTCAACTACCATTATGATCAGAGGCCTTTTAGTACAGACTTACTCTTTATTTTTGTATCAGTCAAACAATTATTATTTAATCATTTTCTCATCTTATAAAATATCTCTATCAGAATGGTCCTTTGTATTAGCTATTAGAGTATTTTTCTCTGACATGCAAATTGTAATAAAACTTAGACACTTGCTCATAACCAAATTGTTTGATGTTTTCTATCCTGGATCAATTGAAGTATAAGGGATTATGCCATAGTTTAAGGCATTTATCAAGCACACCATTTTTTTAGAATGGGAGAAAAAACAAACAAACCCACAACAAGAATGTAAATGAAGAAGAACAAAAACTCAACTATGTGTGAAGGAGACAAGTTAAGTGAGTGTTAAATCTTTTAAAATAGCAAAAATTCCCATGGAAAAATAGTGTAAGTAAATACCACTCTAATAACACTATTACTGAAGAAACATACATTTTATCATTACATTATATATAATATTAAATGTATAAGGAAATTACTTTTGTATAGCTTTCAACTTTTCAGAATGTCAAAGCCATTACCCCATTTCATCTCATTTAGTTGGTGTTAAAACATAATTCTGCTTTACTTGTTCTTGCACATTAAGAACAGAAAGTGTAAAGGAAAGAGTAAAAGTAATTTTAAAAGCATTTTCTGCTGCCAGAATTGACAAGTCATAAATAGTAATAAACGAAAGGTATGTAACCAAGACATTTTACCCAAGAAGAGAGCCTCCAAGTCTATCTTTCCTGTCATCCTTTGAGTCTCCTCATTTCACTCTCCTCCCTTACTACTCCTGTAATGACAGTCTTTGTTATCATTTTCTTCAGAGACCCACCTAGGGTAGTAAACATCTATAACCCACCTGCATAGACCAATCTGGAACAGTGAGGGACAGCAGGAAGCAGCTCACTCACTTAGTGGTACTGGGCATTACTCCACTCAACAATTACTCACCATGCTTCCAAGAAGAATTGCAAAACAAGCGAAAGTAAAATTTGGCATAATGGACTAAACGGCTCAATGGTCTGACAATATTACCCATTTAGCTGTAGCACTCTCTTGTTGAAGTGGTTAAATCCTACAGCTCCATTTTGTGAGTAGAGGAAGAAATACTATATGTGTGTAACTGGTGTCACAACTTACGTTTACGACTTTATGTCTGTGTACCTGGATGATAGATTCTTTAAGAAATCTGTGACATTTTCCCAGTTACCATAATCTCTGCTGCTGAAGGTGACTGTTCAGAACAAAACTCATTCTGATACTTATTAGAAAGACTCAATCTAATTAGTAATCAGTGGTAAGAATAATAAAAGCTAACATTTGTTGAGTATCTTTTAGGTGCCAGACACAATTCTAGCCCTTCACATGGAGTATTTCATTATACTCTATTAATAGATATAATACATCTTAGAGATAGAAATTTAAGTCTCTAGCCTTCAATGATTTAGAATTAATTTTCCTTTTCCTTTTCCTTTGTGTGTGTGGGGGGAAGGGAGGAGAAGGGTTTTCTCCCTGATAACATGCTTCCATGCTTTAGCCCTCACTGCTGCATTTCATGTTCTTCTCTCTCTGTTCTTGTACTTTCATGACTATCTCCCTGCCTTAGACCAAGTCAGTGCCCTGCTGTGGAAGGCACTGGCACACACGAGAACCACAGGGTCTGCCTGCAGTCCTCCTCTTCGAGCTTGTCAGCCCCACAGCATCCTTACCCATCACACATTTCATGGCACTCTTGGATCTGGTGGGTTACACGTTCAGAGTGACAGATTTGCCATGATTCCTCTGTTTGTTTCAGAGATTAAATAAATGGTACTATGTATGAATGGGCATCACAAGCCCTACATGCCCAAATCTTTGCTGGTGACACTAAGCTATTCAATTTCTCCTGGGATGTAGTACTAGTTCTTATTTGTCTGACTTATCTCATCCTGGGTCAGAGATGCATAACTTTTTCTTTCCTCTCATAATGAATTTTACTTCCACAGATCAGATAATTAATTTGAGGCTAAGTATACCGGTCTTACTTTTGTGCTCAAAAATCAAAACCAAGGACATTATCATAGATGAGGTCTGCGAACCCCTGGAAGAACTGTGAGACAATCAAAGAATATATGATGCTTCTGACTGCCTAAGATTATCACTCCCCACCTAACATACCATGCAGTCATCTGTTTCAGATCATTTCACAATCTCATCCTGAGGCTTTGTTTCTAGGGCTATGTTTGGTGCAAGTATCTTGGTTTGAGTTCCTGCAAAGAGCAGACCCTAAGAAAGGGCTTGTGTAGATAATATACATTTTTTAAAGTGATCCCAAGAAGAACGGGGGCAAGTGAAAAATTAGGAAAAGGAAAACAGGGTAGCAGGGAAAGTCAACCCAGTGGGTGTATTTTCAAGCTGATTTCCATGGGCACTTGGGACATGATACTGCTGGGGCCTTTGCTGAGACATGCAGATGCACCTCAGCATTGTCGGCCCAAAGCAGCCACTATCCACTGATCCTAGTGCCTCCATTAGCAGCAGCAACTCAAGGTGCACACATGACTCAGAATGTCTACATGGTTCCCCACAACTGTTATGAACGTCTATGGCAGAAATGCCCCTGAGGAAGACAGCAAGAGAAAGTGGATGCGGTGAGTCAGCTGCTGTTAGGTTCCATCTTGGGAAGCTGGCCACCACAATGGCTGAAGAATATGAGGAGGGGCCAACCGGCATCAGTACATTCTCCCATACTGTTTAAAATAATTTCCCCTTTCTAAGTTAAAATCTCGAGAAACCATTCTGAAACTCTGTCCAGCTTTGCTAAAGAGCTTTTAATTAGCAAATAGACTGCCCTCTATTACCTTTGCTTGGATGACAAAGCATTGGGTTCAAATGCCACCATAGCTTCCCTGATAGAGTGATCTAGAAGCCAGAACTTAATATTTTTCATGGTTCAGGAACCAGTTCTTTTAAGTCCATCTCTATAACCGCTTTATACCACTTCTAAACAAGCCTTTCTGGCCAGAAGCAAACAATCAATGGTCTGCATCACTTTGTAACCAAGTAATAATTCGCTACCATCTGCTCTGTCTCCCAAAGAAGCATGAACCAGGCTACACTTGGACTGCAGCAGGCGAGTTCTCGGGAAATGAGCAGATTACTCAACACTCCCCCTTCTGCTGCTGCCTACACTTCAGTGTACTCTGGGTGGACTCCCATCAACTTACCTAAAACCAAAGGCCCTCCCTCCTTGTCATTGCCCCTTCGTGCAGGCGGAAGTGATCTGTCTTTAGCACCTGCTGATTGGTTCTCCTAAAACCCCCAAGACACCAGACAGTCCTCCCAAGAGAGAAGCAGTGTCAAGACTGTCTGAGCTGACTCTTTCTGGCATTTCCTTTATTTTTTCAATATGGGAAATGTGCTGTGGAGATTCTGACAAATAGAGGCAACTAATTGCAAATGAGAATCAAGGAGGGAGTGTCTGTGTTCACTTAGAGTGAGAGTCAGAATTGAATCTGAGGTAAGAGTGGACATATCTGAATACAGTGGACACTTGCCTGGAGTTGAGAAAGGAGGTGAGAGCCTGAGGGTCACGGTTCAGAGCAGTCAATGGACAAGGCTTTGGTTGAGTCCAAGTTCCACAGACAACGGACCATTTTATCCTTAATGTTTCACATAAGTGTGGCACAGGGAGCAAAAGCAGACACAGTCTTCTTTCATAATATAAAGCTCAAGTTTCCCAGAAATTCTTAGTTTTCTAACTTTCCAAACTACTTTACTATCTCTTGCCATAAAAATGAAATACATTTTCTTTCCAAATTCAGATTCCAATCTCCACAAGAGTTCTTTCTTGCATTTTATTTGAAAGTAATGGGATTCAACAAAATCAGAAATGTCGGCAGAAGTCAGAGTGTAATCCACACGTGGACTTGATGTTCCATAAGAAACCATCCTGTGTAACATCTGAAAACCTGTATCGGGTGTTTGGCCTTTCAGATCATGTGATTATTTCTCCTTTACTACTCGGTTCCACATCCCTGAACATTTCCCCTCTAAGAACAGCTGGCATTATTATATCATTGCACAGAGGAAGTTATTAACATGACTACTGACCTCTATCTGTGTCTAAGATGTTGCTTTCTTTATAATAGATGGGGGGAAAGTACATTTTTATAATGATCACTACCATAACCCTGTGGAAAAATAAATTAAATATTGTTTATAAAATGAAAAGGATATGCTAATGTGACATTAAGACTATGAATCTGAGGCTCTTCTCAGTTCAATGATGCTAAACAATTTTAAGGGAAAAACTTTAAAAGCTACAGTAATAGTTTTCTTGCTCTCGCCTTTTCTAAGTTGCATTGTTAGTTCCAAAGACATACCAGCCTAATACCTCCACATCCGCATGTTTATTAAAATGGTGGGGACTTTAAAATCTGCAGCATTTTTTATGGGTTGTACAGAAGGAAATTATTCCAGAGTATCTTCCCCATGGCTTACTTCTCCATGCCTTTCTGGACAGAAAGGCAAGATGAGCTTTTGGCCTTTTAGAGGACAACTCAGAACTGGTACCAAGAAGGTCCCTTTTGAAGTGAGAGAATTTTCATAAAACCTTCATGTAAAAACTGATGTACATATAAATAAGAATACATGATTAAGGATGTTTCATTTAAGGAAGTCCACACCAGAGAACAATGTAATCCTAAAGCAATAATAAAATCAGGTTGAATATTGTGATTTCTGCCCCGTAATTTGGATTAGTAAAATTGGAAAAAAAGCTAAGATTTACCTTAAGATGCTTCCCCTCCATCAGGATGTTGGGAGACAATTCTCCACATGGGTCTCTCTCCTTTCTGCAAACCTCCCGAGCAGGGGTACTAGCTGCCCCATTGTTTCAGACTCTACTGTTGAGAGATATGTGTATAGTGGAAAGCTTTGGAAGACAGAGAGGGCAGAGGGCAGTTTGCTTATTATTGAGGACAATAGAAATAATGTCTCCTTCAGAGCCAAGGAGAGGCATGCTTGCTGTCCAATATAAAACATTCAGGCTCCTTTTAGCTCAGGGACCCTCAGCAGGGATGCAATCCCACTGCATACACAGCTCCCATGAGTCCCTCTCTCTTCATCCCTTACCCCCCCCCCCCAGGACATTCATAGGTGGGGGAGCAAGTAGATTTTAGGTGAATATTATATTCATGCTGCTTGCTCTGCTATCTACACTAATAAAAGAGAAAGATGCAAATTGACCATACCTTTGTGACGCCCACCAGCCAATCAGGAGGGATTATGCAAATTAACCCAATAAAGATGGCGGGTTAATTTGCATATGCAGGCGCCAAGTGGCCGGGGGTGGGACACTTGCATCATCATCATGGTGATTATACAGACATTCCGCACCGCCCCAGCTGCTCCAGGCCTCTGGGCAGCATGGGAAGGCAGAAAGGTGGCTGTGGCCGGAGTGAAGGTGGTGCCAGTAGCCAGGAAAAGGAAGGCCCATTCTTGCACAAATCTCCATGCATCAGGCCTCTTAGTGAGTAATAAAGGCCTTTGTTTCTAACCTCAGTCTGTGTCTTCCCCCAGCATGTGAAACAGTGGTGAGCTAACCTGTTAGCTTACTAGACGTGCAGAAATTATGCATGCTTCACAGTTCTCATTACAGGCTGCAGGTTTTCCTTCATCACTTCCCATCTCAACATCACTCTGCTGCCCACCAGACAGTCCACTTCAGGCCCATATTCTTCAGATTGTCACCATACTAAACACACATCCCACCCAAAGTGTCTCTATGCTACACAAAATAGTTATCCAACTCAGCACATCGAAGATATTCCATTGATTTTTGTTAGGTAAAAAAATTAAATAAATGTAATAATAGACAGGAAATGTTATCAACAAATTCACATTAAGTAATAAATGCCTAATGAAATTATAAGGCATTGTCCAGCATAGTTATTATAAAAACAAATATACTTATGTACATTTTTATCATTGATAAAGTTATTTGGATTTCATGAATACTCCAAATTGGCTGTGTCATGGATATCACCACATATGTTTTACTGATGCGGACATGGAGAAGCAGACTGATTAAGTAACTTTTCTAATATAAATCACAAAACCATGAACTGTTCAATCTTGAATAAGAATTGTGAACCCAAATCCTGGGATCTGTCATTATTTTCAGACTTCCCAAGATTAATTTTAAAAGATGGCATTGGCAACTCATTGGAATGAATCAGTGTCAGGAAACGTAGCAGGTAAAGTAAAAACAAGTGAGGACACTTGCGCATACAAGGCCTCTCCCATCCATCACGCCACACTCAGGACGGCTGCCTTCTCCACCCGGCCTCATTAGAAACCTCATGGCACTGGGAGCTGCCACCTTTTATTTTGAAAAATGAACACTGTAAATCTGAGTGAACTCTCTGAGAATTGCTTCATTTCAAGTATTTTATGTCCACAGTCTAGTACTTAAAAGCACATGTTCTTGAATCAAGCATGGATTTGAACTGTAGCACTAGGATTATCCATGACCTCAAACAAGTTACTTTACGATGTCTCCTAAGATGATAAAACCCACCCCACTGGTTATTATAGTGATAAAAGGGGAGATTAACTGCAAATTTTAGTACAGTGGCTGATCTATAAAAAGTGCTCAACAAACATTACTTATTATTGTAATTACAATTATATTGCACCATACTTATATATGTACACATTTCCTGTTTCCCAGCAGAATTTAAGATGTCAAGAATTCTTAAAGGTCTGAGATTGTTACTCTACTTGCAAGTTACAAAAAGAACCTGACACAGCTTCATGGGGCAACAGTTGTTTTTTTTGTTGTTTGTTTGTTTGTTTAAATCTTTATTGTTGAAAGCATTACATATATTCCTCCTTTTCCCTCATTGACCTCTTCTAGCCTGCCCCCACCCCCATGGCAACCGTTCTATGCAGCTGGGCATAATGATGCTCAGACCCACATTATGTGGTTTGTGTTGTAGGAGAGGAACTCAGCCTAGGGAACCTCAGTAGTTTATGGACAGCAAACATACCTGGCCTCTGTTCCAGGGAGATATTTTCCTTCTTTTTTATTACACTTCACAGTTGGCATGCCTGCTCTCAGCTCTGAACGGAAATGCTATCTCTATCTTCTAAGGTTGCAAACAAATGTGCCCTTTGCCCCAGAGGGAAACACTATCTCTATTTCCAAAGCCATTTACTCTAAACCATCCTTGAGGAGATAACCTGGTACAAAGGGCATGTGATGCCACTGCTCACAAACTGTGCAGATGTGAGAGACCCCGGGAGAACTGCTTCTCAGCACGAGGTCTATGAGAGTAGACAACAAGCTGGTCACCTCCAAGGCTATACTCCCAAAGCTGAGGCAGCACAGGCCATAGTAGAACAAAAACGTATGTTTGTTAAATGAAAGAATTATAACAGTCAGTACAAATTTACATCCACAATTACATTGTGTAACAATATCACATTATTTAATTTTATTTAAATCTGGCTCCTAAGAAACTTAATGGTGAATTCAGAAACCACTCTTCCTCCCTCTTTTTCTTAATATTTTTAAATTGATTTTAGAGAGGAAGGGAGAGAATAGAAACATCAATGATGAGAGAGAATCATTGATTGGTTGCCTCCTGCACGTCCCCTACTGGGGATCGAGCCCACAACCCAGGCACGTGCCCTGACCTGGAATCACTTGCCCTTTTTTGACCCTTTTTTCCCCTCAAATGAGCTACTCGTCCTAACTGGCTCACGTCATCCCAGGAGTTTAATTTCCACCTTTCCATCACAGATTGACAAATCTGCATGTCCAGCCCAAATATCTTCTGAGCTTCAGAAGCATATGTCCCACTGTCTACTGGGGCACGTCCACCTGGATGTCCAGGAAGCACATGGAATTCAAAATATCCAAAAATGTGTATGCCATTTTCCCCAAAGTTCAATCTCCCCTCTCACAATCATCATCTTAGTGCAGTGATGGCGAACCTATGACACACGTGTCAGCACTGACACGCATAGCCATTTCTGATGACACGCGGCCGCATGCCGAGAATGAAACATTTGCTGCTCCTGAGGAGTTTCATCCTCCCCTATTAGACACCCTGTGCCGGAGGTCTGTAGGCCAAAACAACAGAAGTCCGGCACAGAGCGTCTAGTTCTGGGACTTCCGGTTAAGCCGGGATCTTTGCCCTCACTTCCGCCGGCAGAGCAGGGAGCAGCGGAACGCAGCGGGGGACGCATCTCTGGGGGCCCTGCCATTACCAGTAACCAAATAACCGTTAACCACAGCAACCATTATCTACTGTTCTGGGGTGTAATGGATTTCTAATCCATCATTACTGAGATAAGTGAGGGGGAGGCTGGGAGAGGCGAGGGTTTGTGGCGTGTTATGGGTGCCGTTTCCCGCCATTAGAAATAGCGGCAGCCATTTTAATTCACATAAGGAACACCATCTTGCTCCATAGTGCAGACTCCTTTTCACCACTATTACTGTTGTGCATCCTTATTAACCCCTGTTTCTGCTTATTAACCCTGCCCTTTCCTAAAAGGCAGTTATATGCACCATTTTGTAGTTAGTTAGGCTAGTTAACCCCTAATTGCATGCAGGCCTAACAAGCTATCTATAATTCTGTCTTCTGTCACTGCCCCCATGATGGAGAACCTAAACAATAAAAAACTAAGGTTAAGTAAAGGAAGTGGTAGTAGCAGTGGCCGACCCTTTCAAGAGACATGGACCGAGATGTATGGCTTTATAGAAAAAAATGGCAGATCATTTTGCGTTCTATGTACTGAAACGGTAGTAAGCAGAACGTGGAATATAAATAGACATTTTGAAACTAATCATTCCCAGCTCTTGGAAAAAAGTGAGGATGAAAGGAAGGAATACATTTCCAGGCAGCTACACCTTTATAAGAGCCAATCTAATTCCATCCTTAAATTTAGGAAAGGCTGTACAAATTTAACATCTGCAAGTTTGAGCCTTGCTCACTCTATAGCTCAGCATGGAAAAGCGCTCAGTGAGGGAGAATTTATTAAAGAAACTCTCCTAAGATGTGCACCGGTTCTATTTCACGATATGCAGAATAAAGATGCAATTATTAAGAGAATATGTGAGTTACCACTCAGTAGAAATATCATAAAAGACCGAATAATGAGACTGAACACAAACGTACAACATCAATTAAAGAGAAACATAAGGAAGTGTAAATATTTTTTGATCTCTCTTGATGAAACTACTGATGTCACATCACATGCTCAGTTGGCCATTATTGGTTGATATCCTGATGGTCTCACAATGAGAGAAAAGTTGATAAAGTTAGTATCAGTGTCAACAGTAAATCAGGAAGCAAAATATGTAAGGTTGTTATACAAACATTTCGTGACCTAAGCATTGATATCTCTAAAGTTGTGTCAGTGACGACAGATGGGGCACCAAATATGGTGGGGAAAAAAGTCGAGTTTGTCAAATTGTTTACAGAAGCTATTGGACATCCGATTGTGCCTTTTCATTGTATTATCCATCAGGAGGCTTTATGTGCCAAGGCAGGATTCACCTACTTAAACGACTTAATGTCAGTTGTTAAAAAAATAGTTAATTTAATAGCTGCTCGCGCCCTTCACAAGTGAGAATTTTCGGCACTTTTACTGCAGGTTGATTCTACCTACAGTGGACTGCTGATGTACAATAATGTAAGATGGCTGAGCCGAGGCAAAGTTCTTGAGCGCTTTGTGGAGTGCTTTGAAGAAATTAAGGTATTTCTTGACAATAAGGATCTGGAAAACTTTCCTCAGCTTCATGATGATAAGTGGGTCAACACCCTGATGTTTTTTACAGATCTTTCTGTTCATATTAATGAACTGAAATTAAAGTTACAAGGTTTTGGCAAAAGTATTGACGTTATGTTTGGATACATAAAAGCTTTTGAAAGTAAAGTTAACATTTTCAAGCGAGATGTAGAAACTAAAACTTATAAGTATTTTCCTCGAGTAACAAAGTATTTTGAGAAGGCCAGTGCAGCTGTACAAAATGAAATGGAACTCTTGCATATGAAGTACCAGCATGTTTTAGACTCATTACTTGACCAGTTTAGTGATAGATTTAGTCAATTTAGAAGTCTAGAACAGACCATGAAAATAATTAAGTATCCTGATGTAGTAGTCTACAGTAGTTTGGAATTAAATGGTTTCCAATGGATGCAAATTGATGAGTTGGAAATGCAACTTGCAGAATTTCAAGACAGTATCTGGGATCAGGTGTTTGTCGACTTGAGGTCAAAGCTTGAGAATCTGGAAAGGTGCCGCTTGGAGAATCAAGAGGAGTGCCACTACGAACAGGAAATTTGGAGTGCCTGGAACCGACTACCAGACACTTCTAGCACGCTGAAAAATATAGCAATGGCTTTACTCACAAATTTTCCCTCTACATACTTTTGTGAGGCCTTATTCTCAGCATTAAATAATAACAAAACCAACAAAAGAAACAGATTGACAGATGAAGTTAGTAGCGCTTGCTTGGGCCTGAAGTGTACAAAATACCAACCTTCAATTGAAGATTTAGCCAACGAAAAAGTCACTAATAGGCAGGTTAGTTAAGAATTCCCCCTCCCCCTCACTTATCTTAGTTCACGGCACCCCACACAAGCTAAATAATATCAAGACCAACAAAAGAAACTGACTGACGGATGAACAAAGAAGTCACTAAGCAGGTAAGTTAAATATTTAGTGTTTGGTTTATTAAATACAATTATATATAACAATTATACGTTTATGTTATTTAAACGATAAATATCGCGAAATAATGTTTTTTCCTCAAAGTGACACACTACCCGAGTTACGCTCAGTTTTTTGGCGAAGTTTGACACACCAAGTTCAAAAGGTTGCCCATCACTGTCTAAGTGAGTACCCCAACATCCACCAGGCTGCCCAAGACAGGAACCTCCACTTCCAAGTTTTCCCCACTCTCCATTTCCACTCACCACATGTTCTCAATTCTGCCATAAAAACGTTCCACATGTGTGTCCTGTTCTTGATCACTAGTACTGCCAGTGCAACCTCATAAACACGATGCGCATCTTTTTCTAGCTAACCTATTGAACTAGACTCAGTGTTCTTCGTACCTCCTGTCTTCCGCACATTCCCTTTAGCCCCCAGGAATGCAGCCTTCATTCTGTTGCAATGAAGGCTCTGCTGACATGCAAGCTGAATCAACTCACTCCCCAGTCAAAAGTACCCAGGTCTTCCCAGAAGCCACGTGATACAAAGCAAACTTTTTACAGCATGGCTACAACAGCCTACGTGGGTTGACCTTCATGTCCTGACAAGCCTCTTCTGTGGCCATTCTCCCTCTGGTCCTTTAAAACTTGGCACACTTGTCATTCATAACATTTTGTGTCTTCTCAAATTTCTCAGTTTTTCCCAAAGCTGTTCTTCCTTTGAATGACTTTCACATTTATAGACCTGTGAAACTTCATCCATGAAGTCTCATTTCAAGGGTTATCTCTTCCAAGAACATGTCCCCGACTCGCCCAGGTTCTACTCCATGACTAGTAATGTGCTCTCAACCTTTTCTCTGCTATGTGTTTTACACACAATACCTACCCCTGGTGATGACTGTGGGATTCAGCCAGTGAACACATTTAAAAGGCTGAATTGTGCTGTGCCCATAAGATTAAAACTGAATAAATATTAGCTATTCTTATTAACAATTGACATGGTATATCATTTTTGCTTGAATTTGATATTAAACTCTTTAGAGCAAAAACTACATCTCAGTTTTATAATGTGGAGAATTGATTTTCCCCCCTCAATGGCTTTGTGTTTCTTTTAAATTTAGATAAGATCAGGTATGGAATGTGTGAAAAGCGAGATTATGAAATGAGTCTGAGTCTGCGTGAACTGATATGCAAGAAATGTCTGTGTTCAAAAGAACACTAATAGCTGGAAATTTTGACATTTTATACCATTCTACCCCAGTCACTAAGGTCAAAAAAGTGTGTGCATGTATGTTTGCATATATACATATATGTCTGGCATACAACATATTTATGTAGAATTATGTATGCATTATTATTAATATATTTATATATATATATTTTTAATATATTTTATTCATTTTGTACAGAGAGGAAGGGAGACAGATAGAGAGTTAGAAACATCGATGAGAGAGAGACATCGATCAGCTGCCTCCTGCACACCCCTACTGGGGATTTGCCTGCAACCAAGGTACATGCCCTTGACCGGACTCGAACCTGGGACCTTTCAGTCCGCAAGCTGACGCTCTATCCACTGAGCCAAACCGGTTTCAGCTATTATTAATATATTATATCTGAATATATAGAAATAAATTTGCAATTTATTATTTGCAATATTTCAGGATGTATAGTACATATTATATATTAATGATATTATAGGCAGAAATAATATATATATGTATATATATATATATATATATATATATATATATATATATATAGAGAGAGAGAGAGAGAGAGAGAGAGAGAGAGAGAGAGAGAGATGCAATTACTCAACCACTCTTTGGTATTTGCTCACTAAAGTTAGCATCTCCCAACCTTTCCTATTAGCCTCCAAGTACATATTTTCAAAGAAGAGTGTAGTATGTTTTCTGCATCATTATTGCAGCATCTGGTTCTGAATCTGATACAGGTGTGAGTCACAGGCATCAATGACAGAATATAATCAAACTCATCCATATTACCATTTCTGATACAGCCACCTGAGCTAAAAACTTCAAAATCATCCTCAACACTCTTACCTCTTCATGTTCTAAATCATACCAAATCACCTCCAAAGTGTCTACACTCCAATTTCATCACCACTCTCTCAGTTCAGGTTTTTAAATTAAGCCACCTTTAGTCTGATCTGCAAACAATACAGCCTTTTAATGTTAGGTCTTTAAGACTAACCCTACAGAATAAAAACATTTAGCAGCATAAAGTCAGCCCCTGTTTGGGTAAAACTTATTTTCCCCAGACTTGGCCACTGGACGGAAGGAGAGGAAAGGGAGATGTAGGTGAAGCTGTCAATCAGCAGACACATTGATTGCTAAGTGACATTACTATCTAAATAAGCCCTGACTTATTCCATTCATTTATTTCAGTATGTACAGAAGAAAAATTGAATCTCCACCTTAATCATGAAGCTTAAACAGTTGCTTAACATTTTTAGGAATTGAAAATATACCGGTATGTTTCTTTTTGACAATAGCTTTCATTAATGCATGAGTAAGGCTCAATAAATGTTGAATGAACACTCCCATATAGACTGCAAGAGTACTTAGTGACCACTGTGTAAATTTCATTGTGATAGATCCATGAACATTAGGAAACCATGCTTACAGCCTGGTTGGGAGAATGAAAAAATTATATTAAATGCATCAAGATAAGTTTCCTGTGTGTGTGTGTGTGTGTGTGTGTGTGTCGGATTTTTAGGTGGGGGCAAGTGGATATGTTTTGTTACCTGGGAAGTGGCCTATCTCTTGGGACTGTAATTCACAAAATCATAATAAGAAGGTAAACCCTGGAAAGGCTGAGGGTAGAAACCATGCTCTCCTGCCTTGACCACAGGACAGTCCAGTATCATTCAGGAGAAGCCTGGGTCCAATGCTGCTGTCTATCTCTGTTGATGTGCTATAAAGCAAGGAACATGGGCTAGGTGGCTGGAAATTTGGGGCATTTTTTTTAGATAACTATGTAAACACCTCAATTTTTGGAAACAGTCACTTTGCTTTCTTCCTTGTACTATCTTACTGTTCTCCATTAGTGCTTGCTTAAAATTCACTCAGTTAAAAAAAAAAAAAAAAAAGTGTGAGCCCACAGTCAGGAAGAAATGGAGGGAGATTGTAGAGTGTTGGAAAGAAGGGAATGAAATCCTCCAGACAAGCAAGGTAGGGACAGTAATCATTACACAAACAAACAGGATATGTTGGCAGCGGCAAAAGTAGCACTAGAATGTTGGTGCTTGAGTTCTGGCTAAGAAATAATTGAGAGCCAAGACTCAAACTATAAGAGAAAATTTATTTAGAAAGTCACATAGGTAGCAGAAGTGAGTGGCAGAAGAAATTGGCTCAGGAAACAAGTTAAAGGCAAAAGAAGATCCCTGGAAACTTAGGGGACAGAGAGAAAGAAAATGCGCCTGGGGAAGGGGGTGGGGAAAGGCACTGGCTTGCTCCATAGAAAGAGGCACCGGGTCCTCTAACTAGAGAGTATTTATCTGGAGGTCTCAAGGGAGGATCTCCATAGACTATTCACCAGCTTTCCAGGCGTGTCTTTTCAGGGTCATGGTCACCACTGATTGGCCAGTGCCAGGGCAGGGGGTCATTAGTCATTGCAGCTGGTCCTGAGGTCAGCCATCACCTCGCTTGTCTTGTTTTGCTGCTTTTCTGAGCCTGGAGCTGAAACAACTGAGGCCTAGATGTATTTGATGCAGGTCAGAGCCTCTTTGTCCTGAGGGCTTAGGGCTATTCTCCAGCCCCCTTGTTTATTCCCTAAGGGGGTCTCACCCACATGAGGAGCAACATTCCAGGGGAGGAAAGGTCAGGGGAGGTTCTGAACCCCATTACCAGCGATATGAAAGATCAGGGGGTCTAAACGGCATGACCAGCAATATGCTGGGAGAGGAACGATCGCACTGGGGTGAGTCCTTGTTTTCCCAGTTTTGCCCCTTGGTAGACACCTGGGGCTTTCCACCCTGGTGACCTTCTGTACCTGGCCCATCGTCCTTGCTCTGCTCATGTCTAACTACTGACCACAGATATTACTGCAATTTAGGAGGTAAGGGGGCAAGCTTCTCTTCACACTCCGGATTTCCCTGTAGGGCTTACTAGAAGGGCTGCCACAAGATAGTGAGTGATGAGTTGTCAACTATGAACAATAAAATATACAGAAGTCCTGAGAAGAAAGGAAAGAATCTACATTGGGGACGTTTAAGATGAGTTTTGGGAAAAGGTGAGAGTATAGGAGGGGCCATGCAGTCATGCCCCTAGGAGAGATTTCACTTCTATTAACTGGACACACCACCAAGCTGCCTCCAGCTTGGGGCTCTGTGGCTAATCACTTTGTGCAATTGGCTGAGTCACAAATGTCACAGGACTGAATCTAATTAACCAGAAAGCTCCCTGAGCCTCAGAGTTGGTCCCTGGCCTCCTGTTGGCACACGGTTTCCAGGCGCTGGCAGCCCAGAGGTTCCCTAGGCTCCTCTTTCTCCACTCAGCATATTAAAGAATTTCCATCAGGGTGGACAGAGAAACCGAAAATGTCAAGATTAATTCTAAAGATTGAAGAGAAAATTCTGTTTGGCAGCTGACTTCAGACCCCAAAAATTACTGAGCACAATTGCACACAATTAGGGGGATTGCCTAGAAAAGAGGAAGGGAAATGGGCAGAGAAGCCCAAGACAGCCCTGTGAAGATCAGAGGAGGAAGGAAACGTAAATTATAGAAGGTGATGTGGACCAAGTAAGAGTGGTGGTGGGGGCGAAGCCAGGTTTGAAAATGTCAAAGCCCACTGTACACCATCAGTTCTGGCCCTTCCCTTGCGCATGAATCTGCATGAGTTCCCTGCCAGGACCCAAACCGGTTCTAAGTTGAGCCTCTGCTGCTCAACAGCTGCTACATTTTACCCCAGAGGCAGGTGCATGTCATTGTTGGGCAGAGTCATTCTGATGCAGAGATTGAACAATTAAGCACTTAGGCACCATGCCCAGGAAGGAGGGCAGCCAGCATCACCACACAGCATTTGTGGGGAAAGAGAAGTGTTTTCTTCTGCAAAGTTCAAGGAAAGAAGAAAATCTTGAAGCTAGAGCACATTTCAAGGCAGGCAGGCAACAGCGACCTTAATGAGCTAATCTCCTTCAAAAAGAAAATGTTGCATATGAAATGAAGCACAGAGAATTATTTTAAACGCATCCTAGGAAAATTTAGAAGCTTGGCAAGCAACTAATGCAAAGTACTTATCTGATGCCACTAAACTAGAAAATAATTTATTATAATTTATCAGTTATTATTTCACTTCAAGCACTATAAATTCATGTGTCAATGTGAAATCCCAAAGAAAGTCTGTTCCTTTGAAACTAAATAGAGGAAATATAAAAGGAAAAGGATTTGGTGATATAGCTCTGATTAATTTTAGATTCCCATTAAAATATAAAAGAGTGAACAACATACAATAGAGGTATACTACAGTTCTTATTGTGCAGTTTAAATTGTTTCCATAGGCTCTTTGGCTTGTCTGAATATTGTAAGTTTGGGAACCTATCATTCCAAACTAAATAGTGTCTGTTTTGCCTTGAAATGTAGCCACTTCAGAACAGTTATTGATTACACATGCACCAATGCGCAAGCACACACACACAGTACTAAAAATTATGATCAGTTATGCATACACTTATCCCAGAGTTTCTGTAAATTAGAATTCTGTGGAAAGCCTACTTTTATCCTTTCTTTTTTTAGCTCCTATTCATATACTTTTACATAGTGTAGCTATTAGATACCATTTGATCTCCCACAGGTGAAATACAAAAATCAATTACATTGTACAGTGGAACCTCATTTCTCAAACTGAATTCCTTCCAGGAGGCTGTTCAAAATCAGAATCATTTTTTCCTATTAGATATAATGTGAATTGAATTAATCCATTCCAGACCCCCAAATGATTCCGTTTTTAACCTTTCTTTTATACAGTATACATCTATTATACTGTTTAATCTATACATAAGCACTTTAAAAACAAAAAGGACATGAAATGTAAATTAAAATTCAACAAAAAGGAAAGGAAATGTACAGTAAAAAATGAAAATGTAACAATAATTATAAGCAGCAACAAAAGCAAAAAATATATATATTCATAGTACAATATCCTGAGATTGTAACAGAGGTAAACTGACTCACATTCATGCATTATCTCCTTTGTTTGTCACCTGAGAGATGCATGAAAGGGTTGTCAGCCTGAAAGGTTGGCAGGCTGAGAAGCGAATTGTTCCAGATGGGAGATGTTCGAGAAACGAGGTTCCACTGTATTTAAGAAACCATTAATTAGTGTCACCATGTGAGAGCATGTCTTGTACTGCTTTTGGAAAATGTGATATATACTAAAAAATCCTAGGACACCCCTAGTATTTTTCTCTTCTTAAAAATTGTTTTATTAGGCACTTCTTAAAAAAGAAAATATTGTACTACCTTGAAATTCTCTCCTTTGAAGTGCCCGAGACAGCACTATCTTCCTATCTATTTTTTTAAACTTTGATTTTTTCTGGAAAGAATTCTTTTTTTTTTAAAAAAAAGTATTTTTATTGATTTCAGAGAGGAAGGGAGAGCAAGAGCAAGAGAGAGAGAGAAACATCAATGGTGAGGGAGAATCATTGATCGGCTGCCTCCTGCACCTCCCGCACTGGGGAACGAACCTGCAACCCTGGCATGTGCCCTTGACCAGAATCAAATCCGGGACTCTTCTGTCCAAAGGCTGACACTCTATCCACTGAGCCAAACCAAGTAGGGCCTGTCTTCCTATCTTAACTAAGAGAAGCGACTGCTTGGGCTCATTCATGTTTTTTGTTGTTTTTTTTTTGTGTGTGTGTTTTTTTAAAATATATTTTATTGATTTTTTACAGAGAGGAAGGGAGAGGGATAGAGAACTAGAAACATCGATGAGAGAGAAACATCGATCAGCCGCCTCCTGCACACCCCCTACTGGGGATGTGCCCGCAACCAAGATACATGCCCTTAACCAGAATCGAACCTGGGACCCTTCAGTCCGCAGGCCGACGCTCTATCCACTGAGCCAAACCGGTTTCGGCTCATTCATGTTTTAACACCTTAAGCCATTTAGGGGACTTCCCAGATCAGACATTCTTAGCCTGGGTTCCAAGAATAAAAGTTCACAGAAAGTGCATGAGAATCTGAAATTGTATGCAAAGTGTCCAAATGTGTATTGTGTTTCTGTATGTTTGTGTGTTTGTGTAGGAAAGAGAGTTCTTAAAAAGTTCCTATTAGGCCCTTGACTGGATCTGTGTTCCCCATGTAAGAGCTTAACAACTGTTGAGCTGGACAATCTCTAAGATTCTCTGAAACCTCCCAAGTTATCGGATGTCTCAGAGTCAAATTGATCATCAGGTAAATGTGAACTCTGAAGTTCATTGTTCAATTGCTCCTCTCTGAGTGACTGTCATCTGGTGATTTCATACTCGGAACAACACATCCATGGTGATCACAGACAGCAAAAAGACGTCAGGAAAGTCCAGCATATTAAGATTGTCTTACACACATACACACACACACACACACACACACACACACACACACTCACACAAACATATTTCAGTCTTTTTGCTTTGTTTTACAGTGGAGGAAAAGAGTAGTAGGGAAGGAAGAAAAAATACTGAGTTAAGAGTTAAGGAGGTTAGGTAAAGGGGAGCAGATTTTGCCACCCCAAAGCATGCCTCTTTTGCATAAGGATTATTTTAGACTAAAGTTGTTTTATTTTTAAATTGAGGTATAGTATACAAGATAATGATTTAATATTTGTACAAGGCTGGTTATTTTTAAGAAACAGCAGACACACGTGAAGCTCTGGAAACTAAGAAGTTACCCTTTTGTAAGAGACATTTACGTTCAGAAGGGCAAACTTCATGAGTAAGGGTCTTCCTCTCGGTAAGAGGATGACCACAATTCTAGAAACTCATCAATGGAGCAGACAAAGACTTCAGTGTGCATAAGGACCTTACCCTTGTTCTTTGTGTTTGCCTGGTGACCCCCCATAACTGGCTCTCCCCACGCCCAACACCTTGTATCCCAGCTAGAGATGGTATTTAAGGCAGTGGTTTGGGCCATTTCAAGAGATTTATATAGTTTTCCTGGTTATTTCCCATGTATACCGGGGGTATTACATGTCATTCAACTTCTGTTGGTTTTTCTCCTGTTAATGTCTTTTATTACAAGTTGGTGGGGAGAGGGTCTCAGACTAGAACCTAAATTTTAGGTCCTAAAAGGATAAAGGGAAATAGTTTCCCTCCCCTACATAGGAAAGGGAAGAAAAGAAAGAATGAAACATATCTGTTTGTCCATCAACTGCTTTTATACTCTAGGCAGACACCAGATTTGTCTTGGGCCATCACACTTTCCTACTGGATAGCTGTGTACCAGGTATCTTTGTTCAGTTGTGAGCTCACTCCTTGTCCCAGGCAGAGACAGCTAAGGGAGAAAAGCTTTTGTAAAAGCCATTCTTAAATACAGCAGAAGGCTTCAGTCTACTGTGCAGGTATCAAAATTATTTGAGAAGTTTAATTCCTAAGACAGTTATAACCTCAAGATAATTTTTCCCCATTGAAAATACCTTTCAAATTAGAAGTCAAACAAATGGAAAAATGTATCTGAAGCTATAAATATCTGTTTCTCTTACTTTGGACACATTGCAAAGTGAGGTTACCTACTATGTAAAGGCAATGCCTTGTCCCTGGGTCTTAAAGGCCTTTAGAGGGGCCATGACCATTCAATGATGACTCTTAGACCCATTTCAAACCCTCAGGACACACCAACATGCATATAAAACAAGTGGGTCACCACTTGTAATTCTAAATGCCTAGGTTAGCACAACAGCCTGCCCTTGGCTGGAATTAATTCATTTTTCTAACCAAGGGACTATACGGTCCTATGTCTCAGGGCCAACACCTTAACACAGAAGTTGGAAAACAATGGCCCACAGGCTATATCCTGCCTGCCACCTGTTTTCATCGTGCCCACAAGCTAACAATAGCTCTTACCTTTTAAAATAATTGTTGAATAAGTGTCTACATAATAACCTAATTTTCTCTCGTGTCCAGAAAACATTAAATTATGTCTTGTTCTTGATAGAAAAACAAGTTTTCCTATCCTTTGTCTAAGAAATTCATATCACAGTGGGGGTGTGGAGGTGGTAAGAAAGTGAGTTTAACCTAATCTCACATATCCATATGGATGCAAACATTTTAAATAAAATATTAAAAAGTAAAAACTATCTCAAATTATAAAAATATATATCCATTATGACCAACTAAGTTTTTTCCTCAAGAATTCAAGAATGGTTAAACATCAGAACATATTACAAGACTAAATAAGAAAACCTAGAAGCATGCAGAAAAAGCACCTGATGATATAACAGAATACGAAACTGATAAATACAACTGTAATGTGAACAATGACACATAAATGTTTGCTTCCAACAGATCTGATTGATGGCATGTCATTTGGGTTATTGGTATTTTTACATAAAGCATCTTCTTTTAATCTTGTCTCTGGCAAAGCAAGCAAAAAATAAATTAATCTGGTGGGTTGGTGGACTTTCGCTGCCTGCACATTTCCTCCTTGCAGATGTCTAGCTATCCTGTCATTGTTTGCTTTGCATCCCCTCATTTGAAGAAGTATTAAGAGTTAGAAACAAAAATGTAATTTTCATTTTTCCCCTCTATGGGAAAAATCAGTTTGGCTGGTATCAGAGAATTCATTAAACAAAATCTGAATTCCCATACTTCCTTTTGTCACATATATTAAGTATAATTGACAAATGAAATTGTAAGGCATGTGAATTGCATAGCAGGTCCTTGAATATATCTTTTGTTCAACAGAGTTCAATTGTAAAGCTAATGAGAAAAAAAAGTGGATTCCTGGCCAGGAGCACTGTCTGGGTGGAGTCTGCACATTCTCCCCACCTTAGTGTGGGTTTACTCCAGTTAATGCAGTCTCCTCCCACATCCCAAAGCTGTGCTCATGAGGTAAATTAGCATGCCTTCCTGTCCCAAGATGCGTGTGTGTGTGTGTGTGTGTGTGTGTGTGTGTGTGTGTGTCCCTGCGTTGGAATGGAGTCCTGTCTAGGGTGGGTGTCCGCTTGGTGCCCTGAGTTGCTTGGATAGGCTCTAGCCACAGGTGACCTTGAACTGGAATAAGCGGTTGGGAAAGATGATTTTACTTGTTTTTGTTCATCTTTCTTAAATGTATTTACAGCTCATATTTATTTCCTTGTTTAATATTAAAAGTACTTTGGGTCTTTATTTAGAAGTTTGGTAATCTTTTTGTAACTAAGAATACACTATAGGAACTTAACACTTGTTTATATTAATTAGCCGAGGGCAGCAATTTTCAACCAGTGTGCCAAGGAATTTTAAAACATGCCAATACCTGACTATTTAGTCGGGCACTGACCTCTTTCCCTTAAATTGTCAAGTAAAAAAATGACAATAGTCAACACAATAATAGCCATCTGGTGTGAATGTATTAAAATTATATCTATTTTTTTGGGGGGGTCAGATCAGCAAAAACTATAGTTTTTGGTGTGCTGCAGAATTTTAGTAATTATTAGTTTATGTGTGCCCTGAGATAAAAAAGGTTGAAAATCGCTGGCCTAGGGTAAAATTGGTTTCATTATACACTGTTTTGCTTAAAGCCACAACTTCCA
Organism: Ia io; assembly: GCA_025583905.1. Taxonomy (NCBI): domain Eukaryota; kingdom Metazoa; phylum Chordata; class Mammalia; order Chiroptera; family Vespertilionidae; genus Ia; species Ia io. The sequence goes on along the minus strand of JAJQQW010000011.1, from coordinate 61,637,863 downwards.
AGAACCTATTGATAACATTAAGACTTACTGTACATCTTTGTGATTAATATATATACACATTGTAAAAGGATTTCCACCAACCTAGCTAATTATCACATCCATCACTTCACATATTAATCTTTTTTTGTGTGAAAACACTTAAGTTCTCTCTTAGCAAATTTCAATTATATAATAGTGTTAACATAAGTTACTATGTTTTCCAGTAAATCCTTAGACCTTATTCATCTTATAGCTGAAAGGTTATACTTGACCCACATCTCCCTCTTTCCCCTGCCACACACACTTCTTCTGGGGAAGGCGGGTCTTCCTTCCACACCTCATGCTCCCCCAGCAAATGCCCGCACAGAGAATGAGGCAGCCTTTTCTGCGGGACAAAGAGCAGTGCAGGAGGAGAGGGAGCAGGTCCTGCCGTGTGCTGCCCGCCTCTGAATACTTGTTTTAGTGATTATTAAACTGTGACCTTGGAAAGTCACTCGGCTCCTTTAGGCACCAGTTTCCTCATTTGTAATAAAAAAATAATGATAGTAACTTACTCATAATGTAGTATAAAATACAAATGAATATATAGGTGTATACACACACACACACACACACACACACACACACACACACACATGAAAACTGACTGGTGTAGGAAAAGAACTCGGTAAATATTGATAATTCTTATAGCAGAGAAATCATTCCGTTGTTGACAGACTCATTTTGTTTTAGATGGTTTTCCAAGTAAGGGACCCATGAGGCCCAGCTGTATGGTAAGTAGATTCCCATGAACTCCACTCTGGAATTAAGATAAGTCCCTTCCTCTTCCACTGACTTGTGTGTAGCTTAAAACTCTGCAACAACACTCTGGTTAAAAGCCGGGCCACGGGCTGCACAGACTTGCTTTATCCCAGCTGGTGCACAAGCAGGTCTCAGGCCAACCTGCATACATCAAGTTGTCAGCTAATTCCAAGGGAGTATTTTCAATATTTGCAGAGGGCTACTCACAGATTATGCTCTTAGCTTTTTATAAAGACACAATTCTAATTGTACCAATCTAACAAACTCCATGTGGCTCTGTCTCAAATGACTAAAAGAATTGGAGAGCAAGCTAATTCTTTTATCTCCTAGGCTACGTAATCAGGAAATGTATTACCTGTGAAATGTAAGAGCAGCCATCTGTCTTCAACTTAAAATTATACGATATCATTACCAAAGATGATGTCACTGTTCCACTGTTTTTGAATCTGAGTAACAAACTGGTGAAAGATAGTTGAAATTTTAGAATTATTTTATTATGTGCGGATTTTAATTCCTGATGTGCAGATATATTTGGCAATGATTCTATCTCAGTTGAACAGATGGTGGCTTCTGGCTAGGCCATCTCCTAATTGAGTGTTGGCTTTTAAGTTGCAAGGTTTTCCCCTGACCTGTTTATTACGTAGTTGACTTGTCTTAGTACTTCAGTGTAGCTTTTAAAAGAATGTATGTCTTGCTCAGCCAGCATGGATGTGGTTGAGTGTCAACCTACGAACCAGGAGGTCACGGTTCAATACCTGGCTGGGCACATGCTCAGGTTGTGGGCTGGATCCCTGGAAGGGGACATGCAGGAGGCAATCAATCAATGATTCTCTCTCACCATGGATGTTTCTATCTCTTTCTCCCTCTCCCTTCCTCTCTGAAATAACTAAAAATATATCTTTTAAAAAAGAATGTAAGTCTGGGAAGCCCTTAGTTAGCACGAAGATAACTGTCACCATTGTGTCTGCTTTAGTGGTGCCCAGACATCATCATGCCAAGAAGAATCACATAGTACCTTTCTACTCTTGTATCCTGTATTTGTTATTTGTTTTTTTAAATACCAAAGGCTTAACAAGTTGGCAGAATTTCTTAAGCATTTAATTCAGACATCTACAAACAAAACAAGTAAAAATAAAAACCTCGTCCTTACCTTTAACAAACTAGGCAAATAGCAAGGACTGTCCCTCTGAAGTCAGAGATGGAGACTGGGTGGAGAAGGCAAAGGAAATCCATTGGTGGCAGGTGACTATTCAAATTTTAAATATGTGAGGATTTTGCATTTTAAAATTCTGGTTAAAAGAAAGTTGTTTTTCATTAATCTTTGCCTGAATACCTCTCTTTTTGCTCAACTAAACTTTCTGGACCTTAATGTTCCAAATCTGCAGCTCATATGGCAGGAACATAATTGTATGACTTGTCCATTTATAATTTATAATTAATGAGTAACTCTCAGGGTATACATTTACAGGGCATTTTCCTTACTCATACCCTCACTAGCCCTTGAGATTATTTTGAGTTAAGAGTTCAAGTGCTTCCTAATCTTCAGGTATGTGGCAGGTTGGTAGTTGGCCCATAAGATGCATTCTCTACTTGCTCTATCCTTTGGAGGTATTACCTGGGCACATGGCTAACAAGCCAAAGACTTCATTTCCAGCCTTGTCTGCTGTTAGTGTAACCTTGTGATCAGATTCTGAACAATAGCATGTGAGTGGTAGTGATATATGCCCTTAGGACTATCAGGTCTGTGTTCTCCTGGCCACTGCACCCATGTCACGGGCTAAGAGATGGTAAAAAAAAAAAAAAAAAAAAAAAAGCAGCCACCTTGGACCAATAAGCATATGCCACAAGCACAGGGTGACAGAACTGCCCGCCAGACCTCAACCACTCACTCACCTCTGGACTGTTGTTACCTAAGAGAAAAAGAAACTATCTTGTCTTGTTCAGGGCACGGTATCGTGCATCTTTTTGTTGTAACAGCCTCCCATATATATTAACTCCTTTGACATGAATGAAAAACTAGCTGTGGAACACAGACATTTAAGAGATTGAATCTTCAGAGGAGGAGGTTCAGGGTATGAGGGAACCTGGTGAACGTCGTTTCGTTAATAACAAACCAATTATGGTCCCTATCCTCTCCCTTTGTATTTCCAGGGTTCACTCAGCATCTGACATATTGTAGGTGATCAATAAATATTAGTAAAAGGAGAGAAGGAAGAAAGAGAGAGAGAGAGAAGGAGGATGGACAGAGGAATAAGGGACGAACAGAAATGAATTCCAGGGTCTCACACTACAGTAGGTCTTCTCCGCCGCCACACCCACCTCCACCACCAAAAAAAAAAAAAAGGGGGGGGGGAAATGTTAACTTGAAGAAAAGCTCATTATACCACAAAACATATGATATTGTTACATCATGTAATATAGAATGCTCACAAAGATGTGATCATATTCATGTCTCTGATATATAATTAGAACATGTGAAAAAGGGCTCAAACAGAGTTGTCAGTTTAAAAGACCATTGTGTATCAACAAGTAAGATAATACTTCAAGAATACAAGATACCCCTGTGATATGTGTTTCTACTACCAGTTTACAAATTCTGACTTTTCAGTGTATTGTTTTAATTTTGATGTTATGTACAAGGAAAAAAAAATTACATAGCAGGATACATTTTTAAAAGAAGTTCAATTACACACTTTTTTTTACCGAAAGTTTATGTCCCCATAAAAATCTGCACAAGCACGTTTATAGCAGCTTTAGTCAAAACTGACAAAAGTTAGAGGCAACCAAGATGTCCTTCAGTACATGGATAGATAGATAAACTATGGTACATCCGATAAGAGGACAGTCCTCAGCACTATATGTAAAGAACAATATAGCCATGAAAAGACATGGAGGAACTTAAGGCATATGAGAACTGAAAGAAGCCAAACTGAAAAAGGCTGCATATACTATGTGATTCCCACTACATGACGTTCTGGAAAAGGCAAACTTATTAAAAACATCCACGGTTTGGGGGTGGGAGATGGAGAGATGAATAGGCAGAGTACAGAGGACTTTCAGGGCAGTGAAATTCTCTGGTCATATAATTATGGATATACTATTATTATACTTTTATCCAAAGAGAGGAAAACCAATGAACTTTGGTTGATCAGGATATGTCAATGTAGATACATATTTAATAAAAAACACACATACCATTCTGGTGTGTAATGTTAGTAATGGGGGAAGATATGCATGTGTGGGGGCAAAAAGTATATGGAAAATCTCAGTGCCTTCCCTTGAATTTTCGTTACCTGAAACTGCTATAACAAAATAAAGTCATAAAAATGTAAGTACAACCCACAAATGCTCCTCCCATGAGTCACCACATAATAGGCAATTTGCTTTGAAAAGACAAAACAAAACATAATAATCTTGTCTTTCAATGACAAGTAGGTTGTGATTAGGAATTTGAGGGGTTAGAAGCCATTCAGCTGTCTGGATTCTAACTCCTGCTTTTGCCATTGATACGTTACTTGGTAATTCTCTTAAGCGCTCTGCAATGGTTTCTTCATCTGAAATTCTAACAAGGTGGACTGTACTAGTTAGGAATGTATTTCACTTACTTTGGAGTGGGAATTAGGTTAAAAAGCTGAAGATGACTAGCTATCAGAACTCTGGCTGGTTACTTAAGCTCTGAAGCTCAACTATAAAGTGAGTGAAACAGAAAATCACTTAACTACCAGCATGTAGAAAAGAGCAAATAAATTCTGTCAGTAATCAGAAATGGAATGAATACTGTCTTATATTTCTTGTTCTCTATGTTAATTTAAAAGTAGATTGCTCCTATTTTGAAAATGCTAAAAACTTATATTTGCCTTAATAATCTGAAGCAACTTCATATACATTGAATATGCCTCACTATGTACAGACAGTGTTTTGATGATATGCCTGTCCAACTTTAGTTACCCCTTCCTTACCGTAGTTTACAGCTTTGGCAAGCTTACAAAGACTATCACTTTAATTGTATATCTCCTAAGTACTTAGTCAAGTAAGTCCTTCTTTAAAAGTCTCTCTCTTCCAGTTTTGTTTCCGCAGTTTAAAGGCCATTAACTAAACACGTGCATGCGCGTGCACGCGCGCGCGCGCGCGCGCACACACACACACACACACACACACACACACACACACACACACACCACAGTTTAAGGCACTGCGAGGAGAAAGCCATCTTCATCTACAAAATCATAGACTCTACAGAGGGTTTCCCAACCTCAGCTCTACTGACATTTTGGGCCAGATCATTCTTCCACGGGGCAGTCCTAGACAGGACAGGATGTTTAGCAGCATCCCTGATCACTGCCCACTAGATGCCAGAAGAGCACATAGCCCTAACAGTGACAGCCAGACATCTCCAGATAGAGTCAAATACCGGCTGGAGGGTGGGGGCAGGACGCTATTCTAGACATAGGCTGTCCAATAAGGGAACTACTTCAAATTAGTGACATTAAATAAAATTAAAAAGTTGCTAAGTCCCTCAGTCACAGATTCACATGTGAAGTGCTCAGTGACCTCATGTGGCTAAGTGGCTGCCACATTAGACAGCGCACATATAAATCATGTCTATCATTGCAGTAAGTTCTATTGGACAGAGCCGCTTAAAATGAAAGGATATGACAAAACGATGACAAAGGGAATGATAGTAATGGTGCCATTCTAGAATTTCCTCCCTTATAAAACTTCTAATTATCCAAGAGTTCAGTTCAAATTTAATTCCTCATATAAAGGTTTCCTCAATTCATCTGTTCTAACAAGAATTTCCAAGAGGCTTACTCCTAGTAGTTCAAAATGTAAGTAATGATTAAGGGCGATTGCAAAACAAGTAATTATTGGATAGGCACACTGATAGAGCTGGGTATTGGTTAATCTCTACTGATAGCTAAATTAGGAAGGAATGTGAAAATAATCTTAACCAGGTATATAACCCAGAAGTTTCTGGAGACTTGATATGGCTGAAGACCCTATTATTAAAACAATTACAGTATTTTTTTAAAAAATCTATTGACTGCCGGAACCGGTTTGGCTCAGTGGATAGAGCGCTGGCCTGCGGACTGAAGGGTCCCAGGTTCGATTCTGGTCAGGGGCATGTACCTTGGTTGCGGGCACATCCCCAGTGGGGGGTGTGCAGGAGGCAGCTGATCGATGTTTCGTCAATGTTTCTAACTCTCTATCCTTCTCCCTTCCTCTCTGTAAAAAATCAATAAAATATATTTTAAAAAAAAATCTATTGACTTATGGAGGGTTTCACGTCAGCACACCAGAAGTGCCTGCAGTGCCCTCCAGCTTTGAGGATGTCAGTCTTTTGAGCATCATAGCCAATTGGCCTAAAGGAAATTTATTGATTAAAGAACTCTTCTTGTTTCAAGATCAAATGTGCCCTCAACATGGTAAGATGTTAATGAGGTCACATTTAACTATCCAGAAGATCAGGACAAACTAAAGTCAAGGATTTTTTTTTTATTATTAAAGAAAATAAAAAGGATCCTATTAAAGAAATGTTAAGAACATTCACACAATCTACCTCCAGCTTCACAAAAGCCTGAGCTGGGTTTTTACTGGCTATGGTGTACTGTGTGTGAGTGTGTGTGTGTGTGTTTGAGTGTGGTGTGTGTGTGTGTGTGTGTGTGTGTGTGTGTGTGTGTGTAGGTTAGAAGGAGTACTTTTGTGTGCATTAAGCTTCTTATTTTTATATTTAGTAAACTCTTGAAAACACCACTAATATTCTCTCTTGAACTTTAATCCCCAAAGTGAAAAAACAACACTTCCTTTTATATTTGATAATTTTAGGCCTATGATGTTATTGTGGATTCAGGCTTTCAGAAAGTAGTTATTGAATATTTACCATGTCCTGTTTTATGACAAGAAGACTGAGTAAGTTTCCAGTACTGAATTCATTTTTAAAAATATGTTCCTATTAAATGCAACATGTATACTGGGCATTGTGTAAATGGAAATTATACACAGATAACAAAATTCTCAGAGTAATTATAATCTTATGAATGGTAGGAAGGCAAAAATGAGCAAGCATGTGAGTAACATTAACACCAAACAGAACAGAATATACCGTTAGAGTCACAAAGTGTTAGGGCTGTACAAAAAGAGAAAGATCACATCTCATTGTGGAAATTCAGAAGCAATTCTAGAGGTGGCCTTTAAACAACCTGTTAAGGACTAGATAGGATTTTGACATATTCCTGCAGGAAGAGATGCTATTAAAATGTTTCCATAAATAGAGGAGATACTCTTTTCTTCTCCTGTGATTTTTAAAGAAAATGAACATCATTTCAACCAATGGTCATCAAATGTTAATAAAAGCAAACACTGAACTAAGTCAGGACTTTCATTTCATCTTAACCACATTGTGCACAAATACGTTTTTGAGGGATAATTAAGTCATCTTTTTAAATATGATGGAGAAAAGAAATAGCTCTGATCCTTAATTTCCAATTCTTTTACCAACCCCTACCATCACCACTAGTTATTCCTTCTGTTCCTAATTTATACACTTGCTATATATCACAGATATCACAGAAGGCCTCCAAGGAAAACTACCAGGGGTCACCTGGAGTTTTGGTGCCCATCTATCTCTTCCTAGCTGGGTGGACTGTACAGAAACCTATGATCCCTTCTCCTTAGACTCTGTGGTCAGCTCATACTCACTCCCTGGGAAAAGTAAGTTCTAAAAATGCACTGGGAAGATACTAGTCCTAAAGCTTTAGGAAAGAATGGTGTAAGCCACCCACTTCTTTCTCCTTTTTTATGAACAATTCTCTCTAATCTCCACGCCTGCTTATTAAGTGGCCTCTAGAGCAGTGGTTCTCAACCTTTCTAATGCCGCAACCCTTTAATATAGTTCCTCATGTTGTGGTGACCCTCTACCATCACCACTAGTTATTCCTACTGTTTCTAATTTATACACTTGCTCTTTATCACAGATATCACAATAAATATCTGTGTTTTCCGATGGTCTTAGGCTCTAAAGCAGCAGTTCTCAACCTGTGGGTCACAACCCACAGGTTGAGAACCACTAGCAGGGTTGCCTAAGACATTACGATTCATTAACAGTAGCAAAATTACAGTTATGAAGTAGCAATGAAAATAATTTTATGGTTGGGGGTCACCACAACATGAGGAACTATATTATAGGGTTGCGGCATTAGAAAGGTTGAGAACCACTGTTCTAGAGGATCAATAACGCTTTTTCTGAAGGGCCCTGAAACTTATTAAAGAATGCTAAGTTTGTCTTTGTTCTTGATAGATGAATTGTTTTTGTTTCTTCCAGGTGCATTTTTATCAACTTTCATTTTAATGTTCAAATCATCAGGGCTAAGGGCTGGAAGAAACTACCCAAAACCTCAGTAATTTAAAACAGTAAAAGTATAATTCTTTCTTGCCATGGTCCAATGGTGGAAAAGTGTGGGAATGGGGAAACCTGGTTATTTAAGGGCCCAGAATCTTGCTTCCTAGGGCCTCAGAGACTTGCATTAGATGTTCTTCCTCATTTAATAGGATAGATAGAAGGTACAGGATGGCATGGGTGTTGTAGAGGCTGGGATTGTCAATGGGATAGGTCATACCTGTCAACTTTCTATTTGCTGCAGCCCAGTCACATATCTCAGCTGACTTCAGAGAAAGGTGGTAAATGTAACTTACTTTTATGCCAGAAGGAAGTCTGCCATTCCATATTGTCAATATTGATAGCTGCGCTATTATGCATTCTAAATTTAATTATAAATCACTGTTCCTTTATCCAATTCATTATTAATTCAGTCTGTTGCAGGTTGTTTAAATAATGTTAGTGATGCATACATTTTCAGCAGTATTTTTGGCCTAAAAGTTTCAATGACTAGACTTTCATGCATGTATATGCACATGTAGCAATTCAAATATGACTCTCTACATACTTATTGCTAATGCAAACACACAATATATTTTTATTATTTGAATGAAACTTCATAAGTGATGTGTTGCTTGTAGCTCGGTTCTACTGAAATAACTGAAAGCAAGTGGCTAAAATAAAATTATTGAATTATCTTTAAATTTAGAAGATAATATTTTAATATGAAATCTTGCTTATGCAAAAAGGTAAGTCATAAATATTGCCCACAAAAAATTATTATATATTGTTCAATTAAATCCCCTCCAGTAGAGAGTAGGAATTTTAAAGTGTCCTTTATCCCACCTATGCAGACCCACTAGGACAGTCACCTAATTGTGTAACTTGTATCCCCAAAGGTGCCATTGTCATTTTGTCATTGACACATTGCACTATTCTTATTGTTGAAGGAGACAAGGAGTGGATGGAGTGGGATGCTGCTTTAATATGAGTCCTGATGCATCCCAAGTACCACACAGCCAACAAAAGCTTTTAAATTGAACTACCATAGATTTGATTACTTCATATTAAACAATACAGAAAAAAAAGAATATCATACCTGAAAACTCATGTTTGAGCCCTGATTCTCCTCGACATGGAATCTAATACATCTACTGGGCAATTACTAGGAATCAGATTTCTCCTTTTTAGAATACTAAGAAACAATGCAGCCTTCAAGTTCCCTTCAGATAAAAAAAAATATATGACTCTGCGATTGTGGATTAATTACAAAATGAGTGGATGATATTATCAGATCATATTAAGTTCCATGATGACTAGCCCAGAAATGGAAAAAAAATTATGCAGCTATGCAGAGATGTTAGAAAACTACATAAGAAATAGTATGCAGTTTGCTACTTCTAATGCATACTGTACTTTTTACCCTGAAATGCTCTTTGAAGTATAAAAGGAAGATAGGGCACAAACAGACATTCATAGTGAATGTGAAAAAACCATATAAATCATGAACACCAAAATAGTTATTTTCTGGATAGAAAAGACAATGGAGGAAAAGCTACACAGAAAGAAACTGGGGATCCAAGTGTGCAATAAATTCAAACCGATTTCTGCCATGTGGATGAAAAATATCAGGGTCATGCAAGATGAGTATAAAGTTGAATTATTCAACAAAACAAGGAAAAAACAGTGACATCAATCTTATTATATACCTGGAAGAATTGGCATGAGCTTATAATGTTATTTTAACATAGAGAAATGCAAATTGAAGATTATAAAGAAAACTGACAAAAAGTATGAGTGGCACAGGTTTGATTAAGAATGAAAGAGAAAAGGATTGGGGCTGGACAAAATATTATCTAAATTACCAATCACAAAACTGTCAAATAACAGGACTATTTGTAAACATCTGAAAAATAGAAAAACTTCTACTGGCACAGGAGCATTTGGGTAAAAATTCTAGTAAATTAATAGTTAATCCTAGAAACAAACAAAACAGTTTGTTTCAATGCTTAAAGGTATTTCTTTTGTTTGGGGTGGGTTGCCCTGACTGGGAATCGAACTAGCAACCTTTCAGTTCATGGGACCATGCCGAACTGAGAGACACTGGCCAAGGCACTTGAAGGTATTTCTAAAATATCCTGGCACTCTGGGATTAGGAGATACTCATTCAGAATAAAAAATAAGCGACATAAAACTGTGTGGCTGTATAAATTTTCAATATCTAAACTGTATTAAAACTACATTGAAGACCATTATTAAGCTCATATAACTGCATGTTTCAAAATTTATCTTTTTCTTAAAAGCTGAACATGGAGGTATAAAAAGAGCAGATTAGAAAGATGCTCAATTATTTTAGTGATTATATTCATTTCAATTGAGAGAGAACATTATGAGTGAAGTGTAAATGTGAATTAAAGTATGCTAATTTTTAACCAGTTGCTACCTGAAAGCTGGAAGAAGTAGGTCTATTATCTTCCAACTGTTTCTAATACTCATTTTATCTTTATTGTTTAAGCTCCAGAACACTTTATGCAGAGAAGAGCTTATCCAGAATTAAAAACAAAACTAAAGAAAAAAAAAATCATGAAATCTACTTATATTATTTATACTGATTTGTTATCCAATGCTGAAATAAAAGAGATAGAAGGCACCTTAGCAAGGGGGTCTGCATTTTTTTTAAATGTTTATATATTGACTTTTCTTTCACAATGTCTTTCCTGGCACTTGTCTTACCTTCAAAATTGGAATGGAAGGCAGCTATGCTCACACTATACCACCAAGTGATAGCAAGCATTGGACAAGTGAAGAGGTTGTAGAGAAAAAGGAACCCTCAATCACTACTGGTGGGAATGTAAACTGATACAGCCACTATGGAGAATAGTATGGAGGCTCCTCGAAAGTTAAGAATAGCCCTAGACAGTTTTGCTCAGTGGATAGAACATTGGCCTGAGGACTGAAGGGTCCCAGGTTCCATTATGGTTAAGGGGACACACCCAGATTGCGGGCTTGATCCCCAGTAGGGGGGCATGCAGGAGGCAGCCAATCAATGATTTTCTCTTATCATCATCTCTCTCTCTCTCTTCCTCTCTCTCTCTCTCTTTCTTCCTCTCTGAAATCAATAAAAGAAATTGTTTTAATAGCCCAGCAAGAGTTGTTCAGTGGTTGAGCATCAACCTATGAACCAGGAAGTCACGGTTTGATTCCCGGTCAGGGCACAAGCCTGGGTTGTGGGCTCAATGCCCAGTGTGGGGTGTGCAGGAGGCAGCAGATCAATGATTCTCTCTCATTATTAATCTTTCTTTCTCTCTCTCCCTCTCCCTTTCTCCCTGCAATCAATAAAAAATATATCTTAAAAAAAAATAAGAACAGAATTACCATATGACCCAGCAACCTCTTTTCAGGGTATCTACTTGAAAATTGTGAAAACATTTATTCACAAAGATATATGCAAATTACAGCATTATTCACGGTGGGCAAGACATGGAAACAACAGAAGTGTCCTTGGATAGATGACTGGGTAAAGAGGATGTGGTACTTACATACAATGGAATACTACTCAACCATAAGACAAAATGAAATACTGCCATTTGTGACAACATGATCTTGAGAATATCATGATACACGAAATAAGTCAGACAGAAAAAATCAAGAACCATACGATGTCACTCATATGTGGGAAATAAAAATAAAACCAATACATGAACAAACAAGAAAAAAAAGAAATAAAAACACATAGGCACAGACAACAGTATGGTGGCAAAAGGGGTGGGGAGTTAGTAAACGGTTAAGGGGGTCCAATTACACAATGATGGAAGAAGATCTGACTTTGGGTAATGGGCACACAATGCAATATTCAAATGATGTATCATAGAATTGTACACTTGAAACCTATATAATCTTATTAACCAATGTCACCCCCAAAATTCAATTAAAAAAATTGGAATAGAAACTCCTTATGGGCTAACCATTTATTGGTTGACTAGTCAAAATTCAACACAGGCACTCAACAAAATGAAAAACCAACCTACAGATGGAAGAAAATATTTGCAAACCATGTATCTAGATATCCAAAATATACAAAGAATTCATACAACTCAATAGCAAAGAAACAGATAATCCAGTTAAATAATAGGCATAGGATCTGAATAGACATTTTTCTAAAGCAGACATGCAAATAGCCAAAAACTATATGAAAAGATGCTCAGCCTTACTAATCATCAGAGAAATGCAAATCAAAACGACTATGAGACACCACCCCACAACTGTTAGGATGTCTGTTAACCAAAACACAAGAGTTAATAAAAAAAAAATTAAACTACCATATAAATCAGCAATACACTTCTGGGTACTTATCCAAAGGAAATTTAATCATTATTTTGTAGAAATATGTGCACCCTCATGTTCATTGCATCATTATCCCACAATAGCCACACCTGAAAACAACCTAAATGTCCATTTACAGATGAATGGATAAAGAAAATGAGGTATGGATGTGTATATCCTACCTAATAATAGACAAATATGCAAATTGACCATACTTCTGACACACCACAAGTCACGCCCATAAGCCACGCCCACCATCCAATCAGAGCGAGCATGCAAATTAACCCAAAGCAAGATGGCTACAGCCACAGAGAGCAAGGTTTCCTAGGTAACAGAGGAAGCCAAGCTTTCCGCCTGCCCTTGCCAGGCCTAAGCCTCCACTCAAGCTACAAAGTTTCAATTATAGAAGGTAAACAAATTCAAACAAATGGTGGCAGAATGGAGCTTGAGAGAGCATGCCAGGGCTGCTGCCGGCAACAGGGGAAGCAAAGCTTTCCGCACACCCTGGCCGGGCCCACCCGCTTAAGGCTAAAAAGTTTCAATTATAACCCCAACACAAATGGCTGCCGGCCTCAGAGGGAGCCCCAGGCTTGGCTCCACTCCAGGCTACAAAGTTTCAATTGTAGAAGAAAATAAAGTCCAGATACCAGGGCCTCTGCTTGGGTTGCCAGGGGGCGTGGCCGGCCTGCAAACCACCACAGGCCCCTTGCTCAGGCTGCCCCATGCCCCAAGGGAACCCCACCCTGATCCAGGACACCCTTCAGGGCAAACCAGCTGGCCCCCACCCATGCACCAGGCCTCTACCTTATCTAATAAAAGATTAATATGCAGATTGATCATCATTGCAACACACAATATAGCTGCCCCCATGTGGTCAAAGATCCTGCCCCCATGTGGACACAAGATGGCCACCACAAGATGGCCACCAGGAGAGGGCAGTTGGGAGGCACCTGGCCTGCAAGGGAGGGCAGTTGAGAAGGGCCAGGCCTGCAAGGGAGGGCAGTTGAGAGGGACCAATCTTGCAAGGGAGGGCAGTTGGAGGTGATCAACCCTGCAGGAGAGGGCAGTTAGGGGTGACCAGGCCGGCAGAGGAGGGAAGTTGGGGGCAAACAGGCTGGCTGCAGAGTGTTTAGGGGGTGATCAGGTTGGCAGGCAGAAGCAGTTAGGGGCAATCAGGAAGGCAGGCAGGCAAGCAGTTGGGAGCCAGCAGTCCTGGATTGTGAGAGGGATGTCCGACTCCCCGTTTAGGCCTGATCCTGGTGGGATCGGGCCTAAACGGGGAGTCGGACATCCCTTGAGGGGTCCCATATTGGAGAGGGTACAGGCTGGGCTGAGGGACAACCCCCCTCCATGCACGAATTTCGTGCACCGGGCCTCTAGTATATATATATTAGAGGCCCAGTGCATGAATTCGTGCATGGGTGGGGTCCGGCCAGCCTGGCCAGGGGGCAGGGACATGGGCAGTTGGCCGGCCTGCCTGCTGGTTGAACTTCTGGTCGAGGGGACAATTTGCATATTAGCCTTTTATTATGTAGGATATACACTGAGTGGCCAGATTATTATGCGTTCAGAGATCATAATAATCTGGCTACTCTCTCTCTCTCTCTCTCTCTCTCTCTCTCTCTATATATATATACACATATATATACACACACACACATATATATGAATAGTATTCAGCTTTTAAAAAAAGAAATTTCTGTCACTTGCAACATGGATAAACCTTGAGTGCATTGTACTTTGTGAAATAAATCAGACAGAAAGACAAATACTATACAATCTCATTTATGTGTAGACTCTAAAAAAGCTGAACTCATAGATCAGTGAGTAGATTAGTGGTTGCCATAGGCTACCGGATCGAGGAAAATGAGGAAATGCTGGTCAAAGGGTACAACTTCCAGTTATAAGATAAATAAGTTCTGGAATGTAATGTAGAGCATGGTGACCATAGTTAACAGCAGTGTATTGTATATTTGAAAGTTTCTAAGAGCAGATCTTCAATGCACTCACAATAACACCAACAATAAAATAGTAACAATGTGAGATAAAGAATGAGCTAACTAACCTTATTTTGGTAAACATTTTGCAATATATATGTATATCAAATATCACATCATGTACTTTATACTTACACAATGTAATATATCAGTTATATCTCAATAAAGCTGAAAAAAATTTTAAGCCCAACTTAGTTCTGAGTATATTTATCCTTCTTAATTCTCTTCCTCTTCCTTTAAAAAAAAAAAAAAAAAAAAAAACTGGATAAAATATATACATTAAAGAGAGTAAGAGAAAATTTCATGTAAAGATTTTGATTTTTACATGAGAAATTAAGAGCAGAGGTAAGATAGACTTGCTCAGAGAAACACAGCTTAATCGTGAAACCATCCTGTTTCCCTTCTCTTGAGGAAAACAAACTAAATACAGTACAGCTCAGAGAAGATTATTAGACCAAGAAGAGCAACCACTTGTAATTTAGCGCTTTGGGCATGGAAAGGAGACATATTAGTTATGATAGTCACATTTATATTTTAAACATTGTATTTTAAATTTATTAGGTAATATTTTAGATAACCACTACTGTTTCAATGGAAACCCACAGAGAAATAGATCAATATTTTTGGTTATGATATTTAAGAAATTACCAAAGCAGTAAGTTCGTAAAGTCTACTATAGGATGTAAACCAATTAGTTTTTCTTTTCTGCTTATACTAAAAGATCATTCTAATGAATGTAAATATTTAATATTTTTAAACTTTAATTCCTTAAATACTCCCATATGAATCTGCACCAGTGAACAATTATATATTATAAGAAGCAACAAACTGCAGCCCATTCAATACAATGCACAATTTAAGGGCTTTTACGGAGGCAATGTTATTAAATACTTTTATGCTTTAAAAAAGCAATCCTACTTGAGCTCAAATTACATTCCATCCATGAAAGCACAAAGAGCAAAAAGAGAACCTGAAACTAATAGGATATTTTATACCAATTACACTTCAAGTAAAAAAAAAGAAAGTACAAAGAGAAATGACATAAATACCGAAATACATGATTTCAACAAGATGCATCAACTTAAGTAGCAATAATTATTTTTATAAGTTCAAAATAGAAGGCCAGTTTGGCTTAATAGCACCAACAAATCTGAGTTATTCTCTGATTGTTATAAGTATTTTTTAAAGTATAACTTCAAATAAATCATACCCACAGTTTATTAAATTGTTCTGATTATTGAAATGATAAGAAATATGAACCAAAAATAGAAAAATTATCTAAGTCTTTCTTTAAAATATTTAGCTATTCAGTTTATCTTCTAGTTTCATAAAGGAAGAAACATGCCTTTAAGACTAATTGAATATTCACTTATTCAATTTGAAAACTGATTCATATTTTCTCAAATTATTTAATGCTGGTATTTGTCTAATTCTTAAAATTTATGGGTTGGATGGGACTAAAATCATTACCTGCCAAACAAGAATTCTGACACAGAATGGCTGGTTTACCTCAGGTCACACAAGTAGCTTTTGGCAGAACTGAACCTCCACTGTCCCCAGAAGCACATATGCAAAACCGCAGGGGACCGCCCTCATTGGCATCTATACCACAGCCTCCATTTGGTAGATTAAGGCTTTTTCAAGAGACATTCAGCACTGAGTGGCAACCAATTTCCAAAAACAAGCTCTTAAGCACTACACAACATGGAGGTTTAGGGGGGAAATACATTTATTTTTTATCTACATATGTAATTGTTGCAAATTTATCATTTATCAACTGTTCCCCATCGTGGTAGCTAGTGCAATGTGTCTACTTGGCTGGCTACATGACCCAGTAACTTAATCAAGCACTCGTCTAGGTGCTGCTGTCAAGACCTTTTGTAGATGTGGTTGAAATCAATAACCAGTTTACTTTAAGGAAAGGAGATTACCATTAATAATGTGGGTGGGCTTCAACCAATGAGGTGCAAGGACTTAAAAGCAAAAACTGAGAATTGCCAGAGAAGAAATTCTGCTTCAAGGCAGCAGCACTGACTCCTGTCTGAGTTCTCAGCAAACTATTCTTAGCCCCAGAATTTCCTGAACAATTCCTTAAAATATATATATTTTATCTCTATCTCTATCTCTACCTCTATCTCTATCTCTATCTCTATCTCTATCTCTATCTCTATATCTCTATGCCTATATCTATCTAGAATAGATGATAGATAGATGATAGGTAGGTAGGTAGATAGATGGATAGATAGATAGATAGATAGATAGATAGATAGATAGATAGATAGATAGATAGATAGATAGATAGATATTCTATTGGTTCTTTTTCTTCAGAGAACCTTGACTGACATACACTACCTAGCTTCTCTTTTACTTGCCTTAGAGGTCAACAGCAACAAAAGAATATAGGTTTTTTTCTTGTGGAAAGGTTAGGAAAGAGCTTTCTGAATAAGTGCTTTAAATTAGCATTTATATAATGATTACCATGTGTCAGTCACTGATTTAAGTAGTTAGGTACCATTATTATTCCACTTTACAGATGATGAAAGGGAGGCCTGTGGGAGATTAAGTAACTTACCTAACATCACATAGTTAGTAAAGGGTGGGGTCAGATTTCAAATGTAGGTTGTCTTCTTTCATAACCTGTGTTCTTCCTGGCTATGCCATAGTGCCTTAAAACGAATGGATTTAGGATATATTTTGTAGTGATGTTAAAATTATGTCAGGGGAAAAAGAAGTAATATGTAACTCTCATGCTACTCACTTAAGCAAGCAGGTTGTTGTTAATTCAAATTTTAAATGGGAAAAATAATGAGGGAGGTTTGAAAGGATTTGAGTGAGGGCTATATTACATATAGTTATCTACAGCTAAGGTCCAGAAGTTAAAATTTTGGCATCTTTGACATATAGAGTGAGATGACTGATAGAGAAGAAATAAAGCCCAGGCCCAAGCCCTGGAACATTCAAATATTTAGAATTCTAAGATGTGGGACCAGAAAGCAGAAGGAGAAAAAGGCAGTATTGCAGAAGCCAAGAGAGGTGAGAAAAGAGGGTGGCTGATGGGTGATGGGTGGTTGTCAACTCCGCGTGAGCAAAAATGTAGAGAGAGACATGGCTGGATGTGACCAACAACCGAACCCAATGACTCTGACCAGAGCAGGTTCCACGGACGGTCAGCTGAAAGCCAAAATGGTGTGGATGAAAAAGGGACCACTTATATGTAGACATTTATTTTTCAGCTCATGAAAATAGACTTGTGATAGAGCAAGTATAGCAAAATGTTAATGGTAGATTTGGGGGGGGTGGTTTTGCAGATATAGGAATTGCCTGTAAAACTGTTTCAAAGTTGTTGTGTGTTTGAACATTTTCATAATAAAATGATGGTGAAAATGAATGAGAAATACAGATACCCAAATTCAGGACTATGGTCTCCCCTGGCCCAGGCTGGGCACTGGAAGCAAGAAGGGAAGGAGATACAGACATCAAAGAGGAAGCAGGCAGCTTCCACTGCATTGTGAATGTTTTCTTTATTAGGAAAGGGGTCTGCATACTGGTTTTCTCAATACTCTTCATGTTGTTCTTGGTATATTTTCCTATATAATAAAAAGCTAATATGCAAATTGTCCCCTTAACCTGGAGTTCGACCATTGGGGCGAGGCCAGCTGGCCAACTTCCATGTCCCCTTCCCCCAGCTAGCCGGACAGCACCCATGCACAAATTCGTGCACTGGGCCTCTAGTATTGAACAATAAAAAGAAAAGTGATTGTGGAGTAAGAAAATTGAATGTGTGAGTGTGAATTTTTCCTTGAAAAATTCTGTTAAAGGAGCAGAAAAGGGAGGCAGTTGTTGGAGGAGGTTTGCAATTAGGGCAGGGTTTCTGTTTGTTTTAGCATATCAAGTTTGCATGCTGTTTGGACTGTTCCAATGGAAAGGGAGAAACTGGTATTTCCAGAGTAGAATGAACACTCAGGTGCAGTCCTCCAAAAGGCAACAGGAGGAGGGGCCAAGAGCTCTAGCGGAGGGTCTATTTTCCTTTTTGCTTTTTTGTGTTTTTTGGTTTATTTTGGGGGGGGGGGGTTAAAATATAATTTTATTGATTTCAGAGAGGAAGGGAGAGGGAAAGAGAGATAAACATCAATGAAGAGAGAGAATCATTGATATGCTGCCTCCCACAGGCCCTCCTACTGGGTCAAGCTCTCAATCTGGGCATATGCCCTGACCGGAATCAAGCCAAGATCTTCTGATTCATAGGTTGATGCTCAACCACTGAGCCACGCTGGCCGGGCTTTTTCTTTTTTTTTTTTTTTACCCTGGGAACACAAGAATAGATATACAGTATCAGGCACTGAGCCCAGGTTTAAAAAGAGGTCATTCATCCCCTACCTTTCCTATCTGACCTTTCCTCCCTATTTTAACTGGAAATCTGTTTTCAGCATCCAATGGGTAAGACATCTGCTTAACCTTGAAATGATGGGGTGGCATCTCCACAATGTATTGGAAGATCTGACTTTTACATTGCCTGTATGTCACTCCAGAGGGCCGGTCCTCTGGGACCTTATATAAGCATGCGCTTAACAAGATTCAGCTCGGTTGTAGAAGCTTTTGCCTTGCCCCATTTATTTGGTTCTCCAAAGAAGCCTGCTTCCCATCTAGAAGTCTCAGTCTCAGTTTCCTGGGGGCCCGCTGCTAATGAAGGAGGCCTGGGCTGCATCAAATTGCCCACATGTATCATAATTAGGGATGTATCCACAAATCAGCATCATCTTGCACAATCTTATCCTGTTGTTATTCAAGATGTTTACGTCAAATGCTTTTTTGATTGAATTACAGACTTAGCTACTAGAAAGGAAATGCTTGCTAACAAGGTTTCTTTATCTTTAT
Organism: Ia io; assembly: GCA_025583905.1. Classification (NCBI taxonomy): domain Eukaryota; kingdom Metazoa; phylum Chordata; class Mammalia; order Chiroptera; family Vespertilionidae; genus Ia; species Ia io. The sequence continues at coordinate 61,618,513 of JAJQQW010000011.1, read as the reverse complement.
GTGGGAATGTAGACTATTTACTTTTATGCATGGTTGAGGTCAGATGTTTCATTTAAGGAATTTCCCTTCAAAAGAAAGTGAATTTCAAATGAAATGGAGATGGTGTAGTGATCTACCTGAAAGGTTTTATATTGTGATAACAAGGGTCTTTTTTAAATATATTTTTATTGATTTCAGAGAGGAACAGAGTGGGAGAGAGAGACAGAAACATCAATGATGAGAGAATCATTGATTGGCTGCCTCTTCACACCCCACACTTGGGATCCAGCCTGCAACCCTGGAATTGAACTGCGACCTCCTGGTTCATAGGTTGACACTGAGCATGATAACAAGTTTTATAAAACTTTACATTTTTAACTGGTCTGTTTGACAGCATATAAGCCCAATTTGTTGCCCAGTTGTATGTAACAAATACAACAGCAACAAGGATAACAATAAAGGCAATGGCCAGCAGGCTTTAGAGCCTGCAGCATGCTAGGCTTTACCTGCCAAACACTTTACTTACACCCTGTTGTTTCCTCTACACAGCAGTCCTGAAATCCTCTGCATGCTTACTCCACTTAGCTCATGCAAACACTGCTACAGAGGGAATAGATAGCTTGCTCAAGTCACAGAGCACATGCAGCATGACAATCACAGAGATAGAACTGAAACCTGGGTCCACTGCAAAGCTGCTGCCACCCCCAGAGTATTCCCTGGCTCCCCTGCCCTCTCCGGGGGGCGGGAGGTAAGCACAGCACAGCATGCCTGTCCCAATTGTGTATATGCATTAGCCATTTTCCTGCTCCTCTCTGGTCTCTGACCTTCCTTTTCTTCCTTCTTCTCCTTGGATTTCTATTTTCTTTCTCACTGTGTTTTGTATACCCTTGAAAGACTCTTTAAATCTTTTCTGTGAAAGGCAGGAATGGTTCCACTTAGGCTGACAACTCTGGACCTCAATAAAGGACTTCAAAGGAAACGGTCCTGAATTGGCAATCTTCTAAAACAGAGTTCTCATTTGATTCATACAGAAGTATGATCTACCACTCTTTGAAAGTCAGTTGAAGAATAAGAATATTTCAGCATCCGCACAGTGTTTGTTCTGCCATTTTTACTAAACACATCAGCAGAAAGTTGTTTTTTGTTTTTTTACTCTTATGCTTGCCTTTATTAACACGTTAATATTGGATAATTAATTGTGACAGGTGTACATTAGTAATGTCACGTAATAATAGGCTACACTGAGAACTTTCTGTACTATCTTTGCAAATTTTCTATAAATCTAAAGTTATTCTAAAATAAAAAGTTTATTTTAAAAATGGAATGGGGTTAGGTAATTTTGTGTAGATATCAATGAATACCTAGGATGGAGTTTATTGGATTATATGATAATTCAGTGTTTACTTTTATTTAAAGAGGGCCAAACTGTCTTTCAAAACAGATATATCATTTTATATCTGAACTAGAGGACCGGTGTATGAAATTTGTGCATGGAGGGGGTGGTTCCCTTAGCCCAACCTGCACCCCCTCCAATTGGTGACCCCTTGGGGGATGTCCAACTGTCTAAACTGGCAGTCGGACATCCCTCTTGCACTCTGGGACCGCTGGCTCCTCACTGCTCACCTGCCTGCCAGCCTGATCGCCCCTAACTGCCCTCCCCTGCTGGCCTGGTTTCCCCCAACTGCCCTCCCCTGCCAGCCTGATCTCGCCCCCAATGGCCCTCCCCTGCCGGCCTGATCTTGCCCCCAACAGCCCTCCCCTGCCGGCCTGATCTCACCCCCAACTGCCCTCCTCTGCTGGCCAATTTGGTTCTGACTGGTTGGTTTCTATGCCAGCCTCCAAAGCTCCGCCTCCCAGGCAGCCATTGGCTCCCCATAGCACCCAGATTTGGTTCTGATTGGTCAGTGTCTATGCCAGTCAGCATCAAAAGCTCCAGCTCCTAGACAGCCATTGGTTCTTCACAGCACCCACATTTGGTTCTGATTGGTCAGTTCCTATGTCAGTCAGCATCTCCAAGCCTATCTCTGGGCCTGAGCAGAGAGGTGGGCCTGAACAGTAGCTCCCGTGGAGGCTGGGAGAGAAAGAAAGGCCTGGCTGCTGGCAAAGCTCAGAAAGAAAGAGGGAGAGAAAGAGAGAGGCAAGTACTGATCAACAGCTGCCACTGAGGCTGCGGATGAGACCCTGCCTCTCTCTCTGGGTCTCAGCCCCCTGGGCAGTCAGTGCTCGGTCACCAGGCTGCAGTGGGGTAGTCAGTGCTCGGTCGCCTTGGCAACCCAGCATTGACTTAAGGACTTTCGGGTTGGTCAGCCTTCGGTCATGATCGGTCGTTACAACCCTGTACTTATATATATTAGGATGAATGAGAATTTCCATCATTCCACATCCTTGCTAACATTTGATATTGTCAATATGTGGAATTGTATTGATTTTAGAAATCATATAGTGAAATTTCATTGTTTAATTTTCATTTCCCTAATGATAAATGATGTTGAACTTTTTCTCATATCCTTATTTGCCATCTGTATATCTTCTTTGGAAACAGGTCTATCCAGGTATTTGCCCATTTGTGAATTGTTTGTTCCTTTCAATACTGTTGATTTTTTAAGAGTTCTTTATATACAAGCAATTTTCACCAGAAATATGTTCGCCAAGCCAATGGCTTGTCTTTACTCTTTCACAGTGTAAATTTTTAAAATTTTTAAATATTAGACTCTACATCAAGTTATTCTTTCATGTATCATGCCTTTGGTCATCCCATTTTTTTAATACTCACCCAAGGATATATTTATTGATTTGAGAGAGAGGGGGAGAGAGAAACATCAATGTGAAAGAGAAACATTAATTGGCTCCCCCCTGTACGTGCCCTGAAAAGGGATGGGACCCACAACCTAGGTGTGTGTCTTCACTGGGAATGGAACCCACAACGTCTTTTCTTTCTTTTGGTGTACCAGACAATGCTCCAACCAACTGAGCCACCCAGCCAGGGAGGTCATCCCACTTTTAAATCACACTTCTATAGCCTGAAATCATCACTCTGCTTAATTTGTTTACTTATTAATTGCCTGTCTCAACTCAAAATACAGTAGTCCTACAGTTAGGGAATGTCTATTGTCTTTATTCTATATTCCCAGCACCCAAAATAGTGAATTACCCAATTAATGCACATAAACATTTTTTAAGCATCAATAATGTTTTATATAGACTATGGATAATAATTCTTCAAATGACTAACAGGATAATGTTGAGAGAATATATGCAAAATGTCTTACAGATGAAGTGGCCACCAATAAATGTGTTATTCTTGCTTAAAGATTAAAGAGAGGGATCAGATGAAAGAATAATCTGTCATAATCTCCCAACATGTTGCAACAAGGGCCACACAAAGGGCTCCAGGTTGACTTGGGGCAGCGACTTCTAACCTTTGTGCTGCAAGAATTTTTAAAACATGTAATATATGAGTCTTTAGCCAGGAGCACTGACCTCTTGTCCCTTGGACTGTCAAATGAAAAGTGACAACAGCCAACACCACAATAGCCATCCAGTGTGAACGAATCAAAACTATACCTATTTCTTTTTGTCAGATCGGCAAAAAATGTAATAGATATTTTTGTGTGCTATAGAATTTTAGTGATTAGTTTATGTGTGCCACAAGATGAAAAAGGTTGAAAATCGCTGACATACGGTATTCCTGGGCCCTCATGTAGTTCAAACTTTGGCATAAAAATGTATTTTATTTAGACCAACGTAGAACAGGTAAAAGTACTGCAGATGTTAAAATCATCTCCAATGAAAAAAAGACAAGCTAAAGATGATAAATCTAAAAATATAAATTAACTCAGACTATTAGTGATTCTCAATCTTGGGAGGCATAAGATTTTTTGGGGTACTCTCTAGAAATAAAGATTCCAGTGTTACCGCGCCATACTGAATCTAGGTTTAAGCTACACTCAGAAATTTGAATTTTTATAGACATCTCCCATCCTCACCCAGGTGTTTCTGAACCAGGCGGTTTGCAAACTTCTCTGAGAAATGCTTGGAAAAAAGCCTCGATAAGGAAGGGCAGGAGGAACCATGGGAGGGACAGTGAGCAGCAGCGTGTGGACAGAGCAAGGCATCCCCAGGTCCAACCCCAGCTGTACTCTGAGACCCTCGCCAGTCTAACTTTAAGGTCTGTCCTTGCTTCAACTAATAAATATGCACTTTATTATATTACTTAAAAATATTATTTTAAAAACGAGTGGATCTAGACTCAGCAAAGTCCAGGCTCAAAGAAGGGACACCCATAGAGAAATACGAGTTCTCTTTCCCTCTGTAACCTAGGATTGCCTCCCAAGTCCTCATTTTCTGTCCTAAAATGTTCTCCTTCCCTGAACGTGTGCCTCTTCAGTGGAGAACTGCTCATCAAAGAGGAGTGAAACCTCACCCCATGACCAATAGAACTCTACCTCAAAACACAGTTACATATCATCCATACAAGGGCAGTCAGTCTGCAGCACAGCATGGAAAAGGAGGTCCAATATCTCTAGGAGATGCAAACATTCAGGATGGGAAGAGTGGAGGCATAAAGTGGGGGATACCTGAGGAAAAGGACAAGCAGAGGAGCAGGAGAATCCTTCCAGCATCCTCACTGCTCCTCCTTGGAGAGGCTGACCCCGGTGGAAAGTGCTGCAGGAGAGAGGGCACCCCCGCCATGACCTCCCACTGTGGAGTTCTAAGAGGGATGCTGGACTGTGACTGTAGAAGCTTCTTGGACAGGGCATGGCCTCTGATCAGATCTCAGCTGGGGAGTTCACACAACTGACTTTGACTGGAGTTCCTGTTGGACCAGCTCATTCCACCAACACCACATCCCACCACTGCAGTGTGCGGGAGGAAGGAGGCCACCAGGTCATCAGGAGGCATAGGTTTAATCTCTTATCAGAGATGTGAGAACACTTTTCTCTCTCCCTCTATTTATACTCAGTTCTGTTCTGTCTGTCTCGGCCCACTGGTCCTCAGTCACTCAATAAATAGTGATTGGGTAAAAATATAACAATAATAGAACTAGTTGATATCACTATTTCACTCCACATTTGAGACTGTATCAAAACAAAGAAAATTCTAAATGAGCAGTGAAGGTTTGACCATATCTTTGATTGAGGAAATGGTTCCACCAAGAAGCTACCTCATTTATCTGTACTTCCTTGTCACTTTGCTCCATGAGATTCCTCTGAAAGTAGGGTTAGGCCCATGTACCTCTCTGTCTACATCCTGGACTGGCACATCTCGGTAGCTGGGCCACGTCTTAACTGTTTTGATGAAACCCTATTACAACTAAACAATTAAACACTATGTACCTGCAAAGACAGTAGCTACATAGAAAGAAGGTAGATGCTGAAAGAACAGAGTAGTGACAGATAGGATATACACAGTGAAAGGAAGCATACCCTTCTTTGGTCATCACTGCACTATATACTGCAGGTATTTCTTTTTGCCCCTGCAGACGGTGGGGTTCAAATGAGGAACCACATGTTATAATTATTTTGTGTATCACTGAAGCCTGGTTCAATGGCTGACATAGTGAGCAGCACTCAATACAGGACTCAGAAGATTGTCACAGATGGGAGGAGAGAAATAGAAGAGTAATCAGAGAGTGGGCAATCAGAAAAGGTTGGTGACTGAAGATAGGAAACCAGCAACTGTTCCATGGCTTAAGAAATAGGACGTGGGACCATAAGAATGAGATGGCATAAAACCAAATGCTGTTAAATCCTGTTACATCATTAAATGAATCTGCTAATTGGATAAACATGAAGAACAGTGCCTGTCTTTCAAAGGACAGCTTTTGGATCTACTTTCAATCTAAGAAGATTTATAAAGACAGTATGTGAGCATCCCATTGCTGGCAGACGCTGTTACACACCAAATAAGCCAATTAGATAAAAAAATTCTTGCACAATAAAGCCTGTTATAAATTGCCCTTTTTTTAGCTGCATCGAAGGAAGGCATAACGGTCAGTAGTATTCAATAAATAAAATGCTTTAGAAATATATGCGAGACACACACAGATGTGAATACCAGACAAGAAAACAAAAAAATTTGCAATAGTGGACATATCAGATATTCCTTGGTCCATTAAAACTACCTCCTCTTTTGTTCAAAATAATTGAGAAAATCCCATCCAATCTGCTGCAGTTATCATGTTTTCTATAAACCCACAGTTGGGTAATCTTTCCTCCCTACCAGTTTTCTAGATAAAGAAATGTCCCCTCTGCCTACATCACCTCATGCCACCCACCTGAGCTTTCTCCCGCTGTATCTACGGTACAATTGCTCTCTGCATTGGCTCCCTCCCTTGATCTATGCTCCAATACTTCTGATTTGAGTTGAACAAAATAAGTAAATAAGCAAGCAAACAATCATATGCTTTGCTTGTCCTTAATGTGTCTCTGATTACTCTTCTATTTTTCTCCTCCCATCTGTGACAATCTTCTGAGTCCTGTATTGAGTGCTGCTCACTATGTCAGCCATTGAACCAGGCTTCAGTGATACACAAAATAATTATAACATGTGGTTCCTCATTTGAACCCCACCGTCTGCAGGGGCAAAAAGAAATACCTGCAGTATATAGTGCAGTGATGACCAAAGAAGGGTATGCTTCCTTTCACTGTGTATATCCTATCTGTCACTACTCTGTTCTTTCAGCATCTACCTTCTTTCTATGTAGCTACTGTCTCTGCAGGTTCCTGAAAATGTACCTTTTAAATATAATTAATGACACCTTCCTAGCAAAATCCAAGGCGTTTTCTCATTATTCATCCTCCACACTCTCAGAAGAATTTGACATAATTACAACACATTCTAGAGTCTAGATTGATCACTGTCTCCTTTACACATATTCCCTTGAATTTCAGCACTCAGTACGCTTGGCTCTCTGGTCACATTTCAGGCCATGTCTTCCCTATCTAATTAATTTCTATTTTACCTTCTCATTGTTTTTGGCCTTTCCCCCCAAAACTCAAGCCACATCCCTCTATTCTTCTCTCTCTCTTTATTGGCAAGTACTCAAAGAAAGCTCTGTCTCTGAAAGCTTCATTTATCAACTACAGAGACTTCCAAATTTCTGTTTCCCCAAAGTTCTATCCCCTAGCTTTAACCATCTGCTAGGCAGTTCCCCTCTATTCATCAATGTTTAAAATCAAACTGGTCCTCTCTTCCCACCCCTGTCACCTCTTAAAATACCCCAAATTAAGTTGTCCAGGGCCAAAAACACACAATCAATGTTGACTAGTCTCTTCCCTTCAACAAATGGCACATCTTTTATTCCTTTCTGCAATGCCTGCAATATCTAGTGTCTTAATTCTGTTCCCATTGCCACTAACCTAATCCTAGATCTTCGAAGTATCTTGTTCTGTTTTTTTACTCTGCAATATTAAAATAACACCCAAACAATGTCTGAGTCCAGCCTTTCTATGACTTGGTCAACTTTCAATGAAGTTGCCAAATTAATCTTTCTAAAATATCACTTTAATGGATGGAAGCCAACCAGCTAATTTCCTTCCTTCCTTCCTTCCTTCCTTCCTTCCTTCCTTCCTTCCTTCCTTCCTTCTTTCCTTCCTTCTTTCCTTCCTTCCTTCTTTCCTTTCTTCCTTCCTTCTTCTTCTTCTGGTTCATGAACTTTTTCCAATCTGGTCCCTTCGATCATTTTACCATATTTATGACCATGTTTGAATATGAAACTTCTCACTAAATCAAGGCTGCTCTAGCCATTTCCCAATTATCAATGTCATTCTTATCTCTTTAGTTTAAAAATCAGGTTGCTTAAACCTGAAATGCATACCCCATTATCCTTCACAAATTTTTAATCAATGCTCAAGCTTAAACATTACTTCCTTTGTACTAATTCCAGCTGTATGTCTTTCTTTTCCAACAACTTGAATTTTAAACTTTTCTATAGACTTGGCTCTCTAGTATATAGGTAACACGTGTTCTCTGAGTACCTACAGAGTATCAGGCATCATAAGACAACATATAGCATTACAGAATATCATTTTAATACAGAATATCAAGTTGTTTATCATATATAAGTATCCTACATAAATACTTGTTTGTTTCTAAGTAGCCTACTAACACACAAACCTTGTAAAATGACTACCTGCTATCAGTTGCCTAATGGGAAATACTAGTTGAGTAACATGGATTGATAAATCATCCAAGTGAGGCTGATGGGCAGGGAGTGGATTAGTCCATTTCTTCTTAAATTTCCTGCAAAATAGAGTCACCTAGAGATCTTTTAAAACCTTGATGGTTGGGTCCCACCCCAAAGTTTCTGACCTAAATGATAAAGGTTGAGGTCTGGACATGAAGCAGTTGAAATACTTCCCAGATGAGTCTAATATGCACTAAAGTCTGAGAACCTCTAGTTTAGTCCATAATTCAGTGTGCATTTTCAACCCAGAAATACCTTGCTGGTAAACATTAAAAGGGTTTTGGCATTCCCTATGCCAAGCTTTCCTTGGCCCAGCATTTCAACATTAAGACCTGACTGGAATAATTCCCTTTGCATTCCTATTTAGGAGCTTTTCTATGTATGGTTCACTGGCTGCACAACTACCCAATCATACTAATAGGTTTCTAGGATCACTTACAACTATTATCAACTCTAAGCCACACTGAGCTATGCAATCCCTTTCTGGGAGACTAGTGGATGCTGATTCAGCTCTCCATCACCTTGACTGGGAGGGCCCAAATTACTCATTAATATAGAGGAGCGCTATTGCCATATGGAGTACAGGTTAGTTACTACATAATAATTTTTTCCATTGATTTTTAGAGGGAGTGGAAGGGAGGGGGAAAAAGGGAGGGGAGAGAGAGAGAGAGAGAGAGAGAGAGAAACATCAATATAAAGAGACAAATAGATTGCTTGCCTCCTGCACATGCTCCTGCATATGCTCAATCAGGGGCCAGGGAATGCACCTGCAACCCAGGTACATGCCCTTGACTGGAATCTAACCTGTGACCTTCTGGTGCGCAGTGTGAAGCTCCAACCACTGAGCCATGCCAGCAAGGGTGAACGTCCACTCTCTTGAGTGTGGGATGGTTTCACTGTGTACAAATGTGTCAAAACTTATCAAAGTATACATTTCAAATGTGTGCAATTTATTATGTCAGTCCACACATACTCCTCCCCCCCCAAAAAAAAAAAAGGGAAAACATTATGCAGGCTACAGAATCTTTAAAAAAAACAGGTGTGTCCATCTGTAATTCAGAAGGAATACCAGTTTTGAATAGCACTTGAAAACTTGTAATGTTACACATTGCTGAAACACATATGCACAAATATACTCCATCCACACTGGATAAAATATGCAAATTTTAAGATTTCAAATTATAGTAACATTTACATTTCTATAATATAAATGAAATTAACTTTTAGGGGGAATTAGGTGGCCGCATGCAGAGAAGGTCATTGTTGGTGTGGAAGGAGGGTTAGTATTTCGAGGGACTAAATATCTAGTTCTGAATTTTAAAATTGGTAGTTTTATAAGAAGGAAGGAAAAATAACTTTCATTCATCTATACCTTTATTCATTCAACAAATATTTATTGAAGTTTTATGATTACTAGGCATTGCAAACCATTGACCAGTAAAATACACATGGTATGGTCTCTACCTTTATTAATCTATACTTTGGCAAAGAAGAAAGTTATCAGTCAAGTTAGCCCATGATTATTAAACTATCCTGCGGAAATTGACCATGTAAAGAACCATGCCACAGAAAGGTTTCCCTTGGAAGGTGTACTTTGAGCTGGGATATGCAGAATGAGTCGTCTTCAACTCTGTGAAAGGAAACAGCATGTATAAAGGCCCCGAGGCAGCTAAAACATAGTCCTTTTGATTAACTAAAACAGGAATTGATCCATTTAAGAGATATTTAGTAGTTGAAACCTATGGGACTTTATAACAGATTGTATTTGGAAAGAGAGAGAAATGACAAGTATAACACCAAGATTTCTGCAATGTGCCACTGGATACACGTGTGTGGCATTCACCGAGGTAAACAATGCAGGAGGGAGGCCAGGCTAGGGAGGCAATTTCTGTTTTGATTTCCTGATGCCTTATAATTGTCAACTAAAATTGCCAAGTAGATAAATGCTTTGAGAAAGTAGCCTAGGTACCAGTGGTTGCCGGAGCTAGGGGGAGAGGACAAGGGAGAGTTTTCCTTAATAGGGATAGAGTTTCAGTGCTGCAAGATGAAAAAGTTCTGGGGATTGGTTAATCAACAATGGGACTATAATTTATACTACTGAAGTGTACACTTAAAAACAGGTAAGCCATACAGTTTATTTTGTGTATCTTATAACACCTAAAAACTTTTTAACATGGTGAATAAATAGCATTTTAGCTAACTAGTTAGCTATGTAATTGATCAATCCATTGATAACAAACTAGCTACATTTTTGAGGAAAGCTGTGACCTGAAAATAGCAATTTTGGAATCATACAAACAACAATAATCTATTACAGGACTTGATTCCTTTCCTCCCTTCATCCTTATAATCCTGGCGTTTGTCTATCAGCATGAGGTCTGCTCATCCTTTTCTCCCTAAAGATTGAGCTGAGCCCAGAGGCTTGACTCCGTAGTTGAGAGATGAACCAGGAGGTCAAGGTTCAATTCCTGGTCTGGACATATGCCCCAGTTGTGGGCTTAGTCCCAGGTGTGGGGAGTGCAGGAGGTGGCTGATCAGTGATTCTCTCACATCGTTGAGGTTTCTATATCTCTCTCTCCTTCTCTCTCTCGTCCTCTCTGAAATCAATAAAATAATATATTTTAAAAAAAAAGACTGAGCTAACACAGAGTTTGTTTTCATCTATTGTGAGAAAACAACTGAAGACTTTGAAGTCACAGCAGCTTTGGAGTGTACCTGTGCTGTTCTGTCGTGGCAAAAAACACCTCTATTTGTCTATGGACCTAATTCTACCAAATATTTAAAAAGACAAGTGCAGATAGAGAAGGGAAAAATAAGATGACTCCTTTGAGCAAATATGCATTGATTCTAGAGAACACTCCATGGTTTACAGATTCACGCACACCCCTCTTGAACAGTATTATCCTGCCTACCTTGCTTGCGCACATCTTCCACAGCAGCGATCAGTTCTTCTTTGAGGTCCTGACTCTCCTTAGCGATCTGTTCCCCCTTTTCCAGGAAGTTCTGAGTGGCTTGCTCTACAGAAGCAGCCAGGACATGGGCTTTCTTTGACCTCCCTTTCTTTTTACCTGATGGGCCTTTGTTGCTGGTGTTAACAAGGGTCGTCACCTTAAATACAAAAGAAAAGCTGTAAGAGAACTCTGCAAAACTGTTAGAAATAACATTGCCTCATCAATTTAAAATATCCTCTACTGATTAGAGTGTGAATGCATATTCCATAGCTTCAACTGAAGGACAATGTGGAATTATATGGATTAACACATGAATAAACAGTCCTTTATTTCAAGCAGAAAAATGACACTATGTGAGTTAAGTAGGAAGAGACTTGCTACTAGCTCAAAGTTCTCAAAGTTTCCAGTTCCCTGAAGGTTGTGCTTTCACAGATTGATAAATACCATGTTTGTTGGAGTAACCAGCTTCAGGGAGGAAAGAAAATAAAACAAAACATGGGATTGCCTCTTGATCACTAACTTGGGAGAACCAATACCCAGGCCTGGGCCGAAAGGCAGGGCAGAGGTGAATGAGCAGTTAATAAACACTGGGCCATCAACACCAGTACTTATGTGTCACCTACCAAGGACTTCTGAAGATTATCTCTTTTTCTTTTTTTTTTTTTATTGTTGACAGTATTAAATATATCCCCAAATTCCCCCCAGCTTTGCCCCTTCCGCCCACCCTCCCCCACCACAAGCCTTCACCGCACTGTGGTTTCTGTGTCCATGGGCTATGCATATAATCATGTATGTTCTTTGGCTAATCTCTTCCAGTTCCTCCCCTCTCCCTCCACTCTGAGATCTGTCTGAAGATTATTTCTATTTCTGATCTCATCTTTTAAAAACAAAATGGTAAATTTAATCTGAGGGGATTGAATGATTCTGTCTCAAAAGTTGGTTAACAAGCTAAAATTGTCAGAATTGAAATCAGATTTGCATTATCACTCCTCTTCTAAGTGTCATAATTTGGAAACATATCTCAACTGCCAAACTTCTTTCAGTACTATATCTAGAGCTATTTAATTTGCTAACAAAGCTTTTAATATCTTTTAAACAACTTATCTCCTGTAGAATTCCAAACCTTTATTCTCTCCCACTGAGAAGTTTGGGAGGAAAGTGAATGCAATGGTTCCTCATTCTATTCAGCAGAAGTTGCTAGTCATCATTCCCCCTGCATTTATCAGCTTTATAAGCATGTGGACATTGTGGTTTATTTTCCTTGACATTTTTCCTGCTTAGTAGACAGATTTTATTGGAGGTTATCAAGAAAGCTAGTCCATAGAAAAGTTCTAAATGTTGTAGTTTCTGCGGTTACTCCAAATCCAAGAGCAAGCCAAGTGATTATTAGTCAAAGTCACAATTAATGTCCAGTCAATTTATGGGGCATGAGATCACACCAGAGGAAGAAATATAGTGAATAAATGTGAACTAATGTGATAAATACAGGTAAAACCAATAATTAAGAAGTGGTTGATACAGAGTCTGGAGTCTTCATAGTCAGCTTTCTTTTGATTGCTAATTAGATGCAGTGAATTGAAGGACTCTATAAAGACATTTAAGTACAAATACACACACACAAAGAACTGTAAGGTCACTGAGAATAAGAGTGTCAGATAATGGTAGTGAGCTGTAAAATGCATATGTAGTCATTAAGTAACACTTTATAGACTTTTCAGTCCTACCCATAAAGAGGCAACCATCGGAAGAAAGGCATCCTGTGGAAAAGTGACTATTCTGGGGTGCAAGACTGTTCTCAGTAGTGAGGGTTTACTCTAACACAGGTACACAGCACTTTTTCAAAAGCCTCAATTACCCAAACTGCCAACACCTGGAAACATAAGCCCTCTGAGCAAGCACAGCAAACAGCTCAAAACTCTTTTTTTAAATAGAGTTTTTAAATAGTTTTCTTTGTAATGAATATATTTGACATACAACACTGTCTAAATTTAAGATGTAGTGTTAATTTGTTATATTTATGTATTGTAATACAGTTGCTGCTGTAGTGATGTTTAGCACCTCTATCACATTCCATAATTACAGTATACAGCTGTTGTCTACATTCATCATACTGTGCATTAGAAAATATTCCCATTCTCACTGATAACTGGTTTATTCTCCTTTTATACATAATTCTAAGAAGTTTGGGGATCTACTTTTTTAGTCTTCTTAAATTAGAAAAATATGTAAACTGGGGAGGGAGTTGCTAATTGTAGGCATGTTGACAGTTTTAAGCAGTAGAAGCTGATAGCAAATCTACCAAAACACCTAATGACTTCACCATGAGTTCATTTTTGTAAAGGCAAATTCTTCTGTTACCTCATGTTATGTTACTGTACTAAGCACTGTTTAGGTAATGCACATTATAATAAGTCGATGTACAATGTCAATTACATGGAAAAATAAACATAAAACATTAACAGGCAGTTCCTAAGAACAATATGATTACTTCCAAATGAAGCAAATCAATTCAATCTTCTTTTAGTAAAAGCTTTCATTTACTCATGGATGGAAGAATATGATGTATGAAAGAGAAGAAAATAAAGGAAAATGATAGGGTTCCATAAATGGTCATGTCCTAATCAGTATAGGATAAAGAAATACTTGTGGATTCTCCTCATTGCTTGCCAGTGTTTTGTTGGAAGACAAAGTCAACAACTTGCAGTAGCCCTGCCTCCCCCATCAAAGGTTATGCTTTCCATGGTTTCAGTTATCCACAGTCAACAAGTCCAAAAATATTAAATGAGAAATTCAAGAAATAAGCAATTCATCAGGTTAAATGCATGTCTTTCTGAGTAGCATGATGAAATCTCAGCTGTCCTGTTCTGTCCTGCAAGGATGTGAGGTATCCCTCTGTCCAGCGTATCCACACCATATATGCTCCCCACCCTCTGGTCACTGAGTAGCCCTCTGGGTTTTCTCAGATCAATGATATGGCAGTGCCTGTATTCAAGTAATACTTATTTTACCCAATGCACATTCACATAAATTATTCTATTTTATTATAGCTATAGACATTAATCACTTATTGTGACTAATTTATATTAAACTTCATCACAGGTATGTCTGCATAAGAAAAAACATAGTCTATATAGGGTTTGGTACTACTCACAAAGTCAGGCATCCACTGGGGGTTTGGAACATATACCCCGTGAATAAAGGAGGATTTTTTATACATAACAAAGAGAAAGAAAACATAAATACATAACATAACAAAGAGAAAGAAAACAAAGAGAAAGAAAAAAAAGGCAGGCACTAAATAATGTCATTACTTATAGAGAATATGATTCTAGCAAGAAGATGTAAAAGAATTAGAAGTTAAACAATTTGAACTACTATAAGAGTGAAGAACGAGATGGCTAAATACTAGATAAACAAGAAAAATCTGATAGAACAGCAGTAACCAATGAAAAATCTAGTTTTCAATATCATATTCACAATAACCATCCATTGATATTATCATAGATAAACATAACACAAAATATAAAATATTATATGCAAGAAATGATAAAAAAAAAAAGGAGGAATATAGAAAACTATTTAAATAATAAAGAGCCATACCAATGACCTCTAGAGGCTACAGGTATCTTTGTGTAAGGTTAGCTATCCAGACTAACACTATGTCTTAGGTAGATGGTGCGTAAAGATTTTTAAGTGTTTGTCTCAATTTGTTAGCCTTTTAAAGGATTGCTATCCTGTTGAAATTCCTGCTTGGATGCTATGCCTCCTCCTTTCACAAGCAGGCTCTCTTTCTAATCGCCACACCAACTTTCGCCCAAGGCCAGAGTCATTCAAGAGCCACACACACGCCTCTCCTCTCTAACAATTTTGGAGCACACCTCTTGTGCAGTAGGACAAAAAGAAAGAAAGCAAGAGGTTCCAGCAAAAGAGACAGTAGTAGTAGCATGAATATCAACACGTTGAAATGGACATGACGTTTTCCAAGCCAGTAAGGAGACCAGTCCTACTTGAGAAGAAGGCTGTATATGAAAGCTACAGGAAGTAAGGTTAGATATATGTGGTGGAACAAAACTTTGAAATTCTCTGGGAAAAAAAACACACAAAACCATAGTATATATAGGGTTTGGTACTATCCAAACTAAGGAGTCTAGATTTTATTAGTCACTGCCAATTTTTTTTAAAGAGAAACATATGTTAAAGTCCATTTTCTCCTTCCATTCATTTCTCATGAATTTTGGTTTCACCCCCACACCTCCTGTAGCAGAGCCTTCTTAAACTGATATCTCACTAAGGTACTTAATAAGTTGCCAAGATCAAATTAGTTTTATCTTATCATGCCAATCTGCCACATTTAGTGCCATAGACTCAATTAGCCTTCCTCCTAGAAATATCTCCTAGCTAATTCTCTTAGCAATAAACCTTTCCTTCTCCAAACTCTTGTAGCTACAAAAGGACATTATCTACCATCAAACTTACATTTCTATGTACTTATTTGTATCTTGCTCCCTCCTATGCCAGGAAAGGCATTCTGATACCACTACCCCTTTAACTAATCTTCTGATCCCATCCTCCACACCTGTGTTTCATTGGCTATGCCAACTTACCTTTTAATCTTGAAAAACTCCCTCTCTGTAGGCTCCTCAACCTCAGCTTTGAAGGACACTTGACTTCTCTCTAGCTCCACCTCAAATAGCTCCTCAATGTGTCTGCCTCTCATCAAAAAAAAAGAGAAGAAGCCATAGAGCTCATAGATAAGAGTATAAGTGGTCAAGGGACCTAGGACCAGGGGTTCATAGATGGTCCCTATGAACTCTGGCCAATGAAAGGCCTCAGCAATAGCCAGAGGATAGCAACCTTGTTTTCCTATGTGGATGGTGTGATCTGAATATAAACCTGTGAAACACAGGCTGGTATAGACTGCTCATCAGTTAATGTCATTTCGGCACAACAGTAGTAAGACAGTGCCCAATACAATTTCATTTTTTCTTTTTCTTGCAATGTGTGTTATCATAAGAAAATGTATCTGACCTTGACTCTTCTACTTGATCAGTGCTCTGCTTCCAGGACATCAATAGATATAGAACACGTATTCTTCCAAGACAATAAACAGTAGTGAGGGCAACGGGGAACTTTGTCTTGGTAGCTCTGTCACATCTGCCCAGAGCCAGCTGTGATATCATTTGTCTAAAACTCACCCATATAGCAGTCAATTGAAAGTGAGATCTGGAGACCTCATTGTCACCTGGGGCTTGTTAGAAATATAGACTCTCAGGCCCCACTCTAGACCTACTGAAAAAGAATCTGCATTTTAAACAAGATTCCTAGAAACATAGGAATTTGTATGCACATTAAAATTTGAGAAGCTCTGAATTCTAGTACAATAATCATCAGATTTTATCATGCCTAATGTCCACATCTTACAGTGCTTCTGTTCAGGTAGGTCTGGAGTAGGGCATTTTGTACTCATCACACAAAATCATACACACACACACACATACACACACACACACACACACACACACACACACACATGACTTCGTGAAATCACACATAAATTCTGGTGGAACAAAACTTTGAAATTCATGAAATCACACATAAATTCTGGTGGAACTAAACTTCAACTGAACTGCTGTTTCTGAAAGTACAGTCTACTGTACTTTCAGAAACAGCAGTTCAGTTGAAGCAAAAGAAAGAGACAGAGAAATCACATCTAACAAATAAATTATTCCTCTTATTTTAGTTGCCATGACCTATCATGAGTCCTCAAAAAGAACTTGTTGGTGAATTGATATCTGACTCTTGTATGGAAGGCCACCTCCACTATTAAGAAATCACAAGGAATTTAGAAAAGTGAAAGCATACAGATGAGAATGCTGCAAACCAAGCAATTACTTGATTTCCAGAAAATCAATGAAAGGAATCCAAGAGCTGAAAACAAAAACAAGTTGGGCATCATTTTGCTCGATTCACGCACTTTACAGATGAGAGTAGTAAGTCTGTGAATTCTATTGTTGGCATCGTTCTGAAGTATTTCATTTGTCATAATCACTCAACTAACATTAGATAGGGCTTTGATTACTGTGTAGCCTAAAAAAAAAACCAAGAGCTTAGTGAGGCGAATATTTGGAAAAAAAAAAAAAAAAGATCAAAAGCAAGTTATTTATTCTAGGAGCAATTGAAGAATCTAAAAGAGATCTGAATTTTGCCTGGTTAACTATTGCTATAAAGAAAGCATACACAGTGTGCTGCATTTATGTTATTATTTTTAGTAGACACACTTTAACTCTTAAATAAGACTATAAGGCAAGACTTCTCACTCAGTTGCTTTGGTATACATTTCCCAAATATTTTATCTTAAAGAACATAATACTGGCAATATAAGTCAGAAAATAACCCCAAAATATATATTTTATGATTAGGTGTTGAAGTATTTTTATGGTCAAGATGAGTAGCTAGTTATACATATATTACAATTCTTTTCCAGGCTAAACTTTCTGTGGATGTGATTTATAGAGCAGATCAGTAGGGCAGTGGATCATCCACTCAGCCTGTAAATGAGAAGTAATTCAAACTTATTTCCTAGGAAGTACCTCAATACTGTCTGTGAGCCAAGATGAAAAAGGGTGTCCCTGTCTTTAGGCACATGTTCTTCAGAAGAAACTCAATTTCCCTTAGAGAATGTTAAACTAACACATTCTCAACTTGCTATGAAGGTATGCTGTTTCATATGCCAGTAGCAGCACAGAGGAGTCCCACTTCTCAACCTCCAAGGAATACAGTATAGATTCACCGGCATCCAAACACTTGTCTGAGAGAAACAGCATTTAGCTTGCTTGAAGGGAGTTCAGTTCATTTCTCTCCCCACTATTATAAAATATCAACCACACTAAATTAAAGCATATTAGCAAAGAGAAATGCTATTATACCTGGTGGAAGCGTTTTGGGTATTTTTTTCCCACCCAGAGTATCTTGAGTTTATTTTTTTAACTTTATTTTCATTGTTGGCACTATTACAGATGTTCCTATTCCCCCCTTTTCCCACCTCCACCCACCCCCCCCTTCCCTCTGGCCATCACCACATTGTTGTCTGTGTCTATGGGTTAAGCATACATGTGCTTTGGTTAATCCTTTCACCTTCTTTCATCCAGTCTAGCCTCCCCTCTCCCTTACATTCTAACACGTACCTCAATGGAGGGATACTATCACTCAGAGTTTTAGGAAGCTCACTGTGTACATTCTAAGGTTATTGATAAGGTGTCATTCTTCACATAATATAGAGAATTTATGTGTGATTTCATAAATCATACATAAGAATATTGAAGCTTCTCCTTAGAAACTGATTTTATTTTATGGACATTGAATTGAGTAATAAATCAATGTTTCCTTTTTACACTGACTTCAAAAAGTGTAACCCAAATGTGTAGTCCCTGCTCTAAGGCATATGGTTCAGTAATAATTATTACTGCATTAGTCTCAACCTTTATCAGTACTTATATTTATTTTGCTTTTTTTAAAATCACATTACTTCAAGGTCTGTTAACCTTCCAGTACATTATAAATCCTTGAAAGTCTCCTTGAATATTTGCTGGAAGACACAGGGATGTATTGTATTCTATTGACCTTAAGATGTGCCTTTTTCCCCATAGTTTTACATGTCCAAAACAAGGCTGAACCAATCCTACGATCTTTTTTGTTTAAAAGATATATTGGATGGTACTTTATATTTTTCTTAGAGGTACTTAAAATATATATCTTATAACTTATGAAACCTTAGATTTGACAAATCAAATGATCACAAGAAACAAACTTGTTTAAAGGACCTACTGACAAGCTAGGTTTTCCTAGAATCTACACAATTTTAAGATTTTAGAGAGAGGAAAGGAAAGGGAGAGAGAGAGAAACATGGATTGGTTGCCTCCTGCATGACTCCTACTGGGACACAAGCCAGCAAGTCAGGCATGTGCCCTAACCAGAATCAACCTAGTGGTGCTTGGGACCACACTCAACCAGCTGAGTCACATCTGCCAGGGCTAGAATCTACACAAGTTTCAATGTCTACACACCCACCAATGAAAAACCAAACTCAAAATTAAGACACTGGAGCAATGCCAGACATTCTCTAGAAGAGCAATTGCTTTGAATCAGGAATTTTAAGTGATAGGAAGGTGTTTCTGTTTTATAAAATCCTAAATATTTTAACCATCTGAGGAAATCCCATGCTGCTTTGAATGTCCCTGAAAATTAAAGAATTACTAAACTACATTCATGATTCACTCCTCTGCATTTACTAATGTTAAAATGAAATGAAACAAATAAAACTAATCTGTTCCAACAAATCTGAAACCACAATAAAAAATATATTTGAATCAACATTATATTAACTGAAGGACTCACTCAGTTGGCCAAAACTTCCATTACCCCCAAAATCATCAAGTCTTTTTTTAATATATTTTATTGATTTTTTTAGAGAGGAAGGGAGAGGGATAGAGAGCCAGAAACATTGATGAGAGAGAAACATCAATCAGCTGCCTCCTGCACACCCCCCACCAGGGATGTGCCCGCAACCAAGGTACATGTCCTTGACCGGAATCGAACCCGGGACCCCTGAGTCCGCAGGCACTCTATCCACTGAGGCAAACCGGCCAGGGCAATCATCAAGACTTTTACTTCAGTCTTTAACAAGGGCACCTGCTTTGACATTTCTCTTCTTTAAAGTTGGTGGATTCTATTGCAGAGTAAACACACTCCACAGGAAATAATGGACAGCCAGTGAGATGCAGGAAACATACCAAGATTCTATATTGGTTTTCGCCTAAAAATATGAAAAAAAAAGTATATTAAGCCAGACTAAGTGTTTTATATTTAGGCTTACTTACGCTGACACTACCACCCCATCCCTACATCAGATGGTCTTGAGATACATATGAGAAACAGGGTATCTTGAGGCAAAGCAAGGAACAAATCTAAGGAACTGGCAGTGGTGGCCTAACACTTTTAATGTAGATCTGGTTACATAGGCTTAAGGATTAACTGATTTTCAAAACACACACACACACACACACACACACACACACACACACACACACACACACACTCTCTCTCTCTCACAAAATTGAACAGAAACCTGAAAAGACTTCTACAAAGAAACTGAAGCTTGAAGATGGTAATAATACAAGCATAGTAAACTACAACAAAATGAAAAGCTGACTCTCCTCCTACTCTTTTCTTAAACCTGTATTGTTGAGAGTATTACAGATGCCTCCCCTTTCTCTGCCCATTGCCCCCCTCCATCTGGATCCTGCCCAACCAAAGGCTTTCGCCACCCTGTTGTCTGTGTCCATGGGTAATGCATGTATGCATGTAAGTTCTTTGGCTAATCTCTTCCAGTCCCCGATCCTCCCTTCCCTCTGAGATTTATCATGTTTCCGTGCCTGTGGTTCTACTTTATTCATCAGTTTATCTTGTTCTTTAGATTCCTTGTTCGTTTATTTTGATTTTTAGATTCAATTATTGATGTAGTTATTGCCATTTTTTTATTCATATTTTTTATTTCTACTCCTCCCTTTCCTCCTCTGCCTACGCCTCTTCCTTCTCCTTCTTCTCAATGAAGACCCTTTAACATTTCATGTAATACTGCTTTGGTGGTGATGAACTTCTTTAGTTTTTTTCTTGTCTGGGAAGCTCTTTATTTGACCTTCAATTCTAAATGATACCTTTGCTCGGTAGAGTAATCTTGGTTGTACATCCTTGCTTTCCATCACTTTGAATATTTCTTGCCCTTCTCTTCTTGCTTGCAAAGTTTCTGTTGAGAAATCAGCTGACATTCATATGGGCGCTCCCTTGTAGGTAACTAACTGCTTTTCTCTTGCTGCTTCTAAGATTCTCTCTTTGTCTTTAACCTTTGATATTTTAATTATGTTGTGTCTTCCTGTGGGCCTCTTAGGTTCATCTTATTTGGGACTCTCTGTTCTTCCTGGACTTCTTTGTCTATTTCTTTCACCGGGTAAGGGAAATATCCTGTCATTATTTTATTTTATTTTAAAATATATTTTTATTGATTTCAGAGAGGAAAGTAGATGGAGAGAGAGATAGAAACATCAATGATGAGAAAGAATCATTGATCGGCTGCCTCATGCATGCCCCACACTGGTGATGAAGCCTGCAACCTGGGCATGTGCCCTGACTGGGAACTGAACCCTAACCTCCTGGTTGATGCTCAACCACTGAGCCACATCAGCTGGGCTCTGTCATTATTTTTCAAATACATTTTAAATTTCTTGCTCCCTCTCTTCTCCTTCCGGTACCCACATGATACAAATATTGGTACTTTGAAGTTGTCCCGGAGTCTCCTGACACGGTCTTCATATTTTTGGATTCTTTTTTCTTTTTGCAGCTCTGATTGGGCATTTTTTGTTTCCTCATATTCCAAATCTCTGATTTTATTCTCAGCAACTTCTACTCCATTGTTGATTCCCTGTAAATTATTCTTCACTTCAGTTAGTGTATCTTTTATTTCTGATTGGCCCTTTTTTATGTCTTTGATGTTCTTACTAAGTTCCTTGAAATTCTCATTAAGTTCCTTGAACATCCTTATAACCATTGTTTGGAACTCAGAATCTGGTAATTTGCTTGCTTCCATTTCATTTAGTCCTTTTTCTGGAGATTTCTTTTATTTCATTTGCAACATGTTTTCTTTGTCTCCACATTTTGACTGCTTCCCTGTGTTTATTTCTATGTATTGGGTAGAGCTGCTATGTCTCCCAGAATTGGTAGTGTAGTAGGTGTTCTAACGGGCCCAGTGGCTCAGCCTCCCCAGTCACCTGAGCTGGGCACTCTAGGTGCACTCCTGTATTAGCTGTGTGCACAGTCCTGTTGTAGTTGAGTCTTGATTGCTGTTGATGTCACTGGGAGTTGTTGACCTTCAGGCTAACTGGCTATGAGGACCAGCTACAACTACAGTGGGAGAGCTGCTGTGCAGGAGACTTCAATGGGGCTTTGGTGCTCACTGAGTCTGCCCCTTGAGTGTGTCACTTGTGGATGTGTAGGGTTGTAATCAAGTATAATCTGAAGCTGTCCACTGGGTGCACTGGCTCTGGGGCCTCCCAGGAGGTACAAAGTCAGCCACTGCCTGGGGCCATCTGGCAGGAGCTACAGAGAGATCTGAAGATTGTATTGGTCTTGGAAGTACCCAGGTAAGCTGTGAAGCAAGGCAGGCTGGTGGTAGTACTGGGTCTTGGTCCTTTTATTGATAGGTTTGGGGCATGCTGACTCTAGCTGCTGCTTGTTATATATTTGTATTGACATATGACATACAACATCATATTTGTTTCAGATAGACAACATAATTATTTGATATATGTACTAGTATATATTGCAAAATGATCATCATAATAAGTCAAGTCCATCATTATATAGTTACACATTTTTTTTCTTTTAATGAGAGCTTTTAAGATTTACTCTCGCCCTAACCGGTTTGGCTCAGTGGCTAGAGCGTCGGCCTGCGGACTGAAAGGTCCCGAGTTCGATTCTGGTCAAGGGCATGTACCTTGGTTGCGGGCACATCCCCAGTAGGAGGTGTGCAGGAGGCAGCTGATCGATGTTTCTCTCTCATCGATGTTTCTAACTTTCTATCCCTCTCCCTTCCTCTCTGTAAAAAATCAATAAAATATATTAAAAAAAAAGATTTACTCTCTAAGCAACTATCAAATAGACAATATAGTATTATTAACTATAGTCAACATGTACATTACATCTGCATAACATTTAATTTATAACTGAAAGTCTGTACAGTTTGACTACCACCATTCCCCACCTCTGGCAACCACTAAACTGTTGTCCATATTCATGAGTTCATTTCTCAGAAAGATTGCACATCTAAGTAAGATGAAATGGTATTTATCTTTCTCTGTATGTCTTATTTCACTTAGCATAATGCCCTCAAGGTCCAACCATGTTGTCTCAAACAGCAAGATTTCCATCATTTTTATGGCTGAATAAATATACATATACAATATTATATATATATATATATATATATTCTCCCATTTCTTCATCTATCCATGAATACTTAAGCTTTTTCCATGTCTTGTCTCTTAGAAATAATGCTGAAATAAGCTGGGGTACAGATATTTTTTTGAATTAATGTTTTCATTTATTTGCATAAATACCCAGTTGTAGTCTTTTTTTTTTTAAGATCCTCCATACTATTTTCCATAGTGGCTACATCAATTTACATTCCCAGCAACAATGCACAAGTGTCGCCTTTTCCCCACAATGTAATGTATGTCTAAATATATATTAATATATATATAGTGTATGTATTACTATTTAGAAAAATAAAGCATACACACAGAAAGTGGCACAAGCATCATTTTCCCCTTTTCTTTTGACCAAAATGGTAAGTAAAATCCAACATATAACTGAACACACACACACACTCCAGCACAAACAGGTCTGGAGGTTAGACATAAACTACTACATGCTCCATTGTCACTGAAAACTGAATATGGGTGTTTTGGAGAATATCAATCACCTGAGTACTGGACACCACAAAATACATTAATCGGTTTGAGGAATCAGAAAAAGTTATTCAGAAACAGACTGACCATTGGAGAAGACAAGAGATAAAGGACTCCCAAGGACACTTCTAATAAGCAACTCTAAGAGCATCAATGAAATCATCATTGCCATACAAGTGATTTGATTAAGTTGGCAACATGCTCTATTAGTTAACTTACCGAAGTTAATATTTGTTACTATTAAATATATTGAGTAGAAGCAACTTTCAAAAGTAACAGAAGCTCAACCAAAAAAGATCTCGCAGTAACCTAAAATAAATAAATAAATAAATAATCTAACACAGAACAAGGGATTATAGCTTAAATTATGTTGATCTTGAGTTGACAAAAACAAAACAACAAAACAAAAAAAAAAAAAAAAAAACAACAGAGGAGAATCAAAGGATCAGGCTATTCAGAACATGTGGAATCCATTTTTTTATTCTTACCTAACAGCTTAAATGTATTTAAAGAAATTTCTCCAGCAGGAAGCTAGAGATATAAACCTCATTTTATGACATAAAAATGATTCATTCATTGTTTCAGAGAAGGGTATGCCCACACAATTTCTATCACCCTTCTTTGTGGGCATGTCTGTGCATGCGCGCGCGCACACACACACACACACACACACACACACACACACACACACACACAGAGTAGAAAATATAGGCTAGAATTCCCACCATGTTACCTTGACTTTTATGGTTTGGTCATATGACATAGTTTTAAAATACTGTGTCAAATTCCGCAGATCTTGGTAACTATGATATATTTGAAATGTAAAATTCAAGCCACCTTTAGGAAGTCCTGATGAGGACTTTTAGATTTGTGGTAAATATAATAACTGAAATTAATATTAAAATAAAAAATATATGTAGAAGCCATTAGTACTTCTGGAAACAGAAGCAGCAGTCCCACAACAAGAAAATAATACTTGCAAGCCATAGAGGGATACTTCTAACCCTGTACCTACTGAGTCTAGGAAAAAACTGTGTCCTCACTAGTTTATTTAAAAACCATTTCTTCCAAAACCTAAAAGCAAAGTAATACTACCAAAGAGATCATCTTTTCTGTTGTTGGTTAGTTTCTACTCTAGAATGGAAACAAATCATGATGAGGAATGCTCCCTTGTTCTGTTCTTAATCAAATACTAAATGACAAGTGCTCTCTAAATATGCCCAGCGTGTTCTGGTTACACACATGGCACATGTGTGTGAGAAAGAGGAAATGAAAGGCTTGCCCCTATTGCTCAGAGAAGGACATTGAAGCATGGAGGAATTTGCCTGCCAAGAGTCCATGCCTACTGCAAAAGAAACATTCAGGTTTTAATTTGCCTGACACTGCCCTTTTATTCCCTTACGATGCTATTCAACACATATTGGCCTCATCCTATATAATCCTATATAATAAAGATGTAAATGCAAATAGTTATTACTCCTTGAAGTAATGACCAACCATGTAATGACCGGATCACAGATCAGCAGGAGGGTGGGGCAGCGAGCTATGAGGAAAGGGGGGCGGGAAGGGGCTGAAGGAGCTGCAGGAGGGTGGCAGCAAGAGAGCAGGGCAGCAAGCAAGCTGCAGGCAGAGTGCTACAGGAGAGGGCAGGGCAGCAAGCTATGAGGAGGGGGTGGGGGAAGCTATAGGAGGGCAGGGCAGCAGCAAGCTACTGGCGCACGGATTCATGCACAGGGCTTCTAATTTTATATAAGTACAAATTTCTAAAACCTAAAGAAACTATATTTTATAGCTACAAAATGGATGTACTCACACAATTTTATTATGTCACACATGACATAACCCTGTTTAAAACATTCCCGTGTTTTTCAATGAAATAATCACATCATCTACTGACATTTTCTGATTTTGATATGCAAGTGAACATTATTATTCTCCCATTGAACTACAACCTGCTGCTAAAATGCCAACATTGTGGAAAAATATCACGTTGACATTGTACTGTGGGGTCATCTCTCTCTGGATAAAATGCCACCTTCTGCTCCAATGCACTGCCTTACAGTGTAGCTGCATTCCTTAAGCATCGCTTTTCAAAGGCTTCAAGGTTCTAGGAACTGTTAATGAAATAAAGGGGGAAATGAACAGGTTGTAATTATCTTGTCAAGATTCTTCTTGTGAACCTTTCTTTGGAAAATTCACAGAAAAGAAAGCAGCTCGTTTTCTAATCCAGGATATCATGTCTCCTTACAAACTGGGTTAGCATTTACGAAATTGCAGAATGGGGTCTAGAGGCTCCCTACTGGAGCAATATTGCAGAGGGGAATGTCAGAGAAAGGTGGCAGCATGGGGTAGGGTAAGAATACAAGCTTTGAAGCCTGCCATTTCCTATCTGCGTGAGAAATGACCAAATGTTAGATTCAGTTTCCTATTTGGAAAAACTCGGGTCATTATATGCACCCCATAGCAATGTTGTGAGTTTTGAATATGACAGTGTACTTAAGGCCCTTAGCTCTGTAACAAAGGAGATGCTCCAAAAATAGCAATAAACACACAACCCTTTGTGGAAAGAGTCGTGGACATGAGGTCGGAATACTTCAATTTGAGCATCACACCAGCCATTGTTAGCTGTGTTATATTGAGGTCAATGAATCTCTTTGAGACTCCTTTTTATCAGCCTTCAATTAAAAAGTATTCCTAAGTTACTTCAAACTCTTACATTCTATATGCTAATAAAACAAAGTTCTTGACTCATGGTTCAGGATGGTAAGTTTTTTTGTGTGTTTTATTTTGTTTTTTAATCTTTATTTTTAAAAGTATTACAGATGTCCCCCTTTTTTCCCCATTGGCTCCTTCTAGCCTTCACCCACCAACCCTCTTCCCACAAGGCCTTCACCACCCTACTGTCTGTGTCAGTGAATTATGCATATATGTAAGCAAGTGCTTTGGTTAATCTCTTCCTGTCTTCCCCTCCCACTTCCCTCTGAGAGTTTAGTCTGCTCCATGCTTCCATGCCTCTGGATCTATTTTGTTCATCCGTTTATTTTGTGCTTTATATGAGTGAGATCATGTGATACTTGTCTTTTATATATAAATAGCTGAAGTCTACTCTCTGTTTCACTGAAGTAGACTCAATGCATAGGTGAACATTTTACAATGAATTTTATGATGTCAGAATATATACAAGTTAACAAAGGAATATCAGACATCTCCTTTTATTGGGATCTTTAATAAGAAATTAGGTGGCTTATCTGAAACTGTTCTGGGGCTTATGGGGAGATCACTGGGGCACCACACCACTCCAGTGTTTGATCCAAGTATTTTATGAAATTCTTCATAATTATCTTTAGATTTGCACCTTATTTTTTTATAATATGCACATATGAACATCTGAACTGAGTACACCTGCATGGTACCCATTAAGTGAGCTTAATTATGAAGTCTAATTTTTGTTATTAGCGATGCATAATTCATATGTACTCATTTTTTTCACATAGCGTGGAGGATAATTCAAGAGTTTTTAAAATTAAAAATTTGTATTTTGAAAAAATATATATATTTTTAGCAAGGTGCTAGTGATTTTGAGAAACCAGGGCTTTGCTGAGCCAGGAAGTCTTAGGCAGGTGTTTAATTCGACAAATTAAGCAACCTGTAGTCACTTCCAGTTTTCCATTTGCTCTTTGTAAATGTAGATAAGCAACATAACTGATTGCCTAATTAGATTATTTAAAACTGACTCACTTTTTATAGTCAAGGAATTCTTTTAATCCATAGTCACAAACTTAAAACATAATAATATGTGATCTGAAATCCTACACATTTTTCTTTTTTTATCAAACTGTCACTTTTAACTTTTTTTTCCATATTATTCAAACAATATTAACATAGGGACTAGGTTAATGAAATGCACTTCATATATAATGGGCATAAAACACTTCATGTTTACTGCTTTCAAAGTTTTTTCTTAGCAAGGATAAGATGTATCTTCTCTTGCCTAACTCACCCTTAAGAACAATCAGTATGTTTAGTTGCCCTTGAGATCAAACCTGAAAAATTGTCCTCATTAGCATTAAATCACTTAAACTAATGGATATAAAACTCTGGTGGCTATCAAATGTCAAATGGAGAAGGGCAAAACGTGTTCTTCCATTTCTCATCCTTCTTCTTCCCCTACCTGTAGACATTAAAGATACCCCAAACGTCCAATTTTAAATCACCAGAATACACAACAAATCCAAGTCCATTTTTGAGTTCCTCAAAGTACTGTCTATATGCTCCAGAATAGTGTATGCATAAACTAGGGAGTATACACACACACAGAATCCCTGACTTAGGATGGTTCAACTTATGAGTTCTCCACCTTATGATGGTGTAAAAACAATATACACTCAGTAGAAACCATACTTCAAATTTTGAATTTTGATCTTTTCCTGGGCTAGTGATATGTGGTATAGTACTCTCTCGTGATACTGGGCAGTGGCAGCAAGAGGCAGCTCCTGGTCAGCCATGCAATCCTAAGGGTAAACAACCCATACTCTGCAGTGTACTGTGTTGCCAGTATTTTTTTTTGGATATTGTGTTTTGGGTTTTCACATCCCCTCATGTCTACAAAATGCCCATCTGTGTCTCCTGCTTGAGATCAAACTCTAAAAACTGCTACCCAACTGTATGCTACTATAAGCGTTCTGAGCACAGTTAAGGTATACTAGATAAGCGTTGATGTTCAGTAGGTTCAGTGTATTAAATGTATTTTCTAACCATGATATTTTTAACTTACAATGGGTTTATCCAGGACGTAACCCCATCATAAGTCGAGGAGCATCTGTAATTTTAATTGCAAACTGCTGACTAAATTTTAAATGACCTAAGCACCTAGCCCAAACAAGCACAATCTACACATCTGAACTTTGAGACCTGCAGACCCACAAGTCACTTGGCACAAAGTAGACATGCCCAGGCAGCTGGACGCACATGCATTTTCCTGGCACCATCAATGGCCTCTCATCACTGACTCACTGAGGATTATCTACTTCCTCCTGGACTGATAGAGCATCTCCCAGGCAGCACAGGGGAAAGGAGAGCTGTCAATGATAGATGGTAAATCTATGGGTCATAGAGATTTTGCAGAAAAGAATAGGAGAGACTATCCCAGGCACTAAAGGGTAAACGGAGGTGTTTCATAATATGTGCATTGATATTTTTTTAAAGTAATGAGTGTGAAAAAAAAAGAGATAATAGGAAACAGTCTTCTATAATAATTAGATTATTCGATTTTCTTAAATGCCTGTATAAGTTATGAGACACTAGGAGAAACTCTCACACCATATCCAATGTCAAGCTTTATGTCACCTATTTATTTATTAATAGCATCAAATATTAGAAAAATATAAGTGAATATTCACCAACTGGTCTTTCTTCTAGTAAGGAAAGGAAAGTATATTCTTGGAGCACTTGTTCTGTACAGGCTTATTCCCTGAACTTACAATGGTTTCTCTCAATTCATTTGCCCAACTATACTGAATAATGATAATAATCTTATGCCAAAGAGAAGTAACATAAGTTGGAATATTGCTTTAAATCGCATAGAAGTCAGTAAGGAGCACAGCCAGGGCTCACAGCCAGACCTGACTCTGAACTCATCCGTCTAGCCTGATCATCTTTTATGCTATGTTGGAATAGCAAGATATTTTGACATTGTAGGTAGAGATGTTTTGTTTTATGATATGAACTCAGATAGAATTCATATAAAGAAAGCTTTATGGCAGGCCAAATAGGAAAGGCACACATCATCATAAAAGTAGAATCACAATTTCTAATTACAATGAAAGCTCATGCAGCTCACTCTCTGGACCTAAATTCTGTAAAATGTATGCAGTGAAAGAGAGTTGGACTAAGGCTTTTCTACGGTCCCTTCTGGGCCACAGAGCAGGAGAAAGCCAGACAGTTGGAGCAGCACAGTGACCAGGGAGTGGGTACCACAGGGTAGGTGTGTTGTATGGACAAGCTAGTCATATAACCAACTCATTATTTCTTTGAAGTAGGGCTAGCATTGAATATGAATATCTTCAGGAAACAACACCAAGTCTACTTCATCCCCTTAACACCTAGACACACACACAGAACAGCAGATGGTCCCATGTTCCCACAAAGGTTTCTAAAGGAGCCACCAACTAAAGCAGAAAAGCAAAGGGGCACATCTCCCAGGATTCACAGATCACTGACACTAACACAAAAGTCGGGTCCCTAGCTTACCCTGACTGTGCCTTTTCCCCCTAACAGGTGTCACTTGTCACAATATGAGTAGGCACACAAGACAGAACCCAGAGTAAGCTGAGAAGAGACTTGGCAAGAGAACCAGAGAAGCCAACTGGAGAAAGAGGCCTGGGACCATGAACTAAAGGAATCAGACAGTGTGGTCCGAGATGGTCAGGAGACACTGTGGGAGTTAGCTTAGATAATCTCGGAGATTTCCCAGAGGCCATTAGGGGCCGTGATGCTTTGTGTTGGGCTAGGGACACAAGTGTGACGAGTATCGTCACAGGTAATATCGAGCAGACAGTCCAGGGCTGGGATGGTAGCTGAGAAATTCTGTCATTGACACTCTATGCTAGGCAGTTGGTGCTGATGTCATGATGGGTCAGAGCCATCTGCCCATTCTTGGCAAGATCTAGGCAGTAGCTGAGGGATCCGGAGGCAGGATTATGGCTTCCTAAGCCAGCCAAGAGTTAACAGAGCCAGTAGCTCAGCAGGGATTCAGGCCCCAGACCCCTATGATTTAGTACAGGCCTGCAATTCTCCTGCACATTCCCCTTTTAACCAGTACAAAGAGGGACTTCAGCACCAACAGAAAAGTAGTAGGGAAATTAATCAAAAGGTAAGTCCTGAAAATGGAACCAATATAGCAAGGGGTGGGGAATTCTAGAACTCACATGTAGCCACCTCTTGGACACAGAGTGACATGAATATTAGCAGTAAGACTCAGTTCCACGACCCCATAAGGCAGGGATTATGCTTCAGGGTTACTGCTGCTCTTAGTACGACTGCCCTGAGAACTGGACAGGCCCAGAGTTCTCAAATACAGTCCCCTTTTAACCAGTCTAGGTATCTTCCTATTTTAAACAAACCCAGACTTCTGCATAGAACCAGAGTCCATTCAGTTGTTGCCCATGAAGACGTAGCCTCTTATTCAGTGTCACCATAGTGTTCTGGGAAACTTGCACCAGATACACAGCTAATACTGAAAGTTCATTTAGTAGGCAATATTTATGAATATCTGGATCATAAAATCGTTCAGACAATGAGTGAGATATTAAAATCTAGCCTGGTATATAAAATATATATATACCTAAATTCCTGCCAGTTCATTTTCTCTTATTTTTTATATTGTTTTTTATTGATTTTTAGAGAGAGCAAGAGAGAGAGAGAGAGAGAGAGGAAGAGGGAAAGAGAGATAGAAACACTGATGAGAGAGGAACATCATTATCAACCGGCTGCCTCTGAATATCCCCTACTGGGGACTGAGCTCAAAACCCAGCATGCCCTGACCAGGAATGGAACCAAGGACCTGTTAGTTCTTGGGTTGATGCTCAACCTCTGAGCCATACCAGCCGAGCTCATTTTCTCTTTTTACAATGCATCGCCCACCCCTGTTTTAACTCTCAGCAGCTACACAGATGCCAGTAGAGGAAAAGCAATCTAGGTTTAGACATGACCTTTGATAAACAATGCAACTGAAAAGATTACCTTCATAAGAGAGGAGAGGAGAAAGTGCTGGCAAAGAAAACAGCAGGGTTTCAAGAGAACCTTGTTCTAAATATGCTTTTTAAAAAAATCCAGAATCTACAAGACCAATAGGACTTTTGAAGGAACAAGTGAGGTGAAGAACCATGTGAATGAAATGGAAAAGGCAAAAAGCTAACTCTATTTGTCTTTTTAGCAGAAAGCATTCCTTAGAGAAATGCCAAAGTAAAAAAAAATTTGAAAGACCTTTATAAATGTTATAATATCCATTTTTCTTCTTTATTCTATGGCTTTCTTAATCCATCATACTTACCTTCATGTTAATATATAATCTCCTTCAAAACAAAAATTAAAAGCAGCTCCAATGTTGTAGAAATGTTGAAATTCACAGAGGGGGGAAAAAAAAATCACAGTCCAAAATAACATTACTCTCAATGACATAATCACAATCAGCCATAAACTGGTTGTTGAAATTTAGCAACTAATTTTTCAGGCTCAGCAAACATTTGTTGAGCACCCACTATGTCGATGTGCCGTTCTGGATACTGAGCAATGGTTACACCCCCGTGAACAAAACAGACATTGTCCCTGTCCTGGTGGTGTTAGAATCCAGTAGTGAGAAAGGAAAACATTAAAGAAGTAAATTTAATAAATAAGTAATACAAATCTAAAACGATGAACTAAAGGAATCAGGCAGCGTGGTCCAAGATGGTCAAGAGACACTGTGGGAGTTAGCTTAAATAATCTCAGAGATCAAAGACTATGATAGCTGTAGCTACCACCCTATACAGCTCGTCAAGATAATTCTAGAAAACTTCCATCCTCTATTAACCAATCCAGATGCTCAGGCAACACTCTAGCTAAGACCCTGTTTATGTTAACTCCATGCACATTTTTGATAGCATGATGATTCCTTTCTCACACTCCCACCCTTTAACAAAACTAATCCAATTAAGGCTTCTACCTCAGACAATACAATTCAGCCAACCCCACCCATTTACACATTTGGTTGCCCATTTTATTTTTTAAAATATGTTTTTATTCATTTTAGAGAGCAAGGGAGAGAGAGAAACATCAATGATGAGAGAGAATCATTGATCAGCTGCCTTTCATGCCCCACACTGGGTATCGAGTCCACAACCCGGGCATATGCCCTGATCAGGAATTATACCATGACCTCCTAGTCAATGCTCAACCACTGAGACACACTGGCTAGGTGTGGTTGCCCATTTTTTGTAGTTGTCTTATTAAATGCATGAAATATATTCTGTCTTCTTATTGGTGATGAGCCAATGCTTGTGTTGGTCATTATTATATGCCCCGGGCCTTACAAAGAGCATGACTCACAGTGGGTGTTAAACAATTTTTCAGTAGATAAAACTATATGGCTACATGTACTCTTACTAAATATTTACGTAATTTACTTTTTAAAAAACTAAGTCAAATTCCAATGTGAATGACTGCTGCAGAAAGTCCACTTGGAAATTGTTAAAATACTAGGAAATATTATTATAAAAACTCTATTTCCTTTCCCCCCCCCACAATGCTTCCTGATCTAGTTAAATTTGGTCTCATCTTCAGTATATTTACAGCCTTATTGTAAAAACAGAAAACATTTTCCATTAAATTACATAATTCCTCCTCAACAAAGTTGGTATTGCTTTTCCTCCTCATTTAAATATATGAATTTGAAAGCTAGAATATACAGCAGGGATAGCGTATTCATGTAATAATGAGAATTTTCTGAGATTTGAGTACCTAATTTGAATATATTCAATAGAACTACTGTATTAAAAGGTGATATTTTTTGTTGACAGTCAAGATTATTTAGTAACTATTATTTAAAAAAAGGTGTTTCACCAGATAATATTTAGGAAATAAATACATGGGTTTGTGACTAGACAATAACCATTCCTACTCACAAGCAATATATGAAGCAGGCAAGGCGAGGCATGGCATGTGATCAGAAGCTCACATGCAGAGCAGGAGTCTGGACACAGAATGGAGAAATTACCAGACTGAAAAATACACGGACTGAGCTCAATAATTGAGATCCTGACCCCAACTGGAAGCATGGTGTGGTATATAAATCATACTTTTCTGGACAAATAGGATGCTAAGCTATATGTATTTTGTCTCTTATATACCATATTAGTTTATAGGTTATTTTCTCATTATAAAGCACATGTAGATATGCTGTTGTGTCCATCCGGCCTTTCTTTCCATAGGTCTTGCATGGTGTTAAAAGATGTAGGGGTAAAGTTGGTCTAAAAATTTGTTGCCCTTTCACTCACGTTCTCATCGAAAGCATCAGACATTTCAGACAAAACCTTTTGTGATGCATTGGTATAATAATTTAAGTGCAACAACCATAGCTACTCTTCAGATGTGTAAGCATTATCTTATCTGTGTTGTTTTTTTTTTTTTTTAATTAACATAGAAGGCAACAGAAGTAATTTCCAAGGGGAAAGAGACAAGTCTTCCATATAGGTGAGGTCTTCCTTTTAAATACAATGCACTCTGGGGGCTTCATCTTTAAGGCACAGTCTGAATTATATGTGTTCTCCTTTTATGTCAATCTAATGGAGAAAGGCAGCAAGAATTCCAAAACAGCCGAAACCGGTTTGGCTCAGTGGATAGAGCGTCGGTCTGCGGACTCAAGGGTCCCAGGTTCGATTCCGGTCAAGGGCATGTACCTTGGTTGCAGGCACATCCCCAGTGGGGGCTGTGCAAGAGGCAGCTGATCGATGTTTCTCTCTCATTGATGTTTCTAACTCTCTATCCCTCTCTCTTCCTCTCTGTAAAAAATCAATAAAATATATTAAAAAAAAAAAAAAGAATTCCAAAACAAGAGAAAGTAGGGATTGATCATTTTTTATCCTTGTTAACTACCTGACTCAGGGGAAATTTGAAATTTTCAAAATTAATGAACCAATTTCATTGAAAATAATTTGTGAATAGTGTCAAATTTTATAGGCATATTGTAAGCCTCCCATATACCCACAGTATACTAAATATCAGTCCTTACATCACTACTGGGTTTTACTATTAAGAAAGAAGACAATTCTCCAGTCATGAAGCTGTGTCAGATACCTCAATAAATGCACATGTTAACTTCATCTGAGAAGCATTAAAAATAGTGTCAGAGAAGAAACCAGAACATGTAGTTATCTGCAAGGGAGTACTATTACTACAATATCTTTATCTTATTTTAGATAAAGATCTGCTCTTTTATTTTTTATTTTGTGGACAAAATTATTCCCCAAGCATCAAATATGATCCAAGGGATTGCCCAGAACTTCTGAAGCCAAATTGCCCTCAAGAGATTTCAGGTGACCTCAAACCGGGGAGAGCTATGGCATCTAATAGGGACTTCACTCCGGACTTCACAGATGTACTTAAATATCATTCTAACCTTGAGGACTTTGGTTTCTGCCAGATTAACAAATGTCTTCTGACTTAGGTCCACCAGTGCTTGTATTCTAGAACCGAAGGTAGGTTCCAGTTTAGGCCCTTGAGGCAATATTTACTCTAGGTTTTGCCATTTTTATGTCCCATAACCCTCTGAAGTTGGTCACACCTCCTGGACTGCTTTCCCTACATACCTGCCTTTGCAATGAATGTTTAACTCTTCAACTAATTTACCAGCTCTCACTTTTACCTTGACCTTGTGGTCATCTTGACATTTTCTCCTACCATGTGACCAATGGTGGTCATTGCAATCCTGGTATCAATCATGAGTTTAAATACACATTAGAGAATATAAGTCATTGCTGTTTATATATCCCAGACCCATGGAATCTTAGAAGTGATTTGGTCAAGCTGCCATCTGCCTGGGAATCCCTCCAGTAGCTCTGTTGGCCCCTGTTGTTGCTGCATCTTCCTTTGCCTGATGCAGTCATGCATTCATCACACAGGCTGAACTCCACTTCTCTTAGGAAGCCCTATGCAGAGGTCATGGTGCCAGGAGTTTGCAGGTGAAGACAGTACCATGACAAGTGGCACATCTTCTGTCCTCTCTTCACAGTGACAAAAGTTGAAGGAAGTGTAACAGAACTGAGTGAAAGAGTTGGATGGAAACCTCCACTGGAATCTTTCTCAGTCAGGAAGCTCAATACCAAAAGAAGATATTTATGTAGTTAAAAATGTTAAAGAGTGCTAAACACTTATACCAAAACAGTAGTATCTTTGTGTGCCTCCCATATACCCACAGTATACTAAATATCAGTCCTTACATCACTACTGGGTTTTACTATTAAGAAAGAAGACAATTCTCCAGTCATGAAGCTGTGTCAGATACCTCAATAAATGCACATGTTAACTTCATCTGAGAAGCATTAAAAATAGTGTCAGAGAAGAACCAGAACATGTAGTTATCTGCAAGGGAGTACTATTACTACAATATCTTTATCTTATTTTAGATAAAGATCTGCTCTTTTATTTTTTATTTTGTGGACAAAATTATTCCCCAAGCATCAAATATGATCCAAGGGATTGCCCAGAACTTCTGAAGCCAAATTGCCCTCAAGAGATTTCAGGTGACCTCAAACCGGGGAGAGCTATGGCATCTAATAGGGACTTCACTCCGGACTTCACAGATGTACTTAAATATCATTCTAACCTTGAGGACTTTGGTTTCTGCCAGATTAACAAATGTCTTCTGACTTAGGTCCACCAGTGCTTGTATTCTAGAACCGAAGGTAGGTTCCAGTTTAGGCCCTTGAGGCAATATTTACTCTCTAGGTTTTGCCATTTTTATGTCCCATAACCCTCTGAAGTTGGTCACACCTCCTGGACTGCTTTCCCTACATACCTGCCTTTGCAATGAATGTTTAACTCTTCAACTAATTTACCAGCTCTCACTTTTACCTTGACCTTGTGGTCATCTTGACATTTTCTCCTACCATGTGACCAATGGTGGTCATTGCAATCCTGGTATCAATCATGAGTTTAAATACACATTAGAGAATATAAGTCATTGCTGTTTATATATCCCAGACCCATGGAATCTTAGAAGTGATTTGGTCAAGCTGCCATCTGCCTGGGAATCCCTCCAGTAGCTTCTGTTGGCCCCTGTTGTTGCTGCATCTTCCTTTGCCTGATGCAGTCATGCATTCATCACACAGGCTGAACTCCACTTCTCTTAGGAAGCCCTATGCAGAGGTCATGGTGCCAGGAGTTTGCAGGTGAAGACAGTACCATGACAAGTGGCACATCTTCTGTCCTCTCTTCACAGTGACAAAAGTTGAAGGAAGTGTAACAGAACTGAGTGAAAGAGTTGGATGGAAACCTCCACTGGAATCTTTCTCAGTCAGGAAGCTCAATACCAAAAGAAGATATTTATGTAGTTAAAAATGTTAAAGAGTGCTAAACACTTATACCAAAACAGTAGTTTCTTGTGTACCTCTCCCTTTCCTTCTAAAGTACTCGTAAGCAAATGGAAATGATTTTCATGTCTTAAAAAGTGTTCCTGCTGGAATTCACAACCATATTGCTATATCATGTGTATATTTCCACTCAGTGGTCCTAGATCTACCATCTAGAGTTAGACATGCTTTGCAAGGACAGGCATTCACATGTGTGCCGCTGCCTTAGCTTCTTTCTTCAGGCTAAATAACCCTTGTGCCTCAACTCCTCCTCGGTGGTTTTAAAGACCTTTCCTTAAACCCTTGTCATCCTAAGTATGCAACACTGATCAACTTCTATTTTAATTTATATAAAAATAACTAAGTAATGTTCCAGAAGTGGACTGACTAGTAGAGAATTCAGTGAGGTTAATTGTCACAAATGGCACACCATGCTTCCATGACTGGAATAATGAAAGCTTTCTCTCTCTACCTTACCTAAATTCACTGCACAGAGAACATGAACGATAATAATCAATGTCTAAGAATGTAATTAGGCCGCTAAAAGTGGCGATTTTAAAGTTCATCTGGGTGAGTGACTGGGTATTGAAAGAGATATATGAAATGCACGCTTGTCTACACATTGATGGAGAAGGGGACAATTAGAGGCATTTCTCTTTTTCCTTATGAGTTGAGCTAGCACTATCTATAATAATCGTATTTTGTCACCGAGAAGTCAGCACATGTCTAATGCAATTGATATCCGCAAGACAACTTGGAGAATAAATAGAATGCCTGCAATTCTCAAGTGAGGAGGGACCACCTTATAGCCACATTTGACAGGTAAATTTTTTTTAAATTGTGGTGAAGAATAGAGAGTCTAAAATTTACCATCTTAACCAGGTGAATGTACCATACCCGTCTTAACTAGGTGAGTGTACCATACCCATCTTAACCATGTGAGTGTACCAATAGGGTTAACTGTATTCACATTTTTGTGCAACAGTTCTCTCAAACTGCCCTGGTGAGCTTTATAAGTCTGTCTGGCCAAATGTTATCATGGGCTGTCCTACTGGCATTCTGGAGCACTATTTCAGATGGTCTAACTCATATTTGAATATTTATATTGTTGGAGGAAGGGCAACTCTGCACTGTAGGGTGGAGCAGTTTAGGGCCTACTGAAAGGTACCTGATGGAGGGCCAAGCAGAGTCAAATGCAGCCCTCATTCTGCTGACTAATCTTCAAGTACCAACCAGAGGAAGGGACAGCTTTTTTTTTTTTTTTTTTTTCATACATAGGCCACCTAAGTAAGCACTGGTCCTCCTGGTCCTCCTAGGGTGTTGGGGTAGTGGACTAAGGGCAGTGAATAGGGAAATCAATGAAAGATCTTTCCATTGGATGCTTTTCATTTCAGCCTAGATAGCAGTCGTATTGAGTATACTGTATTTAGTACACATTTTTAACGTTTTTCCCCTCTGATACACTGATTCTCTTTAGTTAAGCCAGCACTTCTGTGAAGCTAATAAGCCTGTCCATGGTGATGGCAAAGAATCCAAATGAACAGAGCCAGAAATGGAAATGTTATCTGCCTCTCCATTCACTTCTGTAACAGTGCCATGTGCAATGTCCTATTAGGGACACTGTGTACCAGGCAGTGACTGACAACAAAGGCAGTGGGGAGCCTCAGGCAGAGTTGAGAGCCCGGGGAACTGCTGTCACATGATGTTAAGACCTATAAGGGCAGGGATCTTGCTAAGTGTTGTTTATCAACATATTCCAAGCAATTAGAACAGTTCCAAGAACTGAGTAGGTATTTCACAAATATTTATAGAATGAATGAATGATTCAGGGGTGAAGTAATAATGTGCAATTCAAGGTTTTAAAAATCTAATTTTAAAAAAGAGAAATGATTTTGATCTGAATTGATTTATTTTTTGTCTTTCCTTTTTTCTTATTTTCTCTCTTGTTTTCTTTCTTTCTTTCTTTCTTTCTTTCTTTCTTTCTTTCTTTCTTTCTTTCTTTCTTTCTTTCTTTCTTTCTTTCTTTCTTTTTCTTCCTTCCTTCCTTCCTTCTTTCTTTCTTTCTTTCTTTCTTTCTTTCTTTCTTTCTTTCTTTCTTTCTTTCTTTCTTTCTTTCTTTCCTTCTTTCAGAAAACCTTGGCAGGATACCAGTCTTTTATTTTCTAAGGATTGACATACCTCTTGCTAAAAAATCTGTTGTTAAATATTGCTAGGAATCTAATTATTCTTATCAATTTGTGTTTCTAGAATCAACATAGTCCTCTTTTGTGGAAATTTTGGCAAAATGAGATTTTGGTGTATACATATTTATGGCTTCTTAGGCATTATCTTTGAGATTTCATTCACCAATTCTTTTAAATTTCAAAAACGTATACTGACTTAATAATTCAATTAAATATATAAATGCTAGAACTTTGCATTGACATTTGTAATTCATGTTTATTTGTTTTTTAATCCTTACCTAGGGGCATGCTTAGAGAGAAGAAAGAAGAAAGAGAGAAAGAGAAAGAGAGAGAGAGAAACATTGATGTGAGAGAGAAAACATCAATTGGACACCTTCTATACATTCCCTGACTAATATCAAACCCACCACCTCAGTAGGTGCCCTGGCTGGGAATCGAACCAGCAACCTTTCAGTGCACAGGAAGATGCTCAACAAAATGAGGCACTACGGCCAGGCTATAATTCTTAAGTTTGTGTGAGTACCCTCTGACCAAGTCTAGTCCATGTGTTCCATTAAAAACTATTTCCTATCTCCCTTGACTAGGAAATTCTTCCCTGACCTGTGCTGGTCTCTGCTGCACCTCCCTTTACTAGCTGCATCATCCATGTAAACAACACTTCCATTTGTTGACAAACTGCCTTATACCTAATCCCAGAGTTTGGGGGGACATTTTTTTCTCTCTCCCAATTTTATAAAACTGCAAATGAAGGTAGGATTCCAGAACTAGAGGGAAAAAAAACAACATAATAAGTATACTAGCCTAATTGTCTTAGTAATTTTCTAAAGTTGCACAACTCTTTAGAACTTTCAGAACTACATAAGCCTCATACCAACTGCATGGCAATGAGAGTAAGAGTGACACTTAGAATTTACAAATGAGGAGATGGAAATCCAAAGAAATAAAGGGTGATTCCCAGGAGGAGATGGACACAAGACTTGATTTACCAGAAGTATGATTTGGGGCAAGTTTCCTGAGTTCCCTCAATCTAACTTAGTTCTAAGGATTGAGCAAATGATGCCAAATGCAGAATTGCCACAGGGATTAAATCAGATGACATATAAAGTAGTTGGTACAATGCCTTGCATATAGTAAGTGCTCAATAAATGATAGCTTTGGTCATTAGTATCAATGCCTCAAGAACATCACTCTTTTTATGCGGGGGTTGGCAGAATACTACTCATGAGCCAAATCTGGCCCACCACTGCTCCCTATGTCCTTCAAGCTAAGAATGATGGCTACATTTTTAAATGGTTAAGAATTTTAAAGAATGATGATTCATGGTACACAAAAATGTATACCATTCAAATTTCATTTTCCATAAATAGACTTTAAGGGAACACAGGCACAGCCATTGTTTACAGATTGCCTCTAGCTGATTTCTCACTACAAGAGCAGAGCTGAATCTCTGCAGCAGACACCGTGTGGCCCACCACACCTGAAATACTTTCTGGCTCTTTCACATGAAAAGTTTCCTCACCTCTTGTCTGCGCTCTCAAATTAAGGGTTTCTGATTCGTCGGGATCTCTTCTCCTTCCTGCCTTATTTTTATGTACTCATTTAACATCTTATTTATGAGGAAGAAAGAAGAAAGAAGAAGAAACAATTTGCTGTTATGAGGAAAAGTTATGAAGGCCTGTGATACCTGCTTTGTCTTTTGTTTTTACCACAATTTCTCTTTTCTTTTCCTTCAGAAAGTAAGGTGAAAAGCGAGAGATAGAGATAGAGATAGAGATAGATAAAGAGATAGAGAGAGAGAGAGCAAGAAACTAGGCCAGCTATGGATGGAGTGCTATTAATCAGACAATAGCACAGGAACCTGAAACACGTTCTCCCCGCAGCACATCTGGAATTCAAGAAAAGTGATAGCAGAAAAAGCGAGGAGGCAAATCCGCGCAGTTAAATGCAGTGTCAACAACAGTCTCGGAACCACTTTATCTTCAGTCTATTCTCATTGCCCACTAGACACAGAAATAAAGAATAAATCAAATAACATTAGTTCAGAGGCCACTGTAGGTTTTCTCATTTCAAACAAAGGTGTAACTATGCTTGAGGTATCATTCCACTTTACAGCTATACACAGTCCAATGGAAGTATCTTGAGAATGTAATTTTGTTTAACACTGTTTAAGAAATTATATCTAAATTTTTTTAAATAAAAAAGGAGAAAATTAGAGCATTTTACTAATAATCCAAAACCTCCTGTTCAGCTAGAAGCATTGTCTATGACTATATTTGATGGAAAAATCCTTTGTTGAAAATGCCTTAATGTACATTCAGCCCATAAAGGGTGTGGATAAACAACAGATCAAACTGAAAAGATAACCCCAAAACAATACAAACCGGTGGTGTGGGCTTTTAAGTCTCCCTAGACTTTTCTCTGAAAATAGAGGATTTGGCATTACTAAGTGAGAACATGAGCATAAACACAAACACACAGACACACGACACAAATAAACACAGACATGAGTATTGCCTTCTCTTCAACAGGGTTGTCATAACTGAAAGCTTGTGCCTGAAATTCATTTACAAGCAATAAATGAATGCACCTCTGTGGCATCTCTTATTAATAGGATCTGAGATAGTAAAAACATAATGTTTACACTAAATGTTCTCACTAGGTCTAATGTGTCTACTATCACTGAAAACACACCCATTCGCATTTTCTCTCATGACTAACAAATACAATGCTGTTTCCTACAGTGAAGATCTGCCCTCCCTCAAAGTAGGATTTGAGCATTTTCTCAAAATGGTTTAAGTCAGCAACCCAGTGTAAGCACATTAAAAATATAGTAGTATAACAGGTAAGATCAGCAATAGCTGTAATAATATGGATAAAAGCAATAGCACCATCAAGGCAGGTTGTATTTTGTTTCTTCATGGATGAGACAACTGTGAGGTCCCATCCATTGCTCTGAGGAAACACATTAAAAGAACGCTTTGAATAACTTCTCAGAAGTCCCAAACAGAAGCTGTCAGGCTCAAAAGCAATCAGGTTCCCTACTATCTTCCCACCAACTCTGCAGAGTGAGTCAAAAATATAATCTCACTTGATGTGCACAGGTTTCTGAATTCACAAGAGGTAAAAACAGGACTTATTTCCTGATGAAGCCCTACCCTGGGGAAAAATG
Organism: Ia io; assembly: GCA_025583905.1. Taxonomy (NCBI): domain Eukaryota; kingdom Metazoa; phylum Chordata; class Mammalia; order Chiroptera; family Vespertilionidae; genus Ia; species Ia io. Next base: position 61,576,422 of record JAJQQW010000011.1, on the reverse strand, counting down.
ACTGGTCTACAGCAGCCATCAGGTACCATTACTGAGCTTCAAGTCTGACATATCCCAATCAGAATTCCTTCTGTTTTCTCCTTTGACCTGAATGCCCACTCCTGACCCTGTGTTTTCTGTTCCTGCTAATATCTTTATTATCCTCCCAGCCAACCTCTTCACCCTGCAAAAGTGGCCACCTTTGATTTCATGACCTTAATATCTCTTCCATCCTTCCTTTCTTTAGTCCAACTCCACAACCCGCCTCGCCATCCTACTCCAAGTCCCCATCATCCTTCTCATCACTGCAATCCTCTTCTAAGTTGTCTTCCCACCTCTTGTCTCTGCCCTCTCTAAGCGTTTCCCAAGGCTGCTGAGCCTCGGCGTAGTACAGTAGCTACACCTGCTCCCAAACCTTCAGTGGATTCCCTGTTGCCTACAGAAAAAGGTGCAAACTCCTTAGTCTATATTTATTATTGTTGATCATTATTCTTTTCTTACCCTGGTTCATGTTTATTAGACCAGTCGGCATAGTGACTTCGATATTTCAAACACTGCGGGGGAGATCTCAAACAGGCACAGTCACCATTCCTTTGGAGTGCCAAGTATTTGTAATATACCACCCCTAATCCCCATAGTTACCCTAAAAGACATGCATCTTATCCCCATTTTATTGACAAGGGGGAAAAAAAGCTCAAAAAAGTAACTTTCCCATTGCCCTAGTCCCTGGTATGATACTTCTTATATATACTCTCAATATTCTTTACCTAGTTATTAAATAAATAATTGTTTCCTCTTCTCTGTCTCTTTGGTAAATAACCTTAAAGCAGAAGATATCATAACTTATTTTTTGTGAAATTGTTTATCTTTAGATAAAACCCCTTTGATTAATTCTTAGGACTCACCCTGTGCCAAGTTCAAATATAAGAGCTTCCAACTTTCCTGGGGTCAAACCCCTCTTGATTTAAGACCATAGATGGCCCTTCACTAGCCTGTATGATTATTAAAGGCCCTATTCTAATGTGTGAAAACCAGTGAAGGAACCAGGATTCATTTTTCCTTTTCAATTTCACTCCTCTAAAGCTGCCTGATGGAAATGGAAATCCTCAGACTGAACATTTAAAACCATAACAGGTCAAGAATTATTTACTTCTTAAAACATTTTATATTCTTTGATTTTTCTTATTTTTAAAAATCTTCTGGAATGTTTATTTATGAAAACAAAAATTAAAAGTTTTAGAACTTTTAAAACCACTGAACAGGCTGTGAAAATTGAGAAGCCAGAGAACACATCTTATAAAACATTAAAGGAGATATCAAATTACATAAAAAACAAAGTTCTTACTGAACATGAAAGAAAGACAAGAGTGAATGTAAATCAGAGGACGAGGAAAATAATCACACAGAAGTTCCTACTTACCTACTGGATGTGACTAATCAACAACACTCTGTAATCAAGGAGGCAAAGCCCAGCATAGGAAATACACTGAGTGGCCAGATTATTATGCGTTCAGAGATCATAATAATCTGGCCACTCAGTGAGCATGCTACAGCTCAAGGAAGAGCAATACAAACTACTGGGAGTTGTGGAAAGCACTGAAATAAGCATACTATCCTTAAATACACACAGAGAGAGAGAATGACAGAATGTAGCTCACTCTATGGTCACTTGGTCCTAAAAACAATCAGTAAGCATTACTGCCATACCTGGATGTTTTTATTTTTTTAATGTTACATTATTAGAAAACTAGGGGCCCAGTGAATGAAAATTCATGCACTGGAGGGGGGGGGGGTCCCCTAGCCTGGCCTGCCCCCTCTCACAGTCCGGGAGCCCTCAGGGGTGGGAGGGGACCAGGCGATCAGGGGAAGGTGATGCCCACATCACACCTCTGCTGCTGCCACTGCCAGCAGCGCAAGCCTCAGCTGGCCTTGGTTACCTGAGCCTCGGGCAGCCCTGGGCGGGTGGGCAGCCACCATCTGAGGCTTGCCTGCACCTCGGGCCGGCCCTGGACAGCTGGAGGACTGAGGGGACTGGAGGATTCGGGGGGCGGGCCCGGCCTTGCCACACACCTGCCTCCCCAGTGGGGCTGAGGGAACTGGGTGCCGCCATCTTGTGGCTGTGGGCGTCTCCATCTTTGAGGGTGTGACAGTCAATTAGCATATTCCCTCCTTATTGTCTGTGGGAGCCACCATCTTTTGAGGGTGGGATAGTCAATTAGCATATTCCCTCCTTATTGGCTGTGAGAACCGCCATCTTTGCAATGGTGTGAGGGTCAATTAGCATATTCCCTCTTTATTAGATAGGATTGTTCAAAAAAGTAAGATCCATAATGTACTTATTAGCTGTGAGACCAAGGCAGACCTGGTGATACGATTCCTTGAGTTTTAATGTAAAGTCTTCCCTTCGTTCTATGTTTCTGTTCTGAGGAACTACACAAGATACCCAGGGAAAGATACACATTCATGACACCAGCTCAAGACTTGGCACATAGTAAGCTTTCAAACACTTGTTGAATGTTAATTGACATACTGAACTCCCAAGTGGCTTGAGGAAGAACTGCATTTAGATAAGATATCCAGGAAAAGGGTCCATAGTGATCAATGTTATTGGAACAATGTGAAAAGCTGTCCTCAGAACCCACTCAAGCTGGAGACTCTTTATAAGTCAAAAAGAGTTGGATGTAATTATATCTATCCCCACAACTTCAGTGAATGGTATTGGACGGGTTTGGCATGGAAGAGGACAGTGTCAAAGCACCATACAGATACACGAGATGAGTGTGTGGACAAAGCTTGCACTTCTTAAAGAGAGTGTTGAGCCCTAGCTGATTTGGCTCAGTGAATAGAGCATCAGCCTGTGAACTGAAGGGTCCCGGGTTTGATTCCCATCAAGGGTTGCAGGCTCGATCCCCAGTAGGGGGTGTGTAGGAAGCAGCCAATCAGCGATTCTCTTTCATCATTCTCTCTCTTCCTCTCCCTTCCTCTCTGAAATCAATAAAAATATATTTTAAAAAGAGAGAGAGAGAGTGTGTGTGTATTGAAGGAGAAAAACGGGTTTAAATGTTATGGTTAAGCCTAGATTTGTAATTGATAAAGACACTATAGGATGTGAATGCAGAGTCAGAGTCTCTGGCTAGTAACAAAGGCCTCAGTGAAAGCTATAAAGCATGCCAGTGCAGGCAGTAGACAGAGCAGGACTGAGGAATTACCAGAAGGACATCTGTCCAGATGTTTCCACCTTCATAAGGTGGGATGAAGGGTAAACAGCAGACACAGCTTTACAGACATGCATGAACACACACAAACATACCCACAGACACACACTGGATTATGCCTTTTAGTTCAGCGAAGAATTTTAAAAGGAATCATATATGTAAATGTATGATGGAATTCATACTAGGTATGCATATATCCATTCATTCACTACAATATAAAATATCTATAATGTTAAAACCTTTAAACATTGATTCTTTTTATGTGTCACCAGAAAATGAAATTTTACTTCAAAGTCCTTAATTATTTTGCTAATACTTAAAAGTAGGCTCTAAATTAAAAACGTAGCCAACATTCAAATTAATACAAATATTCTACTCAAAATTACTCCATGTTTAATTATGCTGAAGAACAAGAATTTTAAATTACCATAACACAGCAGAACTGGCAGACATACCTAATGTGTACGCCAAAGATTTAAAAATCTGAAAGAATTATTCAATGTAAAATTCTAACAGTAAAAAAGCAAAGAAAATACCAACCCTAGAACCCACATAAAATTTCTCTCTATTTAATGGCAACCCAAAGGAAATGACTGGGTATGAGGAGGAAGATTTCACTTTCTTAAAGTAAGTGATAAGACAAAAATCAGAAATGTTAAGACATAAAGGAAATGGAATGGCCCCTATCTTTAACTGATTAAAATCACCTTATTCCAAGGTTTAAAACAACTGGTAATTTGCCATACTCTTTTGAGCTACAGATATCAAGTAATAGGTTTTTGTACCACTCCCTGACTGTGTTTCCAACTAAATGTTTAATTCCTAGGTAAGCAATGTTTCAAAATAGACATGCAGGTTAGAACTCACCCTCCTGTCAAATGTGGCAAGAAATAGCCTCTCTGCTAAATTGGAGAAAGAGGAATTGTCCCCATAGAGCAATGAGAAACTCGAGATTTCGTCTCTATGTTGAGAATCTAAATGTCTGAATACAGCTGTTCTCAGTCTGCTTTCTCTTTTATTCCATCAGTGCTTCCTCTGAATAAAATGTTTTCTCTAAAGATAACCACTTGACCAGTGATACCCCCTGACTTCTGCCTTGTGTGTGTACACAGGGCTGGGGAGGAGACAGAGGACCCCGTTTCTTTAAGACGCTCCAGTTAACATCACAACTGAGCTCATAGTTTAGACTCAAAAGCAGAAGTGAGGGCCTGCAACGGATAATGTTGTTTCCGAGCCCATCTGTAAAGGGGAAACCACTGGTTTTAGACAAGTTCTACCTTATGAAAGGGGCTACCTATTAATAACACAATGAAATTACTAACATAAAATTCCAGAAGTAGTCAGAGATTAAAAAGTAATTATTGTAGGTAACAGCGCCTCCCCAGAAAGACAAGACAGAAAAACATGAAAGTAAACAAATTAAGATTCAAGTTAAGAAATGCTGAGGTACTAAAAGTCCTTTAGTTGTTCCCCATTGCCTTTCACAATAAAATTGAAGTCCCATAAGGTGAACTACAGGAATCTTCATGCTCTGACTCCACAACAGCCTTCTATCTCTCCTCTCACTTCTCATTCTCTAGAGTAGGAGTCAGAAAACGTTTTTGTAAAGACCAGATTGCAAATATTTTCATCTCTGTAGAACTGAATGAACAAAATAAACTGAAGAAAAAATGCAAATTTTTAGTTTACGTATGTACTCTTATAACTCAACACTAACCACAGCATCTTTTTAAACACGCACACCAAAATAAATATTTCTTGAGAGGGTTGCATTTCATTACTAAGACTGTTTAGAATTGATATAACATGGTGATAATGAAAAGCAGACCAACTTCTTCTGATTTTATCATTGTTTTTAAATTCTCTAGATTACACTCCCTTATTAGCGCTACCTGGGGTGGGCCACTCGAACCACCATCCTCTTGGTACACCAGTGAGACTAAAGAAAGCCTGTTTGGTGAGTTTCAACTGAAATACCAAGTGAAAGTGCTGTATAACTTGAAAATTTGTGTTAAGAATGTAAAGTACCAACTTGGTTCACTGGTATACGATTAGAAGGGCCTACTTTAGGAACCAAAGGAATGGTTCACTATTGACCAAGTTATAGATTCTTTCAAGGAGGAGATGTGCTTGAGAAGAAGGTCATGCCTGGCACTCTTGGCTATCCTATCTAATAATAGACAAATATGCAAATTGACCATACCTCTGACACACCCACAAGCCACGCCCACCATCCAATCAGAGCGAGTATGCAAATTAACCCAAACCAAGATGGCTACAGCCACAGAGAGCAAGGTTTCCTAGGTAACAGAGGAAGCCAAGCTTTCCGCCTGCCCTTGCCAGGCCTAAGCCTCCACTCAAGCTACAAAGTTTCAATTATAGAAGGTAAACAAATTCAAACAAATGGTGGCAGAATGGAGCTTGAGAGAGCAGGCCAGGGTTGCCGCCGGCAACAGGGGAAGCAAAGCTTTCCGCACACCCTGGCCGGGCCCACCCACTTAAGGCAACAAAGTTTCAATTATAACCCCAACACAAATGGCTACTGGCCTTGGAGGGAGCCCCAGGCTTGGCTCCGCTTCAGGCTGCAAAGTTTCAATTGTAGAAGGAAAATAAATTCCAGATACCAGGGCCTCCGCTTGCATTGCCAGGGGGCATGGCCCGCCTGCAAACCACCACAGGCCCCTCGCTCAGGCTGCCCCACACCCCAAGGGAACCCCCACCTGATCCGGGATGCCCTTCAGGGCAAACCAGCTGGCCCCCACCCCTGTACTAGGCCTCTATCCTATCTAATAAAAGAGTAATATGCAGATTGATCATCATTGCAACACACAATATAGCTGTCCCCAAGTGGTCAAAGATCCTGCCCCCATGTGGACACAAGATGGCCAGCAGGAGAGGGCAGTTGGGAGGCACCCGGCCTGCAAGGGAGGGCAGTTGAGAGGGACCAGGCCTGCAAGGGAGGGCAGTTGAGAAGGACCAGGCCTGCAAGGGAGGGCAGTTGAGAGGGACCAGGCTTGCAAGGGAGGGCATTTGGAGGTGATCAACCCTGCAGGAGAGGGCAGTTAGGGGTAACCAGGCCGGCAGAGGAGGGAAGTTGGGGGCAAACAGGCTGGCAGCAGAATGGTTAGGGGGTGATCAGGCTGGCAGGCAGAAGCAGTTAGGGGCAATCAGGAAGGCAGGCAGGCAGGCAAGCAGTTGGGAGCCAGCAGTCTTGGATTGTGAGAGGGATGTCCGACTGCCCGTTTAGTTGGACATCCGGGCAGTCGGACATCCGGGCAGTCGGACATCCCTCTAGGGGTCCCAGATTGGAGAGGGTACAGGCTGGGCTGAGGGACAACCCCCCTCCGTGCACAAATTCCATGCACCAGGCCTCTAGTATACCAGGAAAGAGGTACCAATCATAAAGCTGAGCAAAGTGGTCTGCAACATGATCAAACACATATCACACACCTTGAAGATTAGCCAAGTATCCTCTATCCAACACATTTGGAAAAGGCTACTCAAAGTTGGAATTTCTAGTTACATCTGCTTGATATCCCAGAAACTGGGAGGAACTGAACTTGACTGGTTGTGTTGACAGAGTGCCAGACTGCAGGCAGAGTTTCCAGAAGAAAATGTGGGAATGCCAGAAACAAGACATGGAGATGCATCGCTGATTCTGTTTTTAATGCCTGGGAGTCTAAATAGCAGTGACTGACTCCAGCTCTACAAAGTTTGTCAGGAATGACATTGCCTAACTACGGGGAAACTATTTTCACACTCCAATTAAACTAACATTTTGGTGAGTCTAGCTTTTTAAAATTAGGTTTCAGATGAAACTCGCTAAGTTCTATTTAAACTGTTACGACTCATATTGATATATTCCTCCTTTCTAAAAATGACTGGGAATTCACTAACTGGACATGGAAGTTTGGGCAAACCAGTTCTCTCTGGCCATAAATTTAGACTTGACCATCTCTGACCCTCCAACTCTATCATTCTTACATTTGTGATCTTATTTATGAAATGGCTTTGAAGAGATAGCAATTCGTGTCTCTTGAGTGCTTGTTTTACTGCAGAGAAATCTAAGCTCTACTGAAGCCTGCTTTTCTCACTTCAAAGACCATATTGATTTGCCAAAATTAAGTTATAAAAGTCTTCCTACAAAAGTCAATCCTAAGAATTTAAGTTTGCTCAAGGGTTATTTTAAATTATTCAGGTTAATAGTTGCATATACTAGAGTGTGCTCAAATTAACAATTCTGCCCTATCCCCAAGTACTTGTAAATAAGTGTGAACACATCCATGACCTTCAAAACATAACAGAATTGAGCTTATCAGTTATTCACTTTCTAAATGGACTCAGTGCTTTTTGAAATGCAATATTTCTTTAAAAAAAAAGACAATGTAGAGAAAGAATTTTTTTTTTCTTTTTGCCTAAATTACCCAACAAAGTAAGGGAAGGTTTAATAAGGCCCTGGAGATCCTGCTAAATGCTGCTGCCTTAGGCAGATATAAAATGGGTAATTTTCCTTTAACAACAACAGATGCCTTGTGCTTTATTTCTTGAGGTTGCCATGAATCACTATTGCATTCACAACAAAGTAAATGGAAAGGTGTTCCTTTCTTGATTCCCTGCCATTGTTAATTCACTAGTTCTTAAAGGTAGAATGAGTTTTCAAAAAGCCATTTGTTGTCAACAGAACTTCCTATTAAAATTCCTTTTTTTTTTTTTATGTGGGGACATGACAGAATTCAGAACAATGTCTGATTTAAATTCACACAGAAGAAAAAGAGTCTTCCCAAAACACCCTCACTGGCATCCAACATCCAAAAATCACTAGGTGTGCTTTGAGGGTTATAATGTTACCTCTCCAACATCCTCTATTCACATGTAAAACTATCTCCCAATGTAAAAGAACATAAGTGAGGCTTAAAATAGGTTTTACAGAATATACAATTATTCTAAGAGTTGGCCAAAAATAATGTGCAATTCACTCCTGACCCTACCTCGGTTAAAAGATAAATTCTTATACAACATATAGCTGGAGATGTGTTGCAATAATAATGCAGTCCCAACAACCAATGCCAGAAAATTAAGTGGTTGACTATTTTCTTTCACAATATATTTTTTTTTCAATGTTGGATCACTTCAACATTTATTCTTTCTAAACTTTATGTAGCATAAAAGTTTTAAAAAATGTTCCTGCCTCATAGCCACTTAATGTCTTCCATAAAATTGAACATATAAGGTTGAAGTTTCAAATGCAACATTTCTAAGTGAGGCAAGGTGATTTGAAAGCACAGTATAAAAACATGAATTCTGTGGTTTCTCTGGAGTTTGAGTGGGGAGAAGAGGCTCCTGTCCATATCTTTGAATAATATTCACTAAAATATATTATTATCAGACCATTTCTTTTGTGTGTGAAAACACTAATCTTACCTTTTGTGACAGCCTAGATGGATCTGGAGATTTTTATGCGAAGAGAAACAAGCCAGTCAGAGAAAGACAAATACCATATGATCTCATGTATATGTAGAATCAAATGAACAAAATAATCTGACGAACAAAATAGAAACAGAAGCATGGATACATGGAACAGACTGACAGCTGTCAGAGGAGAGGGGGGTGGGATGGGAAAAATGGATGAAAGAAGGTAGAGGGATTAGTCAAAGAACATCTATGCATAACCCATAGACACAGACAACTGTGTGGTGATGGGCAAGGAGAAGAGGAAGCAGGGGCTGGGTGGAAGCAGGCAAAGGAGAGGAAAATGGTGACAACTATAATAGTGACAACAACAAAAATAAAAAGAAGAAAACTCTATATGGATAATATAATAATATCTGAAAAAGCCATTTCCCTCAATTCTTCCTAACCCCTCCATATTATCATCATCAGAAATTATTCATAATCACAAACTTCAAGTAGGCCCTTAGGGGTGCTTGGGCCAACCAGTTATACATTAGTAACAGTGAAGTCCTACTCTCATTTATCCCAACAATTACTTCCTAACTTTTCCTCAATCTTCAGTCCAATTCTCTCTTCTTCAACTTCATTCTCAGTTAACAACTTTCTTGCATCTTGTTTAATATTTCTGGAAGAAATATGTGATGAAAAGAGAAATAATGCATAACCCACTATCACCTCTACCCACCATTTGCCCCTGTACCTTATACTCTGACTTTTCTCCTATGGAACTGCTGTGCTGATAAAGTTCCCCTGTTTCCACTTAATGGCTAATAAACAGCATTGTTTCTCACTTGATCCCAATTCATCTTGAATATTAGAGGACATTGTCACAACAATCATATCACTGTCTCTTGGAATCACCACACCTTTTTTCTCTCTTCTGAATCATCCCATTGGTGAAAAATACACTATATTCCCGAGTTAGTAGATTAAATTTTTTTTAATACTCACCCAAGGATATTTTTTCCATTGGTTTCTAGAGAGTGGGAGGGAGGGAGAAGGGGGAGAGAGAGAGACACACACATAGATTGGTTGCCTCCCTCACGCATGCACCTCTACTGGAGCTGGGAAAACTGCAACTGAGGTATGTGTGTGCCCTTGACTGGGAATCGATCCAAGATCCTTTGTTCCACAGGCTGGTGCTCTAACCACTGGGAGAACTGGCCAGGGCTAGATAAATTTTAAATTAATTAAAAATTAAATAAAATGATGAATGGATATTCAACAAACCAAATACAGCAAGATGCATAGAATCTAGGTGGTGGGGCTGTGGACATCCAACTGTTACATTCTTCCAACTTTTCTGTATGTTGGAAAATATCCATAATAAAATATTATAAAAATATAATAGTCTTAATTTCACCCATCTTAAAAAAACAACAACAACCTTGTCCACTTCTAGTACTGACCATTTCTTTGTTGTTCCTTACTCCTAAAAGGCATTGCCTAGATATTTCACGTTAATTCCACTTTCATTGTAAAAGGTTTAGTCTGTATCTTTAAAATCAAATTACATATTATATAGCACATAGGCTTTTTTAAAATTCAATCTGAAAATTTTTGTCTTTTAGTTGGAATATTTACTCTGTGCCCAGTAAATTATTGCTATTATACCATTACTGATATATAGCTTAGTATTTGCTCTATAAATTAGGCAGCATGCAATAATCTCCATAAAACATACCAAGAGAGTAGTGAAATAATGTATAATAAGCTAACATAGAGATAATTGACTAAAAGTAATGCAATAATACAAAAGAAAGCAAGCCCTGGGAGAAAAAAGGATCATAGAATAAATTGCTATCTTTGCAATTTACAAATTACAGCCTGGACACGCAATAATCTTATTCTAGTTAACTTCAGTTTATTGCTGATGTGTGCAAGTCAGAACATGCATGTACTATTATAGCCATATATTTATTTTTTTACACCTACCCAGGCATTATTATAGTCTTACATAGTCCATATGCATTTGGATTTACACACATCTTTATACTTTGCTCTGCATTTTTTTTCTTTATCTCTATGTTTCTAAACAGGATAATTTTTCTTCTGCATGAAGAATATCCAAGTATTGCCTTTAGTGTGCATCTGGTGGTGATAACTTCTCAGTATTTGTTCATATGAACACGTCTTTATTTCAACTTTATTGTTGAATAACATCTTCCTGGTAGAAAACTTATAGGATAGTAGTTACGTTAGTTCGATTAGTTCATTCTGAAGCATTGTAACCTCCATCATGTATGAAACTGCTGCTTGAAACTCTCTGCTATTGTTAGACAGTCCCTAGTCCTGTAAACTCTGTCATTATAAACTATGTCACTTTAAGACAGTCTGTTGTTCTGTGAAATGATTTTGTTTTTTAGTTCAAATAATAGAAAAAGATAAACTTAAGTGTCTGACCTTGCAAGCTAGCCATCCAATGTAATAGACTAAAATAGACTAATACTGATAATAATTATGCCAAGTACAAATTCATTATGTATTCAAGGTTACAACTGTCTGTAACAATAACTCACACAGAGCCCTTTGTAATATCTGCAAACAAAGAGGCTCGAAATGTATAAATACGGAAAAACTTCCTGTATGGGTTGCTCAGAGATTTGGAAAAGACACCTCCCTCTGGGCCATAAATGACTCCTAATTAATTGGCTCATTAAGGCATCTTGTATCTCATTGGATGATTGACAATACAACAATTCCACTAATTTTGGATTTCACTATTACTAATAAACAGTCATGATCCCTTAAAGATAACATTCTTTTCCTCTCTGAGTGTTCTGGAAATTTCCTCTTTACCTTTGATTTTTGATGTTTTAGAGGCAGTTTTCTTGATATGCATAGCACTTCTTGAATCTGTGCTTTCATGTCTTTTATCAAGCTTGAAAAATTGTTAACAATTAGACATCGACTTTGTCTTTTTCATTATATTTTCTACTTCTGGGAAACAAGGTATGTATATGTTACATGTTTTTTCACTATGACCCATCTCTCATAATTTTTCCCCTGAATTTTTTGCCTTTTGCTTCTGTGTGTTTTATTCTGGATATCAATTCTGACTTATCCAGTTCAGAAATTCTATCTTCAAGTCTATCTAATCTATTGTTAAAGCCATTTATTTTATTTCAGTCTGTGCATTTTTATTTATTGTTTAGTCACGTCACACATTGGTATTGTCATTCTCCTTATTTTCCATTTTGAGTAAGTGGGAATTTTGAAAACTGACAGAAAAAAAATTGTTCATTTTAGGTCCTCAGATAGGAATAGTAACATTTGCTCTTGTGTTTTAACTATCTTTACAAAATTATTTTGGCTTTTCACCACAATAATTTTTAAATCTAGCTTTCAATTCAATGTTTATTTTATTTTTTCTAATCACTCCCTGCCTGTATTATAATTCTCCATCTCATTATTTAATTTCCTAAACACATCAACATTGCCATTTCCTAAACACATCCATCTGGCATTGCCAATATTTACATCTTTTATGGATAATTTTCAATATTTTTCTCTTTGTTTTAGCCAAAATTGGTTCTTTTTCATGACTTGTTATTTTTTATTTAATGTCACAACCTGTGTATCAATTGTAGAGTATCAAGTATGTTAGATGATGACGTATTTGTTCTTCCAGAGAGAAAATAGTTTTTTTGTGAGAAGAATATTAAGAGAGAAACAGATCTTCTTAAACCAGTAAAGAAATGAACTGATTTGAAAATGAGCTTTAGTTCTTATAATTTTCCCACATGAAGTTCAAACACTGTGGAACAGAGACTAGGCACAATGCTGTCACCTCACTAAATTCACGAACTGCAGAATCTCTGAATATAATAAAATAGTGGTTCCACAATACTGTCTTTGGGTTGGCTTGTATGCAGCAATAGTAACTGGAATAGGTATCTTTCAGACCTTTTGTTCTTAAACTTCAATTTCCGTCCCCATAGACCAGTTAAACTGCCAAAAGCTCTTTGCAGTTCCTCATTGTCTTATTCATTGCCTTGTAATTGGCTGATAGTCACACGTCTGGATTTCTTTTTCCAAAATCTTGACCTCTCAAGAGCTTTGGCACTAAGGACTTTTCTAGTGCTTTTAGTATTTTAGTTTTTATTGATTGGGAGGGTTAATGTGAAACAATTTAATTCTCCCTTTTGGGAGCATATGTCAACTCACCCCATCGGATTTTTTAAAATTTAAATTATCATACACATACATACATTTTTAATTTCCCGAAGTCCTACTTGGGTCATTTTTAATTGTGTTCTTTTAAATATCTTTTTTCATTGCCAGCATTTTAAAGCCTTCCTTAATTCTGAAAACATAAAACAAAATTATTTTTTATATTTATGTCTGATAATTCCAATATCTGTTGCTCTAATGAATGTGATTATTCTCCTGTGATTTCCTGTTTGTTCTACCAGCTCTTGCTTATGGTTTATATTGACTTTTTTTGCCTTATGCACATTATTTCTTGTAATGTATCTTTATAAAAATATATTTGTATTGATTTCAAAGAGAAAGGGAGAGAGAAAGAATGGTAAGAGAACCATCAATAGGCTGCCTCCTATACATGCCCCACACTGGGGATCGAGCCTGCAACCCGGGCATGGAACCATGACCTCCTGGTTCATAGGTCAACACTCAAACAGCTCCTCCAGGCTCAAAACTCTTTTTAAATCCGGACTCTGGCTCTCCCACCCATCCCACCACAAAGGTGGTTACCTATAACTGTATGCATCAGGGCTGTAGGTTCATTTTCCCAGCACCTGCAGCAACTGAAAGGGCAGAGCAGGACAGCACAAAATGTACTGTACCCTCCATCCTGTGTAACTATGTATATGACTCCTTTTTCTTAGAAAACTGCAAGAATGTAACAGTTGCATAAACCTGCCAATAGGAATGTAGACTCAGTCCAAATTAGGCAAGCTGCACAGTACCCCCCGTGTAACCAGACCCCTGACCCCGCTCCCTGACCAATCAACGGGGCCACGAATGTTCCCCCCACCCACTGCTTTGGACCCCCTTTTTAAGCCTTTGTTCTCCCAAGGCTCCTCCCTCTCCCCACCTCGCCGCTGCACGTGTGGGACTGAGCTCAAACTAGCTTGAATACAGACTCTTTGCTTTTGCATCAGACTCGTTTGGTTCCCTGGTGGTTTTTCTTGGGGACCCCAAATTCTGGGCATAACACAACCAGTGGGAAATCTCTCCAGGTTATAAATTTCAACTCCAAAAGCAAGCTTCTAGATGGCGAGGGACAGAGGTGAATGACAGAAACTGAAAAAGGCAAAGTAAGGGCCTCTGGTGAGTGAAGACACTTAGCAATTAGGGAGTAAGCCTTCCTGTGGCTACTATGTACCTATGATGAACTTAGCACTATAAAGAGGAAACCTCAGCACATACTCTCGCTGCATGATTGCTGGACAACAGTCAGATCGGGCACAAATACGACTTCTAAGCAGAATGGGCCAGGGACATGTTGGTGCTTATACTGACCTGGTATCACAAGTGATTTCTCTTTGGCTCCTGAAGACTGATGACATTAGGGAAGAAGGTCGCAGTACATTGTTATTGTTTCTGTATATTCTAGTTCTATAATTATAACTAGAGGCCCAGTGCATGATTGAATCATGCACGTGTAGGGTCCCCTACACGCTTTCGCTTTTCACGGTCCGCTGGTGCACCAGGCCTTTCAGAAGCCTCCGGCTCAGTGGAGGCTTCTGAAAGGCCTGGTGCCAGAGCAGACAGGCACCCAGCTCCCCACTTTTGATGGTCTGCGGCCGCTGAGGGGGGCTACCCTGCTGTTGAGAGGCGCAGGGGGCGGAACTCCTGCCCCCTGCGCCTCTCAACGGCCGCTGAGGGGGGCTGCTGCGGACACCTGGCTACCCTGCCGTTGAGAGGAGCAGCTGGGTGCCCCTCAGCGGCCGCGGATCTGGCGGTTTAGAGGCACAGGGGGCAGGAGTCCCGCCCCCTGCGCCTCTCAACAGCAGGGTAGCCCCCCTCATCCGTGCCTCTCAATGGCCGGATAGGCCAACCTGAGTCCCGCCCCCCAGCCTCCCGCCGCCCAATCGTGGGCAGTAGTGGAGTGATGGTAATTTACATGTTATTCTATTATTAGATAGGATTCTAAATAACTGATTCCCAAAAGAGGGAGGACCAAGAATAACCTCAGGAGAAGAGTGGGTCTAACCTCTGAACTGGGGTTCCTCAAACAGGCGCCCTCACCACCCATGACAGTCTCCTGGGATTGGCCGGTCCCAGGCAGGTAGGGAGGGTGTAGATCCTTGGTTTTAGGACTGGAGATTTTCCACCAAAATGCAGCTAATGACACATAAGTAAGGACACATTCACTGAACTGTAAAAAGCCAACCAAGCCATTTCCAAAATCACCAACCTGCATGCATAGAATTAGTCTAATGCTTCTATGTTTTCAAAAAATGCCTATTTCACCTTTTATAATGTCTACAGCAACTTCCTCTGAAACCATATGAATAGTAATAAACAAATAATACAATATTTATATTACTGCAAGTAAGAAAAGTAGTATGTCTCTTAGTAATGAAGACAAATCTTGTTTGTTCTGTAATATAAGGTTTAGGAACCTATCCACAGTTTCTGTCAACTTACAGAGATGAAATGAACAATAAAAAAAATCACAAAGCACATCTATTTTTTCCTATACCAAAACCAAACAAAAAAATACAGAAGCACACAAAGTTTATAAGCTCTGTTTTCAATTATTTAACTCATCTCTGATTATAACCTTAAGAAGGCTCAAGACCGAATCTCTATATAAGTTTCCCCCCTTATATATGTCATAATGCGTTTATAATTCTAGATTGTTGGAATGTTGTTAAATATTTTTCTTTATATTATGGGATTTTGTGAGCATTTTTTAAATTGTGAAAGCAGCAGCACCTTTTGTTCAGGCTTTAAATCTGAGTCTTGCCAAAAGAATGGAAGCAGATTACTTTAATCCAAACCAATTTAGGTTCAGATTTTTTATGCAAATTCTTAGCTACAAATATTTACCCTGAAAAGTTTAAAGAAAAATCGTTTCACTTGACAAACAGAAAGTGGATGTTAATCCACAGAAGTTCAGTCCTCTAACATTTTTGCTCATCTGAATTTATTAACCTGAATCTTATAAAATAGAGGAGCAAAGCCACTTCCAAGGAAGAAAAGTCAAATTTAAAGTGTCATTCCTTGCTCACAAAAGTCTGTTACTCCTTAAAGATACCTATGGAATTCACTGCAGAGAATTTGAAGAATTTTCTCTCAGTACTTCAAGAGTCAATACCACTTAGGATCTCTAGGACAAGCAGACCACAGAAATAGCCAGAAAATTATCCAGTGATTACATCGTCAAGCTAGTTATGATCCTCAACAAAATTTTCTTTTTTCCTCTGAAGTGTTTTTTTTTTTTTTTCCAGACCACACTCCATGTCAGCCATACAGATAGGGCCTGCTCATTGGCATGCAAACCATGTCTACATTAATGAAGTTAAACAGAAAATGAAGGTTCAGAACCATGTAATTATGTCTTAAGACATAATTCTGAAATAACAAGACATCTTAAATAAGAAATTGGAGGCAAAGGATTTTGATACTTCTGTAGAGTTGACTTGTCTGAATGGATCAGTTCAATGTTTCATTTCGTTAATAATACACTAACAGCACGTGGACAGTTATAGATAAAACCCATTGATGTCTGCACTATTATCACTACCACCCCCATACACAGGAAATGAGACAGAGACTTAGAAAGATTATGTGTGAATGGAAGAGCTTGGATTTGAACACATGTCAAAAGCTGTGTACTTAGCTACGGTGATGTGGTCCAGTTGGAGGACAATCCAAAAACAGGAAGGATGCCCTAGCTGGTTTGGCACAATTGATAGAGCGTCAGTCTGTGGACTGAAGGGTCCCAGGTTCGATTCCAGCCCAGGGCACATGCCTGGGATGCGGGCGTGGGCCCCAGTAGGGGGCATGCAGGAGGCAGCCAATCAATGATTCTCTCTCATCATTGATGTTTCTATCTCTATCTCTCTTTCCCTCTTCCTTCTTCTCTAAAATCAATAAAATATATTTAATTAAAAAAATAAAAACAGGAAGGAAGGCTTTAACCCTTTGCACTCACTTGCTTTTTTCTCGATTCCTTTATTCTAATGCTAACCGTGTCGAGTCACACTCGACATCTGAGTGCAAAAGGTTTAAAAGAGTGGGGAACCCTGGCCTGTGTGATTAGAGTGTCGGCCTGTGCACCAAAGGGTCACAGGTTTGATTCCCAGTCCAGGGCATGTTCCTGGGATGCAGGTTCCATCCCGGCCTCCCTTGGGTCACTTTAGGGAGGCAATCAATCAATGTGAGATGCATTGATGTTGCTCTTTATCTCTCTCCCCAGCCTCCTTTCCACTCTCTCTAAAAATCAATGGAAAAAATATCCTCAGGTGAGGATTAACACACAAAAAGTGGGGACATCTCAGTAATTAATGTCCTCAAGGACTAATTAGGGCAGAGGGCAGGAGAGAATATAAAAATTGATAGGAAATTGCTAACACTTTGATGGGATGATACAACATTTCTTGCCTTTTTTTTTAACTTTTCTATTTTCTCTCATTTTGGTCTATTGCTGCCCTGAAGTTCCCTGTTGCCTGAGGCCCCTGCTCTGCAATGCAGCAGCAAATCTGGACAGAGGAGGAAGGCGAGAGCTTTGCCCTGATCAGAAAGCCAGTTTCCCACTTCGCAGGCTTTCACAGTGACCCCCTGGTGATAGCAGCAGCAACACTTCACATCTACATTGACGTTTCGCACTACAGACACCTTTAGAAAAAATACTTACAGAGACAGAGAAACATGGATCAGACCATCAAAACTCAGAGGGAAGGTGGGGCGGGGGTAAGGGAGAGAGATCAACCAAAGGACTTGTATGCATGCATATAGGCCTAACCAATGGACACAGACAACAGGGGGGGTGAGGCCATGAGTGGGGGGATTGGGGGGTAATTGGGGTATAAGGACACATATGCAATAACTTAACCAATAAATAAATTTAAAAAAGAAATTAAAAAGAAATTTAAAAAAAAAAAAGAATGTCTTGCCCTAGCCAGTTTGGCTAAGTGGATAGAGCGTTGGCCTGCAGACTGAAGGGTTCTGGGTTTGATTCCAGTCAAGGGTCAAGGTTGCAGGCTCAATCCCTAGTAGGGGGCGTGCAGGAGGCAACCAATCAATGATTCTCTCTCATCATTGATGTTCCTATCTCTTTCTCCCTCCCCCTTACTATCTGAAATCAATAAATATATATATATATATATATATATATATATATATATATATATTTAAGAAGAATGTCTTAATATTAAGCTTCCCTGGAACTCTTTTGAATCCATAAGACAGATTTGATGAATTTCTGTATTGGTAGCCTCCCTGATACCTAATGGTACTCCTGGTACTACAAGAAATCTAAAGGTCCAGCACAAGGTCTTCCCTCTCAGTAGCTTCCAATCTTAGCAGGGTGCATTCAAGGACAAGTATTCTTCTTTATATATACAGTCCATTTATGTGGTATTTTACCAAAAAATTGTTTTGTACTTCTGTAAACTCTTTTCAATGTGATAAATAAGATAAGAAATGCAGGTACATCAGCAAGACTGCCCCCTCCCTCCTGTGAGGTCACTGGCAGAGCAGGTGCATCTACAGCGGGAAGGGTTCTTTGCTGATTGGCCACAAACTAAAAATAACACTCAAATAACCTGTCTCTTCAGGATAAAGGAACTAGCTGGATGCATCGTGTAAATATTCATGAATGGAATGAGATTCTAAAGGAAGACAAATCTCTAAGTCCCCAAGGCTTTCTGTGTCCGCAATTTGCTGCCTCGTTCAAAACACCACCAAAATCAAGAACTTTCATGGTGCAAGTGTCAATAAGGGTCAATCCAAAAATAAAAATAACATCCAACTTTCAAAATAGGAATGTGGAGCATTGCTTTCTCTTCTACCTGCTGTTCATCCTCTATCTCAATCTGTTACAGAACATTCGCAGTTCCTGGGGTGATACATGGTGGGGTCTCCAAGTTTTAACAGTTAGTGTGGAAAGAGCCTAATCTGGATGCCAAGCTACAAAGTGGGCCATGGGGGTACCAGTCCTGGAGATCACCTCCTTGTTCTGGCGGGGGAAGGAGGGGAGAGAAGACATGACAACCTCTTTTTTAAATGTATTTTTACTGATTTCAGAGAGGAAGGGAGAGGGAGAGAGAGATGGAAACATCAATGATGAGAGAGAATCATTGATTATATGCCTTCTGCACACCCCACACTGGGGATCAAGCCCACAACCTGGGCATGTGCCCTGACCAGGAATCAAACCCTGACCTCCTGGTTCATAGGTCGAAGTTCAACCTCTGAGTCATGCAGGCCGGGCACACAACCTCTTTTTGCACTGCATCCCCTGACAGAGAGCTCACCCGGAATGAGAAGACACTAAAAAACCACCATCCCCTCATCTCTCTCCATTTCCTCCACACACCTCAAAGGAGAGCCACTGCACTGTAAATTGACACGGGAGGGAGAGGCTGAAGAACACTGAAAGAGGTAAAGTGCTGGCAATCCCAACAGACATGAATGAAGCAAATGCTCACCCAACTGGCCTGGCCTTGTGGGCTGCCACAGAGCAGAAACAAAACCCGCAAGGAGGTGCAGCTCAAGGGAGGCATGCCAAAGACCACAGGGACAGAAGGGTAACCTGGCCTGGCAAGGTTTACTGCTGCACCAGAGGGACAAGAAGAATGGGGTCAGGGCAGAGTCCCCAGAGCAGGGTGCCTTGAATGGCTGCCACTGTGTATGTGTGAGTCACCTTAGAGCTGCCAAAGAAAGGGCTTTGGGACAAGGTGAGACCGGGAGGGGAGATAGAGCCAGGGGCCATGGCGGGGAGGGGAGATGGAGCCAGGGGCCATGGCGGGGAGGGGAGATGGAGCCAGGGGCCATGGCGGGGAGGGGAGATGGAGCCAAGAGCAAGAAGGAATGGGAACTCACCCACTACTGGGGGCTTTATTATGAGCACACACTTTTAGCTCCATCTCCCAGGCGGTTATGGCCTGGGGACTATGTATCCATCTGAAAAAAAATTAATTATATTCATTCAATATATTCTTTTCTAGGTTAAATCCAATAATTTATAGAAAATTAAACAATATTTTAAATACACCAGGGAAACACACTGTTAAAAATAAATTAGAATAAATGTGCTGGGAAGCAAAAGCCAGTTTTTATAATGATGGTACTCACTTCCTAAACAATCTATTTTATTTTAGATGCATGTGTTTCTGTGTCTTAATGTTCTGGGAAGCAGAGCCACACAGGAATAGGTTGTTACCTCTCCCTCCCTTCCTTCCTCTCTCTCTCTCTCTCTCTCTCACACACACACACACACACACACACACACACACACACACACACCCTGAACCAAAATAAAATAAAAATCTGAAGTGTAGAAGAGTGACTGTGAAGGCAGTGGTGGTGGAGGCAGCTCTCTATCGAATCAGAAACTGTTGGGAAATATGTATCGATTTTAATTTTAATAACTTTACGTTGTGATTTACATGTTGTCTCCAAGACAGAAGCTTGTTCATTTAGAATGGAGGAGAGAGCAAGTGGGTATTTTCAAGAAGACCCAAAGGTCTAAGAAAAATATAAAGTTTGGAAAATGTGATCCAACATGACCCCAAGACAACTGAGGCTGCCATTCTGCCTTGAGAGATGCACAGAACCCAGGAAGTGGAGGCTGACGACTCCTTCACTGGGCCCAGTCAGACATAGAGGAGTCACAGCCGGAGCAAGGTGGGGACAGAATGACCTTGTCTGGGACTCAGACAGGAACACAGCCTCTCTATCACTGGGACTGTAGGAGCAAAAAATTATGGGGACAGAGGCTTTCTACCTTAAAATGTGATGCTTGAAACTGGAACATTAAAACCGGGAGCTGGGAGCTATTGTCTCGTATCCAGACAAAATGCGGGGGAGAGCTCTGGGTGCAATGCAGTTGATTCTGGAAGTGACTTTCTGCTTTCTCTATAGAATTTGCTTTCTGTAGAGAGTTTACTTCAGGGATCCTCAAGAACCATCAGCCCATCACTACCACAGCAACAAAAAATAAATAAAAATAAAAATAAAACAGTTGTCATTCACTGTGAACATACTATGAGTCAAATACTAGGCCAAGTTTTCATGTTTGTTGCTTAATTTCTTTTATTCCTCAAGAGCTTTTATTCCTGCAACGAGCCTTAAATGTCTTCTTAAGGACAGGACACCCATGCCATACATGTCCAAAACATGCAGTCACTCAGTTGCACTTTGTCATTCTCCACAGCATGCAAGAGGTTCTCAAAACTTTCCCATTCCTTTTAACCACTTTTTAAATTTAAATTTTAGAAACTGTTATTCGTATCTCCTCCATTTATCCCATTCCTTAAAATATTCTTACAGTGGCTGAATAATCACATGGTAAAGATAGTTGCAGAGAAGGTCCATGTGGAAGGCTGAGCTAAGTGATTTGCAAAGTTTCTTCGTACCCTAAGCTGGATAATCTTACCAGGAGAGAAGAAAAGTCTTGGAGTTCCTGGTACTTTTCAGATTAGGACACAAAAGCTCAGAGTAGTTAAGTGATTTTACAAAAGGCCACAGGCTACTTAGTGATATTGTGGACAGTGTTTAGAATATTAATGTGTGTGTGTGTATGTGTGTGTGTGTGTTGTGACTTAGTACCGCTCTTCCTTTTTCTTGTTTCCTCTTCCCCATTTGGACCACCCTAGGTCTGTGGTCGGCAAACTCATTAGTCAACAGAGCCAAATATCAACAGTACAACGATTGGAATTTCTTTTGAGAGCCAAATTTTTTAAACTTAAACTTCTAACGCCACTTCTTCAAAATAGACTCGCCCAGGCCGTGGTATTTTGTGGAAGAGCCACACTCAAGGGGCCAAAGAGCCGCATGTGGCTCTCGAGCCGCAGTTTGCCGACCACGGCCCTAGGTCATTTGAAATTGACTGCTTTAGATTAGGAACACTTGAGCAAAAAGGGGGAGAAAAGAGCCCTATTAAAAGAACTCAGCAGCCCAGCCGGGTGTGCTCAGTGGTTGAGCCTCGACCCAAGAACCAAGAGGTCAGGAGTTTGATTCCTAGTTGGGGGCTCGATCCCCATTAGGGGGGCGTGCAGGAGGCAGCCAATCAATGATTCTCCCTCATCATTGATGTTTCTCTCTCTCTCTCCCCTTCCCTTGCTCTCTGAAATCAATAAAAATATTTAAAAAAAAAAAGAACTCAACGGACAACACACTGGGCAGATTATCTGATGAATAAAATCTAGGTTACCCAGCCCAAATCTCACCATCCCCCTCACAGGATTCTACAGCCTGGAGGAAGGCAGAGAGTTTTAGGAGGAAGAAGCGGGTATATAGATGTCACAGGCCTCTAGGTCTCTGAAAAAAAAGACCTTCAGTCCTGTCCCTTGTTCCTCAGATTTTCTTGGGTAATCATATCATACTAGCTAAGGGATACTATGAATAATGACAACTGAAAAACTGGTGTAAACTCAGACTGTACTGGGCCAACCTGATGGAGGGTCACCCCAGCTTTGGGGATAAGACAGTAATAGCACCGCCCACAAAAGGCAGAAGAATCCTGTGCTCCCTTTTCTGAGAAAGCCCTTGGGAAAGAGCAAGCTCCTTGGAAGCAGGCCTCTAGGTAGCTGATGTATGTATAAAACGGGTCAGGGTGTCTCACATCTCAGAATGAATCCTTTCCACCCCGGAGTGCCTCTGAGTTTGTTACTTTACACTTTATATCCATATAAAATATATTTACTTATACTTTATATATTTTTACACTTCATAGTGTAAGCTTTCCTCAGATGTTTGCTGAATCTTGCTTATGTGCCCATATTTCTGGTTGAAGTCCCCACTGGCACTGCATGCTGCATCAGTTTGTGGGGCACAGCCTCAGCTGGCACTGGACAGAACGTTGAGTGACAGTGTGGAGCACTGCTGCTGGCAGGCACCGTCAACGCTTGTCACCTGGACCTGGATGGACCATATTCCTCCAGGCTGTGCCAGACACACCGGATACCCAGTAGCTCCTGAACCCAAGCTTCCTGTGGTGTTCTGATATGAGATCAGCTATCCTACTCTCAGGGTCGCTGTACGTGAGGGCATCCCGCCAGAAGCCCGTTGACCTGCTGGTCTCCAGCTCTCAAGCCCAGAGAAGAGGTGTGAGCTGTGTCCTGTGAACTGGCTCCTCTTTCTATGAATCAGCTACTTGTTGCCCCCAACCTAGGCCGACCACCCTGCTCTCTGTTCCACCCACTTCTGAACATGCCTCTCCCACATTCTCCAGCCACAGACAGCCCAGAGGTCCTGTGCTACTATTTTCTTCTTCAATCTGGACCACTTTCTGCAGATTCTTCAATAATTCTTATTCCACCAAAAACTTTTAAATGTGCTTCGAGCTCAGCTATTTAATGATTTCTGTTACTTATTCACTTAAAATATCTTTTCTGTCGCTTCCAGGATTTTGATGCTGATGAGGGAGGCTGCAGGGGGTACTCAAGCTGCCACTGTGGAATAAAGGCCAAAGGGCCGCCTCAGCAGGGATAGGTGGGCACTGGCAGCTGGAGACCAGCAGATCAACCACTTCTCATGAGATGCCCTCACACACAGCGACCTTGAGAGTATGATCGCTGACCCAGTATCCTAATACCATACAAACCCCCAAGAACTTAGGATGACTCCACTGAAACCTAGGGGGAACCTAGAAATTCACTGAATGAGGACTTAAAATATGAAGTTAAATTTAGTTATGGGAAAAGGAAGTTGCACCTGTTTATGGTGAAGGTAACAGAGTGAGAAATATTCATTCATTCTCAAATTTTTATTGAATTAAAACTAATATAATGCCTTAAAAAAAACAGTAGGAGAAAGATAAAAGAGAGTCCCTGGGTTAAGGTATCAGTCAGATTTAGGAACGAGACTGTTAGAAAAAGGAATACCATAAAGTATTGACAAAAATCATAGGGCCAAGTGAAACCAGCCAGTCACAAAGAGACAAATGCTGTGTGAGTGCACATGTATGAGGAATCTAGAGTAATCCAACCCATGGAGAGAGCAGGAGAAGAGTAGTTGCAGAGACTGGGGAGAGGGGAAAAAGGGGAGGTGTTTGATAAGTACAGCGTTTTAGTTTTGCAATATGCAAAAGTTCTGGAGCTTGGCTGCACAACAATATAAATACACGTACCTCTACTGACCTGTATATTTAAGGTAGTAAATTTTATTCTATCACAATTTTAAAATTTTAAACAACAACAAAAAAATTACTATGTACCAAAGACCACTCTGACCCCTAAAGATCTTATGATGAAATAGACATCCAAGTTTCCAGACTTCCATTCAATGTATTTTTTTTGTGTGGTATCAGAGTTTTTTATTAGATTCTAGACAAAAACACCCCAGGTCCAACAAAGGGAGAACTGCAGGGCATCTGGACCGGGGCAGTTCTCCAGCACTGGATGACCCTAGCCAGCAGGCCAGGGGTCTCCAGTCTCAGGTGCAAGCCTCACCAGGTGGCCAAGGGCACAAAGATGTGTGCAGGTCACAGACATGAGGGTACCAGGGTATGATCTGCTCAGCCCTTGCTGGGTGCTAATCCAGGTGGAACAGGGCAAGGTCAGGCTCACACCCACTGCAGGCCACAGCTGCAGCAGCCAGCCCTGGGGCAGGGGCAGCTTGGCCTCTGCCCCTGGGCTTCGGGGATGTGCCTTCTCCCTGCTCTAGGCCTGGCTGCATTCAATTTCTTTAGTAACAGATCCCAAGAAGTACCGTGTCTTTGATAATACCATTAAATATGTTGACTTAATGATTAAAAATTATTATAAAGTAAAATTTTATCTAGGTAAGTTGCAGTTTGTGCATATGTTTGAGCAATCATAAAGACACCTATTTGTTTTTATAAACTACAGAGCATTGATTTAATTCCTAAGCCCATTTTTCTTAGTCATGTCTAGAATATTCCTTAATAGAACACTAAATACCTCATGTCAACTTTACCTAGATGCTTTCTCCACCCACTTGAAAAGAATCTTAAGTCTATTAATATTCTAAGAAGAAAAATGCAATATCCACAGCCATAAAATTAGGTGGTTTTGTTTCTTACAGTTTAAATCAATACCAATTAAATACCTTCAGTTCTCTTCATTATTGCAATGGCTTCTATCTGAGCATAAGGCCACTATTTCTCCCTTCTTTTTTTTCCAGCTAAAATAAATTGTAAAACAATCAATTCAGTTTGAATACTTAAATGTATTACATTTACTTTTTCCACATTTTACATCAAAGATTAGGTGCTAATTATTTCAGCTAAGTAAAAAAATATATAACTGAAAACAATTCACTGTTAACATCCAAGTTTGTTATTTTTTAAATATACAATTATTGTGCCATACAAATTACTTCAAAATAATGAAAGCTAACATCAATATATTCTGTTGACAACTAGAATTATCCAAAATAGCTTTAGCAAAGGCACCGATAAATATTTCTTGTGTTCTTGATGGAATTAAACTCAATTAGCAATAAAATGCAAAACTGGAAAATAGCTCTCATATCCAAGTACTCTTAGAGACTGGCGATTGTTTCTTGAATCTCATTTATGTTTGCCAATAATAAAAAATGTCAAGTGAAAACAGTTCAGTGTATTTCACAGATATTTTGGTGGAATTAACCACTTTCAAGTCTTCTCTAATTAGCCATTTCCCTTATGTATCTGTCATTTTAAAAGTAAAATCCCAATGTCATTTTTTAAAGAAATAAAACAAGAAATCATTAGATTTGTATGAACTACAAAAGACCCAGAATAGCCAAAGCAATCCTGATAAAAAGGAATTATGCTGGAGGTATCACTCTACCTGAGTTAAAAATATACTATGATATGAGCTATGATAATCAAAACAGCATGGTATTGGCAGAGAAACAGATACACAGAGAAATGGAACAGAATAGAGAGTCCAGCTATAAAACCATACGTAAATGGACAGATAATTTTCGACAAAGGAGCCAGAAATGCACATTGGAGTAAAGATAGTCTCTTCAATAAATGGTGCTGGGAAAACTGGAAAGCCACATGCAAATGAATGAAACTGAATTGCAGTTTGTCCCCATGTACAAAAATTAATTCAAAATGGATCAAAGAATTAAACATAAGACCCAAAATTATAAGTCACATAGAAAAAAATATAGGTACCAAACTTATGGACCTGGGTGGTACAGAATATTTTATGGACTTGAACCTTAAGTCAAGGGAGGTAAAGGCAAAAATAAATGAATAGGACTATGTCAAAGTGAAGCGCTTCTGCACAGCAAAGTAAATGGACAACGAAACAAATAGGCTGCCAACCAGATGGGAGATGATATTTGCAAGTAGTAACTCTGACAAAGGTTTAATTTCCAAAATATATAAATAACTCATAAAACTCAACACCAAACAAGTAAACAATCCAATCAAAAAGTGGGCAGAGGACCTGAAAATACACCTCTCCCAAGAAGACATACAAACAGCCATAGATATATGAAAAGATGTTCAACCTCACTGGCAATTAGGGAAATTAAAATTACAATGAGATACCACCTTACACCAGTTAGAGTGGCCATTATCAACAAGACAAGCAATAACAAGTGTTGGAGAGGTTGTGGAAAAAAGGGAACTCTCATTCACTGCTGGTGGGGACGTAGACTGGTACAACCACTGTGGAAAGCAGCCTGGCGATTCCTCAAAAAATTAAAAATAGAGCTACTATATGACCCAACAACCCCGCTCCTGGGTATATACCCCAAAAACTCGAAATCACTTATCAAAGATACATGCACCCCTATGTTCATTGCAGCATTATTCACAGTGGCCAAGACTTGGAAACAGCCAAAGTGCCCTGCGATAGAGGACTGGATAAAGATGTGGTACATATACACTATGGAGTACTACATGGCCATAAGGAAGGATGATATAGTATCATTTACAACAACATGGATAGACCCTGAGATCATTATGTGAAGTGTAATAAGCCAGACAGAAAAAGCTAAGAACCATATGATTTCACTCATATGTGGAAAATAAAAGTGAAACTTATGAACACAAACAG
Organism: Ia io; assembly: GCA_025583905.1. Lineage (NCBI taxonomy): Eukaryota > Metazoa > Chordata > Mammalia > Chiroptera > Vespertilionidae > Ia > Ia io. The sequence goes on along the minus strand of JAJQQW010000011.1, from coordinate 61,549,613 downwards.
CAATGTGGTGATTGCCAGAGGGAGGGGGAAAGGAGAAAGGGGTCCTAATAAGAGGTGACAGGAGTTTGATTTTGGGTGGTGGGCACATGGTCCTATATACATATTTTGTAACTTAGAAATCACACATGAAACCTGGCTTGTGTTGACTAATGTCACCCCAATAAAATTTAATTTAAAAAAATTAATAGGCCCTGGCTGGTGTGGCTCAGTTGGTTGGGCATCATCTCTTGCACTGAAAGTTTGCCAGTTCGATTCCGGGTCTGGGCACCTGCCTGGGTTATGGGCTCGATCCCCGGTCGGGGGCATGCAGGAGGCAGCCGATCAATGTTTAGCTCTCACATTGATGTTTCTCTCTCCCTCTCCTTTCCTCTCTCTCTAAAATCAATAGAAAAATATCCCCAGGTAAGGATTAAAAAGTAAATAAATATAGTAAGATAATTATTAAAAAGTAGGTCATGGTGAGATTGAGATATGGGTACAATCAAATATGGTATTCACATTTTTATGATCATTTACCAAAGGGCCAAGCCACTTAGCAATTTCTTACCCATTCTTTTTTTTATACTGTGACCTCTTTGAAAAGGAACACATCCATGGACGAGAAAATAGCAGACACAGGCGGTCAATATGGAGCACATAAACTGAAGATGCAAAGATCGCCCCACGCAGTGAAGATCAAAGATGGGGGCTGGAAATAGTCTATGTTTCTCCTTGAAATTAACTACTGCCTTCTCTCAAACAAACTAAAACTTACCCTAAAGGTCCTGCTCTATATCTGCTTATCCCAAGAAGCTTTTTCTCCAAAACAACTATGTGGAAGCTCGGGTGTCTATCCATTTGAATGTAACATTTGCTAGAGTGTGGTTCAAGAACCTCATGCATCCAGTCATTCAGGGCAATGTTCAAAAACACAAATTTCCAGGTATCTCGCCCGACCTAGCAAATCTGAAAGTCAGGAAATTGTGCCCTGCAACTGCATTTAAAAGAGCTCCAGGAATGATTCCCCTACATGCTGGAAATACAGCAGCTCTGCTCCACAGCTTCCAACACAGGTATATGCATTGTTCAGTAAGTAGTGGCTGAATTCAAATTTGGGACCAGAAAAAAGAAGAATATATTCAGAAACGGAAAGCATGAGCATAAAGTTTGAAAGTGGCTTATTGGGAAATGAAACACAGGAAAGAGAGGCAGTTTAAGGAAAGAGAGAAAACAGACATATAAAAATGAAAGTGATTGCAACTACATAGAAAAAGGACCAATAGAAGTATTCAGATACTCAAAAGAAACACACACACACACAGAAATTATTAAGAAAAAAGATGAGTGTTTTCTATTATAAAAGACACACAGCCATTATTTTATTTCAAATTCACAAAAACTGTATTACTCTGCCTAAAAATTTTGAAAAGAGGGATTGAAGAAAATGTCTTCTTATTCTGTATTCACAGGGGGAGGGGAGGAGAGCAAAAGAGTTCTTTCTAGCCAAGGTCAATATTTTAAAGAACAAAATGACTAGATTTTTTCCTCAAGAGTTTTATTTTATTTTTGTAATAAAATTATATGTTTATGGTGTGCACTATGTTTACTTAAAACATACATATACATAATGAAAAAATTACTACAGTCAAGCTAATTAATATATCCACTCCTCATTTAGTTACATTAAGTTTGTGTGTAGTGAGCACCTGAAATCTACTCTGAGCAAATTTGTAGTATAAAATAAAGTATTATTAATTACAATGATCATGCAGTACATTAGATCTCTAGAACTTATTCATCCAATATAACTGCAACTGTGTACACTTTGACCAATATCTCCCCCTTCCCCCATCTCCCTGCTCTGGTTGCTATCATTCTACTCACTGCTGCTAAGTAATCAACTTTTTTAGACTCCACATATAAGTGAGATCATGCAGTATTTTTACATGACAAACACTTCATATCATGCTCTACAGATTCATACATGTTGGTGCAAGTGGCAGGATATCCTTTTTCAAGACTGAATAATATTCCTGTGTGTGTGTGTGTGTGTGTGTGTGTGTGTGTGTGTGTGTGTGTGTGTCTCACATCCTCTTTATCCATTCATCTGTTGATGGTCACCTAAGTTGTTTCCAAATTGTGGCTACTGTAAATAACGGTGCAATAAACATGGAGTGCAGTTATCTCTGTGAAGTACTGATTCCACTTCCTTTGGATAAATACCCAAACGAGGATTGTTGTATCATATGGTAATTCTATTTTTAATTTTTTGAGGCTCCTCCACACTGGTTGCAATACTGGCTGCATCCATTTACAGTCCCACCAGGAGTGCACAAAGATTCTTTTTTCTTCACATTCTGGCCAACACTTGTCACTTTTTAATGTGTTTTATAATAACCATCCTAACAGGTGTGAGGAGATATATCATTTTTCATTTGCATTTCTCTGACATCTTTTCTCCTCTTCATACAGTACATTTACTAGTAACTTACCCCCTGAAGAGCTAATTTTTTTCTTACTTTAAAAAATACAACTACATGGAAATTGAGGTTTAAATTAACAACAAAAAAAGATAAACTAAAGTAACCCTTTACTTGCTGGTCCTGGCTGGTAGCTCAGTTGGTTAGAGTGTTGTCCTGATACACCAAGGTTTCAGGTTCAATCCCCAGTCAGGGCACATATAAGAATCAACCAATGAATAATCAATAAGTGGAACAAAAAATTGATGTTTTTCTTCCTCCTTCTCTCTAAAATCAATAAATAATGTTTTAAAAAGTAACCCTTTACTTTAAAAGTGATTTTTAAAATATTGATACTTTTGCCCTGGCCAGCGTGGCTCAGTTGGTTGAGTGTCATCCCAGGCACCAAGAGATTGCCAGTTCCATTCCTGGTCAGGGCACATGCCCTGGTTGCAGGCTTGGTCCCCAGTAAGGGGTGTGCAGAAGACAGCCAATCAATGTTTTTCTCTTATTGATGTGTCTCTTTCTCCATTCCTGTTCTCTCTCTAAAATCAATAAAAACATTTTAAATATATATATTGATACTGCTATCCTCAAAAAGAAACTAACAGGGTGTAAGGGATACAAATAAAGAATTAGTAAGGTAGGTTCACTACTGTGCTATAAAGTCAACCAACCATGACTAAAACATGTTGTTAAAACAGTACAGTAATTTGCAGTAGAGAAAAACTGGGGGGGGGGGGGAGATGAAATATCCAAGCAATAAAAACTGGTTAAGCAAAATTTTCAAAGACCAATTCAATATAATATCATGCAGCTATGAAAAGTCACATAGAAGAATATTTAATGGGATGGGTAAATATTCATGACATAAAGCAAATTTGCTTTTAATCTCAATCATGTTTAAATTTTTTATAGAGGAATATCCTACATAGTAAAAAGTTAATATGTAAATTACCATCACTCCACTACGCCCATGATTGGGCCAGTGGGAGGCGCAGGGGGTGGGACTCGGGGTGGCCGGGGTGGTGATTGGGCTGGCAGGATGCTGAGCTCGCGTCGCCAGCAGCAGTGTGAGCTCAGAGTCTGTGCCATGGCTGTGCTGCGGCACAGAAGGAGCCTCTGGGGCAGCAAGCCAGGCGTTTGGAGGTCTCGGCTGACAAGGCGGCGCGGGCGGGCTGGCGGCGCGGCTCCCGGGGGAGGAGTCTGGCGGCAGTTGGGCCGCAGGAGCACGCGGCTGTGTCCGCAGAGGATGCGGGTTTCCACGCAGCCCGGGCCGGCCGAGGGAGGGCTCATGAGGGACCTAGAAGACAGAGGAGGCAGCGGCGGCCCCAGCCTTCCTGGGCGGGAGGCGAAGGCAAGACCCTGGCCTGGGCGCTGGAGCACCATGCCCCTGCCCCGCCTCGCCCTAGGGGCCCAGGGACTTCGGAGCTGCCGGCCACACCAGGTCCTGACCAGCGGACAGCCTACACGTGCATGATTTAATCATGCACTGGGCCTCTAGTATTAGAATATGTGAACATTTCAGTAGTTATTTTATTTTCTATTATCTGCTTAGAGAATTTTTTTTTTTTGGGATTTCCAACTTTTTTAGAATATATACTTATTTATATGATCAACAAAAATAAATACTGTCAAACCTCATTTCTGGAATGTCTCCTAGCTCAAACAATTCGGTTCTCAACCAAGTTGTTCACAGAAAATATGTCTTGGTCATGAACCACAACTTCAGTTTTCAACCTGACAAAAAGCATCTCAGGCAATAAACAAAGGAGGCAATGCTTTTGTTGCTGGCAGAAACCTAAGTTTAGCAAAAATTAAAATCATAAAGATCTTGGCCATTAAGAGTGCTAATATTGCTAAGGGTGTGAGAGTGCTCACAAAACAACAATCACAGGCAAATAAACTGTTATTGGTTAGATAAAGGAAAAGCTGTTAGCAGGTGATAGCCTTTGGGAGGCAGTGACATATGAAAAATTCATTGCAGACTAGTAGGGTGTGGTTCAATAAATTTAATAAAAAAAGTACTTATAGATTAAATGTACTGCATATAAGAAAGGTTAAAACGGAATCATTTGGGGGTCTGGAATAGATTAATTCAATTCACATTATTTCTAATGGGGGAAAATGAGTCTTTTTTTGAACAAATCACTTCTTGAACAGCCTTCCGGAAAGAATTAAGTTCCAGTACCAAGGTTCCACTGTATTAAAAAAGCACAAGATGATAATATTCCACTTATATGTTTCAAAAGTTCATTTTCCATTTTGAAAATATTCTTTCCCTTTTTATGCTATTTCTATAAAGATGACAGTTTTCTTAGAGCTAATATAAATAAAGAAAATAATTGGACTTTTTCTATTCGTGCTTTGTTCTATTCTATATAACTTGATTAAATTTGCTTTAATGTTGTTGATTATTTTTAATAGTCATGAGTGAGTAATTCCTAAAACTCTGGTTTGGTTTTCTCTAGAGAAAAATATTTCCTATTGCCTTTTCCTGGTGCCAAGGTTAATAATGTCTGTATTAAGATGAGGGCTAAATAACTGTGTACTTTAACAATCCAACTAGGGGATAGGGATCTTGTTAACCTTCAAGGAATATAATCTTGGCCATGAGGCTTTTGATGCCCATAAACTAGTAAAACTTTCTAATTAACTTTTTGTTACAGGAAATAAGTATTTGTTTAGGTCATAAAACATGTATGTAGAGAAAACTGAATTTGCTCTTATAAGCTATAAAGAATAGCCTCATGCTCCCTTATCTTCCACTATATATGCAAGTATGGTTAAAATGCCTATCTAAAAAAATTATATCTTTATATGATAGAATCACCTATGGACATATGTCCAAAACACAATGTGAAGTTCCATCTCTCAGTGGCTAATGGACAGTATGCAGGAATCAGATTTGTGAAAACTTGATGATTCTCATGTTGACCTTGATCTCATTGATCCTTAATTTATACTAGAAGGGACATGGCATTTCTTCTGCTAACAGCAGCAAAAATGTGCTAAGCATTTACTATGTGCCAAGCACAAGTTGCCCAGGAACTATCTTCTTTGTTTCCCACTGCATCTTCTCGCACTTAAAAAAGTTGAAAAGCCATTTTTTAATTTAAAAATTAGTTTTAAAATTTAACCTTGATTTTATGCAGAATTGTGTCTCCTCTTTTTGAGTCTTGAGCTAAATATCTGGTAAATATCTGTGTTCATCTATCACTTTCCTGAGCTAGGCTGACCTGAAGCTAGTCAAAATGCTCACGATGCAACCCAGCCTGACCCACAGCGAGGACTTCGCTGTATCCTGCCTCATGTTATCCGTGACATTTCAGCCAGTAGATGTAAAGTGAGGAGAGATCACCAGCCAGGTAACAACATCCACTCCCAAAGGACCAAGTTCACAGGGAGTGTCTCCTGAGGCTCATCATATCCACATGCTCATGATAACCCTGTGCATTCACCATCCCAGTGAATGTGAAACTTACTAAAATAGCAAATCCTAGCAGTTCTCATCAACAGAAAAGTTTTTCATTCTTTTTTATATCTATACTAGGGGCCCGTTTTGCAGGAAAATTCCTGCAAGACTTCCTGCGGGCTTCCCTCACGCCACCGGCACCTCTCCCACTCCCCACCTCTCCCGCTGCGGTGGGCAGGGTGGGGCGGGCGGGGCGCGCCCCACCCCCGCGGCCACCACCACCGCCACCTCCGCGGCCACGTGGCCTGCTGCCGCCGCTGCCTCCACAGCGTGCCCCACCCCCCACTCCCAGGACCCGCTGCACCTGCCGCCGCCACCCACCACTGCTCACCTCTGTGGCCGCACGCGTCGCTCGCGCTTTTCCTCCAGCAGCCGCCTTGCTTTCTACTTTCCCTCCCTCTTCCTTCTATGGTGTCTTCAGTCTTCACTCCTCCCTCCCTCAGTTTATGCAAATTAGTCGCCATCTTGGTTGGGTTAATTTGAATACTTGCCCTGATTGGCTGGTGGGCGTGGCTTAGTGTAGCGAAGGTGCGGTCAATTTGCATATTACCCTTATATTAGGTAGGATGAGATGAGGAATGTTAACTATACTTATTGTGGTAATCATTTCACAATATATGCAAGTCAAGCCATTATGTTGTATAACTTAAACTTATACAGTGTTGTATGTCAATTATGTCTCAATAAAACTTAAAAAAAAAACAAGTGAGGGAAATGAATTAGCTGATGCAGTCATTTCAAATGTGTTAAATCACTAAACTAATAAAAGTCCACGCGGCTAGAAGCAAATGAGGAAGAAATTCCATGATTTTCCAAAATGACATAAAAGAGAAAGATGTTCAAGTTTCTACTATTATGAATTTCAGTTGGTATAGGGTTTTGGAATAATGTGTGGTTAATTAAAATACTACAGATCATGCATTAAAGTTTTTATCACCCCTTTCTACAGTTTTCATGGATGTGCTTAATTTGCTATGCAAATGTGAATACATTAATATATGTCTTCTGGAAATAACTCAATACCCAATAACACTCAGTATGCTAGGATTTATTATGCTTTTACATGAATAGTTAGTAATAAAAGAACTTGCTATTAGCATAAAAAGTGCAATTCATTTTCAAGTGATAAAATAATATGGTATGAAGTTATCTTATGAGTCCACTTGGAGAATTTACCTTTTGTATGCCTTCCTGTCATAAAGGTTGTGGACTTGCCCATGCCTGACAGACTGCAATAGGCATAGCACTACAGATTCTCACTTACGTAAGAGCAAGCAAGTCAACAAACTCCCAATGAGCTTAAATTAGAGGACTGTTAATTCAAAATAACTCGAAATGAATGCTAAATGAAAAAAAAAAAAAAGAGCCCTCCAAAAAGAGGCAAACTATTGGAAATTCATGTGAAATATAAAATCTATCTGATTCTCTGGGCATGAATAAAGATACACCAGGAAAAACAAGAAAATAAAAGAGAAGAGAGGAGAGGAGAGGGGAGGGGAGGAGAGGGGGGGGGAAGGGAAGGGAAGGGAAGGGAAGGGAAGGGAAGGGAAAGGAAAGGGAGGGGAGGGAAGGGGAGGGGAGGGGAGGGGAGGGGAAGGGAGGGGGGAGGGGAGGGGAGGGGAGGGGAGGGGAGGGGAGGGAAGGGAAGGGAAGGGAAGGAAAGGGAAGGAAAGGAAAGGAAAGGAAAGGAAAGGAAAGGAAAGGAAAGGAAAGGAAAGGAAAGGAAAGGAAAGGAAAGGAAAGGAAAGGAAAGGAAAGGAAAGGGTCCAATGTTCTTGCCTTAGTGATATCCCACAAGCACTTTTTTAAACAAAACAATATCTATATATATAAAAGCCTAAGTGATCGTCACAACCAAAACAACCGAATGGACAACTGAACAGGCTGCGTGGGGCAACCAGGTCAGCAGGCGGGTTAGTGAGCAACGACTGAACAAGCAGGCTGCGTGGGGCAACCAGGACAGCAGGGGGCTGGCAAGGGCCAAACAAACGCCTGAGCAGCCGGCTGAATGGGTGACCAGGTTGGCAGGGGGGTTAGTGAGAGCTGACCAAATGACTGAGCAGCAGGCTGCGTAGAGCAACCAGGCCGGCAGGGGGGTTAGTGAGGAACAACCAAATGACTGAACAGCGGGCTGTGTGGGGCGACCAGGCTGGCAGGGGGGGGCAGTTGGGGGCAACCAGGCCAGCAGGGGGGGTAATGAGGGGAAACCAGGCTAGCAGAGGGAGGCAGTGAGAGGCAACCAGGCTGGCAGGGGTCAGTTGGGGATGACCAGGCCGGCAGAGGGGGGGGGCAGTTGGGGATGACCAGGCCATCAGAGGGGGCAGTTAGGGGCGATCAAGAAGACAGGCAGGGAAGCTGTTAGGAGCCAGTGGTCCCGGATTGTGAGAGGGATGTCCCCTGAGGGGTCCCGGATTGGAGAGGGTGCTGACTGGGTTGAGGGGACTCACCCCCCGTGCATGAATTTCATGCACCAGGCCTCTAGTAGCATTTATAAAGGCCCAAACAGAAGCCAGTACACGTTGAGCTCCTCTATTGCGTAAATCATCAGATTTACCAGAGGTAGTTATATTGAAGTCAAGGGAATTCCAGACATTCCATGTGGCAAAGATGGTTTCAGTTGCTGTTCAAGTGATTTAACTTATATTTGAAGAACTCTGCTTCAGGGAAGGTGTGGCAAAGGAGTGGAAGAGTGACATTGTGAGTTTTAGGAGTCTTTCTGTCTTCCTTTAGAATCCTTCTTCAGATACTTTCCTGATTTAAAAACAGACTAACAGGTTGAGGTCTCTCTCAGTCCTTCCTCCATCTCTGAAGGTTTTTGCAGAAAATCATTCTTGAGAGGCAGCCCTGCTGTGTCCATGAGGATTAGGCTGAGCAAATGAGAGATGTGAGCCTGAGCCCTGTCCCTGTTCAGCTGCTAAACTGACCCAAGTTCTTGTGAGAAAAATAAACCCTTCTGGTATAAGCCATTTTCATTTGGATATTCCAATCCTTTCAGCCAAAGATCTTCACTAATGTTACAAGGAGAACTGTTTAAGACTCTTCAGCCCTAGTGACCTTGCTTATTCCCGATAATGAAAGTACCACACCACTAAGAACTGGATTTATATAGTGGAAAGGAGCAAATTGCACCGATAAACACGTCTGGAGATGACTAAAAGTTAGAAAAAAGGAGAGAGAAAATAAAGTTCCTTTTACTATACAGCTTTACTGGAGAGCCTTCTCAATGCAAATTTTCTAATATCAGAAATATTATTTAATTCCCTACCTAGTCACCATGTCCCAGATAGCACAGGCAGGAAATATATGTCTTTCTACCAAAAATGAAGTTAACTATATTTATTCATTTTTTTAAAATATGTTTTATTGATTTCAGAGAGGAAGGGAGAGGGAGAGAGAGATAGAAACATCAATGATGAGAAAGAATCATTGATTGGCTGCCTCCTGCACAGCCTCTACTGGGGATTGAGCCCGCAGCCCGGGCATGTACCTTTGACCAGAATCGAACCCAGGACACTTTAGTGCACAGGCTGATGCTCTATCCACTGAGCCAAACCGGCCAGGGCTATTTGTTCCTTTTTAGGACCCGTTTTTAATTTGGGCCATCATTACCTTTCAAGTTTCAAAGAAGAAAAACCATAGAGTATTCTCACAAGTTTTCCCTCTGTATGCTTCCTTTCCATACATAATAATACTTCACAGGATTCCAAACATGTTATTCTTCTTTCCTTTACTGTTTACTAACAACTTAATGTTGTAAATTGTTTCTCTCATGTGCTTTGATGTCCCCTAACAAAGCTTAAATCTGAACCATTCTACTTTATTTTCCCACATTAATCTTTATTTCTTCTGCTCACAGGCCTAATATTTGAAAAATTGCTAGCAAATTTCTTTTTCAATTTTATCTCTTCCTCAAGTCTGTTTATGGAAAGGATCTGCAAATAGTAATAAGGCTTTCAACAGCATTTCCACAAGTTTCAGATGACTGAAAATAAGTCATTCTATATCCTTTTAACTCTGCAAATTGTCAAACCTGCAATTTACAGGGACCTTCTTAAAAATGCTAGTGATGATGGCTTCTTCTCTGTCTGACCACATATCACCATGGTGCAAAATGAGCACTCCTGTTAATGATTACTGAATGCCCAGTTGTTCTTAATTGATTTTTACTCCCTAGAATTCTGCAGAATTACTACATTCTGTGAAGTTTAATTATGTGCTAGAATAACAGAACTGAGGGTCTGTAAGGATCTAATGCAACCCAGGCTGGACACAGACACAACCTGTCTATCTCTATCTCAGGGGAGTATCAGTAGAGCCCAGGAGAAGCTCTACTGATGTATATGTAGCTTAATTGGTAAGAGACAATAAGAGTCTGTACAAGTGAGTTTCCTCAACTAAAATCCAAAGACAGAAACTATGGAAGTGGGAAACTTATGTAGCACAATACAGGAGTATGAGATTAACTATGGGTCTGGCTATTCCACATATTCTAGAAAATGCCTACTACAGAGTTTGCTCAGTTTTTTTAGTTGCCCACATTGATGGTGTGTTAGTACTGGGGTATTTAAAATCAATCCTTTTGCTTCAACTAGAAAGAAACTGCAGAATAATATATAAGAACTATATTATATTAGAGGCCCAGCATGCGATTGAAATCGTGCGAGGAGGCGCCCTGCCTCCCACCATGTGAGGAGACACCCCATGAGGGGGCCGGACACATGCCTGACTCACGCAGCACTAGCCGCCGCAAGAGTCAGACTGGATGGCACCACGGGGAGCCGGGACCTGCACCTGACTCGCAGTGTCCCCCGGCCCCCCTGCATGTGTCTGCTCCGGGGCCGCCCAAGCCACCGCACCAGCTCGGGCAGGCCCCCCTGCCTCTGTCTCTATCTTCACTCTGGGCCTGACCTACATGTGCAACCTCCTCCTGTCTGGTCATGACCTATTACGGAGTCCCATCCTAATTAGCATATTACCTCTTTATAATATAGATTCTCATTTTAAGAAACCTGAGCAATTTCCCAAAAGTTACAAGTGTATTAGAAGAGAGTAAAAACTAAGAGTTTCTCCTGTTTACACCTCCTGTGGAGTACCTCCAGGAGGTACTGGCTTGTGATGTGTCCAATTCATGGGACATGTTTTGTATCCAATGCATCATCTTACCTACACAATTATGTTTTATAAAAAAGAACAAAAAAACTTTACCATGAACAAACTCACTGAATTCTAATGTCTCCGCCATAGTTGTTTAAGGAACATGCGAATGGGATTAAAATAAGAAGGAGGGCTTGTGCATGGGCAAAGTTGGGGCAGCATTAGTCATCAGGATCTGGGCTGTAGTTACGAATTCATCCCTACAGATGAGGTCCTGAAAGATTCACCAAGTTATAAAACGTGTCTGTGGAGAAGAAATGAGTAGACATTTTTGAAAGAAGAGATACAGATGGCCAACAGGTACGTGAAAGGTGCTCAAACATCCCTACTCATCAGGAAAAAGCAATCAAACCACAATGAGATAACCACTTCACACATATTAGGACTGCTATTATCAAAAAGAGATAACAAATGTTGGCAAGAATATGGAGAAAAATGGAACCCTTGTGCACTGTTGGTAAAAATATAAATTGGTACAGCCACTATAGGAAACAGTATGGAGGGTCCTCAAAAAATCAAAAATAGAACTACCACATGATCCTGCAATTCTACTTGTGGGCATTTATTCAAGTAAATTGAAAACACTAACTAGAAAGAGATATGCATGCCCATATTCATTGCAACATTACATATTTACAATAGTCAATACATGGAAGCAACCTAAGTGTCCACCAATGGATGAATGTGTTTTGATTTGTGATGCAAAATCAAAAGGAAGCCCCTCCAATGTTCCATCTCTGTCTGCCCCACCATGGAAATCAGGGCCAGAAATAGAGCAAATGAGCAGAGATCCTGTGCCATATTAAAGTTTAGTTCAGTGCAGCATTAGGTAAGCTTAGCTTCTGTTCCTGGCTTCAATCTGTTGCTTTGCTGCTGTACCCAGGCTCCTAAAAGATCCTGCATTTGAAACAAGTGTGGACATGGTGCCACATGGCTGCTAGGGCCATGTGGCTACAATGGAGAGAACAGGTGAGCACTTTGGGGGAGCATGAATCACCAGCAAGAGAAAGAGAAAGCTCCTAATCTTCTGGGATTTTAACCAGGAACTTTTTCAAAATAACCAATCATCTCCCCAAGTATCCGTGGGCTTGCATTGGGTCCAGCCTCCTAGCCAATGATCTTTTTTCAGGTTTACTGATGGACCTCTTGGTCAAGCACCTCCCCTGCACCATTTTTACTATCTCCCTCTGTTTTATCCCTTCCCCCAGTGATCTTCGGGAATGACGGTGGTTCCCTGGGGAGGAGTGTGACTCTGCAGGTTCCTGGTGAAGCAAACAGGCTTATGCTTCCCAGCTGACCATGCTCAACGATGTCTGACTCCCACTTTGCTTCCTTCCCCATCAGTAATTAGCTAACTATGGTAACAAATGGATAAAGAAGATGTGGTATATATAGACAACAGAATATTATTACCGTAAGTCATAATAAATACAATCTTGCCATTTGTGATAACATGGATGGAAGTTGAACACATTATGCTAAGTGAAATAAGTCAGACAAAGAAAGACAAATACCAGTCCGGCCAATGTGGCTCAGAGGTTGAGCGTCAACCTATGAATCAGAAGGTCACAGTTCCATTCCTGCTCAGGTCACATGCCCGGATTGCAGGCTTGATCCCAGTAGGGGGAGAACAGGAGGCAGCTGATTAATGATTCTTATCATTGATGTTTTTATCTCTCCCTCTCCCTTCCTCTCTGAAATCAGTAAAAAAATATTTTTTTTTAAATGAAAGACAAATACCATATGACTTCACTTAAATGTAGAATCTTAGGGAGGAAATGAAAACAAATTATAGAGAGAACAGATTAGTGGTTGCCAGGAACAGTAGATGGGAGAGGGCTGAATGGGTAAAGGGGGTCAAAGGTAAAAAACTTTTAGTTATAAAATATATAACTTACAGGATATATTATACAGTATGGTGACATAGTTAATAATCCTGCATTATATATTTGAAAGTTGCTAAGAGAGTAGATCTTAAGAGTTGTCATCACACACAAAAAAAAATCTGTTTTTATGTATGGTAATGAATGTTAACTAGACTTATTATTATTATCTTCTCACAATATATACAAATATCAAAACATTGTGTTGTACCCCTGAAACTAATATAATGTTATAGGTCAATTACATTTTCAATAAAATAGTATTTCTCCTCTAAAAGATGAGGGCCATCAAACCATCAGAGAACACTAAATAAAGATATAGCTAAAACCCTTTCCTCCTCTAACTCCAAGTCTAGAATAAAAGTCCACCTCTCTCACTTATGTTCCCACAGCATTTCCTTTCTACTAGTCTTAAAATACTGGTCACTTTATCACCTTCCGTTGTTGAAAGTCCCCCTTTTTTCCCCATTGACTCCCCTTTATCCCACAACCACCCCCCCACAGGCCTTCACAACATTATTGTCTGTGTCCAATGGCTATGCATGTATGCATATAAGTTCCCCTGTTAATCACTCCCCATTCACCTCCTCAGCTCTGCCTTCCCTCTGAGATGTGTCAGTCTGCCCCATGCTTCTATGTCTCTGGATCTGTTTTGTTCATCAGTTTATTTTGTTCATTATATTCCATATATGAGTGAGATCATGTGATACTTGTCTTTCTCTGACTAGTTTATTTTGCTTAGCATAATACTCTCCAGGTCCCTCCATGCTGTCTCAAAGGATAAGAGATCCCTCTTTTGTATAACTACAGAGTATTCCTTGTATAATTATACCACAGCTTTTTTTATCCACTCATCTGTACTGATGGGTACTTGGGAAGTTTCCAGATCTTAGCTATTGTAAATTGTACTGTGATGAACATAGGGGTGCCCCCCATCTATCCTTTCTGATTGGTGTTTCAGGTTTTTAGGGTATATTCCTACAAGTGGAATCACTGGGTCAAAAGGAAGTTCCATTTTTAATTTTTTAAGGAAACCCCATACTCTTCCATAGTGGTTGCACCAGTCTGCATTCCCACCAGCAGTGTACCAGGGTTCCCTTTTCTCCACATCCTCACCAGCTCTTTCCACTTGTTGGTTTGTTGATGATAGCCATTCTGAAAGGTTCAGTATTAATGAAAAAAAATGTGAAATAATATCTGAAAATCTCCTATATCTGTAGATATCAAATATCATCCCTATGCGTGTGGTTAATCATCAGTGAGTTTGTGAATAGCAATGATAATTCATGGAAGCCTCAGAAAGTACAATACCCAGATACTCATAGTAAATGGGTGTCTGAGATCAGAGTAGTATAACCACTGATAATGAATAGAATGAAGACAGAAAATACAAATGAGAATACTAACCAGTCCAAAGTCGAAATCAGTCACTAGTTCTGTTATTAACAAACTTGCTATCTACTGATAGAGAGTAGTTTGCAAAAAAAAAAAAAAAAAAGAAACTAAATTTAGCATTCTTTCATTATCCTATATAATAAAAGGGTAATATGCAAATAGACCAAATGGCAGAACAACCAAACAACCAATCAAAGCGTAATATGCTAATGATATGCTAAGGCTGCTCAACCACTCACTATGACGTGCACTAACCACCAGGGGGCAGATGCTCCAACCGGAAGGTTAGCTTGCTGCTAGGGTCCGGCCGATCAGGACTGAGCGAGACGGAACGGACACACCCTGGAGCCCTTCCGTGGTCCCTCCCCTGACCGATTGGGCACTGGTGGGGTCCCTCAGCCTGGGCTGCACCCTCTCGAAATCCGGGACCCCTTGGGGGATGTCAGAGAGCCGGTTTCAGCCTGATCTCCCAGGCCACTTCCCTTGGGAGGGCACCAGATACAGGGCTCCCAATCGGGACTGATTGGGCGCGAGCCCATGGCTGACACAGTGGGGCTGGGATGCGCAGGAGTGGCCGATAGGAGTTGCAGGCGACATTGGACTGTGGGTTTTGGGCCGATCCTTGAAGGCCACCCAAAGGGACCCCACCCATGCACACATTCGTGCACCTTTTGGCCCGATCCTTGAAGGCCACCCAGAGGGACCCCACCCATGCAAACATTCGTGCACCAGGCCTCTAGCCTATCTATAAAATTGGTCTGTGATGAGCTAAATGAGAAAACATATTGCACAATTAAAATTTCAATTTTCAATAATGTTTAGCTGTTTTAAATTTATGACTATTTTATTGAACCACAGTGCCTGACCTTTCTGGGAAACAGACTCATGTGAAAAATAAAGTTTAGAAACCATTTAAAAATGTATAAGCCATCAAAATATTCTGAATTTTTTAACAAGTGAGTGAAAATCATTTTTGTCATGCTGGAATGAGTCAGCTAAAGGGATTTTTTTTCTCATCTCTTTATAAAATTCCCCTAGGGAATGAAAACAAGCTTGAAAAGTTTCAGTCAACAGGGTAAATTGGGAGTTCTTGTTAAATAAGCCATTGAAAACT
Organism: Ia io; assembly: GCA_025583905.1. Lineage (NCBI taxonomy): Eukaryota > Metazoa > Chordata > Mammalia > Chiroptera > Vespertilionidae > Ia > Ia io. The sequence goes on along the minus strand of JAJQQW010000011.1, from coordinate 61,534,154 downwards.
GCAGTTTAGAATAAAATTACCATCTCAGCCATTACCACAGGGCTCCGTAGTACATTTACAATAATAGCTATATTTTGTAATATCATATTCAAGTAATTCATATATCTTTTTCATTTTTAAATTTAACTAACATGCTGTGGGAGATCTTTAAAAAAGCAATCATATTTTCTACTCTCCCTTTCATTTTTCTATGCTCAGATAATAATATGACAACAATTATCAATATTCAGGATGATAAAGCACAAAATTACTAAAAAAAAAAAAAGATTGACCTGTAGAAATGACATTTTCCTAAGCCCATTAATTTTTAAAAATATACTTGTAAAAGGCAGTACAACCTAATAAATAATTACAATTGAGTTGCTCCAAAAACACTATTTTAGCTCTGCTTAGCTTCAGGTTTAGCCTTAGTGAAGAGGAAGAGAGCAAGAGAGGGAGAGGGAGAGAGAGCGAGAGAGAGAGCGAGAGAGAGAGAGAGAGAGAGAGAGAGAGAGAGAGAGAGAGACAAAGAGAGACTGATTCACATTTGTAAGAAGGGCAGACTTGAGAAAAGAGAAATCAAGGAGAATTCTTGCATGTAAGAACAGGGCTCCATGAAAAGGACTCAGTGACAAGGTGTGGGCTAAAGTTACAACTGCAAGTGTTGTCAGTATATTGATAGTATCTAATGCCAACGGGATGAGTAGAATCAATCACCTGGGGAGAAAATGCAGAAGAAAGGAAAGAGGTGTCTCAAGACTAAGCCCTGAAAAACAGGAACATTTAAAGCCAAAGTAGGGAATAAGAAAAAGACTGAGAAGGCAGGGTCATGAAGCCAAGATATCCATGTTACAGAAGGGCTGAGAGTTACCTCAGAATGAAAGAAAAACAGCTAGTCAGATTCTCCATTATTTTCCTGGCCTTCCTTCCTTCTTGGGTGTGGGAAAACAAAGCATAGCTTTTGTACTCTCAAGCAGGCCAACTGACATGCCCTAATCCTCTATCTCAGATCTCTGACAAGTTTTAATTACTTAGCTAGTTAAGGGCTCCCTGAGTAAATGAAATTCTGTCACCTTCTAGGCATTCTGATGCTTCATGTAATGGATGTGTTGGGAATGAGTCAGATAACATTTCTCTATTGTCCAAATCAGTTATGAGCAATTTTGTTAGCCAAGCTCCCACAATTTCTCCCTTAAAATGGTTGTATTAAAATGCATATGATTTTGTTAATTGTCCTATTCCAAGTACATAAAAATCATTATTCTTCTTGGCATTACATTAAGATTTAAATTTAGTTTTAACTTCCCCTTTTCCTATTTAAAGTAGTTGATAAGAATTCACTGAGACAGAAAGTGCAAGGGGGAAAATACTTTCAAGGCTTGAGTTTATTGCCAAACAGAATAAAAGAAGAGTTATTGTTCAATTTGGGTATTCCCATGCACTTAGCCATCCAATAGGAAAAACTGGATTTTTATTTTAACTTACTCATTTGAATGTTAAAGAATGTGTTTAGCTTATGTTTGCATGTCAGTTGGTTTGGGCAAGAGGGAGGTGATGCAAACAAGGAAAGGTACTAAATTCTGACTGTAAGAATACTTTGTTCACCTCTGCTTGCTCCTGATCCTCTGTTTTATTGTTGGGAGCTCTCTCCTTCCCACACCTTCGATTTATGCCTTTACCCTCTTACATTTCTCTCTGCACATTTTCTGTGGTTGATGTACCAGCCAACTGACCATTTCAGTATTTTCAGCCCATGTTTTCCTGAGGAGCTCAGACCTACTACTCAGTCTGATTCATGTTGGGCCTTTCATTGTGTGATCTAAGTCTCTCTTTTTTTATCTATAAAATGGAGAAAAGATTTCTGACTTTGCCAGGTAGATGTAAATTCCTGGAAATACCTAAGGTGTTATCAGGAACATAGCAACTACTCAAGAAAAACCAGGACTTTCCCCCTTTTCTTTTGAGAGGTTCTAAATTCTCTGTGGTCAGTTCCCTACTACTGGGGAAGAGCACCAACTGAAACCAGAGCAGAAGGACAAGCAAAGACAAGATGCTAATGAAAGAAATTTAGACAATTTAGTTCAGCAGCTTGGACCAGTCCTATATGCAAGCCCCAAAGCATTACATAGGAAAGGAAACCAGAAATCGCTGTAGCTTGTTTGACTCAGTGGATAGAGCATAGGCCTGTGGACTGAAGGGTCCCAGGTTCGATTCTGGTCAAGGGCACTTACCTGGGTTGCAGGCTCCATTCCTGGCTCTGGTGGGGACGTGTGTGGAAGGCAACCAATCAGTGGGTCTCTCTCACATTGATGTTTTTCTCTCTCTGTCTCTCTCCCTACCTTCTATTCTCTCTAAAAATCAATGGGAAAAATATCCTCGGGTGAGGATTAACAGAAGGAGAGAGAGAGAGAGAGAAGGAAGGAAGGAAGGAAGGAAGGAAGGAAGGAAGGAAGGAAGGAAGGAAGGAAGAAAAAGAAAGAGAGAAAGAAAGAGAAAAAGAAAAAAGAAACCAGGATTGGTGAGCTGAGCCTTAGTAAAATGTGGGGGAAACCCCACACCCCACTTTTTCATTAAGAGCAAGAAATTAATAAATTGAGGTACTATGTAGAGCACTCATTTATTTTCCACTAAATGGAATTTGTTTTATTAGTATATCTAAAAAAAAAATCAAAGTGTTTAAAATAGAAATTATTGAAAGTAAATATTTTGATGGAAGATAAGTTGTTGAGTCATTTGTAATATAGTTAGCTTGAACTCTAAAACCATACTATCTTACTAGTTAATTTTTGTTGTCCTATGCTAATGAAAAAAGAATACAGGCAGATGCAGCCTGTTAACTGTGTGTATGTCTATGTTAAACAAATGTGAACTTAAGCCATGGTGCAATCATTAGTTGTAATTTGCAGTAGTTGGTCCTGAAGATGGAGAATTGACTCATCACATAGCCCATGGTTGTGAGGGCCAAACACCCAGAGCTAGAGCAATCACCACCACTTTTACATCCAATGCAAGGATTTAATTTCAACAAAATATTATCCATCAAATTAATGTTAATTTCAATATTTGGTTTTTGTGATCTTATAGTACTTATTTTTTAAACTTCTTCATGAATAAACAGACGTGAATAGCTAATTCCACATTTATACCATTTTAAATTCACTCTAGGTTTTGGAAGGATTTTGTTTTGTTCTTAATTTTTTTTGTTTAAAAGGGCTCTACACATTACTCAAGTTTCCAAACATGGCCAACACAGCTGGCCTCTTACAAAGAGAGTATCACTACCATCTGGTGGTAGACATCACAACTTTGAACATAATCCCAAAAGAGAAATTAACTTAACTCCAGACTATACACTAGTCAATTAAACTCCTATTTCAGAAGTGGCAAGCATAGTTACTGCCGAACAATCTACCATATGACCTCAATTGGAAGAAGTACTTCCAACATAATAACTACTTTAGTTATATGGATCTACTGTGAAAAAAATAGCAATGTTTGTATTAAGAGATAAAACCATTTTAAAACAATAAAATACTCTATAATCTTTCAATTAAATATTACTATATGTGATAAAGGTAAATTCCTAAACCAGCTCATTACTTGTTCTTAAATCTGTTTTGAATATACATTATTCTTTTCTTTAACAAGGAAAGAATCATAGGTTTTAAATAAAGTTATAGTATTTTAGGTAGTTCATTCACTCAAAAAAAAAAAAAAAAGAAAGAAACAAAAAATAATATTAAAAACAGATACACCAAAATATTTTTTCCAGAAAAATATTATCCAAAAATTAAAATGGGACTTGGTATAAAATAATTAAATAATAAAAGCAAATACTTAGAAATGGGTTAACCATGCTATACATAAAACTGGTCAAAAAAAAATAAACAAGTTTAACAAAGTTCATATCATATTCTTTTAGCACATACTTTATTTTTCATACAGTTTTAATCCTCTGATAAAGATGCATCAACAACTTACTGTATGTAACATTGTAGTATTACCATGGAAACCATCCAAATGTGTACTAATCTTTGAAACTCATGAATTAAGCAAGAATTAAGGTAGTTCCCAATAGTGATAATCTCTGGACAGATAAATAAAAGGTACAATGAGACTTATTTTATCATTTAAATTCTTTTGCAAATTCTTAGATAAAATAATCCATTTTGTAAATTGTGAAGAGAGTGTATGGTATAGGATAAAAAGGCACACACTAGTTTAATTCTCACAGATTACTTCATTTCTGAATATCGATTTATTTCTTGAATCATTTTCAGCTATAAATCTCCTGATTTTAAATCTAAATCTCCTGATTTCCTGATTATGAATGTAGTAATAGATTTAACTACTGTTGTGAGTCACACACAGGCAACTTCTTTCCTAAGGAATTACTATCAAAAGGGAAATAATGTCAAGTTTTTTAAGCATAAAATTAATTTTTTAAATCATATATTTAAGTGTATAAATTTCTAATTATTTAGCTTTTTAGATAATTAGTAACTTTTGAGTAAAATATAAAAAGACCCAATTATAGAAGTTACTAGAGCTTAACTTTATAGGGCCCCATGGATATTACTCAAAATAATACTGGAAATGATTAAAGAAAGCTCCTTTTCTTAGGAGTTTCCTTCCCCATCAGGCCAATTTAAAACAGTTCATTAAGCATTAATGGTATTTTTTTTATCAGATGCTCATTATTATTTCTTAAGTTGCAGATTCATGAAGTTCATATCATTTGCTTTTCTTTAAGGAAATAAGGAAGAAAATTCCAGCAAATTCTGTCTTATTATGATTATCTAAGCTTCATTAGCTTCCTAAAATGGTTAAAGTTGAATTCCCAATAGTTTCTACTTTAGTTATCTTTGAGTAAATATAAAATGCAACTCATATTTTTTCTAAAAATGCATTAACTTTTTCTTAAAAAAATACCCATGAATTTCTGTTATACATGGCACCTATTTTCTAATAACTGAGAAGTGATTACTATCAAGTAGTAAAGCATACTGCATTAAGAGTAAATCTGTATTACTATAAGAATAGTAATAGTAATTCCTTAATTACTTTACTGCACCATCTCATATTATCCCTTCAATAAACTCTTGAGGAACAGATTAGTATTATCTATAACTTATAACTAAGGGGAGATTTACTAATCTACTCCAAGTATCAGCATGAGTACTGGCACTCACAATCAAGTCTCCCTGATTCCAAAGCCTATGCATTTAAAATCTCTACTTCAATGAAAATAATTACAAAATTGCACATTTGAAAACCTCCGAAGTTAAAGTGCATTTCATATATGAAAAATAATTGGTCTTTTAAGTGTTTTTTTTTCAATTATAAAATAATATAATTGGTCCTTGAATAACATGGAGTTAGAAATTTAACTCTCTCCCCTTACAATCAAAAATCCGTATATAACATTTTACTTGCCTAAAAATTAAACTGTCCCATTGTATCTGCAGGGGATCGGTTCCAGGACTTCTCAGATACCCAAATCTCGGTATGCTCAAGTCTCCAATATAAAATGGCATAGATCAGTGTATACAGCTGACTCTCCATATCCATAAATTTCCCACTGCAGATGGAAAAGAGTATAGCTATTTATTGGGAAAAAAAATCCACATATAGGTGGAGAGTGGCAATTCAAACCTGTGTTGTTCAAGTCCCAGCTGTATTTTCCTGATTTTATCTTTAGCTAATTTAAATAAATTAAAACTGTTTGTATATTTATCTTATATCTAGCCACTTAACCCCATAATCATATTAATTTTAAAGTTATACAATCATATTATAAAAAAGGGGTTTTATCTGTCCTAGTTTCAGATTTGCATGGTACATTCCTTTATTTTAAAAATGTGGTCCTATTTCCATTTTGAGTTTTTATTACAAACTAGAGGCACAGTGCACAAAATTTGTGCACTGGTAGGGTCCCTAGTGGCTTCCGGCTGCCGGCTGCCAACCAGGTATTCTCTCCCTTCCCCTAGCCACCTGCCACCACCACCACCGCTGCTGGCTGGGGCCTCCCTCCCTTCCCCCGGCCACCTGCCACAGCCTTCCTCCCTTCCCCCTGCAGCCTGCTGCCACTGCTGGCTGGAGCTTCCCTCCCTTCCCCTGGCAGCTGCTGCCAGCTGGGGCCTCCCTCACTTCCCCCAGCCAGCCCTGCCCCATAGTCAAACTCCAAAACAAACTCCTGGTCAAGGGGACAATTTGCATACTACACTTTATTATATAGGATAACAGCAACATTCTATCCTATATAATAAAAGCCTAATATGCTAAGTGTCCAGTCGGCCAGTCAGCTGTTCAACAAATCAAAGTATAATATGCTAATGATATGCTAAGGCCGCTAAACCGCTCACTATGATGTGCACTGACCACCAGGAGACAGACAATTGACCAGTCAACCAGTTGGTATGATGTGCACTGACCACCAGGGGGCAGACGCTCCAACCAGTAGGTTAGCTTGCTGCTGGGGTCCAGCCGATAGGGACTGAGCCAGATATGCCAAACACACCCTGAAGCCCTCTCGCGGTTCCTCCCCGGCTGGCCAACCTCCAGCCCCAATCATGCACCAGTAGAGTCCCTTGGCCTGTCCTGCGCCCTCTCGCAATCTGGGACCCCTCAGGAGATGTCAGAGAGCCAATTTAGGCCAGATCCCGCAGGCCAGGGTGAGGGATCCCACTGGTTAACTGATCTCTTGATATGCTGCTGGGTGTTATTTACTGTATTTTACATAGTTTCTTTTTCATTGAAAACCAAATATGAGATAAAACCATTATTATCCTTAAAAATGTTTTTTAAATATCTTTAATTAGTAACATTAAAGTTATGATTCTTAAAATGATCAAGGAGTTATCTACCTTTTTCTATGATTGAAACAGTAGTTTAAATACACTGTGATTATGAGTTCTTTAAATGTCTGATAATTCAGCTATGCATCCATCTATTCTGACGCTTTTTGATAACAGATCTTTAAAAGGCCTTCTAATACTTAATGATTTATTTCAGTTTTGCACTCCTCTTGAATAAATTTTGTTAATTTAAATTTTTCTAGGAAGTTATTCCCTTCCTCTGGGTTTTCATATTTCATTGGTAAAGAGTTGCATGCAACATTCTACTATGTTTCTTTTCATCTCTCTTGCTCCCAGAGTTATTTCCACTTTGTCATTTATAATCTTAGATATTCTTATTCCATATATTTCCCACAATTTGTGCCTTGAGGAATGTTTATTGGCCATTTCAAAGAAAATCAAATATTGATTTTATTTAACCCTTTTAATATTTGTATTCTAATGATTCCAGTTTTCATTGTTGTTAAATTTTTTCAATGTTTCTTCTAATTTCTTAAGATAACTATTTAGTTTATTTTTATCATTTTTCTTAAATAACAAGGGCATTTAAGGCTAAAATTCTGTACTGAGCACAACTCTTATTGGGTGTGTATATTATGATAGGAATAAATCACCTTTTTCATTAACATATATATAATTTCCTTTTTATTCAAAGAGTTATCTGAAAGTCTTTCTTGGCCCTGACTAGGTAGCTCAGTTGGTAATAGCATTGTTCCCATACACCAAGAATCAACCAATGAATGCATGAATGATTGGAGCAATGAATCAATGTTTCTCTCTCTCTCTCTAAATTCAATTTTAAAAAGAGTCTTTCTTAATTTCCTAATTTTTTAAAACATATTTTTATTTTATTGATTTCAGAAAGGAAGGGAGAGGGAGAGAGAGTTAGAAACATTAATGATGAGAGAGACTCACTGATAGGCTTCCTCCTGCATGCCCCTGCTGAGGATAGAGCCTGCAACCCAAGCTTGTGTCTTGATCGGAAATGGAACTGTGACACTCCGGTTCATGGGTCAATATTCAACCAATGAATCATACCAATCAGGCTTAATTTCCTAATTTTTTAATTTTTCTAATAAAGTTGCCTAGTAAAGTGTTTTAGTTTCCTAATAATCACTATCATGGAATGTGGCCTATTACAAAGATTTAATTTTCTGAATTTAAAAAAAATTTTCAGGCATCTTTTCCAAAGACTTAAATTTCCTAAGATAAGTCTCTCCTCATTTGAAATTTTGTAATTTCTGTCTATATATATAAAAGCCTAAGCGACCGTTCGACCGTTCGACAGTTCAACCAGTAGCTATGACGCGCACTGACCACCAAGGGGAAGATGCTCAATGCACAGGCATGGAAACATGGAACAGACTGATGAATCTCAGAGAGAAGGGGCGAGGGGGATGAGGGGAAGAGATTAGCCAAAGATCTTATATGCATACTAGAGGCCCAGTGCAACATCATAAGATAAATATGCAATCTCATATACATGATGATCATAATAATAAAAATTGTTTGCTTTTTTAAATACTTAACAATTAATTCCTGATGTCATTTTCTTATAACAGTGAATAAATTTTACTGAGAACCCCTTAACTCCTGATGTATATTACCTCCCTTATCCATCATTATCAGACACTGCAGGATAGCTAGCTACAAGGCACACAGTGTCACAGAATATTGATATAAACTTGATTCAATTCATGAAGCTATATGTATGTAAGTGTTTGTGTGTTTGATACTAATAGAGACTTGGTTTTAATTTTCTTTCTGTCCACATTTGGCGTTAAATGTTAACCGTGTAGTTTATCTATAATAATAATAAAAGCATAATATGCTAATTAGACCGGACATCCTTCCGGACGACCTTCTGGATGAAGCCAGGGCTTCGAAGGAAGCCCGGGTCCCAGGTGCCTGCTGTCAGCCAAAGGGAAGCCTGGGTCCCGGGTGCCAGAGGAAAGCCGGTGCCAGCAGCCGGGGGAAGGAAGGCCTACTCCTGCATGAATTTCATGCATCGGGCCTCTAATATCTAATATTTTCTGATCATATATCCTCCAAGGGTCATCACCTAAGGTTACATTTCAGGGAAGGAAATGTGTAGTCTTGATAGCACAGCCATTATATTATGGGTAAATAATATAGAGAGAAGCTGTCTTAACAATTACATTTTTAAAAGAATGATTTTGTTTTAATTGGGGTAGGAACACTAGGAAGAAACAGAAACCATTTAGATATCAGGAAACATTGGAGGAATGTTAAGACCAGTTACAGTGCTAAGTCACTGTGTAAAATGCAGTAAGCATTTTAAGCGTTTGTACATTAAGTGAACAAATATGAATTAGCTTACTGTCCTTACTATTAATAAATATTTAATGCATTGTCTTCATCTGACAGAAGACTTGTAGATAATTGGACTGAAAAATACATGGGAAAGACAACAATTTTTAATGTTAGATTTGCTATTCTTTAGATAATCCAAGAACAAAACCAAAGGAAAAATAAATATAAAAAATTTAAGAAATAAAATTAAGTTTTAATTGTAATAAAACATACATGTCCTGAAACATTATACAAGGCTTATAATAAAGATGTATTTAAGAAGACACTTAAAAAGTTCTCGTATTTTCTCAGTGAATGGGAGGTATATAGGTTCTTAGTAAAGTCTTTTTACAAGGCTTCTGAAAAAATATGTTTCTGACAAGATAACTAAAAGCAGTTTTAGTGGTATCCGTTTAAAGAATAAATGTAATAATCTTTAAAAAATTGGGATATACATACAATGAAATATTATGCAGCTTTTAAAAAGACAAATCCTGCCATTTATGCCAAAATAAATGGACATGGAGGGCATTATGCTAAGTTAAATAAGCCAGGCACTGAAGGAAAAATACTATGTGATAACACATTCCATATATGAGGAATCTAAAATAGTCAAACTTATTGAAACAAAGATTAAAATGGTGGTTTCAAGGGGCTGGGGAGTGAGAGAAAGGGGTAGGTCATGGTTATGATACCAAGTAAGTAATTTCTGAATATACTACACAGAATAGTGCCTATAGCTAATAATACCATATACTTAATATTTGCTAAGAGGGTAGATCTTATATTGTGCTCTTACCACCAAACAGCAACAACAACAAGGAAGAAACATAGAAGTGGTGTATATGTTAAGGCCTTGATGGGGGTAATGGTTCCACAGGTGTACACTTAATTCATCAAATTGCACATATAAAATATGTACAGTTTTTTATGTCAATCATAACTCAATAAATTGCTTTATTAAAAATTAAGTTTATGTGTAATAAATACTGTGCTTGCCCACTCTATATTCACTCATATCCTTTTCACTAATTTATGCAATATTGGTTTATGGTTAGTATGAGTATGACTGTATAACCATAAAAAATAAAAATGGAAAATATATTGACTCAACATTTACTTTATACCAGGCATTATGTTTTAATTATTGCAGAAAGGATGTGAATTTGTAGGGGGGCAGAGGGCAGACTATAATAAACTGAATAATTACCCACAAAGATGTCCATGTTACTCTGGGGCATCTGAGTGAGTCCAATGCAAGCATGCTTGTCCTTATAAGAGGAAGGGAGGAGGAGATATGAGGACAGAATCAGAGGTCACAGTCAGGGGCAGATTTAAAGATGCTACATTGCTGGCTTAAAATATGGAGAAAACCGCCAAAGAAGCCATGTGGCCTCAAAAACTAGGAAAGAGAAGAAAACAGATTTTCTGCTGGAGCCTCCAGAAGAAATGCAGCCCTAAACCTTGGTTTACAGACTTCTGACCTCCAGAGCTGTAAGAAAATAAACTTATGAAGCTTTCAACCACTATGTTTATGGTACTTTGCTATAGCAGCTATGGAAAACCAATATGAAAGGCCTCTACTTAATTAAGGATAATATTTCTCAAAAATATACCATAAAAATCTTAAATTTTTACATTCATACATTACTGAGTTAATATAGCAAAGGATGCGCTTCACAAAACACAAAAGTCAACTTTTAAAAATTAACAATCCCGAGAATGTTTCTTCCGTTGACAGTCATCGGCAAAGTGACAACTGTGACAACACAAAAATGGAACATGTCATCATTCAGGGCATGATGCATCCTCCCTCGTAAACTAAAGAAAAAGCATCTCACTAAATAATCTTTGCTCTGCAGCAGTCAATACAGTTCTTCCGAACTGTGCACCAGCATCCGCAAGTATGCTAAGAATGGTTTATTTAGACTTCGAACCCATTACTTCCAATGAGAGTCTCCTTCACCAAGTCCCCCTCTTTTATTATCTCATCAACTTAATTTTAAAAATCATGTGAAGGGTTTTTCTTAAAGGTACTTGAAATCTCGTTGCGCACTAAAGTTGTCCACAGTTCAGGCAGTAATACACATTAAGTAACCAGCATTATAGCATGATTTATTCCCTCTTAAGGGTTCTAAGGTCTGTGGAGAGTCATGATAGACATGTGCACCTGTCACAATGGGAATATACACACATGTCACAGTAAAGTGTTTTCGCGCATCCCTTACCTGTGTGACAAGCGGCTCCAGTAGCCTCTCCACTGTGAGCGTCCGGATTTCCAAACTCTTGGGGTCCCATTTTAAAATGATAGGTGAAGTGGCCGAAGTCATCTCCCTGTGGAAACGCACGCTGTCAGTTAGATATAATGATCACTGAAAGAATCTGTTACTATGGGGATTCAAAATGAATAATTCACCAAAACTCTGAACATACGTGCAGATTATCGGTCTGGTCCAGACATGTCAAGGTAGAGACGGGGAACTCAGAACCAGAACTGTGTGAGGGGGTGATGCCAGAATCCGATTAGAAACTGAAGGCTCCTGGAGGCACCTGTATATATTTGACACACTGACACTGACATAATTTACTCATCCAATACTTAGTACACATATCCATCCATGTTACATGCTGGAAAAGACTTGGACCATGGATAACCAATGTCGGCAACAACTATGACTCAGTGTGACTCACACTGTAATCAGGGAATACAGAAAGGGCTATGGGAGAACTGAGAAAAGATACTAAAGTCACTCAGAGAAGACCAAGGCTTTCAGGAAGCACTGTAAATGCATCATGATCACCTGATGAGGGACCCCATGTCATAACGAAAGGCTGCTTTGTTTTCTTCACATCGTAACTGACCACTGGGAGTATTATATTCCCCGTGGCAGCTGAGTTTCATTCTCTTCATAGGAAGGATATCTTGCAAACGAGTGGCAAGGGTTCTGAAATAGGTCCGCGCTATTTAACTGCTCTCTGATTACCCACTGCATTTACATTCTTGTCTCACAAAATTAGTGTCCAATCAGGTTATTCATTTCATTCTAAAGCACTCTTCTCCTAAGAACCACTGATACGCAGGTAGCAGCTTTGCACATATCAAGCACCAAATATGGTCCTGGCCCCGATAGAATCAATTATGCATTCTATCAGGTGTGCTTCACATCAAGAAATTGACAGCTCTGTGCTAAATATATTTCAACAGCTAACCACTGGACATGCAACCTTAGACTGAACAAACTGAAACTGAAGCATTTGCTTTAATACCACCATAAATCAAACTGTTCACAGCTGTTCTCTTCTTTTGAATCAATGTCTCCACTCAATTCCATCCTTATAAATCAATACGGATGATTATTTCTATTCAAATTAACACTAAAAAGAAGGCCTATCACCACAGGCACATTCCTCTTTTCGCCCTGCTACAGCAAATCCTTTTGCAAACAGACCCAACAAATTGCTTCAGGGTAAAAAAAAAAAAAAAAAAAAAGCAAAAACACAGTGTGCTGGTATTTTACCTCTCTCCAAATGCCATGTTTTAAATAAACTGAGGGTAGCAATCCAACCTATAGACCGATTTAGATGTGAGTTCCTTCACAACTATAATAGTTGGCACTGCTATGCTGCCTGTCCTCCAAAAACCTGAAGTACTTTACATATTTCCCATTCACACTACCAACTGCTTTCTCGCAGCTCTGATAGGCACGTCATCCTGCTGCCGGCCAGCACACCTCCCTGTGCCTTGGCAGCATGAAGGTGCCAGAGGCTTTCTACAGACACAGACTATTTCATCTTGGATGAAGCCAGATATAAGTGATCTTGGTCCCATTATTTATGACACAGTTACTGCCAAGTTTCTGGAGAAGGTCCCTGAAAACTTCTTTCAATCTCTGATAGAATAATGCATGGCATAATAATGATGCTCAAGGAAGTTACTAGTCGTGAAAGTATTTGAACATGATAGGAAAAGACTGTAGAGCATTGCAATTATAACATGGGTATACTTATGTGTATAATCTGGTAGACCAAGGAAGACACACAAAATCTTTTATGGATGCTCTAAGGCATAACTGTGAATCAATGACACACACAAAAAACTGCAGAGGTGAGTAACAAAAAAGCTGTAGCAATCACATCAGACACTAATCTAGCATAAATCAAGGAGAAATGGGGAGACATTGAAGAAAGATCATCAGCCAACTGTGAGCCAAGAAGCAGAGTTAGACAGAGCCTTGAGTTCTGAAGGTCACAGAGGAGACTTATAAACCTAAAAAATGAAAGGACAACACTTACCAGGCAAATCACTTGACTAATTTATTCCTTTGGGGATCAATCTTTTCAGTCTCTTCTTGTGACATAAATAAAATTCAATAGCAAACAGCAAGGAAAAGTTATATGGTATTCATTTGTTGAAGGAGAAAACCTAGTCATAGAAACTTTTTAAATGCCCTTTTTAAAGCCATGCAGTTTTGATATGGTTTGAACTAAAACTAAAATTCTTTCTCTAACCCATTTATTTTTAAGTAGGATATTGGCTTAATACTCAAATTAGCAAACATAAAAAGTACAGGTTGGAGAGGGGATTGCAAAATCTCTACCTCTAAACCCAAAAGGCTGATATCTAAGATCCCCACTGACTGCCTCTGAGGAGCATCTCAGCCTCCTGTCAGCTACTGAGCATGAGATGGAGGAAGGTAAGAAGCTCCTTTGGCTGCAACATTTGAGTTGGCATAATCCTTGCAATCTGCTGTGTCTAGAAGAAGTACTTGTGCCCTGCCACTTTGGCCACACAATTTCTACTGCATGTGTTAGACCTTGTATTAGAAATATTTCTCCACCATCAAAGCCTTCAGCCAATTAAAATTGTATAAAAGCAGAATAAAATTGATTCCATTCCCGGTTAGGGATCATCAATATAGTCTTCCAGATTAACCCAATGATGATCTTTGCTTCTAGAGTGAGAATAAGGTCAAAGGACAGCAGAGAAGAGAAAAAAGTCAAATATCCTTTAGAGCAAAGAAATGGGGCAATTGTAGTCAGTAAGTAGAAATGACAGGTTGGTATATGGTCCCCATGACAAGCGTACACAAGATCACTGACTCCCAGCCCGGAATGTCATCCCACTTACACTTTCAGTATTTATAAATTATGAAGGGCAAGGAAAACACATCAGCTTTTAAAGTACATCAGATGGTTATTCAGTAAATAGTCACTCCCTCCCCTCTCTCTCATCTCCAAGAGAAAAGACTCCTTCCTCACCCCATTATGTTGAACTTTGGCCAATGGAATATTAGGAAATATGATGAAAGTGAGTGTTTAAAACAGGCTTTCTTGGTTAGACGTGCCCTCTTCTACCATGACAGTCATAGATAGCTCCCTAGTCCAATAAGGAAGGAAGACATGGGAAACTACTCCTATCCAATCTAAAGCTGGAGCCAAGCCCAGCAGAGCTAAGGCTGGTCAGCCAGCTCCCAATCAAACCACAGACGTGGGATCAAGAAATAAAGGTTTATAATTGTATGGCACTGAGATTTTTGTCATTACCTATTATTCAGCAACAGATACACAATGATGTCAGCTAGACTTGTGCTTGAACCGAAGCCCTACAATTTATCACCTCTGTGATGTTGCCCAAATTACCTACCTTTTCTGAGCCTCAGTTTTCCCAAATGGAAAATTATGATAAGTACCAGAGGCCTGATGCACGAAATTTGTGCAAAAGTAGGCCTTCCTTCCCCTGATTCCCACCACCAGCTTCCCTCTGGCCCCTGGAACCCGGGCTTCCCTCGCAGCCCCAGCTTCATCTGGAAGGACTTCCGGTCTAATTAGCATATTATGCTTTTATTATTATAGATTATTATAGATTCTAAGTCTAAATAACTTCGTGAAAAGAAAACATTTCTGGAAATATTAGGTATTATAATTATTATTATTTTCCATATCTTAAGTGTCTTTTTGCAATGCTTTATCTCTAGGAGTAATAAGGAAACACCCATTAAAAATAGATGTCCATAGTTTATACTCCTCTATGTGAAACAACCAGATTGACTCCCATGAGAAAGCGAGAGAACAAATAATTTCATTTTTCTAAGGAGGGAATGACACTGAAAGGGACCAAAGTTTTGCCTCACCAATATGTGCCTTTTCGGATATTGATTTTATTACTTTTAAAATATATTTTCATTGATTTCAGAGAGGAAGGGAGAGGGAGAGAAAGATAGAATCACCAGTGATGAGAAAAAATCATTGATGGGCTGCCTCCTGCACACCCCACACTGGAAATCAAGGCTGCAACCTGGGCATGTGCCCTGACAAAGAATTGAACCTTGATCTGGTTCATAGGTCAACACTCAAACACTGAGCCACGCTGGCTGGGCAGGAAATTGATCTTAAGCTGGTTATTATGAAACAAAAGACTCCCGAAGAACCTTTGACCCTCCCCCTTTCTGCCTAAGAGATTAAGATTGAACAGCCTGCTCCATGAAGGGACTCAGCATATTCACCTGGGGATGGACAACTGTTGGGCTATTTAACCTTCCATTTCAACTGGGCATATTCACCTTAATATTAGGCAGAAAGGCTCCCAAAATAAGCCTGCCAACTATATTCCCCCATGTCCCATTGTTTCTGGGTTGCCTTGCAGGAATTTGTAGGCAAGTGTGTTGTTCTTTTTATCTACCTGTAATTTGTCTACTATTTCCCATCACTGTCTTCTCCTTTTTGATAATGGCATATAAACTTCAACTGCCTAACGCTTCATGGGGTCTCATTATGGATGGCACCCCGACTGTGCATTCGCATAGTAAACTTTGGACATTTCTCCTGTTAATCTGTCTCTGTTAATTTGATTATTAGTCCAGCTAGAAGAACTTAAAAAGTGGGAGGAAAATTAATATTTTTGCCCCCACAATGAGTCTCAAATTGACACTACACATCTGTACAAGTAATGCAGTTTGTTTTGCCCACAAGACATTCTAAGTAAAGCAAATACATTTTTTCTCAATGATGTGATTTTTTTTAAAGTACATATTTTATTTGCTTTATGTAGGGAGACTTAGAATACTGACTGGACACAGTGAGAGTGAAAAGCAGAGGTTGGAAGAAAAAAAACCCGTACATCAATTTTACAAGAACAAGCTCTCAGCTATTTAATCTCTGAGATTTTCTTTTTGAAAAGTACCAAATTGCATATCCATGAAAGGGGGTAATAAAGCCTACATGGTAATACCTTAGATAATTTCAGACTCCATGGGGGTAAGGAAGAGGTGTGGCTTATAATGCTGTAAGCCAGTTGCCATTAACAACAGGAAATAAAAAAAAAAAAAAGGAAAACAAAACGTGACAAAAAGAGTAAAACAAGCTCCCTTATGAGCAGCAAAGGGTCAAGTGCCTTGTTCCCTTGGACAGTGTCCCGAAAAACAGAAACCCTCTCGAGGTGGCCCATCCTAAGGAATTCCTTCAAATGACAAGTTCGTTAATGTAGTGCATAACTGGCTGCAGAAATCCCCCTGTCCAGATATTCCTGGAACAGGTCTTTTGAACCACCTGCCTCACCTTTCTGAGTTCTCACCTTCCCTTCTACAATGGTCCTTTGGCCAAGCAATGGTCCAGGATGCTCTCTAGTTGCCAAGGATCATCTCAACCTGCCTGCCTCAAGGGCTTTAGCTTCAGGATCTTTCCCTTCACCAACACTGAGCACTATCACTAACAAACTCTATCAGATGACAGGCTAGCTTCTGTTGACAGGCAAATTCAGAAGAAGTGAATGACTACTAGTGGGTCCATTCACCGATCTCCACATTTAACATGTTGAGCCAGTTACTTAAACTAAGCATCAATTTCACCTTTTCTAAAACAAGGATGATGATAACCTTATATAATTCATGAATTTGTTCTGAGAATCAACGAAATAATTGTACATGAAAAATATGATTATTTTTTTCTTTGCAATGATGACTGACTTACTATGACTTAGCCAGTTCGAGAACTCATTGGGGTGGGGGCCAATGGAGATCCCACAAGACAAGATGTTTGAAAATAGAGCTTCGATGAGAAAAAAAAGACAAGAGAAAGAGAGAATTTTCTAAAATTCTTCAGCATTTCAATAATGAAGCCTGGAAACACTGAATCATACTTCTTCTTCCATGAGTAATAATAATAATATTGGCTAATGACCTGGCATTATTATGATTCCCACTTACAGATAAAGAAATTGAGGCATAAAATAATTAAGAAAGTTACCCAAGATCACAAAATTTGAAAATAAACTGCATGGTTATAGCGAATGATATAACCACTATGCTTTATGCTTCTAAGGAATAATCCCCAGGCTTAAGTCCATGCCAGCATCGACATGGGATTCTGGACCATGGCAGGAAGATAGAGATAGGGACAGGAATAAAAAACAAGAGCCAGCTCCTCTAGAGAATGAGAGGGAGAGGGAAAGAGGAGCGACACAAAGGAATGTTAGATACGATTAGGGAGATGCAAGTGGCAGGTGCCCTGATACACATGCAGACCTCGTGGGAAATGGGGCTTCACTTCCTGGTGACACAGGGCAGGTCTTGAGTTCAGATTCCTCCAGCCACCTCTGGTGCCATGTGGTGAGAATGGGATGCTGGCAGTGATGCTGGGCTATCAAGTAAGCAACATAGCACCCTGGCAAAGCCACCAGAATACTCTATGATGAACTATTCCAAGTAAGCAGAATTTTGGCCCCTTTGTGTTACACTTGTGAATATGTTACAGTACATGGTAAAGAGGACGTTGCAGATATAATTTAGGTTCCTAACCACTGAATCTTAAAATAGGGAGATGATGCTCTGGCCAGTGTGGTTGGAGCATTGGCCCGCACACTTAAGGGTTGCTGGTTCAATTTCCGGTTAAGCGCACATGCTTGCATTGCAGGTTCCATCCAGGTCTCTCTCTCTCTCTCTCTCTCTCTCTCTCTCTCTCTCTCTCTCTCTCTCTCTCTCTCTCTCTCTCTCTCTCTCTCTCTCTCTCTCTCTCTCTCTCTCTCTTTCTCTCTCTCTTCCCCTCTCTCCTTCCCTCCCTCTGTCTCTTTCTCTTCACCTCCCCCTCTCCCTTCCACTCTCTCTAAAAATAAATGGAAAAAATATCCTCAGGTGAGGATTAATAAAATAGGAATAGGATCCTGGATTACCCATTATCCAGGTGGGCCCAAGGTAAAATTTATTCCTTAAAAATACTTTCTTCCTATCTATGGATAGAAGTGAAGTGATCAGGGAGCTGCATCAGACAAGGACATCGGTGAAACGGAAGAGGAAGGCAGACAGGAGCGTGAGAAGGACCTGACCCACTGTTGCTACAAGGAGCCACATGGAGAGGAATGTGGGTAGACTCTGGGAACTAAAGCAGACCCTGGCTGATAGTCAAGAAAAGAAACAGGACCTCAGTCTTAAAGCCACCAGGCATTGAATTCGGCCAAAAACCTGAATGAACTTGGAAGTGGAGTCTTCTCCAGCGCTTCCTCCAGTAAAAAATACAGCCCCATCAACACCTTGGTTTCAGCCTTGTGAGAGGCTAAGCAGAGGAGCCCTACAAGTCTGCCTGGGTTTCTGACCTTCAGAGACTACCAGCTGATACATTTACGTTGTTTTCTGCTGCTAAGTTTGTGGTAAAATTTTTCAGCAGAAATAGAAAACTAATACAGGTGGCTCTCACATTTGCCTGTGCATTACAACAGCCTTGAGACGTGTTCAGACACAAACTAGTGGAACCCATCCATAGAGTTTCTAATTCATTAGGTCTGGGGTGAAGCTGAGAATCTGCATTTGTTTTTGGTGGGGGTTTTTTTTCTTCATTTTTAACAAGTTCCCAGCCGATGCTGATGTTACTCCTCCAGGAATCACACTTTGAGAACCACTGTTGTAAACACAGAACACAGCCACGCATGCCAGCAGGGGAGCAGTGACCAGGATGATACAAAGCATCTGTGTAAAAACACCCCTCTTGTTATAACAATCATCACTGTAATTGTTGTTTACTTTCTGAAAGTTATTTAAGCTTTTTGTGGATCCAATGCCTTGAAGTGTTTCTCAACAAGGAAGTACAATGCCACAGCAAAATCACACATGGTTTTTCATTACACGTGCAATAGCCCCCAATCTCCCCAGAAGTTCCAAGAGCTCTCCAAAAGATAACTTTTGTTTTCTTTTTTTCCTCACCTGAGGATATACTTTTATTGATTTTAGAGAAAGGAAGGGGGGAGAGAGAGAAAAAGAGAAACATCAATATAACAGAGAAACATTGATCAGCTGCGTCCTGTACATGCCCCTATCGGGGCTCAAACCCACAACCCCCGGGTATGTGCCTTGACCGGGTATCGACCCTGCAACTTTCCTGTATATGGAATGACGCTCCAATCAACCGAACCACACCAGCCAGAGACCCTTTTCTTGTTAGATTCACCACCATGGTACTGATCACTGTTGAAGAATGTAAAAGCAGGGGTCAAGAAATACTTGCTTAATAGAGAATAAATGTTTCCAAAGAAATTGTGTTCCTATATAACTGGGAATTATTTCAGAGCTAGAAAAGTAAATCTTCCAAATATTTTATCTGAAGTAAAATAGCACTTCCAATTTTCTGTTGTTGATACAAAAAAGTACCGCTAATAATCAGGTACCCTATTGTAAGAGGGTTTTTTTTTTTTTCCTACAGTTGAGAATATGTGAATGTAGGCATCACAGGCAGGAGAGGAAATTGAGAAACAAAGGCAGTGAAGGAGGCATTTGATTATCCTTCAGATATCCCTAGAGAGGAAAGGACACCTTGATTCCCACCAGAATATACTTCCCTGCAACAGAAGAGGTGTGAATGGAGGGGGAGAGAGGGATATTGGGCACTCTTCCTGGTGGTACCCTGAGTATGGAAATGGCCCAGTGGTCGGCAAACTGTGGCTCGCGAGCCACATGCAGCTCTTTGGCCCCTTGGGTTTTTAGCAAAGGCCCGCTTAGGAGTACCCTAATTAAGTTAATAACAATGTACCTACCTATATACTTTAAGTTTAAAAAATTTGGCTCTCAAAAGAAATGTCAATCGTTGTACTGTTGATATTTGGCTCTGTTGACTAATGAGTTTGCCGACCACTGGCTAACCTAACGGCCTAACTATGGACAAGTCCTACTTCTTACTTTCCTCTGTAACTCTGTGAATCTAAGCTCATTTGCTCTTACTTTGACTATAAAGAGGCGGCACATTGCTCATCAAGGTCCTCTATATAATAACTATTCAAAGCCCTGGCTCCTGAACTGAGAGGTGACCTGAATGCAAGTTCCTACTGCAATTAGAGGATCCATCACCTCTTTTATTCAAAATTGAAGGGCTGTGTAATTTCCAACTGTTCCTCGTTATCTGCAGAGGAACGGGGCAGGGCAATTAACTCTGCTATGATGAAAGAAAAACTTAACACTACCCTCAAGTGTTAAAATATCCGCAAGACCTCTATTTATGGTAAACCCATACCTTTTCTAAAACATCTGAAGAAACACTGCAGAACAAAATATCATTCTAATAATTTCAGAAGGCTGTAATAGCACTTCACCTCTAAGCATAAATCCTTACTAAAGCATACCTTACTTTTTTGAAAATCACATATTAAATAAGTATCAAACTATTATATCCTCTTCAAAGCATCGTATGTCTTCTATCCAAATAAACAAAACTGCACACACAAAAAAGGAGTATATCAAGAAAGATCCCAGAGTCAAGACTTTCAGGATGACAAGTTTAGACTAATAATACATAGCCCAGAGCTTGCTGATTAAAAAAGAAATAGCCATGTCCATATCTTACTGAAATGGGTTTTTATACTTACAATAGCATACTCATAAAATTTAAAACTATGTGCTAACTTAATACAAACTCACTACTCCAGGAGAATGTTAATAGAAATGTAGCAATTTTAAATTCAAAAAGAAAGCTGGTATCTGTCAAATTCATTTGCTTGCTTTTCACTACATTCATAGCCTCATCATTTACTATAAATTCATTTTGGAGCATAAAGAGACTCAATCTACTCCTAAATTATGGCTTGTTTTCCACTGGAGTGTGAACGTAAGTGGTAACCAGGCAGGCAGGGTTTATCCTATGTGCAATGTTAGGTTTCCAAAGTCCCACCAGGTACACAGTTTTTCAAAATATACTTGACCACCTGGCAGGCGTTGCTAAGCAGTTGAGCATCAACCTTTGAACCAGGAGGTCACAGTTTGATTCCCAGTCAAGACATATGCCCAGGTTGTGGGCTCGATCCCCAGTTTGGGGCATACAGGATGTTTCGCATCATTGATGTTTCTTGCTCTCTCTCCTGCCTTCCTCTCTGAAATCAATCTATACTAATAAAAGGATAATATGCAAATTGGTCAGGACACCCTTACAGTAACGACCAAACAGCCGGCTGGTGGGGCAACCAGGCCTGCAGGAGCGACCAGGCCGGCAGGGGGGGGCAGTGAGGGGTGTCTAGACTGGGGGGGGGGGGGGGCAGTTGGTGGAAACCAGGCTGGCAGGGAGGGGAGTGAGGGGCAACCAGGCCGGCAGGGGGGCGCAGTTAGGGGCAACCAGGCTGGTGGGGGGGGAAGTTGGCGGTGACCAGGCTGGTGGGGGGGGGAAGTTGGGGGCTACCAGGCCAGCAGGGAGGGCAGTAAGGGGCAATCAGGCAGGCAGGCAGGTAAGCAGTTAGGAGCCAGTGGTCCCAGATTGTGAGAGGGATGTCCAACGGCCAGTTTAGGGATCGGGCCTAAACCGGCAGTCAGACATCCCCCGATGGGTCCTAGCTTGGAGAGGGTGCAGGCTGGGCTGAGGGCAACCCCCTCCCCTGCCCCGTGAATGAATTTTGTGCACCAGGCCTCTAGTAAAAATATATTTAAAAATAAAATAAAGAATTCCCTGTGTTTTTTATTAAATAAATACATATATACATATATACAAAATATACTTGACCAATGGTTAACTAGCATTTTTCTACCTGTCTACTACTCTTCAGCAACAATGCAATTCAGAATTGGGGAATAGATTTCAAAAACTGAAAATAAAAACTGTTAAATTTCAAACAGCGTATTCTGAAGATTTATCTTCATAGTCCAAAAGTAATTTCAAACTATTTAATTGGAACACCGCTTCTTCGGCAATTAATTTAGCCTGTGTCCTTCTAACCTCCTGTAAATTAGAACTCCACAGGCAATAACTATGCAATTCTAGTCTTCAGTAGAATCTCAACATTTCATATACAGATTACAGCAAAATGACCACCAAATTGCTCTCATTATCTTTTGCTCTTTAGTATAATTCACTCCAAACTACTTATCTGAAACATTCCTTTTCTAGGGGGACCAAGATGATTGCTTAACTCTCTTCTCCAATAAGTCCTGGGTTCTCTTTGTAACAGGTCCTATTTGTAAGAAGGCCTAACTCAACATCTGACCAAGGTCTATTAGATCTTATTTCTTTAATGTAAGTCATCTGCTTCAATCAGGTTTGGACCACATTATAACACAGGGTTCATACTGCTTCCCAAAGTCCCCACCAGGGACACCTTCCTTTTCCTCCTCCAATATCCAAACGCTGACATTCTCACGCTGCATCTTAACCATGACCCCTAAATTCCTACTGGATTGTACAGTCAGTTACAAAAGACCTTACTTTATTCTTCACTGGCTCATTCTTAAGAAATTGCCATTAGTTTTACATAACCCACTAGATGACAAACTCAGTAGGGCACAAATGAAGGTTTTTGGTTTGTTTCTATCATCTGTAGAATACAGGTATCAGACCCTTCATAACTGATTAAGCATACACATATAAAACATGATCCAAATATCTAATTCTTTTCAAGTATCCACTTTTTATCTTTTCAATAGTGGGATCCATTTCCTAGAGAGTAATGGTTTTAACCAAAACAAAAAGCAGTTTTCCTTCCTCAGAATACCTTCAATACTCTAGGAGAGAAGACAAATCCTATATGTTCCAATTCTTCCTTCCTTCATCCATTTACCCTTCCATACATTCATTCAGTGCATGTGAACTAGCCACCCAATGTGTTTGAGGCCCAGGTAGGTGCTATGGAACATCAATGCTA
Organism: Ia io; assembly: GCA_025583905.1. Taxonomy (NCBI): domain Eukaryota; kingdom Metazoa; phylum Chordata; class Mammalia; order Chiroptera; family Vespertilionidae; genus Ia; species Ia io. The sequence goes on along the minus strand of JAJQQW010000011.1, from coordinate 61,510,910 downwards.
AATGGTGAGATAAAACTTGCTCTCACTCATCAGTTTGGAAAAGCAGGACCCATCCACCAAGAAAGGAGTGCCCAGAGAGTGACCTCAGCTGGGAATGGGCAACAGTAGGGCCATTAACCTTCCATTTCAACTGGGCACTTAGGTCAGGTGATAAAGAGGTAACCAGCAGCACCAAATTCTGCAGGTACTGATGGAGTGATAAAATGGTGAAATAATCAATGCCTTCTGAACTGCTGCCAGAAAAATGCTGAAAAACAAAAATGAGCAAGATTATGAAAAAAAAAATTCATAAAGTAACCCAAGGATGGGGAGTCAAGAAGTCAAAGTAATCAGAATATTAAGACACAATATAAAAGCCCTGCCGGTTACTCAGTTGGTTAGAGAGCCATCCTGATACACCAAGGTTGGGGGTTTGATCCCCCGTCGCTCAGGGTACATATAAGAATCAATCAATGAACATATAAATAGATGAAAAAAAAAATCAATGTTTCTCTCTCTCCCTTCCTCTCTCGCTCTAAAAAGATAAATCAATAAAAAATATTTTAAAAGGTATAATATAAAGAAATAAAAGCAGATATATTGGTAAGAGCTATTTTATGTTGTGAGTGATTTTAAGAATACTTAGTACTTAAGAACTTTTTTTAAGCAAGCTCTAGTGGGCTACTTTATTTTATTTTAAAATTCAATGTTAAATCCATACATGTGCTGGTCAGTTAATACGGAATAAAGTTGCAGAAACTCACAGAGAAATAATAATATAAACCTGACACACCCATGCTTCTTTCAGTTTCCCACGGAAAATGGCTTATTCACCGGGTCTAATAGGAACAGATACTGCTGTGTGTCTGCTGGCAGCTCCAGCAAATGGGAGATGATCTGCCTGCATTGTGCTATCCTTGCCCCTTGCAAGTGAATTACCAGACCTGAAAGGCCATAACACATGATAGCAATTACAGGTGTTTAGAAGTCTTCTATAGTGAGGCTGATATTTCAGCACCAGTGGTACTCAGCCTATAGACCCCCCTGGTAAATCACCTTATCAAGCCTGTTGATATAAAAAGTCATATGTGAAAAAGGAAAACAACAACCCAGCTTTCCTTCTGCTCCTCTGTGACATTTCAGTTTAGGCTCATGAGCCAGAAAAGACCTCAGGTGATATATTTTTATAAACACAAGAATAAAATGCACCTTGGTATTTAGAAAATGCCAATGGGGCTCCATTAAATATGTACATCTCCAGGTAGCCGTGCTTTCCATTCAGTTCAGGATATTTGCATTCACAACACCAAAGATCTCACTGAACACTCCTGGTCACTGGCTAAAGTGTGTTATTGTTAGTATTGTACAGACAAGGCAACTAAAGCGCAAGGCCATTAAGTCACTTTCCCAAGGTTAATGGAATTCAACCAGGATTTGTTTCAACGTGCAATGCAACTTCCCTCGGTTAAGTACTGTATTTCCCAGATAGTCTCAGGGGGCAGGCAAGTTAAGAAAATATACAGCTTCACGTAGCTTCAGAGAAATACGTGGACAATAGATCCTAGTGGATTGTTTAAGGTAACTAAAGCATCTGGGACCGTTCCTGACCTTGCAGGTTGTCAGAGAAGAACAGATCTTTCTAGCTGGCATCTCTTAGCACCTCACTCAAGATACAAGTGGACAGACAATGGACCCAGTTCAATATGGCAATTCTTCATTTCAAGCAAGTTTTAAAAAAAAAGCCTTTATCAAATAAGTAACTACATTTTCATCAGCCGTATTCTCTCTGAGGTGACCAGCATCACCTCAGACAACCCATTTGCAAATTCATCAGATCTTTTCCCACCCTCACCTCCTTCACTTTTGCTTAAGTAAAAATGGAGCTTATTTCTTCTTCCCTACACCCCATTCTTGTCTGCCTTCTCATGACTCACTCTACCAATCATAGCCTCCCCTTAGGATCCTCAATGTTTCCCCCTTTCCTGGCTCCCTCTAGTCAGTGGAAAGTCTTGTCCAACTGAAAAATGAAAACAAAAAGCCCTTCCATCCTATTCCTCTCTTGATATCCTATACTTCCCCTCCCCTTCCCAGCCTGGCTTCTTGAAAGGATAGTCTATAATGTTCATTCTACCTCCTCACCCATTCCCCATCCCACAGCAATCTGGCTACTGCCCTCACCAGTCCACTGAAATTAGCCTTGCAAAGTTACAAATGATCTCCTCGCTGCTTAATTCAATGGACACCGTATGCTTCACCAGCGTATGTACTAAAATTGGAAAGATGAGGAGAAGATCATTATGGTCTCTGGGAAAGAATGACGAGCAAATGCATGCAGTGTCTCATATTTTTATAGTAGGAACTCATTTTGTTATATATAGACCTATCTCTAAATAGAGTATATATTTGCATATAAAAAAATCTGAGAAGACATATATCGAAAATTTAACAGAAGTTATGCTGGGTGGTGGGATTTAGGTCAATTCTTAAATTGCACATAATTATATATGTATATGCATTTATATATGTTTGTGTATATATGTACACATATTCAACTTATATAATGATCACATATTCCATACCTAAATAAAAATTTAAAAATATATCATCTCAAAATATCCAGTGGCCCCTTTTCACTTCTTATCTTGACATCTCAGTGGTGTGTGCAATATTAACCGTGTTCTCTATCCTTGGCTTTAAGGACAGCACTCTCTCTGTCTTCCTTTACCCTCTTGGCATCCTGTTCTTGGTCTTCTTGTCAACCACCTCTTCCATTCCCATGCCCTTTACGTTGGTCCCCTAAACTCCATCATTGTCCTTTGTCTCTCCCTGCTCTACACACAGTCTCTGGGTGGTCTCATTCATGTCAAAGACTTACAATTATACTGAAAACTCCCAAATCTACTTCTCTAGCTCAGAGCTCCTGCCTCAATTCCAGCTTCCTCTATGCAACCATTTACTAGGTCTTCAAACACTTCAAAGCAACATCCTTGAAATTGAATTCATCATCTTTCACCCCAAATTGGTCCAACTCCTGTATTCATAGATCAATGAACAGAACCACTATCTATCAAGCTCTGTCAGAAATGTAGGTGTCATTTTTTTTCTTTCCTTTCTCTTACATCTTACATTGACAGGCTTATCAATTCTACTAAATTCTATCTCCAATATTTCGGAAATGCCACTTCTTTTTTTGTCTGTCAATGCTGCCTTAACGATGGGTCTCATCATTTCTTCTTCCGATTATTGAAACAGCTTCTTTTGCCTTCAGTCTCAGACCCTTCTATTCCTTCCTCTTATTCTGCAGCCTTAGTGGGTTTTCCGAAATATGAATCACAGCATGTCACTTTCTGTTGAAAGTCTCTAATGACTCCCTTTGCCTAAGGATAAAGTTCCAATGATATTTATTGTCCTCCACCATAGACTTATTGCTCAGCATTCATTCACCTTGCGTCTTAAGTCTTTGTGAACTCTAGATTTAGTGACCTGCTACCTGTTCTCCGAACTTCCATATTCTTGGATGCCTTAAGCCTTTGCCGTGTCACTCCACCTACAGGGAAGCTTATTCCCTGTTGTCAGTACTTGACTTTCTCAGTTATCCTTTGAGAGTCACCTCAGGCATTGTTTCTTGACCTGCTCAGACCCAGCCTTGCTGTCACAGCACATCTTACTTCCTATACTGTGCTATACATCACACATTATTTTAATTGTTCATTCATTTGTCTTTTTCAGGTCAGGAGCTCACTAGAATGTTGAGCTCCTTCAGGTCAGGACTAAAAATTTAAGACTTTTTGAATCAACACATAAGTATATGATTGGCATAAAACAGGCTTTTATAAAATTGGCACTGCTGGGCTGATGTGCTGTGAGGGGGATGGGAACCAGAGTCTCTTGAACACATTTACCCACAAAATATTGCAGTGTCATTCTTCAAAAGTGACTAAAGTAAATATAGGTGCATCTAAATGTATTTGCTCAACCCACCAGTGACAGCTTAAAGAGCTCTAAATTCAGAAAGAGCTCCAGGAAAAAGCTCAGAACCTGAATTAGAGCCATCCGTACTGACAAGCATCAGCTCCTTTTTGAGCAGGCACTCTGCTGCAGGAATGCTGTGATGGCACGCAGGGAACGCAGCACATGAAGCCGGAAAACCAGTTTCTCTTTATGTTTCTGTCTTTACTTCCCAAGTGATCCCCTTGGCAAATCACCTGCCCTCATCTGAAATTGGAGGGCAGCAGCATCTGAAAGAACCAGATGGACTTTTGTATTCCTGTTAGCACTAAAATAAATAATTATCATGGTTCAGTATGAATGCTTTTCAACAGATTACTTTCAGGTTTTATAATACAAAACATGGTATCTTATGTACAATTATCTGAGGGCTTAAGAGGCTCCTGAAAAACTACCAAGTCATCTTTGAAATGTTAACCAAATTTAAATACTATCTTTCATGACCTCTCAGGAAGGCATGGCTCTCCATGGCTCTTTAATGGGTAGAACCTGGAGTCAATGGGTAGAACCTTGGTTATCACTCCTCCCTCCTCTCTGACCAAAAACAGGAATGCATGAAATGCTCCCTTTCACTAGATGGGAAACAGAGGAAAAGTAATGGCCTTGAATAGCATAAAGACAGAATTGTATTTAAAGTATAATATAATAAATGGGGAAAATACTATACTGCACAAACATCTCCCTCTACTAACACCCTGAAGCCCACTGCACTTTCTCTTAACCACAATCTCCATTTATTCAAATATTGGGTATCTGTAGGTTTGGGTCAGGGCTGGATCCTTCTCCATCCCAAGAGAGAGAATCATGACTATTCTCTGGCAATTGTGTGCAATTCTAAATAATTGGAATTTCTGCTCTGGCATTTCTTAGTTCAAGTTTGTGTTTGGTCCCAAATGAGATCTGACAGCATGCCACCTGGGGAGTTCTGGAAGATAGACAGACATGGGACTCTTCCCTTCGCAGGACTGTTACTACATGTGACACTGCCATGACAATGAGAGGAGATAATGATAACAGTGGAGGATAACAGAGTAGAAGGAAGAAAGGCACCTGATTTTTTTATGACAATGATACATTCATTTAGCCGTGAATAAAACCACCCTGGCTTTACAAACAGTACAGGCATACCTCCAGGATAGTGAGGGTTTGGCTCAAGACCACAATAAATCAAATAATAAATTCATAATATATTTGGTAGTGGGGGGTTTTGCCTTCAGTTTGTAAAAACTGCAATACCTGTGAAGTACTATACAACGAGGTATGCTTATAAATATGATTTTATATTATTAGCAACCCAAACCTTCCTAACTAACATACTACTACTGAGTGCTTTCAAATAGCTTTCCTTGTGTTGAAATTGGTGGGCTGGTGATACATATGAATGGGGTCAACAAACTGCAGCCCACAGAGTAAATATGTCCACCTCCTGCTTTTGTCAATAAAGTATTAGAACACAGCCATTCTTTTTTGTTGTTCTTGTTGTATTATCTATGGTTGCCTTCCTGCTATAATAGCAGACTTGAGTAGTTGTGACAGAAAGTGTATGGCTCACACGTGAAAATATTTAGTATCTGGACCTTTACAGAAAAAGTTGGCCAGCCCCTACACTATACCAGCAGAACTTAACTGGGGACTGCATCAGTCAGATAATTTGGGATATCCCAATAACTGTTTAATGTTGTACACAGTTAAAGTCCCACAGTACAAAGGATACCCCACCTAAAATGCTAATGGTGATTCTGTTGGGAACTACTATCCATGCTCACTATAGCAACCCTTACTTAACTGTATGCCATGTCTCAGGCCACATGGATTGGTTTTTACTTTGCACCTGCCACCACCAGTCTGATGGATTTATCAGCATAGGTAAACAGCAAAATAGCAGCCTTAATGATAGAAGCATATTACTGAACATACTATTAATCCTCACATTTGTTGACCAATTAGGGAAATATATTTATCATCACTTTAAGGTATATTTTTATTTAGAATTTTCTGTTTGGGGACTTGTTTCAATGTAAACACAACATTCTAAGTTTTGTTCTAAAATAAGTTGGCTTTGCGCTAGCCAATGTGCTCAGTGGTTAGAGTGTCAGCTCAAGCCCCACATGGTCGCAGGTTCTGTCAAGGGCACATGCCTGGGTTGCAGGTTTGTTCCCTGCCCCTCCCCACTCCACCCCCTGGCAGAGTGTATGCAGGAGGCAACTAGTCTATGTGTCTCTCTTACATGATGTTTCTCTCTCTCTCCCTCCCTACTCCCTTCCTCCCACCCCCACTCTCCCTCCTTCTTTCCCACTCTGTCTGAAAAGCAATGGAAAAAATATCCTCAAGAGAGGATTAGCAAAAATTAAATAAAGTTGGCTTTACACACAATTTTATTGAATTATAGTTTATTGTATACTCATGAATTTTTAGGTGCCTTCTACTTATGATTTTAGAGAGTCATTATAATTTCTTTGGAGTTACTTTTATACTAAGCAGTATTTTATAAATAATAATTATTCTAATTCTTGCTTTCATAAAAAGGCCTAAAAATATATTCTTGGAAAGAACTAAATTAGCCTTATATAGAGATCTAAATGTGAAAAAACAAAACATATGCATCTGAAACTATTGCTACTATTTCACAATCAAGAAATATATACCCTTAACTATATAGTCAGCTGAAACATGAAAATCAAAGAGGTTTAAAAATATGTGAATTACAATGTAAGGGATATAAAACACATCTATCCTCAATGGCATACACCATATGTTCAGGAAAACATAATTTACCTGAAATTGTTATTTCATCCAAGGGATTACAAAAATAACAACAGGAAAAACCAGCTGAGACACTGCTTCAAGTAAGACCAGGTGGGGGAAGGAGAAAGTGGTTCAGAAAATGAACCATTATAGAAAATAACCAGCCAGCACTTCAACTTTTCAGATTTGAGCTGATTGTTTTTGCCTACTCTGGAGAGTATACACAGCAAAAAAAGGGAGGTATTGGGGTGCTCTGAACTTCCTAAGTCCCAACTATTTTTCCAGTTTACTAAATCTTTTCGTGTCTCTTAAGAGTTAGAATTTCTTGTATATTTATAAAACAAAACCACCTAAAGCTCTCCTAAGTTTTCAAGAAAAAAAGTCCCACCAACTCCTCTACTATCTAAAATGGTTGCCCTGTACATGTTGTGGCAAATGGCCGAGGAGAATGACAGCCAGCACCCAGAGTAATCAGGAAAGTAAATCTTTATTACACAGTGTTGCTAGTCCAGGGGGCTCTGACCCAAAGCCTGAACTGCCAATGTGGGGAGGTTTTGATATACACTGAGTGGCCAGATTATGATGATCTCTGAACGCATATAAATCTGGTCACTCAGTGTGTGTGTGTGTGTGTGTGTGTGTGTGTGTGTGTGTGTGTGTGTGTATATATATATTTTAGAGACCCAGTGCATGAATTCGAGACCCAGTGCATGAATTCGTGCATGGGTGGGGTCTGGCCAGCCTGGCCAGGGGGAGGGGACATGGGCAGTTGGCCAGCCTGCCTGCTGGTCGAACTCCTGGTCGAGGGGACAATTTGCATATTAGCCTTTTATTCTATAGGATAGACACTGAGTGGCCAGATTATTATGCGCTCAGAGATCATAATGATCTGGCCACTCAGTGTGTACATCTTCTTGTGGCGGGCCCCCGGTGGGCTTTGAAGCTCCGCCCAAGGCAGTTAGAATGGGGAAGTAAGATCACTGTTTAACTAGATATTGAACTAGGATATAAGCCCCTAAAGTTGCCCCCCCCCCCTATTTTCTTTCTCATCTATATGAACCTGTTTATTATGTACCAACTTCCTGGTTAAACAGCCAATATTACTAAGGTGCTTCCTGGGAGACATGTAGTGGCTCTGTGATGCTGAGCAGTGGGAAAACCATTTCAGCTTGGCGTCCAAGAATAAATGACCCCACCCAGGAGAAATGTAAACATCCCTCTCATGGGTCTACAGGACACGGATCCTACCTAACAAGCATGGAGCTGGCAGAGTGAATACCTGCAAGACTACATACACACCTAAGTAGACATTTCAATGAACAGACAGATAAAAGAAAAATGAAGCGATAACACAGAAGGTGAACAGCATTATTAGCACAGCATATGGGAGAAAAGGTAAACCACTGAAATGCCCAAGCTTAGAGGGAATGCTGAGAAAATACAACAGAGATACAAGAGCCTGATAAAATGCAAAAGAAAAAAAAACAAAAAAACCTGTCATGGTACACACAAAACAGGATCCCACAGGTTGGAGGAAAGAATTCAGCCAGGTCCACAGCCTTCACAATAAAGGGTTTTAACCAGTTTTCAGAAAGGAAGAAGTGGAAACTGTTCCAAATACACTACAGGTTACTCTTTTAATGTGTGCTGTAAAATAGGCATAATTCTCAGTTTAGAAACAAACTCATCCATTTCAAAAAAAATATGCTGGTTATAGAAAGAAGCAGAATGTCCACCCACATAGCAATCTTGAATATGTGTACCTGGAATCAGTGGCTCTATGTCGGCATCTCAATCAAGGTCTTAAGGCCCAAAGAGGAAAAAGTTAGGAAAGTGATGCCACTTTTATATTAGATTTTTAATTATGGAAAATGATTCATAATAACTGGAGAAAATATAAACAGAAAGAAAAATTAGCTCAAATTCCACTCACACACTCAATACACTTTGGGGTAGTTCATGCCAGATTATTCATCAGAGAAAGTTTTCCTTTAAAATTGGGACCAACATGTACACTGTTTTAAATAACCTGTTTTGTTTATTGTTTTCTTCACATTGTAGGTCAGTTTTCAATACTGTGCTTAAATAGCACATGGTAAGCTCTTTTATTTAATTTTTCTGCCTTATTCTTTTTTTAAACATATATTCACTAGTGGCCTGGTGCACGAAATTCATGCATGGGGGTGGGGGGGTGTCCCTCAGCCCAGCCTGCACCCTCTCCAATATGGAACCGCTTGAGGGATGTCCGACTGGGATCGGGCCTAAACGGGCAGTCGGACATCCCTCTCACAATTCAGGACTGCTGGCTCCCAACTGCTCTCCTGCCTGCCTTCCTGATTGCCCCGAACTGCTTCTGCCTGCCAGCCTAATCACCCCCTAACCATTCCCCTGTCAGCCTGATTGATGTCTAACTGCTCCCCTGCCAGCCTGTTTGCTCCCAGCTTCCCTCCTCTGCTGGCCTGGTCACCTCTAACTGCCCTCCCCTGCAGGCTTGATCTCCCCCAACTGCCCTCCCTTGCAGGCCTGGTCCCTCCCAATTTCCCTCTCCTGCTGGCCATCTTGAGGTGGCCATCTTGTGTCCACATGGGGGCAGGATCTTTGGCCACATGGAGGCAGCCATCTTGTGTGTTGGAGTGATGGTCAATCTGCATATTACTCTTTTATTAGATAGGATAGAGGCTTGGTGCATGAGTGGGGGCCAGCTGGTTTTCCCTGAAGTGTGTCCTGGATCAGGATGGGGGTTCCCTTGGGGTGTGGGGCAGCTTGGGAGAGGGGCTTGTGGTGGTTTGCAGGTCAGCCACTCCCCCCAGCGACCCAAGCGGAGGCCCTGATATCTGGGATTTATTTATCTTCTACAAGTGAAACTTTGTAGCCTGGAGCAGCGCCAAGCCTTCTGCTCGCTCTGTGGTGGCAGGGGATTTAGTTATCTTCAATAATTGAAACTTTGTAGCCTTAAGTGGAGGCCTGGGCTGGCCAGGGTGTGTGGAAAGTTTGGCTTCCTTCATCGCCGGGGAAACCCAAGCCTCCTTCCTGTTCTCTCTGTGGCCACAGACACCTTGGCTGGGTTAATTTGCATACTCGCTCCTGATTGGCTGGTTGGCATGGCTTGTGGTGTAGCAGAGTGATGGTTAATTTGCATACTACTCTTTTAATAGATAGGATTGATTTCAGAGAGGAAGGGTAAGGGAGAGAGTGATGGAAACATCAATGATGAGAGAGAATCATTGATCGGCTGCCTCCTTCATGCTCCATAATGAGGATCATGCCCACAACCCCAAGCATATGTCCTGGCCCTGACCTGGAATCAAACCCTGACTCCTGGTTCATAGTGATACATGATTTTTGGACTGGAACATGCAGTGTTCCCCTGGGCAGGATAGTTCCCCAGATTCTTTTTCCCTCATAGTCGAAGAATGAATCCATGGACGGAAGGTGGTATAGCAAAGGTGGACATTTATTGAAGAACAACTGCAGACTCGCACATGGGGAAGGGGAAAGAATTTCCCAGTACAGACTCCCACGTGGAGAGGAGGAAAGAGTCCCACCAACTTCCTATTTCCAGGGTTTATAAAGGCCTCAAGTCCCTGTGTCCTGATATCCCTTCTATTGGTCAATATTCCCTTTTAAATTGGTTACTATAATAACTTCTGAGCTCAAATGTCGAACCTCACATGGGATATGTGAGGTTGTTCTCCCATCCTTATTGTTTTCTTATTCCCTTTATTTTGTAAATGTAGACCTTTTGCTATTTCTAGCTCCCTTATTCTATGGAAATATACCTGTTGCAGCTTTTCAGTTCCCCTGTTCTATGGAAATATACGTTCTGCTGCTTTGTAGCCCTGTGCTTCTTCCATGATCCCTTTAATTTCTAAAATTTCCTAAACCTGCCTTTATTATCCCTAAAAATTGCTGTTTCAATAGGTTGACAGTCAACCACTGAGCAACACAGGCTGGGCTTCCTCCCCAATTCTTTGTGGTTGGACATATAGCGTCTTGTCATTGTTGTAAATGTGCCTGAGAGTTAATTCATAGAGGTGACTGAGTTATGACATGGAGAGTTCAATGTCATTGAAAGACAATTTATTATTCATGGGTCCCAAGATGAGGAGGCATGAATGTACTGCAGGGCCACATGGGGAAATACTAGGGTCAAGAAACAAAATGGGAGTAAGGGGGAGGATGCCAAGAGCCTTAATTGTGGTTTCCAAGAGCAGGAATGGCTGAGGCAGAATATAAGTCTGAGTATTGAAACAGGAATTTTGGGGGGTGAAAAAAGACAGGTTTTAGGAAATTTTGGAAATTAAGGTGACCATGGAGGAAGCACAGGGCTGCAGAGCAGCAGAAGGTATATTTCCATAGAATAGGGAAGCTGAAAGCTGCAAAAGGTATATTTTCATAGAATGAGGGGGCTGGGAACAGCAAAAGGTCTATATTTACAAAATAAAGGGAAGGAAGTCCTTTATCCAGAAGGAGAAGAAGAAACCCAAAGGGAGTAGGAAAACAATAAGGAAAGAAGGGAGGTTCCACCTTTGAGCCCCGGAGTTACTATAGTAACCAGTCTAAGGGAATAGTGACCAATCAGAGGGGATACCAAGGCATGAGGATCTGTAGCCCTTATAAGCCATAGGGAATAGGAACTCAGTGGGACCCTTTCCCCCTCCCCATGTGGGAGTCCATTCTATGGGTCTCTTCCCCCTCCCCATGTGGGAGTCTGTACTTGTTCTTTAATAAATTTCTACCTTTGCTATACCATCTTCTTTCCGTGGATTCATTCTTCAACTCCGGGGGACAAAGAATCCAGGTTCCAGTCAAAAAATTCCATTTCAGTATGTTTAGGATCAGATCGTTTGAAATACAGGGGTGGTCTTAGTGTGTGAGAGCTAGATAGAGGAGGTGGTTGTAGATATCAGCTTTGAATTGTTTGGTTTACATATAAAAGGCATGCTCCCTGGCATGTAGTTTACTCTGTTGAGGAATTAGCCAGCCGTGGCTGGTGTAGTATCTCCGAGACTAGCAAAGCACCAAGATGTCAAAGCGTTATAAAATACAGAAAATTAGGGGGATAAAAACATTATGAACACACCCCCACAAGCAGATACCCATTAGCTTCCCTTCAGCAGCCTTTCCTTCCTCCATCATGTACCAGGACACTGGGTTTCAACTCATCCAGATCACTGACACCTTCAGTACCTGATCCCATTCTTCTTCACCCCAACCTCCAGTATTATTCCCATCATCAACTCAAAGCTGGGTTCTTCTAAAGTTGTAAAAAGATCCAAAATGTTGTCAAGATCAAAGCATCTGGAAAAGTGTCAGTACGAGTTTAGGAAACAAGTACCCTTTACTCTTCTGCACAGAAGTTGTTTTAATGGTAAGTGAGAACTATAGCTTTTGAAACAAAAACTTTACTTTTCATAGCTTTCACTTTTGAAATTCAACTTCCAGTAATTATCTCACTGATAAAACTTAAAAAAACATCATTCTCATGACTCTTATTATGTTTAGTTCTCATAATATCTGGGCAAATGCCAAGGCCAGCATGGAAGAATGAAGAGAAGAAGGCATATGAGAACAGGGATGGGCATGGGTCATCAGAGGGCACCAGAACAAGGGCAAATATCTGGACTTTATTCTCAATGCAAGAGGAAATAAAAGTGGGGTTTCGGCAGCACAGTGATCAGCTTCCATCTATTTTTATCCTAACCTTCTCCAGAACCATCAAAGGGCTCCAAAGGCGGAGTTATTGGGTTTCTGCAAAATATGCCTGAAGGGCACAGCTGTGAAGAGTGGGGAACAGGATGAAGCTGCTGCCTATGACCAGAGGGTAAAATCTCATGAAAAAAAAAATCGAAAAGAATAGAAATAATCATAAATAGTAAAGTCGGAGAAAATAAAATGTAAAAGTTGATGAAGGCCAAAAAATGTAAGTCAAAAGTTACCTAAATGCTACATGAGAAAAATTCCACTGGAGAAAAATATAACTTAGCATATATTAAGTCATATTCATGGCTGAAATGAGAAATCAGCAGGAATAATCTGAATTGCTTTGATGGAACAAAAAAATAATGCAGCCTGGACCTCATTCAAGAGAAATGTCATTAATTCTTTAAAAGAATGCTTAGATTTTCAATGATATTTTTGATAGATCCTCCCTTCCCCCAACTGTCTGCTGAATTTTCAGAAGATATCTCCATCATTAGCAATTCCCTTGAATCCCTTCAAAGGCAGGTAGACTCCTTAGCAGTGGTAGCCCTATAGAACTGGTGCGCTTTAGATCTCTTTACAGCAGAAAAAGGGGGTACCTGTGTATTTCTTGGGGAAGAATGCTGCTACTTTGTAAATGAATCAGGAATTGTCAAAGATCACATTAAATCCCTCCAGGACAGGATTGACCAAAGACGATGTAACCAGCTACAAGGGGGGTATGCCATCTTTGGCTCACTTACCCCATGGCTCCTCCCACTATTAGGCCCACTGGTATTTATTATTTTAATCTTGCTCTTTGGCCCCTGTCTCATGTGCTGTTTCACTAGTTTTTTTGCAGAACAGAATGCAGGCATTCGCCAATGAGAAGGTGGAAGAGATCTATCTGGCCTTGAATTCAGAACCTAGAAACACCTATGTCACCAGAATCCTTGAGACCCCGGGTAGATACCCCTGATGACATCCCCTCTCAGCAGGAAGTACCTACAGAAGACGGACCTTCACCCCCCTGACCTTGCCGAGACTCTCATTTTTTTTTTTTTTTCAATATTACCAAAACCCTGGAATGATAGATCCTCCCTTCCCCCAACTGGTGGGTGGAGTATGATGTAACCTGCACCTGTGGCCTAGACATACCAGAGTACCTAACCAGGCACCTTATATGGACTATACATTGAACCACCAATCAGCACCTGCCAAATACCCTAAGCCCTTGTCCCTAAGTACCTGAGTGACTAACTATGTACCTTATATGGACCATACATTAAGCCACCAATCAGCATATGCCGAGTACACTAAGCCCCCATTCTTTCCCATTCCTCCCCTCAAAAGGCGTGTTCACCTCTGCACCTGCTGCTGTTCTCCCCTTGCGAGACAGCCCAGCAGGTCCTTCTCCTCTAAAAAAGCCTGTAGTCCTAGTTTTTTGGCCCTCTGTCTGATCTTTCATTTGGTGCCGAAACCAGCCTCTGTCTGATCTTTCAATTTTTATAAAGAAAAAAATTTAGTTATTTCATCACTGACAATTTCGCCAACCTCAGGCAACTTCACCAATTTTAGATTGTTAACTTTTTTAATGTGTTTTGAAATAGGAAAAACCTAGATCTAAATATCAATTAAGTTCTACAAGCACCTCCCCAAGAATGACTTCTAATCACAAATACTTTATTTTAACAAATCTATACTATGTAAGTATATTCTCATCCTGTTGAGCAAAGAATTCATCATTATATATTATAACATCCTTATGAGTTGGCACAGTGTTAAGGCTATTCAAAAAAAAATATGTTTTCCCTCATTAAGCACAATGTCTATTTAAAAGCATGGCTTTTTAAGACATCAAGTGTAAAAAACCTTGAACAAGAAATATTAACATGCTCATGATGAGTAGCTAAACACTATATAAATTAACAATAGCCTCCAAAATTACATCGTCAATGGAATATATTTGGACCAGGAGTTACTTCTGTGAAAAATTTCTAAATCATTTGAACCACAAAAGATTAACTGTCACAATACACTACATGTTCCTCATGCCTCTTCCATCATACATGCATTTCCCACACCTTTCACATCTCCTCAAGACACCAATGCATACACACACACAGATGCACGCGCGCACACACACACACACAAACCAACCTGCTATTCCTAGGACACATGCCCACTTACCCATGCAGGGTTAGGCAAAACTCTTCCCTTTGTATGACCCTCTCTTGCCTACCAGACAAATTCCCAGTGATCTCTCAGGTCTCAATAAAAGCATGCTGTCTTCTGTCTTCTGTGTCTTGGTTCACACACACTCTAGGCAGAGATAATGACTACTTGGCACAACAACTTACTCTTTATTTTAATTACATGTTTCTGATGCCATTGCAATTACCTGGTTATTATTTAACAGGAAAGGAGTAAAAGGGGAGATGAAATATATAGGCATGCCAATTACACAGCTTTGCCAAAAAGCTGCATTTAACATTCTCCAAGTCTATTCCCTGCTGATTGATAGGGGAAGGGACTAGACAAAGGCAGGTTAGACTCATGCCCAGTAAGGACTGAGTGAAGTGGGGAGGTACCTACCTGATTGCCTATCAATCACACCTGAAAGCCAGTCAGTGACCAGAATGAGTGTGGCCACTGCAAGTGCACAAAAACTGAATATATGAACTTCCAAACCAAGGAAGTTCCCTCTCTTCTCTCTCTCACATGCACAGGGTTCCTGGCTCTCCTGTGGCAGGGGGTGTGTTCTGCTGTACCCACGTGGCCCACAGCCATATTGAACCCCTCACATGGACTAATGTACTTTAATTAACTTGGATGCTGAACCATACCCGGCTATAACATGGAATGGAAACTCTGGACACTGGCCTTGTTTCTGGCTTTGCCAATTTCCCAGATGCACCTTTATCAGAATGGACTTATGTGGCCGGGGACTTTGGAACCCAAGAAATGTAACTCCACACCAATAAAACTTTTCCACATCCCATGCTCCTGTACAGTCTTACAAAATTCATTTTCTGAAGATATTGCAAGAATTTCATTCCCACTCGTTCTGGGAAATCTGGCCCATTGATTTCTCCAGCATCATTTCTATGTTCCTCCCTCAAACAGGAAGACTCCCTCATCTTTACAGTCCCAGAACCAAGCACAGTTCCTGTTATACAGGGTACTTTTAGAGCAATGTATCTATTAAATCAAGAATTCAGTGCATGTATGCATTTATGAACTTGAAAAAATAATTTCTATTTATTCAGCATTATTATATGCTTACAAATTAGGAAATAATGCCAATGAAAACATTTCTATTTCACTGAAAGATGACAGCACTTCCCCTAGACAGCAAACAAGAGAAAATCTTTATGCCTTGGACATTTACATCTTACAGACACATAAAAGAGAAAAAGAAAAGTAGAAGATGGCATTCATCTTGCATTATTAGTTATATAATAATAACATTGTGAGAATATTGATATCTTAGAGGGTTAAGCAAAGATATAATTTTGCTTTGTTTAATTTTAGATATGTTTAAATTTTTTATTATGACTTTATTTTTAGAGTGGTTTTAGGTGTACAACATAATTGAGCAAGAGATACAGAGAATTCATATATATCTTTTGTTCCCACATATGCATAGTCCCCCATTATCAACATGACTCATTACACTAGTACTTTTTGTTTTTACCAAAGATGAAACCACATAGACTCATCATAAGGTCCCCAAATCCATAGTTTACCTTCGGGTTCACTCTTGGTGTTATACATTCTATTGGTTTGGACAAACATATAATGACATATATTGATCATCATAATAACATATAAAGTATTTTGAACTTCCATAAAAACCCTCTGTGTTCTGCTATTCATCTCTTTACCACCTCCACTTCCCTTGGCAACCACTGATCTTTGTACTATCTCCAATGCATTACTTTGTCTTTTCCAGAATGCCAGGTAGTTGGAATCACATGATAGGCAGCCCTTTCAGATTGTCTTCTTCAACTTAGCAATATGCATTTATGGTTCCTCCATGTCTTTTCATGGCTTGACAGTTCATTTCTTTTTAGCTCTGAATAATATTCCATTGTCTGGATGTACCCCAGTTTATTTATTCATTCAATGACTAAAAGATACCTTAGTTACTTCTAACATTTACCATCTCTATATATATAAAAGCCTAAGCAACTGTCGCAACCGAAACAACTAAACGGATGACCGAACAGGCTGTGTGGGGCAACCAGGCCAGCAGGGAGGTTAGTGAGGGACGACCAAATGACTGAACAAGCAGGCTGCGTGGGGCGGCCAGGCCGGCAGGGGGATTAGTGAGGGCCGACTCAACGACTGAGCAGCAGACTGCGTGGGGCGATCAGGCCGGCAGGGGGGTTAGTGAGGGATGACCAAATGACTGAACAGCGGGCTGTGTGCGTCGACCAGGCCGGCAGGGGAGGGCAGTGTGGGGGACCGAACGACTGAACAACAGGCTGCATGGGGAGACCAGACTGGCAGGGGGAGCAGTTGGGGGCAACCAGGCCAGGGGACGGGGGACAATTAGGGGTGATCAGGCAGGCAAGCAGGTGAGCAATTAGGAGCCAGTGGTCTCAGATTGTGAGAGGGATGTCCGACTGCCGGTTTAGGCCCGATCCAGGCCTAAACCGGCATCCCCTGAGGAGTCCTGGATTGGAGAGGGTGCAGGCTGGGCTGAGGGGACCACCCCCCGTGCATTAATTTTGTGTACCTGGCCTCTAGTCCCATATAATAAAAGTCCAGCAACCATAATGGCATAACAACCAGAATGACCGCTCAACACATCACTATGAGATACACTGACCACCTCTTGGCCCCTCCCCGCTGGCCAGCAGGCTCTGATCACCAGATGGTGAACGGGGAACTGGGGTGGGTGGCGAGGGATGTGGGCAATGCCAGGCCAAGGCTCCCACCCTGCTGGTCACCCCACACACAGAAGCCAACCCACGTGAGGCCTGCAAGCAGGTGGGAACAGCCGGCCTCTTGGTCCCTCCCCCGGCCCACAGGCTCTCATCACCACATGGTGAACGGGGAACCAGAGGGGGAGGTAGGGGATGTGGGAGGTGCCAGGCCAAGGCCTCCACCCTGCCAGTCACCCCACATACAGAGGGTGACCTGCAGCAGGGGCAGGGCCATGAGTGGGCGGGACCAGCCGATCTCTTGGTCCTCCCCCCCACACACACTGTCAGACTCCCATCCCTGGTGGGTGGCGGCGGGGGGTGAGGCCAGCTGCTAGCAGCTGGGGAAGATGACCCTTATCTCAGGCTAGGCCTAGGGTCCGTACCCACGCATGATTTCATGTGTTGGGCTTCTAGTTATGAATAAAGTTGCTATAAATATCCTTGTGCAAGGTTTTGTATAAGTTTCTAACTTCTATGGGTTAATACCAAGGAGTGAGATAGCTAAATCATATGGTAAAAATATGCTTAGTTTTGTAAAAAAAAAAACCACAACAACAACAACAACAACAACTGCAGAACTGTTTTCTAAAGTGGCTGTATAATTTTGCATTCCCATCAGCAATGAATGAGAGTTCCTACAACCTTATCACAATTAGATATTGTCAGTGTTTCAGATTTTGGCTAACTCAATCGGTGTGTACTGGTATCTCATTCTTGTTTTAATTTGCATCTTTCTGATGGCATATGATGTAGAGTATCCTTTTATATGCTCATTTGTGATCTGTACATCTTCTTTAAGGTGCCTATTAGGGTTTTTGGCCCACTCTTTTTTAAAAAAAATATATTTTTATTGATTTCAGAGAGAAAAGGGTAGGGAGAGAGAGATAGAAACATCAATGATCAGAGAGAATCATTGATCAGCTGCCGTTTGCACAACCCCCACTGGGGATCAAGCCCGCAACCCAGGCATATGCCTGACCGGGAATTGAACCGTGATCTCCAGGTTCATAGGTCAATGCTCAACCACTGAGCCATGCTGGCCAGGCTGGCCCACTCTTTAATTGAGTTTTTTTGTTTTCTTATTGTTGGGTTTTAGGATTTGTGTATCTTGGGAAATAGTCCTTAATCAAATGTTTCTTCTGAATTCTGTGGCTTGCCTTCTAATTCTCTTGATAGTGTCTTTTTCCAAGCAGAAGTGTTTAATTTTAATGAAGTGCAGCTAATTTCTTTCTCTCACGGATTGTACCTTTGGTGTCAGATAACTATTCCCAATGTTATTCATCTTGGCTTACACCTGTTATCTTCTAGGAGTTTTATAGTTTGTTTTATATTCAAGTATCTGATTCATTTTGAGTTAATTTTGTCAAGCATACAAAGTCTGTGTCTAGATTCAATTATTTGCATGTGGATGTCCAGTTGTTCCAGCACCCTTTGTTGAAGAGCCTGTCTTTGCTCCATTGTATTGCTTTTGCTCCTTTGCCAAAGATCAACTGACTATATTTACAACCATCTATTCCTGGACTCTCTATTCTATTCCATAGATTCATCTATTTTTCCTTGCGGTTGTACCAGTTTTTGCCTCACATAATTTGCTGCTCTGTTGTTAGCTGCATACATGTTAAGAATTGTTGCATTCTTGGAAACAGACCCCTTGATCATTATATAATGCCTTTCTTTAACCCAAATAACTTCTCTTATTTTGAAATCTGCTTTATCTGAAATTCATATAGCTACTCCTGCTTTTTTTTTTTAACTAGTGCTAGCATGTTTGTTTTTCTCCATCTATTTGCTTTTAATCTATATGTGTCTTTATTTTTAAAGTTGGTGTCTTATATAGTTGGATAGTGCTATTTGATCCATTCCAACAAATTCTTTTAAATGGTATATTTAGATCACTGACATTAAAAGGGATTACTAAATAACTGGATTAATATCTACCATAGTCATTACCATTTTCTTTTTGTTGCTCTTATTCTTTGTTCCTATTTTTGTGTTCAAATCTTTTTCTTCCTTTTGTGATTTTTAACTGAGCATTTTATATGATTCCAGTTTCTCTCTTTTCTTTTTTAAAATATATATTTATTTATTTCAGAGAGGAAAGAGAGAAACAGAGAGAGAGAGAGAGAGAGAGAGAGAGAGAGAGAGAGAGAGAGAGAGATCAATAATGAGAGAGAATAATGCCTGCCTCCTGCACACCCCACCCTGGGGATCGAGCCCACAACCCAAGCATATGCCCTGACCAGGAATCGAACTGTGACCTCTTGGTTCCTATGTCAATACTCAACCACTAAGCTAAGCTGGCCCAGCCAGTTTCTCTCCTTTCTTAGCATATCAGTTTTATATTTGACCCTTGAACTATGTGGATGTTAGAGGGACCAAGCCCTCTCTCCCCCGCCCCCCACCCCTGCAACCCTACTCAGTTGAAAATCTGCATGTAGGTACCAGTCAGCCCTGCACATACATGGATTCCTAAACATCTGAAAATATAGTTGATCCTGGAACTACACAGGTCTAAATTGTGCACATCCACTTATATGTGGATCAACTTCTCCTCTTCCTCCTTCTCCTTTTCTACTCCCTGCCTCTTCCTCCATCTCCCCTTTCCCTTCTCCTCCTCCTGTATTTTTGAACAAAGCACATCCTATTACAACTGAAGATACAAGGACCAGCTCCTAAAGACCACTCAGTGTCTTATAGGAAATGCTGCTTAAAGAAGCAATTGCTGAGATAAACCTTCTGGATAACATACATAAAAGAAGATGATATAGATCTCTTAGTAGATTTATTTTTTCACCATTTAATCAAAGCAGATGAAGCAGAGAACTAGTCAAATGTCCCTCCTAAAACACACATACAACCACTCATTCCTTATTTCCCCCAAATGGGTCAGAAAGAATACAGATTGCATCCAAAAAGCTCAGAAATCTCCAAACCTGCCAGAGGGCCAAAGAGACTCTCTGAAGGTTTCATAATTGGAGACTGTGGCTCTTTAATTAACTGAGAGAACTATTACTTTCAATGTATCTATATCACAACACCAAGGAACTACCTGGAGAAGTGGCATTGCTGTCACCCTGAGACAGTGGCAAGGTGTCAGCATTACCACTACAGTCAACAGTTTGGCCATGATGCCAGTGGTGTTTACTTCAGGCTCAGGAGCAAGAGCACCTCATGTTTACATGCGCTAGACACTTCATAGTTTCAGTTTCCTCCACAGCACATATACATGCCCAGAAACCAACTCTCCATCACAGGGACTGTGAGGACTCTGACACTAACCCACAGTCATAAGTACTGTACATTTTCACATTTTCCACATCCACCCAGGCCACACAAACACGTATCTATATACACAAAAGTTTCACAGGACCTATGTTTTCATATTCTTTTTTGTGTTATTCTATTTTTAATGTACCAACATTTTAATGTTAGTACAATTTAATGTACTAATTTCATAGCCAACTAATATGAATCGACCCCTTCAGTAAGAAGACAACAGTTTTTTAAAGAGGTGTAAGTATATATTTACAACTATTAAGAGCTATAATCTTCCAGGTCTAAATTAAAGCAATTATCATATCACAATTCATTCATCAAACACATAGTAATTGAGCCTCTAATATATGATCCAAAGGATCCTCTGTTGATCAGCCTCTCTTTTTCTATGTATTTCACTTTATAATATCATTCCAACAATGGTTAAACTCTAGCAATGCTGAACTTACCTAAAGTTCTTTCCTACCATTTGCTAGTCTATTCTGAAAAATTGTGAATTATCTCCACAAATAAATCAATTTGCAGACTCTTGCAAACCCTCTGGACTTGTTTGTACTCCTTTTGTGTGTCTTATCTAACAAATTCATCTAGAATAAATTGGTGACTCCTACAATATTCTCCATGCACATATTGTCATAAGACCAATAATTATGCTCTATCATAATTGCATACATACCCAGCTCCTGAATCAAGAACAAGGGCCATATAACTAACCCATGCCCAGGTCAGGAATCCCTTTCCCTAGCCCCACACATACCCATACAGTAATGCTCCACAATGGGCCATACTTCTCACCACAACTGTAGTTAATTATGATTTATTTCTCTCTCTCCTTCTAGACCATAAACTCTATGAGTACAGGAACGGGGTTCCCAGCACTTATTATTCCAGGATCTGGTGCAGAAGCCAAAGCACGATCAGTTTTCAGTAAATATTGTTTGAATGAATGAATGAATGAATGCTCACCATCAAAAACATCCTAGTGACCTAGCTTTTCCAGGTTAGTCTTGAACCAGCAGCATCTACTTCAGGCGTCCTCAAACTATGGCCCGCGGGCCACATGCGGGTGTTTTTGCCATTTTGTTTTTTACTTCAAAATAAGATATGTGCAGTGTGCATAGGAATTTGTTCATAGTTTTTTTTTAAACTATAGTCCAGCCCTTCAACGACCTGAGGGACAGTGAACTGGCCCCCTGTTTAAAAAGTTTGAGGACTCCTGAAAAATCCTCCTGCACATTACCTTTCCTAAAATATCTTCTAAATTGTGAAGTGTTCCCTGAGTTGCTTTTCTTTTCACATTTTCCAAACCCTTCTCCTGGCTCATTTTATCAACTTCCCTCACCTGGTAAACATTTTTCAATTTTAATTACATGCACATTGTGGTGAATCACAATTGAAGTAATTTTAGAAGGTGAGATATTTGCTAGCTGTAGAGGAAAAAAGCCCTAATGAAATTCAAATATCTTTCCTTGGTTATTATCCAAATTTACAGCTGTTTGCATAGCTCTACTTAATGAATATAGCTATTTTCATATCCAACTGAATCCCCAATCTCTGTCTCGTTTCTGTTTAAAACTGCCAAGCCTACCCCAGAAATCAGGGAATAATCTTTTCCTTTTTTAAACTAGTCTTGCTTAGAGCTTCCCCCACAATTGCTATGGAAAAAAATTAAAACATAGTTTGAGAGTTTCCCTGGAAAGTAGTAGAAGAAAAGTAAGGAAAACAAGAGGTGGGGAGAGAGAGAGAGAGTCTTTCATAGGGCTCAAGAATTCTTACACAGTTGATGAAGGTCAAATCATGATGATACTATTAAAAATATGCCTGAAGCAACAGATTAGTACAGTTTCTGTCAAAGTTCTAATATCCTTGATTGCAAGATTTGAAACAAAGTGAAATCATGGGGAAATTATTCTTTTAGGTCTTTCACATATTATCCACTTAAAATGGTTTTCCTTTTCTTCCGTTTAGTGTCAATCATGAAAATTTCAAAAAAAGAAAAAAATCATGAAAATGTCAACTTCTTGAATAAAAATAATATTTATAAAGTGGATATATGCACCCTAATTTTTTCCATGCTTGTCTACAATAGTGGAAATGAGTTACTTTAAGATTAAAGGTCTATATTCTAATAATTATAATAATTTAGCTGATCTAAGAAGCATATGTAAAAGAACTTGATAAGTTTGTAATGATGATAATAATTGTTATGTCTGGATTCAAGCAAATTTCAAGCTCACGGTATTTCAGAAGGATATACTCATCAGCATTTACTTGGAATGGAAGGAATGGATGAATTGGAGTAAGAGAGGCTCTTGCAAGAGCCTGGATGCACAGAGGCTGATTAATTAGTCAGGCTCCTTGTTTTCATTTCTAGGTCACTGGTTTAAGCCCTTCCTGGGCTACTTGCTTTTGTAGGTGTATATGCTCAAGACTGTATGACTCAAAACTGGCAAGCCTCCCACAAAATGCAATGGTCACAACTGCACAGGAAATGGATGAGCACAAACTTCTCATCACCATCAGAAAAATGTCAAGGTTCAGAAAATACTTTTGTATACAATAGCTAACATACCGCACTATTAGCTTTAGAACAACGGAAGGCTTTTCTTGCAGCAACAACGCAATGCTGATAGTCTATGATTCATGATCATCCATCTCTCACATTCACCCCCAAAAGGCTTATATATTTAAAAATAAAAACCCATGAAGATGGTTTTGCAACAATATTACTTGAATTCTAGTGTTAGTCCTAGCTTAGTCAATCACAGAATTAGTGGGCAGTTAAAAAAAGATGCTATTTGGAGAAAGAATAATGCCTCATTAAAAACCTTTCCTTCTATTCAAGGAAATTTTTAATTTATATATGAGTGAGGTATCCTCTACAGTCTTGGCTACCAAAAATCTCCATTCTCTCTCTCCTCTCCTCTCCTCCCTTCTCTCCTCTCTTCTCCTCTCCGCCCATCTGGATCCTGGGGGATGGCTGGGCCCTGATACATAAAGTATGTAGGTCTCTGAATCACTATAAAAACCAGTCATCCAAATAGAAATGTCCACATTGAATTCCACTTGCACTGAAATAAACTGAAATGAGGGTTGAGGGAATGAATATTTATTAAGCATTTAGTTTCCCAAACCAACACATCAATTGAAAAAATAATGTTCTCTTATCATTACTATTTGGATAAGTGTTTGTTCTATTTTGTTTCTTTGCTGGAAGGGATGTTTAAAATGTCATTTATCAAACATCCATATTTTCATCTCAGCTTAAAGCATCATTGAATAAATTCTCTCCTTCTTTAAAGAACTGTTAATTTATTCCAAGAGGTTACATTCTTTCTGATGGTGTTTTCAGAGTCTAAGGCATCCAGTCTGTAAATAATGAAAGGGTCAGAATACCTAAAGGAGGAATAAACAGTGGGATTTCATAAATAGAAAAAAAAATTAATGAAAAACATTCTAGCCACTGAATTACTAATCATTTATTAAAGACTAAAGTAGATTCATTTTTCAAATTCATATTGAACATTGTTGAAGACAGAAGACTAAAACAAGACTTTGCCATTCTTAAGGAACCTTTTTTGGTTATCTGTTTGTTTTGACCAAAGTATAGGCTTTATTCATAATTTCTCAGTTTTTACCTAACGTTCTTTTTTCATTCCAGGATCCCATCCCTGACACCCCATTCCTTTTAGTTGTCATGTCTCCTTATCACCACTGGGCTGTGACAGCTTCTCAGACATCCCTTGTCTTTAATGAGCTTGAGAGTTTTGAGAGGTACTGGCTGGATGTTTTGTAGAATTCCCCAATTTAAGATTTGTCTTATGTTTATTCATGATTAGACTTGGTCATAGATTTTTGAGCAGACCACATGTCATTCTCATCACATAAGCTATCAACATGACTCATCATTACTGATGTTACTCTTGATCACCTGGCTGAGGAAGTATTTGGCAAGTTTCTCCCCTATGAAGTTCCACTCCCTTTCATACTCAAGTCCTTAGAAGAAACTCACTATGTGCAGCCCATGCTTCAAGAGTAGGGGATATGCTATATAAATTACTGAGAAGTCTTCAGCATTGGAAATTTGTCTATTCTCCCCCATTCATCTATTGATTCAATCATGTATTTATATCAGCATGTACGTATGGTATTTACTTTATATTTTGAGTTATAGGCCAATACTGCTCTGTTTTGTTGTTCAAATTGTCCCAGATTTAGCCACAGGGAGTTCTTTCAATTGGCTCCTGTGTCCCTTTAACACATGTTCCCATTATATTGTGTTTTTATTTGATTATGTTCTTACTTTCTAGCACTACAAGATGCTCTAAGCTCACGTTCTGTATTTCTGGCTCAAACCTACAATCAGCCATTTCTCCAGAGTCCTGGCTCCTTTTATTGGAGAATGGTAGTAGAAATCAAATTTTGGGTGCTAGGTGCTCGCTGTTTCTAAACCCTCTCAGCTATCAGAGCATGGACACATAGGTATGTATACTAACCCACGTATATACAGATATCTAGAAATATGCGTATATATAATCACCTGATCCTAAACTAATTAAAATGATTTTATACTTGTTCTTATCTGTTTGTGGTCTCCTTCATCAAGATCCATACCACAGTTTAATCATGAGGCAAAAATCTAATGAATCAAATATCCCATGCTCCGCCCATGACTTGTACTAAACAGGCAGACAATGTTTTAGTAGACACTGCCAGCAACTGGGTACTGGTGGCCTCATGTAGCCTCTATGGCCTCAGCCTTCAAGGAGGGCCCAAGTCAGCGACAAAGATCATAGCCATTATCTCGGTTCAACTGAAGTGATTCTGTCACTCGGCAACCTCTAACAGGCCTTCCTCTTACTCTTCCCTGAACTCCAATTTCTTCCCTACTCCCTTCCCCTTCTCTTCCTTTTAAAATTTTCTGACATTATGCTGTCCAAACAGGGGTAAAGAATGGCACATATCATTCTTTATGAAAATGGGATGAGACTCTTTCCTTAAAGACAGTCCTCACTCCACACAGAGACTTCACAAGTCACTTTTAACCCACAAATGCAGAAGGCATCTGGCAGTCACCGAGTGTCCTCACAGTGACCTGTACTGGACTCATTACTTTAGGAAAAGGCTGCGGGGACAGGCTCTCCCGCTGTGCACCTGCAAAGGCTGCAGACTAGTTGCTTGTCACTCACTGCTGATCAACTCGCCTTCTTGCTGCTCTATGTCACCGGCACCATGGTGAATTTGTAACACTCAACTCTGCTTTTCATAACCCAGTTTTGATATTGTTCAAGTCTCGCTCCCAATCTGATGCCCTAAACTTCCCCATGTGAGTGGCTTCCTCCATCAGTAGTGCCTTCTCACAGGTGTCAAAACTAGAATCTAACATCAGTGTGTGTGCGTGTGCGCACATGTGTGCATGGCCTAGCTTTGAATTGATTTTTCCAGTGGGCCCATCCTTGAGGGTAAAGAGTACCTTTCTAAGCTTGGCCCTTTGCTACAGGAATAGTTTTGACTACTAGCTCTTAGCAATCAGCCTATTTCTGTCTCATTTGATCTATGCTGGCCAAGCCTAGTCAGGTACTCTGTTAGGGGGACATCAAGCACTGAGATGACTAAGATTCCACTGGCTGCGACAGACACATAAATGATGAGTGGAGAGGGTAGAGGGGGGAGTGATTTCCACTGTCTTGATAGGCATGTTCGAATTTTCCAGGTGAGAAGTGAGTAGGGAGCAAAGAACACTCCAAAGGCACAGAAGCAGCAGTGAGCACACTCTGTTGAAGAACAGGAAGGAATTCAGGAATGGGGCCCCCAGAGGAAGGAGAGGGAGGGGGAGTTGGAGAGCTAGAAGGAGCTAGAATAAATGGCTATGATCAGAATTTTGAAAATTATAAATGAGCAATGCAAACTGTGGAAGGATACGAAGCCACACAGTGACATTAATCCAGGCTACAGACATTTTATTGCTGTGGCTATAGTCTCACAGACCACAACAAAGCCAACTTAGAACCCACCACACTGAAAATATTTTTCACTTACTAGGAAATAAAATCAGAAAGCATAGCATCTTACTCATGCTACTTATTGTAGATTTTTGTAACTTAAATTGCAAAAGCAAGCTTCAAAAATATGAAAATCAAGTGAGTCAGTAAAAAGGAGATTATGTTCCTTTCTTTATAAGTAGACCTATCTGCAATGAAGGAAATGTTGACGTCTGGCTCTAAGTGCTGCATTGCTGAGCAAATCTTCTAACTCACACATAAGATGCATCTATTTTTTAAGTCAGTGAGATTATGAAAGGCAGAACCTGTCAGAGCCATTTAATGTGAGAAGCGCGGCCACACAGCAGGGGTATTTTTCATGACAAACCCACTGAAATACGATGCTATATTCAAACACTTTCTTAAGGACAACCATTCGCCCACAATATTAAGAGGCCTTAAATAAGGTGTTGTAAAAGCTTGAGATTCCAATCTTGTGTCAAAACAACTGAAAGTGTAAAATAAAAATCACCATTTGGAAAAGAAAGAAGTAACAAATTTCAAAAACTGGAATAAATAATGTCAGCAAGGGCCGCTGCAGCCAAGGTTAAACAATCTATTCTTGAGGAATCATTAAGGCAATGCGATCTGATGTCGTGTTAGCACTGCAATTGTGGCACAACCTTGGACAGCTGGAGCTAATACCCAATTATCACTCCTGGCATGGAATCTGGCACTGCAGGACACTTCTTTTTAATTTTCATCACCAGGTAAGGAGAGAATACGCTCTCTCTCTCCAAGCTGATGGAGTACAGTGGTCAGCACTCTTATTTTGATACTCATACACATACACATCCCTTCCTTCCAGCTGAGCCTCTGGCAGCCTGGCCCACAACTGGGACACTCAGGAAGACACAGGGTTGGGGCCTAATATGTAAACTTGTTCCAATGGACTGTACAGCTAATAATGTGCTGCATGGAAACTTTGGATTCCAGAAATAAGAAAGGGTTAGGGATTAGGAGTTTGGGGTTAGAGATGGCATTAGGGTTAGAGTTAGGGCCAAATAGTAAATATTTTCAACTTGGTGAGACGTAAGGTCTCTGATGCAACTTCTCAACTGCAGTGCTGTATGGCATGAATGCAGCCAGTTAATAGGTCTCCACTCACTGAGCTCCCCTCCCCCACTCTGTCCCACTTCCCTTCACAGCAGGGGCACAGCAAAGCCAGATGTTTTGGGAATGTAGCTAAGGGGAAGCTGTGTTGTGGGTGCTTTCAGTTTGGGTGTCATAAAATTATTTACATAGTTCACAGTCACCAGCATGTACCACTGAGTTACTGCTAAACATCGTCCCTGCTACACTTCACAGAGAAGCTGTGAAGAATTCCCCTCCCACCCAGTCCAGGAACTCAACAGGCATTAGGATCAGAAGGCGGTGGCCAGAGTTCTTACAGTGATATGGACCTGCCTCACAGAAGCACAAAGTGTATACGTGTAGAGCGAGGGAGAAACAAAGTTTTAAATGTATAAAGCCAAAACACAGTCTTGGGAGAATCCCCTTAACATTATATGTGTTAATTTTCACCTCCTCAAACAATGTTCCTCTGTCAGGAATATATTCTATAATAAAGCACATATAATTTTAAACTGTATTATATTTTTATTCCCTTTTTAGAAGTAAATTATTTAATAAAGCACAAGTATTTTATTGTAAATTAAATTTTGGAATATTTCAGTAAAGCAACAGAGCTATATGAACTCTTGTTTGTATAGAAATATTAACTTTTTTAGTCAGCTTTGAATGCAGTTTTTTAAAAACAGAAAGTTCTGGTGAAATGTTAATATGTATGAGGTAAATATGATAAACATAAGCAGTTAAATCAAGTCAACAGAAATTATTCTGACATTTAGAAATTCTGCCCAAAACTTCAGTCAGATTATACCAAAAGTTGAACTTAAGACGAAAAAAATTTTTTCAAATGAGTTAAGAGGGACTTTTATTATTTGTTAATCCAATTTAAAAAGAGGACTGAATTATGTAGATATGCTGAAAAACATTACAATTCTTGTTGATTTTTCATAAAATACTGATATCAATAAATACTACCAATAAAAAACAAACACTAAATATGTTTTCTATTTAGCCACAAACTTGCTTAAAAAGGATCATAAATCCAGAGTACTTAGGATTAATTACTGCTCAGAAAACCTTGAAATTCCCTGAAATCTAATAGCTCAAACATGAAAAAAACTCTCTGGAAGTTTGCCAAAATATTATATAATATAATAAATTTCCAAAGCATTACTAACTAGTTGTAAAGGTAAAGGATTCTTATTGAAACAGGTAATAAGTAAACACATGCACACACATACACACACACACACACTTCAATCAACCATGCAAGAGAAATTATACAATTTTGCATATGAAGAAGTGATCAAAGGGTATGCACCCAAAAATGTAAGAAAAAATATAATGGTGATAAATTAGGTAGTTAATAAGAATATAATTTAGTTTATAAATTTTGTGATATTTATATTTATTAGCTTTATAAATTTGTATTTTGTTATGTCTGTTTCTCATTCTAAAAAGGCATCCACACTTCAACCTATATTCATATTCCGAATTCTTATTCATTTTCCTAATGAGGAGCCCAAATACATTTTTTCCAGTCCCACAGGGATATTACCCTGTTATAACTATTTCCTGCCTAGGAAAAATGTTTGCAAGTATTAAAATAAGGTTTTTATATCTTTAGATCAAGGACTATTGACAACATTTTGGAACAATGAGCATGTGTAACAATTCAAAGACTTTCTAGTCAGGTCAATTAACCTTTTGCACTCGGATGTCGAGATTAAAATTACTCTTTGAGTGTATCAATAATTTGAAATATAAAAAAATCCAAATAAATAAGTTTGTATGAAAAGAAACTCCAGTTTTTTATTCTACGGCCGCGCTTTGTAAAATCTGGGGTATTTCGAAAATTAAATCCCGAGTAGAATAAAGGAATCGAGAAAAAAGCAAGCGAGTGCAAAGGGTTAATAATCACACAAAAAATGCCTCAAATTTACAGTGATTTTCTTGTTTTTTTCAACATCAAGTTATCCTTATATTGTGACTAAGCAAAAATAAATAAAATACACCAAAAAAAGGAGTAAACACTGCGTTTAGTGTTCACTTCGCTTTTCAAATCTATACATCTACTATCACAATTACACAAATATATATTTCATTTTCTATCTCTGTGCATTGTCTCTTTCACAAGATCTTCTGGAAGGACCGCTCTAGGACTTCTGATAAACATTTTTAAGACCAGACCACTTGCTAAATTGAAGTTAGTATCTTTCTATTTTGTTCATTCCATTTTCATAAAGTTTAGAATAAATGGGATTCTCTCTCCTGTACTTCCTATGAAAAATGAAAAAATATGACTAGGCAAAAAGTGAATTCAGCATATATGTATCTACCAAGGCATCTCCTTTACAGTAATGTATTTTTGACAAAGCTCAGTATATTTTAAAAAGAAGATCTCAATTTGCTGAATACAAGAGCTACATAAAACTAAGTTACTGATTAACAGCAGCAAGCCTCGTATTGAGAGGTTAGGTTGTAGAATCAAAATGCCTACTCTTGTTTGAGTTTAGATCCTGCACCTGCTAGCTGGCTGACCTAGACAAAGTTATTTAACCTGACCAGATTTCATCTTCCAAAGATAAAATGATGATGGTAATAATAACATCGTGACATTATTATGAAGATCAAATTAGATCATCATGCATATCGTTTAAAAAAATATGGTACATAATAAACCCTCAATAAATGTTAGCCTTTCTTAATATCAGTCATATCACTCTCTATCATTTGGTCTTATTGTTACCTTCAGTATTTCAAGTAAAAGCCAACCACACAGCATGTAAAGTATGTTTTTCCCTCTGGCTGTTTTTTTGTTTGTTCCCTTATGAAAAATTTCTATGTCTTGGAATTCACTAATCCTTTTTTCCTATCATGTCTAATTTAACATAATATCTTCCAGTGTATTTTTCATCTCAGAAATCATAGAGTTTCATCTTTAGAAGTTAGTTTTGGTCTTTTTTAATTTCTTCTATTTCTCTATTCAGACATCTGAAATCCAGTTGTAATAGCTGTTATTGTGTTCTTGCCTACTCCTTCTGTCATCTACGTCAGTTTTGAATCGGTTCTGATTGACTTTTGTCCTCGTTATGGATCATATTTTCCTGCTTCTTTGCTCACCTTGTCATTGTGATTTGATGCAAGACAATGTGTACTCTCCCCTGGTCACACTTTCTTTCTATATACATTCTTGAGCATTGTTCTGGGATACAGTTAAGTTACTTGAAACATTTTCAGCCTTTTGCATCTTATTTTCAAGAGTTATTAGACAGAAAATTACTGATCAATCTGGGATTAATTATTACCCCATACTGAGGGAAGTCCATCTTGAGTCCTATGGCTAATGTCCCACAATTAATGTGATTTTTCTGTTTAACTGGTGTAAATAGGTGTTATTTCTGAATGTGCCTGAGTACCAAATACATTTCCCTCAAATATGTTTCATTGGTTCTTCCTTCAGCCTCAGGTCTTTCCCATTCATGTACAGTATATTCATCAGTACTCAGCTGATTACAAGAGGAAAACTCTTTGAAAATCTCCAGAGTTCTCCCTCTATGTAATCTCTCCTTCCAGTGCTATGTCCTGAAAACTCAAGATGCCTCAGTCACCCCATAATTTAGCTTGGTTTGCACAACTCAGGAAGTTCCAAGGTCTGACTGCATTCTTCTTCCTCCATTGTGCCCTGAAAACTCTGTCAGTATAGTACATAAGCAATATTATAGCTCATCTCTTTCATTGTCCATCTCTCAAGGATCAGGATACATTGATGTCTAATAGCCACTGCCAACTATTCTTTCCTCCAGGCTAAGTCCTTCAATTGTTCTTCACAAGACAGGGTTAGGAATTTAATTAAAATATTTCCAAGATCTGGCCATGTCCTAAAAAGAATGCTCTTTCAATAAGTCAAAGCAAAAATGGCAAAGGACACTTTCCTTCAGTATCAGGAAAATTCATTGCCTAAATACATTTTCCAGATTTTCTTTAAAATAGCTTTCTTAGAGAAATTTTCAGATTGTTCTAGATCGGTTTTCTGTGTCTTATAAATCCAGATACAGTTTCCATTTCTACTATTTCTGACAATTAATATACTCTTCCAATTTTACTTAAGAATGCTGGAGAAGGGCATTCCGTTCAAATACATAATTCCATTTATTAATAATGTCCAAACTGCCTTACTGCAGATAAAATCACATTAAGTATCATAATATTAATAGATCTCATAGAATCTTTGGTTAAGAAGTAATAAAATAAAATTTAGTTCTGTGCATTATATACTCATAAAAGTATTATCCATGGACCGATTTATTTTTGCCAATGGTATAACATACTTATAGCAGCAAAAGATTTATTCATATTTCTCTGTTTATATACTAAACATTTACAGGTTTGTTTTGCTCATGATCACAATACACTTTAGAAAGTACTTCAGACACAGAATAGCTAACTCAATATTGAAGAAAAACAAAGTTGGCAGGCTACCTGCCTTGTTTCCATAGAATAGTGATTATTATATTTGTCTGATAAAGTCAGCAAACAGACACTACCCAAATTCAAGATTTACTATGAAGCTACAGTAATCAAGATGGTGTAGTACTCAGGAAAGAATAGACAAATAGACCAATGCAACAGAAGAGAGAAACAGACTCATAAATATAATCAAATGACCTTTGATGAAGGAGCAAAGAAAATACAATGGGACAAAGATGGTCTGTTCAGAAACAACTGTGCATCCAACATACCAAAAAAAAAAAAAAAGAATCTAGACACAGATTTTATCTCCTTCATAAAAATGAACTCAAAATGGATCACAGACCTAAATATACTAGTAAATGCAAAACTATAAAACTCCTAGAATAGAACAGAAAAGAAAACCTAAATGACCTTGAGTACAGCAATGACTTTTTATATATAACAACAAAGGCGTAATCCATGAGGAAGAATTGATAAGCTGGATTTTATTAAAATTAACAACTTCTGCTCTGAAAAAGACAGTATCAAGAATATCACAATACAAGCCACAACTGGGAAAATGTATTTGCAAAACACATACCTGATAAAGGACTATATTTCAAATTATACAAAGAACTCTTAAAAATCAATAATAAGAAAATGAACAACTTGATTTAAATAAGATATACAGATGGTAAATAAATATATGAAAAGATGCTCCACATCATATATCTTCAGGGAAATGCAAATTAAAACACCACTGAGATATTCGTACACACCTATTAGAATGGCCAAAATCTAGAACACTAACGCCAGATGGGGGTGAGAATGGTAGAGCAGCAGGAACTCTCATACATTGCCGGTAGGAATGCAAAATGGTACAGCCACTTTGGAAGACAGTTTGGTAGTTTCTTACAAAATTAAACATACTTTTACCATACATTCCAACCATTGTGCTCCTTGGACTCTATGAAGAACACCAAATGCATTAAAAACTTATATCTACTATGTTTGTTTGATTGTTTCTTGCAAGAAAAACCATGGAGAATAACTGAGAACTGAAATTTTTTTTCTTAGAAGGCTGTAGGTCAAGGATGTTTTCCATAAAGCTAAGAGCAAGTTACAGAGAACGCAGCTTGGGCTCATCAGGGATCTTGGATCATATATTTTAGAGAGAAATAGGGAATCATGGCTTTTTAGCATCATTAGTTAGCAGAAACATGCAAGGCGGCTGCAAGGAAAGGTCCCTTCTCCTCCAGATGTTCTCTGGCACTTCTGCTACTCAGACATTCCTCTCTCACAAAGACACCCTTTTACTTCTGTTGCCATCCCTTCCCTGTCTTTCTTGAGGTGCATTGGAGTATAAATCAGCAATGATGACCCCTTTCTTCCTTTTCTAGTGCTATTCCCCAATGTTCTCCTATACCTAGTGATCTATTTCTTCATGCTTTCTTCCTTTCTTCTCCACTAAAATTTATCATTTGGTATATGGTTTTCTTTCTTCTTTGATACCTTTCTTATTCTACCATTTTTCCTATCTTTATTCTAAGACCAACTATTTCCTTCTTCTTACTCAAATACTTAGTTTTAAAATTCATTCATATATTCATTAAGCACCTACTAAATTCCAGGTAGTGTCCTGGATGTTAGGAATGCACAGAGCCCTTTGGAAATGCAAATTGTTCCAGTCCCAGTGAGATAACTACCATCTACAAAACACGATAAAAAGTGAGAGTAAATGAAAATGTTTACTATTTTTAATGATTTGTGAAAGGCTTCCGAAGATAGAGCAATTAGGATAGCTCTAGAAGAATAAATAATACTTTTTCCAGAAAATGGAAATAAGTAAGACTAGTATTTGCAAACACAAGCATATAGACATCAAAGGCAAGAGCATCATGTGTAGGTCTAGACATGTCCCATCTGTTCATTAAGGCGTTCTGACCACAACTGGGGCTGGGGCAAAGGGTTGAGGCTGGAAAGTGCAGAATAATGCATATCACAAGAGTCATATCATAAAGTATGTTTGAACAAAACAGCACATGATCAGGTAAATGTTTTACAACTATACCTGTCATCTGTACATAAGATAAATTGGACAGCAGATGACATAAGGGGGGGAAAAACGCAATTCCAAAATTGTTTTAATAGCTCAGTAAAGAAAAATAAAGGCTGAAAGTAAGGCACTGGAAGTTAAGATTGAGAAGAAGAGAGATATGCAAGATACAATTGTAGTATCTACACTAATAAAAGAGAAATATGCAAATTGACCGTACCTCCACGATGCACATCAGCCAATCAGGAGTATGCAAATTAAACCAACAAAGATGGTGGGTTAATTTGCATACACAGGCACGGAGCGGCTGGGCAGGATGCCTGCTATGAGGGGGGATGTGGGGGCAGAGGGAGCTACAGGAGTGGGCAAGTCTTCCCTCCCGGCCACCAGGGAGCAAAGACTGCAGGCTCCTGGGCAGCTGGGAGTGAAGACTTGCAGCTCCCAGTTGGCTGGGAGCGAAGCCAGGGGAAAGAAGGCCTATTCTTGCACGAATCTTCATGCATCGGGCCTCTAGTCTATAATAATAAAAGTGTGATATGCTAATTAGACCGAACAGCTGAACGACCTTCCAGACATTTTTCCAGACATCCTTCTGGATAACCTTCTGGATGAAGCCGGGGTTGTGGGGCTGCAAGGGCTGAGGGAAGCCACTGCAACTGCGAGGGCCAAGGCAAGCCTCCACAGCTATGAGGGCCGAGTCCCTTGCATGAATTTTGTACATTGGACCTCTAGTCAAGATATAAATAGGGGCTTGTATGCTGAATATAAGAAAGAGGAAGGACTCTAAGAGGAACACCTGGTTCCTGGTCCAGGCTCTTTAGGTTGATGGTAAAAGCATCCACTAAGATAGAAATGTAGGAGCAATGTGAACATTGGGACTATAATGAGTTTAATTTTAGATGTACAGAATTTGGGATGCCTATGGGTGTTCGCATCTAGAAAATAGTTGGAAGGAGATCTGAAAGCTCAGGAGAGAGCTTGGGGCTAGAAATAGAGAGTTGTGAGTCACTGGCACATCTGGTAAACAGTATATAAATCATGAGAGTAGATGAAATTACCCAGGGGACATATACAGAGTGAGGATCAGGGTGAAGAATGGGATGTGGATGACAGCATATATTTAAGAAATGGGAGGAAGACGTAGGAAGGAGACAAGGAGGGGAATTGGGTGAGAGAGGGACGGTTGAGCCTGAGAACTTATGTCATGACAGTCCAAACTGGATAACTGTGTGAAATCCAGACAAGGGCCAGAATGGACCAAGGACAAAAAGCAAAGCTTTGAATGTGACAACAGATAATCGTTGGTTTCCTTGTTCAGTATCAGCAAATTGCAGCTAGAGCCAGAAGGATGTGCATTGAGAGAAGATTAATCTTTTTTAAAAAAATTATATGAGAGAAGAGAAGAAGAAAGTACCTGGGAAAATATGTGGAAAATTATCACCTAGAGATTCCTTTTTATTCTTTTGTCATTTGTGATGAAGATGGTGATGATGATAATGACAACGTTGTTATTGGTTTTAGAATAAGAGAAACATTAGTTTGCATATGGGCTCAGGATATGGATTTCACATACAAGAATAAATTGGATATGTGGATGAAGAGAGAGATAAGCATAGAGCTAGACCATAGGCTGGAAGAAATACAATGTTTTAACACACAATTTCTGAGAATTAACAAAAATAATAATAATAGGTGAGAGTGGATGAGTTGTTGACAAAAATCATAGGTATGAAAGATGAAAACAGTGATATAAGGCCTCAATATTATCAGTGATTTTTTTTAAAGACAATAATAATCAACACATACATAGTTCTCCCTATGTGTCAGGTACTACACACAGTATTTTTTTATCAACAACAACTCATTTAATCTTATACCATCTCTATCAAATAAATGTCATTATTTTCCTCATTTTACAGATAAAGCAACAGAGGAAAATAGAGGTTAAATTACTTACCCAGGATCACAAAATAACTTGCAGAGCAAGGGCTTACACTCAGTCTACATAGTGAGTTCTTCTCTTAATCTTTGAATCTCTGTGCTATATTGCTGCTCTAAACATGAAGGCATCTGACAAGATGAGCAATACTAGCGAGGTGGGGGGAAGGGACTGGGGGAAAATGCCATGGGAAATGATAAAGAACAAATAAAGGAAAGTAGAAACATGGGTTAAAGACTTAAATATAACACCTGAAACTGTAAATTTCCTACAGGAAAATCATAATATTGGTCTTGGCAAGGATTTCATGGCTATGACAACAAAAATATGAGCAACAAAAATAAACAACTGAGACTATATAAAAATCAGAAGGTTCTCCCTCTTCCTAACTTTATTATCAAGAGGGTGTTTTACTCAAACCGACTTTAAAATACACTCCTAAGTCATGGATCAAGCCCAATGGTATTGTTATTAGCCCTTTATTTGATTGACCTTCTCTTTTGGAACACTATTTCTACCTCTCTTTAATTATTTGACTTCACAAATAAAGGTATATATAGCAAGTCAGAAGGTAATTTTTTTTAAAAATCACATAATTTCAAATTATCTCATGGAATTAAAACAAATTTAGAAGCTTCTGCAAAGAGCAGACAATCAACAGAATAAACAGAAAGCCTACAGAATGGGGAAAACATATTTGCAAACCACATGTTTGATAAGGGGTTAAATCTAAATATATTAAAAAAAAAAACTCCTACAACTCAATTGTAAAAAAATAACCAGATTTAAAAATGGGTTAAAGCTGAAACCGGTTTAGCTCAGTGGATAGAACGTCGGCCTGTGGACTGAAAGGTCCCAGGTTTGATTCCGGGCAAGGTCATGTACCTTGGTTGCGGGAGACAGCTGATCGATGTTTCTAACTCTCTATCCCTCTCTCTTCCTCTCTGTAAAAAATCAATAAAATATATTCTAAAAAATAAAAATAAAAATAAAAATAAAAATGGCTTAAAGTCCTGAATAGACATTTCTTCAAATTAGACACACGTATGGCCAACAGGTGTAGGAAAAGTAATCAACATTACTAATCATTAAAGAAATGCAAATCAAAACCATAATGAAACATCACATCACATCCAGAAATCCACTTTTGGGTATTTATCCAAAAAATTGAAAACAGGATCTCAAAGACCTGGTAGCACTCCTGTGTGCATTGCAGCACTGTACACAATAGGCAAGAGTAGAAACAACCTAAGTGGACACATACCACAGATGAGTAGATAAAGATAAAGTCACACACACACACATACACAATTGAATACTGTTCAATTTTTAAAAAGAAGAAAATTCTGAAATATGTGGCAACTTAGATTTGTAGAAGCAAAGAGTGGAATGGTGGTTGTCAGGGGCTGGGAAGAGGGAGGAGAGAAATGGCGAGTTAATAATCAATGGAAAAAAGTTTCAGGCAAGATGAATAATCTCTAGATATCTGCTGTATAACACTGTACTTATAGTCAACAAATGTATACTTAAAAATTTAAGAGGATACACCTCGTTTTGTGTTCTTACCACAATAAAATAATTTTTTAAAAAAATAATTTTAATATGAAGCATTTAGGTCTCAGAATGAATGAATGAATGAATGAATGAATGAATGAATAAATAAATAAATAAATAAATAAATAACAGAAAAGAAGGGCAGCACTAGGGCTCAGCTGGAGTTGATGACCGTGGATTTGTGGTGTAGCCAACCTGCATCGCTGTATGAGAGTCTTCAGAAGTGCTTGTCATGTTGGTACGAGAAACAAGGTCACGTTGGAATTGTTCTGTAGAGGTGAGGCATGCACACAGAGGAGGTAATGAACATGAGGAAGATGGTGAGTCAGCAATTCAGCCAAATTGCCCGCGAGAGGGTCATTAGGGAAGAGGGAAGAAAGACAAACCAAGAGCAGGATTGTAGGGTGGGAAGATGAACAACCTTGAGTTAGGTCTTGAGGGAGGAAAGCCTACACAGTGGGAGTAACATACACTGCCAGAGTTTCAAATGAAGAAGGCTGTCATCAGAACAAGATGCTGTACTTAGGAATTCTGAAGGTGAGCAAATTCCAGTGTGGACAGATAGTTACACATTAACTGGGGCCTGCTCATGTTCTACACTAGCATCCTAACTGTGTGCATTATGTTCTACGTCTATAGCAAATACCCCAGGTTCAACAGTTAGTGAAAGGCTACATTAGCCTAGTCAGTAAAACATAATGAAAAAGGTGGCAATGGGACAGAAGTGCTGGTGAGTGTTCACCAGAGAAATTCAGCCATGATTTCAAGGCACGGTAGGGAAGAAAATGAATTTGGGAGAGTTCCAATGCACTGAAATCAAACTAGAATTAGAATGTCTCAATAAAAGTTTTACACAAAGGTGAAAAAATATAATTTCATCATGTCAAAGTACTCTTGTGTTTACTTCCTTTGCCCAGATGGGCCATAATCTCCTTTTAAGGAAATAAAACTATGTACAGTTTTGTTTCTCCATAATCTTAATATTCTAAGGATGTTGTTTAAGAACTAAATAAATACCTGCTGGGCTAACCACATCACTGAAATTACCCATGGGAAAAAAAAAGATCCTTTAGTCATCAATCTTCTTGCAAATCAGAGAAGAGGCTCAGAGAGGACTTCGTTCGTGCAGGTAGAAAAATGAGTAGGATGCAGAATCAGGGTCATCTAGGTATTTTGATTATCTCATTTTTGCTACATCAGTTATGAACTTTTTATTTAGGACCATACAGAAATTAGCACATCTTTCCACAGCACAAGCTGTGTATCCCTTCAGGAGAAACACCACATTCTAGCAGTATTATATCCCTCCCCATTCCCCCAACCATCAGTCATTAGACCTAAAAGTTTCCCCAAGATCTCAAGAGCTATATCTGGCTCCCTTGATAATTCAAATCAACTCCTGTATCCACCCCTGAGACATTAAATCCACAAGAAGCCTCAAGTAAAAGATTGGGGCCCCAAATGATATTTATACATTTAAGAATAGGTCCATGTATTCTAACAAGAACAAGAGAAATGGGCGCCATGGTTTCTCCTCCTGGTAATTGTGCCTGGGGAATTCTGCTCCTCCACCTCCAGTCATCATGGTTCAGAGTAGGCTTAGGCCACCTCCATGCCATGTGACCAAACCTGGCCAATTAGAGCATCGCAGCCTGGGAGCCACAGTGAGTCCCCAAATAACACGTGACCCAGCCAACAACAATCGGAGCCAATGAGATTGGCTGTGATGTTGTGGGAGATTTTAGAAAAGGGACATTTTATTTCCACTGAAGCTGCCAGATGTGAGCAGGGAAAAGAGGATATAGAACCTGAGAATAAAGTAACAGAGAAGAAATAATCCTGAGAGTTAGAGACAGAGGCCAGGATTCAGCTATGTCTAAAACTATACAACCCTTGGTCTTTGTGGTTATACAAACTAATAAAGTCCCTTTTTTGTATAAAAAAGGTTTTTTACTTATAAAGGCAAGAGTTTGTGTTTGTGTGTGGGAGGGTCTATGTGTGTATGTGCGGGGGAGGGTGTGTGTGTGTGTGTGTGTGTATGTGCGCTTGTGATGTATTTTTTTGAACTTGGAAAAAGATCAGGATAGACTAAACTATTTAAAAAGTCCAATCTAGAAACAGTCTCTCTC
Organism: Ia io; assembly: GCA_025583905.1. Lineage (NCBI taxonomy): Eukaryota > Metazoa > Chordata > Mammalia > Chiroptera > Vespertilionidae > Ia > Ia io. The sequence goes on along the minus strand of JAJQQW010000011.1, from coordinate 61,471,044 downwards.
ACACACACACAAAGAAATTTTCCCATGTACATGATCAATTGCTCATCTGGTACTACTGCAAAGAGCAACTCATTGATTCACACTCTTTTGATAAAGAGCAGAAAGAGTGAGAGAGAGATTATTTAACTTTCTAATCCAGAAAAGAAACATATTAAAACCAGGTCTAATGACCACATTGAGATTATTTAACTTTCTAATCCAGAAAAGAAACATATTAAAACCAGGTCTAATGACCACATTGAGGGGGAAAAGGAAGTCAAATTAAAAAGTCAATATCAAAAGAAACAATCACTAAAATGAAAGTTCTTTCTATAAAATATCTATCCTACCTAATAAAATGGTAATATGTAAATTACCATCACTCCACTACGCCCACGATTGGGCCAGCGGGAGGCGCAGGGGGCAGGACTCAGGGTGGCCGGGGTAGCCGATTGGGCCAGCGGGACACTGAGCTCGCGTCGCCAGCGACAGCGCGAGCTCAGCGTCTGCACCATGGCTGTGCTGAGGAACAGAAGGGGCCTCTGGGGCAGCAAGCTCACGTCCTGCCGCGGACCATCAAAAGCAGGGGAGCTGGGTGCCTGTCTGCTCCAGCACCAGGCCTTTCAGAAGCCTCCGCCGAGCCGGAGGCTTCCGAAAGGCCTGGTGCACCAGCGGACAGGCACCCAGCTCCCCGTGATCGAAAGCGAAAGCGTGTAGGGGACCCTACATATGCATGATTCAATCATGCACTGGGCCTTTAGTATATATATATAAAAGCCTAAGTGACCATTAAGACCAAAGAACGAACAACCGGAACACCAATTGCTATGATGTGCACTGACCACCAGGGGACAGACACTCAACACAGGAGCTGCCCCCTGGTGGTCAGTGCACTACCACAGCCACAAAATAGGTCCTGATCGCCGGCCAGACCGAGGGTCCCCACCCATGCACAAATTCGTACACCAGGCCTCTAGTACCATAATAATAGGCATCTCATACATATAATGCTGATTCTTTTTCATAAAAAAAAACAGTCTCTCTCTCTCTCTCTCTCTCTCTCTCTCTCTCTCTCTATCTCTCTCTGTCAATATCCTCTCAGCACTGTTGGTCTTTTAGGAATGAAAAACTGATCCAGTGACAACCAGTTAGCAGCAAAGTTCTATGATTTTGATGGGAGGCAACTAATATAAGAAATGTCACTGGAATATGTTTTATATATCAAGCAAAACAATGATTTGAAATTTAAATAATTAAGAAATTAAATAATTTCTCGCAATCACATTTATAAATACATTCTACTGACAATCCACTTTCACATAAATTGTCTCATTTGATCTAGTCATCCCCAAATAGTATTTTGGTAAAAACCAGAATGCTAGTTTAAATGATCCAATATGAGGTATTTCAAATTAAAATTTCACAGGAAAAAAATCAAATTATCACATTTATTGATGATAGATTTTTATAATAGTTTGCATCTTATAAACAATAAAAGCCTTGTTTATTAACTTCCATTCTATTTTTCTACTGAAATTTTGAATTTATATACCAACATGAATATAAATGTATGTCCCATGTGCCCTAAAGCAATAAAACACATGTAGGAGAAAAGAGAAGGAGCAGGAGATACACATTACATTCAGCCCCTATACTTAGAGCAAAACAGAATCGTGAAATTGATTAATCAGGCAAAGTCACTTTCATCTGAAATGAACAAAAATTAAGGCAAGCTATTTTTGTATGTTAAAAGGTTTAAATATCTCATCTTCCATTAATCTCCTAATAAAAGACAGTTTTCCCCTCATCTAATACATGTTTTTAAAAAAGCAAACTGCTGCCATTGCAAAACAATAATGTTACTGCAGCTCTAGTTATCCTATATCTAGAAAAAAGTCAAAGATCATATATCCCAGATAAACAGGTCTCTATCAGAATTAGAAAAGGTCTTGTCCTGAAAGAACAAATATCATTTCGGGTTGTTTTTTTTTTTTTTTTTTTTTTTAAGAACAAAAACATTAGTTTTTAAATATAAGGATAATGTAGTTATGGAAATATCTAAACTTGAGGAAATGATAGAAAAGAATAAAGGAAGGGAATTTTGCTGCCCAATCAATCATTCTTTTGGCATGCATAGTTCTCCACATCAATATTTTACAGTGAGCATCTCTCCATCAGTTAGAAAATAACAAATGGCTCCTGAGTATGTGCAGACATTCAAAAAGCCAAACTGCAATAGGCTACCATCATATGGGAAGAAATAAGGAAAGCCACTGAAGAATTGCTTTCAAATATAACAATCTTTGCATTCCCTGAGAAGTACCACAAACAACATACAGACCTCCCCCAAAAAAAGTTCTACCCTTGCTGGTGTTACTTAGTGGTTACAGGGTCGCAAGTTCAATTCCCTGACAAGGGCTCACACCTGGGTTACAGGTTTGATCTCCCATCTTGGTCTAGGCACCTGCAGGAGGCAACCAATCCATGTGTCTCTCTCATATCAACGTCTCCCTCTCTCTCTCTCTCTCTCCCTCTCTCTCTCTCTCTCTCTCTCTCTCTCTCTCTCTCTCTCTCTCTCTCTCTCTCTCTCTCTCTCTCTCTCTCCCTCCCTCCCTCCCTCCCTCCCTTTCTCGGTCCCTCTCTAACAAATCAACAACAACAACAACAACAAAATATCCTGGAGTGAGGATTAATAACAACCAAGAAGTTCTTTCATTTTTTTATTTTTTTTATTTTTTGCATAATATGGAACAGAATAGAATGATTAAACATGTGTGTTTCAACAAAGTGTGGTTTCAGGAAAAGCTCCCACGCCTTCTCAAAGGAGCAATTACAGCAGGTATAGCAAACACAACTTGTTTTTATTAGGATTTAAAGAAACATTTACCCTGTATCCCCTTGCAGTCAAACTTAAAAGAAACACGGAAAACATGCTCTGGTAATAGAAAATAACAACTGGTGAGGGGAGGCGGTGGGGTCAGTATGTGAAGAGTTAAGTACTCAGACATCTTAGTAACAATTAGAGAAAGCAAAGTGTCATCTACAGTGAAAATACTTTGATTGTGTATACCTACAAGAGGAAATTCTAAGCTTTGCTTTCTAATTAAATTTGAAGACTAACCACAATTTTGTTCTTGCCAGGATCCGTTTCAAATTCCTAGAGAGAAGTTGGAAGACACCAGCAGCTCACTGAGATAGTGAACTTTGTCAATTTGATTTAAGTCTTCAATAGGCATTGTTTGGTTTCCACTCCTGATACTCTTAGGAGTAAACTGGTATCTTGTGTGGGGGAGGGGCAGTCAGGGGGGAAAAAAACCTAGAAATTACCACAATGAAACAACTACAACTCAGGATGAACATCATTCTTTCCTAATTGGCAAGTGCTATTTAGAATTTATTTCAGTTTCTTCTTCATAATACTGAGTCTAGTTCTGATCTTCTCACTTTTTTTTGGCTAAACTTAGTCTAGGAAAAATCTTAAAGAAACACAGTTCTTCCCAATAATATGCCTCCTAACTTCTAAATGGTAATGGAGGTTAATGAACTTTAGTAAGGAAAATAATATATACAATAGTAAGGATAATTCAGATCATTGTACTGATTATATAAAAATAAGAAATAGGAAACAAAACATGCACTTCTAATTTATAAGCCAATGGGTATTGTGATGAAGAAAACTTAGCCACTATTTCTTTTAAAGCTGGACAGCTCAGCTGGTTAAAGCATCATCCAGATACACCAAAGTTGCAGGTTTGATTCCCCGTTAGGGCACATACAAGAATCAACCAATGAATGCATAAATAAGTGGAACAACAAATCAATGTTTCTCTCTATCTCTCTCAAATCAATAAAAATGTTAAAATCTATAATAATAAAGCATAATATGCTAATTAGACTGGACAGCCAAACAACCTTGCAGACGCCCTTCTGGACAACCTTCCAGACGAAACCAGGGCTACAAGGCCTGAGGCAAGCTACCATGGCTGCGAGGGCCAAGCCCCTTGCACAAATTTCATGCATTGGGCCTCTAGTAAATAAATAAAATAAAAAGATAAATAATTTCTTCAGGCTTAAATTATGGAACATATATTTTATTGCACAGAACTCTGACTCTCTAGTCATCTTACAAACAGTGGCATAGGCCCAAAACTACTTCTGGGAATAGCCTTGGCTTACAGGAGGCTCAACCCTATATCTTCCTTAGATTCCTCAACTTTTAGGAAAGAATGTCATTCTTCCCAGATAACAGTTTAAAGTGTGCAGCTTGTAACAAAGAATAAGGAATATGTTTCAAATCCATTGCTCATTAGTAATATTAATTGCTAAAATTTACTGAGCATTTACTATGTGCCAGGCACTTTAATGGTCCTTTTTACCCATTGCCCATTTAACCCCCTAAATATCCTATGAGGACAGTACTATTGTTTTCCTCAATTCATCTTCCCTTCATTGATTTATATGAATCTTCAAAGGTTACAGGCCTTATAGCCACCTGAATATATATATAATTCTCTGTATCTCCCAGGTGGCACTTTTCCTAAATAAGTACCAATATTCTTTCTTAATATTTTGTGTGTCAATCTTAAATCTACTGCTGCCCCAAGATCCTTCAAGTCTTATACATTCAGTGTTACATAAGTACAGAAAAAATCGAAATATTTATTGAATGAGTGGTGCTTTCTATCTCATTTCCCTTCACGATAGTTACCTGACTTTTTCCTTGGTATGTTTTCTGTACAACTATTTATTGCATAGAGTCCATAAATCTATTAGAAAAAAAAAAAGATTTGTCCATTACATAAGAGGCTATACTTATATCAATTTCTAGGAAGGGTTATCAACATCAAAGATTTCATTTAATTGCAAGATAATTGAGAACAACAGGAACTCAATATATATGTTACAATACAAATAAATATAAAAATGCTAAAATAAATGCAACTATCTCCAAAGCTACGGATCTGCTCTCACAAGAATTTAGTGGTGGGAAGTTAAATATAAAAGATAATGAACAAGATAATGAAGGCTTGTCCAAGTGAACTTTCAAACTTAAAAGACAAAAATAACACCAAAAAAAGGAAATAAAACTACAACCAGTGAAAATACGGCAAAACACACTGTTATGCAGTTAAAAACTAGGGAACTTGCCAGAGGCTGAATAGGTTAATAAGAAGCAGTGAGCCAGACTCCAAATGCAACACATCTGACCACAGGGCTGACAACAATAAATAAGAATGGTGGCCAGGGTTTTAGAAGGTGACATTCTAGACAGAAAATAATCAAAAGAATGCTACACCCTTGACAGTTTGCTAGTATTCAAAGATTTACTACACAGCAGAGCAGCAGAGAAGGCGGTGCTGTGCAGAGGGCTACGGGTCTCAGCATCCTATGCAGACAGGGAGTGAGAACCTGAGAGCACAGGATGCCAAAGGGGCCTGACCATCACGTCAGGAGTTCCATGCTCTACTAGAGTTCTTTTCCCCTCTAAAACTGATGTTTTGGTTTCTTGTTTTGTTTGGGGTTTCTTGTTAATCCTCACCCAAGGATATTTTTCCACTGATTTTTAGAGAGTGGACGGGAAGGCAGAGAGACAGAGAGAGAGAGAAACATCGATGTTTCTAGACACTTCAATTGGTTGCCTCCTGCATGCACCCCAATCAGGGCCTGGGATCGAACCTGCAACTGAGGTATATGCCCTTGACCTGAATGGAACCCAGGACCCTTCAGTCCGCAGGCCGATGCTCTGTCCACTGAGCCAAACCGGCTAGGGATGATGTTTGTTTGTTTGTTAGTTTAATGAGTCCTAGGTCACAAATGTACATAAATACACTATTTTCTGAGTTTCTTTCATGAGAAAAAAAAAGACAAAAACAATGTAGGCTGAGAACCAGGAGGGGAAAAATGAGGACTGACCCCCTAATGTATGTTTGGACATGCTTCCTGACAGAGTAGGGGTCCAGTGTGGGTGAGAGGCAGGTGCAGCCAGCACAGAGTAGGGCACGATCAGGCAAGTGTCCCCAACTGTGCAAACACATCCGTGGCTACACCACATGTTCAAAGGGGCAAAATCACATCACTGGTAAAGTTTCTCATCAAATGCCATTTGTAGTTGCCCCCTCCCCTTTGCAGGCTCCTCCCCAGCCCAGGCCCTGGTCGGGCACATGCAAGAGGCAACCAATTGATGTATTTCCCTCACTTCGATATTTCTCTCTGTCCTTCCCTCTCTTCCACTCTCTCTAAAAATCAATAGAAAAAAAAAATAGCCTCGGGTGCAGATTTAAAAAAAATAATAAAAAATGGAACTGCCTTATGACCCAGGGATTCCTCTTCTGGGAATTTATCCAAAGAAACCTGAAACACTAATTCAAAAGAATATATGTACCCCTATGTTCATTGAAGTGTTATTTACAATAGCCAAGATCTAGAAACAGCCCAAAGGTCCATCAGCGGATGGGTGGATAAAAGAGCTGTGGTACTCTTACACAGTGGAATACTACTCTGCCATAAAAAGGAAGAAAATTTTACCCTTAACAACAGCATAGATGGGCCCTGAAAATATTATGCTAAATGAAATAAGCCAGTCAGAAAAAGACAAGTACCATATGATTTCACTCATTTGTAGAATTTAATGAACAAACTGAACTACCAAACAAAATTGAGACAGATTCATAGATAGAGAGCAGTCAGACCGCTCAGTGGTGGGCGTGGGGGTAGAGGGATTGAGCCAAAAAAAAGGAAAAAAAAGGAGAGAACTCATGGACATGCACAACAGTATGGTGATTGTGGGGGTGGAGAGGGGTGGGTGGAGGTAGAAGAGGACATAGAGAGGATAAAAGGTGATGGGGAAAAAGGAATTGGTTTCAGAGCTGGTAGGCCTGGTGAATTATAAACCATGTTTACTCTAGGTGGTACCACTTTAGCTCCTAACCAGAAATACTGAGTGTTTTTGGGGTTTTTTTGTGAATATCCTATGAACTATACGATTGTTTACATGAATGGGAACCTATGCCCCTGGTTTAGGACAGTGGTCAGCAAACTCATTAGTCAACAGAGCCAAATATCAACAGTACAACGATTGAAATTTCTTTTGAGAGCCAAATTTTTTAAACTTAAACTTCTTCTAACACCACTTCTTCAAAATAAACTCGCCAGGCTGTGGTATTTTGTGGAAGAGCCACACTCAAGGGGCCAAATAGCCGCATGTGGCTCGAGAGCCGCAGTTTGCCGACCACGGGTTTAGGTGATTATTTTGCTGTCACTTTTACTTTTATTGTTAAATTTAGAATCTTCTGACATCCTGGTTCTAAAATCACAGCTACTCTAATGCACTCCTAACCAAGCTATCATTTGTGTAAGATAGGAAATATTTGTTTATATTGGGGAAGTGACTGATAGTGATATAAAACACCTTACTACAGATACTTCCCATTTTTAAAGCATTCTTAAAAACAGATTTTATTATAGTCGTTTATTGTGCTTTAAAACCATACTTGAAAAAGAAATACAGTACAATACTTGTAATGTACTTCAACCTGTCTTTACATTTATCCCTGTAGGAAAAAAAGCTTTGAACTGTGCTTTAAGGCATAAATCCCTTTCCTAAAATGTAACCACCCTATATTCTCTAATTCGTCTTCCGCATGTTCTGTTATGGTATTTCCTTAACCATTCTGAGTTAGTGAATAATCATTATTGGACATATCTATATATTTGATCTTACACAAAAAAGTTTACTCTTGACTTAAATAATAGTTATTTATTCTATTCATCTCATTCTAAAGTGAAATGAAGGTTTGAATTAGTACTCTAATAATTTTTTTTTCTTCAAAAAAAAGTTAATTACATATAATTTGGAATACGATAGTAAATCCATCTGGAATAAGATAGTAAATCCATTTGAGCTACTATGTGGGCTTTTTCTTTGCCAGGAGAATGATTTAGTAAATGATAAAACTGCCTGCTAGCATGGCTCAGTGGTTGAGTGTCATCGACCTATGAACCAGGAGGTCACAGTTTGATTCCTGGTCAGGGCATATGGTTGTAGGCTCAATCTCCAGTGTGGGGTGTGCAGGAGGCAGCTGATCAATGATTCTCAGTCATCATTGATATTTCTATCTCTCTCTCTCCCTTTCCATTCCCCTCGGTAATCAATAAAAATATATGTTTTAAAAAAAACAGAACAGATTCCTCCACAGGTTCCTTTTCAGTTTTATATGCATACCTTCAGTTCCATTTTTCCATCTGCTTCTCTCCCTATTACTGATAATGAAGAGGTTCCCTACATCACAAGACTATCCTGAACAGATTCATAAATATTTGCTAACATGCTTTTGTATAAAGATGGCTAATCACTATCAGGTAAAAACAAAAAAGCGGGGGGGATGGCAAAGACCTTGTCAACCCATGCACTTTTCATTTCTCCCTTTCATTTTATCCTGGGGAAAAACGATAAACTCCAAAATCAGTCATGAGAGAGGTTAAAGTTTCTTTTTACTGGGTCTGTCTTCACTGAGAGAAAGTTAGAAATAAGCACAGGGTTGAATGTGTGATGTACTTCTCTGAAGCACATCTCCAAGAGGAATATTTAGCAACAAGATGATGGGGGGTGGGGGGCGGGCTCCCTGGATGGTTTGCTCAGTGGTTAGAGTGTTGGCCCATGGACTGAAGGGTCTCAGGTTTGATTTCCAGTCAAAGGCATGGACCTGAGTCGAAGGTTCCCCACCCCCAGTAGGGCACATGCTAGAGGCAACCAATTGATCTGTCTTACATCAATGTTTCTCTCTCTCTACCCCTCCTCCCTCCCTTCCACTCTCTCTAGCAATCAATAGAAAAAATACCTTTGATGATATTTTTATAAAAGATTATGGGGGGACTTAATTTGCACATGTAAGTTCATCCAGGACAAATTCCTGGAGGGAATAATGTGAAGCAAACCTAGTAGCAGTTTGCTGTTCAGAGTGGCAATTAAGATATTAAACAACTAACATTTTTTGAGAAGGAAAATACAGCTGCTTTATGATAGAAAAGGAAACAGTGGTAAAATCAAGTCACTCCACAGCAAAATTCAAAGCTATAAATAAATTTTTATTTGAATCTGGGGTTTTGATTTTCCTCTTATTTTTTTATATGCCAGGTAACAACTTGTCCGTATTATTCATCAGCAACTACAGTCTAAGAAATGATTATTTAGTTCTGATTATGTGGGTCAGCCAACACTTTTCCTTTTCAGATAAGAAAACAGTTTTTCTTAAGGACCAATTGTTTTAACAAATTTGATACTTCTTTGCATCCATATCCATTTAAAAGGAAAACGTCAGTTATCCTGTGTGTTAGGTTTGCATCATTGCTATAATAGACTTAGTGGGTTAAGCAATGCAAATTTATAATCTTAAATTCATGTAGGTCAGGAGTTCAACATGGGTTTCAACAGACAAAATCAAGGTGTTGGTAGTTGCATCCTCTGCAGAGGCTCTAGTGGAGAATCCGCTTAATTGCTCATTTGGGTTGTTGTACAAATTCAGTTCCCAGAGGGTGTAGAACTGTCTGCATGTTCTTGCTGGCTGTGGGCTGCAGGACATTCCAGCTTTTAAAGTCACCTCCAGCCCTTGGCCCCTCTCCTCGATTTTCGAAGCCACGACTGGCAGGTGGAGGGAGCCCTTTTCACATCCCTATCTCTTTGATTCTTCTATCATTACCTCTCTTTCTGAGAACAACCAGGAACGGCTCTCTATTTTTAAGGACTCGCATGATTAGATTGTAATGCAGATTATCTCCCAAATTCATGGCTCCTGCGTTTATCCACAACTGCCAAGTCCCCTCTGCCATGTCAGAGAACATATTCACAGGTTCTGGGGATCAGAGTGTGGACATCTCTGAGGAACCATCATGCGGCCTACCACACCCTTTGATAATTCAACATCATAATTTGAGTTAAATTTCTGCTTCCACAATATGAATTTTCAGACATTCTCGCCTTGACTGCAATCATTAAGCAAATGTGTAATAATACTAAGGGCAGGTGATGAGACAGTGGATAGTATGGCCAATTTCACCACTGATTTTTCCCCAAATCTTTCACCAACAATGAGCATAAAGAAGCCACTTAAAAACCTGCATTAGATAACAAATTATTTCTCTTTAAAGAGTATTCAAAGGCATAGATGACTGTGGTCAATTATAATTGTGATCACTATCAAATCCAAAGTATCATCATGCTGTGCTTATAAACTTTCATACAAACACAAAGAAGACACTTGCTTTAGTTGATCCTCATGAGTGCATGCTAAATAAAGGTACAGTTGCCACTACCTTTCTTGAAACATTGAAATTATCATGAAATTCACTGCCTACTAAGATTCCCTTGAACCTGTATGGAAGATATTTCATAGCTGTCAGGGTTTAAACCCTCTGGCATCCTTACAAATCAAAACATCAGTTTCTAAGTGTATACCTTCCATGAGAGTAATAACAGCCAACAATTATATTAAGTGTGTTTTCCTATCATTAACATCACTGGGAAATTCCCAACATCGTTATGCATAATTTAACTAGAGGCCCAGTGCACGAAATTCATGCACAGGTAGGGTCCCTAGTGGCTACCGGCTGCCAGCCAGAGCCTTCCTTCATTCCCTGCCGCCCCCTGGTGGTCAGCGCAGGTCATAGCAAGCGAACAAACTCCTGGTTGGTCGAACTCCTGAGGGGACACTTTGCATATTAGGCTTTTATATATATACTAGAGGCCCAGTGCACAAAATTCGTGCACGGAGGTGTGTGTCCCTCAGCTCAGCCTGCACCCTCTCCAATCTGGGACCCCTCGAGGGATGTCTGCCTGCCCGTTTAGGCCCGATCCCAGTAGGCCTGGGTCCCCCCCAACTGCCCTTCCCTGCAGGCCTGGTCTCCCCCACCTTCCGGTAGGATCGGGCCTAAACTGGCAATCAGAACATCCCTCTCACAATCCAGGACTGCTGGCTCCCAACTGCTCGCTTGTCTGACTTCCTGATTGCCCCAACCGCTTCTACCTGCCAGCCTGATCACCCCCTAACCACTCCCCTGCCAGCCTGATTGATGTCTAACTGTTCCCCTGCCACCTTATTTGCCCCTAACTGTGCTCCCCTGCAGGCCTATTCTCTCCCAAGTGCTCTTCCCAGCAGGGCTGGGTCCCCCCCAACTGTCCTTCCCTGCAGGCATGCTCACCCCCAACTTCCCTCCTCTGCCGGCCTGGTCACCCCTAACTGCCCTCCCCTGCAGGGTTGATCGCCCCCAACTGCCCTCCCCTGCTGGTCATCTTGTGGTGGACACCTTGTGTCCACATGGGGGCAGCCATCTTGTGTGTTGGAGTGATGGTCAATTTGCATATTTCTCTTTTATTAGCTAGGATAGAGGCCTGATGCATGGGTGAGGGGCTGTGGTGGTTTGCAGGGTGGCCACACCCCCCTGGCGACCCAAGCGGAGGCCCTTGGATTTATTTGTCTTCCATAATTGAAATTTTGTAACCTTGAGCAGAGGCCAAGGCAGGCCAGGGCTGCGGAAGCTTGGCTTCCTCCATCACCGGGGTCAACTCAAGCCTCCTGCTCTCTCAAGCTCTGTGGCTGCTGCCATTTTTGTTGGAATTTATTTATCTTCTATAATTAAAACTTTATAGCCTTGAGTGGTGTCCACAGGTGGCCAGCATGTGCGGGAAGCTTGGCTTCCTCCATTGCCAGGGAAACCCAAGCCTCCTGCTCGCTCTGTGGCCCCAGCCATCTTGGTTGGGTTAATTTGCATACTTTCTCCTGATTGGGTGGTGGGCGTGGTTTGTGGATGTAGTGGAGGCGTGGCCAATTTGCATATTATTCTTTTATTAGATAGGACTAGAGGCCCGGTACATGAAATTCGTGCACGAGGGCGGGGGGGCTGTCCCTCAGCCCAGGCGATTTGCATCTTCTCCAATCTGGGACATCCCTCTCACAATCCAGGACCGCTGGCTCCCAACTGCTTGCCTTCCTGATTGCCCCTAACCGCTTCTGCCTGCCAGCCTGCCTTCCTGATTGCCCCTAACCGCTTCTGCCTGCCAGCCTGATCACCCACTAACCACTCCGCTGCCAGCCTGATTGATATCTAACTGCTCCCCTGCCAGCCTGTTTGCCCCCAACTGCCCTCTTCTGCCAGCCTGGTCACCCCTAACTGCCCTCCTCTGCATGGTTGATCACCTCCAACTGCCTTCCCTTGCAGGCCTGGTCCCTCCCAACTGCCCTCCCCTGCGGGCCATCTTGTGGTGGCCATCTTGTGTCCACATGGGGGCAGGATCTTTGACCACATAGGGAAAGCTATCTTGATCTTGTGTGTTGGAGTGATGGTCAATCTGCATATTACTCTTTTATTAGATAGGATAGAGGCCTGGTGCATGGGTGGGGACCAGCTGGTTTGCCCTGAAGGGTGTCCTGGATCAGGGTGGGGTTCCCTTGGGGTGGGGAGAGGCCTGGGCGAGGGGCCTGTGGTTGTTTGCAAGCCAGCTATGCCCTTGGCGACCCAAGCAGAGGCCCTGGTATCTGGAATTTATTTGCCTTCTACAGTTGAAACTTTGTAGCCTGGAGCGGTGCCAAGCCTCCTGCTCGCTCTGTGGCCGGCAGCCATTTCTCTTGGGATTGATGTATCTTCTATAATTGAAACTTTGTATCCTTGAGTGGAGGCCTGGGCCTGCCAGAGTGTGTGGAAAGCTTGACTTCCTCTGTTACTGGGGAAACCCAAGCCTCCCTTCTGGTAGCCATCTTGGTTGGGGTTAATTTGCATACTCGCCCTGATTGGCTGGTGGGTGTGGCTTGGCTGGTGGGCATGGCTTATGTAGCAAAGTGATGGTTAATTTGCATATTACCCTTTTATTAGAGAGGATAGACTAGAGGCCCAGTGCACAAAATTTGTACACTGGTAGGATCCCTAGCAGCTGCCAGCCAAGGTACTCCCTCCCTTCCCCCAGCTGCCTGCTGTCACCACTGCCAGCTGGGGCCTCCTGCCACCACCACCATCAGCTGGAGTCTCCCTCCCTTCCCCCAGCTGGCACAGTCCCCTGGTCGAACTCCCTGACAACCTCCGGATCAAGGGGCAATTTGCATATTATGCTTTTATTATACAGGATTATCATGGCGGTTTTTTCTCCCTCTAGAGGTGAGAAGGAGAAACTATTTTCAATTCTGCCTAATTTTTTCCATTTAAATGTCCTGTAATTAGCACTCAATCCCTTTTTACTTTTTTAACACATATTTACTTAATGGCTCCTGGAGCCAGGCATAGTTCTGAATACTGGGATTGGATAATCAAATAAAGACATTTCATAAGTGTCTCGAAAACAGGTGACAGAGGAACTGGTGAATTTCTGAAATTTCTCCATCTTTGACATTAAGAAGCAAATCCTTAAAAACATGGGTTTCCAAAATCTAATCAGGAGATAGGAGATGCTATAATGGGCAGAACCAAAGGTCTGGTTCTGACCTACTTTCCTTCCTAGAAATAATAGTAAATTCTGTTGTAATATGTGAAAGCACAGCATTTGCCATTACATTTTCAGTCTCCAGTATCAGATGACCCACAAGCTTGTAACAACTTTGTTCAGAAAAAATTTCCTTCCTTGATGCTAAAGAACAGCCAAAGATTTGGAGGTTAAACTATATTATTATGACTTCACCCCAAACGAACAGGTTTCTGTTGTAAAGGCCTGGGCATTAGAAAATATTTTAATTTGAAAGACATAGGGGGAAGAAGGAAATATTACATGAGTCTGTCCCACAGGTGGAGGAGTCCAGATGTCTAATCAGCCCTGTCAGCACCTTTGAGTAAAAGCTGAGACCTTAAAGAAGTAGTGAATCTTTGTGGTCATGAGGGAGACCCAGAGCCTCTAGACATACCAGCATGACCACATATGGCACAGACCCTGGCCTGCTACCCAATTATAAAATTAATAGAATTCTAAAAAATAATAAAAAAAAAATCAGGGCACATTTAAAACACATGAAGACTGAAAGGAAGGAAATTATGTACCAGGTGGGAAGAGTAAATACAAGAGTCCGTTATATAAATACTAAGGGTTAATATGACTTGACAATTAAGGTAAAAGACTATCAAACAGACCAGGACAGAACACAGCACAGGAACAGACCTGTATTGTAGGAAAGTCAATACCAAGCAGAGGTGGGTGGCATATGAGCTAGGAGATGACAGATCACTAATGCTACTGGGGCAATTGGTTATCCATACCATAAAAACACAATTACATTACTACCTCACCCATTCATAAAAATATATGCTAGACAAATGATAGATTGGAAGATAAATCAAATTTTTTAAACTTAAAGAAGAAAACATAGAATATTTTTCCGTACTTAAGATTAAAAGAGGCTTCCTAAACAAGATCCCCTCCCCTGAAAAAAGAAACTAATAAAATTTAAGTTAAAACAATGATGAATTAACTATCCTAAAAGCATTATTTTCAAAAACCCAATTCAATAATAAAATGGCAGGCTATACACAGAGAGAAGATATTTAAACTTTATACAACAGAGAAAGGAGTATTATCTTGAAAGCATAATGAAACTCTATATATTAATTAGAAATACCTGGCCTGGTACCCAATTATAAAAGTACTTCAGGCCTAAAAGTACAAAGCCCAAAATGTCTAACCAGGAAATTGATAAGCAAAATAAGTAAGGAAATATGTACTTCTAGTTATGGAGCTACTGAGATGCTGCTACTGAGTATGGAGGTATCTTTCATTCATTTACAATTTCGAGTCAGATGTGCCCACTTTCGCACATAGGATGTCCATGTGGTAGCTATTCACACCAAAATGATGACTCCTGACTGAAGGTAGTGATGACATTAGTATGTCTAAGCTTTGTTTAAATAATTTTTTCAAACATTTTCTCTTAAATTTAATGACTCAATTTATAAGAAGTTATTATTTACATGAAAGTAGCAGGTAAAAGGGTACACATACCTGTGTAAACATAGGAACTGAATTAAACTTGGATTCTCCCATTTTTAGAATAGCAAATGTATTCAGCTCAGCGTGATTACATGAAGCAAACCTGTCATAAACACATGGTACCGGCACCATTGAATTGGTAACATCTTAAAATACCACTTACTTTTATATGCCTGACCTAAGTGGATTTCAAAATCATGGGGAAAGGTCAATCTTATTTTAAAGCACAAAATTAATTAATTTTTTAAAATAATTATAATATACAAATTATGTATTACAGAATTGTATACCTAAAACCTATATAATTTGATTAACTAATGTCCCCCCAATAAATGCAATAAAAATTAAAAATAAGAAATAACTTTGTGCTAAAAAATTATAAATAAATAAATTTAAATAATTTAGGGGGCATCTACAATAAATGTTTTAAAATGGATAAAAGAATTCTCCATGCCAAGTAATCAAAATATTACATAATTTACTTTATCTTTTGTAACTTCTTCAGGCATGAAATAATTTGTAATAGCCTTCCTTTACCTTAAAAGAGCAAATGCCACTTACTTTCCAGTATCTCATCATACCATTGCAGAATGACCTAAAATTACTTTTCTAAGTGAAAACTACATCTTTATCTGTTATTAATCAATGTATTTATGAAACATGTCTAAACAAACATATATATTCTTTAAATTCCTAAATATCTATTGATGTAATTAAATATCCTTAATGTAGTATTGGAAAGTATTATCTGAAAAAAATAAATGAAATTAAACTGAAAATACGTCGTTGCTTCAAAGAACGAAGAGCATTAAACATTTTATAACTACTTCGAGGTGGTAAGAAATAAACCTACAATGAAGTCCAAGAATAAGAACTTCTGGGTGCCGATAATAGCTTAATGCTATGTGCTTGTTAAGCAAGTGAACTATGTCTTTCACAAGAACATTTAAAATTGAGCTGCATTAAGATCAAAGAGGAAAATAATGAACTCATACAAGCTTAAAGAAGGGTTAAAATATAAAACCCACATGAAGAACATGGCTACAAACTTGCACATGTACATTTTCACTAACTTAAGTAAAATGAGTTTAAGTGGAAGTTATACTTTAATAGTTTTTAGTAGGCGTTTCTTTCCTAAACGATGCATAATAAAGTACTGCCTTATAGAGAACAAGGATATCTCTGATCTTCATTTATGAATGAAATATTATAATTTGCTTTAATAGTAAGTTTAAATGCCTAAGATTTTTTTTATTTAAACTCTATAAATAACTGACCTACATATTTTACAACAGGCTCAAGGCCTGTTGATGTTGTAGGTATAAGCATAAGAGGAAAGTAAACACTAAAAATGCACAACATCATCTATCAATGAGCATGCACATCCCATAAATTTAATTTCAGATATATTACACCTGGTCATTTTGCTCTGGACTCTAAATGGAGTCAAATTAAGGCAGATGTTATATCTTTTAAAATAATATGTAAAGTAATGTGGGTGCTTCATTAAGTTAAGGAATAAGCAATAAGAAAAGCTTAGATATTTAGTATGTTGGGTTTTGAACATTGCACACACTGACGTAACAAACACCCAAAACAAAATATAAAGGTGTGCATTCCCTATAAATTCCACTTTATTCCTTTCTAACAAATTCCTCTCCTTTCTCCCAGGTAAATGTGTTTGATTTTTTTTTTTAACAGAGCAAATAAAACTAGGCATCTAATATCTTTATTGGCAATTTATTACATTGAAATTGGCACTACTAACAAATTTTTAATTTCATTTGAAAATGTTTTCAGAGACTGAATGGTGACAAAATTTCATGTTTTAAGTGTTGATTAGTGGGGAGAAAGTCCAAAGTAATTCATAAGTAAGTCATTTTGGAAAAAGCGTAATTACTGAGAAGAAAAAGGACACGTAAGTGCCAAGCACTAGGCTAATATTCTCATATGCAGTTCACAGCAATCCTGAGAAAGAGTTCTGGTAATCTTTATTTTGGAAATGAGGAAATTAAGATTCAATAAATTTAAGTAAAGTAATTTAGCTAGGATTCCCCAGGATTCAAGTCCAAATCTTTTACTCCAAAACAGATGCTCTGGGACTACATTCCAAGCAGACTTGACGGTGGTTAGTATTTTGGAGTAAAAGATAAAACAACAGGACTTCCCAACTCACTGCGCTATTGGTACACTTACTCAGCTGTGTGGTCATGGGAAGTAAAGCTGGCCAGTAGCAGAAGTGCAAGGAGATGAAGACCTGTTTGACCTGGGAAAGGTAAGACCTGCGTGAAGCAGGTTGTGAAAATCCTGCTGCTGGGCACAGCAACACAGGCAAGTGCACCTTCCTGAAACCTACATGTATCATCCATGGGCAGGACTTGAGGAGGGCCTGTGAGGAGTTCCACCCAATATAACATGGTCAAAGCTATATGGGGACTGGTAGATTTCAAGAGAAGCTCCGTGGTTTTTAAGGAGGTAATTCAAACCAACTCAATGGAGACAAGATGATGGCATTTGACACCAGGTCAATCATGGCACCCGAGGGAACGGTGAAAACGCCAGGTTTTTGGCTTTGCGTTTCCATATCGTGCTTCTACAAGAGCCTATGAGCAGAGAGAAGCATACAGAAGCCCTCGGAACAGCCGGGGTACATTCAGCTCGGTGCGAGGGAAGAAACCTCCCACTGATAAAAGAGGAGTGTGGTGAGCCAGTGACAGGCCATAACAAGAAGACATTCTACTTGCCAGAACACCTACCAAAACTGTCATAAGCACAACTTTGAAATTACTATACCACTTTTAAAATGTCAGATATAGGTGATCAAAGACCAAAAAGGAAACCCTGATCTAAATGCTTCTTTCCAGAGTATGCCACCAATGACTGCTTGTTTTCACAAAGTCAATTTCACCAGAATGCTTATGGAAGATAGACTGGCCAATTACCTTACAGTAACGATGAGCAGTATTTGAAGTTATCGTCAATAACCAGGTTGTCAGCCACGTCTCCATAATTCTCTTCATAAACAAGACCAATTTGCTTGTGAAGGAAGTGCAAATGGTGAGCAGCAAGGATATTTATTAGAATTTCAAGGCGATCCACCCTGCTTAAGAGACGCCCCAAAATTCCTGGCGGGATGCTGCTGTAACAAATGCCGGCACCAGCAGCGGAAACACTTACAACACCAATTCATCCTACTGTCAACAGGGAAAACACGGGCCTTTTTTGGTGTGATGTGAAGGATGCTATTTTTCATGACCAATTTATACATCTTATCCTAAAGTTATACACAGAAGACTTGCTATTCTACTATCTGTTTCACTTCTTAAAATAGAAGTTTGAAGAGGAATTAGAAAAATCTTGATTCTTTGTTTAACTTGATGAAAATTTTTGTCCCTTGTCTTCAGACTCTGATGTGTGGCTGAAACTTGCTAAAAAAAAAACCTGCTGCTGGTAGCTGCTGAAGTTCACGCTTTGATCTATTTCACTATGGCTACATTTTTTGGTCAAGTTGTAACTTCCTGGCAGACTTCAGAGGAGGTATATTTCAGGCTTAAAATTCTTCCACCTTTCCAATTGAATGCTCTGTTGATGCCAACTACTGATGTCCTTAAATATTTGCAGATCTGAGGTTAAGGACAAGTAAAATAAGCAAGGTATCTCTTGCCTGCTTTACACAAGCACAGTACCTACCTTTACAGGGGCCTCCTACTTTGAAAAGGACATTGGAAAAAACTTTGATAAGGAATGACATTCCGTGGTTTTATACAGATTTAGCCTTTTTAAACTGCTTATATACCCAACAGTCATTTTGTTTTTAAATTCTGTAGTGACTGGAGATGATTTCCTTAGTGTTTAAAGTTTACAGAAGGTTTTTCTGGTCTGATGATAATGAGAAGTTTATAAGTAGCCCTGAGGAGCAATAGGCGAACAAATGCCATGTATGTTTTGATCAAAAGGAAAGAGTAAAACATAATTTACCTTTTTCACATTTAATTATCATTTAATTAATATGCCACATGTGAAACATTCTGGCCATAACAGCAACTAAAAACTGTAAGCAACTTCATAATAGAACTGCCTAAATAAATATCCTTTCCATAAACTTTAACTAAAAATTAATAAAGTGTCACTATTTTAATGAAGCTCCTTTTCTTGCATTGGAGACTTTTACAGTGGAGGGGATATAAGGTGATATACAGTATATTGACCATATAATTTTTTAAATGAGGAAATTAATACAGAGGACAGGAATGGGTTAAAACCCAGTCTCTGTATCCCAAGTCTGGGCTCCTCCACATCCGTAGTTCTCAAATATATTTAGTCTCAAAGCTTTTCTAAAAAGTAATCAAATGCAGAAGTTTGGTATAAAAATATATCAAAGCAGCGATGTTCAGGTTGAAGCTGGTGGGAACCACAAGTCCCAGTCTGCTCACTTCCTGCCCCACTGGGATTTTTAGGAATCCCTTAGGTTTGGTGGAACAGAGTTTAAAAACCATCTGCTCTACACCATATCATTTCATAAAATAAATGTGGAAGAAAGCCTAGTTTAAAAATGTGAAAAATTAAACATCAATACAAAAGAAAAATTACAGTTCAATATAACAATATGAGAGCTGTCACAAGTTAGCTCGTGATTAAGCACCAAATGAATGAGGCTGAAAACGGGCACCCGTGAGATTCAGAAAAGGAAATGGCACAGAGCACAGCAGTGGTTGGGAGTGAGCTACCAAAGAGAAGGACTGACTTAGGTCTTAAAATTTGCAAATAACAGCTCCAACAAGGGGTCGAAAAAGGGGTCTATAAAGAACTCAGACAACTCAACACCAAAAAAAAAAAAAAATCCAATTTAAAACGGTGCAGAGGACATAACCGGACACCTCTCCCAAGAAGACATACAAATGGTCAACAGATATATAAAAAGATGATCAACCTCACTAGCAATTAAGGAAATGCAAATCAAAACTACAATGAGATACCACCTCACCCCTGTTAGGATACTATTATCAACAAGACAAGAAATAACAAGTGTTAGACAGATTGTGGAGAAAAGAACCCTCAAATACTGCTGGTGGGAATGTAAACTGGTACAGCCACTATGGAAAACAGTACCAAGGGTTCCTAAAAAAATTAAGAGTAGAGTTACCATGTGACCCAGCAATCCCTCTTCTGGCTATCTACCCAAAAATTTTGAAAACATTTATTTGTAAAGATATATGCACCCTGCCCTAACCGGTTTGGCTCAGTGGACAGAGCATTGGCCTGCAGACTGAAAGGTCCCAGGTTCGATTCCGGTCAAAGGCATGTACCTTGGTTGCGGGCACATCCCCAGTAGGAGGTGTGCAAGAGGCAGCTGATCGATGTTTCTCTCTCATCGATGTTTCTAACTCTCTATCCCTCTCCCTTCCTCTCTGTAAAAATTCAATAAAATATATTTGGAAAAAAAGATATATGCACCCATATGTTCATTGCAATATTAATTACAGGGGCCAAGACAGGGACATAACCAAAGTGTCCTTCCACAAATGATTGGATAACAAAGATGTGGTACATGGCCCAGCTGTGTGACTCAGTGGTTGAGTGTCGACCTATAAACTAGGAGGTCACAGTTAGATTCCCAGGTGGGTATATGTCAAGGTTGCAGGCTCGATCCCTAATGGGGGGGGGCATGCAGGAGGCAGCCAATCAATGATTCTCTCATCATTGATGTTCCCATCTCTCTCTCCCTCTCCCTTCCTCTCTAACAATCAACAAAAATATACTTTTTTAAAAAGATGTGCTACATATATACAATAGTATACTCTTCATCCATAAGAATAAATGAAATACTGCCATTTGCGACAACATGAATGGATCTTGAGAATATCATACTCAGTGAAATAAATCAGATGCAAAAATTGAAGAACCATATGACTTCACTCATGTGCAATATAAAACTGAAAGCAACAAATGGATAAATAAAATAAACAAAAACTCATAGACACAGATAGCAGTATGTTGGTTACCAAAGGGAAAGGCAGGTGCGGAGGCAGTAAAAAGTAAAGGTGGTCAAATATATGGTGAAAGCCCAGCCAGCATGGCTCAATGGTTGAGCGTCGACCTATGAACCAGGAAGTCACAGTTCGATTCCTGGTCAAGGCACATGCCCGGGGTTGCAGGCTGAATCCCCAGTAGGGGATGTGTGGAAGGTAGCTGATCAATGATTCTCTCTGATCACTGATGTTTCTATCCCTCTCTCTTCCTCTTTGAAATCAACAACAATAACAACTATATATATAGTGACAGAAGAAGATGTTGACTTTGGGTGGGAAACACACAATGCAATATACAGATGATGTATTATAGAATTGTACACTTGAAACCTATATAGTTTTATTAATGAATGGCACCCCAATACATTTAATTTAAACATTTATTTAAGTATAGGTAGTCCTGAAGAGGGTAGTAGTGAAGGAGGAGAGGCAAGGGAAACAGCATCAGCAATGGCCCCTCGACAAGAACAATAGTTTCAGTCAGAGTGAGTAGACCAACTAAGCTCAAAGGGTGGGCTGGGGAAGCTGAAGGGGGTGAAGTAAAACAGAAATTTTTGTCAGGGCCAGATTATTTCAAGTTAATGAGTTCCAAATTTATCCTGCAGGCTACAGGACATTACTGAAGGTCTGAGTCGGGTAGCAATATGATCAAAGTAAAGTGTTTTAGGAATTTTATTCAGACGGCAGTGTAAAGATATTCTAGGAAAGGAAAACAGAAGAGGAGAAAGATCAGTTCAGAGACATCCAGGCATGATAATGATCAAAACCAGGTTAAAAGCTGAAAGGAAAAAAAAAGGGACAGGTACAATATCAGGAAGGAAGATTTGGAAGGCCTTAGAAAATTATCAGGTATTGGAAACACAGTCTGGATATTCATCACAGGTTGTGTAAAGGGGATTCCTATTTGAGGTGAAATTGAACTATATGACCAACATGGTTCCTTTTCAGTTCTGAAATTAAAATTCCGTGTAACAGACTGAATAGGTTAATAAGGGTGGGAGTGTGGGAAGCCAGAGACAATCAAAAGTTTAAAGCTTGCATGGCTACAAGATATAATTTCCAAGGTGAGACCTCTATTATTGACAATTCCAAAGGAAAATAAAAAAAGCAGGTCCAATGTCTTTTAAAATGTTGAAATAATTTAAGCCAAAAAAGCAAGTAGCATGTGATGATGCATAATCCTCTAGAGTCAAATGCTTGTAATGATTTATGACCCATAGTTTCCCATGCTATTCATCAAGAAGATAGCTCAGAAGAGAGTGAACTGGGTTGTTATCAGTGCCAATATACAATAGTGCAAAATCATTTAACATTTGGTCCTTTCAACCAGTCACACAGAGGCACTCAACAGTAGGCAAATTACCTCTGAGTACGAATGAGAACAACATTTTATAGCTAGGATCTTTTACATTTTTTTTTTTCATTAGTTCATTGGTCTCCTGAGGGAAGCATTATCTTGTTTCATTTTCCTTGCAATTCTGCTTGTACTTCATATACATATTTTATGCAAGAGAAAAGAGTTGACTAGTTCATGTTCAAATTTAGTCACTATCATCTCTAGATCTTTTTTCACTTATTAAACATACTAGAAGCCCAGTGCATGAAAATTCGTGCACTCTGCGTGGGGTGGGGGGGGACTCCCTCAGCCCAGCCTGTGTCCTCTTGTAGTCCGGGAGCCCTCAGGGAATGTCTGACTGACAGCTTAGGCCTTCTCCCTGGGGAATTGGGCTTAAGCTGGCAGTCAGATATTCCTCTGGAAGCCCGGGAGCCCTCGGGGGATGTCCGACTAACGGCTTAGGCCCGCAGGGAGCTGACTTCTGGCTGAGCGGTGCTCCCCATGTGGAAGCACACTGACCACCAGGGGGCAGCTCCTGCGTTGAGCGTCTTCCCCCTGGTGATCAGTGTGTGTCATAGTGACTGGTTGTTCCTGGTTGTTCTACCATTAGGGTCAATTTGCATATTACCCTTTTATTATATAAGATAGTGAACCATTGTCATTTTACATATTTATATCTAATTAGCATTCTGAAGTGTACTTCAATGAACTTACTACCAATTAAATTTACTGTCAAAATTTATCACTTTTTCAATAATAAATGTGGTCTGAATTCCACATCTAACAGCTGAAGTATTTCCAGTGGGATCTACAAGTATTGTCATCCTCTTCTCTGCTGACAGGTGGCAATCAGTAAATTTCATCCAGGTTCTTAATTATCCAAACTGGATAATACAATTTTAAACAGCAATTATTTATTTAAAAAAAATTCTTTTTCATGTTTACAAAGGCTCCAACAAGGATATTTCATCACATATCCTAGAAATGTATAAAGGCAAAATTATTTCTGGGTGCTAAACACCTGGGATTGTGATACTAATACCTTACCCAGAGGATGCTTAAGAGATACTAGTTATCTCATCAGAAGAAAAACGAACTACTAGGGGAATAAAATACTGAATTGATGCACTGAAGATAGCGATTGAACTATTTTCCTGAAGAGCCCTCAAGAAATAATAGATTAGAACAGACATCTATTAATATATGCTCTGTGTCATTGCAACATCCATCTAGCATAACTTGAAACCAATATAGCAAGATTCCATATATTATTCTGGATCATTAAAATTTTATGAAGAATAAAATATCATAATACCAATGAATGTTAAAGTAAATCTACCTTTCTTTAGGTTCCAGGAGAAAAGGATGACTGTGAAAAACCTGAAGTTTTGTCCTTAATTATAAATAGCGATATTATTAACATTTAAATATAAATTTATTCATCACATGAAAGTCCTGGTTTAACACTTTTATGAGTCAAGAGGTAGAATAAAATCTCTAAGCCTTATAAGGTAATTCTGCTATAATGTGAGGATGGTACATAATGATTTCAATTTACTGTGTTGAGGAGGACATTACTGCAATTTAACTAGTCATTATAAGCCATTGTCACGTTTTAGTTCAGCTGTCTTAATTTAGAAGGTAATAAAATGTGTTTTTAAAACTTATGGCCTAGGTAGTCCCACAATAAATACCAATACGTTCAAATCTGAAAGAGCTTTGGAATGAGAAGTAATTATGTTTTATATTAATAGATTAAAAAAGAAGTCTCAGTGTATGTCTGTTGCTTAAGCCTAATGGATACTGAATTTAAACTGCCAAAAGAGATATTGAATAGAGAAGTGGCATTTCCAGCGCAGACCCAACCATGATAACCAGGCAGGGGTATCAAGTCCTCCATCAATTCCTGGATGGCTTAATGTCCGAAGACCTAATAGTTTCCTAGAAGGGCACATGAGATGGCACATCAAAAATTAGGTGAAAGATGAAGCAGAGAAGAGAAAAAAAAAATGCACTTGGCGCACCTTCATGAATCCTTCAGTGCTTCTCAAATTGGTTAGTATGGCATGCTGCCAGGATTGGGCCCCGCTCTGCCTTTGCTTGCTCCTACCTTTTCTCAGTCCCCAGTACATTCACCTGCTGCACCATTTCCGCCACATTCACATGCATTCATACCCCATGACCTTCCAGGCAGACCCCTGCTCATTCGTCAACTCAGATGAAATGGACTCCTTAACCTCTCCCTGAGAGTAGCTATTCCCATAAGGGCTCCTATAATGCACTGTGCATAAACCTTCCACCAGACCCAACACAACTGTGGCAATCCCTTACTGTTTGCCTTTTCCTCTAGATTAAGGTGACCAGACGTCCCGCTTTTGGCGGGACAGTCCCGATTTTTAACAATTTGTCCCGCGTCCCGCGGAGTTTTAAAAAAGTCCCGATTTTTGGAAAGAATGCACGACAAGCTAGGGAACGGCGGGAGAAGGGGAAGGGAATATACAGTTTTCAGCGGCATGAGTTTTATATTATTTTTGTTAATTTTATAATGTTAAACTTTAATAATAACAAATAATTGTTGAGAACTGATTATGGAGAACTGTTTATCAAAGTTCGCATTGTTGATCAGTTGTTAGAATTCGACCACCATTGTTTGGACTTAATGAACAATGGCATTTTTGGGGATTGGCAACAACAAAAACATTTTGTAACGATCTCTCAGACGATACACATCGTACTGCATGCTAGTAAGCTAGTTAAACAAGTGATGTCATTACAAATCAGCTATTCAGATAATTTAGGTAAGTAATTTGTTTATTTATTTCATAAATACATAAATTTTCTTGAATTTAGCAGACAGTACTCGTATTATTTATATTTTATAGTGGCAACAAAGTTTTCTTTCCCAACTGAGTTTTCCTGTCCACAAAAAGGATGATTTCATCCTTGACTGTAGTTTAAAAAGTAGCTACTTTATGAAATTTGTTATGCTTTTCTATATATTTATCCAAGTGTGTATTTGTTGGGTCTAGTTTCTTCTTTTTGTTTAGATTCTTGTCCCTGTTGAGCATTTCAAATTTTATCATGTATTTTTAGAACAAATCATAAAGCTGCTACTTCTGTTTTTAATATGTCATTTTTGTAAGAACTTTAAGTACAGAAGATGTTCTAGTGGCAAGAAGTTAAAGTAGAATTCAGTTTTCAAATACAAGGTAACAAGTATTTCACTTCATCACACAGGGGCAGGTATGCATTATACAAAGTATCAAACTAAAGAGAACAAAATAATACTAGAATTGGATTTCCATTTTTCCTAGTTTTTCCTGTTACATTTTCTCATCATTTCATACAAAATATTCTGTTCTCTTTCATCCAAATCATCATAACTCTCTCATACAACTGACTGCCTGTCTGTGCACAGCCAACATCAAGAAAGTGAAATAAAAGAAATCATTTAAGTGTGTCAGCATTTCATCTTTTGGGTCTCTGTATGTTGAGGTACAATTTCAATAAACAGCAGATTTGCTTACCTGAAAATAAAAGTGGAGAACCATTCTGGTTAGCAACATGAAAATTTTCATTTTTCTCTTAATGAAACTATTCTTCATAGGAACAAATATGTTTTTCCTGTGAATTGTGTATTTGGACCTGAATAAGGAAAAGCTACCCCTTCATTTATCTTTTCTCCCCTGCAACATAGGAAGATCTTTCTTTGCACTTTCAAGTTTTTTTTCAAATTTTATTTATTAAATTGATTGTGGTGACATTCATCACTGTGAACATGTAGGTTTCATGTGTGGGTTTCTATGTCACAAGATAGAAATTGTCAGAAGGCAAAACCTGTATTTGATTACCAGGAATTAACTGTAATGAGATTTTTTTAATGAAATATTTTGAAAGCTGGTGGCTAGCATAACTGGGACTTTTGAAGACCACATTCACACAACAGACCCCTGGTAAATGCTGCTTCAATAAAAGTCTGATAGATTTTTCCTTCTCCTTGCTTCCTGGGTATCACCTAATGCTGTTGGCCACAAACTTCCCAAAATGCTCTTCTCACAGCACCCCACTCGCCTGGTTCTCTGCCTACCTCTCTGGTTTCTCATCGTTTTGTCTTCTTGGGCTCTATTTTATCTATTTATTCCATAAATGTCACAAAACCTTGTCCTCCACTCAGTTCTCTAGTCTTCTCTTAATATTTTTTTCTGGAAAATCTCTGTCCATAGCCATAAATACATACCCTGATAAATTCTGTTATTTCCAGCACAGATCTCTCCCCTGAGTTCTAGATTCTTATTTCCAATAATCTACTGGATATTTCTTTTTGATAGCCTTCAGGCACTTATTTAACTAATTTAACTCATTGTGTTTTCTCTTTTAAAAGGTGTGTTTCTCCTCATACATGTCTCCACCAGCTGACTCCTCCTTTCACAAGCATCATTTACATCATAACGCACCAACTCCCATAATTCTACCACTTTCTTATTGTTTAGATTCTTCCATGACTTTCCAACCTACCACCCACATCTTAAATCAGGCCACCATCATCTCTTATCAGCTTTTCAAGTCCTCTCTCTGCCTCCAGACATGCTCCCCCAGCAGGCCACCAAGATCCTTCTCCAAACCCCATCTGTATTTTAAACATGTGAATCTGATCAGTTCCTTCCCCTACTTAAATCCTTGCTGTCCCTCCCCCATTGCTACAAGATAAATGTTTCCATTTTAGTATGTCTGCCAGGTTCTTTATGATGACCACAAGTCCCTGACCTTATAGAGTTTACTATTTTAGTGGGAGAGGCAGAAAATAAACAAACAACAACAACAACAAAAACAAGTAAATAATAAAATAATGCTTGGTTTAAACAGCTCAATTGAAAACAAAATATATATAAAGGCATTGAAACACCTATAAACTAGTAGCTGTTAATATCACTATATTAACATAATAAAATGATAATGTTTGAACTCCAGAGTAAAAGAGGGGAAAAAAAACTCTTAAGGAATGCAGAAGTATCCAGGAGATGTTCTTTCAGGGTGCTCTTTCTACTCGTTGCCCCACATATTAGGCCAAATTTAGGCACATTTGAAAAAAAAACCTAAGCTCACCATTTTTAAAAATGGTGTAAGAAAAAGTGTTGGAAACTAGACTACTGTGGTGAAGTGTGAATTAACTTCACTTTTGTCCCATGAAAATCAATGCAGATATGCCTGGTCCACAGAGTAGCATTTCTAAAATAAGCTATGAATGTGTAAGTTCCTCCATTTAAAAAGAAATAGAGGAACTTACACATTCATCTTCACCTCTCCCAGCTAAAAATATTCTATCTGTCTTTTAAGGAAGCTCTATTAAAATGTGTCAGGGAGCAGTGACTAGAGTTAATTCACCTTTTGGAGACTGGCTTCCACTAGCATACATGTTATATTATGGTCTGTTTAAGTAGCACAGAGTTAGAACCTGAGATTCCCATTTTAAAAAACAGTTCAAAATTACATTATAAAAACAATAAAATGAACTCTAATAGGATATTCTTATAACATTGGCTCAGCATGCATATTTTATATTTTCCTTATAACAATGGTAGCTGCATTCCTATGGTTCAAAGTGGGTGATTTATATATAAATCTCCACGTAGCAGGACCAAACTGGGGTGGAGGGAAGGAAATGCCTCTTGCACCATCGTCACCTGTGCAATCTCATCAGACTGTGCTCCAGGAATGCCTCTGGGAGATGGTCTCCATTGTGATGATGGAAGGAACACTGGCCATACTCTAAGCTGGGAGCAGAAACACACCATTCAACCCAGCCTCTGACTGATATGCTGACTTTGAATGACCAATGTGTAATTTAGCAAATCATGCTGTTTCAAATGAATGAGAATTAAGTACATGTTGCACCAGTCCTTGGGGATTCCCACATAGCATAATGATGAGTTGGAATAAAGAACAATACGTGCCTCAAAGACATGTTCACATTTTGCACAAGATTTTAAAACAAAAATTCATAAATTATATGTATAAATAACTATTTACATAATTAGTGTCAAATTTTATATGCCTACTTTCCTCATAGAATAAAATAAGGTTGTTTTGACCAAATAGGGAGCCTCTCCCAATCCTTACTCATGGATTATAGACCACAACCCATTGGAGACCAACAATGATTTTAAGAGAGAGTGTAACTACACCTTTCCATACACAATATATTTCAAAAACAACCAATTAACTGTAGTGTATGGTCTTGACCATTATATGTACAATACAACTTTTAGTTTTAAAAAATCATTTTTTGTCCTAAAGAGACAAAGAGCATGGTATTACTTAAAGCTTGGGTGTTGTCTATCCAAACCAAACAACTCTGAATACAGTCATAAAGTATACAGAATAATGAATACATTTTTCGTGTGTGAGTGTGTGTGTGTGTGTGTGTGTGATATACATTCATAAAAGAAAACAATAGTGAGAGAAGAAAAAAATATAGAGATCCTATTATTAGATGAAATTTTTTTTCCAAATGCATAACAAACAATGTCTTCAAAATATGACGAATCACATACTTGGTCATGTCAGCTGGATTTGCACTTCGCTCATCATACTCACTGTACTATACCATGAATAAATACATTATTGGTATGTGAGTGCATATGTCGTTTGTATATTTGTTACTCACATTCATCTATTAGAAAATAAGTTCATTAGTACACACAGGCGCAACACAATTCTAGCATCAAACGAGGACTCCAGTTTTAACATCCATCTGCAATTTATCTAGATGTACTCTTTCAAATTAATAAAAGGAAAGTGATATGCTTTCAACAGCAAGTTCCACATGCACATGGTTACATGAGTGCAGCAAAGCTTTTCTTTTCATGTTAGATATGTGTGTCCAAAAGGAAACCTAAAAATGTTAAGTACAAACAGTTATAGTACAAATCATATTCACATGATAGATGTGAAACCGTGGCTGATGCTTTATTTTTTCTAGATTTTCTATTATCATAATCATCAATATCT
The DNA here is from genome assembly GCA_025583905.1 of Ia io. Lineage (NCBI taxonomy): Eukaryota > Metazoa > Chordata > Mammalia > Chiroptera > Vespertilionidae > Ia > Ia io. The sequence goes on along the minus strand of JAJQQW010000011.1, from coordinate 61,441,739 downwards.
CTTTAGACTAGTAAGATCCAGGTAGGCTCTTTCCCCCTGACTTCATTCAGATAAATCAGAGACTGCAAAGCCCTATCAAGTTTTCAGCTAGGCAAACTTAAAAAAAATCAACTTTTCAGCCTAGGTGACTAAGAACATAAATTAGCAGATAATTCTACTTTATTATATTATTCAAAAACACAAACTTTAAATTGGAATCATAAATGTTACAGTAGTTAATATTAAAAGGTAAAATTACTTCAATACAAACTACAAAACTACTGCAATAAAAAAAAATGTGGTATTGGTATGCAGATAGACATACTGATGGATGAAATAGAATTGAGAGTTGAGAAAGGCCCTTACATTTATGGTCAATTGACTTTTGCAGACAAAAAGCACCGAAACACCTTGAAGTCCACACGGCAAAAAATGCAGTTAGACCCTATCTCACAACAAATATAAAAATTAACTAAAAATGGATCAAATGTTTCAATATAAAATTAAAACTATGAAACTCTTGGAAAAACGCATAGATATAAATCTTTATGATTTTGGATTAGACTATTGTGTCTTAGCTAGGACACCAAAAGGATAATCAAACAAAAAAAAAATAGAGAAATTTGACTTCATCAAAATTAAACATCTGTGCTTAAAATGATAACATCAAAAAGTAAAAAGACAGTATTGAAGGAAAAATTTGCAAGTATTTTATATGATAAAGTCAAATATCAAGTATATCTAAAAAACTATTACAACTCAATAACAAAAAATAGCTCAATTAAAAATGGGCAAAAGATTTATGTGAATAGACATTCTCCAAAGAAAACATATAATAGCTAATAAGTACATGACAGGTGCTCAATATCATTAGTCTGTAGGGAAATGCAAATCAAAACCAAAATGAGAGACCTCTTCACACTCACTAGGATGGCTCTAGTCACAAAGACGGAAGGCACCAGGTGTTGGCAAGGATGTGGAAAAACTGGAACCTTCATGCCTCGGTGTCTTTATGATATTTTGGTAGTTGTTCAAAAATTAAACAAAGAATTACCATCTAACCAAAAGTCTACTATTAGGTATATATGTTACATACATATTCAAGAGAACTAAAAGCATATGTTCACAAAAGTATTTGTACACTAATGTTCATAGCAGCATTACTAATAATAATAACAAAGTGGAAACAGCCCAATGTCCATCAACTGAACAATGAATAAAGTGTGCTATCTTATATAATAAAAGGCTAATATGCAAATTGTCCCCTTAATCTGGAGTTTAACCAGGAGTTGGACCAGGGGGCGGGGCCAGCCCACCAACCTCCTACAGCCCTTCCCCCTGGCCATTCCCTCCCCCCACCCCCCATTGGCCCTGATCGGGGCAGGCCTGCCAGACCCTACCCGTGCATGAATTCATACACTGGGCTTCTACTATCCACATAATAGACTATTATTCAGCCATAAAAGAATGAAATGCTGATAAATGCTACAACATGAATGAGCATTGAAAACAGTATGTTAAGGTAAAGAAACCAGACACAAGAGGTCACATACTGTATAATTCCATTTATATAAAAATGTCTAGAATAGGCAAATATATGGAAACACTATGCAGGCAGTGGGGCTGGCAGGAGAGGGGAATGCAGAGTGATTGTGAATGAGTATAGGGGTCATTTTTTGGAATGAGAAAAAAGTTCTAAAATTAGATAGTGGTGACGGTTCCACAATCTTGATAATATTCTAAAACTACTGTATTTTACATGTAAAAGGGTGAATTTTATGGTATGTTAATTATATTTCAATAAAAATGAAAAAAAAAAAGTATTAAAAAAGTAATACTTGGAACAAAATACAAGATGAAATCTGGGATGCTTCTCCATGAATGTCCAGCTCTGAGAGTAAGTAAACAGCTCATTTTTAACATTTTTTTTCTAGTTAAGGCATCGCTAGGATACAGTCACAATTCAGCTTCTGTCTGTGGCTCTGTAGATAATTGTGTGCTTACGATTATTTTTTTACCACAGTCACACTCTATTCTCTGGAATTGAGAGGCTTAAGAGATCTGCATTCTTTGCCTCCTAACAGCCTTCATATTTTCTTCATACTCACAAGAGTATAAAAAAGACAAAGGCACATCATTACCCACCCAACCATCTACCTTTGCCATTTTCTCCAATTGTTTTTCTCACCCTTCAAAGCCAGCCACCTGAATAAAAGGCAATTTCAATAACACTTTTAGAGTTACATAACAAACAGACTCTTCCAAATCTATTTCTGCATTTTAAAAGTGTACAGACATGTTCACCTTAAACTTTCAGAGAAAGGCCCTTTTTCTTTCTTTTCCATAACTACCAACTCACTGATAGAGCTGCTGCATTCAACCTCTCATTGTCTCTAAAGACAAACTTCTATCTTGTTACTTGTCTTCTTCTGTCTCCACTTCACTGACCTTCTAATCGCAAAGGTTGCCAATGAACTCCAAAACTGCCAAAGCAAGTTGATTTTCCCAAGTTCTGAAACAAATGTACTTCTCTGAATCATTAGATATTAGATGCAGCTAATAAAAAAAAGAAACAAAAACCAACCAAACAAAAAAAAACCTCCTGTTTCTTCAAGTTGTCATTTTCTCTTTCAACTTAGTAAAAAAAAAAAAAATCTGTAGCTGATCTTTATCCATTGTTTTGTCCCTAAGGCACAAAGATTTTCTTGGAGTAATGAGTCAGGCATTGGAGTCACCAAAACCTACATTCTGCATTCACTAGATTTTTTATCACAGGCAAACGAACTTCTCAAAGTTCCAATTCTTTTTCTGTAAATTGTGGCTCTCCCAGTGTTTTTGTAAAGATGATACAAGATACAGTATGTAAATTTCTTAGCAGTGGGCTGCCACATAAATGGTAATTTTTATAATGATTAGTAATATTTCTATTTTCATCATCATAATAATCACTATTATATGCTTTTATAAAAATGAACTTTTAACATGTTAACCTCTGTTCTGTCCTGTCCTCACTTCCAAGCAACCCTGGAATCCTCTCCTCTGCTGGACTGAGATCCTGGATGTCCTCCTACTCCGGCTACTCCCTCAGTCTATCTAACCTGCAATTAATCATGTCTGTCAACAACCAGTAAACACTGCTTCAGCGAAGACATCACCATCCTCTCAGCCTCAGGTTTAAAAGCCATGTCAACTTTGATTCTTCCCTACTATTTGGAAATAATTAGTTCCCAAATTTACTCGTCTATTTCTCTGTAACATTTCCTGAGTGTATCCCAGTCCTCAATTTCCACAGAAAAATGAGGCCAGTCCCTCATTATATCTCACTTACATTGGTGGTTCCCAGACCTGGCAAAATATCACAATCAAAATCTAGATCCTTGGCACCATTCCACAAATCATAATCTCCAAAGAATAAGGCCTAGAAATCGATTGGATTGAGAAGTTTCCAGATAATTAGCATGAAGTACCAGATGTATAAATCAATGTCATAGTAGGGAAACACTCTCTGACAATCTAACCCCGATATCAACTCCGTTTAATGCTTCTTTTTATCCAATAATACCAAGAGTAATTTCCAAAATTTCAGCTCCCCAAATACTATCCTAAAACATGCCCGGCCTCTCCACTATCTACAGAGTAAAATCCAGTCTTAATTATTCAACATTCATTCATCAAAATCTGGTCCATCATCTGCAGTAAGTGCTGAGTATATGAAAACTAAGGATAAACCTTTGAGAAGCTGACAACCTAAAGATGGCAAGAGACAATGAGGGGATAGGGAGCGCAGGGAGAGGGATAGAGACACAGAGACAGAGACAGCGTGGGAAGGAAGAGAGAGAGAGAATGAATATAGACATCTATTCAATACCTCCAAGATGCTAACCAAAGGTTCTACAATTGGAAGGAATGTTCTCCTTAGTTTGACATTCAAAGCCTCTACTATCTGGCTTCATCATTATTTGCCACCGTTACTCAACTGCCAATCAAAACAAACAGTTCCCAAAGTTTCCATTAAAACTGTGAGTCTTACTGCATGTAAGTTGTGGCTTATAGTTTGCTCTCTGGCTAGAATATCTCCCCATATTATTCCATTTCCTTATACTCCAATCCTTGTATTCTTTGCTTCCCTAACTAGTATAATTCCCCAAATAGGAAATTAGTTCTTCCTGCTTCTCTTAGCTTCTATAGCTGTAGGTGGAACTGAGTGTCTTCTACTCTCTATAATAGATATTTTATGTTTGTTATGTTTCCTATTACATCATAAGCCCCTGGAGGGAATGGTTGATTTCATATTACATCTGTCAATCGATGGTTGATGGCATCAATTCAACACCAACAGGAATCCCCAAATTGGGGTGCAGTGAAGAAGAAAACTATTCAGTGCAAAACATCTCAAATGTGAAACAGCAGGCTGTGAGGCAACCTTGGGGCCAGGTCCCTCTCAGGATAGACAGCTCTCCTCAGCTCCTGGTTGCTCTGGTCTGCTCTGCTGCCTGCCAGTCTGCTTTTACTGTGCTGGTCTCTTCTGCTTCGCTCTGGCAAGGTATCTCCAGTGTTTCGCTAGCCAGGGAAACAGTCTTCAGTCTTTGGTAGAAAGTAAAGTGTGTGCTCCAAGCCAGACAGGAGCTGGTTCATATAGATAGAAGTCCCTGTCCCTGATCCATGATTGGCCCATCTTCATGCAGATAGGACTCCAAATCTTTGCAGTTTGATTGGTCCAAAAGGCACTGTCCTGATTGGTCAGAATAGAATCTTTCTGACTAGTTGGACTTGGGCAATTCAAACTGAATGGGGGAAACCTCAGTCCTATTATTTGAAATAGGATTCCAGGACTCCTTTACAAGGGCTGGCCCAGAAGGCAGAAGCACAGGGCAGGCAGGCACCTCAGTGCAGGGGCAGGCAGTTCATTGCAGGCTTCTCCCTGAAGTGCAATTTGCATGAGAGACCCCTGTGGAGACATGGCTGCTAGGCTCAGTTTTGTGTTTTTGTTTTGTTATTAATTTGAGCCCAGTTAGCTATCATGCATCCTTCTGAGTAAGCATCTTCTTTCTCAGGGTCCACGGATCTTACATTAAATTGTCACAGCACCTACAGTGCACCATAAACATATGTTTAATTAATGAACATAGATAACTAGGTAACCAACACTTTCATGAAACCTGAATTCTGTACCTCTTCTGAGCTTTATCAGATGTGCAAAAGATGACATTATCAATATAAATGACATCTGATTAACCTATTCTTATATCAGTTTCCTCATGAAATGGCTACATCAGTCTGCTAAGTAGTGCCACATTTAGAGGTGAGTTAGCTACAATTATGGGAATGCTTATTTGTGAACTAAGCTTTTACTAGCCTACGAAATAACCCAAATATACCAAGAATATTAGCTAAATTTTTCAAGAAAAACCTGTACACAACCAAAATATGCTAATGCGTAAATTCTGGTCTGGATTGTGGGAGTGTCTCTGTGTGAAGGTTTATTTATGTTACATGTAGATGTAAAAGCTCTGGAAAGTCTGTGTAATGCTGTGAATTGACCTTCATATTTAAAAACGAAACAAAATCGCCCAGGCCTAACCAGGAAAACCCTTGGCACTACTAACCAGGTAACTCCACTGACCTGAAAGTTTTCACTTAATTAGGTGTAGAACCACAACTGTACCCTGACAACATAACAGATGTGAATGCCCGCTGAGGAAGCCAACCCTTTGCGGACTCAGCTGCAGGGCAGCCAGTTAATCTGTGCATTGTGAACCGAGGGGTGAAAAGAAATGAATTTTATGATGGATTTTATAGTCACCCTAGTTCATGCCACCATAAGCAGAACCACCATTTTGAAAGCAAAATGAGAGCCAGAGCTCAAGAACTTACCATCAATTTCCAAGGGCTTACTACTGTATGTGCCATAAGAGTCTTTCATACCCAGGAGTAAAAAGTACAAAACTTAGGTACTTAAATGCAAACAAAAACTACTGAAAAGGCAATGAGGTTAAAAGTAAATGGGCAAATGATAAACACCAGTTGCTTTTTTAAACTAAGGAAACGTAAAAAATGAATGAATTATGTTTCATTTTGAAATGTACATTTCGACTAACTCCTCCAGATGTCTCCCATGGATAGTGGGTTAAATTGTAACATTCAGAACTCTCCTATCACTCTGTTCCCTGTTTCTGAAACAAAGTGCTTCTCACGGGTAATCACCAAGGACAATACAGAACAAGAAAATAAATGCATACATCAAAATTAAGAGGGATATCTGAAGCCCCAAACCCTCCTTACAGGCAAAGGTTTTAGGTTAAGAAGAAAAAAACAAAACCTCAAGATTAATTCAGTCATTATCTAAACTTCTGTATTATGAGTTACTCTAAGCATAATAAACATAAAAGTGATCTAGTCTCTATTTCCTCCCAGAACAGGGCAAGGAAAAATGAGGTTACATTTCAGCAGCAGCAGAGACTTAGGTTAGCTATGAGAAAGAGATCCCTGACTATGAGTTCTGTTAGGTTCTCAAATAGTCTGCCTAAAAGGCTGTGGATTTTTCCTCTCTCAATGTCATTAAGAATCAGATAGACTGCATCCATGTAGGGTGACTTAAGTACTAACTGAGAAAGGTAAAGTCAGTGACTTACAAAGGTCTTTCTGGTTTTATTTTATATAAGTAATAGTAGGTAAGCCAAGAACATTTTATTGACTTCCATCAATAAAAATGAATATTTCCAGCCCTGGCCCAGTGGCTTAGTTGGTTGGAGAATTGTCCCATAAACCAAAAAAAAAGGTTGTGGGTTAAATTCCAGGTCAGGGCACATACCTAGGTTGTGGGTTTGATCCCCAATCAGGGCACGTATGGGAGGTAGCCAACTGATGTTTCTCTCTTACTCACTCTCTCTTACTCTCCCTCCCTCCCTTCCATTCTCTCTAAAATCAATAAACATCCTTGGTGAGGGTTATTTTAAAAAATAAACACTGCTCTATCATTTAACACTAAAACCAATCTATGAAAATATATATATTCCTCAGTTTCTAGATTTAAAGACTGAAGCTCAAAGAGCGGTTACATAATGAACATAATTAGGGGAGTCGGTATTTAAAGCTAGGTTGCCTGGCTTCAAATCCTATTTCACAACACTGTTTTACCTGTGAGAAAACAAGGGATGTTAAACACTTGGCTTCCTTTACATTGTCAAATAGCTAGGGTATCAGGGGCTGCATTTCAGAGAGATGAGAGAGGCAGGCTTGTACACTAGAGACCTTCAGAACACACACATCATTTGAGTGCCCAGTTTGTAAACAGCAATATGACGAGGAATTCAATTCAAGCACAACGAGAAACCATCATTATCACGTACGTTTGAAGATGCCCTAGACCAAAAACTCAGCCAAGCCTTCTACTTTTTAGATGCGTGGCAAACCAAGAACAAAAGTGCTAGTCGGGTCAATCACACAGTGATGCATTCTTCCAGGGAGGTCAAGGTTGCTACCACAAATCTGGGAACAAGATAGAATTACATGAAGGAATGCCTCGGATCCTCATCTGTAACCCTGCCCAGTTTCTAAGCAAGTGCATGAAACCTTGTCAACGGTGGCAGGCTACATTAAGTGAGAGAATCAAGAGAGCTCGATATTGTCTTAGTCTATTCAGGCTGCTAGAACAAATACCACAGCCTGGGTGAGTTATAAACAAGAAAAATGTGTTTCTCACAGTTCCGGAGGCTGGAAGATCAGGGAGCTAAATCAGAGTTCTGGTGAAGGTCCTCTTCTGGGTCACCTACTGTTGACTTATCCCTTCATGGAAGAAGTCAGCTGTCTGTGAGACATTATGGGAGGTATAAGGTAGCTCTCTGGAGCCTCTTTTTGTTTTGTTTTGTTTTGTCAGTCCTCACCTGAGGATATTTTTCCATTGATTTTTAGGGAGAGTGGAAGAGAGAGGGAAAGACAGAAAGAAACATGGATGTGAGTGAAACACATCAATTGGTTGCCTCCTGCAGGAGCCCCAACCAGGGGCCAAGGCCAGGGAGGAGCCTGCAACCAAGGTACATGCCCTTGACCGGAATCAAACCCAGGACCCTTTGGTCCACAGGCCGATGCTCTATCCATTGAGTCAAACCAACTAAGGCTCTGGAGCCTCTTTTATAAGGCTATCAATGTCATCCACAAGGGCTCTAAACTAACGACTAATAAAACCCCCTATGGCCCCAACCTCCAATATCATCACATTGGGGATTAGGATTTCAACGTAAGAATTTTGTGGGAACACAAACATTTAGACCATAGCATCTATCATTATTAGTAGAATAATAATGCCTATAACTTGTTCTATTAATTATAAGCCAATAGAATCCTCTATTTATATAAAATGATAACCCATTACTTAATTAGAAAAATAAGGCAATGGTGAAGTACAAGCAAAGACTATAGTCTTATTCTCTTTGAAACTTGAAGTTTATGTGTTTTGACAATAATTGGCTTCAAAAAAAGAGAGACCATTGCAAAAATTGCAATAGACTAATTTATAGAACCAGAAGAGTGTCAAAGCAAGTAAATTTAGTAAATTTGAATGAGAAAGTGAACTTTCAAAACTGTCAATGAAAAGATTTACATTTTCCCATTTATTTACTTACTGAGCTCAGTGTTTGAAAAGGACTACATGGACTCTTCTTTCTTTAGTCAAGGTCAGTAGGTAACACTTTATCTCTGAGCAATTATTATATTAGCTGACTTTAGTCAAGGTCAGTAGGTAACACTTTATCTCTGAGCAATTATTATATTAGCTGACTTTAGTCAAGGTCAGTAGGTAACACTTTATCTCTGTGCAATTATTATATTTGCTGACTTTGACAAACCTGAAATACTGTTGCCAAGTTGAAACGACACATAACTAAGAATAAGAAAGTCAATGCTGTATGCAGAATTCTGTCCATGACACAAAATACAGTTTGATATAAATATGCTTCTTACAAAAATATTTTTGCTAGTATGAGAATAAAATTTTACTTCAGAAACAATTCAAATAAGAGAGCAGTTGAAATGTTAAAGCAAAACAAGTAATTTCTTAAATGACATGGCTGATTGCCTCTTCTAAATTAGTAATAAGCCCATATTAATTATGGAAACTTACAACATAAATAGGAGATTTTGAAGTAAAACTCTCTTTTATTGCTTAGTGTGATGCCAATTTTACTCTCACCTTTCCCTCCCAGCACTCCATACCTCCCCACACCTGAGGGACAGCTCAGAGTGCAGACAGTTGGGTGTTTTCTCAGCCACTCTATACTCCCCTCCCGAGTATCTCCTTATACCACAGTTTGCATATTTTGCTTTTGCAAAAGCAAAAGTAAATTTTCCAAAAAACAATAAAACAAACATGTTTTAGTCATCTATATAGCTTTAATAGTTGTGTGCTTGCAATCCAATTTGCATACAAAAATAGGATACATAAAGGAATGGGTGCTAAGGCAAAAAAAAAAAAAAGAGCACTACACTCATTCAACTATTAACTGGTGGGTTATGCACCTCAGCAGCCCCTCCAGGGCTCTTTGTTTTCACTCTGAATTGAGTAAATACAATTAAATAGTTCTTAAATGGTCTTTAAAACACCCTGATCCTATCAGTAGGCTTAATATCCATTTGCTCTCTGTATTTTCTGTTTCATGCCTCTTTTGGACAGGACAAAAGAAAGCCACAAAGAAAAAAGAAGAAGAGGAAAACCATGACCATGGAGGTATCACCATTTCCTCAGTTATGAAATACGCACAACTTCTGTGAAGCTGTTCTGAGCAGAGAAGTAGATAAATACAGTGCCTAAAGCCATCTGATGCTTTGTATGTGGTGACTTGAATCACTTTCCTAATGACATATATATATATATATATATATATATATATATATATATATATATATATATATATATATATATATATACACACACACACACACACATACACACACATACATATATATATACATATATATGTATATATATGTGTGTGTGTGTGTGTGTATATATATATATATATATATGAATCCTGACAATTTAAAACACGTTAAATCCAGAATCACTGGGCTATTTGAAATATGCATTGCCTGGCAATAGGCACAGCAAAACTACCTTAATAATTAAATGTGTCAGTCCCATTAGAAGGCAAAGCCTCAAATTATCATTACACCGATGCCAGTGTTCTCTGCAGTACAGCGTACAGAATTATGTTTTAAATTATGTAGCATATGTCCTCTCGTAATGTTTTTAAAAGGCCTATTTACTTGTCCTGGGCAGCCTGAGGGGCAGGATTCAGGCTTGCCACACATTCTGAGACATGAAGATTCTCTTAAGGAACTTAGGCTGGGAGATAGCATCATTGTGCTGCAGTGCACCAGCACTCCCCAGACAGCAGCTTCTTCACTCTCCTTGAGCCCGAATTTTTGCAACTGTCAGTTAGGGACACCTCCAGATTGCCTGGTGTGCAGTCCAGTAGGGTTTACAAATTGTGGTCCCATAGAACCGTACATATTGGCATACTTCAAAACCTCAGCCTGAGGGGATGGCTTCCGATCAGCCTGAAATTGGAACACCATGAGATCTTGGCATACCCTCCACAACTGGGACCTATCAGGAATAAATCAAGCTGCTGAGACAATCACAAAGGTTCAAGAAACAACCAGGAGCTAGGGCCAGCTTGAATGGCAAGCTCTCTCTCCTACACAAGGCAACTTCGCTAAGATGGGGACAGTTAGGCATTTTGCTTAGTACATGGAAACAGAGTCTCAAGCACTCAGGAATATGTACCAAACAAAAGAGCTAGTTAAGACCTCAGAAAAAAAAAAAAAAAAAAACAACCTTAATGAAATGGAGATAAATAATTTACTTAATGTAAATGACCATTTCTTTGAACTGATATATATATGGTGGGACAAAAGAAGGTTTACAGTTATTCATATGGAAAAGAACACATTCAATAATGATATAATAAACTCTGTGTTTCATGTACTCACAACTGTAAATCAAACTTTCCCCACTCTGTGTATATGTGCAAAATATATGCTATTAAATGTGAGCCTTGTGTTAACCCTGAAGCAAAAACCTATAGTAGATATGTAAAATATAATGAAAGGGGTTTCTAAACATAACACAAAAGAAGTGAAGTCCTGAGGTTGTGGGTTTGATCCCCAGTCATCAATCTCAAGCTCTCTCTCTTTTTCTTTCTCTCTCCTTCCCCTCTGTCTCTAAAAAACAATCAATAAATACATTTTTTTTTTAATTTAAGTCATCAAACCACAAAAGAAGAGAGCAAAAGAAGAAAAAAAGAAAGAGGAATTACAAAACAACCAGGAAATAATTAACCAAATGGCAATAAGTACATAACTATCAGTAATAATCTTAAATGATTAAATGGACTAAATGCTGCAATCAAAAGACACAGAGTGACTAATTGGATAAAAATACAAGACATGTAGCTTACAAAAAAACTCACTTCATGTGTAAGGACACAGAGACAAAGTAAAAGGATGGAAAAAGATATTCCATGCCAATAGAAGTCAAAAGAAAGCTCAAGTAGTTATACTTGTACCAGACAAAATAGACTTTAAAAATACTATTTTTAAAAACAAAAAAGTGCATTACATAATAATAAAGTCAGCAGTTCAATAAGAGAATATAATATTTGTAAATAGTTATGCACCCACATAAGAGTACCTAAGTATATATAAAGCAAATATTAACAGGAAACAAAAATATCACAAATATGTGGTGATTAACAACATGCTACTGAATAACCAATGGTTAAACAAAGATATCAAAGGTTAAGTAATTTTTTAAAAAATCCTTGAGACAAATGAAAAGGCAAATGCAGCATAACAAAATCTATGGAAAGTTCATAACTATACAGGCTTACCTACCAAAAAAGAAAAATCTCAAACAAGCAATCAAAATTTACACCTAAAGGATCTAGAAAAGAAGAACAAACAAGCCCCAAATTAGTATATAGACCAAAGTGGAAATGAATTAGAGACTAAAAAGTCAATAGAAAAGATAAAAGAATCTAAGAGCTGGTTCTCTGAAAAGCTAAAATTGACAAACCTTTAACTAAATTCACCCAAAAAAAAAGAAAAAAAAAAAGAAAAGAAAGTTCAAATAAATAAAATAAAAAATGAAGTTACAACTGATACCACAAAAGTAAAGAGGATCATACGAAACTACTATGAACAATTATACACCAAGTTTGATAACATAGGAAAAAATGGATAAATTCCTAGAAACATATAAACTTCCAAGAATGAATTATAAAGAGTAAAGTCCTAGCCACAGTGATCAGACAAGAAGAAACAAGGGCATCCAAACTGGAAAGGAGGAAGTAAATCTCTCATTTTTCGCAGATGACATAATATTGTACATAGAAAACCCTAAAGACTCCACACACACAAAAAAACTAGATTTAATAAATGAACTTGGCAATGTAGCAGGATATAAAATCAACACCCAAAAATCGATGGCTTTTTTATGCACCAATAATGAATTCTCAGAAAGAGAAACTACACAAGCAATCCCATTTACCACTGGAACAAAAAAATTAAAATACTTAGGAATAAACTTAACAAAGGAGACAAAAGACCTACACTTGGAAAACTACAAATAGATATAAAAGAAAAAAGAGATAAAAGAAGATATGAGCTAGTGGAAAAATATACCATGTTCATGGATTGGTAGAATCAACATCTTTAGAATGTTCATACTACCCAAGGCAATCTATAGATTCAATGTAATCCTATATAATAATCCTATATAATAAAGAGGTAATATGCAAATTGACCATCACTCTAACACACAAGATGGCTCCCCCCATGTGGTCAAAGGTGGCCACCCCCATGTAGACACAAGATGGCTTCCACAAGATGGCCAGCAGGGGACAGCAGTTGTGGGCGATCAGGCCAGCAGAGGAGGGCAGTTGGGAGGAACCAGACCTGCAGGGGAGGGCAGTTGGGGGCAACCAGGCCAGCAGAAGAGGGCAGTTAGGGGCGACCAGGTTGGCAAGGGATGGCAGTTAGGGGCGGCCAGGTTGGCAAGGGAGGGCAGTTAGGGGCGACCAGGCCAGCAGGGGAGGGCAGTTAGGAGTGACCAGGCTGGCAGGTGAGGGCAGTTAGTGGCAATTGGGTTGGCAGGGGAGCAGTTAGTCATCAATCAGGCTGGCAAAGGAGTGGTTACGGGGTGATCAGGCTGGCAGGCAGGCAAGCGGTTGGGAGCCAGCAGTCCTGGATTGTGAGAGGGATGTCCGACTGCCCATTTAGGATAGGGCCTACATGGGCAGTTGGACATTCCTCAAGGGGTCCCTGATTGGAGAGGGTGCAGGCTGGGCTGAGGGACACACCCCTCATGCACAAATTTCATGCACCGGGCCTCTAGTCCCTAAATAAAATACCAGCGACATACTTCACAGATCTAGAACAAACACTCCAAAAATTTATATGGAATCAAAAAAGACCCTGAATAGCCACAGCAATCTTGAGAAAGAAGAACATAGTTGGAAAAATCACAATACCACAAAGCCACCATAATCAAAACAGCCTGGTACAGGCACAAGAACGGGCATATAGATAAATGGAACAGAATAGAGAACCCAGAAATCAACCCAAGCCATTATACTCAATTAATATTTGACAAAGGAAGCAAGAGTATACTAGTACAATGGAGTCAAGACAGTCTCTTCAATAAATGGTGTTGGGAAAATTGGACAGATGCATGCAAAAAAATAAAACTAGACCACCAACTACACCATACACAAGAATAAACTCAAAGTGGATAAAAGACTTAAATGTAAGTGATGAAAACATAAAAATCCTAGAAGAAATCATAGGCAGCAAAATTTCAAATATCTCTCAAGCAATATGTTTATGGATACATCTCCTAGGGCTAGGAAAACTAAGGATAAAATAAAAAGTTTCTGCACAGCAAAAGAAACCATCAACAAAACAAAAAGGGAGCCCACTGTATGGGAGAACATATTTGACAATGACAGATCCAATAAGGGGTTAATATTCAAAATATGTAAGGAACTCATACAACTTAACAGAAGGAAGACAAACAATCCAATTAAAACATGGGCAAAGGACCTAAATAGACACTTCTCCAAAGTGGACATAAAGATGGCCAAGAGACATATGAAAAAATGCTCAAAGTCACGGATCATCAGAGAAACGCAAATTAAAATGACAGTGAGGTATCACCTCACACCTGTCAGAATGGCTTGCATCAACAAATCAATCAATGACAGGTGTTGGCAAGGATGTAGAGAAAATGGAACCCTAGTACACTGCTGGTGGGAATGCAGACTGGTGCAGCCATTATGGAAAAAAATATGGAGTTTCCTTAAAAAATTAAATATGGAACTGCCATTTGACCCAGTGATCCCACTTCTAGGAATTTATCCTAAGAAACCCAAAATACCAATCAGAAAGAATGTATGCACCCCTATGTTCATAGCAGCACAATTTACAATAGCTAAGATCTGGAAACAGCCCAAGTACAGCAGTAAAAAGGAAGAATCTCTTACCCTTTGAGATAGCATGGAGGCACCTGGAGAGTATCATGCTAAGTGAAGTAAGTCAGTCAGAGAAAGACAAGTTTTACATAATCTCCCTCACATGTGGAATCTAAGTAACAATATAAATTGATGAATGGAGTAGATGCAGAAACATGGAAGCATGGAACAGAGTGTGGAATCTCAGAGAGAAGGCGGATGGGAGGTAATCAGCCATATGGATCTTGTATGCATATATGTATGGCCCAGAGAGACAGACGATGAGGCAGTGGCAGGCTAGAGGGTGTCAATAGGGGGAAAAGTGTGACATCTGTAATACTTTCAACAATAAAGAATTATTTTTTTAAAAAAAAGAATAAATCTCAAGAGACCAATTATGAATAAGAAGATTGAATCAGTAATCCAAAATCTCCCAACAAACAAAAGCACAGGATCAGATAGATGGCTTCAATAATGAATTCTACCAAACATTCAAAAAATATTTAATACCTAGTCTTTACAAACTTTTCCAAAAATGTGAAGGGGAAAGAAGGCTTCCAAACTCATTTCATAATCAAATGTTACCTTAATAACAAAATGAGACAAGACCACACACACACACACAAAAAAAAAAAGTAAGTAAATAAATTAACATTATAGGCCAAGATCCCTGATGAACACAGAGGCAAAAATTCTCAACAAATAATAGAAAACCAAATTCAACAATACCATAAAAGTGTTGTGGGTCACTATCAAGTGGAATTTATTTCAGGGATACAACTAGGGTAAAACACTGCAAATCAATCAATGTGATACACCATATTAACAAAAGAAAGAGTAAGAATCATATGATCACATCAATAGATACAGGGGGGTAAAACATTTGACAAAATTCATAATCCATTTATGATCAAAACTCAATAAAGTGCATGTAAAGTAAATGTATCTCAACAGGTCACATATGATGAAACCCTCAGCTAACATCATGCTCAATGGTGAACAGCTAAAAGCTTTTCCTCTATGATCAGGAACAAGACAAGAATGCTCACCACTTTTATTCAACATAGTTTTGGAAGTCCTCGCTATAGCAGTTAGGCAAGAAAAGAAATAAAAAGCATCCAAATTGAAAAGGAAGAAGTAACACTGTCACCATTTGCAGCTGATATAATTTTATATATAGAAAACCCTAAAGACTGCACCAAACAAACTGCTGGAACTAACAAACAATTCAATAAAGCTGCAGGATACAAAATCAATATATAAAAATTTGTTGTGTTTCTATACAATAACACCAAACTGTCAGAAAGAGAAATTTTTAAAAAAAGCACTTATGATTGCATCAAAAAGAGTAAATTTAGCCAAGGAGTTGAAAGAGTGTATGCTGAAAACTGTAAAACATTGATGAAAAAATTGTATACGCAAGTAAATGGAATAATAATCTATGCTCAAGGGTTAGAAGAATTAACATTGTTAAAATGTCCATACCACCCAAAGCAATCTACATACTCAATACAATCACTATCAACATTCTAATAACATTTCTCACAGAAATAGAACAATCCTAAAATGTGTATGAAACCACTAAAGACCCTAAATAGTCAAAGCAATCTTGAAAAAGGAAAACAAAGCTGGAGGCAGCATGCTCCCTGATTCCAAACTATTGTACAAAGCTATAGTAATCAAATCAATATGGTATTTGCATAAAAACACATATGCATATCAGTGAAACAGAATAAAGATTCCAGAAATAAACCCAGGCATATATGGTCAAATAATTTACAACAAAGTCGACCAGAATATACAATGGGGAAAGGATAATCTCTCTAATTAATGGTGTTGGAAGGACTGGACTACCATATGCAAAATAATTATGTTAGACCAGTGGTCGGCAAACTCATTAGTCAACAGAGCCAAATATCAACAGTAGTACAATGATAGAAATTTCTTTTGAGAGCCAAATTTTTTAAACTTAAACTTCTTCTAACGCCACTTCTTCAAAATAGACTCGCCCAGGCCGTGGTATTTTGTGGAAGAGCCACACTCAAGGGACCAAAGAGCAGGCCATGGTATTTCGTGGAAGAGCCACACTCCAGTGGCCAAAGAGCTGCATGTGGCTCGCGAGCTGCAGTTTGCTGACCACGGTATTAGACTAATATCTTACACAATGCATAAAACTAACTCAAAATAGATTAAAGACTTGAATGTAAACTTTGAAGCCATAGAACTAGATGAAAACACAGGTGATAAGCTCCTTGACATTGGTCTTGGCGATAATTTTTTTTTTTTATTTTGACTCCAAAAGCAAAGGCAACAAAATAAAAAATAAACAAATCGGATTACATCAAAGTAAGAGCAAAGGAAACCATCAACAAAATGATAATGAATGATAACCAGACTTATTGTGATGATCCTTTCGCAGTGTATACAAATAACAAATCATTATGTTGTGGCCCATAAACTAATGTTATATGTCAATTATTTCTTGATTTAAAGAAAAAGAATGTTCGCCTTATTCATTTGTAATACCTCAAACAGGACACAAACTCTACAAATGAGAGTGATAATGTATCATTACTCATAATATGTCCCTTTGGATAAATAAAAAAAGAAACTCTTATCACGTAAAGAATATGCATCTGGAGTTCTCACTACACTAACATCACGTCAGTCATACTGTTGAGGAACCTATAGGATGTAAAGAATGTGGAATTATGTGGAAAAGCCTTTAGCTGCTTCTACTACTTTTTTTTTTTACCACTAGAGAACTCATACTGAAGACACACTGCACACATGTAGTCACTATGGAAAAGCATCATTTTTTTCTCATGGCTGTAAAATTATTAGAAATAAGATAACTCAGACCAGAGAGAAACCTTATGAAAGTCCTGAATATGAAAAATCTTTCAGACAGAACACCCACCTCTTTATGTGTCAGAGAACTCATGTAAGTGGGAGTCCCCCTAAATATAATGAAGTTGGGAAGTCTTATAGACTGATAAATCTCTTTATTCATTATGGAATTCGTAATCGGATAAAACCATATGAGTGTAAATATTGTGGAAAATAATTTAGTTGAAGCCCTCACTCTTTTTTCATGTCAGAGACTATGCTGGAGAAAAAGTATATAAATGTTATGATTGAGGAAAATTCTTCAGCCAGAATTCTGCCCTTATTTTGCATCAAGTATATACATATATATATATATATATATATATATATATATATATATATAGAGAGAGAGAGAGAGAGAGAGAGAGAGAGAGAGAGAGAGAGAGAGGGAATTTTTTGAATAGAAAAGATTTCATCAAGAAAAACAATCTCATCAAACATCAAAGAATATACAGTATATTGAAAGAGAACTTCAGCCAGACCTCTCAACTTACATTTCTCTTGTTAATGACTTTAACCTTAATATGTATCAGGAGAGTCATACTGGAGAAAACACTTATTGATAGAATGAATATGGGAAATTAGTCACCAAGAGCAATAATTTTATTTTCCACCAAAGGAATCCTTCCTGAAAGAAGCTCTTCAAATGTCATGTATGTAGACATATTTTAAATCTGTTATTATCTCTAATGTGCACTGGAGAACTGGTCCTGGACATATCCTCCAACTACACAAAAGTGGTGTTTTCAACATTTTAGTGTATCGATATTTAAGATGTTCTTTTTTTTAATACTTCCAAATTGATGTTAATAAAATTTTGATTTCATTATAAAGGAATAGAGTAGACCCAGTAAAACAGACACAATGTTTTATTTCCAGATGGTTCTGCAGTATTGTATAGCTTATGAAATAATTTCCGTTATAAAATTGCATTTTTATACATGATCATCAAGAAAATCATTTGTTCATTTGCTAGTCAAGTATAAAACCAATGCATTAAGAAAGGCCCAACCAGGTGAATGGAAGTAGTTGAGTTACTGAACATAACTTGGCAGGTTGAAAATGGTCAAAACAAAGTAGACAAAGTAATAAATGAGTCAGAAATCTGCTTTTTCCCATTGATGATTTTATAACTAGCCAGTTACAAGTGCCTGTTTTACCTTTATAAAAAATAATATTCAAATTAAGAAAATAACACAAAAATTTGCATGCTCTCCTCCTTAAGAAGAAAGGCACAATAATGCTTGGCCATTGGACAATTTCATTTCACATTTAAAAGTAAAGAGTAAAATCTTAATGCTCTTTTAAAGAATATCCAACCCATAATGACCTCCTCTTTGTCCTTTTAGGATGTCATGGTTTTTATTTTTTTAATGAACCCTTATAAATATTTTATCAAAGTCTCACAAACATGTCTTAATGGAAAATATTAATAAGTAACTAAGAAATAAAATTGGATATCAGAGACTTAATATCATTTTTAAATATGAAATCAAGTTAAAAAGTGAATACAACTTTCTTCAACTGTACAACATAAAAGCCAGATTTGTTTCAGACAATTCAGCTACTGCTGTAAATTTAAGTCTTATGAAAACAATGCTATCCCCCTACCCCCCGCAAAAAAACACACACCACAGTATTTGTAAATGGTTGAAAAGAATTAGACAATGTTTAAAATGGTAGAATATACATAAAAACTATTCTGATATTCACTGAATTTACTGAACTCCATATTCTGATTAATTGGTAAAAATTCTTAATGCCACATTAAGGACAGAAATGTATCATATTTTTAAATGTTAGTTTTTGACAGTTTTGACCACTTTACTAGGACATAGTGAGGCTGTCTTATTAGAATGTGTGTTTAAGATTCCCAAAATTAAAACAGCTACATTCTATTCTAACACTTGTAAGCTAATAATTTATTGCTAGTATTTCAAGTACTGTGTTATGAACTTTATATGCATTATCTCTAATCCTATGACAACCTGCATGTTGATATTATTACCTCATTTTACAGATAAGTGACTTAGAGCTCAGAAATTCTCATTAAATCTTCCCAGTGCAACGGAGCAAAATTCAAATGTAGGAGTTTTGCTCCCAAGCTCAAGACACCAAAAAAAAAAAAAAAAAAAAAGGAGATATTCTGTTTAAAAGTTTGCAACTTAATTTCAACACTTTTAATTCACAAGAACAAAAAAGTCAAATAACAAATACAAAAAGGAAAATAAGTTTTGCTGCTTAAGTTTGCAAAACTCTTAACTTTAAGAATCCAAACAGAGTAGTTATTTTAAAAGTAATCTTTTCCTTTTTATGTCAGATAACGTACAGTTCATTTGCTAACACAAAATGTCATTCCTTCGATACTGGAAGGCTGATGATAATAGCCCATACACGCGATGAAGAATGAAGACTAACACTTGCACCAGGAAATTGCATCAGGCAGACAAAACCCTTCAGGTCACCGTGGCAAGTCCAACAGTGCTGAGAACAGTCACACAATATATATTACTTTCAGTCTAAAAGGTTAGGCGCATTTCAGCTGTAGAAATGTAAAGCATAGCTTTTTTAAAAAAGCCAAGGGAAAAATATTAAAAAGCCAGAAAGCTTTCAGTTAAATAGCACTATTAATTTCCTAGCATTATGAATAATTATCACCACAAGCACCAGGTGAAATATCCCATAAAAATTATAAAGATTGGGGCAATGCTAGTTTCAGATATTCTCTAAGGTGCCATTCTAGTAAGCTAAGGCACTCGGCACTCTATTATCTATTTAATCCACTCCTAAGCCATAAGAATTTGGCTAAATGGTGCGTGTGTTACTAAGCATATTCTCCAGTCGTTAAGATTATTCTTGCCCTAAACTTACAAGGTTGGAATGCTGACTGACACAACACACATAATAAGCACAGTCACAATTTTACATTAAAACACAACAAAGAAATGTTCCTTGAGGAGGTTTCTCATGGATATTTTACAAGACACAAAATTCAGAATCACAAGTAAACAAACCAAAACCCTTTGATCAATACAGCATTGAAATTACACATTTAATCACACCAATCAGGAAGCTATTAACTAAAAGCCACTAATTTCCCATTCTCCAGACAGTGGTAAGATGCTTGAAGCAGCTTCTTTGGTCAAACCTGTGGTAAGTCGGTAAAACTGTCAATACTAAAAAGTATCAGAAAGCCCAGCTGGCATGGCTCAGAGGTTGAGTCTCAACCTATGAAACAGGAGGTTACCGTTCAATTCCAGGTCAGGGCACATGCCTGGGTTGCAATTGATCCCCAGTGTAGGGCATGCAGGAAGCAGCCAATCAATGATTCTCTCTCATCACTGATGTTTCTCTCTCTCTCCCCCACTCTCCCTTCCTTTCTGAAATCAATTTTAAAAATGTGTATTTTTTTAAAGTATCGGGGAAAAATGCATTGAAGAGTTAAATGGTGTCTAGAAACTACACAAAGCAAGCTCACAGAATCAAAAATGTACATGTAATGTCATTAATATTTAAGAAAATTGAATTACAGTTGATTTACTTAATATATTTACAACAAAATATTTACTTCAGCTTCTTTGTAAACAGATCTATTTAGTTTACTAGTTATAAATACATAACTATTACTTAAAAATTCATTTATCTTTTAAATCAGCTAAGGAAAGCCACCCAATGTAAAGCAAGTGGCATTCACCACATTGTAGGAGACTCTAGTGTAAAAGATTACAAGAATGCAATGAAGATCAGTGTATACTTTCGCTGGGGAGACTTATAGGGAGCATAGTCCACATGGAGATGGAGTCAGCTCTAGCAGCAAAACTGCTTCTGTTCTATTTATGTTAAGGGCATACTGCACTTCCTCTTTGCCAGGCACTGTTTAAGGCACTTCACAAATACCAAGTCTTTGATTTTCATCGCAACCCTAAAAAATGTATTATCATACCCATTTTATAGGTGAGACAATTGAGGCACAGAGAAGTTCAGTTACTTGCTTAAGCTAATAGGTGGTAGAGCATACACTCCTATGCCTCCCTCTGCAAGGTCCAAACCTGCCCCAAAGATTTGTCTGTTATTCCTGCGCTCTCTTTTTATCTTATTAGTTCCCTTTTGGTGTAATTATTTCATGCAACAAATATTCATGCAGGCTCATGGGAAGGAAAAGCAAGAAAGAGCAGACATGGTTCCTGTTCTCATGGAGGTTGCTCTGGGGTAGAGGACAGGCATTACGGAATAATTACACAAATGAGTATATAAATACTTCTCATGATAAGTGCTATGAGAGACAGGTTCTCTCAAGGTATATGCCAAGGAACCTGACCTGATCACAGCCCAGCAAAGTTTCCTTGAAAAGAGACACTAAGTGGGAGCTCTAAATATGGTGTCATTAACCAAGCCACGCAGAGGAATACCTGAGAATTTATAATCACCCTCATTTCCATGCAGTGACGGCCAACCTCATTTACTGATGTAAGAGTGAGAGGACAGATAGCTGTAATCCATAACTCAGGGACTTTCAAATGCTGCCTGGCTTGAGGGGTCCATAAAAGTATGATGGGATCACAGGATTAGACCACCGAGGGCAAGCACAGCCCGACCGCAGGGAGGAAGGTAACATTTCTTAGCCTCCTTGTTTCTGCCTCTCCTAATAAAGCTTCCCAGTACTTATTATGATACTAGAGGCCAGTGCATGAAATTTGTGCACTTCCGCGGGGGGGGGGGGGGGGGGGGGAGAGGCGGTCCCCTCAGCCCGGCCTGCACCCTCTCCAATCCAGGACCCCTCGAGGGATGTCCAACTGCTGGTTTACATTTAGGCCCTGGGATCAGGCCTAAGCTGGCAGTCAGACATCTCTCTTGCAATCCTGGACCGCTGGCTCCTAACCACTCCCTGCCTGCCTGCCTGATCACCCCTAACTGCCTCTGCCTGCTGGCCTGATCGCCCCTAACTGCTCCCCTGACAGCCTAATCGCCCCTAACTGCTCCTCTGCCTCAGCCTCCGCCACCATGGCTTTGTCCGGAAGGATGTCCAGAAGGTCGTTTGGCTGTCTGGTCTAATTAGCATATTACATTTTTATTAGTATAGAGAGGTAAAGATGGGAAGGAACTAGAGAGACTTCTGTGAAAGTTTTATTTTCAGTTGGAATTCACGTTAACTACTTCCATGACACCAACAGGTCCCAGGTCAAAAAAAGTTTTCTATGAATTGATCTTGACAACATTATCCCAAGACCCAGGACCATAGATTCACCCATTTCCTCTAGCATGTGAATGGGCCTTCTCCGGGCCTTTCTGCTCTTTCTAAACATTCAAAACATGAAGACCAACAGAGTCTACAAGAAAAGCAAAAGTTTGAACAATGATGAATAGAGCAGAAAGGCTACTTCCTGCCTTTGTCGTGCCTCACTCCTATTAATATATTCCCCCATAGTGTTAGCTCTGTTTTTAATAACACAACACTGCTGACTCACATCCACCATATGCTGCTCTTGGCCTCCCAGGTCTCTGCTGTGCTTGTGCCTGCCTCGCTAGTCTTTTCTTAACCATTATCTGCATAATTGCTTGTAGGTTTCATGCCTAAGAGAAACTTGCATTTAGCCTTATCAATATTGATTTTTACGTTAGCAGATAACTTCTCTAGGTCATTCCCTTCTCAAGCATGCGGCCCTCTCTCAGGTCCTCATAATGTGTCGCCTCACATACTGCAGGAGCCTCGTAATTGATTTCCCGCCACCTCCTTCCCCAATTATGATCCTCTCTTTGCACAGTCATCATGTCACGCTTTAGACATTAGAACACATTAGACAGCTTCCCCTTGCATAGAAATGAAGCCAAAATTCCTCAGAATAGCATTTAAAAGCCTCTGTATCAGCTCCCAACATTTTCCCCTCCAAACTGTGACCCCATATGATCTAAGTTTCAACCACGCCATACTCTTCCTCTCTCTACAACATCCTCTGAGCTCCTTGGTTTTGCTCATGTTCTGCATTCCCCTAGAATGACACTATTCCCACCCTGTCCCCTACTTCTATTCTCAAAATCTTAAAATTAAGACCAGGCCAGCTGGCGTGGCTCAGTAGTTGAGCATCGACCTATGAACCAGGAGGTCACGGTTTGATTCCCGGTCAGGACATATGCCCATGTTTCAGCTCGATCCCCAGTGAAGGGGGTGCAGGAGGCAGCTGATCAATGATTCTCTCTCATCACTGATGTTTCTATCTTTTTCTCCCTCTCCCTTCCTCTCTGAAGTAAATAAAAATATATATTTTTTTAAATATTAAGGGCACATTCTGTATTTTCCCACTTATCCAATTCAACATGTCTTTCCATCCACTGCGTTTCCAAAGTACTCTGCATCACTATTCCAATAAAGTAGTTCCTTGCCATTTCTAAGAATAACTAAATACCATGGTTGAATACCCAAGACCAGCTTGCTCAGGTTCTCAAAATAAATATAATAGTTTTAGGCTATAAAGTACAGAAGGTATAACGTTCTCAGATATCTTTTTTCATACATTGTGGTTAAAAGGACACTCTGACAACTTCTTTGTTCAAATAATTTTCTTTAATTGTTATATAATTACTACTGAAGCAAAATCTTTCCAGAATCCCTGTCCATAAATTTTAGGTTATAAGGTTTGAAAAAATAGTTTCTTAAATTTCTGTTCTCCCTTATTTGGTTTTTACAAATTATGTGGGTATTTTATAGAAACAAACTCATAATTACAGAGAACAGACTGATGGCTGCCAGAGAGGATGGGGTTTGGGGGGCTGGGTAAAAAAAGATGAAGGAATTAAGAAGTACTGAGAAAGCTAACCCCTATTTTGTAAAACTACTGTTTGAAATTCTCTGCTATTCAGATAGTCCTTTATTCTGTAAAGTCAACTTTGCCATTTTTAGACAGTCCCTTATTCTGAAAAATAACTTTGCTTCCTGGCCTGCTTGAATAATAAAGAAGATAAACTTAGCTGTCTGACCTTGTAGGCCAGGACTAGATAATCCCATACTCTCATGCCAGATGTATTTTTTAATTGAATAGAACTGTGTTGTTTGCAAGGCCACAAGCTTCCAGTGAGATAACCATTAAGCACACATAAGGCTTGCTCTTTAATAAAAACAAAATTCCTGCTTGTTGCTTTGCTCAGAATTTGAAAGACATTTTCTCTGAGCCCACCAGTGTATAATAAAGTGGAACTCCATCTCTCTAAGCGTTGCTTGGTTTTTCTCCAGTCTTCTGCAATAGTACTAATTGGCAGTTACATAATAGTCATGGGGATGTAAAGTCAACACTAAGGAATACATGGTAGGGCAAAAGATTTACAGTTGTTCATATAAAAAATAATACAATAATTAAATAATAATACAAGAATAAACTCTGTTTCCCATTCTCACAGTTGTAAACCTAATTTTGTCCCACCTTGTACAGTCAGTAATATTGTAGTAGCTATATATGGTACCATGTGGGTACTGGAAATATCAGGGGAACACTTTGTAAAATATATGATTGTCTAACCACTATGCTGTACACCTGAAACTAATGTAAAGTATTATTGAATGTAAACTAATTTTTAAAACATTTAAATTAAAAAAATTACCTTGACATTTTAAGCAACCATCCTAATGTTATATGTATATGTTGAGTAAATGAAGTTTAAATAGCTATTGTCTCTCTTAGTATGAACAGGTTCACACCTTTTTTTCTATCAAAAGTTGAATCAATAACTGTCATAACCTCTTATTAAAGAAAGTTGGACTAACCCATGCGTATGTAAATAATCCTAAATTTTAAGTTTGGAATATAAAATTATAAAACCCTATTATCCAAAACCTTACTGATATCAACATTAGATATATGCATAACTTCCTCTTAAGAGGAAAAGAAAGCCACAGTGGGTAATTCAATAAATATGTGTTGAAAACAACTATTATATTCTTCTAGGATGTAAATGTACCTGGCATGGTATTTATGGTATAAAAGTAAAAGTGCTCCTAAGCATTCCCACATTCTATTTTCATGTGGGGTGGCAGCAAATAACCTTTGCTGCTGGAGGAACCCCTTAATCACCAAGAATGAAGTCTGATTACCAAAATGGAATTGGTTCCTGGAGTGAAACACTTTAGTTGCACTGCCAGAAAGTTACTCTTCTACTCGAGCTGGGTTTCCTAAGGTCAGATGCATAATTCCTCTCACTCTCATTGGAAAATGCAGGGGGAAAAAACCCAAACATACAGACTGGCACCACTAGAGCAAAAGGATAAAAAAGGGGATTAAATGTGATAAAAGGGTGTGAAAAAGAACATGAAGTGATAGGAAGGCAGGAAGGGAACATGGGCAGAGCATTCTAAGAGAAAAGATGACCAAATCCCAGAATGGCGAAATCTAGAGTAAAGTGATGAGAAACAAAGTGGGCTTATAAATATGTGGTGCAAGGGATTGCTAATTTCTGGAAAAGGTGGGCTTTTCATGACATGGCAGATTGGTGAAACAAGCAGGTCAAATCACTGGGTTAAAAGAGTTATTTCCTCAATTCACCAACAGAATTACTTTTAGTGTTTCATTTGTGTTTAGCCCTCCACGAGCACATATAAAAAGGGCAGAGACGGTGCAGAAAAAATTACTCAATTCAGCCAACAATGGCAAAGTGAAGTGAGCAACATGAAAATCCCAGGTAAAGAGCAAAAGGCAAATAGAGCCCTGGTCAGGTGGCTCAGTTGGTTGGAGCATCCTCCCACACAATGCGGGGTCTTGGGTTCAATTCCCACATCGGGGGAGCATATGACTGATAAATGTTTCTCTTCCACATCTTCCCTCCCTTCCCCCCTCCCTCCCTCCCTCCCTAGAAGAAGAAGAAAAGGGCCATACTTGGATGTATGGATCACCCCTTAGAAAATGCTAATAGGAAGACCAAGAAACAGATGCAACTAGCACTAAAATCCCTGTGGCCAATGAGAGTAGGAGCAAATGTGACCACACACACACACACACACACACACACACACACACACACACACACACTGTTCATACTAAGCAATATCATGTGACAAAAACATTTGTCATAATTTGGGGATTTAAAATGGTCCTACAGTATCAGAAATATCTGAATCTCTTTAGATCGTACCATTTCCACTCTAAGGCTGTATATCAGCCAGCATGGTCTACTGAGCAAGTAAGAGTGCTTGAACCTGCTCACACTTCCTACCAATCTGGACAGTGACAAATCATAGAGTTTGCATCTTAATAGGGATAAATGTATAATCAAAATCAACAACACCGATCATGCTCTCACATGATTAATTCCACCCTCAGCTCCTGACAAATTAAACTACAATAAAACCTAGCTGCTCAGCAAAATGAGGCTGGAGATGTACATTCAGGGAGAGTTTTCTTTTGTATCTCTGACTTTTTGGCAACTTCTCTTCACCTTTCAGCAGACACTGTGCAGTAATCCACTCATCCCAGGTGTGGCTCTCTGAAAATTGTCTACCCACATTCCCTTCTCAAGAAGCCTAGATACCATCCAGCTCATATGATAATTGCCTACATGAGAAGAGTTCTTGTGAGCTGTTCACTTATGTGTCTTTTGAGACAACATGAGTGATATTTTATGGCAACGCAGGTCTAATCATGATAATTGGGTAGGCATTTTCCCAACTTTTCAACAAAGATAACACTGTGCAGCCATAGAGAAGCTTGGAAGAAACAGAAAATGAATCTTAAACTTATTGTCATTATCTTTCTGGAAATACCTTTTTAGTGCCTTGTTTTTTTCTCTCTTCATGTTTGATCTAGCTCTTGAAAGTTAAACTCTGCTAGCATTTATGTCTGGTAATAAATTATTATTTAAAAGTAAATATATATAAGATTATGTCATTGTATAGGAAGGACAAATCTGAGAATAAGTGACTTAAAAAGGTGCACAACTGCAAAATGCCAAATTTTATGTTCTGTTTATCACAATTTCTTGGTTCTAGTTTTTCTTCCTTCCTGATTATAAAAGCAAAATGTGTTCATTAGAAAAATAGCTTATCCATTTTTTAAAAATATATTTTATTGATTTTTCTACAGAGAGAAAGAGAGAGGGATAGAGAGTCAGAAACATCGATGAGAGAGAAACATCGATCAGCTGCCTCCTGCACACCCCCCCACCGCGGACGTGCCCGCAACCAAGGTACATGCCCCTGACCGGAATCAAACCCGGGATCCCCGAGTCCGCAGGCCGATGCTCTATCCACTGAGCCAAACCGGTTTCGGCAGCTTATCCATTTTTTTGTTCTGAAAGAAGAACTTGGGGCTTTTTATTTACTGAGTTTATTAACCAAGAAATAGATTCAGACTTTATGCATTATATATTCCAAATTTTTGCATATATACCTTACTATTTTATTTTGTCTTGTTTTTTTACTATTTAAAATGTGTATCATATTTAATCTATCAGTTATTTACTTTTAAGTTTCTTTCTTTTTTATGCTTACAAAAGCCTTCCCTACTCGATATCAAATTAAATGTAAATTTTTTCCCTAGGTTATTTTTGCAGGAGTTTTTCACAAATTAGATTTCCAATTATTTTTTACCAATTAACTGGCTGTATATCATAATTTCCAAACTATGTATTCTTTATTATAATCTTGCTGATAAAATGCAAATATTATGAACATAAAAAAGTGATATAAGACTATGCAATATAATAACTCATGGAAACTCACTGAGTTTTTTTCTAATCCTCAAAGAATAATTATCTTAACATGCTTTAAGATATTGTAAAATTGATATTTCCAAATACCCACAAACCTATATAACTTTCCATTCACTTTATGCCTTAAAAGGATTAATAAATTTAAATTGAATAACTGTACAACATAAATTTACTAGATTACTCCTATAACTACCAAAGCTATAGAAGATTATGTGGCATATATTGAAAGAAAGACATAGATTAAATAAAGCTTAGCCTGGCTTTAAAGATACTCATAGTCAAGCAGTAGGCCATGTAGTAGGATACGGAGACAAAGCAACAAATATACCAATAACTCTAAGACAAGGTATAACACCAGTGGAAAACAAAAGAAGGATAGAGAAGTTAAGAGGAAAGTGAGATAGACTACTTTTAAGGACTCAGATAAAGGTTTACCAAAAGGGAAGGATGCAAACTAGAAGAGCTTAAAGGACGTGTACAATGTCTCCTAGGCAGACAGGAGAATGAGTCCCAGGTGCCCATGGAAGAGAAAAAGAGTATACTGGGAGAGCAATCTTTTGCTTGCTAGGGCAGAGTATTCTCACAGAGGGGCACGAGCATATCTTTTTGGAATATGAACTTGAGTTTGGAACGTGGGAGCTCTCCATGGCAGGTGAAGGCATTTAGATTTAATTTGGTAGCCACAGAAGCACACCAAATGGTTTTCGGCAAGGAAAATTAGAAAGATGAAAAACTAATCTGGTGCAGGTGTGTGTCAAGATTAGGGGATGTAATATCGGAGAAATGACACTATCGGGAACAGAGAGAGAGGATTAAATTATATGGCAAGAGGACAGTACAGTATTAAGCAGCCTGGAGGTTTTTGGACGGTTCAAAAATCTGTCATCAGAAACCAGCGAGAGAAAGGAGTTGAGGAAGCTCATATGTCAAGAATAATCAATGATGGTGAAAAAAAAGTCAATTACTTAACAAGAAAAATGTAGTTGGAAAAGAAATTTTTAAAGTATTGAACTACATTCAATGAATCCACCCAGAACCATCTTTAAATTTAAATTCTATCACAGTAGCACTATTGCAAAATAACACAATCATGATGTATATTAGGGACAACGGCTAGAAGGAAGTAAGACAAGAGAGCCTTCTCTCTCACCCTCCTAAATTCACTGGGAACAGAGAGCTCCAAAAACCTTATTCAGGCACCTCATGAAGTCATTGCCAATTACTCCCTGGGCATTTGAGTCCACCTCTCTAAATTTATTTCTGAGATGAAGTAGATTGAGAGGGCTACCTTTTTCCCCCATTAATCCTGCCCATTTCCAAAGAAGTGGAAGAGACACTGGTTAGTTGAGCATCTTCCATGATATAGATGGAGATACAATTCTTCAGACTGGAGAAGTCATTTACCAAATTTGGTGTATATAACAGATTACAGGAAAGTCCTTTAGGTTTTTTCAATATCATTATTCATCTGGAGGGGTGATGCTTAAAATATTTACTTATATAAAAATAATAATTACATTTATTAATATGACTTTGATAGTATCTCTTTAAATATATATTTTTTTAAATCCAGGAACACCCCTCTGTACATACTCATGTGTCAACACTTACACACCTTGCCTGTCTTGGACCATAAGCTAATGTTCTTAGACATGCTGTTGTATATTATTGCAGGCATAAAACAAGTGTGCAAGGAGATTGCTCCAGTTGCTATGGAAATATCGTTTAATTTCCTAATTCGTAGGTATACAAATGCAAAACCATACATTTTATTATTTCTCAAGTTTGGCAACCCAGTCTATTGTTCACGTCTGAGGACAAACTCCTCACATTTTCAACACTTTCGTTCAAAGAGTTAAGAACTTAACCTGTCTTGCAATTTGATATTTATAAATTGACTTGTTGGACAAAAGTGAAATGAAAGAAGGGAACAAGGAACATATATAAGTTATGTATTCTTCTCCTTAAGCAAAATATAGAAAAATGTCTGTTTACCAACAACAAATACAAACAACTGGTGGCATTAACATTACAAAAAGACTTCTTTAAATCATAACTTCCCTAATGGTTATGATATGCAAAAGGGCATTACAATTACAAAAGTGGACTTCAGGAATCCATCTGTTATATACAGCAAGGCATAACTGACCTCTTCTTCCTGCCTCCCTCCACCAAGTTTTGTCTAACTTGGGCTTTGCAATAAGGTAGAAATAACAGAAATTATGCAGACGACACACAAACTTTAAAAAGTGGTAAAATTCTAAAACTCATTGTTTTCTACCTACTTTAAGACACTGGTTTGCTAATGAACTCCCTACCCATAATGTTTTCTCACTCCCGTAGTTCTTAAAACAAAGCAAGCTAAACTAAACCTTCCTTTTAAAACCCCCCTCCCTGGCCTTTCAGTACCCAACTCTGCCAAACAACTTGGGAAACACAAAGCTTCTAGTTTCTCTCCTCTTAGTCTTTCCTCGGTTCAATACTATTTCAGATCTTTGAGCTGACTACTACTGGCCTAAAGCTACTTTGGCAAAGGCCAACATGGGATATACCTCCTATGTAACAAATCCAGTGGCCAATCTTTAGTCTTTATCCTCCCTGATCTCCAATCACCATCTGGGGATAACTTTTCCCCCTTGAAACACGAGACACTTGGGAAACTCTTTCTTCTCACCTTAAAAAAAATTGAGGAAAATAGATGAATGGGGTACTCACCTCCACCTTCTCTAGTCCCAGCAATAAAATCATGATTGACCTGCCTTGTGCACAAAACACAGGTGTAAAAAACTCTTTGGCAGGGGCCAGATATATTGAGAAATGTTTTCTCTTTACTGAGAAACTACATCTGCTAGTTATATGGGCACACATCACTAAACTCATAGGAGTTACAGTTTTAGCAAGCTTCATTTTTTAAATGTTACCCACGCTAATCGAACAATGCAGTAAGGTGAAGAATGTAGCTAGAAGGGAAAGTCTTCCAGCTTAAATATCAGACATCAGGATGAACATACACCTAATCTGACTGTCCACTACAGATAGCTTCTAAGCAGAAGATGCATTGGTCAAGGGGTCCTATTTTTGGCCACTGATCTAGTCACCTGCCACTGTCTCTTTCATCACCAGCTGAGCCCCAGGCCTCCTGAGACCAGACTGCATGAGTGCTAGAGGGTTGGCCACAGAAGAGCTTCCCAGCTTCAGCCTTCATCATCTACTCATGCATCTCTTCCTCTCCTTCGTCCCATTGGCTGTCAAAACCCAGAGAGCTCATGGGTGGAAGCAATAAACAGATGCAGGATTTGATCTTACAGCCTACCTTACTTTGCCTCTGTATGTTCTGGGTAAAAATCTGAACCAAGGATTTGAAGTGATAATAACATTTTTCTCTCTCTGCCATGTTTTTGTTTATTTGTGTGTGTGAGTGTGTGTGTGTGTGTGTGTGTGTGTGTGTGTGTGTGTGTGTGTGTGTGTGTGTGTGTGTTTCACTTTGCTGATTTCCTTGACTTCAGTGATTCAAAGCATCATACTATTCCTTTCTTTCCCCTCAAATGTTTTTTATTCTTTGTTTTCTTTCTTTTAGGTGCTGGTATTCTTGGGGATACAGACCCCATAATTATTATAGCACTTTATGCAATCTTTGGGACACTTCATCTACTTCCACCATCACTCCAAAATTTCTAATTTGAGTACAAACAACTCAGAAGTCCAGATCTTATACATAAGTATCTAGTGAAGACTTGCATCTGGAATTCCTTTAAGTTCTTCAAATTTCAAATTTAACATCACCAAACCAAACATCATCTTACTCCTAAATTATGTTTCACACCAGGAGGACAAGTGATAAAAATTAGGTTTCACACCAGGAAGACAAGTGATAAAAATCAGAGTTACCCTTTTTTGTACTGTTATCCTCATTCTCTTATACCCAGATGGTTTCAGATTCCTATTTTATCAGTGCTGTTTTCTCCATCCCTCCCACCTCCTCATGCATCATCCCTCTTCCAAGCACATTGGCAACTGTATTATTTGTTGATCCCTAAAACTGGTGACATCCCTACCTTCATGTTTCCTCCTTAGCCTGGAATGCTATGTTATAATTTGTGTTTATGAGAAACTTCTACATGTTTTTCCACTTCCCATTCAAATGTAAGTCTTCTTGACTTTTATCTAATTTTGTTTGACCATAAATACTCCTTCATTACTGCTATCTAAAACTTTGTCTATTCCTCTACTTCCTGACATTTTTTTTTTTTAGTTATTTGTTTGTAGCCTGTCCTAATGGCAGCAGATATCATGTCTCACTTATCTTGATAGTCTAAATAGGGTATCTTACTTAAGAAAGGCAATTAAAACATGTATTTTCAGCTGTATCAGGCCTAGCTGTGAGCACAATTAAATATCATTTTCAAAGGACAATATTCATTTATAGAATTACACAAACAGTACAATTCTACTCTACACTGAGTATTTGCTTTCAGCTCATGTCTTATGGAAAATATAAGCTTAAAATTAAGACAATTAGTGATTTCTACTTTCCAAGTGGAAAAACAAATAAAACTTCAAATAATTATTTGATTTGTCTGCCTTGTATTTTTGAGATACAATTTACATAATTCACCATTTTAAAATATAAAATTCAGCCATATTTTAATATGCCCAACCACTATGTGCAACCATCACCACTACCTAATTCCAGAACTTTCATCACCTCAAAAAGAAAACTCATAGACATAGCACGCATTCATCACCTCCACCCTGCCCCCAACCCCTGGTAACTACTACTCTATTTTTTTGTCTATTTAGATTGGCCTGTTTGGACATTTCATATAAATGAAATCATGCAATATGTGATGTGTTATATCTGGCTTTTTTCACTTAACATAATGTTTTCATGATTACCCATGTTTTCGCATGTATCAGTACTTATTCCTCTTTATGACTGAATATTATCCCAGTGTAATGATATACCACATTTTGCTTATCTGTTCTTCAATTGTTAGTTTCAGTTTTGGGCTGTAAAAAATAATGAATATAAGTGTATAGAGTTTTCTATTAATATATGTTTTCAGTCCTCTTCGGTATATACCTAGGAGTGGAATTGTTGGGTCATAAGATAACTCTGTAAGTAACTTTTTGAGACGGTATTAAAATAATTTCCAAAGTGGCTGCAGCATTTTACAGTCCACTAGCAATATATGAGGATTCCAATTTTTCCACAGACTCACCAACATTCTATAGGTCCCTCTTTTTTATTAGAGCCAGCCTAGTAAGTACAACTAGGTATCTCATAGCGGTTTACCAGTATATTCGCATGTATCTAATGACTAATGAAGCAGAGCATCTTTTCATTTGCTTGCGTGCCATCTGTATATATCCTTGTGAGAAATATTTATTCAAGTCATTTGCCCATTTTTTATTTGTCTTTTTTATTATCAAGTTGTAATAGGTATTTATGTATTCTGAATACTAGAGTTTTATGATTGCAAATATTTTTTCACTTTCTCCTCTCCATGCTATCATTTTTCTTCCTAATTAAATATTGGGGTGACACTGGTTAAAAAAAATATATAGGTTTCAAGTTTACATTTCGATGATACAGCATCTGTATATCACATTGTGTGCCCACCATCCAAACTCATATCTTCTTTTGTGACCATATATTTGACTCCCTTTACCCACTACCACCCCTCTAACCCCTTTCCCTGTGGTAACCACAGTACTGTTGTCTGTGTCTATGAGGGGGTTTTTTGTTTGCTTGTTTTTCTTGTTTGTTCATTTCTTGGTGTCTTTTGATACATAAAAGATTTTCATTTTGATAGAATCCAATTTATCTTCTTGTTTCTTTTGTTGCTTTTGCTTTTGGTGTCACAACTAAGAAACTATTGGCTTGATCCAAGATCATTAGGAGCTAAATCAATTTTTCTTCCAAGAGGTTTATAGTTCATTCTTATATTTAGGTCTAAAGTATATATGTTGAAAGAAGGGGTATAAATTCATTCATTTGCATGTAAACATTCAGTTGCCACAGCACCATTTGTTGAAAAGACTCCATTTTCCCCAATTTTAAACTGCCTTGTCACCCTTGCTGGAAAAAAAACTTGTCATAAATGTACGGGTTTATATATAACTGCTCAATTCTATTACATAGATCTACATGTGTACCCTTATGTCAGTACCACGCAGTTTTGATGACTACAGTTGTGTAGTAAGTTTTGAAACTGATAACGGTGAATCCTTCCAATTTTTTTCAAAGCTATTTTTGGCTATTCTTGCTTTCCATATGAATTAGGGGATCAGTTTGTCGATTTTGGCAAAAACGGCAGCTGAGATTTTGATAATGATAGCACTGAATCTGCAGATTAAATTAGGGAATGCTACCATGTATAAACACTGATGTCTTTCCATTTATTAGGTCCTTCTATTTCTTTTAATGATGTTTTGAAATTTTCAGTATACAAGTCTCTAATATTTATATATTAGTAAATATATGCACTTTTTTAAGTTAAAAGGAAAATACTGAGTATAAGTTATTTTATAATTATAACTAGAGGCCCCGGTGCATGAAATTCGTGCACTGGGGTGGGGGGGGTCCCCACAACCCAGCCTACCCCCTCCCACAGACTGGGAGCCCTCAGGGGATGTCTTACAGATGGCTTAGGCCCGCTCCTCTGTGGGAGGTGACCAGGCTGATCAGGGGAAGGCACCAGCCCCATCACCCCGCTGCTGCTGCCACTGCTGGAGCCACCAAGGTGTTTTCATCAACATGGACTCCAGTCCCTTCACCACAAAAAAATGACAACTTTCTTTAGGCATTTTCAAGATATGTCTTTCATAGGATATGACATTTCTTTCTTTCTTTTTTTTATCCTCACCTGAGGATATGTTTCCATTGATTTTTAGAAAGCTTGGAAGAGAGAGGGAAAGACAGAGAGAAACATCAATGTGAGAGGGACACTTCGATTGGTTTCCTCTTGCATGAGCCCTGACCTGGAACCCAGCCAGGGAGGAGCCTGTAACCTAGGTACATGCCCTTGATCTGAATTGAACCCGAACCCTGCGGTTGGCAGGCCAAGGCTCTATCCACTGAGCCAAACTGGCTGGGGCAGGATATGACATTTCTTAGCCCCTCCAGCAGCAGACCTTAGTTTTTTCCTCCAGGAGTAAGGTGGAAAAATCCTAGATCACCTTCTTGGATTCTTATTACCCAAGTTACCAAGAACACTGTGAGTGGCAGCGTACAGGGAGCTTAGCCAATGAGGTATAAGAAAAGGTGTTTCCTCTGCAGCTCATGTGCAGAGGACCCCCTGCATTGTGTCCGTTGGGCTGGGGGCATTTTGTCTGCTGGGCTACTGTCCACTGGGCTGGGGGTGTGCCCCGAGCCACACAGAGGAGGCTTGGAGCATGCCCCTAGCCCAGCAGCTCCGCATTGTGTCCACAGCCCTCCCTCCCTCTGTGGATGGGGCACAGGACACTATGGGCACCGCCATCTTTGTCACAGCGTGATAGTTAATTTGCATATTACCCTTTTATTAGATTAGATAAAGATAGAAATAAAATCTGTTTAAAGTTAACATTCTCCCTGAGAAAACTTTTTATATCACATACCTATAACTTTTTATAAAGTTTTTACAATAAATACTTGAAAAATAATATTTCTTTTTATACATTAACTTGTCTTAGTTAAAAACAATTCTGCAACAGTAAGTTAAGATAAGCAGCCACAAAATGTAATGCACCTGAATTTAAGAGATTAGCTATTCGTCACAGCAACAGCACACACAATTCTTTCCTTAGGCAGCCAGGTGTCAAGATAATTTCATCAGATAAATAGATCTACCTCAAATTATTCAAGCTGAAAACAGCTATATGCTGCTCATTGATATCTTTGTTCAAACTTATAATATTAGTATTATTATAACATACTTATTTGTGCAATTCTTTATGAAAAGACAGAATTAAAATGTTAACCACATTTTTATAAACTTGATAAAGTGATTCAGCATTAATAAAAATGACTTGCCATTTACTAATAACTTCACATCCATATTCAATTAATATCCTACAAAGAAAATCCATGCTTTCAATTTGTATCATCTACAATAACTGATGTGGATCACAGAATTTTGATGTGATGGGTTCATTAATGATAAATCAATACCGATGTGTAGGCATACAGCTTAGACCAGATGAATACTTACAGTTAGTTCAAGGCAATTTGCCCATTTTCTTAATGTGCAGAGTCATTGAAAGGTTTTCATTCAAAGTAACCATTTTTCATGATAAAAGATAATCAAAATAATACCAAAGTTCACCTTCTCCTGAAGTCTGAAAAAGACCTAGTGCTCAAAAATTAAACTCTGCACCAAACAAAACACTTCCAAATCTTCTGAGTAGTGCAGAACTGGCTGCTGTCTTAGTATTTAAACTTCCTAAAAAGCAATGCTGAAAGTAGGATGAAGATGGTATATAGCATAACAGCTCCAGTATAAAAATGATAACAAAATAAAAGCCCAAGAATAAAGTCATTTAGGTAAACTTTAGAAAGTTTAATATCATGAATATTGTCATAAGCATGTTATCACCATCATCAGAACAGTGTTCACTCAACTCAGTCCAAGATCCAGAAAAAATCTAGCCCATGCTATTGAAGAGCCACATTAAAAAAAATTACTGTAAAACACTTATAAAGGCCTAGAAATGTACTAAGTAAATATTTGGAAGTGAGTATATGGAATCCAGGTATACACTGCTTATTCCAAAGAGACTGATTAACAAATATACTGATTGATTTTAAATATAATAATGTATCTGGCATACTAAGGAAGAAAAAATATTGAGAATAATTTTTAAAGTAAAAAGGTATGTTTAGACTATAGTATAGTGTGCTTCATAGATGAAGAATTAATCATGCTAAATCTAAGTTTGAATAAAAAGTTTCTAATTTAAAATTTGAAGAAAACTAAAAGAAAAAAAATATGAGCAATATTTGAACCATGAACTGTCTCTTCTTAATAACTGTCATTCATTTATTATGGCCTTCAGTATCATAACTTTTTTTTCTTCATAGAAAAAACATCCCAATGGAAGGACTATAAACAAGATTACAGGGGTGAGGAATCTTTTTTCTGCCAAGGGCCATTTGGATATTTATAATATCATTTGGGGGCCATAGAAAATTATCAACTTGAAAATTAGCCTGCTATATTTGGTCAAACTTTTTTTTTTTTAATTCTCATCCAAGGATATTTTTCCATTGACTTTTAGAGAGAGTGGAAGAGAGAGGGAAAGACAGAGAGAAACATCAATGTGAGAGAAACATCAGGGCCCAGGCCAAGGAGGAGCCTCCAACTGAGGTACTTGCCCTTGACCAGACTCAAACCCGGGACCCTTGAGTTCGCAGGCCAACGCTCTATCCATTGAGCCAAACCAACTAGGGCTGGTCAAATATTTAATTAACTCACTCCTAATGGCTTGGCAGGACCAGACCAAATAATTTCTCAGACCTTATACAGCCTGCAGGCTGGACATTCCCAACCCCTGAATTAGAAAGTTGTTACTTCTCTTCTCAAATTATCTTTAATTAAATATAGTACCAGTTAAAATACCAAGGGTGTTATTTATGAAATTTGATAACCT
This sequence comes from Ia io, assembly GCA_025583905.1. Taxonomy (NCBI): domain Eukaryota; kingdom Metazoa; phylum Chordata; class Mammalia; order Chiroptera; family Vespertilionidae; genus Ia; species Ia io. The sequence goes on along the minus strand of JAJQQW010000011.1, from coordinate 61,404,042 downwards.
AGTTTTCATATCCTTCTGAAGAGAAGGCATAAAAACAGACAGAAAACTTTGGAAAAAGAAAATCCATCACTTACTAGCTATCACAACATACTGTTAAACTACTGTAGTTATGATAGCATATTATTACTTCAGGGACAACAACAAAGTCTTTAAATGCAGAGAATATGAATAAGTCCTGTAAATTATAATAAGGTAAATAATCCACTAGAAAAACCTCGGTAAACATACAAACACACTTATCACAGCAGAAGCAAAACATTAGGCCATCAGGCAAAAAAGAAAAGATAATCAATCTCTCTAGAAACCAGAGAAACGAATTCATATGACAAAGAGATACCATTCATACCTATTCATTGGTAAACTTCTCCAACTTTAAAATTATTCCATACTGGTAAAAGGGTAAGGACATTTATATTTCCTGATCTGCTGGTGGAATGTAAATTAGCACTGCCATTTTCAAGAGCAATTGAGCATCAACTATTAAAATCTAAAATGTGCATACCTCATAACTCCAAACTTACAATTATCAGTGTACCCTTTTAAAAGCACACACTAGTACATGTGGACAAGAAACCTGTTTAAGGATGTTTTCCAGGGCATAGTTTGAAACAGCAAATTGGTAGAAACTAAATGTCTATGAAAACAAGGATTAAATAAATCATAGTACAACCACACTATAAAATAATAGGTAGCAGTTAAATAATAACGGTGTAGCCTGGCCAGCGTGGCTCAGTGGCTGAGCATCGGCCTATGAACCAGGAGGTCACAGTTTGATTCCCGGTCAGAGCACATGCCAGGTTGTGGGCTCCATCCCCAATGTAGAGTGTTTGGGAGGCAGATGATCAATGATTCTCTCTCATCATTGATGTTTCTATCTCTCACTCCCTCTCCCTTCCTCTCTGAAATCAATAAAAAGTTACATTTTAAAAAATGGTGTATATACTTATTACCAGCTAAGCTATATGTGAAGTGAAAATGAGGTGTGGAACACCATGTTACCATTAAAGTAAATATAAAAATGTATATCTTGCTACATAGACCTTGACCACTTATACCTATGAGGCACTTTCCTGAGTCTCTCAAAGTCTATCTGTCTAGGACACAGCCCATATTTGAAGGCAGAGAGCACAAACATTTTATCTCTGTAGGTAGCCAAAAACTGGAAACTGAAACTCCAATCAATGTAATGTCACACAGATATTAATGTGAAAGACTTTTCATTTTCCTAGGAAATGCTCAATATGTTTAATTTAAAAATAGAACACGGTACATAATACCTATGATCTCAGCTTTGCTTTGAAAAGTCTTCTACATGATAAACTCAGATATACTCATAATGTGGGGTGGGGGTGGGGCAAAAACAACTAGAAATTTGTCAAATGTTCCCTGGAGAGTTAGACTTCAGTAATTTTTGTTCTCACATTTCTTTTCTTTGTTATTTTCTAGATGCTCTACAATGGTCATGTATTGAAAGAGTAAAAAAAATAAAACATGTTCCTTTTGAAACAATGTACCCTCTGTGACTACATTCTTGAGATACCTCTTTACAGATAGTGTCCAAATATTTCCTGCCTCCCAGCCTCTCCCCTTTACTCCAGTCCCACTCCTCAACGGCCTCCTGAGCAGTTATCTGAGTCCCAGACTCAGTTCTGGATGTGACTTCTCCTCTCCCCCTTCAGTGCTCATTAATCTCATCTTCCTGCTGACTCAGCCTGTCCCAGTTCCCAGACCAAGGCAGGGCTGAATAAGGTACTAATACAAGGTCATCCATTTCTTCATCTCTCTCCCATCCAAACTAGAGCAAAGCTTCTGGTTCTGTGTCCGCCTGGACTTTAGACCCATGCCACTGTGGAGTCCGTACCACACTGCGCTACACACTGTCATGTTCTATCTGTCATGTTCTTTCTGGGATTAAAGTGTTCAGGTGCTTTTCACCTCTACTAGACTGTTACTTCATGAGGTCAAGTGCTACTCTATCTTACTCATACACAGATACAGGGCTATGTCCCCCCAAAACAGTGTTTTCAACAACTTGTAAGAAAGTTTACTTGATGTATGACTGCTCCATTTGTTTAACCAGAAATAGGATTTGTTCAAAGATAGAATGAGTTTGGAGGCTTAATCCATTAGCTAGCACTTATAAAGAACTAATGCAGGCCCAGGTTTGTAACAGAATTATTAGGGAAAAACACACACACACACACACACACACACACACACACACACACACACACAAGAATCTGAAGTGGTTGAGAACACCTTTAAAAAAAGAATAATTATTGTTTTAGTTTCTGCTTTAAAAGCAAAACATGAAAATCTTCTTGCCCGAGGTCCTGATTTCACAGATGGGCAAACCGCAATCGAGTTGGCCTGCCGGGATTTCAGGCTGCTGCCAGCGTGGACTTTTGCCTCCTGTCCCAGCTCCATGGGCCCCATGGGCCTGGCTCTGCTTGCCACTATTTGCCTGCTTCCCACTATTAGCCTGCTTGCCAACTCTGAACTATTCTCTTGGATCGAGACTCTCTTCCTTCCAGTTCATGCTGTGAACTAGGATCTAAATGTCCTCCTTCCTCTTTTTCCTACAAACCTAGCTTTCTATTCAACCTCTTTCCCAAAGACTGAGAACACCATGGCAGGTCTCTAAATCAAATTATAACACACACTGCTGTTTGCTTACCCAACAGTCCTTTCCCCCTTCCTTTTTCTTACCAGAACTGCCATTCTGCTCATCTACCAATTAGTCTAAGGCAGTGATCAGCAAATTCATTAGTCAACAGAGCGGCAAACCGCGTCGGCTCGCGAGCCGCAGTTTGCCGACCACTGGTCTAAGTCCATCGTGCATGGTGATTCCTTCCCCTTGCTGTTGACTGGATGGGGATGGTCATGTGATCCAGTGCTGGACAGTGAGGTCAGAAGGGACCACTGGTTGAAGATGAGGTGTGGACACAGAAGGGCAGAGTCCAGAGACCGGCAGAGAGGAGACTCTAAGCCTAGGTCTGATGCCTGTAGTGACCTACCTCTGGATTTCTTATGTTTACAAATATATTTGAATGTATTTCCTTTCTTCTGCTGCCAGGTTACACATAGCAAATAGCACATCTCTAAAAAAAACTTACCAGCGGCTTTGTTTTCCATTTCAAAAGAACAACTTTAAAATGGGAATGTGGTAGATATTTGGATTGGTTTTAGTTTGAAACTATTATGAGTAAAGTTGATATTCATTTTCATGTAAAAACAGTCTTTGTGCATATGTTTTCATTTCACCTGGGAGCAAAATCTCCAGGTTGTGTGCTAAGAGTATTTTTAGCATTCAGGGAAACTACCAAAGTGTTTCCGAAAGTGTTACAATCCCACCAGCAAACTCTCAGTGCATCATCTGGTTACTTCACACTCTCCAAAACTTGATATTGTTGGTCTTTTTAAATTTAGCCATTCTAGTGTTTGTAGAAGGTAGTATATTGTGGTTTTTAAATTTCATTATTTGGTGAATAAGAGAGTTAAGTGCCTTTTCATATGCTCATTGTTCATTTGTATACCTTCTTTTGTGAAATAGCTCTTTGGATATTTTGTTCATTTTTAGTTAGATTGTTTGTATTCTTACTGAGATACAAAAGTTCTATATACAGCTAGAATAATTAGTCTTTTTCCAGATATATAGAGATACATATATTTAGCAAATCGTGTGTCTTTTGAAGAGGGGAATTTTTTTTATATAAAGTTTAGTTTCTATTTTTCTTATAATTTTATGATTAGTGCTTTTGCATCCTAATACTTCTTTGCCTCAACCAAATCACAAAGATTTCTTCCTATATTTTCTTCTCGAAGTTTATATATTCAAAATCATTTACAAATCTCAAAACATATGCTCAACAAGAGACAAAAATGAGTGCATATTTGTATGATTCAACTATATTCATTTCTAGAACAAGAAAACCTAATCTATAAAGATGAAAATCAAATAAAGCAAAGGCAATGGAAATAAATTTTAGTTGCAGTGGTGGTTACATAGGTATATTTGTCAACACACAATTATAAATGGATGTACTTTATTATATATAAAACATAACTCAGCAAATTTAATTATAAAAAATTATTTTTAAATCCTCACCTGAGGATATTTTTCCACTGATTTTTAGAGAGTGGAGGAGAGAGGGAAAGACAGAGAGAAATATCGATGTGAGAGAAACACATTGATTGGTTGCCTCCTACACAAGCCCTGCCTAAGGACCAGGCCAGGGAGGAGCCTGCAACCTAGGTATGTGCCCTTGATCAGAATCGAACCCAGGACCCTTCAGTTCACAAGCCAACACTCTATCCACTGAGCCAAACCAGGTAGGGCTAAAAGTTTTTAATGGGAATTTGGAGATGGATTGATAGAAAGACTGGTGACTACACAGTCCCAAAGGATAGGATTCGGGGGAGAAGCAAGACAAAAATATTAACCTTAGAGTGTATATATAACTTCTTAATAAATATGTTATTCTAATTGCATAAATATCATTTAGTGTTTCTCAAAGACAGTGACATTAGGTAAACAAGCCAACTATACTTTGGGCTGGTCCCTAAATGAAGGTTACTGACTGTACCTGCAATCCAAGAAAGATCTTTAAAAGGAGAGAGAGGGAAAAGATGGGGAGGTAAGAAAATGAAATGTTTCTTAGTTCTCCTTTGTCCAGAGACTCTGTGAAGCTAAATTTGCAATTTTCTTTCAAAAGGGAAAGCCTATGGCACTGAAGATGAAGGATTTCTCATGTAGCAAGTAGTTTATGTTTCAAAAGAAAAAAAAAAAGTGGCGCACAGTGAGAAATAAATCACTATGCCTTGAAATTTTAAAGAATAATCACACATGGAAATTTAGAATTTTATAGCTAGAAGACACTCCATATATCATCTAGTCCAAGTCACTTAAACATTTAATAAATAAACTTTGGAGAGCTTAAGGCTTGTCTAGTCATATAACTAATTAGCTGAAAACCTGGAGGAAGAACACAGGTGTCCTGATGTCTGATTCAGTGCTTTTATAAAATTACTAGAGGTCTGGTGCACGAAATTCGTGCATGGGTAGGGTCCCTAGGCCTGGCTGGCGATCAGGGTCTATCAGGGCCTTCCAGCTGCTGGCCAGGGCCTTCCTTCTGCACTGCCCCTGGTGATCAGAACACGTCATAGAAGCGATCGAGCTCCTGGTCTCCTGGTCGAACTCCTGAGGGGACACTTTGCATATTAGCCTTTTATACAATATATATATAGATAATATAGCCCAATGCTCTTCACAGAGCAGGGATTTTAATAAGTCCTGTTGAATGAATTCAGGTTAGGTTACTGTTTTTAAAAAATACATAGAACATATAATTGAATAGAGGGATAAATGTAAACGCTGACATTTTTTTCCAAGGAGTTCTATATAAACCTCTTTATGCCATTTCTGCATAGTTGAGAGGGGAAATGAGGCATATCTTGTTAAATAACACTGGCAGGTATCAATACCAGAAGAAAAAAATGAAGAGTAGTCGTAAATTCTCAAGAATTATGGGCTGCCCTCTCCTAGAACTAGCTGAGGACAATTCATTCTTCCTGAGATATTTAAGGTACATTCCTACCTCCTTACTGAAAGATGGATTAATGATATTTAACAACTGCTTCGGGCCCTATGAATTTCAGATACACTTGGATGACTGGATTCTCACCAAATCCTTGTCCAATCACAATTAAAATCAGATGATAACATCAGATCCTTTGGTCATTTATGGCATCCTTGTCATTTCTAGTAGGCTGTGGGAGAACTGACATGTCTCCATTAAGAGTTAATAGCTTTGTTGAGCATCTACCTATGAACCAGGAGGCTGCAGTTCGATTCCCTGTCAGGGAACATGACCAGTTGTGGGCTAGATCCTCAGTAGGGGATGTGCAGGTGATAGCTGATCAATGATTCTCTCTCATCTCATCATTGATGTTTCTATCTCTCTCTCCCTCTCCCTTCCCCTCTGAAATCGATAAAAAATATATATATTTTTAAAAGAGTTCATACCTTTAGTTGTGAAACACCAAGGCACCATAAAAAAAAGATTATAGATTTACTGCCAATATGGAATGAACAGTAAAATATGGAATGAACATAAAAATGAATACATCAAAAGTTTCCTATTAATATTTCTATAGCCTTTGTGATCTTATAAAATTAAATTATTTCTACCCCAACACAATGGCATGTCAGTCATTTAATGTAGGAACACTGAAGCAAGTTAGGATGTTAGCTGATCTGGATCTCTATCCCAATTGGGCAACTTCCACAAGTGTTGTATTACTTGACTCTCCCAGAAAGATAAGTAAACAAAATAGCAAGACACTGAAAACTAGCAAGATTCTGAAAAACCAATACCTGGTTTTACATATATGTTTCTCATCCATGATCTAGTTTGAAAGACTGTTAACTGAAAAAATACATATATATATATATATATATATATATATATATATATATATATATATATATGTGTGTGTGTGTGTGTGTGTGTGTGTGTGTGTGTGTGTGTGTGTGTGTCTATATAAACAACTGCAGCATGGGTTGTATCTGCATGGGAGCAAAAATATAGGAAACCCCTAATTAATCAGACAGTTATAAATTTTCAGCTCAATAGATAAAACAAAATTATTTCATTTTACTTCATCCTTACTCCACCTCTCTGCTTGGCCAACACCTTAACCTGGGTTCACAATACTTATTTCACTCCTGTTAATGCACATGGGACTCATAGCTGAAAAGTACGTCTCGGAATTGTATACACAAGCAGCCTTTAAACAAAGAGGCATAAAAGAAGTCCGGTAAAATTAAGCTTTATAAAGTCAGACTATCTCTTTGTGTGTTTTTTATAATGTGTTACAAGTAATAATTTCAAAGAGTTATAAAATGCATATTTGTGGTTGAGTTAGAATTCACCTCCACAGTAAAATTCACATTTGAAAAAAATAAAAATGCCCCAAAGTAAAATTTTTCAAAAATTACTGATGTGTTAATATGGAACTGACTAGAGGTAATATATTTGAAGATGTTTTATTTAGAGCTACTAAATCTTTAAAACATCAGAATATTGAGAAAAACCTCAAAATATAAAATAAAAATGCTACAGTCTGTGGTCTGTTATACTGTTAGCTTTTATATATGTATTCATATTCTAACTATGTATCTTAAGATAATATTCACAAAACCAATTTCTTACCTTATTAGAACTACAAAATAATAAATATAAGAAAACCTTTAACTATGTTGGAGAAAGCAATGAAATTGTGTCTATCTATTTAAAATGGATTAAACATGAGCACTATAAAAACTGACCTTTGTTACCTACAGGTAAAATGTTCTAAAAATCTCTTTTTATATATATAAAATAACTTAATCATATCACTTATAATGTTGGATAAATTATTCATGGATATATATTTCAAAAAAGTTAATGAACACCAACCAAACACAAAGGTTTACCAACAGACTTAGCCAGTGAGCAATTGCCACCCCACACTGAGAAGATATTTCACTTGCTTAGACACAATGCCAGGATAGACCCTCTATCCTTAGCCCACCTTCACCCCCAATAAAATACTTGAAAGATCATAACCTATTTGGAATTATTAATAATCTTGAACACCACCCCAAGAAAAGGGCTTGTGGTAATTAAGGAAAGTCAATAATAAAGTGAAAATAAAGTTCCAGAAAATACAATTACTCTAACAAACACTGGCTTCATATATGTCAATATAAAATAATCCTGGTTATTATTCTCCAAGATACAGTCCTGAAATATTTTGCAAAATAGGAGAGAGCTGTAATAATTATATTATCATAATATTAAATCATTGTTTAGAAAGGTCAAGTTTTCTGTATGCCTTTAAGTTTAAAGAAAAGAATAAAAACAATACTCTGGGCCCACCCTGTGACACAGACCTTGGATTCCTCAGTGCCTTGGGATGGAGCTTCGGGTGAGGCAAAGAACTTAAACAAACTCCCCTGGGTAGCTGAACACTCTATGATAAAATGGACCTCACACACAAGAAGTTGTTTTATCCCAACTGATACTGTAATTACTCTGACTCTATATATCTAGTACCTTTTAATATACTCATCAGTATGTCAAAAATTCCAGGAACAGTCTTCCCAAACACACCAGGCTTCCTCCCGCTCTGCTTTTCCAGCTGTGGGACCCACCATGCATGAAATTCTTCCCAGGAGTCTGTCTAAGCTCAAGTGCTACTCCTGAATGGAATCTTTCCCTGGTTCCAGAAACATCTGTCCTCTTTGGAACTTCTCTAACACATGGTCTTCATTTCTTTCCAGTACATCATCATATATTGTCTTGGACTGTTTTTAAACCATTTCTCCTCATTATAATATGCTTACTTAACACATGCTTTGTACCTAGTACTGTGCTTAACACATTTAACCCCTAAAGCAATCCCATGAACCAGACTCTACCATAATTCCCAATTTGCAGGTGAGGAAAAAGACTTAAATAGCATGCAAGGGCACAACACTTTACTGCTTAAGTAGAGCATGCACTCAAATCTAAAGTTCGCTCCAAAGATCTCCTTCTTTGCTACTGTGAAATATGACCTCATGCAAATGCCCGTTCTCAACTAGAGTGTAAGCTAAGGTCAAAGAGTGTCTTTTACTTCTTTTGAAGACCTCATACCACTAAGCACAGGGTTAAGGCAGGTTTTAAGAGTTCTGAGGGAAGCACAGAGAATGATCCAGAATATTTCCTATGGGGTGCACAAAATGTTCTGTTTTATATAGACTATACATTCTTAAAGGTCCAGAAAGCTAAAGGCAAAAGCCCGTAGAAATGAAATTCTTCAAAAACTGGTCTTTATCTGTAAACTGGATTATAGTCAGAGTAGCAGGCTGCTTCTATAAGACACTAGCTGCTTGTCTATTTCATGTTTTATTAATTTTACTCAAGTCTCTCTCAAAATCTAGCTGTAAACAAGTGTTCGTTTCTTTTCTTTAATAACCTTGTAAATTTTGTTTTCAGTGAGTGAATGAATATTTACAAAGGAAACAAATAAAAGGTACCTTTCTTTCCCTAGTAAGCACAGTATTTAAAAACTGAGCACATACCCACATCACTCTTTATAGCAAACAGCAATAAAAACGAGCAGGGCAGCCCTAGCCGGTTTGACTCAGCAGATAGAGCATCAGCCTGCGGACTGAAGGATCCCGGGTTCAATTCCAGTCAAGGGCATATGCCTGGGTTGCGTGCTCAATCCCCAGTAGGAGGCATGCAGGAAGCAGCCAATCAGTGATTCTCATCATTGATGTTTCAATCTCACTCTCCCTCTCCCTTACTCTCTGAAATCAATAAAAATATATATTTTTTTTTAAATGAGCAGGGCTGCTTTCTTCCCACACTACATATATGAAACCCCACAGAGAGAAAGCAGTAGAGTTACTGGGAGAGAAAAGTCATCTGAAAGTATATTAGGATAGTACTAACTGACTGTATTCATATATTATCACCACCAAAGTTTTCACTTGCTTCATGGCATTCCAGGAGAAAAAAAAAAAAAAATCATCAACAACACTGCCCCTATCTACAACTGTGTTCATTATTAAATAAGGTAGCCATTCCAATGCACACAGGGCTGATTGCAATTCTGTATCAGAATGTTGGTAACACTCATAATTCAACTACACTTCAGCCACATAGCTGCAGAGTCAGCCAAGCCATTAGTGGAATTGCATTCCTACCAAGGGGAGTTGGGGCAGGGGGTGGGTCCATCATTCCTAATATCACACACTTCCTAAAAACTGTTTCAGATGATTAACTGTATCAGCTCCTCATCAAACCAGCACTCCATCACTTCGAAAGGTAATTCTCCTCATCTCAACTCCTACTTCACATTCTCATAAAATGCAAAAGTGCATATTGTACTACTGGCATCTAATAATTTCGATGAAAAGAAAAAAAATCAATAATTTTCTCCACAGAATAGTTTTTTTACTGGCAGCTTCACTGAATCCGCCATTAATTTCAGTCCCTCCCCACACACTCATTAAACATAAAACACAGCTATTCTACAGATATTAATATTTTCTGCTTTTGTTCTTTTTTTTAAAGGGGGCTATAGATAGGGCAAAATACAGGCTTCTAAAGACTCCATTTTTGATTTGTACTTATACCGTTTGTTGGACCTTTCTGAAATGATGAGTACACTAAACATTCTGAGGCATGGCTGTCTCACCACACATAAATAAACTTTGCAGCAGCCATGCTTGCAAAAAGGAAAACTGCCAAATTACTATTAACATATATAACAGAAGGGGTTGGAGTGTAAGCTAAAGAAAGCAAAGTAAAACATATGATTTGGTGAAAACAATGGGTGTCAAAGCAACTGAAATTTTAAATTGTTAATAATGATCCCAGAGCTAATTCAACTTTTCCATAAACTGCAAAGGGAATCACACAGTATGTTTCTCTTCAAACATCTTCACAGTTCCTGTAAGGTGGATGAGAGGTGGGTAAGGTCATCTGCTACAGGCTATCATGCAGCTAATGCTATCTAAGTGGTATATTGATAAGCCTGTGGAGTATAACCTCATTACTCCAGAAACTGCCTATCCATTGTCCTCTTTAGAAGTTAACCCATAATGAACAAAGTGCATCTCTTCCACCCTCTACTCCCCATTTTCCCAAATCAATCCACTTCAGTGTTTTGCGTGCTGATGAAAGCATTGCATAAATAATAATGTGGTGCACACGCATTAAAGTTGAGAGAGTTTGCGCCTTTGAAGTAGGCAGAGACAGGACTAAGGACACACGGGTTCAATTCCAAGCCAAATGTTAGGCGGGTGGTTTGAAAACGTCCATCCAAGTAGGCCCAGGGGGAAAGGACACAGCAGCGTCCACTGCTACCACCCTTCTCTCCCCTCCCCTCTTTCTTGTTCTCTTCTTTCCTTGTGGCTGCACACAGAGACCATCAAAGCAGGGAAACCTGGATTCTAAATGAGTGAGACACACACCGAGAATATATAATTCCCAGGAGGAAAACACAAACGGCGAAAGAGGGGTGTGGGGGGCTGTTGGCAACCTGTCCAAGTGACAACCCTCCCCACCCCCACTCTAATACAGCACAAATCCATAGATTCTTCCTCGAGCCCCTTCCCCTTTCAGTTCCTAGTACTCTTTCCAACTTGACCCTTAATCCAAATAACGTCGGGACCTGCAAGGTATCCGCTGTGGAAGAGTATGTCTCTCAGTATATGTGCCCAATTTTCTGGAAGCCCCTGAACCCGGACACTTTAGCAGGCAAAGGATCTCGCATCGGGAAGGGGTGAAGAAAGCGGGTGAAAGAGATGGAGACAAGAGGAAAAGGATGCAGAGCTGCGCTCTAGGGCGAGCGGCTGGAAGGAAGACGGGGAAGAAAGAAAGGGTGGGAAGGAAGTGAGGCCGGCAGAGAGGAAGAAAGGGATGAAAGGAAAGCTGGAAGGGAGAAAGGAGGGGAGAGGAGAGAGGGATGTTGGGAAGGATGAGGGCGGGAGGGTTGGAGAGCTGGGAGGGAGGGGAGGATGGAGAGGATGGGAGGGAGGGAGGTTGGGAGGGAGGGAGGCAGGCAAGGATGGAGGATGCTCTGCTCGGGACTCACCTCGGTGGGTCGGTGGGAGTTTCTCGCCTCCTCCTCTTTCTCGCCGGTGCCCAGCAGCTGGAAGGGTAATCACAGAAGGGCTGGAGAGGCGGCGGCGAGCACAAGGGCAGCAGCTGCAGCAGCCGCCTCTGGCCGAGGTGCGGTGCCTCCTGCTCCGCCCGCCAGCCCGGGTCTCCGCCTCACTCGAGCCTGGAAGCGGAGCCGCTCCCCCCGCCCCCCTCCCGCTCCGAGTCCAGCCCCAGCGCAAGCGGCGGCAGCGGCCCGGATCGCCGCTAGGGGAGGGAGTCAGTGCGCAGGCGCAGCCGCTCGCTGCCTGGCGCGCCCCCGCGGCCCCCGCGGCTCCGCCGGGCTCGGGAAGCACGGGGCAGGGTGGGGGTGGCGCGAGAGCGCCGGGCCTGGGAGCTCGGAGCGGGCTGGGCGGGGTCGGAGTTGGAGAAGCCCCCAGCTCCGCGCGGCAGGTGGGGGGAGGGGATGGTAGTGGAGGGCGCAGGTGCCGTGTCCATGACAACCGCGTTACCCTGCGGGCGGGGACCTGGAGCTGAGTTGCGGGGCGGCTGGAGGACTGGGACAGAGACCCAGTGCGAGAGAGATCCAGGAGGGGAAAAGGGACTAGGGTTGTATAGTAAGAATAAAGCGTGAGCCACAGAGGGCACAGACCTGTGGCAGGAGGAGGTCAGGGCCCCAGTGCAGCGAAAGTAGTGACTGACGAGGGAGGGAGGTTTGCTGGGACCTGAAGTCCCCAGGGGAGGGGGAATGGACAGTAAAAGGAGCAAGAATAGCACGGGAGTGTTATAGCAAACGGAGCATTTGCTCATTTAACAAGCCTTTGTTGAGCACTTTCTCTGTGGAAGGCATTGTGATTATTTTATTGATTTCAGGGATATTCCTGAACCTCTCATTTGAGCCAGGAACTCTACTTTGGCATTTTGAGATATGCAACAACGTTTAATATCTCGTGTTTGACCTAGAGGAGGTTACACTTTAGTTGGGGGAACTTGTATAGAGATCGCAGTGAGTCTTTGTGCTCTGCCCCCTACATCAACTGAGGCTTGAATGTTACTTACAGAAGCGCTAGAACCGAAGAGGTGCATAATCTGAAACATAAGTTACAGTGATATTTGTTCTGCTACAATGCCAACTAACTTGTTTTAAAAACAAGAGAGGAAAAAGAAAAAAAAAAACCTATGTCAGTTTGGTTTGACACAAGCGATGCTGCATTCACAGCATGCTGCCTGTCTGGTCTCGCCCACAGCAACTTCAATGTGTTTTCTCATGCCGACATTGGTACGGCTCTATATCACTTAATACACACTTTTTGTTTTCATTCATTCTTCATTGGCTATATCAGCTATGGTATATCCCCCTCTGGTTCCCACGCTGGCATCTGCAATTGTTTGAAAATTATGTCAAAGCCAAGTACCTTAATTTTCTCCCGGCAATGTCATGTGAGCTCTACCTCTGTCCATTCCTCTCTTTCTCCTCCAGTATTTTCTCGCCTTACTTTTCCTTGTCAGCATTACTTTACCGATTTAAAAATTCCTGGAAGAAAATAGGAGTCCCCAGATGCAGGCTTAAGAAAAACCTCCTTAGTCCACAACAATGTTTCAGGACCGTGGACAGCAGCAGAGAATGCTCCTCCCACCAAGCTTTTCTCCTAGTCTCAGCCTATAGAAACAGAATAGACGCCAAAGAAGGTACAGGATGTGCTTCTAGAAGGACAAGCTGAGCTCCAAAGGATTTGTGTGTGCCAAAAGATGTGATCAGAGTGGAATAAGGAAAGAGCGTACCTGGAATAGGATGTAAAGGCATTAGACTCTGCAACTAGACTTTGAAGAAAATATAAGATTTAGGGAGGCATCACAAGGCTCTGAAGGGGTAAGAGGGAGATAATTTCACCAGGGAGGTGATTGAATATAAATAAGGATGCTTCATACCACTGCTGCGCAGTATCTTCCTGGAGGCAGGGACACCTCTCATTTTAAATGGTCCAAGAATGTGGAAAGGGTAAAATAGTCTCAGTTAAATGAGGTAGAATACTTACAAAGATTGACTTGTTCTTGGTGTTGTTGTTACTGTGATTTTTATTCACTAGTCAGGCTGAAGGGGATAAACTAAAAAATACAGGCCAAAGAGTTATCAGACAAGTTCATCTCTAACATTCATTTATAGCTTTGTGTATTGTTTTAAATTAGGCGTAAATGTTTAATTCTGTTTGAGTCAGCAGCAGACAGAAATAAAAACTAATGTAGACCAATTGCTGTGTTGTCTAAATGAGATTTTTGTCTTTTTTGTTTTGTAGTGACTTTAAAAACCTTTAAAAGTCACTTTTAAAATATTTATAAGGTGTCCATGCAACTGCTTTAAATTATAGGTAATAAAAAATAACAGCATAAAAGCCATTCCTTATTTCTCAAACTCTTGGCCTCACTCACTCTTCCTTCAAAATGCACCAAACTGTTTTCTGTCAATTAGATAGTAATAACAAATTACTGGGCAATGCACTTAAGTCACCAGCAGGCAAATGGCAGCTGAGATATTCTCTGCCTCCAAATAATTTACTAACTCTCTTATGTTTTGAATAAAGGGGAACTGAAACCCCTAGATACCTTATGGAACCATCAAAATTAAGCCATATTTCTTTCTCTCTGATAATAGTCTAAATGCCCTTGTATAAATAGTGGTTATCATTGGATACTGAGAAACTATCATTTTACTTGTCCCCATCCTAAGCTAAAGGAATGATTTTTATTTTTATTTCTTTACTTTTTTTAACTGCTGAGTCTGGCAGTTTTCAGTTTTCTTTTTTTCTTGTTTTTGTTTTTTTTTTGTTGTTGTTGTTGTTTTTTGTTTTTTTAGGTTTCTTGATTGAAGTTTTGTCCTTCATTTCAATGACATAAACACATACAGCCCTCAGAAAAATAAGCAACTTCCACTTTCCCCATTCATATTAAATATTTATACCAACAGAAATGTAAGACAATAAGAGTAATGTTAGAAATATATTATTGTGTGCAGATGAAAAACTATAATATGTAATTATATTACAATTTAACCTGCCATATGACATATAGATTTTTAGAATAGACACCAAACCATTACTGGCAACCCTAAGTAAAACTATCCCTAGTGCTTATACACTTCAATGTCTGGTCTCTGCACACTGGAACCCTCATTCAGCCTTTCAGCTCCTAAAATTTTCCTATCAAGTCCTCCTGAGCAATTCATTTTTTAAAGACTTTATATTGCACAGCAGTTTTAGGTTCACAGCAATTGAGCAAAAAGTACAAAATTTCCATACATCTCTTGCTGCCACCAAAGCAAAACCACCCCCACTATTGACATCCTGTACCACAGTATTACTTTTGTTACAACTGATGAACCTACATTGACACATCATTATCACTCAAAGTCCATAGTTGACACTAAGGTTCACTCTTATATAGTCTATGGGTTTTGAAAAATATATAAATGACATGTATAACCATTGTAGTATCATACAGAATGGTTTCACTGCCCTACTAGTAAAAACCATAGGTGCTCTGCCTATTCATCTCGCCCTCCCTCCAGCCCCTGGCAACAACTGATCTTTTTCACCGTATCCATAGTTTTGCCTTTTTTCAGAATGTCATACAGTTGGAATCACACAGTACATGGCCTTTTTCATATTAGGTTCTTTCACTTAGCAATATGCATCTCAGTCCCCTCTGTGTCTTTTCATGACTTAATAGCTCATTTCTTTTTTGTGCTGAATTAGATTCCATTGCCTGGATATACCGCAGTTTATTTATTCACTGACTAAAGAACTTCTTGATTGCTTCCAACTTTTGGCAATTATAAATAAAAATAAAATAGAAATTTCACTTTTTAAGCACTTTTAAAATATGTCATACCTTGTCACAATATTTGTTACATATGAATAGTACCCCAGGATTTCTTCTCACATGATTGAGTTTGTTCTCACAAATCTAACAGCAGATTTCTTCTTCTCTTTCCTAAAAAATAACCAATAAAACTCACCTTTGTTGTTTTTATGTACTACTTTCATCACAAATATATGTGTGTGTGTTTGTGTGTGTGTATGTATATATGTATGTATATATATATATACATACATATATATATATACATATATGTGTAACTTGTTTTAGAAATCTTGTTTTCTACTTATTCTATCAATTCTAACTTTCCTACATAAGTATATTAATCATTTGTGCCCTCAGATAATCATGTATGTGTAGTATTATATTATATAGATAGGATACAGTAGGCAGAATAATGGGCCCCTTAAGATTCCCATGTCTCATTCCCTTGAGCTTGTGAATATGTTATGTTACCTGGCAAAAGGAACTTTGCAGATGTGATTAGAGTTACATAATCTGAGGAAGAGAGATTATCCTGGATTATCCGGATGGACTCAATATAATCACCTGTACTCTTAAGTGTGGAAAATCTGTCCTTGGCTCCAGCTAAGAGATTCATCAGAGAGATGAGGCAGATGGAAATGAGTCAGAGATATTCCAGGTATGAGAACAACTTGACTAGTTCTGCTGGCTTTGAAGAGGGCCATAAACCAGGGAGTGAGGGTGGTTTCTAGAAGCTGAGAATAATTCTCAACAATCAGCAAAAAAACAGTCCTGAGTCCTACTGCCACAGGGGAATGCATTCTTCCAACAATCTGAACAAGCCTAGGAATGAATTGTGCACTAGAGCCTCCAGAAAGGAAGTCAGACCTGTCAACACTTTGGTCTTAGTCTTGTGAGACTCTAAGCAGAGTCTAACTCACTAGACTTCTGAACTATGAGAACTGTGAGAGAATAAATTTGTTTTCTTTTAAGCTGTTAAATTGGGGACAATTTGTGAAGGCAGTGTTAGAAAATGAATACATAGAGATTCTATATCATTTACCTTATCTGCGAAAAAACAACAAAGGGGTAACTTCATTGGATGGCACCTAGGAGTGCCTCTAAATTCCAGCATTACCATAGTCTAGTTTGTAACATTATGCTTATAAAACTTAGTTTCACAATCTATAAAATGGTGGCAATTTTTTTTTTTTTTTTGCTATCTTCCTGACTGTGTAAAATATATGAAATAATATTTATCAAGTTTCCAGCACACTATTGTCCATAAATAAATGTTATATTCTTCCGTTAATTGATATTTGTAATATGAATGAGTAAAAGAATCAGACATTACGATAAGTAATCCTTGGTATATTTTGACAATTTTTATCTCTTTCCATCATCTTCTATTTCCAAACTATCTTTTTTTTTAATCTATTTTATTGATTTTTTTACAGAGAGGAAGGGAGAGGGATAGAGAGTTAGAAACATTGATGAGAGAGAAACATCGATCAGCTGCCTCATGCACATCTCCTACTGGGGATGTGCCCGCAACCAAGGTACATGCCCTTGACTGGAATCAAACCTGGGACCCTTCAGTCCACAAGCCGATGCTCTATCCACTGAGCCAAACCGGTTAGGGCTATTTCCAAATTATCTTTTAAAAAATTTAAAAATAGCCTGTAACATGTCTTCTCATGCTAAATATGTAACCCCCATCTTCAGGTCTCCTAATAGACCCATTTCCTTTAGAGAAAGCTGGGGCCACTGTTTAATAAATTTTATTAAAGCGTATAATTTTCCCCTGAAATACCATTTTCCAAATTCTGCTCTAAGAAGGACTAGTTTCAGTCTGAGTTCTTTCAATAGCAAGTGGTACAATGCACATTAAACTCGTTTGAGCAAAAGGGAAATTCTGGCTCCTCTATCTGGGAAGTGTAAGATGTGTCTCAGTGAGGCTCAGCTAGATACAGGGGTCATTAAAAATATTTATTGTAATATAGGTTCTGATTGACTTTTGTGGGGCCTCGTGTTCCTATATGAACCAATTACTGTGACCACAGGAATGGGATACTCTGGTTCATATTACCACTCCTGTGACCATTTGCAAAACGAGGAACAATTGCCAAAAAGACTTTGAGGAAGGGCATGGTGCCGGGGCTGCAGACCCTGAGCAATGGATGAATGGTTACTCTAACATGTTTGCTGTGAAAGAGAGGACTAAGGGACTGCCTGGCTAAAGGAACCAGACAGCCTCGATTGCCTGCCTCATTAGGCTTTTATTGTAATAGCAGTTTGGGATAAAGTTTATCTTTTAGATATAATCAGTAGGGTAAGTAATATTGGGAGGACACATGTGTCTGCAGTGTTCTTTAAGCAAGGACACCCAAAGATTAAGCATAAGGATTCCAATAAACACCCGGGGCTGCTCGTGCACAGACTTGTTTGGAAAGGTCAAGGAATAATTAGGGGCACTGCCTTCATCATTCCCCTAAGTCAGAATTCTGATAAACAGGGAGGCCACCTTCAGCACTCTTCCCTTATCACAGAGTGCCCTCCTTACAAACTTTCCAACCAAGTCTCCTGTGCTCCCCAGCAGCATGGGAAAGCATACTGCACAAACCAAAATTACAGCTGCCCAGTTCTTCACTGAAAAGTTATTTAAAAAGTAATTTCCACAATAAAATTTTATTTGTAAATGCTTTCATCTGGAAGATAGAGAAACTGAGACTCAATGTGCTTTTCCCCCAGAATAATGGAACTGGCCAATTGCTGTTTGATTCATATGGACTAGGATACAGTGATGTAACAAACAACTCCCAAATCTCAGAAGGTCACGCGGTAGCTCTGTTTTATATCATTCTTTTACTGAGACCCAAGCTACAAAGTCACAGCCAGGAATCTAATCCATCATCGTTGCAGGAAAGCAATTGGCCTTGCCCAGGAATAACTTGTGTATTGGATCCTAACTAGTCACATAACCCACAAAACTACAAGGGACTTTGAAGTGCACAACTACCAGGTGCCTGGAAGATAAGGAACCTGAAATATCTGGTAAAGAAGCCTGGTTATCACAGTGAAAAAAGATTGAGACATGATTTCCTAACTGACCTCTCTACCACATTTGATTTCCAGATATGATTACTCTAGAGGCCCGGTGCACGAAATTCGTGCACAGGGGCGGAGGGTGTCCCTCAGCCCAGCCTGCATCCTCTCCAATCTGGGACCCCTCGAGGGTTGTCCGACTGCCTGTTTAGGCCTGATTCCGGTAGGATCGGGCCTAAACGGGCAGTAGGACATCCCTCTCACAATTCAGGACTGCTGGCTCCCAACTGCTTGCCTGCCTGCCTTCTTTATTGCCCCTAACTGCTTCTGCCTGCCAGCCTGATTACCTCCTAACCACTCCCATGCCAGCCTGATTGATGTCTAACTGCTCCCATGCCAGCTTGTTTGCCCCCAACTTCCCTCCTCTGCCAGCCTTGTCACCCCTAACTGCCCTTCCCTGCAGGGTTGATTGCCTCCAACTGCCCTCCCTTGCTGGCCTGGTCCCTCTCAACTGCACTCACTTGCAGGCCTGGTGCCTCCCAACTGCCCTCCCCTGCTGGCCATCTTGTGTCCACATGGGGTCAGGATCTTTGACCACATGGGGGCAGCCATATTGTGTGTTGGAGTGATGGTCAATCTGCATATTACTCTTTTATTAGATAGGATAGAGGCCTGGTGCACGGGTGGGGGCCAGCTGGTTTGCCCTGAAGTGTGTCCCGGATCAGGTGGGGGTTCCCTTGGGGCGTCGGGTGGCCTGAGTGAGGGGCCTGTGGTGGTTTGCAGGCCAGCCACACCTGCTGGCGACCCAAGCAGAGGCCCTGGTATCTGGAATTTATTTACCTTCTACAATTGAAACTTTGTAGCCTGGAGCGGAGCCAAGCCTCTTGCTCTTTCCGTGGCCAGCAGCCATTTCTGTTGGGGTTTGTGTATATCTTCTATAATTGAAACTTTGTAGCCTTAAGTAGAGGCCTGGGCCGGCCAGGTTGTGCAGAAAGCTTTGCTTCTTCCATTGCCTTGACCCTAGCCTCCCGCTCTTTCCAGCTCCATGGTTGCCACCATTTCTGTTTGGATTTGTTTACCTTCTATAATTGAAACTTTGTAGCCTTTAGTGGAGGCTTAGTCCAGCGGAAAGCTTGGCTTCCTCCGTTGCCTGTAAACCCAAGCCTCCTTCTTACTCTCTGTGGCTGTAGCCATCTTGGTTGGGTTTATTTGCATACTCGCTCTGATTGGCTGGTGGGCATGGCTTGTGGGTGTAGTGGAGTGATGGTTAATTTGCATATTACTCTTTTATTAGGTAAGATGATGCCTGACAATAAATATCACTTACAGAATATTTGCTAGGGGTAAGGACTGTATTAATAGCTTTCCACATATTAACATTTAAGGATATTACTAATATTAATCTTAATATAATATTATCCACTATTTAAAAAATATGTTTTTGTTGATTTTTAGAGAAAGAGAGAGAAAGGGAGAGGAAAAGAGAGTAACATTGATGCAAGAGAGAGACATAGATTGCCCACCTCCTGCACGGCCCTCCTGGGGATCAAGCCCAAAACCACAACCTGGAACCTGCAATCAAAACAATGACCTCTTGGTGCACGGGACAACTCTCAGCCAATTGAGCCACACCAGCCAGGGCTATTATCCACATTTTTAAGATGAAAATATGAAACAAAATTTCTTCTTTTTGTTGTGAATCCTCACCTAAGGATTTTTTTCCATTGCTTTTGTTAGAGAGAGTGGAAAGGAAACAGGGAAGAAGGGAGGGAAGGAAGGGAAGAGGAAGGGTGGGAGGGAGGGAGAGATAGAGGGAGGGAAACATGGATTTGGAAAAACCACATCAATTGATTGCCTCCCATGTGCAACCTGACCACCTGGGAATTGAACCTGCAAGCCAGGAACATGCCCTTGACACAAATCGAACCTGAAACTCTTCAGTGTGAGGGTGGATGCTCTAACCACTTAGCAATACCTGCCAGGTCTAGACACAGAATTTCATATATATATATATATACTAGAGGCCTGGTACATGAAATTCGTGCATGGGAGGGGGGGGGGTCCCTCAGCCCAGCCTGCACCCTCTCCAATTTGGGACCCCTCAAGGGATGTCTGACTGCCCGTTTAGGCCCGATCCCACTGGACATCCCTCTCACAATCCAGGACTGCTGGCTCCCAACCGCTTGCCTGCCTTCCTGATTGTCCCTAACCACTTCTGCCTGCCAGCCTGATCACACCCTAACCACTCCCTTGCCAGCCTGATCAATGCCTAACTGCTCCTCTGCTGGCCCGATTGCCCCTAACTGCCCTCCCCTGCCAGCCTGGTCACCCCTAACTGCCCTCCCCTGCAGGCCTGGTCCCACCAAGTGCCCTCCCCTGCAGGCCATCTTGTGTCCACATGGGGGTGGCCATCTTTGACCACATGGGGGCAACCATCTTGTGTGTTGGAGTGATGGTCAATTTGCATATTACTCTTCTATTAGATAGGATATTATTGATTTTTTACAGAGAGGAAGGGAGAGGGATAGAGTTAGAAACATCGATGAGAGAGAAACATTGATCAGCTGCCTCCTGCACACTCCCCACTGGGGATGTGCCGGCAACCAAGGTACATGCCCTTGACCAGAATCGAACCTGGGACCCTTCAGTCCACAGGCCGATGCTCTATCCACTGAGCCAAACTGGTTAGGGCTTGACACACAATTTCTTAATAAGGGTTGCCCCTTGAGTATAATAGGAAAGGCACCTCTATGTTTAAAGCTATGGCTATAAATTGTACACCAGGTCATAGAGTTGGTAGATGTGGAGGGGAATTTTTAATTCATGCAATGTGACTACAGGGTCCACACTACTCTTTACAGCTCTCTACCAATGGAAGAAAAATTACTCCTTCCCACAAGTCAAAACACAAAGTTCTTAGTTCTGCTTTGAGATTGCTGAAACAGATTTATTTCTTTTTTAACTTGTATCATATGCAACAAAACATGTTATAAATGTGTTAGGAATTTAAAACATAAAATACCAAATGCCCTATCAAAGAATATTTAAACTACCTGAGATATATCTACAGTCCTTATTCTATGTACAAATGTACTCACTCATGCACACATGCCTTTCCTATCATATTTTGTTCAAAAAATCATCTGATGACTTAAAAAGATTAAGGCCTCTGAACAAACAAATCTCTAATTCCACAAATACTTTTGTTCAAGTGCCTGTTTGCATTGTGCATGATCATGATGTTCTTACTAAGGATTTAAAATTATCCTTGTTAAGAAGAAATATTAAAAAGCTTTGACATGTTGATTCATTCATCCATTCAAATAACTTTTGGCCCTTGCCTAATAGGTGGCACTTCTCAATGTTGATTATTTAGCTAAAAGACACAGTTCTCATAGTTTAAGCAAACTGATAAGTAAAGCGATGGGTGCAGTATAACGTAATGGGAGCTTGCAGAGCACACTGTTTAGTGTTAGCCCCTATCCGTTCCTCTCTATTCCCATTCTAACAGCTGCAAACTTCTCCACCATGCTGTCCATATGCTTTAGGCTGAAGTTAGCCTCACCCTGGCTCCAAAACTAAGCCTGGTCTAAGGAGAATCCCATCAACTTATCACAGAAGTTCATGACTAAGCTCATTGTCCCATTTCATTCCCTGGCCACAGGATTTGATTTAGGAATTGACATATGATGGAATTTGCACATATGGGACAAAAAGAGAAATGTTTATTGGCTTCCAAGAAATAAGCTTCTTTTCAAAAGAGCTAATAAAAGAATTGCCCACTTTATTTTGAATTTTAAATAGATGTTAAGCAAAGAAATGACAGCCTTTTATAATTATACTAGTGGCCCAGTGCACGAAATTCGTGCACAGGGTGGGGGTGTCCCTCAGCCCGGCCTGCACCCTCGCCAATCTGGGACCCCTCGAAGGATGTCCTAATGCCGGTTTACAGGGTCAGGCCTAAACTGGCAGTTGGACATCCCTCTCGCAATCTAGGACTGCTGGCTCCTAACTGCTCACCTGCCTGCCTGATTGCCCCTAACCACTCGCCTGCTGGCCTGCTTACCCCCAAATGCTGCCCAACCAGCCTGATCACCCACAACTGCCCCCCATGACAGTGTGCTCGCCCCCAACTGCCCCCGCCCCCGCTGGCCTGCTCACCCCTACCTTCCCTCCCCACTGGCCTGCTCACCCCAAACTGCCCCTCTTCTGGCCTGCTCACTCCAAACTGCCGCCCCTGCTATCCTTATCACCCCCAACTGACCCCCACTGATGGCCTGCTTGCCCCCAACTGGTCCCCCTGCTGGTCTACTCACCCCTAACTGCCCCCCCTGCTGGCCTGATCACCCACAACTGCCCTCCCCTCTTGGCCTCTAACTGCCTCTACCTCAGCCCCGCCACCATGGCTTTATCCAGAAGAACGTCCAGAAGGTCTCCTGGAAGATCTCCCCATCTAATTAGCATATTACCCTTTTATTAGTATAAATAGAGGCCTGGTGCACAGGTGGGGGCCAGCTGGTTTGCCCTGAAGGGTGTCCCATATTGGAGTAGGGATTCCCTTGGGGCATGGGGCGGCCTGGGTGAGGGGCTTATGGTGGTTTGCAGGCTGGCCATGCCCCCATGGGGTGAGGGTACCTGCTGGGGGGGTGTGGCCAGCCTGGGTGAGGGGCTCAGGGCTGTTTTCAAGCTGGCCACAGCCCCTTCAGGGTGGGGGTTCCTGCTGGGGTGCCTGACCAGCCTGGGTGAGGGGCTGATGGCTGTTTGCAGGCTGGCCAGGCCCCCCAGCGGGGACTCTTACTCCATGGGGGCGTGGCCAGCATGGGTAATGGGCTGAGGGCCGTTTTCAGGCTGGCCACTTCCCCCCGCGACCCAGGCTCCCAACCCCTCCTTTTTTTCCCAGCCCCTCCTTGAGTGGAGGCCAGGGCCAGCTGGAAGCTTGGCTTCCTCTGTCACCGGGGCAACCCAAGCCTCCTGCTCAGTCCAGCTCCATGGCTGCTCCCATCTTTGTTGGGTTAATTTGCATACTCTCTCCTGATTGGCTGGTGTGTGTAGCAGAGGGATGGTCAATTTGCACGGTTCTCTTTTATTGTAGATATTTCCAGGTCCAGGTAGGAAAAAATAAACTCCTATGGATAGTTCAAACAAATAAGATTTAATACTAGGAATTGATTACACAGGTACTTGAAAAGACTGGGAAAGTGAAAGGGAGAAAAGTAATTAAACCAAAAGTTAGCAACTTCAGTAAGCATTCTAGGATAGGGACCATAAAGGAAGAGTTGTTTTTATCAGAGCTAAGGCTGTGATGCTGGAGGCGACACCAAGGAGGGACCATCTGAGTCAGTGCTTGAACCATGAGAGGGACAGGCACTCCTGATGAAACCATGGTCCTGGGAGAAGTGCATCTGCTTCCAGAAATACTGCCATAAAGAAAGATAAATATAATAATAGTGTATCCCCTCTTTCTGCCTGCTAATCTTTTTCCAGGGTCTCCTGTGGGTATAATTTAAGAAACTAGCTGGAAATGGAGCCTGGAAAATTTAATATACAGTCTCCCCAATGACAGATTATGAGAAAAATAAAGAATGGTATATAAGAAGATGGAAGAAAGTAAGCAAATAATCAACACATTCAACCCTTTGTCTATTCTGCATCTGTAAGCATCCTTCGTACTCACCTTGAGTTTTAATGCAACAAAAATGACAATAATGTGATAAGTTCTTTCTTCTTATCAAGAACTACTCTTTGCATAATGAAAGATATTCTCACATTTTTTCAAAATATGTAAAACACAAACTCACATATCAATCTGTGCGTTTTCATTTTAAGTCACAAGTCCACTTGGATATTTTTCCCTCTAAAGATTAAAAGATTAAACTGTAAATTTAAGCTGGACCAGTGTGGCTCAGTGGTTGAGCATGGTCTTCTTTCTCTCCTCTCTCTCTCTCTCTCTCTCTCTCTCTCTCTCTCTCTCTCTCTCTCTCTCTCTCTCTCTCTCTCCCCCCCCACAAAAACAATTTCCATTGTCTGCTACTCCACGGTTACTTTTCCTGCAGCCAGGATCTCAGCTAATATGGTCCTTCACCTGCTGAAGATGAGCAAATCTTCCCTCCTGAGGGTTTGAGTCCTTGGTGTCTCTTTGGATTGTCTAGACTTCCATTAATTTTTCCTTTTGTACATAAAAGTACTACAAGACACTCCAGGAAACCTTCTTGGTTCTGGAAATAACTCTGCCTGTCTCCTCCATGGAGCAGTAATCCAACTTCTCTTTGGTAATCAGGATGACTCACTCCAGAAATCACAGCAACCCCTTATTTGTTGCTTCAATGGAATGAGGAGCCCACATGACCAGGTGGCAGACTTACTTTCCATTTCAATCAAAGAATCATGTCTCTGGGTTAAAACAATATTCATTATGGAAATAATACCTCTCAACCAACAGAGCCCAAAGTTATGAGCACAGGAAAAAGAAATAGTGATTGGTTCATTGCTCCTTTTTAATGAATGAATTATGGGTAAAAACAATACACAAGATGGTGTCTAGTAGAAGCTAATATTACACAGTAGAGGAAAATACTCCAAGCTCCGCTGGCACTGTATTTAATACTTCAGGAAGACATTCTATGCTTTGGTCAAGGCAGTTGCTTCTGAACTAAGAAGTATATAATCAGATCAGTGAATTGTATAACCCCAGCACTGTGCTTCTTTTACTTTGTAATAAGTTCTTTGGTCAGAAGCAATGTAGTATGGAATATCTTGATAGTGAATAAGGCATTCTAAAAGTCTCCTGATGTTGGGGCTGGAAGAAACCTTGAAACCAGAAAAAACAGAGCCAATATCCCAAAAAGTTTCAGTTCCAATAAGGACAAAATCATTTACTGTTTCCAGCTGGAAGAAGGCCAAAGCAATCAATCTGATACCAGGTGTTTGGCGGTTGGTTTCCCTAAGGAATGGATTCATCAGGGTCTAAATTTGACTTCTGCTGTTGTCTCCTGGTTGAGGTTCCTGCAGAACCTCTGTGCTACTTTGAACATGAGTCCATTGGTCAAACCCTGGAGAAGCTAAGAAACTGCTGTCTGCATGACATCCACAGACTAGGCTATTGTGTACATTTCTCTCCAGGTGTTATGCACTGCCACTGACTTCTGCCATTCTGAAATCCCATCATTTCCACTGAAATCAAGGTGCTATTTTAAAGTTGGCCTCATGCAGTGCCATCCAGCCAACAGAAGACAAGCATCACAAAAATTTTTTTAAAATTTTATTATGGACAATTCTAAAAATATATAAAAGAAGAGGAAAAGTATAATTAACCCATTATTATCAGTTTTAAATCAATCTTGTTTCATTTATACTTGTATCCATCCCATGAATCACAGAGTTTTTGAACATTCTGGTACTTCCATCACTAATATATTTATCTGAATAAAGGGAGTATTCTTGGGGCACATCTGGGCAACATATTGGGGGGCAACCAAGTTACAAATAATAAGTACACTCTGTTATTTCTACCTCCCTAAGCCTTGAAATATTTTTTCATTATATCAGGGAAATTGTAGTCTCAACATCATTGAATATAGGCCACATTGTACATTTACACAATGGAATACTGCACAGCAGTAAAAAAGAAAGAACTCTTACCATTTGCAACAGCATGGATGGACCTAGAGAATATTATGCTAAGCCAAATAAGCCAGTGAGAGAAAGATAAGCATTTCATGATCTCACTCATATGTGGAATCTAATGAACAAAATAGATCCAGAGACATAAAAGCATGGAACAGACTTTCAAACCCTAGAGGGAAGGCTGGGGTGGGTGGGTAGGTGGGAAGAGATCAACTAAAGAACTTGTATGCAGATATGCATAACCCATGGACACTGAAAATAAGGTGGTGAAGGCCTGGGGAGGGGGGTGGCAGGCTAGAAGAGGTCAATGGGGAGAAAAAAAGGAGACATATGGAATACTTTCAACAAAAAAGATTTTAAAAATAATAAATAAAATAAAGTAAAGAATATAGGCCACATTAGAGCCACTTTTCTCTGCTTAGGAAAGCACACCGAATACAGAATCTCTGTAAATCCACCCTTTGTTTCAAAATACTTACAATCCATTCCTACACATAACCCATGAGCTGAAGTTAAAATGATGAAAAATAATACTCTTACAATTATTTTTTCCATATAAGTCACGTTCCTGTGGATAGATTTTGCACTTCTCCCCTGAATTATGCCAAAATCTGACCGAAATCAATATGGCATGGTGGAGATTGGTTTTAGGAAATTGCAAAGCAATTTCTTGATGGGAGGTTACAACAGCATCTCCAAATAAAAAAAGGAGACTAATAGCCTTTGTTATGGGAGACTACTTCTGCTAGCAACGGAAGTTCAAGGAGATTTTTGGTCCTCAGATTAATTCATGTCTATCCAGATGTCCTTAGATCAAGCCCCAGAGTTTCATCCTTTCCCAAGAAGTGCTCTAAATTTTACACAATATACTCTAAATTTCACATAAGATACTTAGTGAGGCAATGAATTCGACGTACATTGCAATTCTGTAATTTTCACTTTTATATTTGAAATGGGATTTGGGATTCTCCCTGCAGCTACAATAATTAAGAGATCATTTTAGGAGCACAATGAAAATTTTGTGGATCTCTGACCTGCCTTGAACTCAGAGATTAAAGCCCTAGGCTTGTCAATTTCTTTCTATAAGCAATGAAGGGCAATCTCAAAAAAAAGCTTGCCCCACTGCCTCTGTAGTCATGATTTCTGTCACAGCAGCTGAATGCATTAACCACTGGTTTCCCAGAGCTTTGCCTTCAGGAGGCTATAGCAATTCTGCATATAGCTGATGCAAAATTTGGAATGAAATGTATGGTGCTGAGTCAAAGCAGAAGGAGGTCAGTGAAAAGAATTCCTTTCTCCTGGAAGAGGGGGATGGTGAATTTGGTTATGTAGTTATAGAAGAGTTGGCTAAAATCACACCTCTCCGACCATAAGCAAAGCCCCTGTACTTACAGAGAGGGAAATATAGGCTGACTGAGAAGAAATGATCAGGAATTCAAACTGTGTTGGATGAGGTTTCCAGCCAGTAGTGAGGTATACAAAATAGATAATGGCTTGCTTTAAAATTGAGCTTTCTGAAAATAAGGAAGAGAAAGAGTGGAAGAAAATATCATTCTTTAATTTCCATGGACTTAAATTCAAACTATTTCAAATGCACCAATACGGAGTTTGATAGGATTGACAATGCCAACTCTCTATCCTCAAGCTAAGGTTTTTGCTATCAGAGCAGGATGGTGGGAGACCTACAAGGTGACAAGATTGGGACAAAATGAACCTAACTCCTCAATCCTCTGAAGCAAATCCTGTTAAGCATTTTTATCTGAAGAAATTATTAATTCTGTCATTAAGAATGTGTAGATGGGATTTAATCTGGGGCAATTATGAAAGTTTTGGTGCTATTTCACCTATAATTCGTTTTTTTAATTGTTCTGAGACAGACATCAAGATGAAGATGCCATTCAATTCTCAAGAGAATGAGCAGTGCACAGAAGCTTCTTTTGCTAAGAGAACAAAATGATCAGAATCAGACTTTGACCAGACATCAGACTTTGACCAGACATTGATAAACTACTGTTTGTGGTTACCATTCTGGCCAATTTGGGGAAGTAAAAGATCAAAAACTACTAACTTTTAGAAAGCTTTCTGACAAAAAAAAAAAAAAAAATCTAAGCCTGGCCCTAAACAGTCTTTGCTCAAACCCAATACAATATCAGCCCCTCAAATTTGTAGCAGTCAGGATTTGTCTGCAAAT
This sequence comes from Ia io, assembly GCA_025583905.1. Classification (NCBI taxonomy): domain Eukaryota; kingdom Metazoa; phylum Chordata; class Mammalia; order Chiroptera; family Vespertilionidae; genus Ia; species Ia io. The sequence goes on along the minus strand of JAJQQW010000011.1, from coordinate 61,375,707 downwards.
GCCACACCACCGCTAGAAAAGACATATTCTCCAATGTCCATTATAAATATGTCTTTGGTGGTTGGGGGGAGAGCTAAAAAAAGAGATCCATCCTAAAAGTGGAAATGGGTACCATCAACTTGGCTGACCAAGGATCTTATTTTTCTTGCAAGTCCTGAGTATTTGATATTCCTGTCCAAGAGGACATGATATCTACTGTTACCCTGTGTTTCTTATCCCAGCCATCCCCTTTCTCGCTAGAAGTTTATTTTCTTTTATTTGTTGTTGTTTGTTTTGCTAATGGTATCCAGGTCCCTGACCACCACAATATGCTGGGGTGAATACTGTCAGCAAACCAGAAAGAGCTACATCTGGACCTGAGGGAAGAAAATGGATGAATCGTAGGTTGTGTCCTTTGGGCATGTCACTCTTGCAGGGTTTATATAGGAGGAAGGGTATGTGTGACCATTTGGTAGCTTAAATATTTGACTGGGGTGGATATTACTGAGTGCTTATTATTTATCAGTCTTCCTTCTCTTCTAACAGCATTTAGGTTTCCATTCTTTCCCCATAATCCATTTTATCAGGGAAAATTCTCCATTCCAAACTTTGGATAGTTATCTCCAAAAGAAAAATAATTTCTACTCTCTTCCCACAGCAATTGATTTAAGGACCAAGATGTAATAATAATAGCCTCTTTTTTTTGAAGAAGTGGCCATGCATCTCAATTTAGGCTATGAGACAAGTGAAGATTTGTTGGGCATTTTGGGGAAAATATTTTCTTCCTTTTAAGTGCTCATTTTCTTTTAATGGGCATCATGGTAGATGGAGGTGAAACCAGGAACTTCCACAGCTATTTCCTCTACGAGGAGTACATCCTTAGGACAAAGTCAAAGCAAAAAGGGAGGCATAGTTTAAGAAACTACAAAATAACAACAAAAACAAAGCTGGGGCCACTGAATGCATCTGCCCCACCCTGCAGTTTTATATAAGCCAATACAATTCTTTATTTTTTAAGCAAGTTTGGAGTAGATTTTCTGTTACTTGTATCCAAATTACCCTGGCAGTGATATAGAAGGTTAAGAATTAGATGGCATGCAAATGCAGGTTGTGAATACAATGACTAGAAGAGTTGTTGCCTGAGATACAACCAAAAGAAAAGTATTACTTTGCCAAAGCAAGGGAGAGGAACTTTAGGCAGACTAAATGGCACTTGGAATACTTTAGTACCTTTATGTTGTGTGGGGTTTCCTACAGGGGCATAGTTTAACTCCACCTCAGTAAGAGAAGATTGGGTGGCCATGGGTGCGCTTCAGTTAGGTTCAGGACATTGAAGGGAGTGAGTTTACAAGACATTGGGAATTATAGTCCTACCAAGTTTGGTTTTCATCATTTGACATAACATCATTCCGTACAGAGCAGAGGACTGGGGGGACAGAGATCTAATAACCAACCATTTGGTGACTCTTGATGGCAGGTGATACAGATGATGGCAGCGGCAAGAACAAAGGCTAAGAACAGTTGGGTCAATATCAACATGGCAACTGAAAGAGCAATGTGATAAACCCAGAGGTGAGGATACAAGAGCTAATTGAATCAATAAAGCCAGAAATGTGTAAGATGATAAATGGCAACTAGCACTGACACTCAGCTCTGGTGTTGGGGAAACAAAGAGATGTTGGGGGCTGTGCTGGACAGGAGGACACATGTCCCATTTAAAGAAACTGCTGCTCCTCTGCTCCTGAAAGCCTCTTCCATGCAGGACTGTGGGCTGACCCGGCCAGAGCCTCTAATTTATGATACTCTCTGGAACTGCCGATTTTTATCAGAAACTTCCCTATTTTAAAATTTTGATAACTAATTCAAATCTAAAACACCATGTAGGCCTACACTAGGCAGGTCAAAAACAACAATAACAACAACAACAAAAAACTGAAACCCAACATATTTCTAGGCTAGATTGGTTCCTAAAGCCATCTGTTTTCTACATACACCTGATGGGAATTTTTTAGGAACTAATATTTCTCATAGTAAAGAGATCACTCTCTAAAGTTCAGAAATTCTTACTGTTTCACTTACTTTTTTTTTATTGCTGTTATATCCAGAAGATATAAGTTTAATAATTTACTTTAAGAATGACATATAGAATTTGAATAAATTTTGATGTAGTGTACAAGGAGTCCAAATTCTTTCCTTTGCAGAGAGATATGTGTTAGTCCAGGCACCATTTGTTAAAAAGTCTATTCTTTCCTTATTAAATAGTCTTGGAACCTTTGTACAATATCAATTGGCCATTAAATTAAGCTTTTTTCCTGGAGTCTCAATTCTAATTTGTTGATTCACATGTCTCTCCTTATGCCTGTTCCACACAGTCTTAAGTGCTGTAACTCTGTGGCAAGTTTTGAAATTGAGAAGTGTGAGTCCTCCCCCTTTGTTCTTTTTAAAGATTATTTTGACTATTCTGGGTTACTTGCATTCTTATAGGCTTAACTTCTCAGTTTCTGAAAGAAAAAATTCACCCAGAGTTTTGAAAGGAATTGTATCGATTCTGCAGATCAATTTGGGAAAATTACCATTTTATTATTAAGTCTTCTGATGTATGAATATGGGATCTATATCCTATATAATATCCTATATAATAAAAGGGTAATATGAAAATCGACTGAATGGCAGAATGACTGGTTGCTATGTTGCACACTGACCACCAGGGGACAGACGCTCAATGCAGAAGCTGCCCCCTAGTGGTCAGTGCACTGCCACAGGGGGAGCACCGCTAAGGATGTCCAACTGCAAGCATAGACCCATTCCCTGCCATCAGTTGGACATCCCCCAAGAGCTCCCAGACTGCGAAAGGGCGCAAGCCGGGCTGAGGGACCCCCAACCCAGTGCAAGAATGTCGTGCACTGGACCTCTAGAATATATATAAAAGCCTAAGTAACTATTGGACCATTCGACCGTTTGACTGGTAGCACACTGACAACCAAGGAGCAGATGCTCAACGCACAGGCATGGAAACATGGAACAGACTGATGAATCTCAGAGGGAAAGGGGGGAGGGTGGGAAGAGATTAACCAAAGATCTTATATGCATACTAGAGGCCTAGTGCTCTGTGCACCGGTGGGGTCCCTCGGCCTGGCCTGTGGGAATCGGGCTGAAACCGGCTCTTCGACATACCCTGAGGGGTCCCAGATTGTGAAAGGGCACAGGCCAGGCTGAGGGACCCCACTGGTACACAAATCCATGCACCGGGCCTCTAGTATATTTATATTTCTTTGTATTTTCCTTTATTTCAAAAAATGTTTTATAGTTTTCAGAATGTAATAATTGCACTTTATTGTTAAAGTAATTCCTAAGCTTTCTTTCTGATCATAAATTAAATTTTTAAAATTTAATTTTCATTTTTTATAGTTATTGTGTTGAAATACAATTGATTTTCTAAATACTGATCTATTCTACAATAATATTAAACTCATTTATGTTTTTGAATAGTTTGGTTTTTTGTTTTACTTTGTGTTTGAATTTCTTAGAATTTTCTATATGTCAGGTCATGTCACTGGCAAATTGAGATAAATTTACTACTTCCTTCCTTTACAATCTAGATGCATGTATTTATTTTTCTTGCCTAATTGTCCTGGTTCAAATTTACAGTAAAGTCATACCAATTCCTTTTGTATCATCATTTTTGTCATGGTCTTAAAAACAATGTGCAAACTGAACTACAAATAAAATGCATACTAATTAGAATAAATAATAAGATAATGGACTTATAAGAAACAAAGTTTTGCCCTGTGCACAGAGTAGGCACATGAAAAATGAACTAGTGAATTCCAAATTATTGTCATATCTCTTCTGTTTCCTCTATCACGTTGGGAATTTCTTTGCACATTTCTGTGCCTTGCTAGGAAGCTTTCTCTGATGTAATAATTATGTACAGGTTTACAGAGATTGCATGCACATGACAATTCCTACAGCCATTTTTCCTATCACTATTCTCATGTCACACTGGGGCAATGGACAACACAGAAGTACTATTTTCCTGCACTCTGCTGGGAAGTGTACCTCAAACTCCTGCTCTTATAAGATTCCCTATAAGAGGAATACTAATCTGGTTCTTCTAGCATCTTTTTCTCCTCTAAGGGATTGTAAATTTTCTCAAGACCAATAGAAAAATAAAGACTTTTGAATAAATACATGTTCTTCAAAATATAACTTTTCTGACATGAACTTTAAAGCCTAAATGTAAGAAGCTCCAAAAGTTCGTCTTTGAATCTTAAAAACATCAATCAGTAACCAATGATCATACTCTTTTTCTCTGCCTGCAGTCTATTGTAATAGCTCTTCCATATGACAATAAATTCTTCATTGCTTAGTTGTCTAAATGGTGAATGGTCATGTCCTCCACAGAAATGACTGGTCATAGGAGGAAAACAAACTAAAATCTAAAAGCACTAAATATATTACATATCGATATAATTTTAAAAAATATATTTTTATTAATTTCAAAGAGAAGGGGAGAGGAAGTGAGAGAGAGAAACATCAATGATGAGAGAGAACCAATGATTGGCTGCCCACTGCATGTCCCCCACTGGGGATTGAGTCCACAACCCAGGAATGTGTCCTGACCAGGAATTGAACAATGACCTCCTGGTTCATAGATTGATGCTCAACCACTGAGCCACACTAGCTGGGCCATGCTGATATAATTTAAAGTGGAAGCTCTTTTCTGGGGTGTCCTCATGATCCTATAAATTCACATTTACTTTATCATCAAAGTCTCAGGAATGGATGTGAGGCATCCAATGACAGGTGGTTATAGGTGAGTAGAAGAGCTCCACTCCCCAAAGGAAACTGAAAACCCAGACCAGACACAGAATTATACACAGCAAGGCCAAGTAAGTGTTTCAAGGCACAGAATCAAAAAATATGCTAAACTTTGGCATTGTTATGAGAGCCTGAATTCTGCTTCTATAGAGGGGTATGAGAGCAATAAGTTGCAGAAAGTATATACACTGAGTGGCCAGCTTATTATGATCTCTGAAGGCATAATAATCTGGTCACTCAGTGTATTTGTATCTCAAAAGGGTACCAAATGTATTCTAGACTTTTGCTGGAGATCAACCACCTATTTGCCCTGAGCTTTCTATCAGCCAGTGCAAAGGGGAAAACTGATCAGGTGCACGATTTATAGTATCTTTGATATTAAATAAATGAGGTACTCAAGAGAAGTACACTGAGTGGCCAGATTATTATGTGTTCAGAGATCATAATAATCTTGCCACTCAGTATATATATATTATATATATATAATATTATATACTATATATATTATATATAGTATATATTATATATATCCTATCTAATAATAGACAAATATGCAAATTGACCATACCTCTGACACACAAGCCACGCCCACAAGGCATTCCCACCATCCAATCAGAGCGAGTATGCAAATTAACCCAAACCAAGATGGCTACAGCCACAGAGAGCAAGGTTTCCTAGATAACAGAGGAAGCCAAGCTTTCCGCCTGCCCTTGCCAGGCCTAAGCCTCCATTCAAGCTACAAAGCTTCAATTATAGAAGGTAAACAAATTCAAACAAATGGCGGCAGAATGGAGCTTGAGAGAGCAGGCCAGGGTTGCCAGCGGCAACAGGGGAAGCAAAGCTTTCCGCACACCCTGGCCAGGCCCACCTGCTTAAGGCAACAAAGTTTCAATTATAACCCCAACACAAATGGCTACCGGCCTCGGAGGGAGCCCCAGGCTTGGCTCCATTCCAGGCTACAAAGTTTCAATTGTAGAAGAAAAATGAATTCCAGATACCAGGGCCTCTGCTTGTGTTGCCAGAGGGCGTCGCCTGCCTGCAAACCACCACAGGCCCCTTGCTCAGGCCACCCAACACCCCAAGGGAACCCCCACCTGATCCGGGACGCCCTTCAGGGCAAACCAGCTGGCCCCCACCCCTGTACCAGGCTTCTATCCTATCTAATAAAAGAGTAATATGCAGATTGATCATCACTGCAACACACAATATAGCTGCCCCCATGTGGTCAAAGATCCTGCCCCCATTTGGACACAAGATGGCCACCACAAGATGGCCAGCAGGAGAGGGCAGTTGGGAGGCACCCGGCCTGCAAGGGAGGGCAGTTGAGAAGGACCAGGCCTGCAAGGGAGGGCAGTTGGAGGTGATCAACCTTGTAGGAGAGGGTAGTTAGGGGTAACCAGGCCGGCAGAGGAGGGAAGTTGGGGGCAAACAGGCTGGCATCAGAGTGGTTAGGGGGTGATCAGGCTGGCAGGCAGAAGCGGTTAGGGGCAATCAGGAAGGCAGGCAGGCAGGCAAGCAGTTGGGAGCCAGCAGTCCTGGATTGTGAGAGGGATGTCCGACTGCCCGTTTAGGCCCGATCCCACTGGGATCGGGCCTAAATGGGCAATCGGACATCCCTCGAGGGGTCCCAGATTGGAGAGGGTACAGGCTGGGCTGAGGGACAACACCCCTCCGTGCACAAATTTCGTGCACCGGGCCTCTAGTTATATATAGTCAGCTAGAGCAGTATGGCCTGACATATACATAATATTATATACTATATATAGTATATATAATATATATATTATATATACTATATATATTATACATATAATATATATAATATATATTATATATATTATATGTATTATATATATAGTATATATAGTATATATAGTATATATATATTATATATATTATATATAGCCAGCTAGAGCAGTATGGAGATCTAGGAATATTAAGACATGTTTCCACAGAGTGATTGGAAATACTGAACACAAGACGCAGCAATTTTATTGATTAAATTGGCAAGAACTAGGCCACCAGATGAGTGATCTGGGCTCCAGTCCTAGAATATTAAGCAAGCAAACAGCAGAGTACAGAATGAGGATCAAGGCATAAACTGAAACTTATGATCATGATGAGAAGGGCAAGCCTGGGCATTCCCTGCAGAGGGGACCAGGACCAGAAGTCAGGAACAAGAAAGTGAAGAAACCAGTAAAATGGAGTAGAATCGAAGGAGTAATGCTACAGGATTAAAAAATACTTTGGGGGAATTGTTGATTAAAGAGAAGGTACCAGTAGAAATATCATAAGTCATTAGGCAAAAGCTATAGCAGAATCCAGCAAGTTATGAAGGAGCCAAGCGTTAACAGATGAACTATGTCTACACATGCTTCCCAGCCTAAAAATTTTGTTCAACATTCAAATAAGTTGGTTTTAGCATGTTATGGTTATTGACAACCGATATTGGTTCCTAGTAATGATTTCTGCCCTCAAAAACTAGCTGTTTAATGATATATTCTACACCTTTTGCTCAGAATCAGTGAGACATTTATTGACCTTCACTACAGAGTCGATAGAATTCTGTCAGAGGGGTACACATGTCTTGAACTGCCTTTCCTTTTAATATCTCAGTATTTCACTTTAAAGATGAAGAAATAGGACCACAGAGTATGTTACCGATCTCCAAATCATTAAATACTTAGCATCAGAATCTAAGCTCAAGTACAATTTTTGCTTCATTTGGGGGAATTTTGCTTTAATTTTTAACTTATTATTATAAGTACCACACTTTCCCAGGTATCATTTGCTGTAAAACAAATTACCCCCAAAAACACAGTGGCTTAAAGCAATCATTTATTATTCTCTCTCATGGTCTTCTGGATTGGCTGAGCTCAGCCAGGTGGTGCTCACTCAGGGTTTATCCATGCAGTTGTCAGAGATGGTGGCTGGGGCTAGAGTACTTGCACATTGCCTCTCCAGGAGGCCTGGGAATCTCCCAGCATGCCATCTGTGCTCCCCGATGGAACATTCAATGAGTGTCTGGGGTGGGCCTCAGGGGAAGCTTCAAGACTATGAGCTAAACTCAGGAGTCCCAGAATTCCCACTACATTCTATTTTCAAGCAAGCCCCTCTGGACATCCCTGATTCAAGGCTAGTGAAATTAGTCTCTGTTCTTATGTGAGAAGCAAAATGTATGTATGGAAAGAAAGTAGTTGATGCAGTCCATTTTAGGAGAACTTCTAACACTTCTGTTTAAGATGAAAAGAATTAAAAATAGTTATGTTGCAATATATAGACTATTGCTAATCTTTCTTTCTTCTAGACTTGCTATCAGCCTCTTGATGATTTCATCAAGACCATAAAACAAACTGTCTAAATGCCCAAGTAGTTAAAACAGTAAATGTTAGTGCATGTGTTAAACTCTTGGAATTATTGGCTAAAATGAAAAGTATAGGGGTATATTTATTTCCTCATAATATTTTACCTATTATTAACCTAGATAAAGTGGAAATTTTGTGAAGTAAACATATACCTACTTCTGTATATGATGATACTTACATATAAATAGCATGATTTACTAAAATACTTTTCCTCAATAATGTTGCCACAAAACAGTCTTAGCTTTCAATGGCCGAGAATTATTCCACTCTCAACTTGTAACATGATCACCAAAAGTTTTTCAGGTTATCTAAATTTAATATATTTTTTTCCTCTAGGAAATATAATTGACCCTTGAACAACCCAGGCATTAGGGGCACTTACTCCAAGTTGAAAATCCACATAAAACTACATTCAGCCAGGCCCAAAGCATGCATGGATTCTGAACCTCCAATTAACCCTTGAATAATGCAGGTTTGAACTTTGCAGGTCAATTAAAAATCCCCAACATATATGTAGACCAACACAGTTCAAACCTGACTTGTTCTACGGTCAACTGTAGTTTATGAGATATACAGAATGAAGAAAGTTATTCATCCTACTTAGGGAGAGAGGACTGTGTATGAGACTTTTCCCAAACCTCAAAAGGGATTCTTGGGTCTGAAATAATAATAAAATGTTGCTGGTACTGAGAAATGAGAACCTATTTGAGTTACTAGGGAACGTTGACTCCTTCAATGCCACCATCCAGCCTACCCCAGTATAAGGTCAAGGTCATGAGGTGGAGAAAACAATATCTGGGAAGTCTTTTCTGTTGTCAATGCTCATTCAAATAAAGTTAAAAAAAAAAAGCCTGACTTTGTTTTAATATGGTCATTAGGATGATCAAATAAAATGAAATGTCAAAGCAATTTGCAAACTTAACAGCACTATAAAAATATAGTTTCTTATGATTGTCCCAGAATAAATTTTTATTGTGCATAATGCAGAATATGCTAATTTGCTATGTGGAAAACAGATTTTGTTCTGCATGAGTGGCAACACTATAAAGTGAATCTTCAAAAGCGACTGATTTCTTTGTATACCCTTAGTGTAAACAGCCCCTCCATTAGATGCACAGTCCCCAGAACAACTGCATGCTGTGATTCTGTCATTTGTTTAAATTTAAAAACTTTTGTTTTTAAACGTATTGCTTAACCATAGTAGGAAAATTTAAATACACAAATTGCTTTTTTAAAAAAGAAGCATATTATCCCACTGCACAAAGTAACAGCTGTTAACCATTTGGCCTATTTTTATAAATACCTATCTATAATTTTCATATAGATAAGGCAGGGATGGAAAAAGAGATGGAGATAGGTGGCATACCTGTTTCATTTCCAGCTCTTTCCATGTAGCAATATAACACGTTTTGGGGAAAGGGCATGGTCTATAATAAGGGACAAAATCTCCCCCTTTCTCAAATTCCTGTCAAGACAGCACAGGTAATGGAGACAGGAAATTTCTATTCTCCTTAAGAGAAACTCTAGAGGATATCACTCAACTCATGGAAATCTGAAATGGTCTGGTCGGCATGGCTCAGTGGTTGAGTGTTGACCTATAAACCAGGTGGTCACGGTTTGATTCCCGCTCAGGGCATATGCCCAGGTTGTGGGCTCAATCCCCAGTGTGGGGTATGCAGGAGGCAGCCTATCAATGATTCTCTCTCATCATTGATGTTTCTATCTCTCTCCCTCTCCCTTTCTTAGTTTCAAGCAAGAGTGAGATAAGAGGAATGGGATGGGGAGGGAACACAAGGTGTCAAAGACTCACCATTGTCTGCCTTGCTCCCGGAGGCCTTTCCTATTGGCCACTATGCTCAGCAGAGCCCACAGCTACCAGCTGAGCTCAGGGACAGCACACCTGTAAAAGCATTCCTGTCCTGAGGAAAAGTCTGTTCACCTTCTGTACTAGGCAACTGGCTCTTCAGAGAAAGCCCAGCTGGATTACCTACTTCCAGGAAGACCAACCATATTGAAACAAAAAAAGAAACAGGATATGTTTTTTTAACTTCATTGCTCCTAGCTATACACAGGGAAGAAACTTACATTTAATTTCCGTCCCTCTATGAAGTTCACGGGTAGCAGTCAGATCACTGACCCTGATACACCATGGTCTGAGGTAAAGGCAAGGTCTATCAGAAGGAATCAGCAATCTACATAACTGCACATAAAAACAGTAACAGACTGTGTCCAAACAAGCCGTCCATGTGTTGCTAAATGCAGCCGACTCTTGCTCGCTGGAATGATCATATTGGCGTTTTATGTTGTTTAAAATAGCTCCTTTGAAGAATGTATCAACATTATATTAAATGACCTTCTTTCAGATATTCTCATGGATCACAGTGTTTTTAGGGGGGTGTTCTTCACCTCTGAAAATCTCAGCTTTCTGCACCTATTTTCCTTTTTTGTTTTGTTTTGTTAATCCTCACCTGAGGATATTTTTCTATTGCTTTTCAGAGTGGAAGGGAGGGGAGAGAGACACATTGACTGGTTGCCTTCTGCCTGTGCCCTGAAAGGGGGTGGAGAGCAAACCCAAAATCCAGGTACTTGCCCTTGCAACCCTCCAGTGCAAGGGCCCACACTCTAACTACTGAGCATACCAGCCACGGCACTTCTTCACCTTTTTTATTTGTTTCTAGAGGATCTATTACCTTTTAAAATCCTGTATACCTAAAATATTTATTTTAGAGTCTATCTTCTTTCCCAATCTCATTTCAACATAAGCTCTATGAGGACAGGAATTTTTACTCATTTGTATATTCTCATGCCTAGGATAAGCAAGTCATATAATAGGTAACTAATACATGGCTGTTGAGTAAAGGAATGAACCAGTGGACTCACAGGATATGATGCAACTTTGTTTGTCTTCCACTGTCTCTTTAAAAGTATTTTGTGGAGCTGGTTTATATTATTCCCCAGAGCGAAATTTGTAGGAGGCCCTAGAACCCTTCTGATTGCTTTTAGGTGATGGAGACCCTCTCATTACTTTGGGCCATAAAGTATAATTTTATCTGTCATTTCGGAAATTCATATATTGAGTTCAAAAGAATAACCAATACTGAAAGCTATGATTTAAAGGTAGATCTTTATCCCTCTTCCAGTCTGAGCCTGATGGATTAGTAAAGAGGAAAATATTTGGAGAGGCAGATTGCATTACCCTTTATTCAATCTTTTAGGGCTGCTATATGTAGCACCCTTTCCTGTGAAAGGAATAAGCATGCCACCCTGTTGAATTCAGGGGCATGGAAGTAGTATTCACTCTCTTGGGTAATTCCCTCTCACTGACAGTGGGTTAGATCTTGTGATTTGCTTTAAATGGATAGAAAAGTGACATGATGCCACTTCCATATCTATATATAAAAGCCTAAGCAACTGAATGACCGAACCACCAGTTGATCGGTTGCTATGACGCGCATTGACCACCAGGGGGCATACGGTCAATGCAGGAGCTGCCCCCTGGTGGTCAGTGCACTCCCACAGCCAACCTCCAGCACCTCTAATGGCCCGATTGCCAGCCAGGCCGAGGGACCCCACCCGTGCATGTATTTGTGCACCAGGCCTCCAATCCTACCTAATAATAGACAAATATGCAAATTGACCATACCTCCGACACACCCACCATCCAATCAGAGCGAGTATGCAAATTAACCCAACCAAGATGGCTATAGCCACAGAGAGCAAGGTTTCCTAGGTAACAGAGGAAGCCAAGCTTTCCGCCTGCCCTTGCCAGGCCTAAGCCTCCATTCAAGCTACAAAGCTTCAATTATAGAAGGTAAACAAATTCAAACAGAAATGGCGGCAGAACGGAGCTTGAGAGAGCAGGCTAGGGTTGCCGGCAGCAACAGGGGAAGCAAAGCTTTCCACACACCCTGGCCGGGCCCACCCACTTAAGCTACAAAGTTTCAATTATAACCCCAATAGAAATGGCTGACAGCCGCCGAGGGAGCCCCAGGCTATAAAGTTTCAATTGTAGAAGGAAAATAAATTCCAGATACCAGGGCCTCCTCTTGGGTTGCCAGGAGGCATGGCTGGCCTGCAAACCACCACAGGCCCCTCGCTCAGGCCGCCCAACACCCCAAGGGAACCCCACCCTGATCAGGGACACCCTTCAGGGCAAACCAGCTGGCCCCCACCCCTGTACCAGGCCTCTATCCTATCTAATAAAAGAGTAATATGCAGATTTATCATCACTGCAACACACAATATAGCTGCTCCCATGTGGTCAAAGATCCTGCCCCCATGTGGACACAAGATGGCCACCACAAGATGGCCAGCAGGAGAGGGCATTTGGGAGGCACCCGGCCTGCAAGGGAGGGCAGTTGAGAAGGACCAGGCCTGCAAGGGAGGGCAGTTGAGAGGGACCAGGCTTGCAAGGGAGGGCAGTTGGAGGTCATCAACCTTGCAGGAGAGGGCAGTTAGGGGTGACCAGGCCAGCAGAGGAGGGAAGTTGGGGGCAAACAGGCTGGCAGCAGAGTGGTTAGGGGGTGATCAGCCTGGCAGGCAGAAGCGGTTAGGGGTAATCAGGAAGGCAGGCAGGCAAGCAGTTGGGAGCCAGCAGTCCTGGATTGTGAGAGGGATGTCCGACTGCCAGTTTAGGCCCAATCCCACTGGATCGGGCCTAAACGGGCAGTCAGACACCCCTCAAGGGGTCCCAGATTGGATAGGGTACAGGCTGGGCTGAGGGACCACCCCCCTCCGTGCATGAATTTCATGCACCGGGCCTCCAGTAGAGTTATAAAAAACTGATTTCTATCTGGTATGTTCTCTTTGGCTCTTCCGCATTCTTGTATTGGAGGAGAGGGCATCTGGCAAGGAAATAAGGGCAACCTTGACCACCAAGCATTGAGGAAACGAAGCCTTCAGTCCAGTACCCCAGGAGGAAATGAATCCTGCCAATAACCACCGAGTGAGCTCAAAAGCAGATTCTGTCCCATTTGTCTTATAATAATGTATCATTTTTCTAAATAACACATAAAATTTTTCAATTGTGAAGAATAATAAAACTTTTACTCTGAATCCATGTGACAATACACATGACCTATTCAGTACCGCTGACTGAAAGTATCATTTTTACTTTGGTTTTAATCTAGTCTAGGGTTAAGACTTCTCTTTGCTAGGTAACATACATTTGTTCTCTTTCATATGATAAACACCAACCTACTCTTTAGTCACTTCTCTTCCTCTTCTAAACATTCTAACTATCAAAACAAACAGATTCCGCCCTGGAGCCTGTTCAGAAAATGGAGTCAGTAGCATAGAGGGGCTTTAGGACTCACCACTGCCATCTAGGCTTTTCTTTGATTCTTTTTAAGTTTCACAAAGTTTATCTATCTACCTATCCATCTATCTATCTATCTATCTATCTATCTATCTATCTATCTATCTATCATCTATCATCTATCTATCTATCATCTATCTATCATCTATCATAATTTTTCTTTTTTTATTGAAAAAAGGATTTTGTTTTTTTCATTTTTAAATATATTTTTGATAATATTACAGATATCTCCCATTTTTTCCACTTTCCTCCCCCTCCTACTTACTCCCCCTCCCCCCAGGTCTTCACTATTTTATTGCCCATGTCCATATCATTATTTTTCTATAACAACTCAAAAGCTTTATTGAGATACATTTGATATACAAAATAAATAAATAAATAAATAAATAAATCCACCCTGACCAGTATGGCTCAGTGGTAGAACGTGGGCCCAAGCACTAAAGGGTCAAAAGTTTGATTCCCAGTCAAGGTTTTACCTGGGTTGTAGGTTCAATCCGTGGCCCCAGTTGTGTGTGTGGGGGAGGCAACCCATCAATGTGTTTCTCTCACATTGATGTTTATCTCGCTCTCTCCCTCTTCTATATCATCCTAGGAAAGGGGACTTTTCCTACCATCCCCTCTCCCCATCTAATCATGCCTAGAGCTGTCCTGTGAGAAACAGAGCATCATTTTGTTGTTTTTTTCATTAGCATAATATTAGAAAAAACATACTTTGAGGAGGCACTTTGCTAGAGGAAAAATTCAGAAGCACTATGCCCAAAATGAATTTGTGTGGCCTAATATTTTTCAATTAAAGAATTAAAATAGCATTTTAACTTATTTATAATTAGGTGGGTTTTTTTTTGTAAAATGTATTCCTGTGAAAAATTAGTGTGTTTTTTGTAGTTCTGGAGATTAATTATAATAGTTTCATTTAAATAAAAGATAATAGCCACTTGCGATAATTTATAAGACTGCATAAAAAACATTAATTTGGAGGTAGATGAACAATCAGACAATGAAATATTTAGCATTAGACTTTGAAAAAAAATCATCAGGAGAAGAGCGGTAACATTTTGTTCAAATGACCATAAAAGGGACAGGATTAATGTAGTAAACCAGGGTAAGCTTCAAGAGAATTGAAAATTACATTTTCAATGAAATTTCAGAGGTTGTGGCATGAGTAGAGGCCATGTTGCCATGAAAAAAAAAAAAAAAATGAAGTATCACAGTGTTTAGTATGAAACCTTATTTTTGAAATTAACCAGAAGGACATATGATGAACAGAATGGATGTTGCTAACAAAGAGTTTAATAAATTAACTTGAGGAATTATCTAAGAATTCAAAGGAGTAATGAAATGAAATGAAAAATAAAATTAGAATTACGGAAGATATATCTGAGCGTCTTGATATCAATAAACTAGAATTTCTAGGAACACAGCACAATGTGAATATAGTAGAATCAGTAATTTAAAGAATAATGAAAGATAATTTCCCTGAATTGAAGAAAAAATGGAGTCTGCAGACTGAAAAATTCTGATTAAGTTTATAAATATTCATGGAAAAATATTTCTAAATGCATACATTAAGGAAAATACAAAGAAATGTAGAGTTAAACACAGGAGAGAGAGGAGAAGAGAAGAAAGAAGAGAAGAGAAGAGAAGAGAAGAGAAGAGAAGAGAAGAGAAGAGAAGAGAAGAGAAGAGAAGAGAAGTATACCAGGAGCTTGGTTGTATAATCATAACATAAAATGCTAGAAAAAAATCCAACAATGTCTGGGAAGTTCTGAGTGGGAATCACTGGAAGCGCTAGAATTTTACATTCAGGTCTTTATCTGAAATTTCACCTGAGGCAGTAAAGTACAATAGATGTAACATTCCAAAGAAAGGTACCAGATTACGATGGTAATTTTCAAAAGACTTAGCTAGAAAAATATTTCCACAATCCTGAACACCTCACATTGAGTTAAAAAGAAACAAGGTTACATGGTGAAAGGAAGAAGATATTTTGGAGGGAGCTACTGGTGTGTTATGCATCCCACTCGTATGGGGGACTGGGGCATGGGATCCTGTCCCCCAGCTCAAGTCTAGTGTGAAGGTCCATGAACTTCATTGAACATAGAGTTAATGCAGAAGACAAGGTACCTTTAATAATTTTAAACATATTTTTTCAACAAACTTCAGAAAGTAGTATCAATGCAATATGGCCAGACATTCATGATTAAGGAGAAATTAAATACCGTGAATTCTCAGTACAAAAATAATGGTCAAAATAAAGCAAATGCACACATAAACACCATTTACATAGACCCAAATGATATGTTTCCCTTTAAGTGACCTGGAAACATTAGGCTGGTTTCTGACTCTTACCTGGAAAATCTAAAAGAAAAAAGCAACCTGGACAGACATTTTGAAGGTGGGGAAAAATGGAATGAAGGTAAGAGAATGGTGTTTGATGACCTGTGTACTCTCAGGAGTAAAAGATATATGACTGTTTCCAGTAGAATAAATGAGGGTCACACATGAGATAAAGTCAGATGGATCTTATCTTAGATATAAGACCAGGATCAGAAGAGACAAGCTCAATGTAATCCCAGGTTCCCAAAAGATATAGAACAAATATATTATCAGTAAGAGGAAAATGTATCATCTAAGTATCATCTGAGTCAAAATAATTGCTAGTGAGAGATATAAACTATGTCTCAGGGGTATGTTCTATAAAACCATGATATTTATTCCCACCAAGTCTAAATATTTCTTCCACCTTTTATCTTTCTTTTCTCCAAGGATTAATTAGGGTATGTTTTCCTAGCTGCCATAACAAATGGCCCCCACCTAAGTAGTTCAGTACAATAATGGCTTCTCATTCCCATCATTGGTTAGTTGGGTGTTAGATAGGCAGTCTTCCATCTGGTGATTGAGAAAATCAGCCTCCTTTCATTTACTAACACTGTCTTGAAGTGTTCCATTGGGTTTTCTACCTCTGGCCAGGAGATGATGAGAGAGAGCTTGGAGAAGTTACACCCAACCCGCTCCTATCTTATTTACCTCAGACTGCTAGTGACCCTTCACTTCTGCTTACATTTCATCAGGGAAAACTAGTCATATGGCTCAACCTAGAAGAAAAGAAGTGGGATGTTCAGGAAGAAGAAATGGATTTGATGAGCATCTAGCTGGTCTCTTCCAACTGGCTGGCATCAAGCTCTAACCTCAAAGGAGTTGTAAACTGGAAGAGGAGGAATTTGGAAATAGAGCAGAAATCAATATGTCTCTCATTCTTTTCACTTGCAGCAGTCCTGAATTGAAGGCAGGGGAGTAACTACAACTTTATGTGAATTTGGAAGCTTTAGTTATATATGAGTTTGGGCATTTTAAGTAGAAATTTGAGATTATGATTTGTGTCTTGAAATAATCTCAGGGTTTTACAACTGTTAAAAGTATCTATAAATGATTTGGAAATGTCAGAATTTTCATTGCTGGGGAAAAACTAGTCCCACTGAGCAAAGTTAAAGAGTGAGGTCATATGTGGAATCTAATGAACAAAATAAACTGCTGAAGAAAATAGATCCAGAGACATAGAAGCATTGAACAGACTGTGAAATCTCAGAGGGAAGGTGGGGAGTGGGAGTGGGTAGGTGGGTAGGTGGGAAGAGATCAACCAAAGAACTTGTATGCATATATGCATAACTCATGGACACAGACAGTAGGGTGGTGGAGGCCTGGGGCCATAGGCAAGGGGCAGGCTATAAGGGGTCAATAGGATAAAAAAGGGGACATATGTAATACTTTCAACAATAAAGGTTCAATAAAAAAAGTTCAATTTATAATAACACTAGAAGCCCAGTGCACGAAATTTGTGCACGGAGGGGGGTTGTCCCTCAGCCCAGCCTGTACCCTCTCCAATCTGGGACTCCTGGAGGGATGTCCGACTTCCCGTTTGGGCCCGATCCTAGGGGATCGGGCCCAAACGGGCAGTCGGACATCCCTCTCACAATCCAGGACTGCTGGCTCCCAACTGCTTGCCTGCCTGCCTTCCTGATTGCCCCTAACTGCTTCTGCCTGCCAGCCTGATCACCCCCTAACCACTCCGCTGCCAGCCTGGTTGATGCTGAACTGCTCCCCTGCCAGCCTGTTTGCTCCAAACTTCCCTCCTCTGCCGGCCTGGTCACCCCTAACTGCCCTCTCCTGCAGGGTTGATCACCTCCAACTGTCCTCCCTTGCAAGCCTGGTCCCTCTCAACTGCCCTCCCTTGCAGGCCTGGTCCCTCACAACTGCCCTCCCTTGCAGGCCAGGTGCCTCCCAAATGCCCTCTCCTGCTGGCCATCTTGTGGTGGCCATCTTGTGTCCACATGGGGGCAGGATCTTTGACCACATGGGGGCAGCTATATTGTGTGTTGCAGTGATGATCAATCTGCATATTACTCTTTTATTAGATAGGATAGAGGCCTGGTGCAGGGGTGGGGGCCAGCTGGTTTGCCCTGAAGGGTGTCCCTGATCAGGGTGGGGGTTCCCTTGGGGTGTGGGGCAGCCTGAGCGAGGGGCCTGTGGTGGTTTGCAGGCCGGCCACACCCCCTGGCGACCCAAGAGGAGGCCCTGGTATCTGGAATTTATTTTCCTTCTACAATTGAAACTTTGTAGCCTAGAGCGGAGCCAAGCCTTCTATTCCCTCCCAGGCGGCAGCCATTTCTGTGGCAGTTAATTCACCTTCTACAATTGAAACTTTGTAGCCTTAAGTGGGTGAGCCCGGCCAGGGTGTGCGGAAAGCTTTGCTTCCCCTGTTGCCGCTGGCAACCATGGCTTGCTCTCTCAAGCTCCGTTCTGCCGCCATTTGTTTGAATTTGTTTACCTTCTATAATTGAAACTTTGTAGCTTGAGTGGAGGCTTAGGCCTGCAACGGCTATGGAAAGCTTGGCTTCCTCTGTTACCTGGGAAACCTTGCTCTCTGTGGCTATAGCCATCTTGGTTTGGGTTAATTTGCATACTCGCCCTGATTGGCTGGTGGGCGTGGCTTGGCTGGTGGGCATGGCTTATGTAGCGGAGTGATGGTTAATTTGCATATTACCATTTTATTAGAGAGGATAGTTTTATAGATTATATACAAAAAGAGAAAGGATGAGGAAAGGATGATAAGATTTGTTATAGAAATAGTGTAACAGTCTGATAATGAAAGAACCTGTCTTTTGACTGTATATTCATGTTCTGATGTGTTTCATCAAGCACAAGATGTTAAATAGATTGGAGTTTTTGTTTAGCTTTTCTCATAATTATATAAATGGATATAATAAACATTAATGCAAAAAAAACAAGAGTGAGGTGCCCTGGCCGGTGGACTCAGTGGTTAGTGCACGTGGCCACTAACACTCAAAGATCTTGGGTTTGATTCCTGGTCAAGGGCACATACCTGGGTTGCAGGTTTTATCCCCAGCCCCAGCTGAGGCACATGCGGGAGGCAACCAATTGATGTGTCTCTCTCACATCCATGTTTCTCTCACTCTCTCTCTCTCTCTCTCTCTCTCTCTCTCTCTCTCTCTCTCTCTTTCCCCCTCTCTTCCACTCTCTCTAAAAAAATCAATGGAAAAAATATCCTTGGGTGAGGATTAACAAGAAAAAAAGGAGAAGAGTGAGGGAGCAAAATTAAGTTGTCTTATGATTGCATCCCACTAATTGGGCTAGTTTAGCACACTGGTTATATAGATTCTTGTTCATTCACTTGAAACAGTTTCTGGCATATTTTGTTCCTCTCTGCTCTCATTACACCTATTAATTGGTAGAGGCCCGGGGCTTCAATCAACTCCAGAGGGAGTTGTAAGCTCACAGGCCAATGATCAAAGATGACAGATTCTTGACTTCTGGGCAACCAAAGGCACCATCCAGTTGTGAAACAGCAAAAAATGCCCAAAGAATGCAAACAGGCACAACATGTTGCAGTCTTATTCTTTCCTCCACTACACACACACACACACACACACACACACACACACACACACACACACAGACACACACATACGAGGTCTGGGAAGTGAAAAAAGGAGTTGGGAACAATACAGGGAAATCATTCCTCACTATTAATGAATCTGTTAAGAAGATATCATGATAGATTTCCTCTCAATATGTATGGGATATGGGTTTTAAAAAAAAACATTTTTGTTCTGTGTTTTCATGTGATATATATAATTTTTATTTCAGAGAGAAAGGGACGGGGAGAGAGAGATAGAAACATCAATGAGAGAGAATCATTGATCCGCTGCCTCCCGCATTCCCCCTATTGGGTATCAAGCCCGAAACCCACACATGTGCTCTGACCGGGAATCAAACCATGACTTCCTGGTTTATAAGTCAACGCTGCACCACTGAGCCACACCAGTGGGCCATGTGGGATATTTTGAAGGCAGCAGAATTCATGGCCAAGGTCATAGGAAGGTTAGTAAAGACATATTCTTGGGATTTCTAGGCATGAGAGAGACTTGAGATCTTTCACCTGTTTCCTGGGGCACTGAGTTTTGTTGAATACAGATGAGTATATCGATGTGACCTGGATGGGTTGTGAAGATAGCTGAGAGAGACTGTGAGTGGCTAGAATAAAAATGTCATAGGGCAAGACAAAGAGACCCTAGTGGCTGAAACTTCAGGAAGGAAAGTGACAAGCTGAAATCAGGGAAATAATACTGGGCTGAGATTTCAGAAAATAAGGTCTAGAGATTTGAAGCAGGAGTCAAGTTGGCAATACTATAGATCAGTCATGTCTTCTCTCCATTTCATAATCCTCGTATGACACCTAGACTTAAATGAAATTTGTTACCAGAGTTCTGAAAAAGTCATTGCAATAGACTGTGCCATAGACTGAATATTTGTGTTTCCCAAAATTCATATGTTGAAACCTAATCCCAATGTGATGGTGTTTGAAGGTGGAGGTAAGGTCTTTGGGAGGCAATTAGGTCATAAGATGAAGCCCCCATGAATTGCATTAGAGCCCTTAAAAAAGAGACACTGGAAAGCTTTCTTGCCCTTTCTGTCAAGTGAGGAGTCAGGGAGAAGTTTGATGCTGATGAATCTGAAGGCGACCTTCACCAGACACTGAATCAGCCAGCGCCTTGGTGTTGAACCTTCCAGCCTTTGGAACTATTAGAAATGTTTGCTGTTCAAGCCACCCCGTCTCTGGTATTTTTGTTATAGCAACCTGAATAAACTAGGCCAGTTTGCCTTAACAAAAATATGAGCTAATGGTTTTCAGAACTGGCCCTATGGGAAACTCCTGCTGCAACCTAGACTCCCCTCTACCCAGTTCCCTTGGATACTTAGGATTTCTCTATTCCTTCTGCAGGTCTTTGAACCAGAGTAGATGCCCTGGCCTATACTCCAGGTCTGACTCTACCAGATTCTGGTCTTATGTTCCAAAAGAGCTGAGCCCTCTCTTAGTCATCCTGTCATGATCTAGATGGAATTCCTGGCCCTGTATATAAATATTATGTCATATCCAATCCATATCTTGGTCTTGATGTTTCCAAAGCACATTACATTTTCTTCTTAACTTCTAATATGAAACCAGGTGAACTTGGACTTAGTTTTTACTCATTGACTCCCTCTATGCTTTTGTAAATTATGGTAAAATAATTGATATTAATTCCCTAAATATAAGTGGCATCATTCCAGAAATCTTGATTGCTGCTGAATTAAACTATTTAAAGTTTCTTTAGAGAAATGAATTTGCCACTGCATGGAGCCTAGAAAATGCATTCAATTCGGGGTTGGTCAAGTGCTTTTTATCTACCTTATTTTGTATTTTCTTTTCTATACCTCAATATTCTCCGTTATACTGTGTAGTACACTAATGGACAAGTAGGGTAGGTTAGGGACTATTAACATTAAATAAGAATCAAGGTGCATTTTGACTTATGTACATAATAATAAATAGAGTAAGCAGGATAGTTTGCTGAATATAATTAAAGAGTCCCAAATAAAGTAAACACTACATTCAAAATAAAAAAAAAAAAAAAAAGGTAGGTTCAAAATCACAGTATTTGAAAGACATTGGCAATATACCAAGGGACAATTTTCAGTGTATTGTCAATGTTTCATGATAAAATAAAATGCCTAAAAATATATTTAACCAAGGAGGTGAAAAACCTGTACTGGGGAACTATAATACACTGAAGAAGAAACTGAAAAGGATACAAATAATTAGAAGGAAGTATCATGCTCATGGATAGGACAAATGGACATCATGAAAATGTCCATACTACACAAAGCAATCTATAGATTCAATGCAATCCCTACCAAACTACCAATGGCATTTTTCACAGAACTAGAACAAACAATCCTAAAATTTATATGGGACCATAAAAGACCCTGAATAGCCAAAGCAATCTTGAGAAAGAACAAAGTTAGAGGTATCACCCTATCTGAAATCAAACTATACTACAAGGCTATGGTAATCCAAACAGCATGGTACTGGCATAAAAACAGACCCATAGATCAATGGAACAGAATAGAGAAACCAGAAATATACCTCCAACTATATGGCCAATTAATCCTATCTAACAAAGAAGGAATATGCTAATTGACCCTCACGCCATTGCAAATGACGGCGGTGCCCACAGCCAATAAGGAGGGGAATATGCTAATTGACTGCCCGGCCCTCAAAGATGGTGGCACCCACAGCCACAAGATGGCAGTGCCCAGTCCCCTCAGCCCCACCAGGGCGCCTGCCTCTAGAGTCCCCTAGTGCCCTCAGCCCCCCAGCTGCCCAGGGCCAGCCTGAGGCACAGGCAAGCCTCGGCTGCCGGTTGCCCGGCTGCCCAGGGCTGGCCTGAGGTGTAGGCAAGCCTCAGATGGCAGCTGCCCAGCTGCCCAGGGTCACCTGAGGCTCAGGTAACCAGGGCCGGAAGAGGCTTGTGCTGCCACTGCAGGCAGTGGCAGCAGTAGAGGTGTGATGGGGGTATCACCTTCCCCTGATCGCCGGGTCACCTCCTGCCCCTGAGGGCTCCCAGACTGTGAGCGGGGACAGGCCGGGCTGAAGGAACTTCCTCCAGTGCATGAATTTTCATGCACCAGGCCTCTAGTATATAATAAAGGAGTCAAGAATGGGGTAAAGTCAGTCTCTTCAATAAATGGTGTTTGGAAAACTGGATAGACACATGCAAAAGAATGAAACTGAATCACTTTCTTATACCATATATAAGAACAAACTCAAAATGGATTAAAGACTTAAATGTAAGACCCAAAACTATAAAACTCCTAGAAGAAAACATAGGCAGTAAACTCTCTGGCATTGCTCATAGTAATATATATATGGATACCTCTCCTTGGCCAATTGAAGCAAAGGAAAAAATTAAACAAATGAAAAATGGGATTATAACAAACTAAGGAATTTTTTACACAGCGAAGAAAACTATCAACAAAACAAAAGACAACCTACTGAATGGGCGAAGATATTCCCCAATGATACATCTGATAAGGGTTTAATATCTAAAATACATAAGGAAGTCTTACAACTTAACACCCTCCCCCCAAAAAATCTAATTTTAAAAATGGGCAGAAGAACTGAGTAGACACTTCTCCATACAGATGGCTAATAGAAATGAAAAGATGCTCAACAGCACTAATCATCAAGGAAATGTAATTTAAAACCATCATGAGATAGGGCCTGGCATCTGTTAGAATGGCTAATATCAATAAATGAACAAATAACAAGGGTTGGCGAGAATTTGGGGAAAAGGGAACCCTTGTGCTCTGTAAGTGGGATTGTAAATTGGTGCTGTCACTATGGAAAACACTATGGAGTTTCCTCAAAAAATTAAAAATACAACTACAATATGACAAACAATTCCACTTCTGGGTATTTATCCAAAAAAATTCAAAACAGTAATACGAAAAGATATATACACCCCTCTGTTCATTGCAGCATTATTTACAATAGCCAAGATAAGAAAGCAATCTAAGTGTCCATTGATAGAGAAGTGGATAAAGAAGAAGTGGTACATATATGCAATGGAATAGTACTCAGTCATTTAAAAAAAAATTAAATTTTGCCATTATAACAGCATGGATGGATCTAGAGTTTATTATGCTAAGTGAAAAAATTAAGACAGAGAGAAATAATAACATGTAATTTTACTTATATGTGGAAATGCAAAAGATAAAATAAATGTACAAACAAAACAGAAATAGTCTCATAGATACAGAAAACAAACTGATGCTTGCCAGATGGAAAAAGAGTTGGGAGGAAGGGTGAAGAAGAGGAAGGAATGAAGATGTACAAATTGCCAGTTAAAAAGAGTCATGGGCATGTAAAGTACAGCATAGGGAATATAGTCAATAATATTGTAATAACTTAGGTGGTGTCAGATGGGTGCTAAACTTATTGGAGTGATCACTTTGTAAGTTATAAATATCTAATCATTGTATTGGACACCTGAGACCAATATAACATTATGTCAACTGTAATAGAAAAAAATACATATAATGATTATTCTGTTTTATAAATCTTATTACTTTGATTAAAATAAGGTTTTACATATTTTAAAGTATAATTACGGTACTATAAAATTTAGGTTTTGGTGTATAGTTCTGTGTCCCTTTGTATTCAAATCCCACCCCCCATCTGCAATCCCTAGCAAAAACACATTTTTGTACCTAGTTTGTCTTTTCCAAAATGTCATAATATAATGAAGTATGCAACATGTAGCCTTTGACATTTATTTATTTATTTAGTATGGTTTATTTGAAATTTATCTTTATGTTATTTGTGTCAGTGGTTCGTTTCTTTTTATTGTTGAGTACTGTTGTATTTTGTTGTATAAAAGTACTACAATTTGCCCTGATTGGTTCAGTTGGTTGTAGCATGTGTTCAATTCCCAGTCAGGGCACTTGCTGGGGTTGTATGTTTAATCCTCAGTCCAAGCACATAAGGGAGGCAACCAATCAACGTTTCTCTCCCTCTCTCTTCCTCTCTCTCTCTGAAATCAGTGAGGGTCATGTCCTCTGGTGAGGATTAAATAAATAAATAAATAAATAAATAAATAAATAAATAAGAATTACAATCATTTGTTTATTCATTGACTATTTATAGGACGTAAGAGTTGTTTCTTTTTTTGTTGATCCTCAACTGAGGATATTTTTCCCATTGATTTTTAGAGAGAGAAAAAGGGAAAGAGGATGGATAAGAGAGAGAGAAAGAAAGAGAGAGAGAGAAACATTGATGTGAGAATGAGCCCTTGACTGGAAATCAAACCTAAGACTGTTCAGTGCTTGGGCCAATACACTAAACACTTAAAACACCAGCCAGTCCCTGCTCCCCACTTTTTTTTTGGTGTGAACACTTTCACACAGGTTTTTTGTGTGTGAAGATTCAAGTAATATTATATATGTTTTTATTTCTCCCAACTGTCATTTGTGCTATTATTGTCATATGCTATATCTTTATGCTATAATCACAAAACCTTGTTACTCTTTTTGCTTTAGACTATAAGTTTTCTTTTAAAGCTGCACAATTGAATAAAGTAGCCACTAGCCAGATGTGACTAAGTTTAAATTAATTGCAATGCAATAAAATTTAAAATTTAGTTTCTCAGTAACACTTGACACATTTTAAGTGTTCGACAGCCACATGTAGCCACGGAACTAAATACTTCCATCTTATTAATAGCACAGAAATAAATACTTCCATCATTACAGGAAATTCTACTGAACAGGGCTGTTTCAGAACCTTAAAGTAAGAAAAAGAACTTATATTTAACTTTTTTTATGTCATTTCTTTCAGTAGTTTCATGTTTTTAAAATGATACTCCTATCTGATGATTCTCTTTTAAGATTTTTTTTGTAGTGAAAATCAATTACACAATTCATTTCCTCAGTTATTTTACTGAAGAAGTCTTCACTTTAATGTGTTTTCTGACGTACATAATTTCTATTTATTTATTCTGACAAATAAAAATTTCATTTGAGGTGTAAAATGTGCTCTTCTTTGTTAATCCTCATTCAAGGATACTTTTTCCATGTATTTCTTTAGAGAGTGGAAGGGCGGGAGGCAAGAGGAGAGAGAGAGAGATCAATGCAGGAGTTACATATCAACTGGTTGCCTCTCGCTCATGCCTTGATCAAGGCCAGGGATTGAACCTGCAATCCAGGTACCTGCCCTTGATCTGGTATCGAACCTGTGACTCTTCAGTGTGCAGGCCAACGCTTCAACCACTGAACCACACCAGCTAGGGCTAAAATGTTGTTTTGATGTATGTATACATTGTGAAATGATTACCACAATCAAAATATTAACATATACATCACCTCCCAAAGGTATCTTTGTGTTTGTGGGGAGAGGAGACTGAAAACACTTGAGATCTACTCTCTTAGCACATTTCAAGTATACAATGCTTGAGTATTAAGGAGAGTCACCATGCTTTGCATTGTCTCCAGAACGCATTCATCCCAATGGCAAGTTTGTATCCTTCGATCAATATCTTTCTCCCTGCCCCCCCCCCCCCAACCTCCTAGCATCTGGTATTCATCATTCTACTCTCTGTTAATCTTAGTTCCACTTTTCTCTTTCTTCCTTTCTCCCTTCCTTCCTTCCTTCCTTCCTTCCTTCCTTCCTTCCTTCCTTCCTTCCTTCCTTCCTTCCTTCCTTCCTTCCTTCCTTCCTTCTTCCTTTCATTTCTTCCCTTTCTTCCCTTTCTTCCCTTTCTTCCCTTTCTTCTCTTTTTCCTTCCTTCCTTCCTTCCTTCCTTCCTTCCTTCCTTCCTTCCTTCCTTCCTTCCTTCCTTCCTTCCTCCCTCCCTCCCTCCCTCCCTCCCTCCCTTCCTTCCTTCCTTTTCTTCTTTCTTTCAGATTTCACATGTAAGTGAGATGTTGCTACTTTTGTTTTTCTGTGTCTGGCTTTATCATTTAGTTTAATGTCCCCTAGTTTTATTCATGGTGTTGAAATGGCAGGATTTCCTTCTTTTTAAAGACTTAATAATATTCCATTATACATATAAATATATATGTAATTATAAATATATATAATTGTCTTTATCCATTTATCTGACAACAGACATTTAATTTGTTTCCATATTTTGACTACTATGACTAATGCTGCAATGAGGATGTAAGTGCAGATGATTCCTTAAGATAATAATTTTATTTCCTTTGGATAAATACCCAAAAGTAAAGTTGCTGGGTTATATGGCAGTTTTACTTTTAATTTTTTGAGATACATTCATACTGTTTTCCATTTGCCATAATGGCCGTACCAGTTTATATTCCCAGGAGCTATGTACTAGTGTTTCCCTTTCTCATCATCCTAAGAAACAATTGTTTTCTTTTGACTTTTTGAAAATTGCCATCCTAATAGATGTGAGGTAATATCTCACTGTGTGTGTTTTTTGTTTTGTTTTTTATTAATCTTTACCTAAGGATATTTTTTCCCATTGATTTTTAGAAAGAGTGGAAGGAAGGTGGGGGAGAGACAAATAGAGAAATGTTTATGTGAGAGAGACACATCCATTGGTTGCCTCCTCCAGGCATCTGAGGGGATTGGGGGATAGAGGGAGGGAGGTGGGAGAAGGGGAGGTTGGGGATGGAGCCTGTAACCCAGGTATGTACTCTTGACCAGAATCTAACTGGTGACCTTTCAGTCAGCAGGCCAATGCTCTAACTGCGGAGCCAAACTGGCTAGGGCTGTGGTCGGCAAACTGCGGCTTGCGAGCCACATGCGGCTCTTTGGCCCCTTGAGTGTGGCTCTTCCACAAAATACCACGGCCTGGGCGAGTCTATTTTGAAGAAGTGGCATTAGAAGAAGTTTAAGTTTAAAATATTTGGCTCTCAAAAGAAATTTCTATCGTTGTACTGTTGATATTTGGCTCTGTTGACTAATGGAGCTAGGTTTTTCCCAGTGGTCCTGCCTCTCCCTGGGAGTAGGAAATATTTAGTGGTTTGGTCCCAGAACATATTTCTACCTCTTGTGCAAGAGTACTGGGATTTCTTCTCTTCTCCCAGCTGCAATGGGTCTTCATCGGTACCACGAAGGTAACAAGGTTTGCTGCCTTGTCCTAAGCAGCTGAAGACATTTATTTTACAGGGAGCATTGCAAAAGCATCTTCGTGCCGTGTCTGCAATGACTGCTGTTCGTCTCTCTCCTCCAGCTACAAACGATGAATAAAAAATTCTCACCCTACCTCTAATCTTTCTGGTGAGCCTGAGAGTGGAGGCAAATTCCTCTTGTGTCTGTGGCTCCTAGAAGTTCCATATTCTCATACCAGCCCATGAATGGCCTTTAGCCATTTGTTTAATATTTTACCTGAATATTTTCCCCAGCGTGTATGTTGCTGCCTGTCTGCTGCAGGTAAACAAAAGCGTGGGCCCTGCCTCTCTTGGAGGTGCTTGTTTTTTCTTTATATTTTGGATAAGCTGGTTGCCCTGAGACTTCAGCTCTCTGGAATAAAAAAGAAAAGTCTTGATTTTGCAAATTAATTCATTTTCCTTCTGTGATAAGCACAAAGCATAAAAGGTCCAGTTACTCTATATTCTCAGCATCTTCAAATATTCTCCTTTTTAGAAATTTGAGCTTTGTTTAATCCCAGCCACACTATATTATAACATTGGTTTTATAAGCTTCCAATTTCTTTTTTTTAAGCTGCTTTTTAAAATTATTATCTTTTATTCTTCACCCGAGGATATTTTTCAATGGATTTTAGAGAGAGTGGAAGAGAGAGGAAAAGACAGAGAGAAATATCAATGTGAGAGAAACACATGGATTGGTTGCCTCCTGCATGCCCCTGACCAGAGCCCAAGCAGGGGAGGAGCCTGCACCAGTGTACGTACCCTTGACCATAATCTAATTTGGGATTCTTCTGTCTGCCAGCCGATGCTCTATCCACTGAGCCAAACTGGCTAGGGCCAATTTTTTATTTTTTTATTTTACATTTTATTTTTCATTTACATTTTAAATTCAGTATTATTTTGTATTAGTTTCACATGTACAGCACAGTAGTGAGACAATCATAAATTTATACAGTAATCCCCCCCCCCAATATTTCAAGTACCCACCTGACACCACACAGTTACTACAATCTTATTGACTATAGTCCCTATGTTGTACTTTATATCCCTGTGACTATTTTGTAACTACCAATTAGTACCTCTTAATTCCTTTACCTTAATCACCCTGTACTTCAGCCCCCCTCCCCTCTAGCAACCATCAGTCTGTTCTCTGTATCTAATGAGTCTGTTTCTACTTTGTTTATTTATTTTGTTCTTTACATAGGACAATGAAGAATGTTTCCATTTCTACCATTCTGTAAAAGGAAGGTGAATGGTCCTAGTTATATAAGATCAGATCCAAAGAAAGAATCTTCCAGGCGAATGGTCCTAGTTATATAAGATCAGATCCAAAGAAAGAATCTTTCAGGCGACTGTCCTTCCAGCAAGAGCTGAACACAATTTATGTGTTTTTATAGGGAAACTGCCACGAGATATGTTGACACACAAAGGTGTCAGATGCCTAACCATAACATTACAGGTCCATCAAGACCAGAACGTGTTGTGCCATTGTGCTAACACGGTCTTCCTTTTGGCCCCACACCTAAGTCTATATGACCTGGTCCTAGAGAGAACGGAGAAGCCGTTCCATCCAGGAAAGGCTGGTGAACATGGACATTCTAGCCAATCTCTCTGCTTCATCACTTTAAAATGATGTGACACCTAGACCCGTCCTTCCAAACTGGGGAGCCTGCCACAGAAAAGACACCCCCAGCTTCCACTGGAAATGTTAACAATGCAGTGAACTTTCCAATCAGAGACAAATCAACAACATAGGGGGGCAGTATGGACTCTGTGCCCATATATTTATTTGTTGGCTTTTTAGCACTAGTCAGTGCCCGGTACAGAGTAGGCATGCAATATGTGTCTGTGGAGTTCTACTAAAAATCTTGCTTCAGGAAGATATACCTCTGCTCTCTCACCCTTTACCTTTAAATCATAAAACCAGAAATACTTCATAAATACCTACCTGCCCCAGGCACTGTGCAGTGCTGGCGGTGTTGCAATGAACAAAGGAGACATGCTTCCTGGGTTCATTTAGCTTATAGGGTTACTTTTCTGTGTCATCCTCTTTGGCTGCTTCTCCAAATCTAGATGGAAAAATACTGTGCAACCAGAGAGTCCTTTGAGGAATCAAGGTCATTAGGAACTTTCAGCATTTGAAAGAATTCTGCAAAAATGACTGATCGAGTGAGCCAAACTCCATCAGCTCTTTCTGGAGCTCGTCATTTCACAGTTCCTGCTGGGAATACAGCACCTAGAACATTCTTCCTTTAAATCTCCTTAGGTAAATGATATTGAAGAGCGACCTGTCCTCAAGTTATCCTCCCTACCTCCGAGAAATGTTTGAAAATAGTATGCTTTTTGAGTTCTTACATATCTGATATTCTTTTGTAGTCTTTAAATAAAAACCCCAACTTGGCAAGATAGAGAATTCTTTAATCATAACTATTGTCTTTTACATTTCTGTAGGTTTTTTCTTCATACTTTTCTGAAATTTAGTGTTATGGCTGAACAGTTTGAAAACAATCTAATGTTTTGTTCTTTTAGAAGTAATTTATCTTTTCATGTTTGTAAAACTCTCAATCATTGAAATTAAAAAATTTGGCAACACACCCACACAATGCACACATTTTACATTTTTCCTGGTAAGTCTCTCCTTCCTACAAACTCAAAATGTCGTACTTAATTTCTTTTTGCTGTTGTACATTGAATATTACCTCTGCTCCATCTACTATTTTTTATTCTTTTGCTAATCTCATAAAGTATCTTCTAAAATTGTTTTTCTTTCTTTATTATTTTATTTTATTTGCTCTTTTAAAATTCATTTCAGAGAGAAAGGGAGAGGGAGAGGGAGATAGAAACATCAATGATGAGAGAGAATCATTGATTAGCTGCATCCTGCACACCACCTATGGAGATTGAGCCCACAACCCGGGCATGTGCCCTTGACCGGAATCGAAGCCAGGACCCTTCAGTCTGCAGGCTGACTCTCTATCCACTGAGACAAATAGGTTAGGGCTCTTTATTATTTTAAAAATATTTTCATTCTTTCTTCCATCAATTTTATCCTTTATATTACTAATTTGATTCTATTCTCTTTTCAGGGGAGATTTGAATGGCATACTTGTGTTTTTGATCTCTATATGGTCACATGTTAACTGATAACTATTGATGGGCACTTCTTCTCAGATGGGTGGGATTGCCCCAACTAAATCATTCAGCTATGGAAGGGCCACCCACCCATGTCTTGATTAAATGAGCAATGTGTGCACTGGAGTTGATGTCAGAGGCATTTATACAATGTGGTGACAGAGGCTACCTATTTCCTACCACTCTCCAAAGAATCCTAGACATTATATCACTAGCAACTCTATCAAAGTCTTCACATCATGCACTCAAATGCTTGATACCAGCCAAGTCAAGGATGAGTCTGCAGTATCATAGCAAAGGCATTTGCATGGTGCTAGGGAAACATTTTTTCCCTAAAGGGTCCAAGTGAAGAGCAGGGGAGAGTTTAGAATTTATATTCATCAGTAAGAAGGATTGTCCTCATTTGTTTGTTTTTTTATGAATTTCAGGACTAATACATTTATTTATTTTTAATTTTTTGTTGTTGATAATATTACAGATGTCCCTGCCCCTTTACTCTCATCTGCCCAGCCCCCACCCCTCCCCAGGCCTTCAATACACTATTATCTGTGTCCAAGGGCTATGCATATATTCATAGAAGTTCTTTGGTTAGTCTCTTCCCATCTCCTACATCTCCTACCCCTCTAAGATCTGTCATACTATTCCAGGTATCTATGCCTCTGGTTCTATTTTGTTCATATAAGTGAGATCATGTGATATTTGTCTTTCTCTGTCTGGCATATTTCATTTAGCATAACAATCTCCAGGTCCATCCATGCTGTCATAAAGGGTAAGAGATCCTTCTTTGTTATAGCTGCATAGTATTCCATTGTGTAATGTACCACAGCCTTTTATCCACTTAATCTATGGATGGGCACTTGGGCTGTTTCCAGATCTTAGCTACTGTAAATAATGCTGCTATGAACATAGGGGTACATATATTCTTTCTGATTGATGTTTCCAGATTCTTAAGATGTATTCCCAGAAGTGGGATTGGTGGGTCAAATGGCAGTTCCATTTTTAATGTTTTGAGGAAACTCTATACTGTTTTTCACAGTCTGCATTCCTACCAGCAGTGTACAAGGGTTCCCTTTTCTTTTATTTATTTTTAAAACCAGAGTTTAGAATAAGAACACTTTTTGAATCTTAAGTAATATAGACAAGTTTCATAGGGTAATTTCAAAGATGATTCAGAATATATATATATATATATATATATATATATATATATGTATATATATATATATATATATATATATTTAAATAGATTTTATTGATTTTTACAGAGAGAAAGGGAGAGGGATAGAGAGTTAGAAACATCAATGAGAGAGAGTCATTGATCAGATGCCTCCTGCACACCCCCCACTGGGGATGTGCCTTCAACCAAGGTACATGCCCTTGACTGGAATCGAACTTGGGACCCTTCAGCCCGCAGGCTGATGCTCTATCCACTGAGCCAAATCAATTAGGGACAGAATATATTTTTAAGCCATTTTTGTTTACTCTGCCATTCTCGATAAAAATTACAGGCCAATAGGACAAATTGAGGCATGTGGGGGAAAATTTAAATAGTGCAGCTTGACATTCCTGGTGTACATAGTGTAAGAAGACTGTGGGGTGAGCAGGTGAGTGTAGAGAGGAATCTGAATCCTTTTCATTCAAAGATCTGGTCCTAAGCTGGCCAGCCCAGATAGCAGGATGATAAAGAATGGGAAAAATACCTCAAGCAACATTGTGAATAATGAATAGAACACAGGAAGAGTGGAGGCCAAAAGTTTATTTAGAAAGCCATATTCAGGTGAAGGATTGACCTATTGTAGTGGCAGTGTAAATGGAGAAAATATTTAGATACCAGGATAAAAATAACATTGCAACCAAATAATTGTAGGAGAAATATGTAAAATGGGTTTATAATGATTTCCAATTTCTGTCCTAAGTGATAGAGCAGATGTTGAACTCAAAAGGGATATAGGCAGCCCTAGCTGGTTTGGCTCAGTGGATAGAGTGTTGGCCTGAGGACTGTAGGGTCCTGGGTTTGATTCTGACCAAGGGCACATGCCTGGGTTGTGGGCTTGATTCCCAGCAGGGGGCATGTAGGAGGCACCCTACCAATGATTCCCTCTCATCATTGATGTTTCTATCTCTCTCCCTCTTCCTTCCTCTCTGAAATCAATTAAAAATTTTTAAAAGATTTATGAAAAGGAAAAAAGGGATACAGACAAAAGGAAAGATTTTGAAGTACTAGGAGCTGAATGTGGAATAAAATAAATTACCTTTGGACATAGTGTATTTAAAAAACAAATATAAGATTCCCAGGTACAGACATTCAATTGGATGTTAGATGTATGGGTCTAGAGTTTGAGAGAGAGGATGAAAATGAAGATATAGATTATGAGATCAACAGCATATTAATGCCTAGAAAAGAGCGAACAGAAGATGCCAGACACTGTCCTAGGTATGTGGGATATAAAAGTGGAAAGAAAGCTCAGGTTCTGCCGAAACCGGTTTGGCTCAGTGGATAGAGCGTCGGCCTGTGGACTCAAGGGTCCCAGGTTCGATTCTGGTCAAGGGCATGTACCTTGGTTGCGGACACATCCCCAGTAGGGGGTGTGCAAGAGGCAGCTGATCGATGTTTCTCTCTCATCGATGTTTCTAACTCTCTCTCCCTCTCTCTTCCTCTCTGTAAAAAATCAATAAAATATACTTAAAAAAAAAAAAAAGAAAAGAAAGCTCAGGTTCTTACTCTGGTGAAGCTTAACATTTCAAACAACAATAATCACATAGACAAATTCTTAATCTAAGAGTTGAAAACCAGAAAAATATGCAAGGAACCAAAGGAGTAGATCTAAGTAATTGAGGGAAAGTCAAGAGCCAAAGGCATCAGGGCGTCAAGGAGAAGTATTCAAAGGGACCAGCAATAAAGTCATTGAACAATCAGTAAACCGCCTTGATTATGCTCAAGGGTCCAGGAGTCTGCCTTTGCAATCAGGGCAGCCAGAAAGAGCATATGGGATGGGGTGCTGGCATTGCCATTCTGATTGCTGATTTTAAAATAAATCTGTTTTTAAAAAATCTTTATTGTTGAAAGTATTACACATGTCCTCTTTTTTCCCCCGTGGGTCCCCTCCAGCCTGCACCACGCCCCCTTCAACCTCCAGGCCCTCACCACCCTATTGTCTGTGTCCATGGGTTATATATATATGCATACAAGGTCTTTGGTTGATTACCTCCCACCCACCCTCTCCCGCCTTACCTCTAAGCAAGATAAATGAATCTCACCATATTTCTGATCTTTTCTTCCCATGAATAAAACTCTGAGTCATTCTAAAGGAATTAAAAAATCATGGATTTGTTGTCTAAGTTAATTACAGACATTTCTAGGCAAGGGAAGCCTTACTCCCTCGAGCCATGTGGAAGAAAATGGATGTGTTCCAATGTTGCTCTCTTTGAATGAAGAAAAACATTTTAAAACTCACAATACGTAAGTATTCTTCTCTTTGTAACCATTTTTTTTCAGGAAAATAACAATTTCTGTACACTTAAAATGATCTTAAAAGTATATTAGATTATTTTCTGTTCCTTGAACTATGAGTAGAAGTTCACAATATCAAATTATTTTTATTTTTAAAAAATTAATTTTATTTTTCCATCACCTTTTATCTCCTCTATGCCCTCTTTCACCTCCCTCTCCTCCCGCTTCCCACCTCCCCACTCCAATCACCACACTGTTGTCCATGTCCTTAAGCTGTCTCTCTCTTTTTTTTCTTTTTTGCTCAACCCCTCCACCTCTTCAACACCCCCTCTCCCCCCAGCCTGCTCCCTATCTATCTCTATTTTCCTTGGTAGTTCAGTTTGTTCATTAAATTCCATATATGAGTGAAATGATATGGTACTTGTCTTTCTCTGACTGGCAAATTTCATTTAGCATAATGTTCTCCTGGTCCATCCATGCTCTTCTTTACAATGCAGTTGTTAGATGTTAAATATCATACCTTGAAAATTCTTTGAGACATATGACTTTGTGCCTCAAATGTAATATTCATTATTCGGTTGTATTTCTATGTTGCTTAGAATAGAATCAGTGTGAGGGATTTTCATCCTGAATGCATTTTGTATATAGTAATTATATTTTAAATTCTGTATCAGGTTTTACTGATACTGTTAATGGACTTAAGTGTGGATTCCAACCCAGTCCTTTCTATCCACTTCGTTTCACAGGCAAGAATTACAGTGTCCGGATAGCTATTTTCTGACTGAACTATAAGCCAGGCAAATGCTTTTTTGTGGCATTCATTTTTTAGAGGTGGCAGGGGAATAAATTTTACACTGGGCATCATCACTTTGAAAACATAGTTATTAATCTTTTTCCTGTGAAAAAATGCAGTAGATAAAGAAATTAGTTAAGAGGAGGAGTGCCTAAACACTTTTTTGTAGTTGTTGCATGGTGTGAGATGAAAAATAAAATACATAAAATTACAGTTGAAATTCATTTTCCATAGAAAGTTTTGACTACAAAGCAATAAAAAAATATATAATAAACTTTATTTTTTTTCCTTTTCAACTTGAGAGGGCACCGGCTCTTCACTTTGTCAAGGCAAGGTAAAGAAGGGCCTTTGGATAAGTTTGTGCAGGTTGAACTAGAGAATGCCCACATCATTATCTACAATCCTATTGTCATGAAAAAAATAAGGGAAAGAAAGAATTTTGTGATACCACTTCAAAATTTTTCTAAAAAAAAAAAATCACTAATTTCCTCAGGTAACTGCTATCTAGTGAAAGTACTACCCGGGAGAGGGCACAGGCCATTCACACTTCCTCACTCCAGTCCCCGTGGTTCTTCAGCTACATATTGGGGAACTATTATTTTTTTCTTCAAAACCCATTTGCTTTATGAAACAAAAGACTTCATGATCTTATAACAAATTAAATGATATTGTTTTAGGATTTTGCCAGAGGACACAGGAATATTTAAAAATGTGGAGACATGGGTAATGCCCACATCCAAAAGCTCTGAGGGGCTATAAGAAACTTCCTATAATGAGGCAAAGTAACTGTATTTTATGCTGAGGCATTGTCCTTAGTGATATGCTCAAACTCCATGGAAGCTTACCTCTGATGGGTAAGTGTGGGTTACCTGAGCTTAAGTTTGTTCTGGAAACTTCCAGCACAAAGCCTACTACTGAATTTTAGATTATTTGCCAGCAGTGTAGTGGGAGCTAGCCTGGGTCCTCTGCTCCAGGCCCTTTTGGGTTAGGATAATAGCTGCTAGGATCAGAGGCTAGTTGAGTGTTGAGCATGAAAGGAGGCTGGAATTAGAGAAAGAGCAAACAGGTGGGCTTATGATTTTTTCATAATTAATTATCTCTCCATTCAACCAATAGACTATATAATATTGGACAATATAATGTTCTTAAACCTGGTCAACCCATTGTACTCTTTTTCTTCCTCCCCATCCCCTTTGGGAAACAGTGAGAGAGATTCAGTAAAGAGGTTAGGTAGGAAAAAATCATTGAGGTTTCCCTAGAGGCTAATTTTCAACAAACTTAACATACTTTTTTTTTTTTTTTTCATAAGAACCTTATAATTGGGCTTGTCTTTGGTTTCACTGGACATGTGATTTAAGAGTTGACAAAGTTCCACATATAACAGAATGAAATACATTAAAGATTTTTTTTTTCCATAATGACTTTAGTTACTTATATGTACAGTCATCTTCTCATGTTTGAAAAATCAAGATCTCATTTTTTTTTTGTTGTTAAAAAAAATCTACCAGCATTCTTTGCTGTGAACGAATATAGGACTTAAAATTTAAGAATTGAAATCAATATCTTATGTAATGTTTGCTGTAGGTTTGGGGAAGGACAAAATTTTCATGGAATCTCTCTTATTCCTCATTAAATGTAATGAACCTATTATTTCAAAATAATTTGTGTTTTTGCTTTTTAATCCTCACCTGAGGATTTTTTTACCCATTGATTTCTAAAGAGAGTGGAAGTGAGGAATAGGGAAGGTAGGGATAGGGAAGGGAGAGAGAGGAAAGGGATGGGGAAAAGGAGAAGGAGAGAGAGAGAGAGAGAGAGAGAGAGAGAGAGAGAGAGAGAGAGAGAGAGAGAGAGAGAGAGAGAGAGAGAGAGAGAGAGAGAGATTGGTTGCCCCCACATGTGCCCCCACCGGGGCTGGGAGACCTGTAACTGAGGTAGGTGCCCTTGACCTGGAATCAAACCTGGAACCCTTTGATCTGCAGGCCCACGTCATTATCAACAATCCTATTGTCATGAAAAAAATAAGTGAAACTGCACACTTTGGGTTCTAATTATTCTACCCTTTGAAACTTTTCATCTGCTTTGATTCTATCTTTATAGCGTATATTTAGATTTTTCTTTTCCACCTTTCACTGGGGAAGAAAACAAATACAACAGATTACTCTATTGTAGATAGACCCCTGGGGCAGAGATCACAGGGCCAGCTATTTCAGCATTCTAAGGCAGTGTCTTTTTACTTTCTAGATCGCATTTCTTGCAAGAGTGGCAAAAAAATATTTTCCAAAACACAGGCTGATATTGGGGACAATAATAAGCCCCTGTTATAGAATTCTGCAGAATCAGAAAGTTGATGCCAGTTTGCCTCAGAGAGACTTGCAAAAGTCAAAGATTTCTCTAAAGAAATAATACCCAATTTTCCTCTGTTTTAATATACCACCAAACAAGATGTAATTTTAAAAACATTTCTACACTAAATAAGTGTAAGTGATTTGAGGTTGTATTTAATTATTGCAAAAAATAAAATGGCCTTAAGGACTGCATTAACCTTTGAATTTATAAAAGTTTAATTATGGGCAGCAGTAAAAAAAAATAAAAAGACGGGTTTTATTTGCTCCTTAGTCATTGTAGGGGGTTCTTTAATGAGCAAAAGAGTTCCAGTATTAGGAGATACTGTGGGCTGACCGAGGTGGTGATTTTTGTGACCCACTCACCTTGAAAGAAAAAAAGTTACTTTTTAAAAGTTGTAATGCTTTACCAAGATACCTTCAATCTTTGCGACATATTTTCAGGCTCAAGTTGTTATATTTAAAGTAATGCCCTGGAAAGTATACCCTACAAATCTGTAATTCATACCCAGTATGTCCCTCTTCAAATTTCAAAGTTCAATGCTGAAAACAAGAAAAGTGCAAAATACTATACAGGGCAAAGCAATCTCCAAACGTTGATCTCATGGGTTACCTTAAGGAAACGACCGCATTGTGATGGCCATTACCTGTATGCAGGTTTTTTTGTGTAATTGTTTCCTTGATCCCTCAATGGGTTGGGGTGCCAGCAAGAAGCTGATGGCATATACAAACTGAGTTCCTTGAAGAACATTGTAAAACAATCTATTTGAAAAGGTGTGTGCAGGTAACAGAGATCACTAAAGGATAGTGGAGCTACTAAAGGAAGGCTGACATCACTCCTAAATAGGAACAAGGGCTCAATTTGCCAGAATGTGGAAACAGAGAGAGTTGGGTAGAGAGACAGTGGCCTGCCAGGCACCGAGACCTTTAGCCAAAGACACAGCCAGCCCATGGCCATAGGGAGCTCATGGATAAATAAAATGGCCTCACTCTTCTCTCTTCCTCTAATCATTTGCTTGTGCTCTCTGTTGGCTGAAACAGCCTGGAGCTCTGATTCAGGATAGTGTGTGGAGGAAAAAGGGCTGCATGCTAACCTGACAAGCTCAGGGAGGGCCTGCATGGTGTTCTTGCAAACTCAAAGACCTAAAGTCACCACAAAGGATGGTGTGAAATGAAAACTTTTAAGGAAAAGCAGTTTGCAGTGGGTAGTCATGTCCTAGGCCAGTATCTTCCCTGACAAAGGTCAATCTTTACTTAACTGAGCCTATTGTCTTTTTGCATCCAAGATAACAAACCTCTGAAATGTCAGGGTAACTTGTAACCTCCCTTTTTTGTGGCCTCCTCAGGGCTCCAGGGCAGATACCAAAATTACTTCATTGTTATTGTTATCATGTTAACTATCCTGCACCCACCTAAAAGAAGTACTTGTCTATCATTTTACCCTTTATACAATCCCAAAGATTCCCCCCCAACTTGCTTTCTCCTGCCTCCCTAATCTATCACCTATGGATTTCATGTAACCCACTTACATCTCCTTTTTTTATTGTAATGTATGAAACAAGGTGAAAAACTGTCATTCTCTGGAGCATTACCCAGTCCGTTGAGATTCTGCTTCCTGGCAATTGTCAACAGTTTGGCTCAAATAAATGCACAAAAATTCTTTACAGGTTTGAATGTTCTTACGTTTCTTGGTGTAGTGCAGCGGGATTGAAAGAAGCTCACCTAGGAACATCCGCAGACTCAGATCTGCCATTCCCTGCCCATTAAATGAACATGGGTGAGTTGTCTCTTAGATCCAGGACCTTCCCTGGCTTTTGGTAGACTTGCAAGTGCTTTCCAAGTTTGAATATTTTTACGTTAACAAGTGGGGAATAGATATACAGGTGCATAAAGATACTCAAACACGTATTCCAATCTAAAAATGCCATAATTCCCATTATCTAGATCAAGCATGTCAAACTCAAAGGCTAACATGGGCCAAATTAACAGGTATGCAGTCTGCGGGCCACGAGTTTGACATGCTAGATCTAGATTTTAATGATGGAAATAGAGTAAATATTACTGAAGAACACTTGTGTATGTTTTGTTTTTTTTTGCCCCCAATTCAGAAATTCTTAATTATATCCTATAATGTATAATAAACATAACAATTTTTAAGTATCCTACCCTTCCTTTCTCACTCAGTCTAGCACCCCCTTTATTTTCAACCATTTTAGCTTTCAAGTCATCTTTTCTACCATTGCCTTATTCAAGGACATGTACTGAGCACATTCTGTGTTTGAGGTCCTATGTTAGGGCTGGATGAGGGGATGACTGACGTAGGCTCTGCCACTGTACTGTCTGGTAGACAAGATGAATATATGGATGAAATTCCCCAGTACTATAGAGCCATGGTGAGCAAACTGCTGTTCACAAGCCACATGCGGCTCTTTGGCCCCTTGAGTGTGGCTCTTCCACAAAATACCACGGCCTGGGCGAGTCTATTTTGAAGAAGTGGCGTTAGACAAAGTTTAAGTTTAAAAAATTTGGCTCTCAAAAAGAAATTTCAATCATTGTACTGTTGATATTTGGCTCTGTTGACTAATGAGTTTGCTGACCACTGCTATAGAGTAACACGAAAGATATGAACAAAGATTCATTGGCCTGCATCTGTAGAGTGCCTAATTTACAGCCATGTTTCATAGAACACAAAAAGGTTGAAGTCTACCTTCAAGGCAATTTGTTTCTCTTTATTTAAATTCATAAAATGGCAAACTGATTATGATTAGGCTTCTTCCATGAGTCTGCAGATGTTCAATGCAGGAGCTGCCGAGCTGTGGTGACTTGGCAGCGGCAGTTCTTGGGTGATGCACCCCGGAACCAGAGAGAAGGGAGCCCAATTCTGGGGTGCATCACCCAAGAACGGCCCTCTCACAATCCGGGGATCCCTTGGGGGATGTTGGAGAGCCAGTTTTGGCCCATTCCTGCAGGCCATGCCCAGGGACCCCACCTGCTGGAGGGACCCACTCACTCTGCAGACGCCCTTTGAGCCACGGCATCGCCCTGTGGGAGGTTGGCTCCAGGGCATGTCCTGCCCATCTTGCCCAGTCCCGCCCCACTGGCCACCTTCTAATTACTTTCCTTTCAATGTGCATGAATCCATGCACCAAGGCACTAGTCTATATCTATAAAAGGCTAAGCGACCATCCGACCTTCCGACCGGCTGGTAGTTATGATGCTCACTGACCACCAGGGGGCAGATGCTCAATGCAGAAGCTGCCGAGCTGCAGTGACTTAGCAGAGGTTGTTCTCGGTTGATGCATCCCTGAACCAGAAAGCAGGGAGCCCAATTCCTCGCAGGGCCACGCAATTCCACCTTCAGCCATGGGTCATGTTGCTGCTGGGGCACTGTTGGCCCCGAATCTGGTTTACTGCACACTTGCATTTGCGTTCCATACCCTGTACGACAACAACTTTGTAGAGTGCCCTCTCGCACTCCAGGACCCCTTGGGGGATGTCAGAGAGCCATTTTTGGCCTGATCCCCACAGGCCAGGCCGAAGGACCCCACCTGCCAGAGAAACCCCATTAACTCCGCAGATGCCCTTCTACCCACAGCGCCGCCCCAGGTGTGGCTGGTGTGTCCAGCCTGTTTTGCCCAGTCCCGCCCCACTGGCCACCTTCTAATTACTTTCCTTTCAGTGTGCACGAATCCATACACGGGGCAACTAGTCCTATATGATAAAAGGCTAATAAGAAAATCGACCGAATGGCGAAACGACTTGTCTCTATGACATGCCCTGACCACCAGGGGGCAGACGCTCACAGCTGGCGAGTGAGCGGCGGTGGCAGGAGCAGGCCTAAGCCACAGTTGGACATGCCCCAAGGGCTCCCGGACTGCTAAAGGGCACAGGCCAGGCTGAGGGGACCTCCTCTCCCCCCCGAGTGCATGAATGTCATGCACTGGGCCTCTAGTAATATTATAAGCATCCATAAAAGAGGCATAGGGGAGTTATGAAATTATAGAATGTGTGTGTATATGTGTGGGTGTAAGAGAAAATGAGAGGGAACAGGGAGATATTATTAGTACTAGATATGTGATAGACTTGTCAAATTTTATGAAATTAATTATATAAATTATAAATGATAAATCAGAAGTCAGTGTATTTTGTAGCAATATGAGATTAAAATTATTCACAGATAAAAGTTTAAAAGAAAACTGTGAACAATGGGAGAATTTGGGTGGGAATCACTGTACTCAAAGACTTAAAAGTACTAACCTGCAAATGAAAACTATGAGGACCATGAAGAATAGCATGCATACCTTAAATCATTCCTAGGATTAGGTTCTGTTCCTGGTTCTATTTCTAATTCCTTAATAAGATTGTTACTTCTTTCCCTCAGAACCAAAAGATTTCATCTCTAAGATAATAAAAGTGAATTTTCAAACCTGTTTTTAGCACATTTAGCATCAGCATTCTTTATTTTCTTGTACAGAAGTCTGCTATTAGGGTGACTGCTTTTGTTTGAATGGTGGTGCAGGAACTAATCTGGTCTAATTACCTCCACTCTCTTGTTCCTGCCCTCGTGGCCTCTGACACACATCCAAAGAACACAGTTTTCAAATCACTGAGCCAATGACATAAGAGATTCTTTTCACTTATAACAATCTTGGGATTAAAAGCAGAAATAGCTTAACTGAATATGAAGCTTGCCTGCAGTCCTGATTAGATAAAGAAGCCCACCCTCCTCTTTTGTATATTTTTAAAAATTGTATTTTGTCAGTCTTGTAAATTACCACCCACACCTGTGAAAGGGAAATATCTGGACCTCTTTCTTACAAAGAGCCAACCATACTTAATTTGCTAAATACATGTCACTTACTCTGAGCAGGTTGGCGTGTGGGTCAGACAGGTTCTCTTGCAGTACTAGAGAGGATGGATGATTTTTAACTGACTTGTCTGCACACATTTCTAACAGCTTGTAAATCTTAACTACTTATGTTTAT
The DNA here is from genome assembly GCA_025583905.1 of Ia io. Taxonomy (NCBI): domain Eukaryota; kingdom Metazoa; phylum Chordata; class Mammalia; order Chiroptera; family Vespertilionidae; genus Ia; species Ia io. Next base: position 61,333,509 of record JAJQQW010000011.1, on the reverse strand, counting down.
ACACCTCATTCACACATTCATAGCATGTCAATTACTTGAATTAAAGTGCCAGAGACAGGAGCCATACCTGAATTTTCAATTTAAAACAGATATGCCCACATCACCATTTCTTTTAGGCACAGCTATTTGCTGTGGTTGTTGCTGCCCTGAGCCCATTTTGTTTGAATGCTTTAAAACATCAGCTTTCCACAGAGCAATGCCTTAATGTAGAAATTTACCCAAAGTGCATATAGTATTTATATAGCACATTAATTTTTAAAGTACACATTTTCAAAGATGTGGCACAGTGCTACAGCTAGTCCTGGAACATAGCTGATATCCAAGATGTGAATTCACACCAAGTCATGACTATACACAGGCATTCCTAAACACAGTCAGTTTCAGCTAGTTATATGCTTCCAAATTCTCCAAATACTCCAAATTTGAATGTTCCAGGAAGCTGACTTTTTATTCCGTTATGAATTAGTTTTGATATGGCAGAGGATGGGAGGTATTGCATTCCCCTTTAATGATTTTAGGTGACAGTGGTTATCCTTTGAAAAACTACTTAATTACTTCTTTGTCTTATCCCCAGACTCCTTCTGAAATAGAATCAATATAAGTTAGGATGGAACTCAATAAGTGACTAGAATGATAATGAAGAATGCATTAGGAAGAGTTATAAATGAGACATGGATGCCCCCCATTCAGTCTGGTGGGGCCTCCCTGTGCCGCCCTTCAGACATTTGAAGGCTCTATAATATCTAGCATGGCCATTAAAGCAGCTTGTCTTTTAAAAGAAGCAGTCAAGATTAACACAGCTCACCAAATGCCTGAAGTAAATGACTATGATGATGAGTACTTTTTGCAAATTTGGTACCAAATAGTAAAGTAGAGCTAAAAATATTAGGGACAAGATGGTTTTCATTTTGAAAGGAAGAAAAAAAAATCCTTTTACCTACCATGTTTGGGTAATTATTTCTATTACAGAAGTAAATTAGGTATTATATTTTACCAGTGTGTAGGTGCTTTGGCAGGAAATACTAGGAAAGAAATTACTTTAGGCTGAGGCATGTCTTTTCTTCTAACAGACACTGGAGAGGTAATGGTGAAATTTCATTTGAGGATATGTCTAGTGATTGAGGCTTGCAGGAATACCCAAAATTCATTTGTCCAAAGTGTGATATTGACCTACTTATTTTTTTATCTATTTTAGGAAAAATAAATAATTATTATTTTTATTGGAATATTTTTTAACATAGTTGGAATTAAAAGCGTATTAGTTGACATAGTTATTGACCTGTATTATTTTTACATTTATAGCTACTGATATTCCAAGTTTTAAATTTCATTTTCCAATCAACCTCAGTTTTGAAAGGTACATGACTTAATGAGGAAGAGGCATGTTTTTCTTATGGATGAATGCTTAGCAAAACAGAGCAAAACTCAAATCTAGCTTTTTTATAGTTGAATTTATTTTATTTTTTAAAAACTTTATTGTGGAAAGTATTACATAAGTCCCCTTTCCTCCTGCTGATCTCATCTGACCTCCTATTTATTTAAATTGATCTTTGAACAAAATAGATCCAGAGACATAGAAGGATTCACCTCCCTTTCGGAGACTGACATGGAACTTAGTTCTCAATGGAGAGCACTTGTGCTTCACAGCTACCCGTTTACCCCTTTGGGGGAGAGGTGAGGGAATATATTATTTTTTATTGCTTTTGCATATTTCTTATAAAATGTTTTGCATGTTATCAACTAGCCAGAAAACACATTGAGATAATGTTAGACTGCCTCTTGGGAACAATCTCTGGCAGTTTTCAAAGTACCCTCATATAGGATAGAGGGGATAACCTTTCTAAAGTTTGAGATTTTATTTATGCAATCACTTTGCTACCAGAGTACTAGGGTGCTATTCGGTGGAAAATGATTGATATTTTGGATTGTGGAAAAAATATAACATTATTCACAATATATATGTGTATATATACATATATTTGAGATATATATCTTTGAGATATATGTATTTAAGATACATATACATGTATAAGATGCAAGCCAAATAATGATATTTAAAGATAAAAATAATGAAGACTATTCTTCAATTCAGATAGAAGAGTCTTGAACTGATATCCTTGCCCATTGAATTGAACTGAAGATCTAAATTCTTTACCTTATGAAAATCATCCAGTTTCCTTTACTCCAGTGCTCTCGTCTATAAAGGTGGATTATGTGAATAAACAGTGCTTGCTAACCTGTGGACCACAGCCTCCTGAGGGTTGCAGAGTTAGTTTAAAAGGTCTTAATTCCAAATAGGAATTTCAAGTTTTATTTATAAATAGTTTAATGATTTACTCACCTAAGCAAAATACATTCAAGTGTATTTTTTTAATTTAATAAATCTTCATTGTTCAGATTATTACAATTGTTCCTCTTTTTCCCCCCATAGCTCCCCTCCTCCCGGTTCCCACCCCACCCTCTGCCCTTACCCCCTCCCCCACTGTCCTTATCCATAGGTGTACGATTTTTGTCCAGTCTCTTCCCGCACCCCCACACCCCTTTCCCCCAGAGAATTGTCAGTCCACTCCCTTTCTATGCCCCTTATTCTATTATATTCACCAGTTTATTCTGTTCATCAAATTTTATTATTCACTTGATTTTTAGATTCACTTTTGATAGATATGTATTTGTTGTTCATAATTTTTATCTTTACCTTTTCTTCTTCTTCCTTCTTCTTAAAAAAATACCTTTCAGCATTTCATATAATACTAGTTTGGTGGTGATGAACTCCTCAGTACCTGTGCCTTTTTCTTATCTGTAAAGCTCTTTATCTGCCCTTCAATTCTGAATGATAGCTTTGCTGGGTAGAGTAATCTTGGGTTGTAGGTTCTTCCTATTCATCACTTGGAATATTTCTTGCCACTCCCGTATGCTTGAAGTTGTCCCAGAGGCTCCTTACACTATCTTCATATTTTTGGATTCTTTTTGCTTTTCCAGTTGAGTGTTTTTTGCTTCTTTGTATTTCAAATCTTTGACTTGATTCTTGCGTTCCTCTAGTCTGCTGTTGGGTCTCTGTATAATATATTTTTTTTTATTTCAGTCAGTGTATGTTTAATTTCCAGTTGGTCCTATTTCATACCCTCGAGGGTCTTGCTAAATTTATTGGCTTTTTCTAGAAAATCCTTGAAAACCTTATAAGCGTGGTTTTGTACTCTATATCCAGTAGTTTGCTTTCCTCCATTTCTTTTTTTTTGTGATCTGTTTCTTTATCTCTGCATTTTGGCTGGTTCCCTGAGTTGATAGAGTGGCTTTGTGTGCTAGGTGTCCTATAGGGCCCAGTGGCTCAGCCTCCCCAGTTACCTGAGGTGGACACTCTTGGTGCACCCCTTTGTGGGCTGTGTGCACAGTCTTGTTGTAGTTAAGTCTTGATTGTTGTTGGTATCACTGGGAGGAATTGACCTCCAGGCCAACTGGCTGTGAGGATCAGCTGTGTCTACGCTGAGAGAACTTCTGTGCTGGAGACACCCTTATGATACAAGACTTGCAAAAGCCTCTGTGCTCAGCTTGGATGGGGCGGAGTCTCAGGGCGGAGCAGACAGCATTGGTTTCCCGTCAGCCCTGCCCTAATAGGCCCCTGTGTCTCAGTGTTCCTTGGTAATTGCTGCAAGCACCTCTGAGAGAAAGCCGCCCTCGAGTTCTGTCCGCTGCCAGACAGTCCAGTTTCTCCCCGAATGAGTCTGGGTCCCCAGGGTCTTGCCCTGAAACTGGAGTTCAGTGCAGTCAGGAGCTTTTGTCTCCCTCCCGCTTGAGAAAGCCAGCCACGTACTCAGTTGCCTGCCCTCTCTGCACACGTGCCTCAGTACCTGTGCCTTCCACAGTTCCTCTGAGTCTCAGTGTGCTTTTCTCTTTCCTGACAGTCCAATTTCTCCCCGTATGAGTCTGGGTCCCCAGAATCTCACCCAGAACTGGAGTTCAGCCCAGTCAGGAGCTTTTGTCTCCCTCCCGCTTGAGAAAGCCAGCCGCGCACTCAGCTGCCAGTCCTCTCCATGCTCATGTCTCAGTACCTCTGTCTCCTGCAGCTCCTCTGAGTCTCAGTGTGCTTTTCTCTTTCCTTCTAGTTGTAGAATTTCCACTCAGCCTGCCTTCCTATGGTTCTGGATGATGTCCGTTTTGTCTTTTAGTTGTAGTTTTGAAATTGTTGTGCAAGGCAGCATGTTAGGTGTTTACCTATGCTGCCATCTTGGTTTCTCCATTTAAGTGTATTTAACAAAAGTTTTCCAGAAGCATTCCTTAATTGATAGTAACTATTTATTGTAATGTAAATTCTCAATCAATTGAAACTATCCATATCTACATATCATAATGTTTTTCATTTTGATCTTAGGAAGGGGTCTTCATATGGGAACAGGTTTGGTAATCACTTGAAGAGATGATTTTTTTTTTACATATGGGACTCTTCACGAATTTGCATGTCATCCTTGCAGAGGGGCCATGCTACTCTTCTCTGTATCATTCCAATTTTAGCATATATGCTGCTGAAGTGAGCACAAGAGATGATCTTTTAAGTCACTTCCAACATAGTATTCTATGATTTCAGAATAATTTCATCATGTCTACCATGGCTTGATTCAAATGAAAAGTAAATTTGGCACGATGAGCTCTATTTTATGGAATAGTTTTGTAACATATATTCTGAGATTTAAAATGCGACCTTTTCTTGCTATTACAGGAATGGCCATGTTAGACAGTCCTTTGGTCTATTACATTTATAATGTTTGACATAAAAAAGACAGAGAAGCTCATATCTAAATTATGTGTAGGGCTGGTCAAGTGTGCTTATTTTAGACTCACCAGGGCCTCATCAGAAATGTTTTGAGAATTTTAAAAATCATTTTTATTGCCATACATTCTAGCTTTATGTTCTTTACATCTAGGAACATCATTTATACTGTCTAAGAAAATCCAGTGAAATACTCCAAGCCTACATTTCTGGACATTTACCTTCCAAGACATCAGGTGTCAGGACTATTCATCCCTCCTGGGCTCACCTCCACTACAGAATTGCCAAATACCTACTAGGGCTATGGGACAGAGATTTAACAACTTCCCTCCTCCTCCAGTTAGATAGATGCTGCCAGAAATGCTTCCAGTACAAGTTGTAGTCTAAATGTGGTAATGGGAACAGAGTCTACTCAATTTAGATTCAAATGTATCGATCATCTATTGTGAGTTGAGTACTGTGTGAGCACTTTTCTATAAAATGTGGATTCCAACCCTCTCAGAAACCCAGTGAGTTAGATCTCCTACTCTCTTTTCTAAAGAGGTCACACAGCTGGTAAGTGGCAACCTGGGATTTGAAACTCAGAGTCCTTGATACACTTTGCTGGTGGGATTCAGAGGGAAGATTCTGCACAGCAGGGGGTGAACTGCTTGAGGGTCTAATTAGGAGGCACTTGTACTTAACCTTAAAAGATCACTTTATAGTCCCAGTATATTAGGCAGTTTCTTTGCCACTCACCGCTCACACTTTAGTTTTCTTTCTTCAGGCAATCTCTGTCTTACCACTTTGTCTTTTGGGAAGAGAGTAGGAATACCACACGTAAAGGTGCGTTACTTCAGGAATTGAGCCCTGAGAAGAAATGCAGATTTCTCTGGAAATCTTTAGCACAAAGCAAATGTTCCTCAGTGAGTGAGGATTTATAAGAATGACTTGGAGAAAACAGTAGTGATAATCTGGCCAATTTAGAGATCATATAGTACAGCCTTTCCATTTCCCCCCATGAGAAAAATAAAGCCCAAGGAAGGGTAATGACTCCCTAAAGGCCTTTAGCTAAACAATGACAGCTCAAGGACTCAAAACAAGGTCTCTTGGCTGTCCATGGAGACATTTCCTGAAGCTTCTAACCCTACTTGGCACTTCGTATAAGTGGATCTCTGGGAGTATGTTGACTGTTCTATTTAAAACCATGCATCTCTATTTTCAGGCAATTATTCTCCAAGTCATATAAGACTAAAATACTGAGTTGGTAAGAAATTACTGCTGCAGCAGCATAAAGTCGATGAATACTGTGTTGAGATCCTTTCCTAAGACCTCCCCTAAACTCTCAGCCTTTAAAACTCTCAAGACCAAGGACCCACCTTGCACTCTCCCCTTTGGCAGCAGGCCTGTGCCTTTCTGGCCCCCCGCCTCTTTCCCCCGAGAGCCTTACCCTTGCCTTTCCCTCTCCTAAACTGCAAGGTCCTTCTTTTGCTTCTGTAACTTGTGTCCTGAGCCCACCAACCCAGCTGGCTCACTTCTACTTCATCTCTAACTTTCTAAATAAACTTGCAATTGTAATTTAAAAAAAAATAAAATGACTGGGCAGGCTATTTTCTCTAATCACATTTGGAGGAAAAATTAAAACAGTATCTTAAAAAGTGGATTAGAGGAAACCAAAAGCCTTGTCCAGTTTTTGGGGTAGAGGTTTGGGCATAAGCTTCAGCATTAATTGGTCACAATTCTCAGTTCACTTTTCCCATCAGCCTCAGCATTAGCTTTGTGCTTGATTTCCACATGTCGCAGTCCTTTCCAACCTAGCTCATTCTCAGGGCTTAGCATGGAAGCTGGAGTCCCTTTGAACACTGACTGTCAGTTGCACATTACATTACATCATTGCTGTAGTCACATGCAGCCCTTTCTCCATCATCTAAAGGAACTGGCCAGCAGAGAGCCTGGGCAGCCTTGGCCAATGCGCTTTATGTGAAGCCAAGGATAACGTAATTCTGCTACTGTGCAAGAGGAGATTTGTACTTCCCTAAGCAAATTGGCTAGAAAGGAACCATTGTGGTTTCCTCTAATAGGGCGCATGACTTCTTCAGCAGCAATGCTGTATCTCTTAGCTTTTTGAACAGAAGTTTCTTCTAAATCCTGGCAACGCGGGCAATTAGAAAACTGCCTGTGGGATTTGGAGAAAACCCTTGCAGAGCCTTCTTTCCTTTTTCCAATTTTCAATGTGGGGTCCCTCTAGGGTACCTTTCTGGGGGTTCAAATTATTCCACTTTTTTTTCTAGAAATATAGTGACACAATCCAGTCCTTTATTTATTATGCTAATACATTCTGCAAAGATTTAACAAACCCAAACTATGTGTTGGGCATGTCAGCTAGAACAGCAGCAAATAAGGCATGTTCCTTGCCTTCTGGCATTTACGCTAGTGCTTTTCAGTAGCGTGTCAGAGCTTTACCTTGCTCTTGAAGCCTTCCGAGCTTCTTTGTGAATTTGCCTGGGGGTTTCTTTCTGGCACCTAAAGAACTTACTTGGCCTGCTGGGCAGGAATAATTAAACACTGTAAGTAAAACAATAATTTAAGAAAAGGTGCCAATAGAAGTCATAATTGCTCTTGTTTCATTTTATGTTAACAGAAATTTTAAAATATATATTCTCTATTTGCTTAAAATCCATTACATCACAATGAGGACAATATTTTAAATTTCAGTCAAACTGCATATACCACCTGATTGGGAGGACAGGAGATGTGAAAGTGATACCGTTGTAATAATCTGGTTAGTACTTAACAGAAAAGGAGTGAAGGGAAGACTAGATAATATAGGCATGCCATTTATACAGCTTTGCTAATTTAACACTCTCCAAGTCTGTCCTCTGCTGATTGATGGGGGAAGGGACTGGACAAAGGTACTTGGACGCATGCCCAATAAGGTCTGAGTGATGTGGGAAGGTACTTACCTCTCTGTCAACACACATGGGAGCAGGTAATGGGCCAGAATAGGTATGATCCCTGCAAGGGCTTGAAACCTGAATATTTAAACTTCTGAACAAAGGAAGTTCCCTCTCTTGACCCTCTTGGGACTTCTGTCACATGGGGCACACTCTCCTGCATTTGCCTACATGGCTCAGAGCCATGTGGACTCCACACAATAGACTAATGGGCTTTTAATAAACCTGATGCTTAGCCAGCCCCAGCCCCAGCCCCAGCCCCAATACAGAACAGAAGCTCTGATTGCTGGCTTTGCTTTTGGCTTTGCTGAATCCACAGCTGCCCCTCTTTCAGGACTGGCTTAAGGGACATGAGACTTTGAAGCCGGAAGAATGTAACTCCAAAGAAATAAAGCCTTTTAGCACATCTCATTCTCCTGTGCAAATCTTAGAAAATTCATTTTCTAAAGGTATCTTAAGAACCTCACTCCCATGAGGGATGGAGAAGTACACTCCCCCAGTAACAAAAGGGACTATGGCGAGGACACCGTCAAAGGCAGTTTTATGCTAGGCTACTCTGGATATGAGTTTGCAGTGTGGCTACTTATATTTACTCTTTCAGACATCCTACAGTTTATTTATTTTTATTTTTTGGAACCGCAAATCAACAGGTGAGTAGGTCAAAACTGAAGCTTGATATGTTTGAAGTTAAGTTTCACCTAAACATTGAATTGTATAACATTTGACAGAAGCTAAAAGGAAGCACCACTTCACCCTTTCAAAGAGCTTGAAGCCATTATTTGATTCCCACGGAATCGCTTTGAGGCTCAGAATTTTCATCTCCATTTCACAGATAAATAGGAGAAGAAACCATGGGAGGTTCAACAACGGTCTCAGGTCATGTAAAAACTCAGTATCAGAGTGGAGATCAGAACTCTGCAAACTTGGGTCCTTTTGACTTCTCTGCTTTGAGAACAATGCATTTTTGCAAACCGCCTCGGTCTTTAAAAAGCCAGCCTCCTTGGTAAAGCCCCTGTGTCCTTTGCAAGTCGAAACTTTCTGACTTGTATTTCAGGCACTTTGGAAAGTTCCTACTCTCCTGGAAGACATGGGGTTCATGGTAAGGGAGTATCAAAGAATCATGGTGAAATTTAAGTGACACAGAAACCGTACATCTGATTTATCTATTAACCAGGCCGGTCTAGCATCTCCAAAACCAATTTACTGATTTATTTAGGAAAGTATAAGTCTGAAATTACCCTAATAGTATTCTAGTGTACTAGAATAGTTGACCTTTGAGAAGAACTTGGGCATATTTAGTGTCACTTTCTCAGTCCCTCTTCTAGGGAAAAGAAATCAGTAAATTAACATTTCAAAGAAAGGTTAATTTCCTAGATTTTTCTAACATAGCAACTTCAAGACAGGAGTAAGCAAAAGTAACTAACAAAATGAACATAACTTGAATCATGAACATCTAAGTGATGATCCAATCCCCCCCTTTCCCGTTGGAGAGATATTCATGCTCCTCTCAACCTCATTTGGACCACATTGCAGATGATATGTATACAACCCCATCATTTGACCCATATTAACATTCACGTATCTGGGAAACAAAAGATCACTAGGGATAATTAGAGCAGAAAAGGCTGCTTTGAACCACCAGGGGGTTCCTAAGATAGAAACTGGGGTGGAGAGGCAGGACAGGCAGAGCAGGCAGAAGCAGGGAAAAAGCATTTGTTGAGCATCAATTGGTACCTAGTGAATACCCACAGGAAAAGAAATCTCAATAGCTTCTTCGCTTCTTACTGCTCATTACACTCCACTCTGTCATTTCATTGCAGTTATACCTGCTTTCTTGAATTCCACATATTGTTATAAATTATTTTAAATTTTGTTTTATGACTATGTAACAGACACCATTGTAATTAGCTAGTTATTAATAATAGGAAAGGAGCAAAGGGAAGGCCAGCTATTATAGGCATGTCATTTGGGCAGCTTCACCAGGAAGCTGCTATTTCACACTCTCCAGGGAACACTGGCCTATACCCTGCAAAACACTAGGGGGAAGGGATCCAACAAAGAGAAGATAGGCAGGTGCCCAGTAAAGTTGGGGTGATATATTAAAAGTACTTTCCTATCGATCACACCTGTGGACAGAGATGGTTGGCCAGAATAGGCATGGCCACTGCAAGAGTGTGAATATTTGGGGATGCATAATCCCCTAAATAAAGGGACTCACTCTCTTGTTGCACTTGGCTCTTGACTCATGGGCTCCCTTGTTTTGTTGCTGCCCATGTTTCCTCCATAGCCATGTGGCCCTCTGGATCCCACATGCAGTGGACTGATCATCTACAGTGAGGAAACACAAGCTAAGCTAGCCTGATGCTGGACTGGACCAGGCTCCAACATGGAAAGGAAACTCTGATTATAGCTCTACTGAAGCCGCAGCTATACTTCCTCTATAACTGGACTAAGGGGAATGGGACTTTGAAAACCCAGAATTACACATTATGGGAAGGAGTGGTTTAGTGCCAAGCAATGTTCTCCTTAGAACCACCTCTGAGAGAAGATTCCATGCAGGCACAGACTGTTGTAGAAGTGTTCACACACCCCAGGATGGATCAGTTCACTTCCTATGTAAATACTTTCTTGTCCAATGAGCTGACCTAATTTAAAGTATTAGATTGTCTCATACAAGAAATGTCACTCTTCCTGTCGTCCATGAGGCACCCAACTCCTCCTTGAGTCAGTTGCTAAGTACCACCTCCTTCAGAAACTCCCAAATTCAGCTTCACCAAGACCTATGTCTTCCCAAGGCTAAAACCCTTTCCTCGGATAAATTAGAGATGCAGAGAAGCACATCCACTCTTCAGACCAGGAGAAGCCTCTTTAGTGAATAAAGCCTCTTCAGGATGACTTCATGAAGTACATGTCTCACTTAGACTGTGAGGGCACTTGGGTGCATGGATGACTGTTATTGAGCTTCCAGATGTATTAGGCTCTGCAGAATTAAATCTCCAATAAGTCAACTTTTGTTTTACAGTACCAATCTTCCCCAGGAAAACACACAGAAAATAAACAAACAAAACATGCGCACGCACACACAAGGATAGGTTTTCATTGATTTTTAAAGAGAGAGGGAGATATCAATGTTGTTTTCCACATGGGCACCGACCAGGAATCAAACCCACAACCTAGGTATGTGCCCTGACTGTGGATTGAGCCTGCAACCTTTTGGTGTATGGGATGAGGCTTCAACCAACTGAGCCACCTGGTCAGGGCCAAAATTATTTTTGTAATGAAAATAACAGTGGCACCCTAGCTGATTTTGCTCAGTGGTTGGAGCAGCTGCCTGGGACTGAAGGGTCCCAGGTTTAATTCCGGTCAAGGGCACATACCTCAGTTGCAGGCTCTATCCCAGTTGGGGAGCATGCAGGAGGCACCCAATTGATGTTTCTCTCTCTCAGTCTTTCCCTCTCCCTTCCACTCTGTCTAAAAATCAATGGAAACAATATCCTCTGGTGAGGATTAACAAAAAAATAAAGAAAATAACAGTGTGACTAGCAGTAAAAATAAGCATTCTCTTTTCCTTCGGTGAAAGGAACACATAAAAGATGATCATCAGAGAGATGCAAATTAAAATGACAATGAGGTATCACCTCACATCTGTCTCTTACCAACATAAATAAATGACAAGTGCTGGCGAGGATGTGGAGAAAAGGGAATCCTTGTGCATTGCTGTTGGGAATGCAGACTGGAAAACAGTATGCAGTTTCCTCAAAAAAAGTAAAAATGGGCCAAAACTGGTTTGGCTTAGTGGATAGAGCGTCGGCCTGCGGACTGAAAGGTCCCAGGTTCAAGTCCGGTCAAGGGCATGTACCTTGGTTGTGGGTACATCCCCAGGAGGGGGTGTGCAGGAGGCAGCTGATTGATGTTTCTCTCTCATCGATGTTTCTAGCTCTCTATCCCTTTCCCTTTCTCTCTGTAAAAAAATCAATTAAAAAAAAAAAAGTAAAAATGGAACTGCCATTTGATCCAGTGATCCCACTTCTAGGAATATATCCCAAGAAATCAGGAACACCAATCAGAAAGGATATATGCACCCCTATGTTCATAGCAATGCTGTTTACAATAGCTAAGATCTAGAAACAGCCCAAGTGCCCATCAGTAGATGAGTGGATAAAAAAGTTCGGGTCCGGGTGAGGCCGTGTGTCCCTGGATCTGCGTGAGGCTGGGTCCCGGGCCCGGGTGAGGCCACGTGCCCCTGGGTCTGGGAGAGGCCACGCGCCCCTGGGTCCGGGTGAGGTCGCGCGCCCCTGGATCCAGGTGAGGCTGGGTCCCGGGTCCAGGTGAGGCCGCACGCACCTGGGTCCAGGTGAGGCCACGCGCCCCCTGGGTCTGGGTGAGGCCACGTGCCCCTGAGTCCGGGTGAAGCCATGCCCCTGGGTCCGGCCGAGACCAAACCAAAGGGTGTCGGACCTGCATTACCACCATTTGTCCATCTTCCAGAGCTGAGGGGTCAGTTCCGACCTGTACACATAAGGAACTGGTGGACATTGATATTGGGTCCCAAAAGAACTGTTGGTCCAGAAAGAAACTCACTACAGACTGATTCATTTGCCTGTCAGCATACTATTATTGCTTGTCTCACATTCAGTTCTTATAAGTATATCTCTAGTGACACATGATCTCGCTCATCTAGGGGAAATGATGAACAACATAGACTGATGAACAAGAACAGAACCAGAAACAAGGAGGCATCGATCGGACTATCGGGCCTCAGAGGGAGGATAGGGGAGGGTGGGGGGAGAGATCAACCAAAGGACTTGTGTGCATGCATATGAGCCTAACCAATGGTTAAGTTCAACAGGGGGTTGGGGCATCCGTGGGGAGGGGTGTGGGATGGGAATGGGGGGATGAGGACAAATATGTGACACCTTAATCAATAAAGAAATTAAAAAAAAAAAGTTGTGGTACATTTACACAAGGGAATATTAGGCAGCAGTTAAAAGGAAAGGTATCTTATTCTTTGAGACAGCATGGAGCTAAGCAAAATAATCCAGTCAGAGAAAGACAAATATCACATGATCTTATTCATATGTGGAATCTAATGAACAAAATGAACTGATGAACAAAATAAATCCAGGGATATGGAAGCATGCAACAGACTGACGAATTTCAGAGGGAAGGGGTGGTGGTGGAAGAGATTGACCAAAAAACTTGTATGCATGTATGCATAACCCATGGACAGACAATAGTGTGATGAAGACTTGGGGAGGGAGCAAACCTGGGGTTCCCAAATGCCAGGATAAACTATCTTTATATAGAAGTTTATTTAGCGAGGAGTTTTATTTTCTTTAAAGTAATAAGACATATGAAACAATTTATTTAAATAATATTTTTCTCAGTGAAAAATAAGTATTTTCCCCAAAGCATGTTTACATGCAAGATGAAAAGAGCCAATCAGGGTGGGGCAGGTCCAGGCAGTGGTTTTAGAACATTGGCACACATCCAAATGGCTGACAGAGCCTGTTAAAACATTGCTGGCTCTGCCCCTAGGGTTTCTGCCTTACTGTGTTTGGGGTGAAGTCTGAGAATTTGTATTTCTAGTAAATTCACAGATAATTCTGATGCTGGCTGTTAGGAAACATAGAGAACTCCAGGTGTCAGGGTTGGTTCCTCCAAGTGTGATCTCCAGAAATATCAGGCCCCACTCCAGACAACTGAATCCAAATCACATTTTAATAAGATCCTCCAGTAATTCTTTTTTTTAAAAAATAACAGCTTTGCGTAATTCACATGTCATAAATTCACCCATTGAAAATATTAATTCAGATGTTTTAGTATATTTACAGAAGTGTGCAACCATTGCCACAATCTAATTTTAGAACATTTCATCGCCCTCATAAGAAACCAAGTACTCATTAACGCTCAAACATCATTCTCCCTCCTACTGCTCCTAGACTCTGGCAACTACAGATTTACTTCCTATTTTTGTGAATTTGCCTATTCTGAACATTTTGTATAAATAAAATCATACAATAAAGCCTATTTTGTGTCTGGTTTCTGTCTCTTGGTCTAATGTTTTAAAGTCTCATCCATGTTGTATAGTATACTCATAATTCATTCTTTATTTTATGGTGCTTAATATCCTACATAATAAAGAGGTGATATGCAAATTAACCCTCATGCCCTCACAAGATGGCTGCCTATGACCAGGCAGGCAGGGAGGTTAGTGAGGGACAAACAAACGACTGAACAAGCAGGCTGCGTGGGACGACCAGGCTGGGAGGGGGGTTAATGAGAGATGACCAAATGACTGAACAGCAGGCTGTGTTGGGCGACCAGGCTGGCAGGGGGGTGAGGGATGACCAAACAACTGAATGGCAGGCTGTGTGGGGCGACCAGGCTGGCAGGGGGGGCAGTTGGAGGTGACCAGGCCAGCAAGAGGAGGCAGTAAGGGGTGACCAGGCCAGCAAGGGGGGGGCAGTTAGGGGCGACCAGGCAGGCCGGCAGGTGAGCAATTAGGAGCCAGTGTTCCAGGATTGTGAGAGGGATGTCCAACTGCCGGTTTAGGTCTGATCCCCTGGATCTGGCTCTAAGCTGGCAGTTGGACATCCCCCGAGGGGTCCCGGATTGGAGAGGGTGCAGGCTGGGCTGAGGGGACACTCCCTCCAATGCATGAATTTCATGCAATGGGCCTCTAGTTCCATTATATGGATGTACCACTTTGTTTATCCATTTGTCAGCTGATGGATGTTATGATCATTTCCACCTTTGGCTATTGTGAATATGTTGCTATCAACATTTGTGTATAGGTTTTTGTCTGGACATATGTTTTCACTTCTCTTGGGATTGCTGGGTCATATATATCTCATTTTGAGGACATCCCAAATTGTTTTCTGTAATGGCTAGTCTAATTAACATCCTACCCTCCCCCCAACAATGTATAATGGTTCTGATTTCTCTGTAACCTTGTCAACACTTACAATTGTCTTTTTTATTTTATTTATTTTTTTGGCAATCCCAGTGCATGTAAAGTGGTAGCTCATTTTGGTTTTCATTTTCATTTCCCTAATGACTGACTGATGATATTGAATGTCTTTTTAAGTGTTTTTCTTGCCATCCTATCTAATAAAAGAGTAATATGCAAATTGACCATACCTCTGCTACACCCACAAGCCACGCCCACAAGCCAATCAGTGAGTATGCAAATTAACCCAACCAAGATGGCTGCAGCCACAGAGAGAGCAGGAGGCTTGGGTTTCCCCAGCAATGGAGGAAGCCAAGCTTTCCACACACCCTGGTGGGCCCAGGCCTCCACTCAAGGCTACAAAGTTTCAATTATAGAAGATAAATAAATCCCAACAAAAATGACGGCAGCCATGGAGCTGGAGAGAGCAGGAGGCTTGAGTTACCCCCGGTGATGGAGGAAGCCAAGTTTCCACAGCCCTGGCCTTCCTTGGCCTCCACTTAAGGCTACAAAGTTTCAATTATAGAAGATAAATAAATCCCAGATACCAGGGCCTTGGCTTGGGTCACCAGGGGGCGTGGCTGGTCTGCAAACCACCACAGGTCCCTTGCCCAAGCCACACCACACCCCAAGGGAACCCCCACCCTGATTCGGGACACCCTTCAGGGCAAACCAGCCAGCTCCCACCCATGCACCAGGCCTCTATCCTATCTAATCCTCCTATCTAATAAAAGAATAATATGCAAATTGACCATCACTCCAACACACAAGATGGCTGCCCCCATGTGGTCAAAGATGACTGATCCCATGTGGACACAAGATGGCCACCACAAGATGGCTAGCAGGGGAGGGCAGTTAGGGGCAAACAGGCTGGCAGGGGAGCAGTTAGGCCTCAATCAGGCTGGCAGGGGAGTGGTTAGGGGGTGATCAGCTGGCAGGCAGAAGCGGTTAGGGACAATCAAGAAGGCAGGCAGGCGAGCAGTTGGGAGCCAGCAGTCCTGGATTGTGAGAGGGATGTCCGACAGCCCGTGGGATCGGGACTAAACGGTCAGTCGGACATCCCTTGAGGGGTCCCAGATTGGAGAGGATGCAGGCTGGGCTGAGGGATACCCCCTGCCCCTGTGCACGAATTTCATGCACTGGGCCTCTAGTTTGTATATATTCTTTGGAGAAATGTCCATCCAAACCCTAAGTGATTCTTATTCCCATTAAAATTTGAGAAATGCTTGCCTGCGGAGATTTCAGATTACAGTCAGAGTGGCTCTCAGCTTGAAGACTGTAGCCTTCCTGATCCTGGAACTCAGTGTTGTGTATGGACCAGCAGCAATGGCATCACCAGGGACAATGAGGCATAGGGACTCTCAGGCCTTGGTCAGATGGCTGAATCAGAATCTGACAATATCCCCACTTAAGCTGCAATTAATTTTGCCGCCATGGGACATCTGGCAATGTTTGGAGACGTTTTTCATTGTTACAACTGGGGGAGTCCTACCACCAGCTAGTGGACAGAGGGATGCTACTAAACAGCCAACAATGCACAGGACAGACCCTCACAACGAATAATTATTCAGACCAAAATGTCAATAGTGAAGACATAAAAAACCCTGATCTAGTAGAGCCAGCTGGTCCATGCACAACACAGTGAGTACCTTTTTTGCCAGGGACTGAGGTGTTTGCCAGAATGCGGGACTTCTAGTGCTAAATGTGGGATTTTCCCTAGCAATCCAGGATGGCTGATCACCCTATCTCACAGGACTGTGTGAATCCCAGGCTCTTAGATTTGACTACTATTGCATGAAAGACAGCCTGCAGTATGAACTAAAGGCTGAGGACCCGGAAAGGCAGCTTCTCGGGGACTCACCTGCACTCACCTATAAGTTTCAGGGTGCCTCCTGTCAGCCAGGGAACCACAGGGAACCTGGGCTTCCCAGCAGGGCCCTCTCTGCCTCTGCATCACCCTGTGAGCCTGGCCCAGCTGCTCGGGATTCCTGACTCTGCCAGAACTGCATGATTGAGGCTTGCTGACATGCCCTTGCTCCCCTCGCTCTTCTTTTAAAAGGGGTATAACAATAGGAACAATACAGCATGGGGTGGCTGCGTGGAGTCCAGGGACAAAGGCACAAAACCATCACAGCCTCTCTAGTTGGAGAGTGGTGGGATCACTGGCTGTCAGAGACCCAAATGGCCCAGGAGAGCGCCTTCAGCCCCCTCATTCTATGGAGATTGTGAGGCGCGTGCTTGAACAGAGAGGAATATGTTGGATTCATTACCATGCAGGAATAATGCCCTTTTAATTGCCAGGAAGGAAAAAGAGAACCAAAACCTTTCCTTTACAAATCCTAGATGCCCCACTAGGAAGGTTCATTCACGTTTAGGGAACTAAGTGTTCGCGACCCAGCTGGGCCAGGGTAAAGAGTGACAGATGGTTACGTCCTGGAGCAAAGCAGGGGTTCTCAGACTTGAACATGCAACAGAACCACTGTGGGGCTTGTTCAAAAGGGCGTCGGGCGTCCCCGCGCCGCCCCCCCCCCCCGCACCCCCCAGCCGCCCGAGGCTTCTGACTTGGCAGGTCTAGAGTGAAAGCTGATGATTGTATGGCTAAATTCCCAACCCCAGAGTAGAGTGAGAGACCGAAGCCTTCCTGACCCCCGTACTCACTGTGTTGTGCATGGACCAGCAGCAGCGGCATCACCAGGAACAGTGAAGCACAGAGACTCTCAGGTTTCGTTCAGTGGCTGAAGCAGAATCTGACCATGTCCCCACTTAAGCTGCGTGCACATTCAAACTTGACAAGTGCTGGTCAAGAATATTTAATCGAGGTGCCCGTGCTCTCGCTGACACTCTAAAGCAGCGCTTGACTACACATTAAGATCGTCTGGAAATCCCCCTGCGGGACATACCCCAGGCCAGTTAAATCCGAACCTCTGCAGGTCCGGCACAGTGTTTTTAAAAGCCCCAAGTGATTTCAAGGTAGCTTTGAACCCTTGTTTTAAGTACCATCAGCCTACTGAACACCTTCCACCTGGGAGACTCCACCCACACAACCTCTACCAGGAAAACCTGCTCACCTGCCCCACCTAGTGTCTTGTGATTCCCTCCACATCTCCAATCACCTGCTTCTAACCTTGATTCATATACCATCTGCCCTTCTCCTGTTTGATGATCTGCTCTGGCTTCCTGACTTTTCTCTCAGTTATATCCTCTTGGTTTAAATGCAGGTGGGAAGTAGTGTCACCTTTAATATCAGTGTTGGTCAATCTGGACGCTAGAACTCTTACCTCAGAATAACCTGTGATGCTTGTTAAACATGCAGAATTCTGGTGCAACCCACCCCAGACCGCCTGAACCAGAAACCTTTGAGTGTGTTCAGCAATCTTCCTTGTTTCACAAATAAATCCAGTTGTTTCTGAGGCACTTAAGAGTTAGGGCACTACTGATCTAGACCTTCTGGTATACCTCCATCCCCTCCCCTGGCTAATTTCAATTTGCAATAAACTTAGTACCTAAAAAATGTCCTGCTCAAGCACATAAATCAAGAAGTGCACACTAGGGAGTGTGTTCTCAGCTCACTCTGCAGCAGCTAGAGTAGAGTTGTCTGTGCCACCCAGGCCAAAGGCAAGGCCTGAGCCCAACCCCCATCTCTTCACTGCTGGGTGCCATCCCCGACTCCAGCTCCCTGCTGAAGTTGTAGTTACCAATGGGAACATCCAACTTCTTCTGCTGCCTCTTGTAGTTGCGTTTTCTTTTTAATGGTGTTTCTTGTTTCCCCAATAACATTGCAAGTTTTCTATGTCTGGGAATCAATTCACGTTCTCTTCCCGGGGGGGAGATTTATTTCTTCTGAGGCATCGAGTGAACTCATCGTTGACAGGGAAATTTTCCTGTACAGAGGAATGAAACAATCCACAAAAGTACAAAGTTTGTTTCCCTGAGCTCAAACACCATTGTACAAGAGACTTTTACTGTAGGCTTCAAGCTCTATAAATAATTTCAAAACAAGCAATGCAGCAAACAGCAGCATCCAGCTACATTTCTCTGTCAGGGACAAGGGTGCCTAGCAGGAGTGACCTTGGAGGGGTCCTGCATATTATCTGAGATCTGGCCTACTCTAGCTAAAATCTTGATCCCGCTCTCAGGAGAAAACTTTCCATGTGGGGCTCTGGAGTAGTTGATTTCTGACTTGTCCCCGTTCCTTTGCAAACAAATAAAATAATCTCCGTCTACTAAAGACATATTCCTTTTTCAAACTGAAACAATGATTGGAAAGTGTTCTTAGATTTGCAAATACCATCCAAGTGAGAAGCAGGGGCAAAGCCCTATGAAAACACCAGGCTGGTGTTATGGAGAGTGAGCTGTGAACGGGAGCTGGAAGCCAGCCACTGGGACAATCTCTGCAAAGCTGGCTCGGTTTCCCTCATGCCACACGCTGGCAGCAGCCTCCGTGCGAGCTGCAGCTGAAGCTCTGCCTCCCATTGCCCTTTGAAAACAGCCTTGCTGTCAAACAGGAACAGCCCAGGTTGTTTTTATCCAGCTTTGCCATTTGTTTCCCATAGACCAATTAGGTTTGGCTGGAGGTTCCCTTAAATAGTGGTATACTTTTCTGTGGAAGATTAAGTTGGTTAAAGGAGAGCCTCTGTTATCGGGGAATAGATGAAACGCCTTTGAATGAACATCCACTCTGGCCCCTGATAAGACTGCAACAGGAGATAAGTTTCCCTTTGATGTTTTCCTGGTGACACTGCAGATTTCCTAAGGGAAAATAAACCCACAGCATCTCTCAGGTTGGCACTAAATGGGCACCTACTGGTGGGGAGGGGCAGTTGATCTGTGAGCCTGAGACTTCCCCAGCTGTAGCCTTGTGAACTCTCACTGAGCAGTGCTTCCAATCTCCTCCAGTTGGGAAAACACTATACTTTCTTGAATGCTCTGCCACACAAATAGGTAAATGAAGAAAATGGAAGTACCATGAAGGTCAAACCCAGGGGAGACCAAAGCATTTAAACAACACATCACCAAAAGCTAGAAGGAAAAAAAAAATCAATACATAAATCTAGCCCTGGCTGGTGTGCCTCAGTGGGTTGGGCGTCCTCCAGTGCACCAAATTCCTGGTCAGGGTACATGCCTGGGCTGTGGCTCAATCCCTGGGAGGGGGCGTGCAAGAGACAGCCAATTGATGCTTTGAGCTCACATTGATGATTCTCTCTAAAAAGCAATAAAAATAATAAAAAACAACAAAATACTTTAAGCAATAAAGAATTAAAAAAAGTAACAACAAAAACATAAATATAAATCATTCAAACTAACACTGTAAAGTATGCATAAACCAACTCGAGGTTCCCTCTAGAAGACTCTAAGGAACTTCTCCCTTTTTAACTACTGATATTTCTCCATACAGTTGAAGCATTATGCAGTGGGCCGGACATAGATTTTTGAGTAAGTCAGATTTGGCTTGGAATCATGCTAATCTTGAGTGTGGTAGTGAACTTCTTTGAGCTACCATGTTTTCAGCCATTACATGGTCATAGTTGTGACTGATCACACTCCTGTTTGCCAAATGTTCTGCTTGGTATCCCATTCCATACCCAGTGTTACCAGTATAAGCCATTTTTGGAGATTCTGAAACTATTCATTACCAAGGCAAAAAGTAGCCTATGGTACCTATGGACAAGATATTCATGAGAAGTTGAAGGCTGCTGTTAAAAATAAAAATGCTCAAAGCAGAATCAGAACTTCCTCAAGAATATCTGCATCGCCATGATAGGCTCCCCTTAGGAAATCTTCCCAGTGCTATTTCAGGATTGCAATGGACCAGTAACTTCTATGTGCCTCATATCTTACACATTTTCATTTGGGAGTTTATATTGTAGTTATTCTTTCTCTATCCCACAATTGCATGTTGGGTCTGTAAGGAAAGATAATATGTTTGTGCCCCCTGGAGGAGCAACACCCAAGCCTAGGGTGAGAAAATTGTGCATTGCCTAGCTAACCTATTCTGGCTATAGTGACTGAATGGGACGCTCAGGTTGTCTTTTTATAGCAAGAAGTATCTTCTGCATATGTGAGGGGACTAAACGTTTGATGGCCAAATAGTGTACTATAGGTAGTATCTGTTGTATTCCCTTTTTTCTCTCTGCTCTTCCCTATAGCATGATCATGCCACTCCACTCTATAAAACTTAGAAGTGACTATCTGACTTATTCATCCAATAAAATGTGGGCAGAAGTATTACGTGTCATGTCTGAGCAGAAGTTAAGAACATATAATTTTCCCTGACTCTTTCTCCTTTGCAATTTCCTATTCAGAAGGTGATCTTTTAGTCTAGATCCCAGAACAAAAAAATGTGGATTAGAGTCACAATTGATCGGCATTAGAGCTACAGCATGAATGAAAAACAAGCCTTAGCTGATATATGTCACTAAGTTTGGGGTCTTTTCCTACCTCTGTGTTACGGAAATTAGGTTGACTGATAGAGTTGAGGTTATTATGAACAGCAAATGAGATAACATTTGCCAGTTTCTAGAACAGTGTCTGACACACAGTGTGGGGTTAGTAAATTGTGTTAAGATAAAGTGGTGGGTATAACTTTTAGCCCACCGTGAGGAAGTATACACCTAGTCATCTCAGCTCCTCACATCCAGCCCCAAAGAGGCTCGTCTGCTCTCCTGCCTGCATAGGGCTCTCCTCATAATTCCAGTTTCCTGTCTCAGGACGCATTGTGTCCTTCGCCAATAATACTAGGAAAATCTCAGTCTTCCAGCAATGCTTGCTTTCTTTTCTACAGGGATATAAACATGGAAATCTTCACAGAAGTGATAAAAATGTAATAACGAAAAATGACAAATTTAATATACCATTTTAATACACCAATGACATGTATAAAATATCATATACAGTATAGTAGAGTCTATACATAATAATTTCTTTATAGCCTTTCTGTCTGAAACATGTTGTCTTTCTTTGAACCTTAGGAAGTATTAGTCCATCTCAGGTAAATTTTTAACAATGGGCATAATTTAAAAATTACCTGAGATGGAATAATATATTCCTTCCATAGGTATTTCAATTTTAGGGGATTTTTGTGACCTTGGGAAAACCATATAACCTCTCCATGCCTTTACTTTCTGCAAATGTAAGATAGAAATAAAAATATTTTTTTTAGAGAAGCGTGAGGATTAAGTGAAATAATATATGCAAAGGGTCCAGGAGAATACTTGACATTTAATACAACTATAAATATTCAAAACCCAAATCAAGGAGTTTGGAAATGATAGGTGATAGTGTTGCTTTACTTTTATAGTTTTTGTTTGTTTTTGGAAGGTGCTATCTTAAACTCAAACCATTATCAATTTTCACGTGCTCTAAGGCCAGCACTTCAAGGATTAATAACAAATTATCTTTTATGATAGAATGTTCCGGATTTCTCCAGCAAAAATGACCAACTCTAGAAAAATGAAAGCTTCCAATTGCAAATGATTAAAATATAATAAGGAGCCTTGATGGGTGATACATTCCAATTTCAGAAAAATTATTTTCCCTTTGTCCCATGGGCCTTTACAGCAAGAGCATTTAGACAACCTTGCTGAATTATAGCCCTTTTGGTACAGTTTACACCATCATCAGTCAGAGAGGCAGAGACCATGACTTACAGAATTAAGACATGGCTAATGTCCCAGCTTTGCAGCTGCAGATTTTTCCTTTCTCAAACTCTGTGACCTGCATATGTCACATGACCTTCTTTTACTTATAGTTCCTTTGCTGAAAAATTGTATTTTCCTCCTCTTATATTCATTTAAGAACAATATGGAAAAATGCTGTAAAGCCTCCAGCAAAATAACATTTTAAAGTATCTATCTATAGGAATATGCAAAGTAGCTGGGACGTTGTAATGTCATGACTGAACAGCAGGGACCTGAGGCTGCATGGTGCCTGCCTCGGGTGAGGGACCTCAGGCCGAGCCCCCCGCCCCGGCGCTGGGCCGGGAAACTTCAGGCTGTGCCCGCCTGCCCCAGTGCCAGGTTGGGGGACCTGAGGCTGTGCCCCCCGCCTGGAGGGGCTTGAAAGGCTGGGGCCGGCTGGGTCTTGGTTTCACCTAATGTGGGTGGGGCCAGCCGGGTCTGGGTCTCCTGCGTTTTCGAAGCCTGTGCGGGTGGTGGGTAGGGATTTGACTCTAGGTCCCATGGTGTGCTGCAGACTCTGACAGGAGGGAGATTTTCATATACATTTTACTAATTTTCTTTCATCTCTGACACTTCTATTATAGAGAAAGGGCAAATAGCAATATTAAAATATTTCCTCTAATTAATTCCCTTTTAATGTGCATGAATTTTGTGCATCAGGCTACTAGTATTAAATAATACTTTTCAGAAATAAAGAAGACTTGGCTTTCTTAATAGACTTTGAAAGTGTAATCTTCAGGCACACAGACATGGTTGTAAGATGTTCTTTTTAATGCCAGCTTTGTTAAACTTCATATATTCAATTTTCTTTTTACTGGTCCAGTCGTATTATTGGATTACCATTTAGTTGTGTTGTCATGTCCTTTTATGGTCCTAAAACAACATACATCCTTGGATTTTTGAAACTTTGAACTCTGAAACCCTGGAAGCTTTTGTTCAGTTTAAATTAGCATATTTCTCTACTACACAAAATCTACCTCATAGTTTTCTACTATCCCTAAGTTTTACAAGGGTAGTTTTACCAACAGTAAATATTTTATTATATTTATTTTGGAGTTTATGTCATTGCAGAACGAATTATGATTTCTAGGAATTCACTAGGCCAAGATGTATAGTTAAATTAAATGAGCATTGTAAAAGTGATATAATGTGATGATGATAATGATAGCTAATATTTATTGACTACAAACTACATATCAACACTGATTTAAATATATTATCTTATTTATTTTTAATGAGAGCCTTCTAAATTAGATACTGTAGCTATTCCAATTTTTGATGAGGAAAATGAGGTTTAGATCATTATTTGCAATAGTCACAGATTTAAAAAGTGAAGAAATATGGCTCCTCAGCAAATTAATAGATTTTAAAATGGCTAAAACCAAGTATCCATTTTCATTTTTATTTTGTACTTTGCTTTGATTAACATTCTTTGAAGTCTTAAAAGGATCAGTTTGAGGAATGTTCTCATTGATCTGTGTTGATAGTCATTGTGGATAAGAATACAGTTGACTCTTGAATAACATGGGTTTGAACTTCTAAGCTCCACTTATACACAAATTTAAAAAATAAATAACTCTACTATTTTCCATCCATGGTTGGGAGATAGCAGATCAGAGGGCCGACTGTATGCATTGATCTACACCATTTTATATCAGGGACTTGATCATCAACAGGTTTTGGTGTCTTCATAGGAAGGTGGGGTGGGAGGGTGGGGGTATCCTGAAACCAATCCCTATGGATACTGAGAGATAACTTAAACTTTGGGGGAATCAAAAGTTCTATGTTGATCATCATGGGGGCTTGGCACTTCTAACCCCTGTGTTGTACAAGAGCCCAATGTAATAAACAAGGAAACATGGAGACAATTAAATGAAAACTGCCTGCAACAATTAGTCTCTTCAGGCTGGAAGGAAGGTCACAGGGTTGTTTACCAAAGTGATTTTTGCCCCAGTCCTAGCTCCTCCCCAGCTATTTAATGGGAACATTTGCCTTCTGCAGCCAGTCCCTCTTCTCCCTGGTGTCTATGACAGGCTGGTTCACTCATTTACTCCTACTCCACTAACTAGTAGGTTTGGAGATAATCTTTGTCTCCAACATACTCGAGGGTTAATGTTATGTTTATTGGGTATTCTTGGATATACTGACAGTCCCCATAGAGGTATAGTTATCTACTAGCCTGCCTATAAACAAGTCTATAGGGTATGGTTTGTTTCTACACTGCTTATGGCTGGCTATGGGGGCTGGGGGCTACCAGCTGTGTATCATGCTGAGATTTGCTTTCCATAGTCCCTTTAAATCCATTTGTCTAAACCTTAGCCCTTTGTCTGCATGTTGCTGTCTTATCTTAGATCATTTTAAAAATAATGTATCTACCATTGAAACATCCATCTTATATAAAAACTGCTGTTTGAAATTTTAACCCTGCTATTTTGGCTTCTGTAAATGCTTGCTTGCTTAAATAATAAGGAAAATAAGACCACTCCCATTTCAGAGAGACCATTAAACCTTCCCCAGATGAAGTTATCAGTGCTGGTACCAGGCCAAGCCTTTGGTTGAGGTCTCAAAGCCCCAGCACATAGGGACTCTTTAAGAACTTGCAAAGGGAGCCGGAAACACCCCATATTTGGAAGACAAAGAGGGTAAAAAGGTATAAATACAGGAAACTTCCTGTGTGACTTTGCCCAGAATTCTAGAGACATTTTTCTCTTGGCCTGCACATAATAATAATAATAATAATCATAAATGTAACTCCATCTCTCTAAGCTTTGCTTGGTTCTTCTCTGTTCTTCTGTAACACCATCTCTACCTTCACTTCCAATCAATGGTTCCGGGACAGAACTTCCTTGATTTGAGCTTGATCTGTGATTGTCCTTTTCACCCTGGTAAGCAGGGTGTCCAGGATTTGTCCCCAGTGATTGCCAGATGTTTCAGCTCACTTTCTGCTCATTCCCTGCTTTCTCACCTTTGTTCCCAGTGTGAGACACTAGAAGAAAAGGCCACAGAGGTGTTTAGAACAATGAAGCATTACCAGCCATGTAGCAGAAAGGAAACTTGCTATCGAAAGCAATGAAAACAATGAACTTCTGTCATTTTCATATTCTAGGGCAACTACAGAGTTCACATGAGGAAGAAAATTCCTCTTTCATTGAGGAAATATTTATCAAACTTTTTGGTCAAGGAACACAAAGGGAGCTAAATGGCTTGCTCTGTATAACAAAATAAAGAAGAGGTTGACCTAATATGAAATGACCTTTGGTGCTTTGAGGACAGGCCAGAAAGATCTGCCTTAAGGGGAACTTAACTTTAATAAAAAGCAAAGGTATTAAGGAGTTTGTATTAATTTTGAGGACAAGAGCCCAGAAAGACAGGGCCTTAGAAAAGTGACAGAACTTAGGACTAATAATGTTAGATATGTAACTATCCTATTCTGTAATTCCTTTCATTTTTTCTCAAGGATCAGGCAAAGATTTATTAATTATAAACAGAATCAGCTTTGGGTCAGTACTTCCTTTAGTAATTTTTAAAATAAGACTATTTTGTGGGAAACAGCCGTAAGTTCTAGAAAACTTTTGGGGGTATAATAAATTTTTTTTTTTTAAGTGGATGAAAGGACACTAGGGGCTGGAGTGCTGAAGTTCAGAGTGTGAGTGGACAAATGACAACTAGGATTCATAAGATTTCTTAGGAATTATGAACAATAATTATGAGATTTATGAGAAAATCTGGGATGAGATGGTTTCCTGAGTGGATCAGCTATTGGGGGATTGGGTCCCCCCAAACTGGATAACCTTGTTTTGAGAAGACTGGAAGATTTGAAGTCACTTGGTTTCATAGATCGCAGAAGGTGATAGAAAAAAAAAAATGGATTCAGATATAGTTACAGATAAATACATGGATATAGTCATTCAAAGAATGCCAATCAGAAGTTATTAAAAGTTGTTAAAAATTATTAAAATGTATTCAAGGACATTAATGAGATTTTAAAAAGAGATTACAAAAAAGCCCCTACAACCTTCCATTGCTATTATTGCCGAGAACAAATATTCAGTAGGATGATATCCCCAGATGAGGTGAGTAATTCTACATTCTTGTACAATTATATGCAGAGCTATAAATGGATAACATCTACCATTATTCTCTTTAACGACATAATGTGTATTACTTTTACTGCACTTTTTATGATGTGAGGTTTGTTGTGTTCATTTGCCTAGCACCTGAATCCCACCACTAGATTTAATCTCCTTCAGGGCAAACCTTATCTAAACAGTTTCCTGCTGAATCTCAGGAAACCAGAGTGCCAGGCAGGGAGTACATGCTCTGTAAAAATTCACTAACTAAAAGGAAGTCAGGAAGCTACAGAAGACCTTTAAACATTTCTTGCATACTGGAACAAAGGAGACAAAGTAATGTCACAGGTAAAGGAAGATAAAATAATTGCATCACACAAAACATAATTCATAACCTACACAGAGGCTGATAATGCAATAGTTTATTCATTGAGCACAGAGACTATTTTCTTTTTAAAAAAATATATTTTATTGATTTTTTACAGAGAGGAAGGGAGAGGGATAGACAGAAACATTGATGAGAGAGAACTATTGATCAGCTGCCTCCTGCACACCCCCTACTGGGGATGTGTCCGCAACCAAGGTACATGCCCTTGACCAGAATCGAACCTGGGACCCTTGAGTCCGCAGGCCAACGCTCTATCCACTGAGCCAAACTGGTTAGGGAGAGACTATTTTCTTCACCACATAGATAATCAACTGCCTGTTCCTAATTGTCTGTGCCATCTGGTACCACATTGAAAAAAAAAAGCACAAGCACATATGGATTGGGCTTTGGCAATTATGAGTCTGGAGTATATTAAGAAACTACTAAAATAATTACAATATTTGAAAAATTCAGAATGTTGTCATATAAATTGTTACCCCATCAAAGTAGGCCACATTCAGATGATATTACCATTGTTCAAGTATTTTAAATGTCTTTCTTTGAGCTGCCTTTACCTTCAGCAAAAGAGTCCCATAGAAAAGTCTCTTTTGATCTTGTTGCACCTTTCCCCCACATTGACCTTCGAAAACATTCCTCAGAAAAAAAGTCCTCTCTTACTCAGATATCTATTCAGATTCCTGATGGGGGGAAATATCACTAAGAGTGAAAGGTATGAGGTGACTTTCATGTCTTATTGGTTAACAATGTTCATTAAATAAAAAGCCAGCTATATACTGCATTCAAGGTTGTATTGTGGCCAAGGAAATGGAAGGTGCTAATGCTGCTCTCTTGTGTACTGGATGGTTCAGTTGGAGCCTCACACTTGAAAAATAAAGTGATAATTAAAATATTAAGGGGACTTACAGATTAATTGAAGGACTGGAGAATGTTTTGCCTCGGAGAGAAAACTCAGGATACAAGAGAGAATGAATTTATTTTATACATCTCAAGTGGGTAAGATTAGGATATATTATAGGCATGGGGTTATTGCAAGAGACAGGCCATAGCAGGAAAGAGTTATTATCCCCAGTGACTTCATAGTTGCACCTCCTTGGCTGTCTGATCTCTTACTTCCCATGCTCTGGCATCTGTTCTCTCTCTTGACCTCCTGGAGCACAATCAATTTCCCTAACAGTACAAACAAGCCAGGGTAGCGCTCCCTTCCTTACACAAATAACAGGCACTGGAAAGTATAAAAAGACAGGCTTTTGTTTGGCTGGTTTTGTTTTGTTATTATTTGGGGTCAAGATAAAGATGCAAAGTTTGGTGAAGTTTATAGGTGAAAAGGACATAAGTATGAAGAATGATAGTAAAGACTATCTTTGCAATGAACAAGTCTCCCAATTTGTCTGCATAAGAGATGAAAAAATTGTAACCCAAAATGGATTTAAGCTGGCAGTGTTTCCTTACTTGGTGGGAACATAATTCTGCCTTTTAGTCTTTTCTCTAGGTGAAAACTACCCCTTTTGTCACAAGCTATGCTAAAATTCTGTAATCTCCAGGTCACCTCAATCGAAGTACACCATCTGTAAGGTGGAATGTTTGTTTACCTGCTCTTTTCTTTCTCAGTATGAGGATATCTCATGGTCAGATAGAGTCCATTCAATTGTCATATCTATCTATATCAGTATGTACCTAGACAGGCATTCTTTACTATGCTATTATATAAATACAACAAAATTATCTTTCTGTTTCTTGCTACATAACAAAACCTAATGGCTTAAAACAACATATATTATATCTCACAATTTTGTAGATCATAAATTTAGGCAGGGCTCAGCTGGACAATTCTTTTTATGTGTTGTCTACCAAGGTCACTCCATGTTATCAACTGACAGACAGGTTGGTCTGAAGGTCCAAGATGGTTTCATTCACATGCTTTCCACCTTGTTGGGGATGGATGAAAGGCTGGGCTCATTTGCGGTTATTGAGTGCCTAAATGCATTTTTTAAAAAACTATTTTTTATTGATTTCAGAGAGGAAGGGAGAAGGAGAAAGAGAGATAGAAACATCGATGATGAGAGAGAATCATTGATCCACTGCCTCCTGCACATCCCCATACTGGAGATCGAACCTGCAACACAGGCATGTGTCCTGACTGGGAATTGAACCGTGACCTCCTGGTTCATAGGTCAATGCTCAACCACTGAGCCATGCCGGCTGGGCCTAAATGCATCTTTTTCAGCATGACATTCTTAGGGTAAATTAGAATTTATTCATGGGTATTCTGTACTCTCAAAAAGGGTGTTTCAAATTACAGGAAGTAGAAGCGATCTGTCTCTAAAGGTCCTGGGCCCAGAAACTGTATTCCATTAGTCAAACAATTACACATCCCTTTGAATTTTAAGTGGAGGTGACATGGAGCCCACCTCTTAATGGGAGGAAAGTCAAAGAATTTGCAACCATCTTTAATCTTCCACAGTACTAACTGTGGAAGTATATGGGAATGTACATATAAATATGTACAATAAGCTCCAGCATGCGCTCTTTGTTCCCTTCTCATAAAGAATTAATGTTGATCTGGCTGGTCTTGTGTCCCCTTCTTGCATTGTTAAATTGTGCAGATTTTCCTGTCCCTTGTAGGTCTTATTTCATACCTTTTTGTTATAGGATGCCACTTTTGCATCACAATGTCTTTATATTTTGCAGAAAATTATAATGATCAAGGTTCACTCTATTTACCACCTTTATTATAATAATTCTGCAGACATTTTGATCCTTTTCAATACATTCTGTGAAGTGCTGGCTTCCCGATTCAGATTGCTGGGAATGGTACCCTCATCCCTTTTTATTTGAGCTCTTTACTCTTTGTGTGACTCTCTGTGTTTTTATTTTTATTTTTTAGAGCAGTTTTAGGTTTATAAACAATTGAGAGGGAGTGATTTTCCATATACTTCCCGCCCCAACACATTCATAGTCTCTCACATCACTAACCAGAATGGCACATATTTTACCCAGGATGAACCTACATTGACACATCATAATCACACAAAGTTCATAGTTTATCTTAGGATTCACTCTTTTTTAAATTTAATTTAATTTCAATTTTTTTATCTTATTGATTAAGGTATTACATATGTGTCCATATCCCCCCATTGCCCCCCACCCCACTCCCATACATGCCCTCACCCCCCTGCTGTCTCTGTCCATTGGTTATGCTTATATGCATGCATATAAGTCTTTTGTTTGATCTCTCCTGTACAGCCTATGGGTTTAGACATGCCTTAATGACATATATCCATCACTCTAATATCATACAGAATATTTTTACTGCCTGATAAATGTTCTGTTCTTTGCATATTCACCTCTCCTCCATCCCTCAAGCTCCTGGCAACCACTGATCTTTTTTATTGTATCCACAGTTTTGCTTTTCCATAATGTCATATCCTATTTTATTTTGTTGGTTTTCTGCCAGCTACTTCTGTGGAGATGAGGAGGCACTGAATGCTGCTCACTCTAGCAAGAGGTTTCCAAATCTTGACATTACTGGCATTCTGGACCAGATAAGATTTCAGTGGCACACTGCCCTGTACATTGGCTGTCTCCCTGGCCTCTGCACACTAAATGTGAGCAGCACTCCCCTCTCCCATTGTGCCAGTTGTGTCCAGACAATGTCACATGTGCCCAGAGCTACAATTCCCCCTGGTTTCAAACCACTGTTTTAGCAGAGATAGTAACTCCTTAATTAGAATTCCAGTTGAAAACAATAATTCTATGAAAACATGCTCAGAGTCACTAATCACCTGAGAGATGCAAATCAAAACAACAATGAGGTACCACCTCACACCTGTCAGAATGGCTATCATCAACAAATCAACAAATGACACGTGCTGGAGAGGATGTGGAGAAAAGGGAACCCTCCTTCACGCTGGTGGGAATGCAGACTGGTGCAGCCACTTTGGAAGACAGTATGGCGTTTCCTCAAAAAATTAAAAATGGAACTGCCATTTGACCCAGTAATACCACTTCTAGGAATATAGCCCAAGAAAACAAAAACACCAATCAGAAAGGATATGTGTACCCCTATGTTCATAGTAGCACAATTTACAACAGCTAAGATTTGGAAACAGCCTAAGTGCCCATCAGCAGGTGAGTAGATTAGAAAACTGTGGTACATCTATAAAATGGTATACTGCGCTGCTATAAAAAAGAAGGAATTCTTACCATTTGAAACAGCATGGACAGAACTGGAGAGCATTAAGCTAAGTGAAATAAGCCAGCCAGTGAAAGAAAAATAACACATGATCTCACTCATTTATGGATAATAAAGAACATTATAAACTGATGAACAAAAATAGATAAGTTAGAGAAGCATTGAACAGACTGTCAAATTAAAGTGGGAAGGCTGAGGAGGGTTGTCGAGGGAGGTAAGAGATCAACCGAAGGACATGTATGCATGCACATAAGCATAACCAATGGATGCAAGACACTGCCGGGGCATGGGGGGAGGGTGAGGGCATGTGCCAGGGGGGTAGGGAAGGCCGGGGGAAGGTCAATGGGGGAAAAAAGGAGACATATGTACTACTATTTGTAATACTTTAAACAATAAAATAAAATTTAAAGCAAAAAAAAAAGAAAAGAAAATGAAAACAATAATTCTACTACTAGTTTAAAATATAGACCTCATGTAATCCCCCTGACACAGAAAAACAGAAGCATTACTGTTTAACCTAATCATGATCAGAATCCTGTGGGCTCTATGCCATTGCCCTGCACCCAACCTGATTCCCAGAGTCCTTTCCTGGTCCATGGCCCGAGTAAGGTTATACATAATCTTTCATTCATAGCCACTCTATTTAGTGATCTCCTAATGCTCAAGAGCTCGAGCAATACTTCTTAGATCCTGATTGTATCACATTTATTTCACTTCAATTATGACTATCCTGTAGAAACTTACATCAAATTCCCATACCTGTGATGAAAGATATTAATCTTTAATTAGACACAGATGGCTGGAATTCCATGAATGAAATGAATTTTCTCCTCTCCCTCTCTGACCTCCACTGATCAGTCATAAAGGTTTTCTAGATAAACATCGCCATTTGATTCTCAACAATTCACAGCCAAAGATATGACTGATTTGTTAGAATCTTATCATAAAATATTGTTTTTAAATACTGCTTGTTTCCAGTTCTGACCAAGTTGGAATTAGTCCATAAAGCATATTTCCCTTGCTGACTACAACTAAAAACTCTATAAAGTAGGAAAAACAACTATTTCTGTACACTAAAAATGAGAAAAAAAGCAAATGGATTATACAGGGAAGTAAAACTTTGGAGAAGTGACCTGTGTTGGGTGTGTTTCTCATTTTATCATATATATGGCTTGAACTTAATGGAAGACCCAAGTTACAGATCTGTAATAGAAGCAAAAGCTCTGATAGAAATTCTACTTTTCTGTCCAGATGAACTGGTCAAAAGGACTTCTGTAGTCCAAAGAGTTGGAAGAAAACCATGTTTTAACCTATTTTCTCCTTTTTTGACTCCCAGCTTTCCACAGAAGGCAGAATCCAATAGCAAAGCTGCATAGAAGTGGCAGCATGGGAAGCTAAAGCTCTGGGTAAATCTCTATCTGTCTAGTCAAAGGAACTGGGGAAATGGGTTTCCGAAGGCTAGGCAACATTGGAAGAATTCTAGTAATGAGTAAGATTGAAGAAGGAGATCAACTAATTCTGTACATGAACCTGTGCAGGTGCTGGGCTCACAACTACAATGCACAGGACAGACCAAAATCAGCATAGCAAAGTCTATTAGAACTAAATTAAGATTTAAGTCATCATGTAAATTCCAGAATAAACCCTGTGTGGCACATATGTGGATAGATCAAGAAGACAGAGCAAAGGCTTTACAAATCTAAATTGAGATTAGAATCCTGCACAGAAAAGATAAGGCATTATTTGCAGTCTAAACCTAAAATAAAACAACAGCAACAAAAAATAAAAAATGGCAAACATTCTTTAGAAAATTTTAGCAGGACTTAGAATTTATACAACATTGTATTTAAAATTACCACAATGTGCTGTAGTTGGATTGGCTCAGTGGATAGAGTATGGGCCTGCAGACTGAAGGGTCCCGGGTTCCATTCCAGTCAAGGGCATGTACCTTGGTTGAAGGCACATCCCCAGTAAGGGGTGTGCAGGAGGCAGCTGATTGATGTTTCTAACTCTCTATCCCTCTCCCTTCCTCTCTGTAAAAAAATCAATAAAAAATAAAAAATAAATAAAATTACCACAATGCAATCCAAAATTACTTAACATTTAAAAACCGGAAACATGAAATTGAATTTTAAGACAAAATAAACATTTATTAGATACCAATTCTGAGATGACCCATGTCTTAGAATGACCACACAAAGACTTTAAAGTAGCTGTTACAAATATGCTTAATGAGGTAAAGGTAAACACATTTGAAATAAATGGAAAAAATAAAAGCTTTTAGCAGATAAATTGAACTACAAAAACAACTAAATAAAAATATTAAAACTGAAAAATACAATCCTATATAATAAAAGCCTACTATGTAAATTGACTGAAAGGTGGAACGACCAGTCACTATGACACACACTGCCTACCAGGCCAGGCAAGGTGGGTGGGGCCCCCGATCACCCCACCAGTGGCCCCACAGGTCAGCCCTGATCACCTGTCCAGCCTAGGGACCCTACCCGTGCATGAATTTTGTGCACTGGGTCTCTAGTAATATAAATAAAAAAACCACCTGATGAGTGCAATAGAGAAAGGAAGAAAAAAAAAAAAGAAATAATTTGAAGATAGGTGAATATAAATTATCCAGTAGTAAAACCAGAGAGAAAAAAAGATTGAGTAAAAATTAGCAGAATCAGAGACCTATCGAACAATATCAATAGTTCTACTAATCAGATCATGGGACTCCCAGAGGAAGAAGAGAAAGAGATTGGTGCAGAAACATTTTTGATGAGATAATAACTGGAAACCTTATAAATTTGATGACTGACACAGATTTACAAATTCAGGAAGCTCAGTGAACTACTAATAGGTGAAACTTAAAGAAAATCATTCCGAGAAACTTAGAATTGTTAGAGGCACTTCTCACAGACATCAGAGAGGTGTTATTGGACAGCTCCCTGAGTCAGAGGGAGAGGGCTGTCTCCAACCTGGATTCTTGTCTTCCCATATAAATGAGTTTAAATGAGAAAACTCCAGATGATTGGGTTCTGATGAAGCCAATTTTAATAGAGCAATTAAAGCATGGCCCTTTATAAAAGAAGCAAGGCAAGTACATCTATGCATCTGGTTTATGAAGTGTAGATGGGCTCTCAGTTAATCTGAGGAGCAGGTTGGGTTGGGGGTCTGAGGTGTTATATACCCTCCTGTCTATCGGTTTCAGAATTCCTCTGCTGACTATTTTGGTACAAATTAATTCTCAAGGTCCCTTTCGACTTTGTTGTGGCCTTCCCAGAATTCATGAGAAGCACCTGACAATTTTATCTTGTCAAGCCCGGAGACTCCTGGCTTCTCTGCTTAGGGAGTAAAACTGCCCATTTTTCCCTTTTCCCTTCCCCCCTCCCCTTCTGAATTCTCTCATTAGGAAGGTTTTTAGCCATTTGCTCTCCTACAAGCTGGCTGCAAATTGCCCACACTGTTTGGCCTTGTCTTAACTTTCCTGTGTCAGTTTCCCCATTCCACTTGCCCTGGAATTTTCAGAGCTTTTCACTGCCCTGTAACATAATCACATGTTTAAAAACAACAATATCAAGAAAAAACACCTTGGAAAAGGTAGTAGACAAAAATGTCACATTGTCTGTAGGGGGACAACAATTCTTATTACCAAAAATTTACTATAGAAAAATGAACACTGTCCTAGTCAGTTTGGCTCAGTGGACTGAAGAGTCCTGGGTTCGATTTCAGTCAAGAGCACATGCCCGGGTTGGGGCTTGATCCCCAGTAGGGGTCATGCAGGAGGCAGCTGATCAATGATTCTCTCTCATCATTGATGTTTTATCTCTCTCTCCCTCTCCCTTCCTCTCTGAAATCAATAAAAATATATTAAAAAAAAAGAATAGTGCAAAAAAAGGACACCAAAAGACAGTGAAATAACATCTTTATAGTGCTGAAAGAAAAGGCCTGTCAATGTGAATATATATCTAGAGAAAATATCTTTCAGAAATGAAGATGAAATGTATATTACCAATAATACTTTAAAAATTCATGAACATTAATTTCCATAAGGGGAAAATATACCTTACACAATAGATAGGGAGAAGGAAAAATGAAAGATTATCTATGATAAAATTTCTCAATTATGGCTCATCCTGTTCTTAAATCCATGGCTTCTGATCTTTAAACTTTAAACCTTTCTTCTAATGTCAATTTCGTGTGTGTGTTTTTTTTTTCTTCTCAGAAATTGCAAAAATGGAGGATCTGGTTTTTCTTAGTAAAATAAAAATAAAATAAAAAATGCTTGGGATTGACTTCATAACATCTTATCTAGCTATGTTTGATATTGACTGGTCCTTTTCTGAATGATTAATATAATAAAATTAATAAATGCATTATTTAAAATTTCATTATAGTCAAAGTATCTTTTTTCTAAGAAGAACTTTGACTGCCTGGAATTTGTCCATAAGAGTATGACCTGGACGGTGAGAAATCTGGAAATAACATCACGCAAGTAATGGATAGAAGGATGTGGTACAGTTTAGGGAACAACAAAACAACTTGCATTGCTTTTCAAATCAGTTAAATTGATCTTCTCCTGTTTTCCTTGGATGTCTTATTTTAGTTGGTATTGCCTCTGAAATATACATTATATAGTGACTGTAGAGTCAAAGGCAGTAACCTTAAGCCCTCTTGAATTGTTTTCCCTCTGAGCCTGCGTTTCGCTGTTTAGTGTCCATGTGCATTTTCTAAGACTGAGAATTTCTGTGCTGGCAGCACCTTGTTCCATTTAAGGTCAGCAGCCCAGGGACGTGTTGTCAAAAGATTGCTCTGGATATCACATTAGGAAATTTAACAATAGATTAGTGGATTATAAACTGATTAGAAAAATAAATATTCTGATAATTTCACCCAATAACCTCCTTAGGTTCTAGTGGAGCCATGAAAGCAAGCCCCATACACTATTGGATTTGACCTTGTAGTATATGGCTTGAGAACAATATTTATAATACTAGAGGCCTGGTGTACAAATTGGTGCAGGGGTGAGGTCTGGCTGGCCCGACCTGATGGGGACCGATCGGGACTGGGCCGACGGGGGGTGGGGTTGGGGGGAGGGGTTGAGGGAGGTTGGCTGCCAGCCCGCCACTTCAGGTTGGGGGGGCTGATTGGGGGCTGGGGGAGGGGCCACGGGCAGTTGGGGGGCCTATCAGGACCCCGATCAGGCCAGTTGGCCCCTGTAGTGTGTGTGCATCATAGCGATAGGTGATTCCTGTTGTTCTGGTCATTCTGTCATTCCAGTCACTTGGCTTTTATATATATAGACACCATGCCATCAAGCTATTAGCCACATGTATGAGAAAAACAAATCCCATGGATACAATTGAAAGTTCACTAAGCCTATTATACGTGGGGTTCATGTGATTATCACAAAAGAACAGCAAAGGATTTTTGTTTTTGTGTTTTTAGCCTTTGTCCTTTCAGGATAATTTTTTTTTTCTCAGCCTATCCCAACATTTCCTCAAATCTCAGCTCTCCCATAAGGAATTTGTCCTTCTTTTGCATCCAAGGTTGCTACTATTCGACAGCTCCCATTAATTATGGGGGGAAATTGACTTATTTTTGCCCATGGAATTAGTTATACCAGTTTTTGGTTTCTGATACTGTATCTAGGAGTACTTCTTATTTTCCAAATATGCTATTGTGTTTAAAATTTGTTTGCTTTTCAAATTCTTCTACACAAGTATTCCCCAAGGTAAAAGAGAGCAAATCTCTTTTCTTTAGGGACATTGAGGGAGTAGGGGAGGAAAGGAACAGCTTTAAAGGACATTTCATGTTAAACATTCAATTGATTTCTCATTTGGTTTTACGATTAATGTAATATTTGTATATATCCATTCCCAAAGTTATTCATGTTTGTTGGGGAGCACATGAGACTTGGTTGGAAAGTTTGTAAGGATGACATTCTGATACAAGGGAAGTGTGTGGAAGGCCACCTGCCCTGTTTATCGGAATTCCAACTTAGGGGACTGTCAAAGGCGGCACCCCTAATTATTCCTTGACTTTTCCAAACAAGTCTGTGCACGAGCAGACGCCTGGGTGTTTACTGGAATCCTTATGCTTAATCCCTGGATGCCCTTGCCTAGAGGACAATGTAAACACATGTGTCCTCCCAAGGTTACTCACCCTACTGATTGTATCTAAAGATAACAATTCCGGTAAAGGCCTAATGAGGCAGGCAATTGAGGCAGCCTGGCTCCGTCAGCCAGGATGTCCCTTGGCCTCTCTTTCACAGTGAAACTGTGTCAGATAATCTATTCATCCGTCGGTCAGGGACTGCAGGTCCGCCCCGGCAATGTGGTGTCCCATGTGAGGAGCCCTGGCACATGTTCATGTAATATAGAATGCTATTCAGAGTTACCAGTTCAATTGTGTAATGACACCACTACCATACCCAAATCCGTATTTAAGACTGACACCTTATGAGGAAAATACCACATTTGACCTTCATCTGAACCTTGAGTGGCAGTGAAAAGAGTATTATTATCTTTGTTATATAGATGAGAGGTCTGAGGCTCAGAGAGGGAGAAAAGCTTTTTAGGATCAAACATATAATTATAACTATGTTGATATCATTTGAGTGATTATGTCCCACAGGATTTTTACTTCATTAGCACATTTAATCCTAGGTACTATTATTGACCCTGCTCTACTTATGAGAAAACAGACCTGGATAGGTTAAGCAACTTGCCCAAGCTTATATCTCATAATTGGTAGAAATCAGGACACAAACTTCTGTTTGACCTCAAACCTACACCATTAACTTGTCAACTGTGCGGTAGAGTCTAGAACTCGGTATCTTCTCTCTTTTTGTTCAGGCCATTCAGGCTATTTTCAGTCTATTTCTATTACAGTCATTTCATCTTTCATTAAATGTCCCATGTTATTTCTATTACAGTCATTTCCTCTTTCATTAAATGTCCCATGTTATTTTGGCCTTTCCCACAGGCTCTTCCTAAGAATTGTACACAGTTAGCATGACTTGTTGGTTGGCCAACCCGTTTCAGATCCAGCCACATTTGGTTCCTACTTTGAGTCCCTAATTTCTGACAGTTTCCTTGAGCAAGGAGAAATGCTGATGACCATAGAAGCAGGGCAGGAGGTAAATTAGGAGAATTATGTCCTCTACATTTCTTTCAATTCTTGGCTCTTTCTGTCTCTTATCTCCCTTTTGAGGCATTGACTTAGCAGTTTCCTATGACCCTGAGTCACACTTTAGGCTGGACGCTAGGCCAGCAAGGATCAGAAGCAGAGGAGTGTTCCTGGGTTGCCAATGCCAAGAACATAATCCAAGGTGAGAGCCATTTCAGGACCAGGCTAGGGAGCATCCATGAATGTAAAGAAAGCTGACAAGCCCAGTAAGAGTTGTGCAAAAAGTTTGTGGCTAAAGCTGCAACATGTTGGAGATAACAAAGGCCAAAAGGGAAGGGAAGAACAACAAAACAATAAAAGTGTTTAAAAAACACACAAAAACATATCCAAAACTTTAAAATAAGGCAAAGGGAACAGTTTTGTCCTTTCAGTATCTTACTTGGACGTTATTTAATAGACAACCCAAGATTATATCTGAGAAGATATAACTGTTTGACTTTGCTATTTACTATTTTATTAAAGTGCTGATATTGAAAAGTTATGTGTTAACTCATTGATTTTTGTCTGCTATATGCACATGGTTTTGGTATTTTGCTAAAACGATAACCCCCGAGGATGTGGATTTATAGCCCTGTAGAACATGAAGAAGTTTTTATAACTCACTTCACAGTCTTATTTAAACTTTATTCTCTGCCTTCCCCACTTCAGTTTCTCCTATTATTATTTTACATTAGTGTGGTAATTTTTTATAATTGCTGAATCAATATTAATACATTATTATTAAATAACCTCATTACTTTTAGTGACCAGTCTTCAAATGCTTTTTGAAGTAGTATTATCATCTTACCAATACACTCATTTATGAGTTAAATAATTTTTATACTTGTACTAGAGGCCCAAAACTCGAGCACGGGTAAGGTCCCTAGGCCTGGCCCGAAACCAGCCCCACCCCCGCTGCCACCCTCCCCCCCCATTTCCCCATTCTCCATCCAGTGATTGGAGCCTGATGGCCAGACGGGAGAAGGTACCGAGGGGTCGGCTGTTCTCTGCCCGCTCACCGGCCCTGCCCCCGCTGCAGGTTGCCCTCTGTGTGTGGAGTGACTGGTGGGGCAGAGGCCTTGGCCTGGCGCCACCCACATCCCCTGCCACCCACCCCCGGTTTCCCATTCGCCATCGGGCGATCAGAGCCTGTCAGCCAGGGAAAGGGACTCAGAAGTGGTCAGTGTGCCTCATAGTGATTGGTCCAGCGGTCGTTCTGGTCGTTCTGCCGTTAGGGTCAATTGGCATATTACCCTTTTATTATATAGGATGATATGTTTTTAAAATATTATTCTTTGAAATAGGAAACTGAGTATTTTATAGATAAAATACACTATCCAAGGTTACACAGCTAGTCAGTAATGCCAGCAGGTGAATTTCAAGCAGAAAAAGCATGAAATGAGTCTGGCTGAGTCTAGAGATGAATTTGTAGAGAGAGTGTTTCTCTTGTAGCATGGAGCTCTTTAAGCACAAGTACCAGTCTCTACATTTCTTTGTCTGCCTCCCTGCTCCTTAAAAAAAGTGAGGGTTGGACTGATTCAGGGAATGGAGTCCAATTTTCTTGCCTAGGATGGTATGCCTAATTGTATTAACTTGAGGATTAGTAAAAGCTCTTGTTAATAACCTGAGTGTATTAATAATCTTAATCATTCAATGTAAGCTATTTAATATGAATGCATATTGTATACATACTGTGTAAGTCCAGGAAGCAATAAGATTCATCCATTGTTACTTCTTCACTCAGTACTTGTGGGCATTAAACATGCCAGCAAACCCTCATATCATGGAAATTATTTATAGCTCATTAAGTAATTGCATTCATGGAATTAACAAAAAAAAAAATCAAAGACAACATGTCTTTTTATTTTTCTTAAAAACCTCATTAGAGGATATTTTTTCCATTGATTTCTAGAAAGTGGAAGGGAGGGAGGAGGGGGACGGAAAGAGAAGAAAAATATCCACCTGAGAGAGAAACAATGGATTGGTTGCTTCCCAAACGTGCACATCCCCACCCACTGGGGCTGGCAAACCTGCAATGGAGGTACTTGCGCTGGACTGGGAATCAAACCTGCGACCCTTTGGTCTGCAGGCTGGTACTCTAACTACTAAGCAAAACCAGCCACGGTGGCAACATGTCTTTCTAAGCTTGACAACATGTTGTGAAGGCAGAGAGCAGTTTTTCTCTGTGCTCTCTGATTTCTATGGAGGGACAAGTGAAGCTGAGAGTCGAAGTGCCTGGTCCAATGTCACATATTTAACTCCTGTGTCAGGGAACACTTCACAACACAATGTGAAATACAACAGGCATGCACATACACAGCACACAGCTCCTGACCATAGGGAGTTTTTGTCCTTAGAATTAAGATCCATACCTACAAATTAATTCATAAGTCACAACAGTGGTATTTAATGCATGTGTTGTGCAAGTTAAAGAAAGAGGGATGTCAGGGTGGGCTGGAGTACTCAGAGAAGATTTCATTCTGCAGATGGAGCTCCAACTAAACTGTGACTACCAGGCAGCATTTGGATAGGGAGAGAATAGAGGACGCTAAGAATTAAGGTTTCTGTCAAACTTTTACAAGTGTCCCAATAACTCTTTGAACCACTTGCTAATTCAGTCCACTACTGGCCACTTAGCACTTGTCTTAGACCATTTTGCATCCTTCTCTTATATTGTTTCAATTGTTTTACTAGATAATATAGAGCCCCAACCTTTTGAAGAAAAATTTGTATTTGCCTTTTACAGCATATTTATAATCTCACAAAAGGGTTTGCTTCCAATTGTGGTAATGATTTTGCTCCCAGGCTCCTGGACTGAAATGAGAATTCTGTCTCTAGCATGAAATCCAAATCCTAAGCTTTAGAAATTTAGTAACAAGCTTTACTCTAATCGTCCCCAAACACCAAACTGCAGTTGAAAATATTTTTAAAGCTACAAGTTAATATCCCTCAAGTTCTCTTCCAGTTTTCATGCTGTTCAACACAGTAAAAATATTTTATAATGTCAAGTATAAAGATCCTAGAATATATTTACAGAATAGCTCTCTGGTGATAGAAAGAGAATATGTGTAGAGAAATGTGCTTTGGACCGCAGAGTTCCCCCACT
The DNA here is from genome assembly GCA_025583905.1 of Ia io. Lineage (NCBI taxonomy): Eukaryota > Metazoa > Chordata > Mammalia > Chiroptera > Vespertilionidae > Ia > Ia io. Next base: position 61,292,263 of record JAJQQW010000011.1, on the reverse strand, counting down.
GTGGTAGAAACAAAGTCTTATACCAGAACTAATTTACTGGTGTGCCATGAGATCATTTTGTGTTGCTGTCTTAGAGCAGGGGTGTGGACCTTTTTTTCTGCCAAGGGCCATTTGGATATTTATCACATCATTCTCAGGCCATACAAAACTATCAACTTAAAAATTAGCCTGTTAGCCCTAACTGGTTTGGGACAGTGGATAGAGCGCCGGCCTGTGGACTCAAGGATCCCAGGTTCGATTCCAGTCAAGGGCATGTACCTTGGTTGTGGGCACATACCCAGTAGGGAGTCTGCAGGAGTCAGCTGATCTATGTTTCTCTTTCATCTATGTTTCTAACTCTCTATCCCTCTCCCTTCCTCTCTGTAAAAAAATCAATAAAATATATATTTTTTAAAAATTAGCCTGTTATATTTGGTCAAACATTGCATTAACTCACCCCTAATGCCTTGGCAGGGCCAGACCAAATGATTTCTCGGGGCCTTACTAGTATAAGGCAAGCAGGCCAGGTGGTCCCCACCCCTGACTTAGAATGGGGGAGAGGGGGAGGGATACTGTAAGAATTCATGTTTTCAGCAGAAACTGGCTTAGTATTTTAAATGATTTGTGAATAAGAGGGCTAAGTTAAGGTGAAGAGAAATAGAGCTGCCTAAAAATTTCCCTGGGCTTGGTGCGTGAGATTTTTTTTTCTATTCTGTAAACCTTCTCCTGTCCATATCTTATTTCTATAAATCTGTGCTCGAATGAGGCTGTCAAATATATCCCCAACTATTAATCCAGGTGCTTGCTAACATGAATTAATCCTTTCTAAAATGAAATGAATTTTTATATTAAGCTTAAAAAACACAAAGCCTTAATCCAAATGAATGACTACAATGATTAAAATTACATGAGATGGGACTGACATTTTGGAGAATGAGGTTTTGTCCAGTGCCCCATCAAATTAAATTATTTAGATGAAAACAGACCCTTCCTGTTGATAACTACAGCCAATCCTGCTGCAGAGTGGTTAACACTTTAAAGTCATTGTAAACAGCAGCCTTATGTTTGGAAAAGATTAAAGCTTTAGAGCAACACTTTGAAATAAGCTTAGAATCTGGATTGGGAACAGGATGCAAAATTTCTGTTTAGAAATGGAAATGCCTTTAACTTGGAAACATTCTCATTTATTGTTTACAAAAAATAAAGGAAAAGTAAGAGACCAGGAAATGTATATCCCTGATCTTGATATAGAGGATACTGGAGCATAGAGAATGTCAGAGTGTGGAGAAAATGTCTTAATTAAATACAAAGTAATCCTGTAAAGAATGATAAAATAATCCAAGAGAGTTGCTTAATCTAGTGTCTTATTAATAGCTGCCTGCAGCTTCTAGTGATTTACTTGCAGTGTTTACCTAATCTAAATGAGTCATTTATAATAAATCTTGCTGATAAAATATGATAGTATTGAGATTTGAGGACATTTACAAAAGATAAGTAAATAATTTTATCTCATCATTTATTTCCAAGGAATGATAATTATAATTTCCTTAACTGTAAGACTGGTATTTTATACTTACTTGGATTTCTGAAGATTTTACCTACAGAAGGTAGGAACAGATACTAGTAGACCTATGAGGTTATTGATGGTGAAGACCACATTTGATTCTTATTCTCCATTGTGAAGAGAAGCACCTTAAGCATGGTTCTTTTCCAGATACCGGGCTTATATTCAAACAGAACAGAATAACAGAACATTCTCCTGAGAAAGATCTCTTCAATAAGAGCCAACTCTCTTCTATTTTCCCAAATAGTATCCCATTAGGTTGCTAATTAAGTTTATGTGATATTAGGATAAGAACTTTTACCTCCTCATTCCTGGAAATATATTTCTGGAGATGTTAATTTGGTTCTTAATGAAATAATTGTTTCAAGGTCAAGTCAGTTTGCATAATGATGGTTGAAACTAAGTTGCATTATTGCTAAGTTGTATATTGCTGTGTAACAAATTACCCCAGAGGTTAGTGGCATAAAACAACAAACTTTATATTTGCTCAACATTCCATGAGTCAACAATTTGGGCTGGGCCAGCTGGGCAATTCTCAGGCCCATATTTTTAGAATATCTAAGTCTAAGAAACGTGTTATGTTCATTTTCAATTCCTCTACCACCTCATAGAAGCTAAGGCTCATTAGTAGTCATGACACTAACTTTAGATTATAACTCAGTTGCCTTCAATTTTATTATAGTACTAGAGGCCCGGTGCACAAAATTCATGCACGGGGGAGGGGGTGTCTCTCAGCCCAGTCTGCACCCTCTCCAATCTGGGACCCTTCGAGGGATGTCCGACTGCCTGTTTAGGCCCTAACCTGGATCAGGCCTAAACGGGCAGTCGGACATTCCTCTCATAATCCAGGACTGCTGGCTCCCAACTGCTCGCCTGCCTGCCTTCCTGATTGCCCCTAACTGCTTCTGCCTTCCAGCCTGATCACCCCTAACCACTCCCCTGCCAGCCTGATTGATGCCTAACTGCTCCCCTGCCAGCCTGTTTGCCCCTACCTGCCCTCTCCTGCAGGCCTGGTCACCCCTAATTGCCCTCCCCTGCAGGTCTGGTCCCCCCCCCCCAATTACTCTCCCCTGTAGGCCTGAGTCCCTCCCAACTGCCCTTCCCTGCAGGCCTGGTCACCCCCAACTTCCCTCCTCTGCCGGCTTGGTCACCCCTAACTGCCCTCCCCTGCAGGCTTGATTGCCCCCAACTGCCCTCCCTTGCAGGCCTGGTCCCTCCCAAATGCCTCCCCCTGCTGGCCATCTTGTGGCGGCCATCTTGTGTCCACATGGGGGCAGGATCTTTGACCACATGGGGGCAGCCATCTTGTGTGTTGGAGTGATGGTCAATCTGCATATTACTCTTTAATTAGATAGGATAGAGGCCTGGTGCAAGGGTCTGGGTTGGCTGGTTTGCCCTGAAGGATGTCCTGGATCAGGGTAGGGGTTCCCTTTGGGCGTGGGGAGGCCTGAGCAAGGGGCCTGTGGTGGTTTGCAAGCCGGCCACACACCCTGGCGACCCAAGCGGAGGCCCTGGTATCTGGGGTTTACTTATCTTCTACAATTGAAACTTTGTAGCCTGGAGCGGAGCAAAGCCTTCTGCTTGCTCTGTGGTGGCAGCCATTTCTGTTGAGGTTTATGTATCTTCTATAATTGAAACTATGTAGCCTTAAGCGGAGGCCTGGGCCGGCCAGGGTGTGCGGAAAGCTTGGCTTCCTCCATCACCAGGGAAACCCAAGCCTCCCTCCTGCTCTCTGTGGCCGTAGCCATCTTGGTTGGGTTTATTTGCATATTCACTCCTGATTGGCAGGTGGGCATGGCTTGTGGGCGTGGTGGAGTAATGGTTAATTTGCATATTACTCTTTTATTAGATAGGATGGCTAAATGGAGAGATGAGAGAAGGAATAATTTTTCAATAATATTTCCATCTGAAGAAAACCTTGATTAGCCACATTGGCTCTTTTACTAAATTTTATGTTTATTAAAATTTAGTTATATTGGTTATCAGTTTTATGAGGTTTGGAAAGATACAAGCCTGAGTTCAAATCTTGGCTCTAATACTTATTAACTGAGAGATTTAAGACAAATAAATAAACAGATTTTAGTTTTAGTTTCCTCATTTGTAAAAGGTAATTAATAAAACCTGTTCCAAAGTGTTATAGAGGATTCAGTGAAGTATGTTCAGAGAGTGGTTAACATAAAGAAACCACCTATAAATGGAAGCTACTATTGTCACTACTAATGACCCTTTGACCCTATAGGTTTGACCTTAATTCTTTTCATGCCATTCTTCTGGAATAGGTGGTCCTTACCTACTTCTTTTAATCCCTTTATTATTCAACTGCCCCTCTGCAATTTACTCTGTGTTTTTAATCTCTTTATGAATGTTGCTTCCTCAAAGTTCACCACATATCAAAGGTCCAGGCTCTAAAGTTGAACTTGGCATCTGAAATAAGAAAAGAAAATTTCAGGATTTCAAGCCATACTTAAGAATAACCTTAATGGAAGAAGATGGGAGAATTTCAGAGCCAGACAGAGATGAAATTGACTAGACTAGGGTCAGAGAAGCCAATCACTTTTGATGACAGCCAATAAGGTCAAGACCCAAACTCAAAGTCCAAAACATGAGGCCAGGAGTAGTTTAGAAAGAACAAAGATGGAGCAGAGTGCTGGAGGACTAAAATAGATTCATGACAAACAGCATTCCGAACAAACACGACATTTGACAAACAAAGCATATGGTGTTTGTAAACAATGCATATATAGTCAGACAAATTTCTGTTAGACTGGAAGCATTTCCCTAAGGAAGTAGAACTGAGATGGGCACAACCCTTTGTTTGACTTTCCTGCTGATGGAGGTAACACTGTAGCTTTCTGACTTATCTCGATGGAGAGCTGCCTCTTAGTCTGGGATGTGTCTAGGGAAGTCTTTGATTGCCTAGTGTATGCCTTCAACCCAGAATCTTGCTATCCCATGATTGCATAAGTTAAGAAGGATCTGTTCTGCTCCTTTTAGTATTATTTTAGAGGAAAGCACTGTAGGGAGGATGAGATCATGACAGATTACTTGTGGGATGTCCAAGTGAGATATTGTGTGTGTGTGAATATTGTGTGTCGAACTATGTGTGAATATGTATAGAGTATATGTGTATATGTGTATGAGGTTGTGCATAGTGAGAGAAAAATAAACAGGAAGAATATCTGTTATTTCTTATCTTGATTCTTGGGATTAGCCAAGAACCTGCCCTCCTGAACATAGTTAGAAGGTAATATGTCACCTTGCCAGAATCGTCTCTCACAGTATATGTCACTTAGAATCCATGGTTTTCAAATAAGATGAAAGTTAAATAATCTTGCAGCTTTTCCATGAAGGTCCAAGCAGTACGGGGTGGATTGTTTTCCCAAGTTTGCAACTTTTATCCATAGTAATAGCATCCCTTGCATTATTTTTCAATATGGTGCGCATCAGAGTTCTTACTATTTTTACCATCTTGACTACCCTCTGGAGGTGGAGAGCAGGGCTCTACATTGGGAGAATAAATAAATGAGTGCAGAATTGAACTGAACACACTGGCTACTACTAGTATAAATATAGGTTGTGTGTGATGGTTATAATATAAGAGAAGGTACTAGAAATAAAGGCGGATCAGAGTTGTTGCCCAGCTGAAATTGAAAAGGTAGGGGAAGTCAGAGAGATGGAACATGATACTTATATAGAATAAACAGCAATGGAAAACAGACTGGAGTGTGGGTGGAATGAGGTCTCCAGAGAAAGCACCCAGGCATTGAGTTATGACTATGAGTATCTCCTCTGCTTGGAATGACAGAAGGAAACGATGGCATGTGACATTTCCTCCATCCTGAGGATTTTCCCTCAGTCAAATCTATCTTGCAGCATTAACTCAGAGATTTTACAGTAATATACCAGAATTAAAATAAATGAGAACATAATCGAGATTCCTGTGAAATGGACACATATCTTTATCTCACAGTTTATTGAGTAATCAGTAATTGGCATTGTTGATGTTCAGTTGTCCTAGAGACCCTATGCTAGTAGGATGCCCTTGAAGGAGGTACATGACTAGCAATTCAGAAAAGCTGTAAAGACTTCAGAAATTCCATCTTCCCAGAGGAAAGCAGACCATAGCCACTCAACCTTCTTTCTCATGCCCAGGTGGGTCCTAAGTATGGATGGATATTTTTGACATTGGCCTTTGCACTTTTGAGTCATGCTGAGTTGCCAGCAATGTGTGTTATGGTTTGGCATGTATCATTTCTTAAAGCTAAAGTTGCTTTGGGTGTAATCTTTTGTGTTTGTGTTATGAGTTTTATTGGGCTCCACCAAGCTGCTGCTGCTGGAGCTCAGAGTTGCAGATGGCATGACTGGAAATTGGAAAGTAAAGCCTTTGGACTCTGTAAAATATCAACGACCTTTCTTTTAATGCTTTTGTCAGTTCTAGTTTGCATTCATCTTGATATCTCTGTAGCATTTGAACACATCTTTCATCACTGGGTCTGTTTTCTTCTTAAATTCTCTGATATTCTCCTTGAGCTTCTGTTATAGATGACAGAAAGTCTGTGGAGTACACCTTCTCTCTTAACTGAGTATTATTTTGAGGCACAATCTTCTGTTCCTGTCTTCCTACCTGCTGGCTCCCCATAGGCAGGTTACCTCTGCTTGTATTAGTTTTCTATTGTCATGTAACAGATTACCACGATTTTAGCCACTTAAAATAACATCTATTATTATCACAGTCTCCATGGGTCAAGAGCCTGGGCATAGTATAGCTGGGTCCTCTACTCAGGGTCTCACAAGCCTAACATCAAGTTGTCAATCAAGGCTGCAGTATCAGCTGACTCTTGGTGTCTCTCCCAATCTCTCTCAGGTTGTTGACAGATTTTATTTTCTTGGACTCGTGGCATTTCAGAGCCCATAGGAGAGAGTCTCTGCTGCTTCGAGTCATCTCTAGACTTCGTTTTAAAAGGCTTAACTAGGTTAGGCCCACATAACACAATCACAGGGATGATCCTACATTCTCTCTGCCACATATTAAAAGTATTAAATCTGTGCTGATAATTCCAAAGTTGACATCTACACCAAGCACAAGGACCACATTTCCTAACACTGGAATCTAGTTTAAAATAGTGCTTGGTTGGCAGCTCTTGTTATAACATCTCTAAACTTTCAATAGAAATGCATATTCATAAAATACATAACTTTTTAAAAATCTCACAGTAACATATTCCAAACATTAAAATAACAGTAATAGAAGAACTCAGGAAGAAGTTTCCATAAACCCAAGGTTGTTAGAGTTGACTTGGTGAATATAAATACCAACGCTCACTTGATTTTGAGGGGCTAGAAAAAACAGTGTAACTGCTGTCCTGGAAAAAGGTAGAATATACTTTGATCATACGCCTATCCATATCCTAACTATGATCCTAAAGCTCATGACATTCAAAGAATTTGGTGACTGTCTTTAAACACTTGAGTTCTGCTTTTTATGTTACCAATATACATTGGTGTCTACATTTATTCAGAAAAACAGGACAAGACTTTTGCTGGTACATTATATCTTGAAAGCAATTGTGCAAAAGTAGAATTCTTCAGAAAGAAGAGAATAGTAGCAGTGCAGTTTAGAGGTGGTGGCTTCAATTTAGTAGTAGAAAATCAGGCCTGTGGTAGAAGAAGATCCCACCTTAATCTGACTAGATAAATGCATATTAGACATTGGGAAATGGGGTTAAAATAATGCTATGACACTGCCTTAGTGCTGAATATTGGGAAGGAGGCTGTATCTATCCAAAGCCTAGGTGTATCTCTCCAAATGTGAGGGACATAGAATGCATGTCTAAAAATATTGCATTCCAAGTTAAAAGAACCATCATCATTCTTTTAAATATACTAGAGGCCCAGTGCACGAAATTTGTGCACAGAGGGGGGTTGTCCCTCAGCCCAGCCTGTACCCTATCCAATCTGGGACCCCTCGAGGGATGTCCGACTGCCCATTTAGGCCCGATCCCCCTGGGCCTAAACGGGCAGTCGGACATCCCTCTCACAATTCAGGACTGCTGGCTCCCAACTGCTTGCCTGCCTGCCTGCCTTCCTGATTGCCCCTAACCGCTTCTGTCTGCCAGCCTGATCACCCCCTAACCACTCTGCTGCCAGCCTGTTTGCCCCCAACTTCCCTCCTCTGCCGGCCTGGTTACCCCTAACTGCCCTCTCCTACAAGTTGATCACCTCCAACTGCCCTCCCTTGCAGGCCTGGCCCTTCTCAACTGCCCTCCCTTGCAGGCCGGGCGCCTCCCAACTGCCCTCTCCTGCTGGCCATCTTGTGGTGGCCTTCTTGTGTCCACATGGGAGCAGGACCTTTGACCACATGGGGGCAGCTATATTGTGTGTTGCAGTGATGATCAATCTGCATATTACTCTTTTATTAGATAGGATAGAGGCCTGGTACAGGGGTGAGGGCCAGCTGGTTTGCCCTGAAGGGCATCCCAGATCAGGTGGGGGTTCCCTTGGTGTGTGGGGCGACCTGAGCGAGGGGCCTGTGGTGGTTTCCAGGTGGGCCATGCCCCCTGGCAATGCAAGCTGAGGCCCTGGTATCTGGAATTTATTTTCCTTCTACAATTGAAACTTTGTAGCCTGGAGCGGAGCCAAGCCTGGGGCTCCCTCCGCGGCCGGCAGCCATTTGTGTTGGGGTTATAATTGAAACTTTGTTGCCTTAAGTGGGTGGGCCCGGCCAGGGTGTGTGGAAAGCTTTGCTTCCCCTGTTGCCGGTGGCAACCCTGGCCTGCTCTCTCAAGCTCCATTCTGCTGCCATTTGTTTACCTTCTATAATTGAAACTTTGTAGCTTGAGTGGAGGCTTAGGCCTGGCAAGGGCAGGTGGAAAGCTTGGCTTCCTCTGTTACCTAGGAAACCTTGCTCTCTGTGGCTGTAGCCATCTTGGTTTGGGTTAATTTGCATACTCGCTCTGATTGGCTTGTGGGCGTGGCTTGCGGGTGTGTCAGAGGTATGGTCAATTTGCATATTTGTCTATTATTAGATAGGATATATATTGATTTTAGAGAGTAAGGGAGAGATAGAGAGAGATAGAAACATCAATGATGAGAGAGAATCATTGATCGGCTGCTCCTGCACACACCCCACACTAGGGATTGAGCCCACAACCCGGGCATATGCCCTGATGGGAAATTGAACTATGACCACCTGGTTCATAGGTCGATGCTCAGCCATTGAACCATGCTGGCTGGGCCATCATCATTCTTAAGACTTAAAGAAAGAGCACACCTAGAAAAAAAATGTTGTTCCATAGCAACCATAACATTCAAAAGGCTGTTTTGTTTTCTCACATGGAAGTGAGAAGTTTATATATATATATATATATATATATATATATATATATATATATATATATATATATAAAACACATGACATATATATGGCTCACTTTGGAAGCTATATAACATCATGTTTCTGTTTTAATATCCTTTCCCCCTTGGGTATCTCACTGAGCTTCCTTTCCATCTATATTTCTACCCTTGTTTCTCATCTGGCAGTCATTTTACTTCATCTCATTCTCTTTTTACAGTTTTCTTTATCAATAGAATAACAAATTCACCAACCTGGAGTTCATGAAATTCTCCATTTGCATAGTTTCAAAAGTATAATTTTGTTTTTAATAAAAATTGTGTTTCCATTTTCTTTTGGGTATTGTACCAGTACCTCAAATACAGTATGTATAAAACAGAATGACTTTTTTTGCCGCTCAAATCATCTTCACTTATCAATTTATCACTCTCAACCATGCTATTCTTTTCCTAGTTACTTTAAAACTCACAGGATTGGAACCTCTGAATCTTCTTTAATTAACCCCTTTATCACTCACTTGATTCCTTTACTAATTATTATTAAGTCATTATAAGAATTATTTTTTATGCCCAAGGGTTTTGGATGCCTCATGAGCAAACAGTTGAGTTTTGCATACTCCTCTTATTATCATGTCATTAGAATCATAAGTCCATGTAAAGTTCCTTTTTTACCTCTAAACCATAATCTGTTTTTCCTATGCTGCTTACTCAAAATGTTTGATATATGCTTCTTCATAGGCCTGTATTTTTAGAAAATATGCATGAGTATGTATATAGGTTTAATGTACACAGTTCTATGAGCTAAAGGACTTATTTTGCTTCTTACTATTTTGATGCAATACTATTTTTAAGACCTATGGCTGAACAGTAAGCACAAATAGTTTCTTGCTTCTGACTGCAGCAAGATAATATATTATGAATGTACCTCATTTTCTTTATCTACTTCCCTAGCAATAGGCACTGATATTGCTTTTACCACCCTGAAAGCACAAATATCTTCCCACAGATCTCCATGCAGACCTAGTTCATTAAAAAGTGTCACACACACACACTTAAAGCACCATGCAATAAAGTTACCATATGAAGTTCATTTGGGAAACCTTTACAAATATAGAAGTACAGAGAACACAATCCCCTGGACTCGCATTGCCCCAAAGCTTAGGTTTTACACAGGGAGTCCAAGATGGCCAACGTTCCAGAGAGGCCCATCTCTGTAATGCTCTACATATTTATGTAGTTGAGGGCAAGCAGAGTCTAAGAAGAGTGTCCTATTAGAGAAGCAGAACTTCTAGAGCCAACCAGTTGAATTACACTCTTCTTCTGCTGTAATACTCACACCTGCCAAACCAGCTCAAAACATGAGATGGATCGAGGAACATATGGTGACAGCCATAAGCTTGCAGAAGAATTTCTCTACTATATAGAGAAGAACTTTCTGTAGTATATAGTGTGAGTGCGGGGACATAGATATTCTTACTTTTACTTAGTGTTGGTCATTGCTTTCCACAAAGGTTGTGCTAGTTTACACTTTCACCAGCACTGCCTGAAGGTCTTTATTTCTTCAAACTATCATCAACATTTCCTGTTATCCCACTTTCACAATTTTGTCGGTCTACGGTGTCTAAATTGGTATCTCGTTTTAATTTTCTTCTCTCTAATTTTCACTGAGATAGAGCATATGTTCAAAGCCTGTAAGTCATTTAGATTTCTCTATGAATTGCTTGTTTAGTTTGAGTTCCCAGCCTTTTCTTATTGATTTGAATGACTTTTTGGTATATTCTAGATCAGACTGTTCAATAGAACTTTCTAGGGAAATGTTCTCTATCCGCACTGTTAAATATAGTAGCCACTAGTCTCATGTGGCTAGGGAGCAGTTAACATGTGGTTAGTGCAGCCTGGCTGGTGTGGCTCAGTTGGTTGAGCATCCTATGCACCAGGAGGTTGGGTTCAATTCTTGGTCAGGGCACATGCTGGGTTGCAGTCTTAATCCCCAATAGGGGGCATGCAAGAGGCAGCCAATCTATGTTTCTCATCGATGTTTCTCTCTCTCCCTCTCCCTTCCTCTCTCTGAATCAATAAAAACATATATTTTAAAATGTAGTTAGTGCAACAAAGGAAATGCAAATCTGTTTAATTGACTTAAATTAAAATTTAAATAGCTGTACATAGTTAGTGACTATATATTAGACAGAATAGTTCTAGATAATACTTTTTTGTTAGTTTTGAAGATTGCAAATATTTTCTTTGAATCTGCACATTTTCATTAATTGTGTCTATATTTGTAATATGTTAATAGAAACATAAAACTTTATCTTCTAGTTTTGTTCTTGTTCTGAAGACATTTCTCACCCTTAGGCCCAATACAGTTATATATTTTTTCTATTTATTTCATAATTTTACTTTTACATTTAGGTATTTTATATATATTCTGCTCCATGAGATAGTTTTCCAAGAACCATTTACTAAATAATCCACCCTTTTCTCATGGATTTGTGATCCCAACTTTATCACATATTTCATTTTTCAACACAGGTCAGTTTCTGGGTTCTTTATTCTCTTTCATTGTTCTGTTTGCCTGTTCTTGGATAAGTTCCATTTGATTTCTGTTATTATGATTTTATAATATGTTTAAATGTCCAGCAATATTATTTGTCTTCCTTGGTTGTCTTGGAACTTATATTTTCCATATATATTTTTAGAATAAAATTTATCAAAAATCCAGCTAGAATACTAATTATGATTACATTGAGTTATAGTTTATTGAGGAATAAATTGACAATTTTAAGAGATTTTCATATCTTCTATTTATGTGGTATAACCCTCCACTTTTCATATTTCTCATCATTTTTGGTAAGTTCTCATGCATCAAGTCAATTACTATATATTTATTTATTTTTGCTACTATAGTTAATTATTTGACTAGAGAACACTATTTTTGTAAATTAAGCTTTTATTGGCAAACTTGGAGAACAATTATATTAGTTCTAATGGTATGTCTAATAATTCTTCCATGGAAATGATGATATCATCAACAAATAATTCTAACTTCTATTTCTTATCTTCCTTTCTCTCTCATTCTCTCCCCCCGCCCATCTTTGTTTTTCTTTTATTTTAGTTTGGTTTTATGGCATTGATCCCAACCTTTTGTACTGTGTTAAATGCTAGCAATGATAGTACACATAGGTAGTATCATTGTCCTTTCCTGGTTTTAAAGGATGTGCATTCAAAGTTTCCCTTTTGAAGAACATACATACATAAACCATAGACACAGACAACAATGTAGTGACAGCCAGAGGGAAGGAGGGGTGGGGACTGGGTGGAGGTGGGCAAAGAGGGGGGAATGGGGACATCTGTAATATTGTCAAAAATAAAGTTAAAAAATGTTTTCCTTTAAAGAGTAATGTTTGTGGACAGATACATGAAAAAAAAAAAGAAACTAGACCACCAACCTACACCATACACAAAAATAAACTCAAAATGCATAAAGGACTTAAACATAAGACGGGAAAACATAAAAATACTAGAGGAATCCACAGGCAGCGAAATCTCAGCCATATGCCAAAGCAATTTCTTTACTGATATAGCTTCTAAGGCAATGGAAACTAAAGAGAAAATAAACAAATGGAACTACATCAAGATAAAAAGCTTTTGCACAACAAAAGAAAACATCAACAAAACAACAAGAAAGCCCACTGCATGGGAGAACATATTTATTTGCCAATGTTATCACCGATAAGGGGTTAATCTCTAACATTTATAGGGAATTCATACAACTTAACAAAAGGAAGATAACCAACCCAATCAAAAAATGGGCAATGGACCTAAATAAACACTTTTTGAAAGAAGACATAAGGAAGGCCAAGAGACATATGAAAACATGCTTAAAGTCACTAATTATCTAAGCGATGTAAATCAAAATAACAATGTGGTACCATCTCACACCTGTCAGAATGGCTATCATCAACAAATCAACAAATAACAAGTGCTGGCGAGGATGCTGAGAAAAAGAAACCCTCCTTCATGCTTGTGGGAATGCAGACTGGTGCAGTCACTGTGGAGAACAGTATGAAGTTTCCTCAAAACACTAAAAATGGAACTGCCATTTGACCCAGTGATCCCACTTCCAAGAATATATCCCAAGAAACTAGAAACACCAATCAGAAAGGATATAGGCACCCTATGTTCATAGTGGCACAATTTACCATAGCTAAGATTTGGAAACAGCCTAAGTGCCCATCAGCAGATGAGTGGATTAAAAAACTGTGGTACATTTACACAATGGAATACTATGCTGTGGTAAAAAGAAGGAATTCTTATCATTTGCAACAGCATGGACGGAACTGGAGAGCATTATGCTAAGCAAAATAAGCCAGTCAGAGAAAGATAAATTATCACATGATCTCACTCATTTATGGAATATAATGAACAACATAAACTGATGAACAAAAACATATCCAGAGACAGAGAAGCATTGATCAGACTGTCAAACCTCAGAGGGAAGGTAGGGGAGGGTGGGGGTAAGGGGGAGAGATCAACCAAAGGTCTTGTATGCATGCATATAAGCCTAACCAATGGACACAGACACCAGGGGGTTGAGGGCATGAGTGGGGGGTGGGAGGGGCAACGGGGCTATAAGGACACATATGTAATACCTTAATCAATAAAGAAAAAAAAGTAATGTTTGCTATAGATTTTATATATAATTTTCATCAAGTTAAAAAATTATTGTTCATTTCTAAATATCTCACATTTAAGAAACATAAATAGATATTGAACTTCATAAAATTATTTTCATGAGATAATCATGTGATTTTTCTCTTTTATAATTAATTAGCTAAATTTAATCAATGTACTGATGTCAAACCATCCTTACATTTCTGGAATAAACCCTACATGATTAGTAGTACAGCTGGCTCCTCTAGAATGAAGAAACTAAGACAAGGGTTAAAATGCTAGCACTTTATTTAGAAGATGCCAGTTCAGGGCTGTGGGAGTTAGTGAAAAGGAAATTGAAATCAGCAGAGATGCAAAGCATCATAGTGTGATGCATTATAGCACTGGCTACTGCTTCACCATGAACTCCAAATAAAAAAAGACTAGCAGGATTATTTGTTGGACTTTTTATTTAGCATGTACCAGTAGATCTTCCCTGGCAACACTTCCAAGAAGTCAGAGACAAAATAGGAAGAATTTATCTGCTCAGCTCCTTCTGATTCCCCATTTCTCATTGGTTAAAGTTCACCCCATGAGGTACTAATGCTCCCACATGTTTATATTGTGCTCACTTTGCCTTGGTGACTGCTCAGAAAGGTAGATCTCATACTCCAGAATATAGTGGTTCATCCATAACAGAAAGTGGAAGAGTGTTCCCTCCTTTACCTTGGGAGACAGCGTAGAATGACCTAAGACCACTGGACCTCTAAAAACTTACCTAAGGTGATACTCTTAAGTACTTTTAGCTATTTTTCTTCTGCATGAGACACATGCGTTTAGTAGGAAATTTAGTATACATATCAATTAGTTCATAATTGCATGTCATTATCAATATAAAAAGCCCAGTAATGTTCTTTGGAATGTTAAAGCAATCAAGGTTATGACTGAGGCCAGTTAATTAATATAATTCTGAGGCACAAAGAAGAGGTTTAAAGAGGCAAATTTACTGGGCATGTGACTGAAACTATCAGACACACATCTTTTAAATTTTTAAGGGTGACACTAATCTCTGTCATTCCTCTAGGAAGTAGCAGTAATTAGAAAAAGCATATTTTAAGGTAAGTGGTTCATATAAACTGCAGCTACTATTGGGAGTCAGGGTAATTGTTAGGAAAGCCATAGAGAAAAATCAGTTTCCTACAGCTCACCAATATGCCATTATGGCAAATTTTCAATCACAGGTCTGGCTGTTTCCCAAATTGTCTATACAACTATAGCACTTGCAGATCAATTTCACTTTTCCTCACCTCTTTTCCCATATCTTTATTTTCATTAAATATCATAGAGAATTACAGAGTATATATTCCTATAGTTAATTTGGATTAACAGCAGGGATTTAGAGCCAAGAGAACTTCAAATTAAAGCATTCTGGTTCTTTAATTAGTTCTTGAGGCATTGCATACTTCCTTAAACTCACCCATCCATTTATTCATTCATTTGTTCATTTGTTCCACGAATTCTTATTAAATAAGTATATGTGGAGTTCTGGATCTAGGTCGCTTCAGAGAATGTTGATATTCTCAAAATATGGTCACTGTGTTACAGAATTTACCAGGTGACCAAAAAAATATGTAGGAGCACTGGAGGCACAGGAAAAACCCATTTATTTCCAGACATTTCACATGTACCGATACAGTGACTCAGGGGAGTCTGTTTCTCTCCAAATCCTGAGCCCCCAAATATGGAGGAAGCTTTCCCTTTATACCCCTTTGGGTATATGGACTATAGTTCTGGACCTTCCACGGGCTTTGCAAAAAGCCCATTGTGCTGGGATGGAGGCAGTAGGACCACATCTCAAGGCCTGGACTGGTGCCAGCACTGATAACTCTGTCTGGGGATGGTTTATAGCATCTCTAAAATGGGAGTAGTATTTTGGGTAAACAGGTCTTGCAGGACCAGATACTTAAAGGGGCAATGACTAGATTCAGATTGCTAGCCTCCACAAAAGGTCTCATTTTCCCCATTAACTGGACCAGCATTTTTAACATATCTGGAACTTGTTAGAGACACAAAGTTTCATCCTACCTTAATGAATCAGAAATCTGGGGTGACACTCAGAGATATGTTTTTAACAAGCCCTCAAGGTGATTTTGGGCACACTTGAACTTGAGAACCACTGTTATAACAAATTGTATCCCTTGGCCTGCAGAGGTAATCCATGATGATTCTCAGGTTCTACGTTATGGAGTGTAACGTAGTAATAAGGGATGAGATACCCCCCCCCCCCACATTCAATGGTTTGTTGTAAATGTACACTTTCATTAATTGAGGGAAAAAGAATACACCTAAAGTCAGAGTTCTGCCAGGCAGAAATTGGCTGTATTTTGTTTGTTTTTATATTTTTATTGATTTCAGAGAGGAAGGGAAAGGGAGAGAGAGATAGAAACATAAATGATGAGACAAAATCATTGATTGGCTGACACCCTGCAGGGATGGAGCCCACAAACCGGGCATGTACCCTTGACCAGAATCAAACCCGGGACCCTCAGTCCACAGGCCAACACTCTATCCACTGAGCCATGCTGGCTAAGGCTGTATTGTTTATTTACTTGTTTGTTTATTCATTTTACCAATGATAGCACCAATATAGCCTTAATATATATGAAGAACTTCTGAAATGCCTGCTGAATTAGTTCAAATGAGAACAAATCCATACTCAAGCTTTAACTAGAAATGTAAAATTCAATAATTTTGTATTAGTTTAGAAGATGGTCAAACCTAATCCTCTATCCGATCTTCTCCAGTGCACAACAACGTGAAATAAAGCTCAAACAAATGTCCCTAGAGTCCTGTGAGAAACTCAATGATGAAAGAAAGATTCAATTATGCTCTGATCCCACTAAAGGAGAAACTTTAGAACGACATTAAAAAGCAAACAAAACAAAACTCAACAGACACTTATCGTGTTAAACCAGGAGTTTGTGCATACATACACTGCATTTTAGGATACAGAAAAGAAATAAATAGTCTTAAAGTATATTGCAAATATGAAATATAATAGCTCTGGTGACATGAATGACTATGGGTAAGTGAATGCCTGTTGGGCCTTGTGCTAAGACTGTTACTTATGTTATCACATGAAAACTTGCCATTTTACAGATGGGAAACCCAAGAATTAAGACAAGTAAGGATTTACCCAAAGCCATCTGGTAGTAAGCAGTATAGATTCAGGACTCAATGTAATCATGCCTTAAATCAAAGCTTATGTCATTTACTGTGAGAGCATACTGCCAGCGATCTGGAGACATCAGACTCCTGATACTCCCAGCTTCTACTTTTTTTTTTTTATCTTTGGTGTGTATATAGGAAATGAAGTGTGCATATTGAAACAGAGCAAAGGCCATACTCCATATTATCAGAGGTCCCAGGAAAACACATTTCTAAGCTCCTCAGATAACGATGCTTTAGCCCTTCGAGAGCCGATGCAATTTTCCCTTTTTATTAATCACAAAGTTGGAGTTAGATGAAGGACTCCTGTCTGCATGCACCAAGTGCTATCCTGGGGCACATTTGGAATGGAAATAGAGATGTGAGGAAGAACCAATTCAAATTTTTGGGAGACGTTAAGGCATCATTGGAAAGTTTCCTCTTCTTTCACCTGTGGCATTTTTAGTGAAAAAGTCAATCTTGAATCCACAAAGGAAAGCCTTGGAAAAGAAGATTTATGAGAAAAGTACACAGGGCCATAACCTTCTGGTGGCCTTGGCCACTACTCCAATCTGAGAGTGACTAATAGTACCTACCTTAAAGAGAGCTTGTGATCACTACATTAGGTATACAGGTAACACTGTGTTGATCACAGAGGAGATGGTCAATAAGTCTTAGTTGCCATCGTTGTTGTCATATTCACCATGGGTTTTTATGCACAAACACAACCTTCACACAGACCCATACTGAACCTCACTCACTCACAGTGGCCAGTTGGACTTGACTGAAATAAGTGGTAGTGTCTATCTGAACTGAAGTTCAAGCCTATGGCCCTGTAAACAAGGCCTAAGTGTCTTGTTTGGCCTTTGTGCTATCTCAGACCTTTGATAAATTGTGTAAATAGTCAGTCTTTGACCAAAGGAGCAGGATCTACATGCTATTGGGTGTCACTGTGCTTTAGAAATTGATGTCCTACAGGGCCAGAAGGGCATTTGTAAGAATGAGGTAAGGAAACTGATTTGTCCATCTGTGTCTTTAGGCAGAGGGCATATTTAATCTCAGTGTGATGCATTAACTCTACTTCCAGGTTTGTGTTTTTAAACCAATGTAATCTCAAGACACTTTTCAAAGTACTCATTTCTTTTTAACCTTTTCTGTATTTTATTTTTAATTCTGAAACTTCTATCATCTAGTCATTATCCAATCAGGCATTAGCTACTTTATTAGTGAAATAGGCTTGTTTTTAAGAGTTCAGTCTTGGAAGGGTCTGTCACCATTTTTATCACAAAAGTTCCCTGCTGAGGCAAAATATAGGATGAGCAACTGCTCGCTGTCAGGAGTAGTCCCTATGCTTAAGGTTCCCCTTTGGTCACAGGGAATGTACACAGAAGAAATGCAGTGATTGTCAGAAGTAAATGAAAACACAAAAAACATGTCCAGAGTCTGCCCCGAGTGCATGTATCATGCATGTAAAGGCTTCTCTCTCCACCTGAGCTCCCCATTGGTGAGTGAACGAGTTTGCGCAACACTCATGTTAAACATGAGTGCAAAACTGGGTGTCTGTATCTAGAGTCCACAATGGAAAGTGGCACTGGGATAATAAGATTTCTGTTAGCAATGGAACTAAATAATACAGGTGAGTGGTTCCCCTTTGTTAGAACTGGGGCCAGAAGTTGCCGAATGACCCTGAGCAGGGAAGGTGGCGACTGGGAGTCTAGGCAGCCCTGCAGGATTGACAGAAATCAGGGAATTAAAGGGGAAGCATGACATGAGAGGTGATCCTGCAGGAAGCAGGGCTTTATGGTCCTTTAAGTTCATTTCTGATATAAAAATGAATCCAGTGGTTGGGGGCTGGAATGGAGACTAGGTGTAGGCCTAGTTCTATAAGCAAAGGAAAACTGCAAGGTTTGTTCATGCTCCTGGTCCTCAGCTCTAGCTCATTATTGGAAATTCAGGGCTTGGGAGAGCAACTTTCTCTTTTTCAGAAAGCATCTTCTTTTATCCCACTGCTGCTGATGTGCATTTTTCCCAGGGCTGGAGGAACTTTAGATGAGGGGCTGCCAAACTTTTTCAGTAAAGGACCAGATAGTAAAAATTTTGTGCTTATATGTCTCTGCTGCAACTACTCAGTTTTGCCAGGATAGCATAAGAGAATACATAGGCAAATAGGCAATATATGAACAAATGAGCATGTCTATGTTCAAATTACACTTTATTTAAAAAACAGTCTCAGTTTGGTCTGTATTCCATTGTTTACTGACCTCTACTCTAGAAACTGGTTTTGCTTTCCAAGCCTAACCTACTACTGTTAATAATAGAAGACTAACATAAAATCCGTGGTGACCTTTGATGTTGACAATGCTCTAGTCTCATGAGCAGCCTCCTTAGACTCACCTGAAATGAGAATTGGGTAAACTTCCGATTAAGGTATGATCAATACTGCCTTCCAACTGGACCCAACCTTAAATATGCATTTACTTCAGTGAGCTTTTGGCTCAGGACAAGGTTTCCCCAAGTTTTGATCGTATCCCCTGGAGTCCAAAGGTGAGGTCAGAATTTTCATTAAGCAACCTGGAAGAAGTGTGTGAGGTTTTCCTGGTTGCATTCACAGAATTGATAAAGAGATTAAATATGTTCAGAGTCGGCTTCAGCCATGTGAAAAATCCTTAAAAAGCCATTACCTAAAAGCTCATTATTTGGAGGAAAAACTGTTTTATATCACTGATGATTTTTTTTTTCTTTCAGAAAGTTAAGGAACGATAGTGCTGCTGAACAGAATATCATGAAGAATAATAAGAAAAGAAGGGATTGGAAATGTGAATCAATAGCAAAACTGAGGAGAAATTATGACATCATCTGAGATTTCCATTGTGTTTAAGAATAGTTAGAATCAAATAAATAAACTAAGAAAGCAGATTTCTTTCCAAAGAGGAATTAAATTTTTAGGGAAATTAAGATAGAAAAGATTTCTGTTGTTTACATCTGTAGTAAGAAAATAGGCAACAAAAAGACATTTGATTGGAAGATGACAGATCACTTAACAAGACTGTACTTTCTCCTGCGTCATTCAAGTAAACTGAAATAATGACTCAAAAATAAGCTTGGATTTCAGACAAAAGGTTGATCCTCTTCTTATGGTTCACCCATCCTTTATGTTAGTGTATTTTTGAGTTTTTTCAAGGACCCTTGCCTTAGGGATGCTTACTTAGCCTCAAGCCTCACTCTGCAGCTATTGAGTTAGAATTTCTATGAACTTGGACATCTGTAATGTTAATGGCATTTTTGTGAATCTCGGTCACTCTGAAGTATGAGAACCTCTCTTATTCCTATCCCCTGGGACAAAACCTTCCCCCATTCCCTGAGGAAGTATTACAGTACTCAGAAACACCATTATGGATTGAATTGTGTCCCCCATAAATTCATATGTGGAAGCCCTAACTTCAATGTTAGTGTAGCCTTTAAAGAGGTAATTTAAGCTTACATGAAGTCATAACCATGGGGTCCTAATCCAATATGAGTGTTATGCTTCTAAGCAGAGGACATTTGGACACACTAAGGGATACCATGGATGCAGGTGTACAAAGAAAAGGCCATGTGAAATCACAAACAGACTGCAGGCATCTGCAAGCCAGGGAAAGAGGCCTCAGAAAAAAATAAACCTGCCAACGCTTTGACCTTGGACTTCGAACTTCAATAACTATGAGAAAATAAAAGTTCTGTTGTTGAAGACTCCCAGTCTGTGGCATTTTTATTTATTTATTTATTTTATTTTTTTTTTTTTATGGTAGCGCTAGCAAACTAATGCAGGCACTGGCTAAGAAAATACAAATCTAGCCTTCAGGGAGATGAGAGTGCAGTGTAAGAAAAGGTTCAGCCAGCACTTTCCACTGAAGACTGAGTTTCCCTGCTTAGAGCTGAAACACGGGAGAAGTCTCCCTGGAGCAGAGCAGAGTGGAGCAGATCATCCGGAGCACAGCAGAGCTGCCTAGCTGAAGAGGGTCTGGCCAGGGCCGCCTCACAGTCATACTGTTTTCACAGCCATGATGCATCCAATTGATACAGTTCGGCTGTGCTGTTTACACAGCCGTGCTGTACCACTATTGAGCTGTTTGCACTGAATAAAGTTTTCTTCTTCACTGCACTGAAGCATCCATCTTATATAAAAACTGCTGTTTGAAATTTTAACCCTGCTATTTGGCTTCTGTAAATGCTTGCTTGCTTAAATAATAAGGAAAATAAGACTACTTCCACTTCAGAGAGGTCATTAAACCTTCCCCAGATGAAATTATCAGTGCTTGCACCAGGCCAAGCCTTTGGTTGAGGTCTCAAGGGCCCAGCTCACAGGGGCTCTTTAAGAAATTTGCAAAGGGGGCCAGAAACACCCTATATTTGGGAGACAAAGAAGGTAAAAACATATAAATAGGGAAAATTCCTCCATGTTGGGGCCAGAATTTGAGAGACATTTTCCTCTGGACCCGCACGTAATAAATATAACTCCATCTCTCTAAGTATTGCTTGGTTCTTCTCTGGTTTTCTGTAATAGCACCACATGCAAAATTCACAAGGAAGCCAGGCAGAGCATGACAGATAGTAGAGGAGCATCCATGACAGTAAGGTAGAGGGCTCCCACTCACAGAGCTTGTTCTGTGTGTCAGTGCTTGATGTAAACTACCAGTGGAATGCATTCCATAACCTGCAGATAAGATTTATTATCATCTCCATTCTATGGATGAGGAAATTGAGGATCAGAGGAATTAAATATTTAACGCAAAGTTACCCAGCAAATAAGAAGCAATCCAAGATTTGAACCCAGGTTCTTCAGTTGTCATAGGTGATATTATTAAGAACTCAGATGAGCCTCTTAGTACTCAGCAGGGCAGGGAAGGAGGTGGAGCTCTGTGGTTGGCCTGATCAAGCACTCTCCCTGGCCGGAGGCAATGCTAATCACTCAGCTGTTGGCCTGTTTTGAAAATAGTGACAAAGTTTGGAACATCTCTTATGT
The DNA here is from genome assembly GCA_025583905.1 of Ia io. NCBI lineage: Eukaryota > Metazoa > Chordata > Mammalia > Chiroptera > Vespertilionidae > Ia > Ia io. The sequence goes on along the minus strand of JAJQQW010000011.1, from coordinate 61,270,508 downwards.
AGTACTAACACTAGTCATCACACAAAGCAAGGACTGTGCCCTGGGTAGTGTGGCTCAGTTGGTTGTGCCTAGTCCCTTGCACTGAAAGGTTGCCAGATCGATTCCTGGTCAGGGCACTTGCCACGGGTTGCGGGTTCAATCCCGGTTGAAGCTAGTGTAGGAGGCAGCAAATTGATTTTATTCTCATGTTGATGTCTGTCTGTCTGTCTATCTGTCTCTCTCTCTCTCCCTTCCTCTCTAAAAGAAAAAAAAAAATCAATTAAAAAAAGCAGCAAAGACTGCTAAGATATACTAAGAAGTTATAGGGCCTAGTCGCATGCCATGGCCTCCTGTATGGAGAAGACACAACCTCACTCATCAGCCATCTTCATTGGTGTATTATATATATTGAGAGTGTTAAATGACATAATCTATTGTGAGAACTCAGCAAATGTTAGCGGAAGTGACAGTCATGATGTGGGGTAGGGAGAAAGGCAAGCAGGGCTGAAGAAAGGGAGAGGAATGGGGAAAATGGGCCATGGTGTCTACTGAAGTGAGAATCAGGGCTCTGCTTATGTCTAGTCTTGCTTTTCTCCTTCTCCTTCTTCTATTCTTAGAGTCTCCGGTTTCCTCTCTGGACCCCTCGTTAAGAATGTCTATTTTTTTCATTGATGAATTAGTCAATTAATTCAACCATATGTTATTTTATTTATGAATTAAGCAAAGTTGAGCATCAATCTTCTTGGGGAACATAAAGATAACATGATGATAATTTCTCTTCTAAGAACACAAGTGCCATTTCTGTGCTAACATCCATGGCTTAGGAAGCTCTGTTATGTACCTTGTCAAGGATGGATGCCACTGCAATCTTGGAAGTTAACGTTCCTCTCTGCATATAAGGGGATCAAGGCTAGTTATCACACAACTATTAACAAGGGTTGCTTGAGTGGAGACTTACTAGTACTCTGACTCGGTTGAACAGTGTCCAACTAGTATTATTCAACTGTCATATCATGCTATGTGTGACAAGTGTTATAAGTGTTATCAGAAAACTATAAAGTCTGTATTGGGATTTAAGGTAGACAAAAAAGTTCATCTAGATGAAGTAATCACAGAGGGCTTAATGGTTGAGATGAAATTGAAACTATAATTTGAAGGAAGAAAACCCTAACTTTGTTTCTTTGATCTGAAAAACAGAAATCCCCTAAGTCTGGGGACTAAAGTACATTTATTTACTTATCTATCTATCTACTCTATCTATCTATCTATCTATCTATCTATCTATCTATCTATCTTTCTACCTTCCAGTTTCAAAAGTCTTTTTTTATTTTTATTAAATGTATTGGGGTGACATTTGTTAATAAAATTATATAGGTTTCAAGTCTACAATTCTACAATACATCATTTGTGTATTGTACTGTGTGTTTACCATCTAAAGTCAAGTCTCTTTCCTCACCATTTATCCCTCCTTTATCATCTTCAGATACTAGTATATTCTTAAAAGTGGAATCATTGGGTCATAAGGCAATTCCATTTTTTATTTTTTGGGCAACTCCATACTGTTTTCCCTAGTGACTGCACCAATCCGCATTCCCACCAACAGGGCATGAGGCTTCCCTTTTGTCTACATCCTTGCCAGCACTTGTGTGTTGATTCATTGATGATAACCATTCTGCCAGGGGTGAGGTGATATCTCATTGTGGTTTTAATTTGAGTTTTTCTGGTCATTAGTGACATTGAACATCTTTTCATATGTCTATTGGCCATCTATATGTCCTCTTTGGAAAAGAGTCTATTCAGGTCCTTTACCTATTTTTTTAATTAGATTGTTTGTTTTTTCTGGTATTGAGTTTTATAGATTCTTTATAAATTTTGGATATTAACCTCTTATCAAATGTATCATTGGCAAATATGTTCTCCTATTCAGTGAGATGTCATGTATCCTACTGCTGATAGATGAAATGCAAGATCATTATCAGCTGGGCTCTGCTTTGTTGCTTGTTTATTGCTATTTAAACAATCAAGTTTTAAATAAAACATTGAAAGAGAAGTGCAAAGTGCTGCCGAAAGAAATAAATCAAACTTAATTCATTTCCAGGTACACAGCTCTCTGATCCCTGTCAATTTGAAGAATGGGAAATAACCAAGTTAGCACAGACACTCAGAAGGCCAAAGACAAACAGGTGTACTTCTCAAAGCTAAAAGAAAAAAAAATGTTTTTGCAGATGGTTTATAGAATTAGTCTTTTATTCATTTTAAGGAAGTGGGTGCAGTGTCCTAGAATGCTTCTTCTCAAGTGATCATGAAAGTAATTGGCTACTTTACATATTTATTATCACTTGAGTATATAATTGTGTAATAATAGAAAGCATCCCATTGAATATTACCCTGTGAATGAAACACACATATTTTCCTCTACAGTAGTCTCATTCAAATAAGAAAAAATCCCAAAACACATAGCTGACCCATGATGTAATGTAATTTTAACTCATACCTCTCTTTCTTTGCTGTTTTAAAATGCCAAACCAGCTCATTCCCATTGTATAAGTTATGACAGCAAAGCAAGAACAGCTTTCTCATTTTCTGTGCATGACACACATAAGTGTGGGAGGAAACACAATTTCTACCACATGAATGTACCCTTGTTTTTTGTGGGGGAGCTGAAGATGACAAGAATTCACCATTCACAAAACCTATACTTACTAGGCATAAATATGCTTTTAACTTATAAAATGTGCAAAAGTCTCTCTTTTGTCTTGTTTCTGAACATTGCTTGGTGCTGCAGATTTTTCCCCAGGGTTTTTATCTGTGAAGTGCAGTGGCTTATTTGCATATTTCTAGTGTCATGAAAATTTAAGGTTATAGGACCTAAGTGAGTGATATTCTATTTTACTTGACATTCAGGCTGCAAATAGCCCCTGGATCTATCAAATGTTAGGCTATTTTTCTTTTCTTTCTTTTTTTAGTTGCACAGTGGACTAAAATTCTGTATCCAACTGGAAAGCTTTATAGCAAATCAGATTTTTACTTCAGATAAATTATGTAAACCATCATGTTGATTTTTTTAAAAACAAAATAAACACATTTGTTTTATTTATTTTGGTATTAATATGTCCTCCCAAATTCTTCTTTAAACTAGAATAGTTTTAAGCTATCTCTATATATGTAAAAACTGGAAGAATTTCCAAGTAAGATTAATCTTTTAATTCTGGGATTTCTATGTATCTGTACAGTGTATAACCTCAAAGTATAAGTAAGATAAAATTTGTTAGTGTCTAGCCTGGCTGGAGCCAAGGTCAATCACTTACAAATAAATGCAGATGAATTTTTATTTTGCAGGAAAAAATATTCTTGAGATGAAGCCTAGAAAAAAATCAGACACTTAGTGAGATGTTTATATGATCTGTGGTTAGCAGTGGGGAGGGGGCAGCGAAGGAAAGAGGGGATAGGAAGGAAAAGGAGGGTGGCTGTGTTCCAGGACCCAAAAGTGAATTGCTGAGAACAGAAAATTAAATAGTTGTCAGTAACTGCCTCTGCTCTCTTTGGTTTGCAGACAGACCAGCCCAACCATGTGGAGTGGGAGTAGGATGACAATAGAGGAACCTCAACTGCAGGCTTTGGAAACCATAGTTACAATGAGATGAATGAAAAAAGAGATGCATCATAAAAGCTCCACACCTGTGTTTGTATTTGCAACCTTGTTTTATATTCATTTTTTTTTTTTTCAAAATCTACAAGTAATTTTAAAAACAGAGATGCAGATACTAATACTGTTCATCCAATACTTCTAGTTCCATACCTTCTGGGCAAGTTCTGGGTTCCTTGTGTTTGGATGAGGCCATGTAAATAGTTCTGGCCAATGAGTCATAAACAGAAGAGTCATGTATACATTCTAGGCTAGGCCAGTAATTTCTGACTTAGGACCTTTCAGAAGCCTCCCTCCCTCTGGAATATTGACCTGACCCAGTGATGGGCAACCTTTTGAGCTTGGTGTGTCAAACTTCGCCAAAAAACTGAGCATAACTTGGGTAGTGTGTCACTTTGAGGAAAAAACATTATTTCGCAAATGTTTCATCCTCAGGAGCAGCAAATGTTTCATCCTTGGCATGCAGCCGCGTGTCATCAGAAATGGCTACACATGTCAGTGCTGACACGCGTGTGTGTCGTAGGTTCGCCATTACTGAACTGACCCTTCAGCCTGGGTTCCTGAGAGAGCAAGGTCATCATGCAACATGCAATTGATTTACTGTGTGAATTACATGAAATTTTTGCTATTTTAAGTTACTGCAATCATGCCATGGGTTCCTAGCATCATCATGTATGTTTTCCAACAGAAATATATACCCCTGCTATTATGTTTTTAGATTTTCCAGTTTGTGGGCTAGTTCTGATTGAGTTAGAATGTTAATTTAACAATCTCATTCTCCCCTCCAAAAGAGTAAGATATTAAGTCCTGCTTCAAGATGGAGAATCTGATGGCTTATTATTATCACCTAAAATGCCCATTCCATAGAACTCTTTGGTTATATTAGGTCCTTGTGTTCTCTCTCTCCCTCTCTCATACCTGATCTTGGCTACTTTCACAGATTTACTGTCATCTTTAGTTCTCAGTGGTTATCCTAGTGGTTATCTCAGTCCAGGTCTTCTCTGGGACCAGATCCTTCCAAGAAGGTCTACTTCAATGTCAGTGCACACCACTGCCTGCCTTTACCATGGCCAGTCTACACCGCTGCACCTCTATCAGCCCAGGTTTTAGTTTGCTTTTAAAATATATTTTATTGACTTTTTACAGAGAGGAAGGGAGAGGGATAGAGAGTTAGAAACATCGATGAGAGAGAAACATTGATCAGCTGCCTCCTGCACACTCCCCACTTGGGATGTGCCCGCAACCAAGGTACATGCCCTTCACTGGAATCAAACCTGGGACCCTTCAGTCCGCAGGCTGACGCTCTATCCGCTGAGCCAAACCGGTTAGGGCCAACCCAGGTTTTTGAAGTTCTGCTTCCTTTGGACAGTTTCCAAGCTTACCAGTCGTAGCCGGTCTGATTCCTGGGTGATGGATGTACCTCACTGAAAGCATCAGTGACAACCAGTGATGAAACAGGGACTATGAGGACATGCTCCCTTGCACTTGGAGCTTGTCCCATGTAGCTGTGCCCCGAGAGACAAGCACTGAAGCTAGATCCAGCTTCCAAATGCGGACTTCACCAAAGATCACCATGATCTTTCCTCTTTTATGCTGGTTCCGTGTGACCCATGATGACTCAGAAGCACGTTTGGAATGGAGAAGAGAATCCCTGGTGAGTGAAAGTGAATTGGAGAGCTTATTAAATAGCCCAACAAAAGCATAGTCAAAGCAAGGTTAGGAGAGAAATAAAGAGAAATATCTTCAGGTTCTGAATGCTAAGAATCAAGAAGTGGACTGGCCGAACACCAGGCCCAGAGCCAAGCCTCAAGAAATGTGATCATCTTTGTAGTGCTAGCTAGCACGGTCATTCTCTTTAACAGCAAAGGCTTTTTAGTGTGATTTTTATGTGTCATTTGGCCACATTTATGGCACAAACTTACATGAATGTCAGCTAGTCTGGTCTTCTCTTTAATAAGCAGTGAGATTAGAGGTCATGGAGACAGGGTGACTGGATTTGAGATTGGGTGGGATTTTTGACAAGGTAAAGTAGGGAAAACAGAATCCCTAGCAATGGGGTAAATTCACACAAATGCACCAAGAGGATGCAGAGCAAGTGGATAAATAGCAAACAGCCTTGCAGTCACATTTTCTCTGCCTCTTAAAGATATCAAAGCAATTTCCTCTAAATTGTTTCAAATGCCTCCTAATGCATCCAGTGTTTATATTTATTCCACTTAGTGTATATCAGAGCTATTCTGACTCTTACATTCCTTATAACCTTTATTTCAGATTGTTTGACATCCTAGTTGGTTTTGAATACCTAAAAAATACAACACACACACACACACAAACATGCATTACTCTAGAATCGGCTGAAAGAGCGAGAAGAAATATTCATTCAAATTCCCAGGGCAAGTGTATGAAATGCTTTCTGAAAATGAAAACCAAATCGTCCTGACTACACATGTGAAAGCACAAAAAGATTCAGTAGTCACATTTAACACGGAGAAAAGAGATGCTCAAGCTGGAAATGATGAAAGGCTTTTTAATTAAAGCAGCATGAAACATGGCTCTGCAATTTACTCTGATTGTTTGCATCATACACTCCTTCGAACTCCAGTATGTCCTGGGGAGGTTGTGAAGCTAAGTGCTCCATTTCCTCTGTTGATCCTGGTTGCTAAGTTTCCCATTCATTATAATGCATTGCCTATAAGAGTTGTCCAGTTTCTCTCTGCCCTCTCCACTCTTTGAACTGCGGTGATTATGAATGGGCCTGGATAATAGTGCCTACTTTTCTCTCTCACTCTCTGTCCTACTTTCAAAGATAACAGTTGCTTGTTACCATCGTAAATAGGGCTGCCATGCAAACACAAGAAAGCTTTTCTCTGTGCCATGTATTGCATCCAGAAAGATAGCCAGCCCCATATACCCAACGCCAGCCAGGGGTTGGTGTATTTGATTGACAAGAAACTGCTTTGCAAAATCAATTATACAGAATTCAGGAGATGGTTTCCAACATCAAATTGGGTATGATGTTCTTATGGTTGCTGCATATTAAAAACTAAGGCAGCACTTAGAACCTAGTGTCCAGATAGCAGGGGGATGGGTGTGTTAATGATCTCAATCTTGGTCATCATTCCACAATGTATATTTCAAACCATCACATTGTATGCTTTACGTATATGCAATTATATTTATAAATTACTTCTTCTCAAATTTTAAAAAAAGGATAACAGGGGGTAAACTAGTTGCGAAATAGGTTCTTTTACATCCATTTGCTTATGTACCACATTATGTGATGGGAAATTAAAAAGTAAATATCTGCTTCCTCAAACATCTTCTTACTGCCTTGGGTCTCATACACCAAACCATTTTGCAGCAGTCACATTCTAGTTTCTCTAGAGTATTCATGCTCTCTCCTTTTAATCTTTTATCTCTCCAATAATTCTCTCTAAATTTAAATCCTATGCATTCTTTAAGGGATATTCTAAAACTCAACCTTTCCATTCAGATATGTTTCTTAACTTCTCCAGATCTTATAGAATTTGTAGATAATAGCATCTAATTTGACATGTATTCATATGTTAGTTATGTTATTCTCTAAGAATTTTAGGTGAATAATCCTTTTCTCCTAAAACATTAATGAGCACTCTGTTCTGAAAGAACTCTATGTTTCACTGTTTTGATTCCCATATCTAGACTTACCTGAGGAAATTAAAAAAATACTTGTTGAGCCTGACCAATGTGTCTCAGTGGTTGAGCATCAACCTATGAACCAAGAGGTCACGGTTTGATTCCCGGTCAGGGCACTTGCCTGGGTTGCACACTTGATCCCTAGTAGGAGCATGCCCAAGGCAGCTGATTGATGATTCTCATTGATGTTTCTATCTCTCTCTCCCTTCCTCTCTCTGAAATCAATAAAAACACAATAAAAATATTTTTAAAAATGTTTGTTGATAGGTTGGCATCTAACTTTTTAAAATAGAAAACCTCATAGAATGCTAGCACATTAAAGTTAGAAAGTTGAGTATAATTAATGTGATATTTTTCTTTTCATTTCTACACTATCTCAGACAGGTGGTCCTTCAGGGTCTGTTTGAACATTTCCAGTGAAAAGAAGTTTATTAAACTTCAAGATAGTTCATTTCATTTTGGACAGCTTTAAATGTTATAAAATTCTTCCTAATTGTGGCCTGAGGTTCTCTGTAGTAACTTCCATTTAATGGCCTAATCTGCTTTCTGAAATGATGTAAGTCAAATTCTCCTTTTTGTAACAGTTTTTTATATAGTTGAAGTCAAACAAGCATGCATGGCTAGGAGCAGAATCAAAATGGTACCTACCAGCAGAGAAAGAAGCAATTATCTCTGCAACCAGGCAACTCCAACTCCTCACCTCCAAAAACAGAAATTTTAGCTCAAACCAAAAGATGCTTGTGAGTAGCCTATTATGCTCTGGAGAGCTGTGAACCCCAGATAGGCACCTGTTTATAGACCGAGAGGAGTCACATTCTACTGGACCTTCCAAACAAAAAGGAACCTCCCATCAAAAAGAAACCTTAGGCTATTTCCCAAGTGAGACATGAACTTTTTTTCTAAAATGTCTCTAATGTAGTCTTCACTGCTTGACTTAGAAATCTTCACTGAATGAGTAGCAATAATCTTGATGCAGCAAGCAGGTACTATAATAAAGCCATGACATAAAACAGTTAGATGAAGCCCACGTGTAATTAAAATTGCTCTGATCGATTTTGATCAATTGAATCAAACCTCTGAAGATGCAAATACATTAATGGAAACTAAAAATTATAATACCAATCATATCAGAAGTAAAATCAGAGCTTTTCACTAAGAGCATATTGAGGTGTGTTGAAAGAACATTGGCCTGTCTTTTGTGGGATCTGGTCTTTAGGCTCTGTTTTGTTCGTTAAATTACATGGGTTATTGGGTATGTGAGGCACAATTTCTTCAATTATAAATTGAGCAAATAGAACTGGATGAGCACCAAAGCTGCTTAACGTTCTCCGTTGTTAAGCACTCTTGAATTCTTACATATATGTACTCCTTTTTTTTTTTAATTCTTCAACACTTTGCTAAGAAAAAAAAAAAAAGAAAAAAAAAAGCCCATCAATTGTTGCTTTAATTAATATTATCAGTCTGTCCCTGAAAAGATCCTATGAAAACCAAATAAAATCATGTTATAATATAAACTATTTTCATTGCTTACTGTTTGTTTCCCCCATCCCCCTAATTCTAGAATTCTCAAAATTTAGGAATTTCACAAATTACTAAAATAAGGGAGTTGTAATCTCTGAGGCTCCTTTAAATTCCAATTATGTGTGAAATATGTAGGGGTCCAGAATAAGTCATTTAAGATGTGCCTTCCTTATGCAGATTGTTTTGAGCTAAAGATAATTTTAGCTTCAGGCTTAAGAGAACTTCTGCCCCCTCCCTTTAACTATCTAGAAGAACTTGAACCAGGGGCTTTGCACAAAATAGGAGATTAGCGGAGATAACCTATTTTGACCTATCTACAGGGCAGGCAAATGTCTATTTACTAAGCATCTGCTCTTCTTCTCATCCTGCAATGACATTTTGAGGCCCCCAAAGCACCTTACCTTATCCCTAGCTCAGGATGTCTTTTATGTCTATGTTGCCTTTCTGTCTCCGAATCTCTTTTACATGTGGGGACTCTTAACTCCTTAAATATGTGGGGTTGCAATACATATGTATGCATTAAGTTTGGTTATTTTCTCTTGCTAATCTATCTCAAATATATTTGATTTTTAGAGCAGCCAGCAGTACCTTGAAAGTAAAGAAAAGTTTGTTCCTCCCTGCAAATATGTAATTTAATTCAAAGGGACCTTGGAGATTCAACTCCTTTATTTTAAGTTCAGGTATACTGAGTTCTAGGTCAGAGCTTCTTCCACTAAACCATCACTTAATGCAATTTTCACAAAATAGTGAATTCATTCATAATGTTAAAAACCATCTTCTAATTTACCTGTTTTATTCACTAGGAAATTCTTACTGTGGAAAACCTACCCTCTATCTCTGGAGCAATTTCTAATTGCAGTTATCTAAGTGTTATAGACCTTTAAAATCCTGGTTTTTCTATAGTTGCTTGCTTAATTGAAAGGAAAGAAAAGTAAAAACCCTGAAGGAAAGGAACTCAAAGCTTGAAATATGCATTTAGACTGCTTAGAGTGACTGAATTTACAAACTAATCACTGGTTCATCATATGGTCTGTGCTGTATGCTTCTGGACTGGAAGGAGCTGCCACATCTATATATATAAAAGGCATAGTGACCGACCATCCATCTGTCAGACCATTCAACTGACTGACTGGCTGGTGCGGTACATATGATGCATACTGGCAATTTAAAAATAAACGTTGACTCGCCCATGTGCAATACATATAAAGCTGTTGCTGGTGCCAATTGCATGCATGTTTTAATTTTATATATATTATATATACTATTTTGACACGTAATTTTTTGCAGTAACGTAATTATTGCATGAATTTTTCTTCTAATTAATTTCCTTTCAATGTGCATGAATCTGTGTACCGGGCCACTAGTATGATTATGTTTATTTAGGCCCATGTTAGTATGACAGGCAAATGTGTGCCAGTGTTACAAAATTTTCCATTTTTATAAAGTGGAAGAGGCATAGACATAAAAGGCAGACTAATGCTACTGTCTTTGGGGTTATAAACCTCTTGTTCCTGAACAACCTGGGACAACTCGCTCATTCTCAGTCATGAAAAAAAGAAAATAACAGAAATTTCTCAGCCCTATTGCAATTTTATTCCCTGCAATAACCATTTCTCTGAACAGGACGCTCAGGCACAAATGCCTGGGAGGTACTTTATAATACGTTCTCTCTATATTATTTTGCAACAAAATTTCTGTCCAGTTTTGAGATTATGAGACGTTGTTTAGTAATTTCCCTATGGACAGAAAAAAATGATGCAGTAAAATTGCAACAGGACATATTTATAAACAGTATTAACACAACTATGCCACTTGTGTACATAAGAGATCCTAGGGGTACTGAGGATCTACAAAAATGAATATTTTGAGGACTAATGTTGATAAATTATAGAACTGAATTTATATGAGTTTGGATTTTGGATGTTGAGTTGAGAATGGATTGAAGGAAGTTAGTTATCTACTTCCCTTCTTAAATTTGTCTTTTTCAAAATTCTCCTGTCTTTTCTGGTTTCCAGAAAGATAACAAGGATAAGGGAATGGAAGGGGAGTGGGGGCAGAAATCTGGAGATGATTCATCCTACCCAGAAATAGTAACAGAAACAGTTTCTGTAAATAAATAAATAAATAAATAAATAAATAAATAAATAAATAAATAAATGGTATTTACATCTGTGCGACTCAGCCATTTCACTTCAAGGTGTTTGCTCAACTAAATTATTTGACAAGTGTGGAAAGATGTTTGTGGAAGGACCTTAACCACAGCGTATTATTCAGTTTAGTTCAACAAATATGTTAGAAAACCCAAGTCGGCGAGAAAAAAATTTTCTCTACCCTGCAAGGTTTTCTGGCTGGTATAATACACTGTAATTAAATTGACATGAGACAGACTAGCAAGAGAAAAACAAATTGAAGTTTAATAGTGTATATGATCTCCCATGCATGGGAGAGATTCAGGAAAACTGACTAATTTGCCAAAATTTTGGAAGCGCTCACCTTAAATAGCACCTTCAGCTAAAGATAAAAGCAAAGGTTGGTGGTGGAGATTACCAGGAAAAACACAGTCAGTAAAAGTAAAATTGTTATGCAGATTTAAGTCCAAACCTTCTCCATTGATTCTGAAGGCAGCCCTGACACAGTGAGGGAAATTCCCTTAAAAATGGAAATTTTCCTTATAATGCTTTTACAAATGGTAACTTGTACTTGATTTTCAGAGCTTCTCCCATGTCTGCTATTTCTTAAAATTAACCAGCCTAAAATAATCAACATCCCATATTTTGGGGTGGCAAACATTGCCCTCCTTCACCCACTGTGTGTCTGTAACCAGTTGGGTGCTAAATTTTCTTTTTGAGCTAAATTGGCATAGATGTTTTTGGAGGAAAGCTGGAAAAGTCTAAATCCAGTATTGTTCAGAAGAACTGACATGTAGCCTTACTCAAATTCATAAGAGCTTTAATAGGAGACATTTACATACATGGGCAAAGCAGCTGCTACCAGTGGTGGCTGCAGGGAAGAATCCACACCCCTCCCCTGACAGGGTCTCTTTTTATAGGGAGCGGAAACCATATGATGGGTAGTCACTAGACCTCCAGAAAGAACAATGCATTCAGAAATTAACAGATAACATCAGGCAGTTTTAACACTCTATACATTCATTAACCTCCTTCCTGGGGGCATGATATTTATCCTTGGGCATCATTCTAGTTTTCTGGGTAGTCAGCCAAGCCTGAGGCTACAGAGAGTTAAAAGTCCAACAATTCCCAGAAGCCTTTGCTGCTGGAATCATATTGTATCTCAGTGAGTTCCCTACAGTGTATAGACACAAGGAATAAGAAATTGCACAATATGATAAGGACTATGATACAGGCCTTTTAGGTGCAATGGGGGCTCAGAGAATGCCACCCAAGAAAGACTAAGAGGTGAACATCCAGTAAAGGTTTTGCAATATTGTTATTGATTATATATATATATATATATATATATATATATATATATATATATATATATATATATTTAATTTTCATCTCCTTTTCTAGCCCAGAGCTCCTGAAACCCTTGGAATTTCCTAAATGATGAGTGATAAAGATCTTTTGCTATGTTAATGAGGTGCCTTTTGGAAAGCAACTAAGGATAGGGGCTGCTGGCCAGAGGAGTCAACTTTGAGATTAAAGGGTTGGAATTTTAAATCCTTCCCATTTCCACCTCTGGGAGAGAGAAGACACACTAGAGGTTCAATCCATAGTTCCAGGTTAATGATTTAGTCAATCATGCCTATGTAATGAAGCTTCCATAAAAACCCAAAAAGATGGCCAACATGGAGGGCTTCCAGGTCGATGACCACATGGGAGCTCTGGGAGTCCCACACCTCTTCCCACACACCTTGCCTCCCACAACTCTTCCACGTGGCTGACCCTGAGTTATATCTTGCTAAAAGATAAACAGAGACATATTAAAATTTTTAAGTGTATTTGAGCAAAATTGATTTGAATGAGACAGCATCCAATCTAGGAAGTAGAAAGGAGTTTTGAGAAGCTGTACAAATGAAAGACTTTTATTGGCAGAAGGGAGTGAGAACAATAACGTTGTACTAGGCAAAACAAATTTTAAAAAGTGCAGAATGGTTACAGCACAATTTTTTTTTAAAATATATTTTATTGATTTTTTACAGAGAGGAAGGGAGAGGGATAGAGAGTTAGAAACATCGATGAGAGAGGAACATCAATCAGCTGCCTCCTGCACACCTCCCACTGGGGATGTGCCCACAACCAAGGTACATGCCCTTGACCGGAATCGAACCTGGGACCCTTCAGTCCACAGGCCGACGCTCTATCCGCTGAGCCAAACTGGTTAGGGCTGCAAATTTTTTTTTTATATAGGGGATGGCAAGGGTTTTTCAGGCAGAATACCTCACTAACCTACCAAGAGATTTCTAATTGACAGGTGTAAGGAGATTTTGGGTTTTTTGTTTTTTGTTTTTTTTTTTTTTTTTGTAAGGAGATTTTTGATTGACAGGTTTAAGATTTCATTTCTGGGAAACCCAAAGCTATAATTAAGTTAGTTTTCAGTTTGGTGCATTGGGCTTAGCATAAGAAACTCCACGTTAGGCCTATTTTCTTTTTGGTTTTTAAAGAACCCTTTTATAATAAACTGGTGATCTAGTAAGTAAAATGTTTCTCTAAGTTTTGTGAACCACTCTAACAAATTAATAAAATCCAAGGAGGAAGGTCATTGAAACCTCTGATCTACAGCCAGTGTTCGAACCATAGGTCACGGCCTGAACTTGTAACTGAAATCTGAAGTGTGTCTGTGGGGGAGGGATACAGTCCGTGAGACTGAATCCTTAACCTGTGGACTGTGATGCTATTTCTCAATAGATAGTTTCAGAATTTAGGTGAATTATAGGTCATGTTGCAGAATTTACCAGGCGACCAAAAAATACACAGGGAGTACTCAGAGATCCAGGATAAACCCATTTATTCAGATGTACTAGCACAGTGACTCAGGGGGTCAGTTCTCCAAATCCTGAGTGAGTGAATATGGAGGAAGCTCTTCCCTTTATACCCTTCGGTTTCTTTGTTTTCTACCTGTTACCTAACTACCAGGCTTTTGTAGTGGGCTTCCACAGCCCCTCCTGAGTCCGTTAGAATGGGGAAGTTAAGATTGTCTAAATGCCTGGCCTGGGTGGTGCTAGTGACCTCCCCCCCAGCTAAGCTGTTACATTCTTTGTTTATGGCCCCTTTGTAAATCAGGAGTAATTAGGAAAACAGGTCCTGCTAGACCAGATTGTTAAGAAAGGGGCGGTTACTTAATTATAGGCTATCAAGAATGTACATTAGGTTACTGGCACAGATTCAGATTGCTAGCCTCCCCCAAAATGTCTTATATTCCCCATCAGTCACACCACTGGTGTCAGAGAATTGTGGGAGTGGGGACCCTCCCCACCCACACACACATACACACCTTGGAATTGGGTCTAGAACCTTTAGATTTCCTCCTGGAGATTTCCAGATATGTTTCTTTCTCAAATAACAAATACGATATAAAACTATACATTCATATAATGGAATAATATGCTTTCACAAGGTGTGGAGGCATTTATTTCTGTATTCTCATGAAACAGTGTTCATATTATATTGTTAAATGAAAAGGAAAAAAGCAAGCCAAAACAAGATATTGTAGTGGGATCCATTTTGTACAATATAGAATATATTTATGTACAGTTAAATATATATAGGAAAATTCCCAGGTTAACTTCAGCCATCTTGGTGCTAATTTCTCCCTTTTTGCCTATCTGTATTTAAATATATGTAAAATTAATTTGTATTACTTCTGTAATTAAAAACAAAGAAAATGTTGTTTATGGAAAGAGACTAGCATAGAAAAAAGTGGGCTGGATGCTAGGAAGGTGAGAGATGTGGTTATCTGGTCAACCTAAGCAATCCTGTTATTGTGGGTAGGGACACTTCTGCCTCTGAAGCTTGAGCTTTACTTGAGTACTATTTTTGTTACACTCTGTTGCTATCCACAGCTGCCCTGACAATTGATGCAAATGTGAGTGAAATAGTAAAGAGAATTCAAAATGAGTCCCAGTGATAAACAATTTACAAGCTATGAAAACTGCAGGGAATATGGATGTAGCATGGTCCAAAAATGAATAGCGCTATTATGCTGGGAATTGTCACCTCATTATAAATGTCTCCATTCTGATCCCCAACCCTCGCTCTCTGTTAATAATTCAAGCATTTAAATTTTTATTGGACTGCAGGTTGATAATGCAGGACATGAGTCTGACTTCACAACTGTCATATTCAAAATTGGAATGGAATGAATCATTTTTTGCTTTTCATCAAGTCACCCATTTGTACTTCCCAACTTTGTCTAATGGGCAGGAGAGAAGCATGTGATGGGAGGAAAACTCCAGGAAGTTAAAACATTTGTAGTGCAGTCAAACTAAGTGTCCACTGGATTTCAGTTTAAAATGGCATTGGGCCCGTTGCTGCTGATGCATCACCTCCCAAATTTCTACTGAAATATCAATGAAGACACAGAAAAAGACAAACGTATACACCATCTCCAGAAACTACAACTTTAAAAGAGCTAATTACCAGTTTCTGAGAACATTGACTAAATGTAAGACCAAAGAAGTACAATTAAGAAAAATATACTGTTGGTCTAACAATTCTAACTCCCAGGCAACTGAGCAAACTCCCCCCCCAACCCCCCGTTACCCGCCCCCCCCCCCCCCACACACACACCCTGAAAAAGATACAAAGATATTTTATTCCTTCATGCACTGTCAGCCTGTGAATCAATGTTAGAGTTTGCAATCACCCCTTTATTGTGCGCGTATGATTATTCTGTAGCAGCTAAAATATCCCATTGATGCTCCCCTGCAACTCAACCCTTCAGAAATCTTAATCCCAGAAAGCTAGAGAGCCAGAGCAGGAGAAGGTGTGCCATTCTATGCATTGGACTTTCACATGAGATTTGATTTGAACAAGTGGTCTTCCCACTATTTCTGTTGCTGCTGCTACTGAATAATCCTGGACTTGGCAAGTGGGGAAAGTGGCTAATCCTATTACAGAATTAGATATTCCAGACTGGATTAGTAAAACAGGACGAACAGGTTGACTAAGATAAACTAAAAGGGTCTTGCCTTTAGGTTCAGCCAGAAGATATGCATAAACAGGGCCCTGTTGTGGCCAGCTGCTTCCAAAGGTGTTCATTCTGGACCTCAGGATCATGCTTCCACTGAGACTGATCCTGAGTTCTGGCTCTGAGACTTAGATGTGTGTGGACTCAGGGAAGCTGCTTGACTTCTC
Source organism: Ia io (assembly GCA_025583905.1). Taxonomy (NCBI): domain Eukaryota; kingdom Metazoa; phylum Chordata; class Mammalia; order Chiroptera; family Vespertilionidae; genus Ia; species Ia io. The sequence continues at coordinate 61,254,368 of JAJQQW010000011.1, read as the reverse complement.
TGAGTCTCAGCTTCTTCATCTGTTGGTAAACTGGAGATTATTACACTTATTTCAACAGGTTATTATAAGAAATGAATATGGTAGTAGGTGTAATTGGACTCCATAAAAGCAAATGTAAGAGCTTGTCTTTATGATTATTATTATTTAAAATATATTTTTATTGATTTCAGAAAGAAGAGAGAGAGAGAGAGAGAGAGAGAGAGAGAGAGAGAGAGAGAGAGAAGAGAGAGAGAGAGAAACAGAGAGAATCATTGATCAGCTGCCTCCTCCCTGGGGATCAAGCCTACAACACAGGCATGTGCCCAGACCAGGAATGGAATCGTGACTTCCTGGTTCATAGGCCAATGCTCAACCACTGAGCAGCACTGGCCAGGCAAGAGCTTGTCATTATTATGTCTTTTTTTTCTCAAAGATTTAGTGTATGTACATGGTTTATTTTGCAAAACAGCCATAGCTCGGTGAATGTATCATCCTGAAAACCAGTACAGCATTTAGGGTCTGATCATGCAATGACCACTTAAAAATGATACATAGGGTAGGAATTACTGATCTTTTTCTATAGTTGACCTTCTCTCTCTCCAGCCAGATCACGGGCTCATTTAGGACAGAGCCCAATATTTAGACTTGCTTCTATCCCCTTCTGCACTCCACAGCCCTGTACTTACTGAGGGCTTGAGAAGTGCAAGTTGATGATCATGGTCATTAGTTTTAGCCCTATAATTATTTAGGTATTTTCCTGCTGCAGGCAAGGGCATAATTTTCTTCTGCAGGTGTGAATCACCAACACTGATAGCATTCTATGTGTGTCAGTGGGAATATTTACCGTGGTGTGTAAGGTCACTGAAGGTGGGACTGCATTAAAGAGGTTTTATTTATTTATTTATTTATTTAAGTCTACACATTGCGTAGAGCCCGCTGCAGATATAGGCTTAATAAATCAATCTGATAAAAATTTCTCCAGTGATGAAGGTGCAGTCTGTAGCTAGAGAGGTGCCATAAAAGTCTCAAACCTGTATTTGCTGTTGATATGTGAGAGATAAAAAAGAAAATGTAAGTACCCTATAACAAAGTATTTGCTATTCTAATTTAAAGTGCTAGCCATTACAACAATTTATTACAAAACATTTTGATATTGCTATATATTTTGCCAAGGATTACACTGTCCTTTTTATTCGTCCAACTATGTTTTATTAGGTTCCTGTACAGTGCCATTGTTCATTTGCAAGGAACTACATTTCCCAGTTGTATAAATTGAGGAGCCATTTGTCTTCTGAGGAACCTGTGGAAGTGGGAAGGCAGTATGAATCTTTTTTGCCACCTTTTTATTCTCCTTATAAGTCCTTCAGGGAGATGGCACACCTTCTATTGGCCACTGCCAGTTTAACGTTCAAGGTCTTCATAGGTTGTGGCTGTAATCAACACCACACAATATATCCCTTTATTTTGAGCAAAACAACTGCTTTGTCATTTTCTGGTGTTTTGCCTTGAGCCCCTTCATGGTCTAAGGTGGTCTTGATTGTTAGACTGAAACCTAAAATGTAGTCCCTTATTCTGCCTCTGTGTCCCCTGCCCCTTTCTTTCTCTTTCTTGTCATTTTCAATGACTAGTTTTGATTTATTCCTCTTCCCACCTCAGAATCTCAGTTTCTCCCCGCCCCCCAGAAACATTTTTTTCTCTCTTATTAGCCACAGAAAAGAACAATGAATCCCAAAACCTGCCACGTAGATCTAGAAAAGAGAAAAATTAAAATGCTGAAGGAAAGCAGTAAGAGTTCCTGATCCTTCTAAACCAGATGCTCTTAGTCCTTCAAATCGAATGAAAAGCTTTAAAATCCACTGGTGCCTGACCCGTGTCTGGACAATTGCATCATGTTCTATGGGGATGGGATCTGGGCAGTGGTGGGAGTAAGAACCACTGCACTGCTGTGGCCTTTTAATTTCCTGATTGGTGGCTTCTGGTGGCAGGCAGCTGGAATCAAGGGAGAGCCACTGAGTGCTCACACTGGGACAAAATACGCTGCATCCCAGCTGATGAGAGTTAGGAGGCCCCGCTCACGAGCTATTCCTACTCCTTGGCATCACGGCCCAGTAAAGAAGCCTGATCTTCCAGGTTTTTTCCAGAGATGGAGGCTGGGTTATGTCATGTGATTACCTCAGGCACACAGCAGATCTGAACACATTCCCTGCAGACCATTCAAAGGATAAGGTTCAATGCATATGTACAGCCCTAGCCGGTTTGGCTCAGTGGATAGAGCCTCGGCCTGCTGACCAAAAGGTCCCAGGTTCCATTTCGGTCAAGGTCATATACCTCGGTTGCAGCTTCCTCTCCGGCCTGGGCCCTGGTCAGGACTCATGCCGGAGGCAACCAATCGATGTATTTCTCTCACATCAATATTCCTCTTTGTCTTTCCCTCTCTCTTGCACTCTCTCTACAAATCCATGGAAAAAATATCCTTGGATGAGGATTAAAAAAAAAAACGGCCTAGGTACAGCTCTCTCTAATGTTATCTGGGATAATTCCCATCAATCAACTGCTTCTTTGTTGGGCAGGAGTTTTTCTTGTCTGCTGAGGAAGTAGCTGTCCTGGATCCCACATTTTGGGAGAACGAGTCTCTTGCCATTGGTCCCGCCTTCTGTCTCCCACCCTGGCTTTCCATATGTGGATTCCACGCTGTGGGCCTCTTCCCTTTGTCTGCTGCTGCCAATAGCTTCTGCCTCCTCACACCCTCCCACTCAAGCTCGTCCCTGTGGTGCACTTGCTTGCTCATCGCCATCTGCCTCCCACTTTCTCCTGCCGGAGGAAGTTCCATGATATATGGCTTCTGAGGGAAGTGCTCCTTCCATCGCATCTTTTATTCCACAGCCACACTTCAGACACGCCACAGGCCTAGCACCAGCATTGTCTGAGGCCCAGCCCCCACCCCGCCAAAATGATGCAAGAACTTCTGCTCTCAGGCCCCTGATGGGCTGTGCATTTCCCAAACAGGCAGAGTAGCAGGGAAGCTTCTCTGAGTGGCAAGGGTAAGGCACAGAAAAGCTGATCAGCTCAGGGCATGACCTGGGCCCTGCTGAGCCCCGAATGAGACGTTCAGCCACTGTGACATCTGGAGTTGAGGTACTCAGGGAGGTGCTGATTTATTTAGCGGGGAGAAGAAGCTGTGATTGCAGACTTTCCTGCAGTCGCTCAAAAGGGAAGAGGAGCAGGCGAGGGTTATCATCTGGATTCTGTAAATTAGGAAACCATGGCTGTATTTTCCAAGGTGCAGAGAGAAAGCTTTTCAAGGTTTCAGGAAAAGGGACTATAACCCAGAGGTTCAAGAGCACTGCAAAAACCCTGAAGTTATGCACAGTTTTTTGTTGGTTTGTGTGTGTGTGCATTTTGCTGAGTCTATAATTTTAATAATATTCTCAGTGGGTTCTATGACTAAATATTTTAAAAAGGCTAAGAGCATGTGTTTTAGAAAAGAGTACAGAGTCCTGAGGGCAAAGTGCAGTTCATGTTATTTTTATTTCCTCTTTCCTTTGGACTCACAAACCCTAGGACAGAGCTTGGGACAGAGAATATATGCTCAGAAGATACTTGTCCAACTATTTTTTCTATCACTATGATGCCAACTCCAAAGACAGAATATGCAAAGGGATAATATGTGAGATTCACTGAGAAGTTCTTTTTTTTTTTAATAGATCTTTATTGTTCAGATTATTACAGTTGTTCCTCTTTTTTCCCCCTATAGATCCTCTCCACCTGGTTCCCACACCACCCTCTGCCCTTATCCCTCCCCCACTGTCCTCATCCATAGGTGTACGATTTTTGTCCAGTCTCTTCCCGCACCCCCTACACCCCTTTTCCCCCGAGAATTCTCAGTTCACTCCCTTTCTATGTCCCTGATTCTATTATATTCACCAGTTTATTCTGTTCATCAGATTTTTTTATTCACTTGATTTTTAGATTCACTTGTTGATGGATGTATTTGTTGTTCATAGTTTTTACCTTTACCTTTACCTTTTTCTTCTTATTCCTCTTCTTAAAGAATAACTTTCAGCATTTCATATAATACTGGTTTGGTGGTGATGAACTCCTTTAGCTTTTTCTTATCTGTGAAGCTCTTTATCTGACCTTCAATTCTGAATGATAGCTTTGCTGGGTAGAGTAATCTTGGTTGTAGGTTCTTGCTATTCATCACTTTGAATATTTCTTGCCACTCCCTTCTGGCCTGCATAGTTTCTGTTGAGAAATCAGCTGATAATCATATGGGTACTCCCTTGTAGGTAACTAACTGTTTTTCTCTTGTTGCTTTCAAGATTCTCTCTTTGTCTTTTGCCCTTGGCATTTTGATTCTGATGTGTCTTGGTGTGGTCCTCTTTGGATTCCTTTTGTTTGGGGTTCTCTGCGCTTCCTGGACTTGTAAGTCTATTTCTTTCACCAGGTGGGCGAAGTTTTCGGTCATTATTTCTTCAAACAGGTTTTCAATATCTTGTTCTCTGCCAGAAACCAATCACTGTTTCACTAATAGAGAGATGTGGACAGGAAGCCTGCAAGGCTGGTCAACAACCTTAATTGCTCTAACCGCTCACTGTTTAGTTGAAACATTATTAGTTCATTGCTCTGAAAGGTCAGAGCTAGTTCGCTCACTGCTTAGTTGAAATATTGTTAGCTAAAACAGTCTCCACCTCTGTTGTCTTATGTAAATTTCTGTTTTGGAGTTTCCTGCCTAAGGGCTATGGGTGTTTCCCATAGCCTCAATAAAAGGGATAGCAAGGCCAGAGCAGTGTGTAGTCCTCCCACTAGAGGTGGGCTCCCTCCTGGCCCCCAATATTGCCAAATTAATACATTTTCTAGGCTCTTTTCATTTGTGTGTGGCCTTCTCCAGAACCCGAACCCTGAACCAGAACCCTGAACCACGTGGGACATGAAATGGGTTCCTACATTTCTCTCTCTTCTTCTGGTACCCCCATAATTCAGATGTTGGTACTCTTGAGGTTCTCCCAGAGGCTCCTTAGACTACCTTCATATTTTTGGATTCTTTTTTCTTTTTGCTTTTTTCGATGGGTGTTTTTTGCTTCTTTGTATTTCAAATCTTTGACTTGATTCTTGTGATCCTCTAGTCTGCTGTTGGATCTCTGTATATTATTCTTTATTTCAGTCAGTGTATGCTTAATTTCTAATTGGTCATTTTTCATATCCTCGAGGGTCTCACTAAATTTATCGGCAGTTTCTAGAAGATTCTTGAAAAACCTTATAACCGTGGTTTTGAACTCTACATCCAGTAGTTTGCTTTCCTTCATTTCTATCATTTGTGACCTGTTTTTTTGTCTCCGCATTTTGGCTGCTTCCCTGTATTAATAGAGTGGCTTTGTGTGCTAGGTGTTCTATAGGGTGCAGGGGCTCAGCCTCCCCAATTACCTGAGGTGGACACTCTTGGTGCACCCCTTTTTGGGCTGTGTGCACAGTCTTGTTGTAGTTAAGCCTTGATTGTTGTTGGTATCACTGGGAGGAATTGACTGCCAGGCCAATTGGCTGTGAGGATCAGCTGTGTCTACGATGGGAGAACTTCTGTGCAGGAGACACCCTTATGGGGCAAGACTTGCTTCAGTGGGGCTTTGGTGGTCACTGAGTCTGCCCCCTGAGTGTGTCCCTTATGGATCTGAGGAGTTGTAATCTGGATGGTCCCACTCTGACCACTGGGTACAGTGGCTCTTGGATCTCCAAGGAAGTGCAAATTTAGCCTCTGCCTGAGGCCACCCAGCAGGAGCTATGGAGACATCTGCAGATTCCTTTTCTTTGGGGTTTGGAGGTGCCCAGATGAGGCCCAGCTGTGAAGCAATGCAAGCTGCTGTGGGGCCTTGGGCCTTCTTTTGGAAGTTCTGGGGCTCTAACCCAGCTGCAGTTTGTTAGGTAATTTTAGATTGCAAAGGGCCAGGCCATTCATATGCAAAAGCCTCTGCCCAGAGCTTGGGTGGGGCGGGGTCTCAGGGAATCAACAGGGTTGAGCAAACAGCTATGGCTGATCCTCAGCCCTGCCCTAAGAAGCCCCTGGGTCTCAGTGTTCCTCGGTAATTGCTGCAAGCACCTCTTAGAGAAAGCCACCCTCAAGTTCTGCCTGAAGTCAGACAGTCCAGTTTCTCCCCATATGAGTCTGGGTCCCCAGAGTCTCCCCCAGAACTGGAGTTCAGAGCAGTCGGGAGCTTGTGTCTCCCTCCGAATTGAAAAAGACAACTGCGTCCTCAGTTGCCAGCCCTTTCTGTGCGCGCACACGCCTCCGTACCTCTGCACTTTACTTCCGCACCCCCTCTGCGTCTCAGTGTGCTTTTCTCTTTCCTTCTAGTTGTAGAATTTCCACTCAGCCATCCTTCCTGTGGTTCTGGATGATATCCATTTTGTCTTTTAGTTGTAGTTTTGAAGTGGTTCTGTGAAGCAGCAATTTCAGGTGTTTACCTATACCGCCATCTTGGTTTCTCCCTCACTGAGAAGTTCTTGCTGGGAATTCTAAAGGCTTAGCATCTGGCCTTAGTTCTACCATCTCTGTGATTTAGGGCAAGAAAATTCACTTCTCTGGGTTTCAGCTTCTTCCTCAAAGTTTGGATTGTATAGACTACCATTCAGTTCTGAAAGTCAAGTAGTCTTGTCCTGACACAGAACAGAGTTAGAATTAATCTACAATTTTAGCAAACAAACAAGAAAGTCTAATTTTTTCTGTGTGGAGAATTTGGACTATCATAGGTATGATGAGAAGGAGCACAAAATACCTTTGTATTCCCTAATAACTGAAGTCCAGTTCTGTTTCCTATTTCATGTTACAGAAGGGATTGGCCTAGTTGTATTGTTATCGGCGGGGAGCTCTCCTCATCCCCACCAGTTGCTGTTGGGAATGGGCTTCTTTTCATATCTTGAGAAAAGGAATTTTTTTGAGACTCTGCAAGGGAGGATGAGATATTGTAGAAAGCTTTATTTCTGTGGAATTAAACCCCTAAGATTCCAAGGTCCCTTTTTCCTTTGTTCCACCAAGAAAGAAGTCCAGCTGTGCCATTATCAGGTTTAAGGTTAAAGCCCTTGCCCAGAGTTTCCGTTCCATATAAGGGCGCAGTCTAATCCAGCATCAGGCTAGTTTAGTTAGTGTTCCCTGCTGCAGTCCATCAGTTCATTGTCTCTGGGGTCCACCTAGCCACATGGCTATATGGAAGGAATATGGACAAACAAGAGGAGAAGCAGAGAGCCCAAAGCCAAGAGGCACAAACTCCTTTGTCTGGGGGATTCTGTATTCCCAAATTTTCACAAGCCTACAGTGGCCCTCTCTAGCCAATTATCTTCATTTCCATGTTTGACTGACAGGCAACTTCCTTTCCTCACTCTACTTAAATGCGCATGCATCCATCTTCCCCTTCCCCCAGTAATCTGTGGGGAATGGACCAGTGGCTCTCTGGGGAGGGTAAACTTGCAGCTTCCTGGTGAAGCTGCCCAAATGACATGCCTTTGATGTCTGGCCTCCCTTCTGCTTCTTTTCTATTATTAATAACTAACTAATTACAATGGTATCAGTATGACCACAAAAGTTGAGCATCAACTCTGTGCCTAAAACTGGACTAAGCGATAGTGAAATACCCTGATCATTTTCTCAAGTATCTGATAACCTCATAGATAAGATTAAGGCACATTAAGCAGGAAGAACACAATTAATTACTAAACTACAAAGGCTGCAATTATAATTGTAATAACTCTGAAGACTGGAGTGATCCCAGAGGTTTCATGGGGAAGATGGGACTTAAATTGTGTTTTGAATGTTGGGCAGAATTTAAATAAGTGGTGAAAGGAAAATACTCCCAGCGGAAGTGGGTAAGGATGGACTTGGGGATCAACAAAGTGTTAGGGGAAAAGCAGATTGGTCTACCTGACAAAAGCAGAGGTTGTTTGGGGGAAATGTGAGAATGTTTCTGTTCAGTCATCTTTGAAGGCCTGAAAGGAAGTTCGAAGCATTACATCTACTTGAAGAAACTGCTCTAAATTGTTTCTTAGACTGGAGCCAGGTGCTGCTGCCATCACGTGGGTGTACCTCAATAAACCAAGACGATGTTGGAAGCAGAGGAAAGAGGACAACACACTCTGGCAGTGTTGGAGGACTAATAATGGAAGTCGGTTGGGGGTTGGAATCCTTGTTTTCCCCAGAGAAATCCTGAATCTAAAAGTCCTAGCAGTCCCTGTCTTTCAGCCATTTATAGGGTTGATGCTACTTCTCAAAGGGGTGGCCAACCCTGTGTCACCCACACTTTTCCTTCTCAACCCCCTTATTACCATCAGCACCTAGCTGAGCAGTGAGGGAAGTCTGTGGCAGTGTCAGAAATTGGTCTGACTCAGTGTATCAGTGGCCAGCCAGTCTCTGTGCTTAAATGTTAACAGGTAGGATTAGAGGTCATCTCCCACCTAGTATTAGGGAAGAATGTGTCAGGAAAATAATTTTCTTTTTCAAGTGCAACATTATCCAGCTCTTTCTGGGAAAAATCAGAACGAAAGATTTAAAAAAACACACACACACACATTTTGCCCTTAGGTCATTAGAACTTTATCTAAACAAAGGTTCTAAGTTGTTTACATCCTATGACACAAGGAACTTGATAGAAAAATCATTATTGCTATTGCTGCTATTATTGTTAATGAAGTTGACAACTTTAACTTGAGTGGCCCAGCAGTGGCTCACCCTCTGTTTCAGGGTGGAGGGAAGGGTATAGAGTTTTATTCCTGGCAGCTTTGTGTATGAGCTGCCTCCCTGTGTAATAAGCCTGTAGTGTGTGTGATGGAGGAGATGTCTAGAATGTCTGTTCATTTCCAAACTCAGGGTGTCCATCATGGTATGAAGAATCAGTAGAAGAATCAGTGTTGTCTGCAAGAACATGGAGCCCATTCCAGAGGAAATAATTCAGACACTACGAAAGGTGAGGCAATACAGATAGTGTCCAGCTAGGGAGTAGCTGAGGGCTGGATGGTACCCTGAACAGGATGGTGAAGTACTACAAAAAGACTTTATTGGATAGAGGGAGGAAAGATGGCGACCGGCAAGGAGGTAGGGAGAGAGAGAGTGTGAGTGAGGAACCCATAGAGGAGAGTGTAGATGTGTAGACGTGTGTGGTGTGTGTGTCTGTATGAGCTAGGGTCAGTTAGATTCTCCAGGTCTTCCAAGGGGCTGCCTAACCGGGCAGTCCTAGACGGTGGAGCCCCACACACAAAGCGGACACTTCTCAGCGGCTGGTGTGGATGCAGAGACCACACCATCTTGAGAAACAGAGCTGCCTGAGACTCGGATCCTGGCTTCTGACACAAACCAGGACCCTGCAGCCACTGGGGACAGAGAACTGCTATCACAGCTTCAGTGGAAGAAACAACAAGAATCCAGACTTCCCGGCAGATTCCCGTACAGGGAAACTCTGACTCCTGGCACATGCTAAGGATCTCATTTTCGGCACATACCAACAGTGTGGTGCTGACAGGGCCCCTGATTCTAAGTGTGCACACGAGACCACACGGAACACTGGGACACTGACCCTGGGCAAGTCTGGTTCCCACCAACCAAAGGCAGCCACACGTCCTAGTGTCAGAGCACTTCAGTGAAACTCGGGTGGAGCGAAGTCCCCACAGCACACGGCCGAGGTGCACACAAACGGAAGCTTGAGCTTTCTGGTGATAGCCACAATGGGGAAATGAAATAACTCACAGAGGAAAGAAAATGTGGAGTCGCCAAGAAAGGAAATTAGTGAAACTGAAGCTTGCAACATGACCGAAAAGGAGTTCAGAGTAATGGTCATGGAATTTATACATCGGATGGATGAGAAAATCAACAACTTATGCAAGAATCAGGAAGAAATGAAAAGTGATATAGCTACAATCAAAAACACCATGGAAAGTTTCAACAGTAGACTACAAGAAGCAGAGGACCGAATTAGTGAGTTAGAAGATCAGGTACAGAAACAAGCTCAATCTGAACAGCAATTGGAGAAAAAAATTAAAAAGCAGGAGGAAAGCCTAAGGGAGCTTCGGGACAACATGAAGCGAAGTAACATGCGTATAATAGGGCTGCCAGAAGGACAAGAAGAGCAGCAGGGATTAGAACATCTATTTGAAGAAATAATGACAGAAAACTTCCCGGATATGGGAAAGATAAAAGTTACGCAAGTACACAGAGTCCCAAGCAGGATCAACCCCAAAAGACCCACACCAAGACATGTCATAATCTCAATGGCAAATATAAATGATAAAGAGAGAATCTTGAAGGCAGCAAGAGAGAGACAGAGAGTTACCTACAAAGGAACACCCATCAGATTGTCAAATGATTACTCAACAGAAACACAACAAGCTAGAAGTGAATGGAAGGAGGTATACAAAGTGTTGCAAAGCAAAGGATTGAATCCAAGAATACTATATCCAGCAAGACTATCAATCAAAATTGAAGGGGAAATCAGGAGCTTCGCAGACAAAAAAAGACTCAGGGAGTTTATCACCACCAAACCAGTAATGCAAGAATTGCTAAAGGGAATACTGTAAAAAGAAGAAATAAACAGGTAAGATGGAATACAGACACAAAAATAGATATGACTACAAACAAATACCTTTCAGTAATAACTTTAAATGTAAACGGACTAAATACTCCAATCAAAAGACATCGAGTGGCTGAATGGATAAAAAAGCATGACCCATATATATGCTGTCTACAAGAGACCCACCTCAGAACAAGAGACTCACACAGGTTGAAAGTGAAGGGATGGAAAAATATCTTCCAGGCAAATGGAAATGAAAGCTGGGGTAGCAATACTTATATCTGACAAATTAGACCTCAAAGTAAATGCCATAACAAGAGATAAGGAAGGCCACTTCATAATACTAAAGGGAGAAATCCAACAAGAAGAAATAATTCTGGTAAACATATACGCTCCCAATATAGGAGCACCCAAATACATAAAAAAACTCCTGGAGGATATCAAGGGAGAGATTAATAGCAATACAATCATAGTAGGAGACTTTAATACCCCACTATCACCATTGGACAAATCCTCTAAACAAAAAATCAGCAAAGAAACAGCAATCCTAAATGACTCACTAGACCAGATGGAATTAATTGACATCTTCAGAACATTTCACCCCAGAGCCACAGAATATACATTCTTCTCAAGTGCACATGGGTCATTTTCAAAGATAGACCATATGCTGGGTCACAGGCAAAGTCTCTTCAAATTCAAGAAGATAGAAATTATATCAAGCATCTTCTCAGATCACAGTGGCATAAAACTGGAAATCAACTACAATAAATACAATCCAAAGAAATCAAACACATGGAGACTAAACAGCATGCTATTAAACAAGGACTGGGTCACCAGAGAGATCAAGGAAGAAATAAAGAACATCATGGCAACAAATGACAATGAAAACACAACAATCCAAAATCTATGGGACACAGCGAAAGCAGTCTTGAGAGGGAAGTTCATAGCTCTACAAGCCTATTGCAAAAAACAAGAAACAATGGTAATAAATTACCTAACCCTACAACTCAAAGAGCTAGAAAAAGAGCAGCAAGAAAAGCCCAGTGTAACCAGAAGGAAGGAAATAACAAAGATCAGAGCGGAGATAAATGACATAGAGACCAAAGAAACAATACAAAAGATCAACAAAACCAAGAGCTGGTTCTTTGAAAAGATAAACAAGATTGATGGACCTCTAGCCAGGCTCACCAAGAAGCAAAGAGAGAGGACCCAAATAAACAAAATCAGAAAATGAAAGAGGTGAAATAACAACAGACCCGCTGAGATACAAAGGATTGTTACAAAATACTACGAACAGCTCTATTCCAGCAAACTGGACAACCTGGAGGAAATGGACATATTCCTAGAAAAATACAACCTTCCAAAAATCAATCAAGAAGAATCTCAACAGCTCAATAGGCCAATAACTATGGACGAAATTGAAGAAGTCATCAAAAAGCTTCCGGCAAACAAAAGCCCGGGGCCTGACGGCTTCACAGGAGAGTTTTACCAAACATTCAAGGAAGAACTAAAACCTATCCTCCTCAGACTATTCCAAAAAATTCAAGAGGAAGGAACACTTCCAAGCTCCTTCTATGAAGCCAGCATCACCCTAATACCAAAACCAGATAAGGACAACACAATGAAAGAGAATTACAGACCAATATCCCTCATGAACATAGATGCCAAAATCTCAACACAAAATTCTAGCAAATCGGCTCCAGCAGTACATCAGAAAGATCATACACCATGACCAAGTAGGATTTATCCCAGGAATGCAAGGATGGTACAATATCCGCAAATCAATAAACGTGATACATCACATAAACAAATTGAGAGATAAAAATCACATAGTCATATCAATTGATGCAGAAAAAGCATTTGACAAAATCCAACACCCTTTCTTGATAAAAACTCTCAACAAGGTGGGAATAGAAGGCTCATACCTCAACATAATAAAAGCTATATATGATAAACCCACAGCAAACATCATACTCAATGGACAAAAAGCTAAAAACATTTCCCCTAAGAACAGGAACAAGACAGGGATGCCCACTCTCACCACTCCTGTTTGACATAGTAGTGGAAGTATTAGCTATTGCAATTAGACAAGAAGAAGAAATAAAAGGCATCCAAATTGGAAAAGAACAAGTAAAGCTGTCTTTATTTGCAGACGACATGATATTGTACATAAAAAATCCGAAAGACTCTGTCAAAAAACTAATAGACTTAATAAATGAATTTGGCAATGTAGCAGGATACAAAATTAACGCCAAGAAATCTATGGCCTTTCTATACACCAATAGTGAACTTACAGACAGAGAGACTAAAAAGGCAATCACATTTACCATCGCACCAAAAAAATTAAGATACCTAGGAATAAACTTAACTAAGGAGGTAAAAGACTTATACACGGAAAACTACAGGACACTGAAAAAAGAGATAGAGGAAGACGTAAACAGATGGAAGAACATACCATGTTCATGGATTGGTAGAATCAACATCATTAAAATGTCCATACTACCCAAAGCAATCTATAGATTCAATGCACTCCCCATTAAAATACCAACAGCATATTTCACAGACCTTGAAAGAACTCTCCAAAAATTCATCTGGAATAAAAAAAGACCCCGAATAGCTACAGCAATCCTGAGAAAGAAGAATAAAGTAGGAGGGATCTCAATACCAGATTTCAAGCTGTATTACAAAGCCACTATTCTCAAAACAGCCTGGTACTGGCACAAGAACAGACATATAGATCAATGGAACAGAATAGAGAATCCAGATATTGATCCAAACCACTATGCTCAATTAATATTTGACAAAGGAGGCATGAACATACAATGGAATAAAGACAGTCTCTTCAATAAATGGTGTTGGGAAAATTGGACAGACACATGCAAAAAAATGAAGCTAGATCACCAACTTACACCATACACAAAAATAAACTCAAAATGGATACAGGACTTAAACATAAGACGGGAAACCATAAAAAATACTAGAGGAATCCACAGGCAGCAAAATCTCAGACATATGTCAAAAGAACTTCTTCACCGATACTGCCCCTAGGGCAATGGAAGCTAAAGAGAAAATAAACAAATGGGACTACATCAAAATAAAAAGCTTTTTTTTACAGCAAAAGAAACTATCAACAAAACAACAAGAAAGCCCACTGCATGGGAGAACATATTTGCAAATGGCATCACTGATAAAGGTTTAATCTCCAACATCTACAGGCAGCTTATACAACTTAATAAAAGGAAGATAAATGATCCAATAAAAAATGGGCAACGGACCTAAATAGAATCTTTTCCAAAGAAGACAGAAGGAAGGCCAAGAGACACATGAAAACATGCTCAAGGTCACTAATTATCCAAGAGATGCAAATCAAAACAACAATGCGCTATCATCTCACACCTGTCAGAATGGCTATCATCAACAAATCAACAAACGACAAGTGTTGGCGAGGATGCGGAGAAAAAGGAACCCTCGTGCACTGCTGGTGGGAATGCAGACTGGTGCAGCCACTGTGGAGAACAGTATGGAGTTTCCTCAAAAAACTGAAAATGGAACTCCCATTTGACCCAGTAATCCCACTCCTAGGAATATATCCTAAGAAACTGGGAACACCAATAAGAAAGGAAATATGCACCCCTATGTTCATAGCAGCACAATTTACAATAGCTAAGATCTGGAAACAGCCTAGGTGCCCATCAGCAGATGACTGGATCAGAAAACTATGGTACATCTACACAATGGAATATTGTGCTGCCATAAAAAGAAGGAATTCTTACCATTTGCAGCAACCTGGATGGAATTGGAGAACATTATGTTAAGTGAAATAAGCCAGTCAATGAAAGAAAAATACCACATGATCTCACTCATTTATGGATAATAAAGAACATTAAAAACTTGAACAAAAAGATAGATACAGAGGCAGTAAAGCATCAAAGTCTGTCAAATTACAGCAGGAATGTTAGGGAGAGGTGGGGAAGATAAGAGATCAATCAAAGGACTTGTATGCATGCATATAAGCATAACCAATGGATGCAAAACTCTGGGGGGTGAGGGCATATATGGGAGTGGGGTGGGGGGGGCAATGGTAAGATATGTACACATATAATACCTTAATAAAAAAAATGGAAAAAAAAAAGACTTTATTGCAGAAGGGAGTTGTGTGGTGTGGGAGAACCATAAAATTTACCCCAGAGAGTGAGAAGAAATTAAATTCCAGAATTTGAAAGAAACAGCTCTGAGCAGAAAGTAAGAACAGGAGGCAAAGACCAGGACAGATAAATGGAGGTGCTAGTTGCTCTAGGCAAAGGCTATAAAAAGGTTTGTCAAAAGAGTCTTCCTTACAAAGTCTACTTCTCAGATTTGTGTTAACTCTTTCTCTTGATTTAGAACTGAATTAAGTGAATGATGAAGAATATCAGCTTCATGAATCTAGTGGACAAAATTTTGTCTGTCCTATTTGAATCCTATAATAATAACCATTGTTATATCTCATTGGACATATCCTCTGTGCCAGGATTATTGCATTTTATCTTCACCAAATTCCTATAAGGTAAATAGTATCATCTTCCCCATAACTAGATAAAAGAAACCTAAGATCTAAAACATTCTCACCTATATATGACACATTACAATAACACTATAACTGAGATAATTCATGTGAATTGCTTTTCCTCCTTTTTTTAAAATATTTATATTGGTTTCAGAGAGGAAGGGTGAAGGAGAGAGAGATAAAAACATCAATGATGAGAGAGAACCATTGATTGCCTCCTGCATGCCCCAAACTAGGGATCAAACCTGCAACCCCAGCATGTATCCTGACCCAGAATCGAACCGTGACCTCCTCGTTCATAGTTCGATGTCAACCACTGAGTCACTCTGGCTGGGCAACTTATCCTCTTTTGTCTATTGCTCCATTGCCCATCATTTCTAATTGCCAGAGCAAATGCCAACCTAGTCTCTCTCTCTAAAGCCTGCCTATCTGTGGCCTGGATTATGGGAACAGCATTCTGAGAGCTTGCTTTGCTTCCCCTTTTGACCTTTCTGATAGATTCTCCACTGCAGGCATCCTCAAACTACGGCCCGCGGGCCACATGCGGGTGTTTTTGCCGTTTTGTTTTTTTACTTCAAAATAAGATACGTGCAGTGTGCATAGGAATTTGTTCATAGTTTTTTTTTAAACTATAGTCCGGCCCTCCAACGGTCTGAGGGACAGTGAACTGGCCCCTTGTTTAAAAAGTTTGAGGACCCCTGCTCCACTGGATAATTAAGAAAGTCAGATCCTGGTACTCTGTTTTGCCAGAGATCTTCACTGGTCTAGGCATCCTCATATAATCTCTTCCCCAAATAACTTTCAAAGTCATATCCTACTGCTCTACCACAAAGACCTCCCCTGCAGTGCCTTGCCAGTTTGGCTCAGTGGATGGAGCATCGGCCTGCAGACTGAAGGGGCCTGATACCATTTCTATCAAGGGCATGGTACCTCAGTTGCAGGCCTGATCCAAGGCCCTAGTCTGGGCTTGTGTGGGAGGCAACCAATCAATGTATCTCTCTCATACGGATGTTTCTCTCTCTGAGTCTCTGTCCCTCCCTTCCACTGTCTCTAAAAATCAATGAAAAAATATCCTCAGGTAAGGATTAACACACACACACACACACACACACACACACACACACACACACACACGGCACACATTGTCATCTCAGCGCCTTTGCACTCACTAATTTCTCTGTCAGAAATGCTTTCTCCTTAATTACTTGTTCCTTTCTTTCACTTCCTGTAAGTCTTTTTGCTTAAATGTCTCAGAGAGACCTAAAAACCATCCTATTTTAAACTGCACTTCCCACTTGCCCAGTGCTCTTCACCTTTCTTCTCATAGCAACTACTAGTATATCCGACATGCTAAATATTTTACTTAAGTATGAAAATGTCTGCTGTTGATCCTGCTTCCTGGAATGGATGTTAGGCCAAGGCAGATATCCTTCTCTGTACCCAGCACATATAAGATGCTCCCGATTTGTGTTGAATGAACTCTTTCTATCTGCCTTGACCTCCAATGACTCTCCCATGAACTAGAGTCTTGTGTCTGTACTCGAGGATAGGGTATTGCTTGCAGCCTTCTTTTTGAAATCCCTGACAAATTAGACAAACCAGAATCAGCCAGCTTGTGGCCAAAATAAACAAGGGTTGTCAACCCTGCTCATGCTGAGAAACTGCCCGCCATCTTCTGCATCTTTTTGGCATTCATTGCGCCCTGGCAGAGAAAAGCCAAACAAAAGAGCATAATTAGGAAAAGACAACCCACACCAAACAAACTCCACCAACACAGAAAACTAGGTCATTGTTCCTAATAGAAGATCCCTGTTTCTAGCCAGGCTGTGTTCCACTTGTGTGAAAACATCATAATTAATTGAATTAATTTAATTCTGAATATTGTGGGAAGATGTGTGCCTTTTAGCCTCTTAGAAATCTGCCTTTTTTTTTGGCAGATGGCATATCTTGTGCCCACTCTGCAGAGCTCCTAAGTACACTAAATGTCTGTATGATGATATGTTTGAGAAATGCCCTTACTTAGCTTGTGACACAGACTCATGACTACCTAGTGTGTATGAGCCAAACACAGCCCTGCCTCCCAGCAGATTTTGAGGCTTCCCCTGAGAGTGCAGACTATCTTCTAACTTTGGTTAAAGCTACAGAATATCTAATAGAAGCTCCCTCTTCCACCTCATAAGTACTGTGGAGGAACTGAACATTAACCCTCACCAAGTAACCTTGGAAAAAACCTTTTCAATATGCAGCAATCACAATCCATCATACTTGCCAGTGACCCAAGACAAATCAAGGTGTGAATTACAATGGGCATTACTGGGAACATTTTACAGGATCCAGGAAACACGACCTTCCCTGAGCTTTCTTGGGAGGGGACAGAGGATATAAAGCAAAACACAGCTCTGGCTTAAGAACCACGAAGGAGACATCTCATTTTCTTTCTCATCAATCACAAAAAGAACTGGAATCTTCTTCTCACTTGTTGAGTTCTTATTTGCAGTTTGCAAACTTTATTCAAATATTTTACACATACCAAGAAACGTTGCAATATAAATCTGCCATAAGATTCAAGATGATGCTGAGATGAATCTGAAGAGCAAGTCTAAAATTATGTACTTTGTAAGCAAAGGAACAAAAATAAAATACAAAATGTAAATGAAAGTTAAATGTTTTCCGTCTACTCCTCTTCCACCTAAACTACAACCCCTCACTGCCCTATTTCCAAAAGTTCACTTATTAGTTTGCATGTGAAATCTACGTGTGAAATAAAACTGAAGTTGAGGGAGAATGAGCCTCTCAGAGTCTTAGCTGGGTCCCTGTGAAGTGAAGTGTCTTTGACATTTTTATCTCTAGATTTTGTTCTTCCTAAAGCCCCCGAAGGGTTCTGCAGCTTCTCTCCAAAGGACAACCCAAATTCTTACCAGGGTGCTGACTTTGTTTAATGTATTACTCCCACAAAGGCTATTATTTCACCCAAAGACTTTTATAAACTAACATTAGGCTAGTTAACAAAAGGTAAATTGATATTTTAAACTAGCAGGTTTTTCCAGAATCCTATAAATAACAATGTGTCTTTAGATTGACGTACCAGGCTGCCCCTAGTGACAGTAGACTTGCTGGAGCTTAAAGCAAATGTAAGTTAGCACTCATGAAATATATGTTGGGCAAGAAAAAGAGCATCTCATAAGTCATTCTAGAAACCTGAGGGAATACAATAATGAAACGTTCATGAATACTTGTCTTGGTTGTGGTCTAATTGTCCTACCAGGGAATAGTTGGGGCATTCTTGTTTATTCTCCTTTATCACCAATCAACTTAGCTCATTTGCCTGCCTTGAAAATTATTTGCTGGTAGTTTCTTTTTTTCTTTCCCCAAGTCATTACACTGTGAAAGACTTTAATATCCATGATTTTCCGTGGGAGGGTGGTGCCCCATGCATGTTCAAGGTACCTTCAGATTTAATGGTTCCTCTCCAGATCAAAGTCAAATTAGGAATTGAAACTGATCTGAAAGCTTTACCAGCCAGGAGTCAGCTATTTTCAATGACTTTCTCAGTGACATTCAATCTCCTTTGACCTGCCTCTCTGCCTTTCATTAGCATTCTAGCCTGGCTCAAGGAGGGTGATTGCCTATCCCAATTGCCTCTTGCATGGGGATGATTTAGTGGTAGCACTGTATTATATAATTCATTTGATCCTTGGGCCCATAACGTCTTGGCTTATACAGTGTACACAACTGCATATCTATCTGGGAACCTTGGCCTTAGGGCATTAAGAGCAGCAAAAGAAAATCCTTGCTTCAGAGATGTTTTCTAACCTGTGGTCACAAGGGTAGTTTCAGCCATGGCTGGGTATAAACAATATAAGATGGTTCCGTTTTCTATAAGGTGTGATCTTGAGAGTATGTGTGTGTGTGTGTGTGTGCGCGCGTGTGTGTGTGTGTGTGTGTGTGTGTGTGGGGGGGGAATAAGGAATTAAATTAAATGTAATGAATACCCTAGTGTGATAGACACTGGGGCAAGCTTTTAACATATATTAATTTATTTCTCAAAACAACTGATAAGGAAACTGAGGCTCAGAGGAGTCAAGTAACATTCCCAAGATCATGCAGCTAGGAAGTGATAGAGGTTAAAACTTAAATCTTTCTGATGTCAAATCTTGTGTTATTTTCCCACTTCACATTAACCATTCCTTTTCTGTTTTTCCATGGCATTGTCTTTGTCTCCTGTCTCTGTTTTACCTCTGCCCCTATCCATCTAATAGTATAGGCTAGTTATGCTGTGGTTACCAATAGCCCCTAAATTGTAGTGACATACAGTTTTATTTTTCCCCCCAGTATAATGTCCACTCAGTGTCAGCTAGAGGTTATACTTTGTTTCATCTTTAGTTAAGGGTCAGGCTGATGGAGCTGCCATGATCTGTAATGTGTGATCAGCATAGCAGATGGAAAAATTGCTGTGCCAAATCATGCACTCGTGATTATAGCTTCTGCCCAGAAATGATTCAAGTTTCTTTTGCTCACATTTCATGACCAGGCCTAAGGACCTGGCAAGTGCAATCTTACCATGCACATAGAAAGAGAATTGGGAATATTTGGTAAATAGCACTAGTGATTGCTACATCATTTTAGGGGCATGAGAATCCCACTGAGTTTCTGGCTAAGTCTAGAATGTCAGAAGTGCATTCACCTGCTATCAGCTGCAACCTCTTTGTCTACTTTCACAAATATTTGACCATGGACGGTTTATTAAAATAGCTGGATGATGGCTGGATGTTCAAAAGCTATGGCTATCATTTGCAATACTTGTGGGTGCATTAAGAGATGTTGGGTGAGTGGAAATGTATGCCAGGATCAAACCATGGGTTCTAGCATGAAAGAGAATGCCGGAACCAGCGGGACCATGGCTGACCTGGTATAGTCACTGCTTAGTTTGAGAGGCTTGAGCAAGCTCAAAATGGGACATATGCTGACAACCATGCTGCCATTCTAGATTCTGAAAGATTCTTTTTGTTACCCAGGGAACACCTTGAGTGTGACCAGCTAATTTCTTCTCTATTTCCATGTAACATAATCCCTAGTAGACAAAGAAAGGTAGGAAGTAGTCATTCTATAATGGCCTGGAAAAATGGTGAAAAGGATCAGAGAACTATGTCTACATTTCCATTTCCATTTCCCATCCTCCCTCTGATATTGTTGTCTTTTCTTCTCCCTGAAGAAAACTTCCTATTGGACTTCATTCTGACAAAGCTTAACTTCTTTACCCAATTAGATTCATCCTTAAATTAAGTATACTTCTAACTACATATTATTTTTGTTTGTCTAAACCTTTAACCTGCATATGTATCATCTATGAAAAACATCCAATTAAACAAATTACAATTAGAAGAAAGGATTTTTTAAAATATATTTTATTGATTTTCTTACAGAGAGGAAGGAAGAGGGATAGAGAGTTTGAAACATCGATGACAGAGAAACATCGATCAGCTGCCTCCTGCACACCTCCTCTTGGGGATGTGCCTGCAACCAAGGTACATGCCCTTGACTGGAATTGAACCTGGGACCCTTGAGTCCGCAGGCCGATGCTCTAGCTACTGAGCCAAACCAGTTAGGGCAAGAAAGGATTTCTTAAAGAGCCAAGGTACTCATTCTGCTATATATTTCAATAGAGAATCAAGAAAGGTTATTATTATCATTACTAGAGGCCTGATGCATGAAATTTGTGCAAGAGTAGGCCTTCCTTCCCCTGGCTGCCAGTATCAGCTTCCCTCTGACACCCAGGACCTGGGCTTCCCTCACAGCCCCAGCTTCATCCAGAAGGTCATCTGGAAGGACATCCAGTTTAATTAGCATATTATGCTTTTATTATTATAGATAATTTTTTTTTTTACCACTATCTTCCCAAGGAAGCCTTGATATTCAGAAAGGTTGTTCCCTTTCTCTCCCCTGGAAAAAAAAAAAATGGTTCTTGTGGTGTCCTCAGACTCATGCATGTTTATGTTTATTGGCCTCCCAGCATCTTGAGTTGTTTCAATGCCTTTCGCTGAGATTGACAACACAAACTGTGGTAGCTAAATGTTCTATAACTGTATATGGCATCAAATAATCTTAAATGTTTGACTGCTACTTATTTACTCACTTTATTTTCAAAACAACTTTGGTAAGTATTGGGCATTATTGTCATGTGACTTGTGGGGCTATTGGTATCCAGTGAGGGAAATATACTTTCTTTAGGATCCGACAGCTGTTCAGGATCAGGGATGGAGTTTGATTATTAGTTTTGGTTGTGTTTCTTTATCCCCCCTCTACACAGTTCCCTTTGGCTTTTTATATATTCCTTTAATAATCTTTACCCTTACTTAGCACTATAACTGAAGAAGGCTTTCAGAAAGCTGCCTTGTTAATAATTTTGACTTGATAGTAATTTCTTCTTCTGGAATGGGGACTTTATTTTTTTTCTTTCATCTACAGAATGAACTATCGTGATTATTAAAATTAAATCCATTTTTATCTATCTGGCCCTCAAACCTTCTCATATCCTAATCTCATATCACATTCTTGGGTTTACCTACTACTATTTCTCTTCATACCCATAACACTTTTGCCTAAAAGAGTTTATTATTATCAGAATGTGCTCCATGATCTGCTGCCTTGAAGCATCTCCATGGCAGCAATTTAGTATTGTATGTTTCTCTCAACCAGAAAGTTTTGGCCTCCAGATTGCTACCTGTTGAAATTCTCATCCTTGAAAATCCACCTCTTACCTATCTCTTCCATGAATCTGTTACTGATTACAAGCATAAATGACCTTTTTCTCTTTTGAACAGTTTATGCCAATGTTAGAAGTATAGAATGTTTTGTTCTGATGGCAAAGAAAGCTCTCCACACTTAGTCATAATAGCAGCTAAATAATATTTGTTCAACTACAACAGTGTTTCTCAAATGTGTGGCTTTCAGAATTCTTGACACTCTTAAAAATTATCGAAGAGCCCCCAAATTATATCTGTTGATATTGGACATATTATAAATAAAATTGGAAAACATTTTAAATCACAAAAATACTCAAGCATGTCATCACACATCATGTAGACAGAGAAAAGGAGAGTGTAAGAGGCAAATCATTTTTTAGTATTATTATAGTTATTTTGACCTTACAGACTTCCTGAAAAGGTTTAGAGAGTATCAGAGGTCCCGGTACCATACTTGGGACCATTAAACTGGTACTCCAGAAAGCACCTTCAACTGAGAGTCAAGAGTTCTGGGTTCATGTCCTCTCTATGACACAAACATATTATTTAATATTTATCAGGGCTTGAGGCTTCTTCTGAAAATAACAGAATAGAGGCTAAGTGATAATGGATCCCCTTCTAGCTCTAAGCATCTTTCCTAAACCTATGGACACGAATTCATGATGCTCTCAGGTGACCTCCTATCATGAGATTCTGCTCCCACTTAAAAGTACCTCCTTGCTGCTCATTGACCTGGTTGGCTATAAATGTTACTGCCCTGCCCAGAGCATTGTGGGATATGATTATGGCATGGTGATGTGTGGATGCCAGGAAGGTCAGGTAGCATAAAGAATCTCAGGCATCATTTTGAAGTAAGGTTTTTCTCACCTGAGATATCACACCAGGGCCCTATGCAAATTCTAATGAGATTAGGTTATGTGACATATGAAGCTACCTGGGAGGGTTGAAACTTGAAAACATTATGGAATGAATGACAGTTCTTTAGAATTAAGTTTCAGGTCCTTTAATTTCCCCCAAAGAGATAATAACACCCCTCTCCTGGCAACTTCACATGCGGTCTTCTTGTGCAAATCCCTGCCTTATTCCTCACCAGGTTCCCACAGTTAGCTCTTCTTATCACCCCATTTGCTCCATCTCTTCAAGCCATACTCAAGAGCTGAAAGTTAACTAATTCAGGGAAATATATCATCTGGTATTACCAGGATTGTATAACTTAGTATATTTTATCTCATAGGTATAACTATGGCTTATAGTAGACACCCTGTAGGGACTCATCTGAATCCTTGTTGCATTGCAAGTTCTCTGGGGAAGTTGCTTTTGGTCAGGAGGTTATTAACACTACAAATCACACTACCTTGGAGTCTCTGAGTGATGCACTGAAAAGTGTATGGATAACTTGCGTTCAGTTCTTGATTCTGTCACTAAATAGCTGAATGACCTTGAATGCATTGTTTAATCTTTCTGTTTACTCATCTGTACAATACAGTTATTTATAGTTATAAATGTAGAACATTTAGACTTTGCAGTTGCTTTGATTTCATGAAATTAAATGCATTGGTCCTTGGCCATTGAAGCTACTCCAACAATCCTATTTTTCATGGTCTCCTTTTACCTGACCTTTTTTTTTTTTAAGAGAAAAATTTCAAAAAGTGCTTGTATTTTTCTAGTCACAAAGAAAACTATTTGGAATAATATTGTACTGTGGTTGGAATATTTAATATAGAATCAAGAATCTCAAAGGTTGGCCCTTAAGAAGAAAAGTGTGTTTTGTCCTCATCAAATTTAGTTCTACTCGGACATGAAAGGAGAGTCTTGACTTAGCATCATGTGAAAGGCCAGGATTCAGAATTTTTGCAAAGGAGAAATCATACCTGTACAGAAATTCCAAGAGATTTCATATTTCCTTTCCTTTTTAAGGGCATTTTTTGCTGGATTATTAGGATTCCAATGTATAATAATGTTTTTTGTTGGGTTTCTTTTTTCTGGCTTCTATTAGTCAGAAATTAGCTGTCAGTCTTACTGTTGGTTATTTGAAAACATTGTTTATTCTTCCCTCTGGATGTTTTTTTGCAGCTTTATTGGGGCATATTGACAAATAATATTGCAAGTGTTTGAAGTGTACATCATGATGATTTGCTATAACTACATATTATAAGTATTCCCCCCATCTAGATAAATTATTACATCCATCATCTTACATATTTACTTTTTTGTGAGTATGTGAGAATATTTAAGTTCTACTCTCTTAGCAGGTTTTTATTATACAATGTGGTGATATCAACTACATTCACTATGTTGTTTATTAGATCCTCAGATATTAATCATCTTATAGAAAAAATTTTATACCATTTTATCAAATTTCCCATTTTCTTCAAACCCCCACCCCCCAAGCCCCTGGCAACCATTTTTTTTTCTGTTTCTATGACTTTGACTTAAAAAATATTTAGACATCACATATAAGTGATACCATGCAGTATTTTTCACTTAGCAAAACTCCCTTCATCCATGTTGTTACAAATTTCTTTCTTTCTTATGGCTGAATCATATTCAATATAGTATATACTACATAATACACACACACACACACACACACACACACACACACACACACACACACACACACATATCCATTCATCCATTAATGGATACTTAGGTTGTTCTCATATCTTGGCTAATTTGAATAATGCAGCAATGAACATGGGAGTGTAAATATCTCTGATATCTGGCTGATTTTAAGATGATTCTTTTTCATTTGTTTTTTAGTAGCTTTGCTATGTCATGCCCAGGTATGATTTTCTTGATTTTTATCCTGCCTAAGGTTGTAGTGACTAGTAAATCTATGGTTTTATGTCTTTCAATTTGAGGAAAATCCTTGGTCATTATCTCTTCAAACATCACTTCTTCCCATCTCTCTATTTCTCTTCTGGGATTCTAACCACATTTAACTCTATTCACTTTGTCTTATATGTCTTTTGTGCTATTTTCTGAATTTTCTATATTTTTCTCTCTAATTCAATCTGAGAATTTTCTACTGCCTTATTCTCTAGCTCACTAATTGTATTTTTAGCTGTGTTCAACCTGCTTTTAAATGGATCTGTTGAGTTCTTAGTTTCAATTATTGTATTCTCCAATTCTGGAATCTTCATTTGATTATTGAAATAGATTCTAGTTCTCTAGCAAAATTCTCTATCATGTCATCCAACTTCTTAACTATTTACTCACAATTTTTGTTCAAATCTCTGATATCTTTTATCTAGAATTTCCATATGTCAGTCCTATTTGTGGTTTTAAAATTCTGATTCTTTTTCTTGGCATTTATGATAATTTTTTAAAGGACATTTTATTTTATTTTTTATATTTTTATTGATTTCAGAGAGGAAGGGAGAGGGAGAGAGATACAAACATCAATGATGAGAGAGAATCATTGATTTGTTGCCTTCTGTACACCTCTACTGTGGATTGAACCTGCAACCCAGGTATGTGCCCTTGACTGGAATCAAACCCAGGACCCTTCAGTCTGCAGGCCGATGGTCTATCCACTGAGATAAACCAGCTAGGGCTATGATAATTTTGACTGTCTGCTGGTCCTGCGTAGGAAGTAGTGTTCCGAATGGTGCTATCTTCTTGTAGGATGGATTTTTTTTTCTCTTTCAAGCAGCTAGAGTAAGGGCTTTTTCACATTAACCAATAAAAAAGGACTGAGCTGGGTTATATTTTCTGTATAGCTTGACTTACCTCTTGTTTGCCCCAAATTAACAGTCTCCTTCTTTGGTTTCAGTTCTTTTCTTTCTGGAGAAGTAAGAATGCAAATAACTCAGCCTAAACTTTTAGCTGCTTTTTCTTTGCATACTAGCCTCTTGACTCATGTTAAGAATGATAAATATAAGATGCCAAAAAGCAGCCAACAAAAGAAAAAAATGGACATCAAAATTAAAAACTTTTGTACATCAAAAGGTACTATTAAGAAAGTAAAAATGCAACTATAGGGCAGGAGAACATATTTACAATTTGTATATCTGATGAGGGTGTAGTATTCAGACTATACAAAGAATTATTATAGCTTAACAAGAAAAATGTAAATGACCCAATTTAAAAATGGACAGATGATTTGAATAGCTATTTTTCCAAAGAAGATGTAAATGGCCAATAAGTACATGAAGAGATGCTCAACATCATTAGTCATTAGAGAAATGCATATCAAGACCACAAGAAAATACCACTTCACACCCACTAGAATGGTAATTAATTAAAAAGAAAAATAATTGTTGGCAAGGATGTAGAGAATTTAAAATGGTCACTTGCTTTGAAAAATAGTTTGATAGTTTTTTTAAAATATAGAATCATGATAAGGCCAGCAATTCTTCTAGGTTTATGCCCCAAAGAATTGAAAACCATCACTCAAACAAATACTTATACACAAATGTTCATAGCAGCACTGTAGTCAAAAGATGGAAACAACCCAAATATACATCAACTGATGAATGGATAAACAAAATGTGCTATATCCATACAATAAAATACTACTCAGTCATAAAAAGGAATGAACGACTGATACATGCTATAAAATGGATATGCTTAAAAACATGTTAAGTAAAAGAAACCAGACACAAAAGACACACGTTTTATGATTCCATTAATTTGAAATACCCATAATAGGTAACCTCAGATAGACAGAAAGCAGATTAGTGGTTACCAAGGGCTGGGGCTGTGGATGAGGACTGACTGTTAATTTTTGTAGGGTCTGTTTGGCAGTGATGGAAATGGTTTTCAATTTAATAGAGGTGTCAGTTGCATAACATTATGAATGCACTGAAGTCCACCAAACTGTATGTTTTACAATGGTTAATTAATTTTGTTATAGGAATCTTACCTCAACTTTAAAAAGATTAAGCAAATATCCTGATGGTAAAAGCAACATGAAGACCGTTGGGCACTCTTCAACAGGCTTCCCTTCTTTCTAATGTTTTGGTTCCTCTGTTCTTGG
Organism: Ia io; assembly: GCA_025583905.1. Classification (NCBI taxonomy): domain Eukaryota; kingdom Metazoa; phylum Chordata; class Mammalia; order Chiroptera; family Vespertilionidae; genus Ia; species Ia io. Next base: position 61,227,575 of record JAJQQW010000011.1, on the reverse strand, counting down.
CTTTTTAATCAAAACTTTGATGCCTTCCAACATGTTTTTTTTTTTTTGGTCATAGTTTCTTTAGATGTGGTGCTCTCCTGATTCATTCAAACTTTTTTGCTAATCTCCTTCTTCTGACTTCCAAGAGCTATTATGGACTGCGATACTCAAATCTATAGAATTTTAATAATCCCAAGTTGTATATAGCTTGTGCCTTTAGCCAGCTTCCATTTTTCTTCACAATTAGAATAGGTTATGTTTCTTACACATAGCACAATAGTTTTCAGTTTATAGTGAATCAGAGTCACTCAGAAGCAATTCATTGGCCCTAACCCCAGAGACTTTGAACAAAAATTCTAAGTTGAAACCAAGAAAAGTTCATTTAACAAATATCACTGATGTCTTAACCTTATGAGCTACAAAGCTTCAAGAAGAACTGCTCAATACTGTTAATGTAAGAGATACCTAATAAATACTTGTGGAGAGAATAATGACTACACATATGATTAAATAAACCCTTGAAATATTCTTCCCAATCTCATTTCCCATCGGTGATACAGTGCCCTTTGCAGTACTTACATTTCACCCTTGTCTGCATTCCACCCACTGTGCAATCAGAATATGCAGAGGAAGCTACATCATTAGTATGCATGATATATCAAATTGTGGACAAGGTGAGCCGGTTAATACTGCTAAGAGGAATTTCCATTCTGCATATCATGACTTTTATCTTAATACTCACTGATATTCAGTGATCTTTGACAAGTAATTTGACTCTGCCAAATGTAGTTTGTTTTTTTCCTTGGCTTACAAAGAAGCTAATATGCCATTCATCATGAGTAGTGGCAGGGGAATGGCAATAACTGCTTTGTATATAACCATGAGCAAGGTAAGGAGAGTGTGAGGGGGATGAGAAGCTAATGAGACATTAGAAAGTATGGAAGTTCTCCTATTGAAGACTGCTGTGTCTGGAGAGGATAGAGACAAATGAAAATAATTATCAGAGTAATTCATGCTAAAGAATTTTTGCTTCAATTATTACCTCAATTGTTTAAATAAAAGTATTTTGGGAGCCTCAGTGATCCAGGAAATTAACAATTATGTGGAACCATGTACATTTAGCCATAGGTTTTAGCTCAGACCATATTCGAAATGGCGAGAGAACTGGTAAGAGAATTGCATGTATCAAGGTCCCTGTGTTATTTGTCTTCATATCTTAGTAGCCCCCCAAATCTCTCTGGCTCTAGTGGATAACTTTCCTTTTCTGAAAGATTATATTTCAGGAAGGTCTGTGATAGAGTCTACCATCAGATTTTGCTCTGTGTATTATAGAGCCAGATGATGAAATCAGGAAACTGTTTTTTTGTGTGTTTTTTAAAATATATTTTTATTGATTTCAGAGTGGAAGGGAGAGGGAGAGAGAGATAGTAACATCAATGATGAAAGAATCATTGATCAGCTTCCTCCTGCATGCCCCCAAAGGGAATCAAGCCCACAAACTGGGCATGTGCTCTGACCAGGAATTGAACTGTGACCACCTGGTTCATGGGTCGATGCTCAACTACTGAGCCATGCCAGCCAGACAGGAAACAGTTTTCCCACAATATCTCAGCCACTTCCAAATTCTGAGACTTTGATCAGATTATTCAATCATTCTAAGCCTCAGTTTCCTCATCTGAAAAATGGATCAATACCTACTATATAGGGTAACTGTGAAGAATAAATGAAATGATGCAAATAAAACACTAAACACAGTGTTTTTAAAAAATAAAGCACTCATTAATAAACAGGATACTTACCTATATAGGAATCCAAAGAGAATAGTTTACCATTTTTGCTCAATGGTTCTGCCAGTGGGGTTTATACTGTGCTACCTGTGACATTTTAGGAATGTATCTTGGCTGTAACTTGAGCCAACTATACTTTTCTCCTTACCGATTTCCCTGCTCTATGCACACAAGTCCTTCCAGTGACCACCGTTCCATGTCTGGATTCTGGCTTAAATGAGCTGTGACAAGTACCCTCTTCATAATGATAACCCCATCAGACAGGTAGTTATTACAATGGAAAGAATACTAGCTTCTCTTCCCTATTCTAGGTACTGTGCACACATCCTATCTAATAAAAGAGTAATATACAAACTGACCATACCTCCGCTACACCCACAAGCCACTCCCAGCAGCCAATCAGGAGCGAGTGTGCAAATTAACCCAACCAAGATGGCTGTGGCCATGGAGCAAGCAGGAGGCTTGGGTTTCCCTGGCAATGGAGGAAGCCAAGCTTCCCACATACCCTGGCCGGCCCTGGACTCCTCTCAAGGCTACAAAGTTTCAATTATAGAAGATAAATAAATCCCAGATACCAGGGCCTCCACTTGGGTCGCCGGAGGGATGTGGCCGGCCTGCAAACCGCCACAGGCCCCTCGCCCAGGGTGCCCCACACCTCAAGGGAACCCTCACCCTGATCTGGGACACCCTTCAGGGCAAACCAAAGAGTAATATGCAAATTGACCATCGCTCCAACACACAAGATGGCTGTGCCCATGTGGACACAAGATGGCTGCCACAAGATGGCCAGCAGGGAAGGGCAGTTGGGAGGGACCAGGTCTGGAAGGGAGGGCAGTTGGGGGCAATCAAGTCTGCAGGGGAGGGCAGTTAGGAGTGACCAGGCTGGCAGAGGAGGGAAGTTGGGGGTAACCGGGCCTATAGGGAAGGGCAGTTGGGGGGTACCCAGGCCTGCAGGGAAGAGCAGTAGTGGGGGACCAGGCCTGCAGGGGAGGGCAGTTAGGGGCAATCAGCCTGGCAGGGGAGTGGTTAGGGGTTGATTAGGCTGGCAGGCAGAAGCGGTTAGGGGCAATCAAGAAGGCAGGCAGGTGAGCAGTTGGGAGCCAGTAGTCCTGGATTGTGAGAGGGGTCCCAGATTGGAGAGGGTGCAGGCTTGGCTGAGGGACACCCCCCCACCCCCCACCGTGCATGAATTTTGTGCACCAGGCCTCTAGTTACACATAATACCTTACTTAATCCTAACAAAAATGTACATAATATAGCTATATTTATATCTATGCATACATGTAAATAGTTATGAATAAAACTATACAGATAGAAAGATAGGTAGATGGGAGATAGATAGATAGATGATAGGTAGATAGATAAGTAGATATCTGAGAGAGATTCTTAGAAAGTTTACACAACTTGATAAAAATTACAGTTTAAAAGAGATTGAGAAATGTCTAGCCTGGTTCTATTAAAAATGGATTTTTTTCCCTTTTTTTTTTTACATTATGTTTGGTCAGATTTAGAAGGGTTGAATTTTGAACTGAGCTTTAACCTTTTGCACTCGGATGTCGAGTGTGACTCGACATGGTTAGCATCAGTAGCAGGAATCGAAACAAAAGCAAGCGAGTGCAAAGGGTTAAAATGGAGATGGATGGGAAGACTAATAGAAAAAAACATTCCTGGTTGAGACATTTGAGGACTATTTAGAGTTAACACATTTGATAGGATCCTATTGTGTCTCATTATTGCTTCAGTGTGTTCTTGTATAAATTAAGACCCATTATACCAAACTTTTCCAAAAAAATCATAAAAGTCAAGCTGAGGCTTTTTCAGTTATTTAGATATTGTTATATCATTGAATTTAAACCTGTGAATAGAAAATGTCAACTAGGAAATTGCCACTGGAAAAATAAATCTATTTTACAGGAGCATCAAATGAGTCTTGCACTAAAATAAAAAATGAATTCCAGAAACGTCATCCCCTTGCTTTTTTATGATAATGCCACCCACTGCAGGTAATCAGAGTGAACATCTTGGAGGGAGGCTACTACAGAAAGAGCTGTGCAGATTGTGTTCTTTGGCAATTCACTAGGCAAGGACTTCCCCTCTGGGCAATGTGCTTGCTGAAAAGAGTGGAAGGGAATGGAGTTTCTAAGCAGCATCCCAGGATTGTGAACTTGCAGCAAGAAATGAAGACAGGCCCTAGCCGGTTTTGCTCAGTGGATAGAGCGTTGGCTTGTGGACTGAAGGGTCTAGGATTCGATTCTGGTACAGGGCACATACCTGGGTTGCAGGCTCAATCTCCAGTGTGGGGCATGCAGGAGGCTGCTGATCAATGATTCTCTCTCATCATTGATGTTTCTATCTCCCTCTCCCTTCCTCTCTGAAATCAATAAAAGACAGGACTCAGACCCAGACGTAAGGGAGGCCACAGACTGGGGAGTGCTCAGATACCTCACTGGTCCTGGATCTAAAATTCCAACCGCATAAATAGCATATCATTTTCTTTTTTTACTGTATTAATTCATGACTCTTTGGATATAAGACACAGAAGCAAAATCTGGCTAATATTAACAGAAACACACTTAAATGGTAGGTGAAGAATTAAAGGAACAGCTGAAGAATTGTGTACAGGATGAGGACAGAGTAGCAAACGGTTTTTGGTAGCAAACAATAGTGGTTTGTTATAGGGGTTAGGTCAATTAATACTTTTCATTCTTGTTTCCATAGTCCAGATCCCTGAGAGAATATCCAGTTGAACTAGACAGAGTCATGTGTCTGCTACTGTGACCAGGAAGAAGATACCTTGATCAATAGCCCTATCAATACTGCCCATAATGGCAACGTGGTATCTGGGACAGGGAATCAATATTTATTCTATTTCTAGAAGAAGTAAGGATGCAGGGCACATTGAACAATCCAGTTCCGATGGTACACTTTAAATCCATCTACTTAGGGTACTACTTAGTTCTTCTAAGGCAGAGTCCAGCCCACGGAGGTAGTCTATGGACTGGACATTTTCCACATCTGGAGTGACAAAGAACTTAACTATCTCTTTCTACATGCATCATATTTAAGGGTATTTTATATTTTTATATTTAAAGCTCCATTTCTTTTTTACAATTATGATTACATAAACCTAATTTTTCTTCATTTATATTGCATTAGAAGAAGTTCCTATTGTTAAAATTTAGGTTTATGTAATCATAATTGTGAAATTTGAATAAATTTAATGACTAATATGTCATTATGGGTTATCATAATTTTTTTCTATTTTTATTTGCAAGAAATTTCCGTTTTTAAAGAAAGTTGAGCATATTCTAATGAATATATTTGCATACAAATCTATGTGCACATCTGCAATTATTTTCCCAGGATAAATTCTAGAATTGTCCGGTCTAAATGGGTCTGTTAGGATGCATATTGCCAAATTTCCCTCCAAAGGGGTATTTACATCTACATAGGTAAACACTGTAAGTATACTTAAAATAAAGGTAGAGGCATAGGGCCAGCATCTTGGAGAATACTTATGGACCATTGTCTGGCTTGGCACAGTGTAGACATTTGGTCTGGTTATAACAGATCTATCCCTGGGCACAGAGTTATGTGCCTGTCACCATAACCAGGAAGAAGACAGCTTGATCAATAGCTCTATCAATTCTGCCCATATTGGGGAAGTTGTATTTGGGACAGAAAAATCTATATGCTTTTTCTAGATATGCTATTGCTCAGCTTCCAGGATAGAGTGACTATAGATTTCCAAGTTAATTTTTGTCCCAGGAATACCCAACATGAAATGCACTGTGACTAGAAATGCATTTGCGATGGTTAGCACCAGCACAATTATAAACCAATCTTAATAAAGTATTCACAGCATTTCTAATTGTAAATACTGCACCATCCTGATAAAATCATCAAGGTAATTCATTGCAAATGTACCCCTATATTACTAAATGAGGTGTCTAAAGTATTGTATTTTTTTCTTTGAGTGTTATTTGCATTCCATGCCTTCTTTCACAAAGGTTATGGTACAGAATCGAATACAAAAGTAGAAGAGAAATAAAATAACATCTTTTCCCAGGAGGCATATGCAGAATGTGTACTAACTCTCTCCTAATTAAAACCCATACCAGAAAGTACTAGTTTATCAGGTAGTCTTTTCTACTCAGCCCAGATGTAGCTTTAGAATCTTTTTTAAAAATATTTTTTTATTCATTTCAGTGAGGAAGGGAGAGGGAGAGAGAGATAGAAACATCAATGATGAGACAGAACCATTGATCAGCTGCCTCCTGCACACCCTACACTGGGGATCGAACTCACAACCCTGACCAAGAATCAAACTGTGACCTCCTGGTTCATAGGTTGATGCTCAACTACTGAACAACACAGGCCAGGCTAGCTTTAGAATCTTTTTCATCACAGAAACCCAGGCAGACAATAGTGGTCAATTTCAGCTAGACCTTTACTTAAAATCTATTTAAATCTCTGATATCAAATAAATCATGTGTATAGTATCAGCAAAAGTCTAAGTTTGTCTTAGTTTTATTAGCATTTTCCATCCCAGTTTAGTACTCCCATGTAGGTATTAGCAAATGTTGATATAATATGCCATATATTGGGTAATGAGCTATATATAGGTTGCTTCATTTAATCTTTATGATATTGGGACATGTGGTATCTCCCATTTTATGGATAAAATGACTGAAACTTAGAGAGGTTAAATAAGTTTCCCCAAGTCCCCTGGCTAGTAGCAACTATAGTGAAGGGTCTGAGATTGTACTCTAGCTACAGGCTAACAAGTTGACTTACCACATGGATGGAAGACATGGGACTCCTGGGTCAGAGATGAAAGGGAGTTTATTATTTACAGCAATTTCAATAGTCAAAATATCAGCATCTGTGTCCGTTTTCAAGCCCTCATTCTCACCAGGCTATATAAATAGGGCCAGGTGATCTCTGCACAATCATTGGGTTATGTTAAGGAAAGAAACTTTGATTTAGAAAACACAAATATTTTAGAATTTGCATTAAACCTGTCTACTTTTTACTCTAAAGAGAGACATTATCTCTATTATACTGAACAGTAAGCATCAAGACCCGTACTTCCAAGGGTGACCCTATGTCTTTTAAGGTTATTTGCTATACAAACATCCTGGAAAAGAGAGTCTGTGAAAAGTAGTTACTCCCAAGATGTGCAGAAACCTGAGAACCATGGAGAATTGTCCTGTAAGCTCTGAGTGGAAACGTCAGAATTTGCATCCAGGTCTGGATAGCCCCATACCTGACATTCTTACTCAATAAACCTCATGTTTCTCTACCTGTTTGCATTATCTTCTAACTCTTAAAATTCAGAGACTGACCCTATCAGAAATGGCAGTTAAGAAATCTCACAGCTCTGAAAAATGTTCCTTCTCCATGAATTAATTATTCTGGTCACACTGCATTTAATTGCTCACTTATTTTTCTATTATTTCTAGGCTGTTGGCACTCTAAGGATTGAATCCTGTCCACTGTGATATTCCCATTTGCTTTCTCAGTTGAGGACATAAGCACTCATCTTTAAGGTCAGGAATATCTGAGTTTGACTCCTGTCTGTCACTCAGAAGTGTAGAATGAGTATCAGTCTGTTTCCTAATCTGTAAAATGGAATTCATGATAGCTACTTTTCTAAGGTGGTTATGAAGAATCAATGAGGTTACATATAGAGCACTCAACATACTTATTGTGTATGGTAGCCATTTTATAATACTAATCAATTAATATATATTTTTTGAATGTTTAAAGGATTGTGTTTTCTACCCTCTAGCTTTTCTTTACTACTAGTAGATCCCGATGTTTTGGCCTCATGTGTTTCTTCTCCTACTCTTTTCTCTAGCTAGTATTTTATGTTTGGGCTGATTATTTTGTTTCTGTTTTCAGGGCAGTCATTGCTTTATGATACTCTTATTTCTCCTAATCTTAGTTTACTGCTCTGGCCAACTTCCTGGGATAAACAGCCTCTATTGTCCCGGATTAGAGTAATAAATATGGACATTTTGTTCATCACCTCCTTCATCACTTCTGCTGATGGGGAGAAAATGACCAAAGTCACCCAGCATAGCTCTCATGGCTAGAAAGTTTTTTCTTTCTTTTTTTCTATCTATCTAATATATCAATCCATCCATCCATCTTTGACTTACATATATTTGGATCTCTCTATTTTTAATATATAAGATACACAGAAAGCTATATAAATACATATATATTTGCCAGCATCTAACCATGTTAAACAGAGCGTCCTTCTATTATATTCTTCAGATATTAAAAATAACAATTGTGGTAACTTTTTTCTCTCTTCCTCTATAAATGACATTCTCCTCATCCATTTCACTGTCACACAGCCCACAAACGGCTCCCAGAGCTGACCCTGCCCCAGGACCAAGTTCCCTTAGCCTCATGTGGAAGGCCCTGCCAATTTACCCATGTTGCTATTAAAATGTAATGCTCAGAATTGAGTACTAATCTTGGAAGAGATCTGGCAAAGCAGAATAAAGCAAGACTATCTGCAGACTCAGATGATCCCTGGTAAAGGAATGACAAATGACAATGAGTTAATAGAAAACATTTCACTTGGAACAGGAATCTTTCTAGAATCCATAAAATCACCTTTCATGAGTCTGAGCTCAGCCTTACAAGACAGAAAACCCACAGGTATAAGGAGTGGCATTGTTTTATTTCTCTTTTCAAACATTTCTTTTCATGTTGTAAATCAGGTACCCTGGGGCAACACTCTCTCCTCACCTGAAGTTAGAATCAGGATGTCTGATTTTAAGCTTCATCCCTAGATCTATGAGCTGTGTTGCATTAGGCGTATCACTTAACATTTCTGGGCCACAGTTTCATCATCTGTAAAGTAGAACTCATGTGTGTGAGAACTTTGAAGCTTGTTGTGAATATCAAATGTGACAACATATATCAAAAAAACATTTGAAAACTACAAAGACCCATAATAATATAAATCACCATTTTGGCCCTGGCTGGTGTTGCTAAACTGGTTAGAGTGTCAGCCCCCACACCAAAGGGTCATGGGTTTCATTCCTGGTCAAGGGCATGTACCTCAGTTGCAGGTTCCATCTCTGGCCCTGGTTCAGGTGCGTCTGGGAGGCAACCAATCAATGTGTCTCTCTCACATTGATCTCTCTCTTTCTCTCCCTCCCTCCCTTCCTCCTTCCCTCCCTATCTCTCTCCCTTCTCCGCTATTCCTCCCTTTCATTCTCTCTAAAACAAAATGGAAAAAAAAATCCTCAGATAAGAATTAACAATAACAAAAATCACCATTTTGAAAAATTCCCCTCACTTTGAATTTTGTCTGCTGTACATATTCAGTGAGGGCAAGTGATAGAGCCAAAGCCATATCTAATAAAGATTCAACGTGAGGGAAATAGTTACACTGTTGTCCCTCTGCGTTTGGTTCTTACGATGGAATCTCATTCTAATGGGAATCTCCTTTAGATGTTGTAACTTCTCAGGGCTCATCCCCAGACTCTCTTCTCACTTTTTTTTATCATTTGATGCAAGTCGATATTGCAAAATGATTACCAAAATAAGGTTAGTGAATACCTCCTTCTATCACGTAATCACCACTTTTTAGTAACTTTCAAATACATGGTATAGTATTGTTAAATATAGTCACCATGCTGCACATAAGATTCCCAGAACTTATTCATAGTTTGTACTCTGACCAATATTTCTCCATGTCCATTTCCTTTACCTTCTGTGTGTTTACTTTTGTGTATGTACTATAGGCTTCACTTACTTAAAACATCTTGTAGATATAACCGTTTACTTTTCACTCATAATAACTTCAGTCACATACAAAAATATCACTCTTTACACCTCTTCCCCCATGTTTTATGTTTTCGGTGTTGCAGTTTTTCTGTTCTCATATTGTGCATCTATTAAAAATTACTGCAGCTTTAGTTATTGTAAATATTTTTGACCTTTAAACTTCCATGCTATAAGTAAATGGTTAACACACCACCATGTTATACCATTAGAGTATTCAGAATTTGACTATATATATACTTACCTCGACCAGTATGTTTTATATTTTCACTAGAGGCCCAGTGCATGATTGAATCATGCACGTGTAGGGTCCCCTACACGCTTTCGCTTTTCGTGGTGGAGCGAGGTGCCTGTCCGCTGGTGCACCAGGCCTTTCAGAAGCCTCCAGCTCGGCGGAGGCTTCTGAAAGGCCTGGTGTCGGAGCAGACAGGCACCCAGCTCCTCCACTTTTGATGGTCCGCGGCCGCTGAGGAGTCCTGCCCCCTGCGCCTCTCAACGGCCACTGAGGGGGGCTGCCGCGGACACCTGGCTACCCTGCCGTTGAGAGGCGCAGCTGGGTGTCCGCGGCAGGCCCCCTCAGTGGCCGCGGATCTGGCCGTTGAGAGGCACAGGGGGCGGGAGTCCTGCCCCCTGCGCCTCTCAACAGCAGGGTAGCCCCCCTCAGCGGCAGCGGATCCGTGCCTCTCAATGGCCGGATAGGCCACCCCGAGTCCCGCCCCCCAGCCTCCCGCCGCCCAATCGTGGGCATAGCGGAGTGATGGTAATTTACATGTTATTCTATTATTAGATAGGATGTTTCCAACTTCCTAATTAGTATCCTTTCATTTCAGCTTGCAGAACTCTTTCTACCATTTTTTACAAATTTATCTTTATTGTTGAAAGTATTACAGATTTCCCCCTTTTGTGTGTGTGTGTTTTCCCATTGACTAAGGTGACCAGATTTTAACATTGGTAAAGCGGGACACCATTGACCGTGGAGGGTGGGGGGGGTTTCTTGATTAAAAATAAAAAAATCACTTTTGGTTTTTTTAATAAAAGGAAATTCACTTCTTAGATCATCGTTGAATTTGCATCCTCTTTTCTTACTCATTATGTTAAAAATCTAAAAAAAATAATTTAAAATTATATTATAAATTATTATATACATATTGCTTAAAAACACAGTAAGTAGGTACATAATTACATGAACATATTTTATTGTTAGTTTATAAATTAAATTAATTTGATTGTTATAAAGTAACTATATTTTAAAAAATTTTAATTTTAATCCTATATTTCTAAATAATAACAATACTAACTTGTATTATTTTTCCTCTGAATTTGCCGTAACGTAAGTCGTAAGTGTCACTTTCAAGGCCGGTGCTAGACTTTTTGCCGCCACTATAAAATATAAATAATACGAGTACTGTCTGCTAAATTCAAGAAAATTTATGTATTTATGAAATAAATAAACAAATTACTTACCTAAATTATCTGAATAGCTGATTTGTAATGACATCACTTGTTTAACTAGCTTACTAGCACACAGTACGATGTGTATCGTCTGAGAGACAGTTACAAAATGTTTTCGTCGTTGCCAATCCCAAAAAATGCCATTGTTCATTAAGTCCAAACAATGGTGGTCGAATTCTAACAACTGATCAACAATGCGAACTTTGATAAGCAGTTCTCAATAATCAGTTCTCAACAATTATTTGTTATTATTAAAGTTTAACATTATAAAATTAACAAAAATAATATAAAACTCATATCCTGGCTAAATAGCCACATGGCCGCCGAAAACCGTATATTCCCTTCTGGTTCTCCCGCTGTTCCCTAGCTTGTCGTGCATTCTTTCCAAAAATCGGGACTTTTTTAAAACGCCGCGGGATGCGGGACAAATTGTTAAAAATCGGGACTGTCCCGCCAAAAGCGGGAAGTCTGGTCACCTTACCATTGACCCACGCCACCCTGCACCCACCCCTCCCAAGCCTTCACCATTGTCTGCGTCTATTGGCTATGCATATATGCATATAAGTTCCCTGGTTAATTCTGCTGCCCCTCCACCAACCCCCCACCCACCATTTCTTCTAATGCAGTGATGAACTTCCTCAACTTTGTTTGGGAAAATCTTCATTTCTCCTTCATTTCTGAAAGACAAATTTGCCAGGTAATATATTCTCTCTCTCTCTCTCTCTCTCTCTCTCTTTTTTTTTTTTTTTGTTTTAAATTGTTTTCTTCTCTTGTATTTTTATTTTTTTATTATTATTTTTTAATTTGTCAGTTACAGTTGACATTCAATATTATTTTATATTATTTTCAGGTGTACAACATAGTGGTTAGACTTACAAAGTAATCCCGTGATAAGTCTAGTACCCAACTGGCACCATGCATAGTTATTAAAATATTATTGACTATGGTTCATAAGATATTCTTAGTTGGCAATTTCTTTTAGCATTTTGGATATATCATCCCATTTTCCTGGCCTGCAAGATTTCTACTGAGAAATCCAGTGAAAACCTTGTGCAGATTCCCTGATATGTAAAGCATTTTTGTTCGTTACTTTCTTTTAAAATTCTTTCTGTCTTTGGTTTTAGACAGTTTTATTATAATGTGTCTTCTTGAAGATCATTTTGGGTTGAAATTTTGAGGTGACCTATGAGCTTCATGAACTTAGATGTCTAAATGTTTCCTCAGATTTGGAAAGTACTCAGTCATTATTTCTTTAAATAAAGTTTCAGCTCCTTTCTTCCTCTTTTCTCCTTGTGGGACTCCAATAATGCATAAGTTATTTGTTTTAATGATATCCCATAGTTGGCATAGGCTTTTTTCACTCTTTTCTTTTTGGTCCTCTGACAGCAAGATTTTAGATGACCTATTTTCTTGCTCATTGGTTTTTCCTTCTGATTAATCAAGACTCCTGTTGGAGCTCTCTATTTTTAAATTTATTCTTTATATTCTTCAATTCTAGTACTTCTTTATGTTTTTAAAAATGGTTTCTACTTCTATGTCAAACTTCCCATTTTGTTCATGCATTTTGCTATTCTAATTTTATTTAATTGTCTACATGTATTTTCTTGTAATTCACTGAATTTCTTTAAGAGAATGATTCTGGATTTTTTTTTTTCTTTCGAGCCAGTCACTGGAAATTTATTAGTTCCCATTAGGGATGAGATTGCTAGATCATATGGTAATTCTATTTCTATTTTCTTGAGGAACCTCCATACTGTTTCTGTAAATGCTGTATCATTTTACATTGCCACTGACAATATACAAGAGTTTTGATTTCTTCACATTTTGTCCTTTAATTTCCTCTTGAAGTAGAGAAGCTAGAGGGGTGTTTTTGTTAGTTTGTTTTCCACCCTCTCACTTTGTGCTGAGCTGGGAGGTAGGGGCATGGTGGGCTGTAGTGTATTTGACTAGAGCATGTCAGTGGCATCAACACTCCAAGACTGGAAAAGGAGCCAGTGCCTGAGCAGGCTCCAGAAAAGTCAGAATGTTGGGCATATGGTCTGGTCCTTTCCTTGCCAGGGAGAAGCTGTGACCTGAATGTTTCTTCTTGATTGCCTGGCACTGGGCATTGGGTAGGACTTATGGTTAGATGATGTCTCCTTCATTTCTACCAGTTGTGATGTGGCTAGTTTTGCACTCACTGGGAACAGGCGACTCTCAGGTAGTTTCAGAATTTCTCATGAAGCAAACTGTTCTGTGTGTTGTCAAATCCCTGTGTCCTGGGGGGGAAAAAAAAAAATCCAGGGCTTCTTAGTCTGCCACTGTGCTGACATCTTACAGTCCCATTGTTCAATTTATATTTTGATTCTGTGAATTCTAGGGCAGGCATTTGAGTAGTTATTCAGGAAAAGTATTAGGGTAAAATATTTTGATCTTTTGACTATCTCTTTATGTCTCTCTGTGTTATGACCAGAATGAAAGATTGGCTGTATAAAGAGTTCTTGGTTCACAAACTGTGTCTTCAACTCTTCTACATATTACTCAATTGAATTCTAATGCTTAGTGTTTGTTAATGAGGAAAATTTACAGCAACCTGAGTTTTGTTCTTTCCACTTTTTTTCTAAGTAAATTGTTTTCTTAACTTTCCTTCTAGGAATCATTTAACATTGATTTAATTTAAAAGCTGTACTAGGACCTAGTTAGCTTTCCCTCAAACATTTGAGACCATAGTCTTGCTTAAATCAGGAATAATTTTTATATTTCTCAGACTGTTTCTGCTTCATTGACTCTGTTCACTATTATAGGAAGATATATTATATGTAGATTGTGTCCCTTTAAAATGTCTTATCTTTTCTAATAGGGTTTTATTTCTAAATTTTTGCTCCCAATATAAGTAAGACCTATGATTCTGGCTACTCAGGCATTCATCTCAATTGTTTTGTCTGCTGTGTTTCTTTTAACATTTTGATTAGTTCCTTTTAACCTTGTTGTTCTTCTCTTTTTCCAGAACCAATATTCTCTTGAAACTTGTTGAAAATTAAATTTTTATTTTTTACTTAAAGCAATAAATTCATTTTTCGAGCGTAATATCCTGTATATCCTCAGAATATTGGTGAGTTTTCATTCTTGAGCTTTAAAAATGCTTTCCAACACCCCATGGCATTTGGCTCTGTTGTTCCTCTCTGTAATCAAGAATCTATACTATCCTGACACTATACATAGTTATTGCAATATTATTGACAATACTCCTTGAAACTAATACAAAATAACATTTCATGTAAACTGTAATTGGAAAAATAAAGAATCTACGCTATCTTGAAGCTGGTTTATTTATATATTCAAGCTGGATATAAGGTATGGATCTTGACCATATTTTTGCAGAAGGGCATGCAGGGTCAACCCCTGTTTACAAGCAAAATGCATTTCAAAAGCAAGCCTTACTTGTTTAGAAATCAAACAGTCTTGGAGTAGATGGGTCTTTCTTTGATATCTTTAGCCCTGTGAGGCTGTTGATGACTTTTATAAGGAGAGTTTCTCCAGTGCCAATGTCCCCAAGGAGAGAGAAACTGAAGGTTCCTAGGAGATACTCCTCTCCGTCTTTCACTCAGCATGTCTTGCATTTCCAAGTTAGAGGGTTGGTGCAGGGCATGCTGCCTACTAGCATTTATTCTCCCTTTCTTCCAACTGCATTTTTACTTCCAGAAGTGTTTGCTTTTCTTTTTCCCCTTCTCTTACCCGTCTCCTCCCCACTCAAGGTGCTTCTCAGGGTGACAGATAGTCTCAGTTTCTGGTATGCGTGTAAAAGTTACCCTTCATTCCATTATACTCTTGTAATATACGTTTTTTATGTATTGTTTGCTATTTCAATAATGATTAATGTGGATGGAGGGGGCTATGGTAGTCACCTGTCCCCTACTGCTATTTATCACGAATCCCTAACCCAGTCCTAACAGGTTTGGCTCAGTGGATAGAGCGTCAGCCTGTGGACTCAAGGGTCCCAGGTTCAATTCCGGTCAAAGGCATGTACCTTGGTTGCGGGCACATAGCCAGTGGGGAGTGTGCAGGAGGCAACTGATGGATGTTTCTCTCTCATCGATGATTCTAACTCTCTATCCCTCTCCCTTCCTCTCTGTAAAAAAATCAATAAAATAGATTAAAAAAAAGAAAAGAATCCCTAACCCATCCCACAAGGATAAGCACTGATTTCAGCAGAGTTATGAAGATCCCAAAAGAGAATTGTGACCGGGATGGTACATCTTGTGACATATATTTAGGTAAAACACAGCAACCCAGGTTCAGACAATTCCATTGTGATCATGTGTCTCAACATAACTAGTGCATTTCAAATCAATTTCAATTTCAATCAATCACCCATGTATTTTGTTCTCATTCAATAACCCAGTGACTCGCTGTTTGGTTTTTGCTGAGTTGTTTTGATAAGTAGCCCTTGGCACTTTGGGGCCCATAATGATATAATATCTGAGGACATGGATAAGGCTGAATAATTTATCTGTAGGTTAATATAGCAAAGCTTGAAATTTTTGAAGAATACAGAGGAGATGCTGACTTGCTGCCTCCTTTCAATTCCAAGGTTCCTGGGCGTTGGAAAGAGAACATAGCAAGTAAAAACAAACCACCTTCCCTTTCCTAGTGGAGATCCACTGTGAGAAGCTGGGTCTCTGCAAGAGGATCTATTGGGATTATAGCAGGACAATAGAAACTTTCAGGAATTCTCTGTAGGGGAATCTCTACACGGATCCTTAGGAGACTATAGCCAAAGCTAGAGCAGAGAGAGATGGTTAATAGGGACTGTGGTTGGTCAAGGAAGGAATCATTCACCACAACCCAACCCACTTAAATAAACCTGGCAGGCCCATCCACACCTGCCCTTGTACTGTTGGAAGCGTGGAGAGTCATTAATGTTCCATCAAGTCAATCTTAAGTTTCTACTATGTTATTCAGAAAATAAGAATTTCTCAATAATAGTGTAGACTACACCAAAAGTCTACATATTTGGAATAGCCAGTCCAAAATCAGACTATAGGTTGATTTCGGACTGGCTACTCCTGCTTTTAACTGTAGCATTTTTTCAACACAACCCTGTGTTTCTGCCCTCTAGCATTGCTTACCTGAGTCCTGAGGATTGCACTCTTATCATGTACACCCCTGACGGGGGAGAGGACCAGGCCCAAAAGATAGATGGTCACGGGAGTGAGGAACTCTAACTAGTTAAAGTGGTACCCATGTGATCTAATCTAGACAGGTAAGGAGGGAAGGAAATAAAGCCATGAGGTGTCATAGATATTGAAAAGCTCTGGGGAATCTTAAAAATTAACAATGTCCAAATCCAACAGAAACTGACTAAACCAAAATCTCTGTTCTGAGAATTAATTTTTTTTACGCTAACCCAGGTGATTCTAATTTGCAACAAAAGTTCAGAACCATGATCTAGAGGTGACAATGTGGGCAAAGATCAATTTCATAAGAAATGAAAGGACAGAGGGTTTTACAGAAAGAGATTTCCAAAATTGGAATTAAGGTAGGTCAATTGAATGATGGCAAGGTTTATGTTAGGGCCATGTGTGTCACTGAAGTGGAGGGAGGCAACTCAAGTTAACCTTCTCATCTCATTCAGTCTCCAGACAATGCCAGACAAACATCCTAAGAGCATCTTAAGGAAGGTCCCACAAGAGAAGGCAATGATGGTTAAGACTTCCCAGCCTCTCTTAGGTAAATAATTTGGGTCTCAAATGCATGATGACTGAAAGTGAGTGTGGATGACAGCCTTTTGAGATGAACAGGTTAAGCATCCACCAAGTAAACATAGTGGGCAGAAGGCAGAAAGGTGAAATAGTGCCCTAATGAAAGGTATAATATCTAAAGAGGAGAGAGTCTTTTTTTTCTTTTCTTTTTTCTTTATTGATTAAGGTATTACATATGTGTCTTTATCCCCCCCCCCCCCCCCCCCCCCCCCCCCCGCCACTCATTCCCTCACCCCCTGCTTCCTGGAGTCTGTGTCCATTGGTTAGGCTTATATTCATGCATATAAGTCCTTTGGTTGATCTCTCTCCCTTACCCCCACCCTCCCCTACCTTCCCTCTGAGGTTTGACAGTCTGATCAATGCTTCTCTGTCTCTGGATCTGTTTTTGTTAATCAGTTTAGGTTGTTCATTATATTCCACAAATGAGTGAGATCATGTGATATTTATCTTTCTCTGACTGGCTTATTTCGCTTAGCATAATGCTCAAGAGGAGAGAGTCTTGAATTACTGGTGACAAAATGCTGCCTAGATATTTCAAAAAGCAGAATTGAACCAAATCCCAATGTCTTAACCTATAGGTTCTAATATGGGCTAAAGGCTTTATGAAGAATCCTAATTTTAATATGGGCTAAAGGCTTTATGAAGAATCCTAATTCCCCCTCCAGAGAACTTAGCCCAGAGTTCTACATCTGTTCAGTCCTCATCCAGGGCTGTTCCTTCTTAGTACCTCTCTGGTGAGTCAGATTTATACTTTCAAGGCTGCTGAGGAGAGAAGGTCAGGGCTCTGGACCCACCCAGAGACCCTGGGGTACTGAGTCCTGTGAGTTTCCTCGAGGTCCACTGGTTCATGTCCTCTCCTTCCACCTTGCTTTCTGCAAACCTCTGCTGACTCGTCCACAGGCCCTGACTCTTGAGTTTACTTTATTCTCATTCCATGACTCCAGCTTTGCTCACTCTGTATGTGGCCCTGCTTCCCTCTGTATTTTAAATTCTTTCCTTTGCCCTGTTCTCCACCTGACCTAAGCTTGTTCTTATCTTTCATTTATGCCATCTCTGTGTGGACAGATGGTGGGGCCTTGATCTGTCTTCCCCTTCCACTCTGGCCCCCAGGTTGGGATTAGTGCCAAGAGAACTTATCCAGATGGATGTGAAAACTCACAAAGCATTGAACAATGACACCAGCACAACCACCAGTTCCTTAATTATTGTGTATTGAGGACTCTACATTGAATAAACTGTTTCACGTACAGCTCTTGGCTAGTACTTTTCAACCTGGAACATGTCATATATATATGAAGACTTCTGCACCTCTGAAGACTTCTGCACTATCACACAGAGGTGATTCACTCTTTTAAATGAAGAAATTAAGAGAAGAGTAATGTCTGTGTCAAAATCATTTTCATAGGTGTGCAAGCAAGTAGCCATTCTGTAGACTCATGAAGAAAATTTGGAAGGCAACATCGCTAAAATACCTCCCCATATTCCTACTGGCCAATAAGATACTACTTCCATTGCCTCAGTATGACTTTGGGATTTCTAGGTGCCTCTTATTAGGAGACCGAGACTGTGGAGGGAGATGCCTTAAGCTATTATTCGTCAAGATACTGCGATTAGCAGGGATAAGCTGAAATCTAGACACTGGTAGAACAGCAACCAAGACAGATGCTGGGCACCCCACCAGAACTGCAGAGAAGCACTGGCCATTGGTATGGGGGGGAGGGGTGTCATAGGCAAACATGGTCTGTGTCCAGATTCCCCATGATCCCCTTGTCCCACATACATCTTTTTCTTTTCTTCCACTTGCTCACATTTTAGACAAGCAATTTGTATTCTCCCACATTCAAGTTACTTATAGATGGCAGATTCATATCTACATGCTTATTCCTAGGCTTGCAATTAGTAAGCATGCTGTCCATTTCTGCTGCCATCTCCTGGAATGAAACTGTGGTAGTTGAGTGAACTACCACATTCAAGGCAGTAAGGTGTATGCCTACTGTTTGAAGCCCCAACTTTTTAACTGGCCATTCTGGCTGGACATGAGGTTGAACAGTGCCTCCAGAGATTCCAACTCACCCAGAGTCTGTGAATGTGACCTTTGGAAATAGGGTCTGTACAGATGTAATCAAGTTAAGATGGGTTTATACTGAATTAAGGTAGGCCCAAATCCAGTATGACCAATGTCTTCATAAGAAGAAATGTGAACACAGAGACAGAGACACACAGAGGGAAGAATGCCACATGAAGATGGAGACAGAGATTAGTGTTATGCTGCCACAAGTCAAGGAATGTCAAAAATTGTTGGCAACCACCAGAAGCTAAGAAAAAAGAAAGGAACAGATATTTCCTTACAACTCTCAGTGGACTGTGGCCTTGCCTGAACTTTGATTTCAGACTTCTAGCCCCCATAACTGTGAAGGAATACATTTCTGTTGATTTAAGCCACCCAATTTATAGTAATTCATTATAGAAGCCCCAGAAAACCAGTGCAGGCCTTTTGTAATATGACCACCACTCCAACTTCTCCCTTCACCGGCTCCCAACATACACAATCCAGTACTACTCTATCTTTGTGGGTACCCGGTTAAACTCTGCTTAAGGTGATCATATCTATCTTTGTTAAATTAAATGTTATTGAAAATATATACTTTATTGGGCCTAGCAGCTCCCACAATATTTTTAATATGGAGCATGTTTACATTGCTGCCCCTTCCTTCTCTCTGCATCTCTTCGCTCCTTCTCTGCATACTCCTTATACTGCTGGCAGGAGCCTCTAGGTGTGCCTCCTCACTCTCCTCCCCTCCTTGGGTAATCCTTGTGACATATGTCCATTCCTATACCCCACCCTGTCATACAAGCCTTCAAAATGGGGAGAGTGCTTTCCAAGGAGATGCCTAGTCATCATGCCAATCAGAATTGTGCTCATGCTAACAGAAGAGTGACATCTTGCTATCCTTTCTTACTCATCAAGGTGACATGCATGCATATTAGCAGGAGAAAATGTATTAAGCCCCCAAATTTGAGGCCACCTACAGACTGGGGGGGGGATAGTCTTGATGTGGGTGATAAGACCCTTTCCCTGCTACTCCCATATCATGCCACCTATAGACATTTTTAGCATTACTAGTACTTCTTGATGCCTGTAAAGATTGGCACTTTTTAACAAATGAGAAGCATTCCCAAGGAAATAACAGAACTTTTATTGCAGCCATAACATTGAAGTTGGCTGAGTTCAATAATGTTGGATATCTAATGAAATAAAATTCTTCTTTTATTTTTCAAAAGCATTAGGTTTGCAGGTGGGTAAAGAGAGTAAAGGCCAACATTCAACAGGGGACTTTGTACAATGCTGTATGCTTGGGTTAATATGAATTGTCAGGGTGCTTCCAGTTCCCAAGAAATTCAGCCTTTCCACCCCTTGGAAATTGGATTTTTTTTAAAAATATATTTTATTGATTTTTTACAGAGAGGAAGAGAGAGGAATAGAGAGTTAGAAACATCGATGAGAGAGAAACATCGATCAGCTGCCTCCTGCACACCCCCTACTGGGGATGTGCCCGCAACCGAGGTACATGCCCTTGACCAGAATCGAACCTGGGACCTTTCAGTCCGCAGGCTGACGCTCTATCCACTGAGCCAAACCGGTTTCGGCGGAAATTGGATTTTGACATTTATAGTTCAGTCAACACCACTCAAGGGAGATTTACAATTACACTTGTCCATCGAAGGGCATTTACAGAGAGTTACCAATAATATCAATCCCTGTCATTAGGTTAAGTTTTTAGATTTTCTCAATATGTTATACTAGAGGCCCGGTGCACGAAATTTGTGCACAGAGGGGGGTTGTCCCTCAGCCCAGCCTGTACCCTATCCAATCTGGGACCCCTCGAGGGATGTCCGACTGCCCATTTAGGCCCGATCCCACCGAGATCAGGCCTAAAAGGGTAGTCGGACATCCCTCTCACAATCCAAGACTGCTGGCTCCCAACTGATTGCCTGCCTGCCTTCCTGATTACCCCTAACCGCTTCTGCCTGCCAGCCTGATCACCCCCTAACCACTCTGCTGCCAGCCTGTTTGCCCCCAACTTCCCTCCTCTGCCGGCCTGGTCACCCCTAACTGCCCTCTCCTGCAGGGTTGATCACCTCCAACTGCCCTCCCTTGCAGGCCTGGTCCTTCTCAACTGCCCTCTCTTGCAGGCTGGGTGCCTCCCAACTGCCCTCTCCTGCTGGCCATCTTGTGGTGGCCATCTTGTGTCCACATGGGGGCAGGATCTTTGACCACATGGGGGTAGCTATATTGTGTGTTGCAGTGATGAGCAATCTGCATATTACTCTTTTATTAGATAGGATACAGGGGTGGGGGCCAGCTGGTTTGCCCTGAAGGGTGTCCTGGATCAGGTGGGGGTTCCCTTGGGGCATGGGGCAGCCTGAGCAAGGGGCCTGTGATGGTTTGCAGGCCGGCCACGCCCCCAGGCAACCCAAGTGGAGGCCCTGGTATCTGGAATTTATTTTCCTTCTACAATTGAAACTCTGTAGCCTGGAGTGGAGCCAAGCCTGGGGCTCCCTCCGAGGCCGGCAGCCATTTGTGTTGGGGTTATAATTGAAACTTTGTTGCCTTAAGCGGGTTGGCCCAGCCACGGTGTGTGGAAAGCTTTGCTTCCCCTGTTACCACTGGCAACCCTGGCCTGCTCTCTCAAGCTCCATTCTGTTGCCATTTGTTTGAATTTGTTTACCTTCTATAATTGAAACTTTGTAGCTTGAGTGGAGGCTTAGGCCTGGCAAGGGCAGGCGGAAAGCGTGGCTTCCTCTGTTTCCTAGGAAACCTTGCTCTCTGTGGCTGTAGCCTTCTTGGTTTGGGTTAATTTGCATGCTCGCTCTGATTGGATGGTGGGCATGGCTTGTGGGCGTGGCTTGTGGGTGTGTTGGAGGTATGGTCAATTTGCGTATTTGTCTATTATTAGGTAGGATTATTAGGTAGGATACTAGAGGCCCAGTGCACAAAATTCGTTCACGGGGGGGTGGGGAGGGGTGTGTCCCTCAGCCCAACCTGCACTGTCTCCAATCTGGAATCCCTCAGGGGATGTCCTACTGACAGCTAAAGCCCACTCCCCATGGTTCTCTGCTCTCTGTGGGGCCTGCCTGCTCCACACCACAACGATGGCCAAGCAGGCTGTTCTGGGTGCTGCCTGTGGGCCGCACTTGCCTGCTCCCAGGTCTCCGCAACTATGGCCAAGTAGGCCCTGCTGAGCATTACTGGAATATGATGCTGGGGTTGCTGCGGGTCCGGCCCTGCCTCCCTCTCCGGCCCTTGAAGCAGCCTCAGCAGCTGCTGACCAGGCCCTTCCCCAGCACGGGCACGTGGAGGTCCCTGCTGCCCTGCCCCTGATGCTGCGTGTGCAATCTCCTCCTGTCTGGTTGACCCCTTACAGTGTCCTGGTTAATTACATATTTATATATATATATATGTACACACACACACACATAAATTATGGTATGTCTCAGAAAATGACAGAATCAGAGACAGACTATAGAGGATAGTAAGGCTACATTTCTTCTTTTTTAGTTGATGTCCAGACCCAAGTATAAGAGACATGTGAAATTCCCTACGGAGGGACATAGGACAGGTATTATTCATTTTTATAGTCAAGAAAACCAAGATGCAAGGAGAAAATGTTTGTAATCACACAGTCAACATAGTCCAGAGGCAGATGGGAGTCTGGGTCACCTGAAGCCAATCCTCTTCCCCTCAAGTAGACCAGCTCTCCCTCCACAATTAAGGTAGCATCTGCGCAGATGATCAGCCCATTCCTAGGGCTCAGGAACTAAAGGATTTCTGTAATATCCCTTTGTAACCTTTCTTAAATTATAAAGGGGGAAGCAAATGTAGAAAATAATCTATGTTTGCTTGAAAAGTGGCTTCTGGAAATTTTTCTTCTGCTTTTCACTTGTATTTTTCCAATTTCTAAAAATTTAAACAGTAGAGTAAGCCCCAGCAGCCTTTATGGCCTCTGAAATGTTTAGAAGCTGGGATTAATTTTAAATTTTTTCTTCAGATGTCTCTTTCTAGTTTCCAGATATCTGGTACTTCCTTCTTCTCCTCCTTCTCCTTCTCCTTCTCCTTCTCCTTCTCCTTCTCCTTCTCCTTCTCCTCCTTCTCCTTCTCCTTCTCCTTCTCCTTCTCCTTCTCCTTCTCCTTCTCCTTCTCCTTCTCCTTCTCCTCCTTCTCCTTCTCCTTCTCCTTCTCCTTCTCCTTCTCCTCCTTCTCCTTCTCCTTCTCCTTCTCCTTCTCCTTCTCCTTCTCCTTCTCCTTCTCCTTCTCCTTCTCCTTCTCCTTCCTCCTTCTCCTTCTCCTTCTCCTTCTCCTTCTCCTTCTCCTTCTCCTTCTCCTTCTTCTCCTTCTTGTTTGTTTTAGGATATTCTGCATTTGTGAATATGAAGCTCCCTTAGCACTTTGGTTGTTCTTTCCTTTTCATATCTCATACCCCACTTATTATCACTTGTTCAATGTCAAAGTAGACTTTATTAGATTTTTCAGTCCACAAATGCAGCATCATATTCAAGTCATGCTTAGTAAACAGTGAACTAGACTTATCAAGGGAAATCACTTCATAAGTTATATAACCACTGTGCATATACCTGAAACTAATATAAGATTGCATGTTAACTATAATTTAAAAATAAAATATTTTTTTTTTAAAATTATGAACAAATGAATATGAGGGCATGGATAAATGCTGATATAGCCAAGTTCCTGTGCTGGATCGATATAAGAACCCAACAGCTTTATTCTGGATCTTTGTCACAAATGTCCACCTTTAGTCACACACTGGCTCTCAGCTTCCTTAACTCCTAAACGAAGCCAGAGACTTGGCCCCCTTTCACAAATCATTATATGTATAGCGATCAAAGGGTAGCAGAGGGGCACACCTCCTAAACATGCTGCCAGTTTAGGACACTACACTGAGTGCCTACAGAAAACCCAAGAGGCAGTGATCAACCATGTAAGAGTGTGATGAGAGAAGCACAAGGTGCAATGGGAGAACCTAGGGTACAACCTGGCATTCAGGGGAGGGGGCCTGCTGGGTGACATGATGCTGCCATAAATACTGACCCACTCATGACCTGGCTAGAGACCATGCTGAGCAGCATGATTCCATTGATAGCATATTACCATATACTGGGGACATTGTGTTCAGTAAATTTTTCCTGAATGATTTCACTTGGGATCATGTCTGTCTGGTATTATAAGGCAGTTGGAGAAGGAGCTTAGTTGGTTTTTTATTTGTTTTGTTGTTTTGTTTTTTTTTTTCGTGTATGGGGCATGTGTAGAGAGTATTTATAAGAGTTTATTTGATCCAAATTGAGGACATCTTCTGGGGAGCAAGATCTAAGATGCTCCACAGAATAACAGTTTAGTAGCTTCTTCCATGCATTTGAAATTAAGGAGGCAACTAAGAAAGATTACATGCAGGTGAGAGAAAAAAAAAAAAAAAAGAAGGGGGTTGGATTACAGGATAGTTGACAGCATTGCGTGCTCTTTTGAGGGTGGTTAGGCTTCTTTCAAAGGTGTGTTAACCAAGATGCACCGAAACAGTGGACAGGGCTTGCTTAAGGAAGAGAAAAACCTCTTATCTTTGGTGGGACATCACAACCCTTGAAGACCTGATTTGTTAGGAATTGATGAGCAGATCAAGCTATAGGCCACTTTCCATGGAACCCCTTTATTCATCCACAGGCCCATCTCAGCAGCACACAGAAACTCTAAAATGCTATCTGAAGAAGCAGTGAAACTAAGGACACTCATAGTCGAACATGGATTCTCAGTATCTGTAGGTGAAGTTTGCAGCATCTTTTTTCTTTCTTTCTTTCAGCTTCTTGCTTTGCTTTCTGGCAGCCTAAATTTGAATGATTATTCCAGAGAACACACATTGAAAATGGTTTGAAAAGGTAATCCCATAGCCTATAAGATCTAAGCTTTAGGAAGCTTTGGTGGAAATCATCCTTGATTTTTTCTATTGATACACCTATTTCTTCTTCTCATAGTTCAGTGGCCCTCTTTTTTTGATCTAATCTCTCTCCTAGGTGTGTGCACCTTCGGGAGATTTTAGGAGGTTTTGAACTTATATCTCATCTTAATCTTCCAATCAAAATAAGACCTTCTTTTATGTTTCAGAAGATAGCTTTGAAAATCAGCTTCAGAAAGCCAGGGATTTCAGACTTATTGAAAGTTGGTGGATTTATGTAGCTCCATTTTACCAGCAGGGCCAGTCCACACTGAGCCTGGGCCCATTTCTTTAGCTGTAGGCATCTCCATCTCAGGCTGTATCTTCATTCTCGGCAGTATTAGTGTGACTTCTCTTTGTACTGACCCTTGATAAGCTCTAAAGTAGGCAGGCAGGGTGACTTCTGACTACCAGCTGTTCAATAGATTTTTTTTCTGAAAAGCAATGGATTTAAAAAATAGTATAAATGGAGTCACTTCCAAATAGAGTCAGAGTTGCCATCCCAGAGAAACTGCCTAGCACATCCTATTCCTCAAACCTTAGAAATGTAACACTGAGCAAAACAACCTTTGGGTTGGGCCTAAAGCAGCATTTAATTCCAAACAAGTACAACACTGAAAATCAAAGACATTCTTTTGAATTATCATCACTATGTTAGCTTATCTGCATCTATGGAAAGTCCTTCCTTAGCTTATTAATGCCCACATATATTCCTTTTTCCTATTCCTACACCCAGGAGAGAGATTACATCAAAAAAGAGGGGCACTGAACCATGAGAAAAAGAAATAGGTGTATCAATGGAAAAAATCAAGGATGATTTCCCCCTTTCCCTTCTCATAAATACCCCTTGCCTTCACCTTCTAACCAGAACATTATTTGGGTTTCTGCGTGAATCAGTGCTTTCCTAATAGCTATGCTTTTGGATCTCAAATGCTATTTGCCTCTCACTTTGGCCTTTTATTTTTAGGTTAACACTGTCATATTGAGACAGACTAGTAATCAGAATAGGGAAACTGAGACAGAAAATTAAGTGAGCAAGCAGTTTATAACCATCTAGTAAATTGCAAAATCCTATCTTCTATAACCAAGGACACTTAAGCGTAAATGGTTTAGCTTGGCCAGTGTGGCTCAATGGTTGAGTGTCGACCCATAAACAAAGAGCTCGCCAGTTCAATTCCAGGTCAGGGCACATGCCCAGGTTTCCTGCTTGATCCCTAGTGGGGGCATGCAGGAGGCAGCCGATCAATGTTTCTCTGTCATCAGTGTTTGCTCCTCCTAAGTATACACCTTTATTTACCTTTATCCTCTAAACTCATTCTTATGGTTACTAGCTTTTTAACCTTGGGCAATTTCCTTAGACTCTGTAATCTTGAATTTCCTCATCTAGGGTATAATTTTAGGGAAAAATTCTCCATGTAAATTTCTTACTCTTGACATATAGGACAAAACATGATGTCACTGATGGCTGGTATTTCCTTGACCTTTAGACTAAGTCTTGTTTTTTTCCTAAGTGAGGAATTGACTTTAGGATGCTAATGCTTCTGAAAAGAGGAGTAACTTACTATCCCACTGAGGGTCAGGAATGGCAGGAGGAAGGGGAAATATGGAGCCACTTAAGCACACTGGTAATCTGAGATTTAGGGTCAGGGGACAACTAAATTCCATCGATCCTCTATGCTACTTTACTTTTTCCTAGCTTGGTGAAATGTCTCAAAGTCTATGAAGAAAGACTTTAAGGCAAAAGAAGGCCAGGAAGTAATGAGCTGTGGGAATTTGGAAACCTCTCTACCAAAACATGAATGTAATGACTTGCTAGTGAAAGAAAGCCACAGGGGAATGGGTGGATAGTTATTGGTAGAATGGAACGAACACTTGACCAGGAGACAGAAACCAAGTTCAACTCCACCTTCACCATTTCCTCTCAATTACATAAACTCTGAGCCTTTTTTAGCTCCAGTATTCCCATTTGTCCAATGATAGTAAATGTGTCTGTCCTGCCAACCTTTCAAGGGAACTGTGAGAATTGAATGAAAATGAAAGTATGTTGAAAAACATTGCCTTTTCTCTGTAAAGATACCCCAAGTCCTCACACCTACTTTCTCTCTTTACTAGTTAGATCTCTTTTCTCTCACCAACAAATTTAACAACTGGAAAAATACCTGTGCCAAAGGTAGTTTC
Source organism: Ia io (assembly GCA_025583905.1). Lineage (NCBI taxonomy): Eukaryota > Metazoa > Chordata > Mammalia > Chiroptera > Vespertilionidae > Ia > Ia io. The sequence continues at coordinate 61,200,626 of JAJQQW010000011.1, read as the reverse complement.
TAATGTTAGAGTTTTAGAAAACTAACAAAGCAAACTTCATTCCATTCTCCCATGAATAACTGATGTGAGAAGATATTCAGGAAAAATTCTTCTCAAATGAACCCTCTCCTAATAGCAGATACATGTGGCTATATAAAGATGGAACACCACCATCAATGATAAAAAGGTAATGCAGCTCGGCCGGTGTGGCTTAGTGGTTGAGCATCGACCAATGAACGAGGAGGTCATGGTTCCATTCCTAGTCAGGGCATGTGCCAGGGTTGAGAGCTCGATCCCCAGTGAGGGGCATGCAGGAGACAGCCAACAATGATTCTCTCTCGTCTTTGATGTTTCTATCTCTCCCTCTCCCTTCTTCTCTGAAATCAATACAAATATATTATATATATAAATAGTATATATATAAAGGTAATGCAAAGCCAGTTCAGGGCCTCAATAAAATAATAGCAAGACAGTGAAATTAACATGGCAGCATCCCTCAGTCCACCAACACCTAATAGGCCATTCATTTAGTGCTTGGAAATTTCTCAGAGTCTCCCAGGCGCTTGTTCCTGACAATTATCTTTATCCCTTTGAAGACGTCTTCTTTAGGAGGGTAATCTCAGGCTCTGGGATCATTTCCAGGATAGCTACTGTCTCTAAACCAGCTTTATGGCAGTTTTGAATAATTAACAGTTCTCAAATTAGTTTCTGTGATCACATTTGCCCTTTCATCTCCAAAAGATGCTTTCACTGTAATTTTTAGAAATGAAAAGACTAAAGACGTAGACTTCAAATGCTCAGTAGTGGCACAGATGGGGATAATACATACACTGAGATATTATCTATGTCTGCCAAAGCCTGTGGCCAGTTGGGATCTGTGGCTGAAATCTAGGACTTTCTGTGCAGCTACTGGCCTGAGGTCTTATATGCATGGATATGTTTACTCATGTGTTGGTGTGTGAGTCAGCAAACAAAGTGGTTGAAGGAGCTAGATGAGGTAGACTTCTAAGACCTGCATCTTGCCTCTGCTGACTATCTCACAAGAGTACACACAGGCCAGGTGGTCATTGTCTCTTGATGGCCTTGGCCTTTTAATCTGTAATGCTAAGATGATAAAACCTCTTGTTATATTAGTCTGTTTATAAGAATTAGTTAAATAATGGATCATTAGGAGGTATTCTGTAGACGAGTTCCCTGTCAATGACTCATCAGACACTCAGCAATCAGAAAACTAGTCAATCTCAGAGACTAGCTTATGTTCTTTCTGTTTTGTGAAACATATCTAGCCTCCTTTAACAAAACATTTGTTATCTTATTGCAACTCCCATGGTGCCAATAAGTCCTCATTCCTCAGCCCTGAACTATTCTTGCATTTGTTTCTATGAGTCTTGTCTCAGTGGAGGAACTCTGAGATTCTTGCAACTAGGATCAATGTCTTACATGAAAGCTGGTAGATTAGGTAAGAGCAGTGGCTTTGAACTCAACAAAAATTTCTAGTTTTCCTAAGAAAGTTGCTTGACTTCTTTAAGCCTCAGCTATTTTTTCTGTAAAACGAGGGTATTAATATTAATAGGTAACTAAAAAAGTTGGTGTGATTATTAAATAAGACAAAATATCTAAAGCCTTTAGTATGGTTTCTGACAAATAATAAGTATGGAGCAAATGTTGTGATAATTACTTAATAACAGTAGCCAAAAATGTTATAGTGTTATCTATAATGATCTTAAAATTCTCTGAAGCCTCAACTATTGTTGGGATCAGTGAAAAAATGTTGGATTCAAAATCAACACAGAGTTAGTCTTTAGTGTGTTTTAATAAAATTTTGACTTTGTAACTGTTTTGACTTGCATAGACTTTTGGTACTTCAGGGTCTTTATTTTTCTCAGAGAACAAATTGGATATTTTGACTATGAACACTCTCATGATGCATGATGTCCTTTTTTATTTTTATAATAATCCTCTCTTTATCTGAAAAAGGCAAACACAAGTTTAGCCTCCCTTTTTGCACTAGATTCTGCTGCGCATGCATAGCCTCTCTCTGCAAAGCCTGTGGCCATTCCATGTATGGCTTGGTCTTCAGGCCTTGCCAGTAGATCCCAGCATCTACAAAGCTGCCTCCTAATTTGGGTGTAAGAGTTCAGCAAATCCAATGAGACAGAGCCTTACTTTCTGTCTGCTAGGTACTGACTCTTCTCAATCCTGGCAAACGATAATTTTTGTAGCAATATCATCAAGTACCAGGAAGAAGCTTTAATATCTAGGACTTGATTTGAGGTGCAGTAAACTTCAAGTTCCCACACAGGTCCTCCCTGAGCACAGAGACAATTTGATTACCAAGAGATAATTACCAAGAGTCACATAGAAAGATAATTCATAATGAGTAGGAACCTATTTGTTCCAAGTCCTTCCATTTCTGAAACTTCCCTTTTCTTCAAGGTCCAGTTTAAATACTTTGAAACCTAAAGGGATGCACTAGAAGAAATTTGTTGTGTCTTCTTCAAAGATTCCTGAGAGGGGCAGGAGGATGGGTTCGTTTGTCCTGTGTCAAGCCTGGTTGAAGCTGCCTGACTCCCTGGTGTTGCCACCTCTTGACTGTGACCCTCAGCTCCTGAGGCTGGCTTGATTTGCACCATACGAGAAAACTTTGTCTTTCTTCATTTCCTGAAAACACCACAAATGTTTATGTGGTAAGTATTTATTGAAAATCATGAAGATACTGGAAAGTAATACAAATCAGTGCAAGGGAAAAATAACAACAAAACACATCAAAGTCAATGTCAAGACAATTTCTTGAAATTCTGACAATGGAATCCCCACCAGCTGAGGCCCATTATGGTCCCTTCTCTTCTCCTTCACCTGATATTTCCCTGCTTCTTGCTTTTCTTAGAATCCTATTCTCCTGTGTCTCAAGAGATACAATGAACAATTCTCAAATTCATGTCACTTTTGTAGGCAGAGCATTTTTAGTGCTCTGGTGTTTCATTTTCCCCAGAAATTCCTAGGAAAATATGGAGGATGGTGTTATGTTTATTACCTTAAGAGAAATATTAAAGGGTTTGTATATGAAATAGCAAAAATAATTCTAATTTTTTGGTGATTTATTCTACTACCTTGGTAATTAGAGGAAGCTTCATCTTTTTATTTTTAATATATATTTTTTATTGATTTCAGAGAGAAAGGGAGAGGGAGAGAGATAAAAAACATCAATGATGAGAGAGAATCATTGATCAGCTGCCTTCCTGCATGCCCCCTACCAGGGATCGAGTCCACAACCCTGGCATATGCCCTTGACTAGAATTGGACCCAGGACCCTTCAGTCTGAAGGTCAACACTCTATCCACTGAGCCAATCCTGCTAGGGCCATCTTTTTTTTTTTTTTATGTTACATTTTTTTAATAGTAAATAAAGGAGAAATCACTGTGGCTAAGGATAATCAGATAAAAATTTAAAAAGTATATAAATGTGGCCTTAACCTGAGTCCTAAGCCCTTCAAAATGCAAATGAAAAGAGAAGTGATGTGACAATATGGTGAAGTGCTACACTTCCTTGCTAGCTTCTTTGCAATCAGGTGTGGCCTGAGTTGAGTTAGGCTTGAGTTGTGGCCGATGCAATGTAAGGAGACTTAGTGTGCACTCCCCTTAGGTGTGTATTCTCAGTGTGTGTGTGTATTCTTTCCCCTTCTGCCAGCTGAATGATAGAATGATGAGGGCCTGAAGGAGACAGAGCACAGGTAGGAAGAGCCTGGATCCCTTAAGGACTGCATGGAACAGAATTTCCTTGTCAATGCACAATGGACACCACTAACCAGAATTATCTCTGGATCCAACATAATAACAACTTCTATCCCAACAGCACTGTCTGTGTGGTGAAAGTTCCTGAGTATTATTTCTATGAGATATTTACTTCTATAGCTTCCATAAGAATTCTGACTCTTACCTCTGGGAGTCCCTGCAATAGTAAAGAAAGTGTATGAGACTCGTCAGGCCTGAAAGACTTAAGGTTAATTTTGGGGGTGATAATGAGAATGAGACAGGAGTGGCATAGTCTAGGAAAGATTTGCAGCAGAAAGAAAGACCTCAGGACAGGGAGGATAAGGACTGGACCGCAAAATGACTAACAGCATAGAGTGATGCTCCATTCCTCAGCAAAGACTCACCTGAGAACTCCTGATTTTTCATCTAAAACCAGGACCTGAGATTACCACCTGAGAGAGGCATTGGCAAGTGCCTTTTTGCATATTCAAGAACTCACATGGGGTCTTTTGTTTTGCATCTCCAAGGGGTCATGTGTGGAGAGTTCCTCTCCAGCATTAGTCCAGTTTTTCTTTATGCACTCTCTCCCCTTTCCTCCAGGCAAGATTTTTACTGTCCCACTCAGGGACCGACCCATGCTGGGTCCTGGAGCCAGGCCTCACAGCAATGTTCTCCCTTTTGCTTTTGACTCACGAAGACTACCCTGTACGGCTCTGTCAAATTTCCCTTGGCCTTGCTCTCCGCTGATTGTGAATTCCAGCTCTGCTACCTCCTAGCTAAGGATCCTACTAGATAAATGACTTTGCCTCTTTGGCAGCTAATTTCCACAACTTCCCAAAAGGGATGATGGCTCTATCTACATGATAGGATTATTATGAAGATCCAGTGAAATAATATAGGTGAAGTGCTTAGCATAGTTCTTGGCACGCAGTGAATGTTCCACTAATCTTAACTATTATGGATGAAAAAGGAGTTCTGTAATCTGACCAAAAGTAACCTCACAGGATTATCTAATCACAAAATCCTAACTGGGCAGGTCGTGGTGAGTAGTCATGGCTCAGGTCTACAAAAAAGTTTATCTTTGCTTTAAGCAACGCTTGTCCATTGTTCTTTTTTAAAAAAAAAACAACAAAACCACTATTTTTTATTGATTTCAGAGAGAAAGAGAGAGAGAGAGCGAGAGAGAGAGAGAGAGAGAACATCAATGATGAGAGAGAATCATTGATCAGCTGCCTCCTGCACGCCCCCCTATTGAGGATGGAGCCTGCAACCCGGGCATGTGCCCTTGACGGATGCTCTACCCACTGAGCAAAACTGGCTAGGGCCTTGTCCATTGTTCTTGTTAACATACCTTTGAACTGCTAGAGTAATTCTCTTTTTTAGATCCCCTCGAAGATGTAACTACCCTCAAAGGAGCACAGAATCTTATAAGTTATTCTGGACCTTGCTTTCTTCCAACTTTGTGTAATCTTTACATTTCCTCAATTCCAGATATATAAAAGAAACTGCAAAACTGTCATTCTCTAGAGCATTTGAGGTCTTATTTCCTGGAATGGCATCAGTTTGGCTCAAATAAACTCATAAAAATTCTCTACAGGTTTGGATATTTCTTATTTGACACTGTTAATGTTATATGTCTGTTAGCAAATGCTCCACACTTTGCATATATATCTTACATTAATGGTGATATACAACTATATTAATGTGTTTAGAGAAAACTTTGCAACCATAAACTTTGGGGGTGGGGGAGGCTGGTGCTCGAGTCTTTCAAACTCTTACACCAATCTCCCCAGCTCATAAGCAATTACACATACCTGTGAGGCCTGTCCAATATCCACCCCAACTACATCAGGCAGAAGGAAGGTGAGGGCATGCAGCATTGTGCCTGTTGAAGGGCTTGAGGATGGCTTATAGAAAATGAATCAAACTCATTGAAGTAATTTTTCTCTAAACTTCAGCATTTTGGTCCTTTAGTTCCTTGAGGGAGATAGAAAAAAGTGGCTAATGCTGTAAGCTAATTAATTGCTCTGTGCACAAACACTAATTACCAAGAGATAAAGTTTAGTGCTAGCTGCATATGGGATATTAAGCAGCTAGCTGGTTTTAAAAAAAAAAAAAAGAAAGAACATTTTTTGGAAAGGAGAATGAAGGGATGAGAGTGATTGGATTTAAGCTAGGAAAACCCATCAGTATAAAACATACCCCTGTTTTCTTACATTTTTGATGAGATTGCAGCATGATGTATGCATTTCATATTTGCAGCATTATTAGAACTGTGACAAATATCCAGCCAAATACTCTTCATTGTGAATGAAGGTCAATAGTGAGATGGAAGCTGGGTATGGAACATCTATTTTGGCCAAGGCCTTATCTACAATGTTTGGGCTTTAACCTTCATCCTGGACTGATCTTCAAATATGAACCTCTCAAACCTGGTTAAGAAATGATTTCCTCACCTTAAGTGTTGTTTGACTTTTAATTTAAACACAGTCTCACTCCTAACAGGTACCTAGCATAATTTCTGATGCACAAATTTTTGTCGAATGAATGAATGAGACTAACTAATCAAGTATGGTTATCTCAGTCTAAACCTGAGTCACTGCTGGGGAGAACAGAGAATATGTTCTATGAAGGGTCAGAGGTAAATTTCACATAAAAATAAAAACCTACATAGTTGCAAAAAGAAATTGATTGTGTGATATCATTTGAAAATTCTGTATAAGGGTAGCTGGCCAACTAACTATATGTTTTTAGTACCAACTCTTTCTGTTGACTGAGGTATTACATTTTGATTAAAATTTTATGTCAGGTTAACCTAACATTCCCCTTGGGAAATAATGCATGAATATACTCCAGGTATAAATACTTCCATGGGAATAGACTTACCAGATTCATTCCACATGCCAAATGACTGAAGAGTGCTTCTGCAAGTGAGACAACAAATAGATGAGGTTTGCTGGAGGAAACATGGTGGGATGTCTGTAACTGGAATCTAGGTGGGCAGATTTGAGATAAACACTGAGTGGGGGCTTGTAGCAGCTGTAGGGCAGCATGAGGACATGGAGATCCTGAAGGGGGAAAAGAAATGACTCTGAATTGAAGATCAGAACTGTGGACGGAGGTTGCTGACTTCTCAATTACTAAGAGCCAGCTGGAATGGAATGTCTTTAGAGGATGACAAATCTGCATCTTGTGTCATTGTTTCAGCTACTGACACTAGTGAGAGATGATCTTGCATCAGAACATCAGCACCAAACAAGTTCTCAGAAATCATCCAATCACCTCATTTTACAGTCACGGTTGAATAACTTGGACTAAATTGTACATTAGTAGTTAATGACTAGAGCCTCTGCTGCAGGTTTTTTCAGTTAACCCCCATATGCAAGTTACCATTCCCTGCCTGCTTTATCCCTAAATTCACCTGCATGAAAATTGAGAATTTCCAAGCTGAGGTTCGAGTTCCCTAAAGCTGAGACACTTGTGGCCCCAGTCTCATCACAGATGGCCACTCTAAAAAAACACACAAGTCTAGAGAACAGCAAGAAATAACCAACAATTAATATTTTAAGGTGGAAAAAAGAAAGAAAAATTCTAAAAAAGAATCAACACCCTGATATGCTACAACATATTACAAAGCCAAGGCAATGAAAACAGTGTAGAAATGGGTCAGAGAAAGACAGAGACCATGAGAATAGTCTGGAAAGTACAGAAATATATCCATATATATGAAGCTGCCGATTTGATAACAGAGCCAACATTAAGAAGTAGGGTGGAACTGTTTAATACATGGTGTTGAGAAGTTTGTTTACCATATGAAGAAAAGTAAAACCGAATTATACTTCAAATAGTAAATAATAATTTCTAGACAGATTAAAAGTGAAAATGTTAAAGGTAAAGCTAGAAAACCATTTGTAGAAAATATAGATGAGAAAGGACAAAGATTAAATAAGATAATAAAAGCAAAATCCATAAAAGGAAACATTTTATGAATTTGAACATGTCAAAATTAGGTTGCAAATAATCATACTGTGATAAAATAAATGTTTACATGTAACTAATAAAATATTAATGTCAAGTAATATGTGACTAATAAAGGATTTATATATAGGATATCTGCAAATCAGCAAAAAAAAAAGTTAGTAATCTAAATAGAAAACAGGGTAACATGTGAATACACAATCCACTAAAGGCAAAACCAGAAATTGCTGATGTGGATGTAAAGAGATACCCATTCTCATTAGTTATCAGAGAAATGCAAATTAAAACAATAATAATACTCCACCTTATACTCATCTGATTGGCAAAAATTAAAGTCAGATAAAATCATGTTCTTCTGAGGATGTCAAAACAGAAATTGTAAACTGGTTCTAAAATGATTTTAAAGTATTTAATAAAATTAAATATGTGCATATCTAATACTGGATATAAAACCTAGATAATTTTTCACACAGATACACAGAAATATGAATGAATGAACAAGAATATTCATCACAGTGTTGCTTGCAATAGCTAAAAAATTGAAAGGGCCTAAGTGTTCATCAAAAATGTGTTATTGCCCTAGCTGGTTTGGGCCAGTGGATAGAGCATCAAACTGAAAGGTCCTGGGTCCCATTCTGGTCAAGGGCACATGCCTGGGTTGTGGGCTCGATTCCCAGTAGGGGACGTGGAGGAGGCAGCTGATGAATGATTCTCATCATTGATGGTTCTGTCTCTCCCTCTCCCTTCCTCTCTAAAATCAATACAAAAAAATTTTTTAAATGTGTTATCTTGGAAGTGTAAAGTGTTTTACATAAACTAAAAGAAATGTTCTAGATTTCTGTCTAGCTATAAAATAAGTGTTATGTTGAAACCTTAGAACTGTAATTCATTGTATACAATAATACTAATATATAAATTAATTAGTTAAGAGCAGGTATATATGGGGATAAAACAAAGACACTAAAAGAAGGAAGAAGTAAACATAGAAGAGATTATTCACAGATGAATTAATATAGAATTACAAAATTTGACGTTCAGGGTCTAATCCACATCAGTGCACCTGATTTTATACCTACATGTGGAGAGATATATTTTTAAATTGTATAAGAATGTGTTAATTTTTCCCATGAACTACAGTTCAGTTTTTGTTTTACAATGACAACATTTTCTTCCCTTAGTCCTTCTGACAAGTAACCTGAAGTGCACTGTTTTGCATTTGCTCACATGGAGACTCCCTGGTTACCAGTGGGCCACACCCACAGATTTAGTACCAAACCCAATTGTAGTCTTTCCTTGTCAGCATATTCTGCTGAGGATTTCAAAACAGAAATTGTAAACTGCATGGTCAGCATGGTTTGTCATACTCAAGATATTTTGGACTTCTCTGCAAAACTAGAGATATCACTGAGGGTTTTATGCTATAGTTCATTCACACAGATATCAGATTAGACCAGTTGGTATTCAACAAGTCCCACTTCTCAGCTGGCCACTCGTTTCTGAATACCTCACTGCCCACACCACTTATGCAGCCAAGTGCCACCATAAAAAGTCTATATCTTCCCTATGGTCTACAGCTCTAAGAACTTCCAACTCTGGTTAACTCAATTTGTTCATAATTTAGTTTTGCTCAACCACAACATATATATATATTCAAACACAGATTTTTTTGTTGTCATTTATGCTACTGAAAAGAACATTCAGAGGGAAGATCTTCCTTTCTCTATAGGATAAACAATATAAACTAACATAACCCAATATAAACAAATCTTTTAGTTTATGAGTCCAAAATCAAGACATATTCAGCCGCCAGGAATAACTTATTTGTATTACAGATGACTTCCCCAGGAGGCAGTAGCCTGCCTCACTTAGGCAAATCTTAGACATTTAATCCCTTAAAGTAAATGAAAATCACAGTGAAAGCTGCGTTGAAATTCACTTCCTTTTTCTGATTCAACCAAATTTGAAGACCCAGATATTGTTCTAGGATGATTTTTTCAATTTCTCCCTTCCTTCTGTGCACTAACACTTACTGTGAATAAGTAAAGTGACCTTAGGATTGGGGAATCTGGAGAGATTGTCCAGAGTGTCATATAACAACACAATGTGCTGATGCCTTAACCTACATGTCATCCTCAAAGTTTCATACCATAAAGACAAAGTCCTGAATCAGGACCCCTGGTCTCTTACATCATGATGTGGATTCAATAACTAGAGTTGAGGATGAGACAAAGCTGATTTTCCACCGTGGCTTTCCATCTATTTTTAAATTGTTTGCTTGGGCTATAAAATGGGGGAAAATGATAATAATCCCTATCTCACATGGTCAAAAAACAGAATAGCATATTATCTATGGGTTTGGGCACAGATTCATGTGATTCTGGAGGCAATCCTTAGTTATGCTTTCCTAATTATGTTTTCCTAATTATGATTCACTTCTCTTTATGTTTCTGTCTTATCTACAAAACAATAAGTTAGAAGTACCTATATTATGTTTGGTTGTGAGGATAAAGTTAGATAGCACAAGTAAACCTGTCAACATAGATCCTGACACATAATTAGAACTCTATCTGTAAATGTTGGTAAAATTATGATTATGGTTGTTATGAAAATTAAAATAATAGCCATTTTATGCAAGTTACTGAGCTTTATGTCTGGTACTGAATGGATTATTAATTAATATTAGTTCCCTTCTTTTCTCAGCAACCAGAAAACATGGATATAATTTGCATAGGACTTGAAAGGGTGTTTTCTCACCAAAAAACAAAAACAAAACAAAACAAAAAAAACAAAGAAACAAAAACAAACAAAAAACAGTACTCCCATCCTAAGGAATTACGTAGTCACATTTATTACAAAGTTTTCTAGACAGCCCCATCAACAGGATACCTCAATCTTTACTGAGAATACAGCTAATATTTCCCAACAAGAGAAGTCGCAAACTCTCTTCAGAAAAGACTAAAAGAATTAGATAAACACATCAGAGCTGTCCTTTGCCTCTCCCACATTCCTTGTAAATACTCTTTAGTCAAGTGACAGAGAGAAAAGAGGAGCTCAGATATTTTGTTTCATGAGTGAACAGAGCCAGTTGGGTTTGACCTTAAAGACCAAGAAGAGAAAACAGCCTCTCCCAGGAAAGGGGAGATGCTGTTGCCTGGCATTGGCCATGAGAAAATGAATAGGAGGAACCTGAGCCATAGGGGAGAGCAGAGAGGAATGGGAAATATGAGAGGAAGGTATTGTCATGATAACTCTCTCAGATGTGGGTTAGAGTTTGATCTCACTTGGTCTTTTCAAATAAATTTGCTCTTCAAGGCAAAGCTTCTTATTTAATGAGAAAGTTCATATCTCACTTCTCTGGCTTCCAAGTTTGCCAACTGAGGAATGACTCAAGTTATCTCCTGTTGAGACAGCTTCCCAGACATTACATTCTGACTGTCCTCAGTGGGAACTTGGGAGGTGAGAAATGAACAGTGGGAAAATGTTGCCTATGCCAAGCTGAGAGCAGAGGGAAAAGTAATCTCTAGATGTTGCAGTGCCTTCAGAGATATTAGCAAAGAAAACGAGGACACGCAACATTCAATGCTTATCAGGGTCCTTGCAGACCGTTCCAGGTCCCCCTGCTCTGGACTGTGGCCTGGGCCAATTGTAATTACCTTCCAAGGTGCTGTCCTCACTGAGAGAGGCAGGGGCTTCAAGCACAGGAGCTCTACTTAGTGACCAGTCAGGAGTCAGGTTGGCCTTGGACATGTATTCTTTCATTTGTTTAAATAGCATCTATGGCCCGGCTGTTGTGGCTCATTGGTTGAGCATTGCATGAACCAGGCGGTCACTCTTCCATTACCAGTCAGGGCACATGTTTGGGTTTCAGGTTTGATCCCAGTAGGGGACACACAGGAAGTAGCCAATCAATGATTCTCTCTCATCATTTATGTTTCTCTCTCTCTCTCTCTCTCTGAAATCAATAAAAACACATAAAAATACTTAAATAGAATCTACATATTGAATTATGTACCAATCTCTGTTCCAGGGGTGGTGAATTTAATAGTGAATGCCCTCATGAATCTTAGAATCTAATGAAGAAGGCAGATATGGAAATAATCTTACAAGCCACAACAACACAGATATGAAAATAGAGATATACACAAAGTTTATTGCAACCCAAAACAGGACTCAACACAATTGAGACAGAAGAGTAAGGGGGGAAAGTAATTTCATGGAAGGCATCTTGTAACATGTAATATTTCAGCTAAGGCTGAAGTCAAGTGAAGTCAGTTAGGGGCCATAGGAAGAAGGAAGAGTAAAGCAGTCACAGAGGTCAGGAAAAGTGCCGTACAGGAAATGGTGCTGTCAAAGGGCAAAGTGTGAGGCAGGAAGGAGCCAAAAGTGAATCTAGAGAAACAAGAAGAGCCAGATGATGAAGAACCAGGACTTCATACAAAGGGAGAGCAGAGTCATGAAATTATTTTAGCAGAAGAGTGACAAAAAATTTCTATATCAGAAAAATCCCTCTAAAAACAATGGAGGTAATTGGTTAGAAGGAGCTTGTGATAGCACATCAAGTGAGCTAGAGAATACAGAAAGAATTCTACTAATTACACCTTGATGTGGTTGCCATATGCAACTCTGTTTCCTGCAGTCAATGACTTCTACCATATGGTCCTTCTCCATTGGAGAAAGAAGAAAGAGATGCAACTTCTTGGATGGAATTCCTTAGCTCCTGGAGGATTCTATGACCTACTGTTAATAAATCCATAGTTCTACACCCATATAACGGAATATTATCCTATCTAATAATAGAAAATATGCAAATTGACCATACCTCCAACATGCCCACAAGCCACGCCCACAAGCCATGCCCACCATCCAATCAGAGCGAGTATGCAAATTAACCCAAACCAAGATGGCTACAGCCACAGAGAGCAAGGTTTCCTAGGTAACAGAAGGAGCCAAGGTTTCTGCCTACCCTTGCCAGGCCTAAGCCTCCACTCAAGCTACAAAGTTTCAATTATAGAAGGTAAACAAATTCAAACAAATGGCAGCAGAATGGAGCTTGAGAGAGCAGGCCAGGGTTGCCACCGGCAACAGGGGAAGCAAAGCTTTCCACACCCTGGCTGGGCCCACCCGCTTAAGGCAACAAAGTTTCAATTATAACCCCAACAAAAATGGCTGCCGGCCTTGGAGGGAGCCCCAGGCTTGGCTCCGCTCCAGGCTACAAAATTTCAATTGTAGAAGGAAAATAAATTCCAGATACCAGGGCCTCTGCTTGGGTTGCCAGGGCGCGTGGCCGGCCTGCAAACCACCACGGGCCCCTCGCTCAGGCCGCCCCACACCCCCAGGGAACCCCCACCTGATCCAGGACACCCTTCAGGGCAAACCAGCTGGCCCCCACCCCTGTATCCTATCTAATAAAAGAGTAATATGCAGATTGCTCATCACTGCAACACACAATATAGCTGCCCCCATGTGGTCAAAGACCCTGCCCCCATGTGGACACAAGATGGCCACCACAAGATGGCCAGCAGGAGAGTGCAGTTGGGAGGCACCTGGCCTGCAAGGGAGGGCAGTTGAGAGGGACCAAGCCTGCAAGGGAGGGCAGTTGGAGGTGATCAACCCTGCAGGAGAGGGCAGTTAGGGGTGACCAGGCCGGCAGAGGAGGGAAGTTGGGGGCAAACAGGCTGGCAGCAGAGTGGTTAGGGGGTGATCAGGCTGGCAGGCAGAAGCGATTAGGGGCAATCAGGAAGGCAGGCAGGCAAGCAGTTGGGAGTCAGCAGTCTTGGATTGTGAGAGGGATTTCCGACTGCCCGTTTAGGCCCGATCCCAGGATTGGAGAGGGTACAGGCTGGGCTATGGGATAACACCCCTCCGTGAACGAATTTCGTGCACCGGGCCTCTAGTTTAACAATAGAAAGAAATGTGCTATCAAGCCACAAAAATTCTTGGAGAAACTTAAGTGAAAAAAGCCAGTCTGCTAAGACTATGTACTGTAATATTCCAAATCTATGGCACTCTGGAAAAGGCAAAACTATGGGTATAGTTAAAAGATTAGTGATTGCCAGGGATTGGGGAAAAGGAGGAAGGGTTGAATTGTTGGAACACTGGGAATTCTATAACAGTGAAAATATTCCTTGTGATACTATTATGGTAGCTACTTCTGCTATGCATTTGTCAAAAACCCATAGGGCATGCAACACATAGTGAACCTTAAAATAAAGTATGGGCTTTAGTTAGTAGTAATGTATCAATATTGGCTCATCAATTGGAATATATATATATATATATATATATATGTGTGTGTGTGTGTATATATATATATATATATATATATATATATATATCCCACTAATGCAATGTGCTAATAGTGTCTATAGAAGGCAGGTGAATGAGGAGGTAACTCACTATACGTTCTGCTCAATTTTTCTTTTTTTTTTAAGGTATTAATTTAGAGTGGGTTTTTAAAAATTTATTTCAGCGAGATGAAGGGAAAGGGAAAGAGAGATAGAAACACCAGTCTTGAGAGAATCATTGCTCGACTGCCTCCTGCATGGCCTACTGGGGATCAAGCCTGCAACCCAGGCATGTGCCCTCATTGGGAATTGAACCGTGTCCTCCTGGTTCATGATAGACTCGATGCTCAGCCACTGAGCCACACCGGCTGGGCCAGCTCAGTTTTTCTATAAGCCTAAATATTCTCAGAAAAAAAAACAAACTATTAATTTAAGAAATACAAATCTCCCCTCCATATCTGCTTCCTAATTTCTGGAAGATTGTTAGTGAAAGTCTCAGCTCAAGTCCATTGTGACTTGTTCTCTAGGGCTCCATTGCCGGAATGTACTTATTGGGGATGTAGAAAGCACAAATCATATGGAATTTTTTTTCAGTTCTTGAAAACTTCTTCAAGCTTTAGAGCTAATAAATCTTGAATTTGCTTGATTATTTATTACTACAAGCCCAATGCACAAAATTCTGGCAAGAGTAGGCCTTCCTTCCCCCAGTTGGCTGCACCGGGTTCCCTCTAGTACCCGGGACCTGGGCTTCCCTCTGGCACCAGCAGGTACCTGGAACCCAGGCTTCCCTTGTAGCCCTGGCTTTGTCTGGAAGGTCGTCCAGAAGGATGTCCAGTCTAATTAGCATATTACACTTTTATTATTACAGATTAGGACAGAAGTTTACCTTGTATTGCTATTGATGTGTCCACATAACCCTAGAATTCAGTTATTATATCTTCCTTACTCATCTTGTATTTGCTGCCTTGTGCATTATGACCCCCAAGATAAAAAACAGGGACAATTATTTGTTTGGGTTTTGCAATTTCTCTCAACATTGGTTTGGCAGTGGGCTCTGAAACAGAACCACCTCTTAAAATCTAAAAAAGAAAATTAATCTATAAAAATGTAATTAACCTGCACAATGCTCATTGAATCCTCATGGAACATAGAGTTTTCTGAACTTAATAGCTGCTTTGCCTATTTTGCATCTTGTAGCCTGTGAGGATGGCATTAAACAATCTGAATAATCCTGATAGACCAAACAAATAGAGTACATCTAAGGGTTGGATCTTTCCAGCACTTGCTAATCTCACCTGTGCATCCCAAGAGGAATATATTTTTATTGATTTCAGAAAGGAAGGGAGAGGGATATAGAAACATCAATGATGAGAGAGAATCATTGATCAACTGCCTCCTGCATGCCCCCCAATGGGGATGGAGCACACAACCCAGACATGTGCCCTGACTGGGAATGGAACTGTGACCTCTTGGTTCATAGGTTGACACTCAACCACTGAGCCATGCTAGCTGGGTAATAAAACTTTTTAAAGAAGCATTCTTATTAGAAGGTGAAATACATATATGATTTCATGAGGCAAAGATTGAGAAGGCATCTCCCCACTGGCTTATTGGTATCTTATATACCAAATGAGATGCCTTCTCAAAAGCATATCTCCTGATTGAGAAAATACTGAGTAATTCACAGAAAGATAAACTAGACTATTTTCAGAACCTTTGCTAAAAGTAACTTGGATTGAAAGAAAGGTCTCCAAAGAAACAGAACCAATAGGAAGTATATATATAGGTGTGTGTGTGTGTATGTTTGTATGTATATATGTACATATAAATTGTAAGGAATTAGCTCAATCAATTATGAAGGCTAACTAGTCCCAAGATCTGTAGTTGGAAAGTTGGAGACCCAGGAGAGCTGGTGGTATAGTTCCAGTCCTGTCATAAGGCCTGAGAAATGCCAGCAGGCATGAGACTCAGGAAAAGCCAACATTTTAGTATAAGTAAAAACCAAACTTACAGCTCAAGGCAGTCAGAAAGGAGGAGCTCCCTCTTACTCCCAGGGGTGTCAGCCTTTTTGTTCTTTTCAGGCCTTCAACTGATTAGGTGAGACCCATCCACATGAGGAAAACCAATCTGCTGCCATAACAAAATATCATAGAGTGTGTGGCTTACACAATAGGAAATCTTTTCTCACAGTTCTGGAGGCTGGGAAGGCCAAGATCAAGATGTTGGCTCTCTTCCTGGGTTGCAGATAGCTGTCTTCTCATTATAATTTCTCCTGGTGAAGAGAGACCATGGAGAGGAAGACAAGGGGAGGGAGGGAGGGAATAAAGAAGAGAGAATGCTTTATCAGTTCTCTGATGTCTCTTTTTATAAGGATACTAATACTATTATCTGGGCCCCACCCTTATGACCTCATTGAACTTTAATTACCTCTTTGTAAGCCTTATCTCTAAGTAAACATTGGGTGTTAGGGCTTCAACAAATGCATTGGGGGGGAGGGGAGGGGGGAGATGGAGATTCAGTCCACAGCAACTACCTAGCACAGCTCTCAAAAGAGAGCAAGTATTCAAAGCTAGTTCTCTTATCCCCAGATCATTGACTTCCTATTCTGGCCCTCTTTATTGTATATCAGAAACAGGATATCAGAGACCTCAGATGAAAAAGATAGCTAATGACACTTATTTTATAGATTACTAGAGGTCTGGTGCACAAAATTCGTACATGGAAGGGGGGATCCCTTCAGCCCAGCCTGCACCCTCTCCAATCTGGGACCCCTCAGGGGATGACAGACTGCCAGTTTAGGCCTGATCCCTAAACCAGCAGTCAGAATTCCTCTCACAATCCGGGACCACTGGTTCCTAACTGCTCACCTGCCTTCCCACCTGATTGCCCCTAACTGCCCCTCCCCCTGCCAGCTTGATCACCCCTAACCACCTCTGTCTGCCAGCCTGATGGCCCCCAACTGCCACCCCCCCACCAGCCTGGTCGTCCCCAACTGCCCCCCTCTGCCAGCCTGGTCACCCCTCACTGCCCCCCTTGTCAGCCTGCTTGCCCCACGCAGTC
Organism: Ia io; assembly: GCA_025583905.1. Lineage (NCBI taxonomy): Eukaryota > Metazoa > Chordata > Mammalia > Chiroptera > Vespertilionidae > Ia > Ia io. The sequence continues at coordinate 61,183,573 of JAJQQW010000011.1, read as the reverse complement.
TGCTGTTCATTCATTTGGTTGTCCCTCACTAACTCCCCTGCCGGCCTTGTCACCCCATGCAGCCTGCTGTTTGGTCATTACTGTTACTGTGACGGCATCCCAGACAATTTGCACATTCCTCTATTATTAGTATAGATTGGAAGGATTAAACTCACAAATGTATTTGAATTTTGTATAAAATTTCACTTAATCTCTACATGTTGTTTTACAACCTGTATTTTTATTCAACAACACATCATAAATAATTTTTGGTTTCATTAAATGTAAAACTTGATAACTTCAGTTGATGTATATTATTTTATTTCTTTTTGGTCATCTATATTTAACTTTTATCCTCTTCAAAGTCACATTGCCTATCTATTTGCTATTATATACAACTAGAGGCCTGGTGCACAGATTCATGCACCGGTGGGGTCCCTCAGCCTGGTCTGCACCCTCTCATAATCTGGGACCCCTCAGTGGATGTTGGACTGCCAGTTTTGGCCCAATTCCTGCAGACCAGGCTAAGGGACCCCACTGGTGCATGAATTCATGCACCGAGCCTCTAGTGTGCGTTTAAGATCTTTGGTTAATCTCACCCTGCTCTTCCCTCTGCCCTCTCCCTCTGAGATTCATCTGTCTGTTTCATATTTTCATGTCTGTACATTGAGTGTCTGCCCCCTGGTGATCAGTGTGCATCATAGCTACTGGTCGAATGGTTGAAGGGTCACTTAGGCTTTTATATATATAGATGACACAATGAACATTCTCATACATGCATTGTTGTACTTGTGTATATACAGTTCATCTTCATTCAGCTTCATCTTCAGGTTTGATGCAAAGGTTATCCAGAACATTTTGACCATTCTTAAGGTATTTTGTTTCATGTTCTTTGGTGTTCAGTTCTACTATCAGGAACCACCACTTCCTTCTCCAGATATAGCCTACATTTGTTCTTTCCCCCAGCATTTACTTCTGCAGGTAACCTTGACACTTAACTTGCTGAGAACAAACTTCGTTATATTCTGAAAAGTCACTTAGTCAACTTTCAAGATTTTCTTTAATTAAACATCCTGAATTGGGAGAATCATGCTGCTACATTAGATTTCATGTGTTAATATACTTCAAATTAAATGCCAGCTCTAGGCCAAAAGTAAAAGGTCACGGATGCAAGAAACAGTGTGCCTTCTGATCAATGCAAAAGGTGTTTTTCTCCACTTGGCTGATTTTCTTGTTTGTTGGTTCCAACCTACACACACACACACTTTTTTTTTTTTTTTCTCTATATGTGCCTGTTTTCTACCCCTTCACATATGTTGCACAAAGTTACTTCTTCAAAAATTCTTTAATTGCACCAAGTTTCTATGCCATCTTCTCAAGGATCTATTTCCTCCTCCACTGGATTCCCTAAAGCACCACTTGGATTAATCAAGTATTTAATTATAGACTCTTTGCCAAATGTTTTCAGGTTGTGAATCTTGTTTCTCTCAACAAAATTGTAAGTTTCCAAAGGCAGGGATTTTGACTTCTCTTTTTTTCTACCTTGTCTCATACTAAAAAATAGTAAATAGTAGAACTTTTATAAACATTAATAGATTGCTGTGAATAGTGGGGAGGTAAAGAAGAAGGTGTTGGCCCAGTTGGCATGGCTCAGTGGTTGAGCATTGACCTATGAATCAGGAGGTTACAGTTTGATTCCCAGTCAGGGCACATGTCCGGCTTGTGGGCTCAATCCTTAGCAGGGGACATGCAAGTAGCAGCCGATCCATGATTCTCTCTTATCATTTATGTTTCTATCTCTCTCTCCCTCTACCTTCCTCTCTGAAATCAATAAAATATATATTAAAATAAAAAAGAAAGATTGATTATCCTGGTAGACATAAAACTCTTGGGGTCTCTGAAGGTATAGACAGGGCAGCGACCTCGAGGAGGCAGCCTTTTCCCCCATCAGGCAGACTCAGTGTTCCAAAAGTACCTGTATACAAGCCAGATGTTTTCTTTTTCATGTTTTTAGGACAAACACTCCTCAGTTCCTCTAATAGTTCCTGCTACATCGTCTTTGAATTGTTTAGTCACTTTTAGAGCCCAGTCAAGATTGTCAATGTTCCCCTTACATTCAGTCCCAGAACTAAGTAGATACTTGTATGCAGTGGGCCCCACCCAGTGAAATGATAAGCTCCTTTATGCAGACAGTTTTGTTCTAGAACAACAGCCAAAGATTACTGGCATTTTGAAGGTTATCATAACCCTCTATCTATTCAGTTCCCTAGATCATATTTGTACAAAGTACTGTTCACTCTTTGAATACTCTAGCTTTGGTTTGGAATTTGCTGGTTTTAGATTTTTTTCTATCTTCTCTTTCTTATTCATATTGAAACTAGAAATGAAGAAGGAAACTGAGTTATTTGCATTCCATAGCATGTTATAATCACTGATTCTAGCAAAGTCTTCCTCTTATTTTGTTTTCTATTTGCTTCTAATCCATACTCCCTCTTCTCCCTACACAAAGGCACCCACACCAAAGTGTTTGTTGTGATTAAGCCCATGTGTCCATGAAAACTAGTGTTGTTTTATAAGTGTATTTTTTTCACATAAATGGTCTGTGTTAATTCACTTTTCTTTTAGGTTTACCTACATGGGATGGCAATTTCCTCTACAACGTCTTTTCCAACTTTTCCATTCTCCATGCCATTGAACTTCTGTATAGAATCCATATTGTCTATATTAATTATTTGGCTCATAATATATTTGCCAGGTATTGTTTTTCCCTTCTAGCTGGAGTATAAGCTCTTAGAGAAGGGCAACTAGTAGTATAATTTACTCGGCACCAAAACTGTTTTGCACATACTACTTAATACACTTGTATTAAGTAAATGACTGAAAACACCCCCACAAAAAATAAGCAGTCAATTTATGCTCCTCAATTTTTCAACTGCAACATTTCTCCTCCTGAATCAAGAATTGGCCCATGCACCTCATGAAAACATTTATATTCTGCACATCTTCTAGGTAAGACCCCAAACGTGGCTCAATACTGCAAAACATTGATGTCATCAGTGGCCTCTGCATACAAATCGATGCTTCAAAAAGGAGGTCAGCTCGGAGAGCTCACTCAGAAGGGTCCCCGGATTTTGATGACTGAGGGAGCTGCTGCCAAATAGTCTTGGACAAAGCTTTGGGGGCTAATCAAAGAAACATGGATGTGCAAAGGGATGGGCAGGTAACGAAGAGCTCAGGCAGGTAAGTGGTGGCATTTGGGTTCTTGCAGAAAACAGGCAATGTTGTGGACCTTACTATTCTAGCACCTCTGTGAGAGGAAACAAAGGCTATTATTCTAGAAAATTCCAGTGAGAAGCCAGGGCTCAACCCCGTGTGACGTTAACCAGACCCAGGGCATTGGCCCCACTCAGAAATGCTCCAACAGAACAAAGGGAAGGATTACGGGAGCCAATATGTTTTTGCTAAATGCTTGCACTGAAGCCAGAGTTGCTCAGAGAAAGAAAAGCTCCATTTGTTCACTCTGAGTCTCCATTCATCCAAAATTCAGGGCATTATTTTTCTTTTCATTTCCATCGTTCATTTGCTGTGTAATTCTGAAAATATTCTTTTGCATCTGGGTCTCAGTGACCTACCCTGAGATGGGGTGCTTATATTCACCACACCCCTGCTTTTAAAGACACAGGGTTGGGGGGGAGTAATGGGGAAATTTAAAAGAAAGTTTCATTTTTAGTCCCAGAGACAATCTGACATTACAATTGATCACCTAGGTGATGCTCACGCCATTGAGTCCTTGCAGGAACTTCTCTGCCAGCTTGTCTTTGAAAGAAAACCAGCCAGTTAAACCAACTGAGAGGCTGGGACTCTCAGCTCTCAGTTCTGCAGATGAAATAAAGCTCTCCCCACAGAAAATGTCCTTCCAGTACTCCCCTAAAGAGCATTTGGTTTTCAGCCCCAGGGAATTCAGCGTGACCTTAGTTACCCCTTACCGCCATCACTTCCTTGGGCAGCAAAAATGATTTATGGAGGGGAACAGCCATTCCAAACCTTAATTATCATGTAAAAAAACCCATCACCTTTTTTTTTTTTTAAAAGGGCACCAACCAAGGAAGATGACAACTGAACTCCTATAGAACACCAAATACTTTTCCAACATTTTATCTTAGCTCCTTGTTTTTCTTCAAGAGCTGAGAGACTGAGCCAACCAACTACCCCCACAAGTAGGCTCTAGTTACCAAAAACCCTGGTTATGCAAAGCATTGCTCCAGGACCTGTGACTTCCTCCTCAATCCCTCAATCCTTTTGCTAACCAGCTTTCACACTTCTCTCTCTCTCTCTCTCTCTCTCTCTCTCTCTCTCTCTCTCTCTCTCTCTCTCTCCACTATGGTAATAGAAACCATGACAATGCACAGGTAAGCAGTTTTCTCTTTGAATATGTATGCAAGGAAATAAAAATACAGATGACACATGGGCCATATTCTTTTTAGTGTCCAAGTCACAGCCTGGGAAGAAGTTATTCTCAAATGATATAGTCAGACCACTTGACAAATTAGTGAGTTTTTACTTGTCTATCTTCCTTGGGAGAAAGGTTGGAATGAAACGCAAACAGGAGGCTGGTAGCAACACATCTAAGTCTCTCAAATCTTAGAGCACAAGTTGTTCTCACTCTGGAATGATAAATGCTTTTCTAAACCTATGGTTTCAGGAAAGAAGTAGAAGAAAAGGAGAATAGGAGAAGACAAATCATTGGAAATTTTGGAGTCTGAATGCCAAATAAGCAACTCAGTATGAGTTATACTTCAGCAAGATAGACCCAGGTATAAAGCAGGAGGCAGGAAAGTATTCTATAAGTAAGAAGGTGGAGGGTATCTCGCATTCAGCATCTCTACATTTTTTATTTCTGGAGATCTCTTTGAGACCAATATGTACCTGACAATTTCCTGGGACAGTCCCATTTGTTGCGATGCCTGTAACTCACTAAAAATACTTCAGCATAGGTAGTGTAACATAACGCACATGCCAGTTAGGGTGAGATTTGACTCTGACCAGTTGTTCAAATCAAGAATTCGCAGCCCAAGCGTGGTTAGCTGGCGTACATCAAAACAGACCACATTCCAGGGGCGACTGTTCTCCTGCTTCTGCTCTCTGTGCTGGCTCTGTAACGAGTGCTCTACTAATCACCAGACCCACTGTCAGGGGTTTTAATACTGAACAATGATAGTGTCGACCAGTCTGACAAAGGGTGATAATGGCTCTCTTTGACTTGGTTTTTAAATGCTTCCAAGTCCAGCCCAAGGCCCGGATTAGAAAGAGGCAAGCCAGGAGCCTAGGGTGTAAAAGTTAAGGAGATGCTCACTTTTAGGGTCATTCAATTGCATTGCGGGCACCTGAGAGTGAGTGGATCCTGGAAGGGGCCCTGCTTGCCTTGCCCTAGTATCTACCCTTCCTGGTCAGCCACTGTTTAGGATTCTTTCTGATAATTTTTTAAAATATATTTTTATTGATTTCAGAGAGGAAGGGAGAGGGAGAGAGAGATAGAAACATCAATGATGAGATAGAATCAATGATTGGCTGCCTTCTGCATGCCCCTCATTGGAGATCAAGCCATAACCCAGGCATGTGCCCTTGACTGGAATCAAACCCGGGACCTTTTAGTCCGCAGGCTTACGCTCTATCCACTGAGCCAAACCAGCTAGACTCTTTCTCATAATTTGATGCTGACTCCAAAGCATCAAATCTTGACTCCATAAAGTTTCTGTGTCTGCCACAATTGAAGCTTTCAAATAATGTGGTGAGAGCATTTGAAAGGACACAGCACTGGAACTTCATCAAGCTTAGAGAACAGTTTATATGAACTGTGTGCAGTTTATATGAACTGCATGCATGTCTGTATGCCAGCAGGTTTTGGTCCGAGGCATCGTCTTTTAATAACCAGATAGCAAGGTTGTAGAGCTTGCTAATATAAGCTGGCAAAGAACAAGGGAGTAGTTAGTCTCTACCTACCTCAAACTCTTTTGTTAGCTGCTGTTCTTTATAAAAAGGAATCCAAACGTTGTGCTTGATTAAAATAATTTCAATTTTCCCCAACAACACTTGCTGCCATGCTTTGGGCAGACAGCAGACAATTCAAAATCACTCCAGCTCATTGGCTGTGGAGTTCATGTCATCTCTCTCATGCTTCTGACCTGGAATTAACATCAGGGTTAGGTGGGGCTTACCTGGTTAACCATGCTATTCATATTGACATTCCTCAACAAGAGGAAAAAAAACAGGGGAAATGAAACTCAAACAAAAGTGGCTGATGGAGATGCAGGGATCACTAACTCCTTTTCAGATTGTGAGTCTATGGTAGACATTAGACCCACTCTGGTATCAATCACAATCCCACTTAGTGGAAAATAGAATCTGTTATAGATTCTACTTTATTGGTGGCCACAGAGTTGGGTCTTCCTAAAGCCAAGCCAATGATGAAGCAGGGGGGAAATGATGAAGCAGGGCGCCAAAGTTGAAAGACTACCTTTGTTCTCTTTCCAGTCTTAGGAAGATCCCACGGAGCTCTGCCTCCTACAGGAACATGCACTCTCTGCTCCATCTTTATGTTCTCATCTAAATGCCATATTTCAGTAGTGGTCCGGACCTCATTAGAGATGGCCTTCTCATCAGTCAGAGTTCGGCCTCTAACGTAAGTCAGTCATCAATTTATGGAAGAGTTAGGGAAAGCCTAAAGCCATGACAGGATAACTGCCAACTTGAATACCTGCTACTGATAATCGGGTGCTTAGGAGGACACTGAACTTCTCGGAGCTTCTTATACATATCATTTTACTTAATCCTTATAACCCTCTGACATAGATTTTATATACCCCCATTTCACAGAAGAGGAAATAGAGGCACAGAGAGGTTGACTAACTTGTCCAAAGTTGCACAGGTAGTAAGCAAGCAATCAGAATTTAGGCAGTCTGGCTCCCAAGCCCTTACTCTTAACTGATACATTGTACTTAATACTATAGAGTCTCCCTCAGCAAAGAGGAAGACTAAGGAGTTGAACAGATAACACTATTTGCTGCAGTCTAACCAGCCCAACTAGTTAGCCCACAATTTGTCACGTCTCTCTAAAGGAAATTAGTAAGAGCATATAATTTTCATTCTTATAAGCAAACACCCACGTCTTTTATCATCTTTATTATTAAATCTATATTTACCTTATGGAAATTATACTAGCTGCTCACAGGAACAAAACAAAATAAAACAACCTTCAAGGAAGAACAGGAGAGAAAATAACATTCTTGCTTTTCCTGGCTCTGTCAGAATTCCTCCTCTCCTGCTCAGCTCTGTGAGACTGAGGAGGTGGAATCTGTCGTCTACCCTCTTGAATCACATGTAGACAATGACAAAACAGTCTTGTTTTGAACAAAATAGTCCCTTGAATCTTTAGATGTCCGATGCCATCCTAGACAAACGTGATTTGGCCCATATTACTGACACAGAAAGACAGGCCTCACCATATCAAACTAAGGCCTTGTACCTAAAATCTAGTATAAAACACAAAATAAAGCAATCAGCTGTATCTTCCTATGTCAGGACAAAAGACTTAATGGAAGCAATTTCAAAGAAGTGATTTCAAACAAAGGAATTCTTTTCTTCTGTTTCAATTCCTAGAAATTTATCAACTCATGTTTAGCTTTTTCATATTCTTGTGAAAGGGCTGACTGATTTAAATTTCAGTGATGGAGTTTAAGATGATGTGGCTGATCCTATATAATAAAGAGGTAATATGCAAATCAACCCTCACACCCTCACAAGATGGCTGCTTACAACCAGGCAGGCAGTGGGGTTAGTGAAGGATGACCAAATGAATGAACAAGCAGGCTGTGTGGGGCGACCAGGCTGGCAGGGGGGTCAGTTGGGGGCAACCAGGCCAGCAGGGGGGTCAGTTGGGGGCAACTAGGCTGGAAGCGGAGGCAGTGAGGGGTGACTAGGCTGGTGGGGGGGCAGTTGGGAACAACCAGGCTGGTGGGGGGGCAGTTGGGGGTGACCTGGCCAGCAGCGGGGGGCAGTTAGGAGTGATCAGGCCAGCATGCAGAGGCAGTGAGGGGTGATCAGGCTGGCAGGGGGGCCAGTTAGGGGCAACCAGGCAGGCAGGCAGGTGAATGATTATGAGCCAGTGGTCCAAGATTGTGAGAGGAATTTCCAACTGCTGGTTTAGGCTCAATCCCCAGGATCTGGCCTAAACTGGCAATCGGACATCCCCCGAGGGTTCCTGGATTTGAGAGGGTGCAGGCTGGGCTGAGGGACACCCCCACTCCATGCACGAATTTCGTGCACCGGGCTTCTAGTTAAAGAAATAAAACGCAAAGTGTTTCATACTCCTCCCATTAAGAGGTAGGATTTTCATCCTTCACCCTTTGAACCTGGGCAGGCTCTGTGACTGTTTTGACAGAGAGAATAGAAGTATCAATGTGCTAATTTCTGGGCTGAGATCTAAGGGATCAGAAACTTATACTGTCTCTTCGTTGGAATATTGGCACTTGTAGCATATTATAGGTTGACCCTTTATGTCCTCCCCAGATTCATAAGTTGAAGCCCTAGTTTCCAATGTGATGATGTTTGGGGGTGGGATCTTTCAGAGATCATTCAATTGAGGTCAATCAGGGGGTCTGATTAGATTAATAGATTAAGGATGGGGCCTCATAATCAGATCAGTGCCCTTGTAAAAAGAAGAGAAAGAGATCTCTCTCTGTCTCCAAGTAGATACACAAAGGAAAGGCCATGTGAGCACAGCTGGAAGCACATGGGATAGATAGATGCTGAGCAAATAAAAACAATAAAATGTCCATTGTACTATTCAGAGCACTTTGTGAAATTAGAATCCTTATTACCCCGATTTTTAAGGCCAGGGATGTTAAGTATCTTATCACTGATCTAGTGATGGGACCAGGACCAGTGATTTTTTTTTTTTTTTTGAATCCTTACCAGAGGCTATGCTTTTATTGATTTTAGGGAGAGAGAGAGAGAGAGAGAGAGAGAGAGAGAGAGAGAGAGAGAGAAGATAGAAACATTGATCAATTGCCTCCCAACCAGGGATCAAACCCGAAACCTGGGTATTTGCCCTGACCAGCAATCAAACCTGTGCCCCTTGGGTGCACAGGATGACCCTCCAACCAACCGAGTCACACTGGTGGCCCAGGGCCCAGGACCCATTGATTTTTTTTAAAAAAGCATTTACTAAAACCATGGGCTTAGCTGAATTGTATATTTAATTTGTTCTTGTTTGCAAAAATGTCCAGGTCTTTTGGGCAGAGGAGTGTCAAGTCTGTGCTGGACACTGCTGTGTTCTCACATGGTCCAGTTAACAGATTGTCCTAAAGAGCTTCCCAATCTTCCACCCACCACACAGTCTTGTTGGCTCCCACAAGGATGAAAATAGAGTTCCTGGAAGGGTTCAAGAAGCTGTTGCTGAGAGTGAGGCATACAGCTTACCAAAAAACATAATTACGGATGTATGAGAAGGAAAATATTTATCATTCTTCCTTCCTTCTTGAAACAAGTGGGAGCAAATTATTTTCTTTTTCCCCCTGTTTTTTTAAAAATTAGTCATGATTGACATGTAATATATTAGTTTGAGGTGTACAACGTAATGATTCCACGTTCCTATATATTGCAAAATGATCACCACAGTAAGTCTCATTTACATCCATTACCATACATGATTACAAATTGTTTTTTCTTGCGATGAAAACTTTTAAGATTTACTCTCAGCAGCTTTAAGACAACCAATATAGTATTATTCACTATAGCCACCATGCTATACATTACATTGCCAGGACTTATTTCTTTTATAGATGGAAGTTTGTACCTTTTTTTTTAAATTAGTATTATTCCTTATCACATTGATGGCAGTAGGGAAAAAAGCTTGGGAACAGATGACCACAATCTCAAAGCGTTCATTTAGTGTGGAAAACAAATACAAGCAAATGAGCATGCAAAATTTTAACACCGCATTCTTAGCAAGGTTAACTACATTTCAGGAATGGAGAAGAGCAAAAGGGAAGAATTAACCTCCAGAGTTCCATGTCCTAATGAGGTGAGCATAACACTTCACTGGCATTCAAGAAACCTTTCTGGGAAAGTGGGACCACAGGAGAGTGCTTAGGGATTGAAACAAAATAGAGCCACACAAACAAAAGGAAGCATCCTATTTTATTCTTCCCATAAATCCCACACCTTTGCAGGCAGAGCTGGATACATACTTTGCTGGTCCAGTGCACAGTGAAAATGTGGGGGCTCTGTTTAAAAAGCAGGAAAACAAGTACTTTTAAAGACACTAAATATAAACCTTTTTTCCTTTCTTCTGAAGCTTGTATGGGAATCAGTCGTGTTGCTTCTATTTGCTACCTAAGGTCAAACTTCCTCAGGCATGGAAGGGAGAGAGAGAGAGAGAGAGAGACTGTGAGGAGTGGAGGAGGGAAAGGAGATGCAGGTGCAGGTTCCTGGAGACAGGATTAGAGATGGAGCCGCAAACTGCAGCCATTCATTAGCTAAAGGAGAGATCTCTTGGCTGGCTCACCAGCAGCTGATGCAGGCAGAACTCAGGGATGCCAAGGAAGGCCTTAACCCGATACTGAGGTCCAGGTCCTTGTCACAGAAGAACAAAAAATAATTCAAGAGCGTGACAGAAAAATTTAACAAAGCACAGATAGTTTATTAAAACAATAATATTAGTAAGCACCCCAAAAATGAGTGCGAGTGACCTGGCGCCCCAGTGGGGTCTGGGTAGAAGGTTTTTATTAAATGTGGGCATGGGGGGAGATAGGTTGTCCCTGATGCAGCTCATCTTTGTCCCTCCTCTCCAGATGGTGATTTCTTTTCCTTTTTTTTTACAACTTTTATTTTGTGGTAGGAAGGGCATTATGAAGTGCATATCTTTTTTCTTTCTTTTCTTTTATATTGAATACAAAATTTGTGCGGGGGGTGGGGGTGGGGGCGGTGCGGGGAGGAGGGGTCACTCAACTGGGCCTGCACTCTCTCACAATCTGGGACTGCTGGCTTCTAACCGCTCACCTGCCTGCCTACCTGATGGTCCCTAACCCCTCTGCCTGACTGCCTGATCACACCTAACCACTTGCCTGCCTGCCTGATCACCCATAACCACTCTGCCTGCCTGCCTGATTGCTCCTAACCATTCTGCCTGCCTGCCTGATCACCCCTAACTGCTCACCTGCCTGCTTGATCACCCCTAACCATTCTGTCTGCCTGTCTGATTGCCCCTAACCACTCTACCTGCCTGCCTGATCACCCCTAACTGCTCACCTGCCTGCTTGATCGCCCCTAACTGCCTCTGCCTCAGCCCCCACTGCCGCAGCTTTGTCCAGAAGGATGTTCATAAGGTCATTCGGCTATCCAGTCTAATTAGCATATTATGCTTTTATTATTTTAGATTGGGGTGACATTGGTTAATAAAATTTTATAGGTTTTCAGTCCTCTCGGAACTGTCATGGCAATTTGAGGGGCAAGGGTGGGGAGTTCCGAAAAACATAATGCAAATTATTTTAAAGATATTATTATTATTATAATGGCCCAGTTGGTCACATTTAGGTCAGTATGGCTGCCAAATCTGTTAAGGCTGATTTTATTTGTCTCCACTACAGGAAATTGGGGAGGGGGAAGTGGAGGAACAGGTGGTCAGTGAAGGTCATGTCTTCCATGTTCCAGCCAAGACAGAAAAGGCCTTTGAGTCCTGTTCTAACTCTCCTGCCTCAGTACTTGCTATAGGAGTGCTCACCCCCTCAGCAGCTCCCTCTCCTGCCGGCCAGTTGCCAGAACAAGGCGCAGTGCTCCAGCAAGCGGCTGGCAAGTCAATGCCACCTGCCCATTGGCACTGGCCCGCTGTCCCAACCCACAGCAGGAGGACAACCCTCAAGAAATTGTACTCTCAGCCCTGGAAGTGCTGATATGTGAATCAGTGGTGGATGAAAAGCTCCCTCTGCCAAGTCTTCTAAGGCACCATGACACTACCAGACCAGAACGGGAAAGCCATTGTGCCACTTAGAGATGCAGGTGGGTCACGCATGCCCAACCCCAGCCCCTGAACAGTCCCTGCCAGGGCCAGAGATCAGCAGTTGTTGGGAGGCTGGGCAGGGCACCAGGGACAGGGGAATGAGCAACTGAGAACCTGTCCTGTGAAGGTGAGGAAGTGGCTAGAAGAGGGTCTGCAGGTGAGCCACAGTTCCAAGGTCTCAGGATGTTCTCCATTGTCCCATTGGATTTACTTACAATCCTCAAATTTAAAAATAAAAGCATTAATAACTTCAAGCCCTAGCTGGTTTGGCTCAGTGGATAGAGCATTGGCCTGCAGACTGAAGGGTCCCAGGTTCAATTCTGGTCAATGGCACATGCCCGGGTTGAGGGCTTGATCCCCAGTAGGGGGCCTGCAGGAGGCAGCCAATCCACATCTCTCTATCCACTGAGCCAAACCAGCTAGGATTAAGTTTATTTATTTTTAAATATTTTTAATTGATTTTTAGAGAGGAAGGGAGAGGGAGAGAGATAGAAACATCAATGATGAGAATCATTGATCAGCTGCCTCCTGCATGCCCCACACTGGGGATTGAGTCCACAACCTGGCATGTGCCCTGGCTGGGGATGGAGCCCTAACTTCCTGGTTCATAGGTTGTCACTCAACCACTGAGCCACACAGGCCCGACAGGGGAAATGTAAGTTTAGCACAAACAATCACTCCAGATGTAGAGTGAGTCCCCTTACTAGAAGGAGCTGGGATTCTTTCTTTGTGTTTATTTTCCTATCCAAGCAGAAAATGATGATTTAATAATGTCACCAAACAAGTATAACCAGGACTTTTAAGCTTTTCAATTTGCATAGCTAATGAAATGTACTTTCAAAAGCTCTGACAATTACCCATTTTTTTCCCCTATCTTGAGCTTAGACACATTATTCTTGGATTTTGAAGCACACATATGCCCTCTCTCAATTACTGGCCTGAAGAGATGCTTTTGTTGCCCCTGTTGCCCACTCTACTTTAAAAGTATACCCCTGTTCCTTGTTTCTACCCTAGTCTCTCCCTGTTAATACAGATCAGAACTAAGTTGGAGGCATATTGCTCAGTTTAGAATTGATTAGTAATTGCCAGTATTGTCCCTGGGGCTACTCTGAGGACTGATCTTTCATTCCTCATTCTTGCCCTTCCTTCCCTTCATTTGGTTCATTTCCTCATCCATGTTAGTTATCCTGCAGCCAGGGTTGGGCAGTGGAGTAGGAACTAGAGCTGGTGTTGTCTTGGTTCTACAAAGTCTGAATGGCCTGGATTCCTCTTCTAGAGCTCTCCACCCACCCGCCTGCCCACCTGCCCCCACCTTCTATGTTGTAGAAGGGAAACCTGCATTTTCAGATGAAATCTATGTACAGAGGCTCTAACAAATCAAAGAGCAACAGCCCAGAGCAGATTATCTTAGCTGTTCCCTACCCACACCTTCAACCTTTAAAGGACATCAGAGCAGAGTTTGAAAATCACTGCTTGGGTCAAACTTCTCATTTTGCAAACAAACAACATGGCAGTCATACTCAAAATCACGGAGCTCACAGGCCATAGAAAGTAAGTCTTTCAATTACAAACCCAGGGGACTTACTGAATCACTGGGGGTGAGAGACAGTGGTGGGGTAAATAAAATAAATTGAGTTCATGAAAGTTCAAAAATGGAACATCCATAGCTATTTAATGATGATAGTTTCAATCTACTGTTCTCCTCCCCTGTTCTTAAAAGCATCATGAGGGAAGACTGCAAGCATAGGTTTGACTCCTACATCTGTCTCTATCTGCCTGGAATTGTGTATGTTTGAGGCTTAGTTAGGTTATGTGTAAGATGGAGATGATTAGATCTATGTCATAGGACTGTTGTAAAGATTAAATAGCATAAGTAACACAGAGCATGATTCAGAGAAACATAGGAATGTCCTATTTCTTTGAGAAAACTACTAATGAGGGGGCCCCAGGCACCCAGACACCTCAGGTTGCCTTGCTGTCCTGCCTCCAGGCTTTGTCCTCACTTCCTGACAAGTTTACTATGCAGGCATCTGCCCTCTGATGCTGGGGTCACCGTGACTGATACTGGGGGTGAGCTTTTAATAAGCCAGCACAATGAAACAGAAATCTAATCAACTGTGTGAATTCAAAGAGGCAAGCCATAGCTGCCCACATACTCAACAAGATAAGAATGATAAACAGCTTTTAATAAAAAAGGAATATTCCACTGCATACAATTTCTTTAAACTGCCTGTCATCTCTCTAGGCTGTTGTTGCTGCAATTGTGTTAAAAACAGAAGTAGGAAGCCCTGGCCAGTATGGTTCAGTGGGTTGAGTGTCATCCCAAGCACCAAAAGGTCCCCAGTTAGATTCCAGGTCAGGGCACATACCTGATTTCAGGTTTGTTCCCCAGTAGGGGGCATGTAGGAGGCAGCCAATTGATGTTTCTCTCTCTCTCCCTCTCCCTTCCTCTCTCTCTAAAATCAATAAAAACATATCTTTTTTAAAAAAGCAGAGGCAGGTAGAGTGAATTTTGTTTCAAGTGTCATCCAAAGAAATAAGGATTTAGAACAAAAATTACTCCATGTCTTTTGAGAACAAAAATTACTCTATGTCTTTTGAGCAGAGAGCTCCTCCATGATTATTTGGTCAGAAATCTGAAGACCCAGTCTCACCAAAGCAAAGAACTGAGTGGATGAGTGTGATTTCAGATGTGCAAAATAGCACATGTGTGTGTGTGTGTGTGTGTGTTTGTGTGTGTTTGTGCTCTCACATGTGCAGGTAGACATGTGCAGGCTCAGATGGTAAGTATATGAATGTGGCTTGTGATGACCACAGTGAAAAAGTAAAAACAGTAAACAATTCTGGCCCTACATGGATGGTACTTCCTTTTCTTGATAGGAAATACAGGTGGGCCATGACATTTTTCTTTTAATTAAGGTAATCATCAACATGAGAGGAGAAGCTGCATAGATTCCAAACACGCTGGGAAAATAGAACAAACAAAACTTCAGAAAACCACCAAAAGATGAGAAAAAAAATTAGCACAAGTTATTAATATACAATAATACACTAGACAAGTAAAACAAACAAACAAACAAGAGATTAAAAATGAGTGTTGCCCTAGCCAGGTGGCTCGGTTGGCTGGAGCATCCCCTGTACAACTAAAAGGTTGTGGGTTTGATTCCTGGTCAGGGCACATGCCTAGGTTGTGGGTTCCACTCCCTTGTTGAGGCACATACAGGAGGCAACAGATCTGTTTTTCTTTCACATCAATGTTTCTCTCTCTTTCCTCTCTCTCTAAATATCCATAAAAACATATCCTTAGGTGAGGATTTAAAAATAAGTGTTGATATTCAGCTAAATCAGAAGCAAAATAAGAAAGTAAAGGTGGCAATATTAATATCACCAAATTAGATTTTAGGGGAAAATGTTACATTGGACAAAAAAATTTACTTTTTATTAGTGGAGGGTATAATCTTATATAATAAAGAGGTAATTGCAAATTGACCATCACTCCAAACCACAAGATGGCTGTCCCCATGTGGTCAAAGATGCCTCCCCCTCCAAGTGAACACAAGATGGCTGTCACAAGATGGCTAGCAAGGGAGGGCAGTTGTGGGTGATTAGGCCAGCAGGGGAGGGCAGTTGTGGGTGATCAGGCCTGCAGGGGAGGGCAGTTGGGGGTGACCATGCCTATAGGGGAGGGCAGTTAGGAGGGACCAGGCCTACAGGGGGGCAGATGGAGGTGACTGGGCCAGCAGGGGAGGCCAGTTAGGGGTGACCAGGCCTTCAGGGGAGGACAGTTAGGGGCAACCAGGCTGGCAAGGGAGGGAATTTAAGGGTGACCGGACTTGCAGGGGAGGGCAGTTAGGGGTGACCAGGCCAGCAAGGGAGGGCAGTTAGGGACAATCAGGCTGGCAGGGGAGCAGTTAGTCGTCGATTAGGCTGGCAGGGGAGTGGTTAGGGGGTGATCAGGCTGGCAGGCAGAAGTGGTTAGGGGCAATCAGACAGGCAGGCAGGTGAGTTGTTGGAAGCCAGCAGTCCTGGATTGTGAGAGGGTTGTCTGGTGGGATCAGGCCTAAATGGGCAGTTGGACATCCCTCGAGGGGTCCCAGATTGGAGAGAGTGCAGGCTGGGCTAAGGGACACCCTGTTCCCTGTGCACGAATTTCATGTACCGGGCCTCTGGTTTATAATAAATGTATAATATTTATTTTACTTCTATATGCCCAATACAATATCATTGAACTATATAAAACAAAAACTGTTAGAACACTTTAAAAATCCAACAAAACCTTAACACAGGGGGTTATTTTAGCACAACTCTTACAATCTTGGATAGCTCAAGCAGACTAAAGAGATGCATGGCTTAGAATGCATTCCTTGTTCTGCTCCGACCTTTCTCTTTGTGTTTGTCATCGTACACATTCCCACATCAGTGTATCAACATCTTCTGTTCCCTCTTCCTAGAACACTCTTCCCAGATATCTAAATAGGTCATTTCCTCTCTTCCTTTAGACCTTCACCCTGCCCAACCTCCCACTTTACCTTTCTAAATTGTGACCTACCTCCTTCTCTGATGCTCCCTAACCCACTTCTCTGCTTCTTTCTCCCTTAGCATTGTTCACCATCTAACATTAAAATTCATTTTTCTTATTATCTTTCTTGTTGTCTGCCCCACCCTCCAAATAAAAATTATCTGAAGGCAGGGATTTTCAAATATCTAATGTTTTTACTGCCAGACCCCCTAGAACAATGCCCAACACACAGCATGGGCTAAATAAATATTTAAGTAAATAAAATTTGATTTTTATATACCCTCAGAGTGATAGATATGAATATGCTAGGCAACATATAACACCTTGATATAGTCTAATGTTATAAAGTATATAGCCGTCTTTTACATTATACCATAGCCCGGTCAATGTGGCTCAGTGGTTGAGTGTTGACCCATGAACCAGGAGGTCAGGGTTCTTGATTCCTGGTTAGGGCACATGCCTGGGTTTCAGGCTCAATCCACAATAGGGGGCATGCAGTTGGCAGCTGATGGATAATTCTCTCTCATCATTGATGTTTTTCTCTCTCTCTCCCTTCCTCTCTGAAATCAATAAGTATGTATTTTAAAAATTATTTTTTTTTTCTTTAATAGAAAACCATGAAGTCATTGAAAAATGTTGCTTAAAAAAGATCCATATAATGGTATGGAGAAACCTCACAATATAGTGTTAAATGTTTTTGTAAGTCACGTTAAAATGAAATGTGTTCATTGATTCAAATTTTGTCTGTAATAATTAGGAATATCAATTCACAAAAGGTATCATTGATATATATTAAAATGTTACAAGTGTTATCTCTGAGTGTTAAGATTACAGGTTATTTATTCTGTTATTTTGCTAATCTATAATTTATACAATTTTAGAAGTTTCCTATAGAATAAATTAAGCTAAAGATGTTTTAGTTAAACAAAACAAAACAAAAAAGAATTACTCTATTTTGTATCAAAATTTAATTTTTGGAGACAAAACATGACATATGAAGTAGAGACCCAGACTGGAAGCCTTCGCCTGCATCTATTCAGTGAGTGATCATGGACAAGTCAGTGGGTGGTTCACTTGGTAATGTTGATGAGCTAAAGATAGTCTCTCTGGGCCTATTTCTTCATATTTATATTAGCAGTGCTGAGTTCTTTCAAAAAGCTGATTGAGAACATAGATCATCCCTCTTACTCATCCAAAATTTCATGAAATAGCAGAAAAAAATACAGCCTCAAATTAAAGAAACCCATAGCAACACTTGTAAACAACCTTATCAGTAGTCCAGAAATATTAGCAATATCCAGAAAAAGAAAGACAACGAAAAATAAAACCAAGGAAAATCAGAACCCAAAATGTAGTGAGACTAAAATAGCAGGGGAAGATTGCTTCTGAGCAGCTATTCAAATTTCAGACTGAAAGAGTGGAATCCAGTGCTTGGGGAGGGGGTGGGTGTAAAACTACTCTCAGGGATTGAGTGGTCAGCCCTTTCTCCATTACTCATAATATTTTAATGAGCTATTCTCCATGCTTTAGTACTCATTTGTAAACTAGAGAGGGATAATAATGTTTATCTCATAGATTGTCATGAGTCAGTGTCTGTAAAGTCTCTGGCACATACTTGATACAAAATAAGTGCTGTCTCAGTATTACTAGTAATTGTTAGTGCTGGCTAGTTTTGATGTGGTTGTATCACATGATACTTAATGCTGAGCAGCTAGCATGTAACCATAAAGGGATGGACAAGTAAACTGCAGAGAGGAAAAGCCAGTACCTTGATATCATGATACTGCTAAACCAACCCTGGAACCACCTACCGTCATAAATTTTGGTAAGTTAACAACTGCCATCCTGATCCATACAAATGTTTGTCCAATTGTCTGATCCTTGTAGCAAAATGTGCCTTCATTGTAAACAAAGAGAATGCCTGAAATACATTTATAGAAATTAGTGCAAACATATCAATCATTTCCATAAATGCGAAAGGGTTACATTTATTAAAAATTCCATTAAAAATTCAGCCATCTGATGATAGAAAAGACAGACAAAATTACACAGAAGTGATGGAAACAAATGGATATAAAAGGAACATTACATTTGTTGTTTAATAAAAAAAATACAACTTAAATATACCTACATAAAGTAGTAAGGGACTATATCAAGTATTCTTAAGCTCTTTTATCTAAACTGAAAGTTTTTTAAGGTCAGAGGTTATGTCTGTCTTAGTTGCCCATTATATACCCCAGCCTCAATGCTGTGTCTGACACAACAATAAAAATTATTGGTGGTATATCTCTTCTTGTTCTCAAAAAAAAAAAAAAAAAAATCTTTGGATGAAAGAGGTCAACCTGAGCTAGGGACATTGCATTATGCACTATACAGAAATGATTTTGAATTATCAACTGTGTTTTGTTGTTGTTTTTGTAGTTGTATGGTTTTGTTTTTTTTGATTCATCAATATTTTCAATAGGGAGCTAACATAAAATTTTTTTTTATTCCACTTTCTCTATATCCGAGTGAGCACATAAACAGGATACCTTCAGAAACTTTCAGGAAGAGATCAGAAATCTTGGGGGAAAGCAAGTCTGGTGTTTTTAGATAATTATCATCATAATTCCTTCTTAGTTGCCAAATGAGCCCTATCCTTAGCAGTAAAGTTGCCCTCACTAAGTAATTTGAGCAAGTAAGATTACCAACCCTACAAAATAGGGTTATTGTGAATATCCAAAAAGGTAAAAGAGGCAAAGTCCTTGAAATAGGAGCTGGGGCAAAATTGCCCTCAATAGTGTTAATTATTATCATAAACTATTGGAGCACAGCACAAATTCATTTAACACTAAGGCTCTGACCGAATGGGTCCAGGGCAGCTTTGATGGTTGATGAGAAAATCTATGGCATAGCATATACTAATTGCTGATGAGAGCTCTGTGGAGGACTCCTGCAATTAGGAGGAGCAGAAAAAATATACCTGCTATTTGCCTGAGATGGAGATGGAGCCAAAGAGTGATGGAGAGACAATGAAATGCAGCCATAACTGCTTTACCACTTTGCCCAAGGTCATCCTGAGATGGTAAACTTCCCTGGGGACTTGGCCGCCTTCCTCACTGTCTGTTAGCAGGCAGGATGGAGAGGAGGGGCAAGCAGAGACTGAGTGCAGCCTCCACCCACTGCTGCGATTCTGCAGTCAGACTGCAGGAGATCAAAAGCCTTAGACAGACAAGAGTATGGTGATTAGCAGAGGGAAAGGAGGTGGAGGGAGGGAGGAGAAGGTAAAGGGGGCATAAATATTGACTGACTGAGGCTTGACTTTGGGTGGTAAACACACAATACAGTATACTGATGTTGTATCATAGAATTGTGCACCTGAAACCTGTATAATTTTATTAACCAATGTTACCCCAATAAAATTCAATACAAATTTTTAAAAAACCCATTTCCAGATGCTCACCTCTCCACACACACATACTGAAAGCTAATTACATTAGCCACTTCATAAGACATAAATTATTCCCTCCCCACTTTGATTTCCCTCTCTTCTCTTCCTGTGCTATGGCCAGTGAACTGCTCATTCTAGGAATTCCCTGTTTTCCTTACCTGTTATGTTACAAAACCTCTTTTGACGGGGTTCAAACCCTGTGTGCATAGCAGGAATAAGCCACCACCTGGGAGCAGACATGCTCTTATAACTCGTATGGAGGTCCCCCTTCCCATGGCTTCATTATCATGATGCTGTAATAATAAAAACAAAATTACTAAAGGAGCCATTTATTCCTTACTAGACTAGCCAAAAGAAGAATATATGTATCAGTCACAGATGCTGAGCATCTTGTTTTCAAAAGCACAGATTCTAAGGCTAGACCTTTAGAAATTCTGATTCTGTAGATATGTGGAGTGGACCTGAGGGTTTGCATTTTACCAATCACCCCAGAAGACACTGGTGCAGGTGATCTGAGGACCACCCTTGGAAAAACGTTTGGCAGAGAGCAAAGCACAGGAGGATGAAATGATAGAGCATAGGCAGGAAATGGCGCAGTAGAATTTTGCCAGGAGGTAAAGACACTGAAGGCCACTGGGAAATCTCCCTTCTTCCCTGGTCGCTGAGAGCATTACCAATCACTAAGGCTGAGAGGTCTGTATGGATGAACATGGTGTTGCTTTCTTCCATTTGGTTAGGCTCAGTGTCTTTGTTTGCCTTCTTGGGCCCACCTCTGCCTGGTACCACAAATGCCACCTCTCAGCTATAATCTCCAGTTAGCTCCTGGCTTAAGGCTGTCAACGTTATATAGCCTTTGCGGTGGGATTACCTCATATTTCTCAGGTGCTGAGCTTCTCAATTGGTCTCCTTATGAAAGTACTAGTATCCAGGAAATGGTGGTTCTTTTTATGCCACATAAGAACTGAAAGGACCTCGGGAAAACTGTCTCTTTGTCCTGAGCAGTTCAGCAGGCATTTCTAACATACTTCATGGGTGAAGCCATAGCCAAGATGTGGTCTCTCTGAGGTGGCTTGAAATGCTATCATTTGTTACACAAGAAAGCGAGGAACAAGCCCCAGCATAATGAGGTTCAGACTGATCTTGTTACATCAGAAACCCATTTTTGACATCGGTAACTGTATTCCATCTGCCTGGCAAAAATCACTGGTCTGAGTTGGATTGGCTCAACAGGGTAGTGGAATATTTAGCTGTGTATTTATTGGGATATCAGAAATAAGGAGCTCGATTTCTCTCCTCTCCTCTCTCTCTCTCTCTCTCTCTCTCTCTCTCTCTCTCACTCCCTCTCTGATTGCTAACTTGGGATCTATTTTTATAATAGTTAAAATAGTCTTCTTTCAATAGGAAAAAAAATGATATGAATATGCCAATTTAAGCCAAGATTAGAAATAAGCAAATATGATAGACTGACGAGATTGCTAGGGGTATTCAGGTCTAAATTTCTTGTATTATTCATTGTGCTTCTCAATAACCTTACTCTGTCTTGACCCTGACTCTTCAAGGTAGTTTCTGGTTATTATTATACTAGAGGCCCGGAGGCCCTAAATGTTTAGGCCCGGTAGGATCAGGCCTAAATGGGCAGTCGGACATCCCTCTCACAATCCAGGACTGCTGGCTCCCAACTGCTTGCCTGCCTGCCTGCCTGATTGCCCCTAACCACTTCTGCCTGCCAGCCTGATCACCCCCTAACCAGTCCCCTGTCAGCCTGATTGATGTCTAACTGCTCCCCTGCCAGCCTGATTGCCCCTAACTGCCCTCCTCTGCTGGCCTGGTTACTCCTAACTGCCCTCCCCTGCAGGCTTGATTGCCCCCAACTGCCCTCTCTTGCAGGCCTGGTCCCTCCCAACTGCCCTACCCTGCTGGCCATCTTGTGACAGCCATCTTGTATCCACATAGGGGCAGCCATCTTCTGTGTTGGAGTGATGGTCAATTTGCATATTATTCTTTTATTAGATAGAATAGAGGCCTGGTGCACGGGTGGGGGCCAGCTGGTTTGCCCTGAAGTGTGTCCCTAATCAGGGTGAGGGTCCCCTTGGGGCGTGGGGTCTGTGGTGGTTTGCAGGCTGGCCACGCCCTCCAATGACCCAAGCAGAGGCCCTGGTATCTGGGATTTATTAATCTTCTATAATTGAAACTTTGTAGCCTTGAGTGGAGGACTGGGCTGGCCAGGGTGTGTGGAAAGCTTGGCTTCCTCCATCATCAGGGGCAACCCAAGCCTCCTGTTTGCAGCCATCTTGGTTGGGTTAATTTACATGCTCACTCCTGATTGGCTGGTGGGCGTGGCTTGTGAGTGTAATGGAGTGATGGCTAATTTGCATATTACTCTTTTATTAGATAGGATAAATAATGTATATAGATATCCATATACAGTATATTAAAGATTTAATATAACTAATAATTACAATTTTAGCATTAACTATATTGTAATTATAATTACAAACAGATTATAATTATATTAATACATATAATATATAAATATAGAATAATTATAAAATAATTAATAATATATAGCTATAAAATAATATTATATATAAATAAAATAATCTACCTAATAAAAAAGTAACATGCTAATTGACCGTACCTTCGTGACACCCACCAGCCAATCAGGAGTGATTATGCAAATTAACCCAACAAAGATGGCAGGTTAATTTGCATATGCAGGCACCATGCAGCTGGGGGGTGGGATGCTTGCATCGTTGCTATGGCAACAATGCAGGTGTTTTACACCACCCCAGCTGCTCCGGGCCTCTGGGCAGCGTGGAGGCAGAAAGGTGGCTCTGTCCATAGAGAAGGTGGTGCCAGCAGCCAGGGGAAGGAAGGCCCATTCTTGCAGGAAACTTCATGCATCAGGCCTCTAGTATATATATAAAGAGAGAAAGAATTAATGGGAGAAACTAAAATCATGCTAACCTATTAGGAGAATTAATGGGAGACACTAAAATCATGCTCTTATAGTTGGTCTCAAGGTTAAAACTGACATTTTACCATATTCCTCTTCTACAACCCATTCTAGAATTCCTTTCTCCTCCAAATATTTCATTTAGTCTTAGCTCTTAGACCAGAATAACATAGACCTTCATCTTTGAGAGCTCTGATATCCTATTAGGCTGTGATTATTTCAACTTTCCATTTATAATTATCATTAAACAAAACACCAGAGTTGTCCCAATAAATTCCTCATATTTCAGGCATACTCCTCTCTGCCCCAGTTTTGTCTCATCTCAATTCACTTCACCTCATTGGGTGGTGGAGGACATGCTGGCACTTTGGGCCACCTGATATCTACGCAGTTTTTTCCCATTGGCCCACTATAAGAGCATCTTAATTGACTTCCATTTATTACCTTTTCTCATATACATCCCTTGATAAAAATGTAAGCTTAGATCATATCCAGTAGCCCTTGAAACTGCAGAATGCTGTGGAGTCCCTTTGGGAAAGTATTGGAGAAATCACTACTGTATTATTTCTGTGCCATTATAAGGTTGTTTCTAAAGAAGACCCAGGCATTGAGCCTGAGAACTGTCAGATGTCTGGAACTAGGTAAGGAATTGTGACTTTTCCAGTATGACAGCCAACATTAACCTTCTACTCATCAGCTATTGACCTTGTTTTGGTTAAATAGGTCAACCAATACTCGTGCTGACTGCCTGTCTCATTGCTAAGAACAACAAGGGCTATTTGCCATTGCTACAGATAGATTCCTGTGGATTAGAGCCTGCCATTCTGACTTTGCTGCCTGTTATGGCAATTATGTCCCCTTTGCCTCTGGTTGTTAATAGTAGCCACATGGCCTATCCTGATTTGAATCCTTATCATATATGGTGAAACTAAGTAGACCAGCTCATAGCAGGATTTCCTACTTGGGTTTACAGATGACAGTCACAACTGAAATTATTGATACTGCTGGCAACCCCTCACTAATGCATTCCTGTGCTTCTGAGAAGAAAGACATTTCAATAATGTGTTAATATTATTTCCAGGGGCTTACCAGGACATTAAAATATGAGTCACAGTAGGATGCCTCCATATCAAAAAACTTTTATTGATATTCTACCCCCACTACCAGTCTAGCATCTCTGAGAAACATCCCCAGATATTTATTTTCTCTAGGGTCTGCTGTAGCTTTTTGGTGAGTGATGGAATATTTCCAAGGCAAGTCAAACTAAAACTTGACTCTAGTTATTGCTCTATGAATGAGAAGACCTATCTTTAGGAGGACAAGCATTATATTTTACGTCATCTATTAATGAGGTATGTTCATGGTCTCCAGGCAAGAAGAGTTGCTATGCTCTATCAAGAGAGAATCGGACACTTTTGCTGCAGAAGAATCTGGGGGTTTAAGGTTCTCAAGCATATCTATTCAGATATCCTCATATCAGATCTCAGATTTCACCTCTTTCCCTCAGGGTTCTGGCTTTAGCATAGGAGACGTGCTTGAATATTTCTTCCTTGTAATGCCACTACTCTCAGTCAGATATTAGGCTCAGGCATGAGGGTTGATTTTCAGTACAGTCTTTCCTTGGTTTATAGAAGATGAGGGTCTCTTTGTATCCTGTCATGAATCCTTATTGCTTTCATGCAGTGCCCTGAGTTGTATAATCTGAGCCTGGGTTTCCTTCCTCGGGGAACTAATGACACTTACCATCAGTCAAAAAACTTGGCTATAGATTACTCAAATGCTGAAGATATTAAGTAAATCAATGTATTCCCCACCACCCAATTCATCACAAGTAATTTGGATGTGACAGCATGCCACTGATTATATTATTCAGTTGCCACCATAAATGTTATCATTGTTGTCAATTGTCCAGATCATATGAATCTCTTTTTGGAACCACATTTAGTACTGATTTCCTTAGTTTGGATATTCCAGATACGATTTATAATAAAGATATTTGAGTCAGGTATTTTATTGAAGATATGTTTTCAGGAAATACCAGTAGGAGAGTAAGGAAGTGATATGGGAAAGGCAAGGAAATCAATAAGAATTTGTTATCTAACACATTACCATTGTGGGTTATTGAAGCTTGAGTCCATGCGACCAATGTAGAACTGCACCTCAGACTTATACTGAGAAAGAAGTTTGAGTATTTGTTCTCCACATCCAGAAAGTCATTCTTGAGAGGTATTTTTAAGGGGTATTATTTTCCCAACACATAGCTACGTGGTGGAGGTTACCAAAGCGGGCACTAAGAGCCAGAGAAGCAAATAAATGGAGGTACTGGCAGCTGGAAGTCAGGCTGACACCTGCCAATTCAGTCAGGATGAGGTGATACAATCAGGGTGCCTAGAAAAACTACTACAAATATAGCCTGTAACTTTTATGCATTTATTCAGTTTGTTGACAAAAAATATCATTATTCATGAACAGACTAAGTTTTTTTTTTTAAAAAAATCTAAGGAAAACTACTCTAGATCACTAAACAATAAACTGAACTACTAAACAACATTCTTTTTCTATGGTTGCTTATGTAATGATTGCTCCCACTAAATGCAACTTCACTCATTCTGCTTGTGTTCCTTTTTTTTTTTTTTTTTTTTTCCTGCAAGGATCTCCTAAGAAACTGCTAAAGTCCAGACTGCCTATTTTAAATACTTCCCTAATTTACAATTCTAGTGGTCATGCAAAAAACAAACATTGAATTCATCATGTCTCCTAAAATAATTGTTCCTTGTTACTTCTTTGTGGTCATACTTGATTTGAACATTTAAAATTCTCTAATCATATATGTCCAGCCAAACCCTCAGCTTTGGAAAAAAATATGACTGCTCTAAGGCTCTTTGACTTCTGTGTTCATGCCATTTTCTCCAAATGGGTAGCAGCCTTTAGTAGAAAACAGAAAAGAATGTCTCTGGGGATTTAGGTTTGTCTTAACCTAAACAAGACATCAATCAGTGTCCTCATTCTCAAGATGAATCTAAGGTCCTTTCCAGTTGTGACAAGTCTCTGACTCTATTATTTCTGTACAGCGTTTGGCAGGGAACTTCCACCCCTCCAACAGTCCCAACAGGCTGTGTTGGTACCGTACAGAACTTCTTTCCAGCCTCGTCCTAGAGTTTCTCATTTCAGCTCAGCTCCAGGGTGAAAAACACGTTATGCTTCACTAATCACGGGAGCTGTCTGACTCAGATTTGTGAGATATTCTGGCTTTGCTCCATATGTTGCATGTAATCTGTTGCTAATATTTATGCTAACTGGTGAATTTGTCTCCAACTGGCAATTTGGAACAGAGACCTTTTAAGTAGTCGCAAGTGAAATTGAGATTGTGATTCTTCCTTAGAACAATTCCCCAGAGTTCAATAATGCTATGCCTGAAGCATGTGAATATGGATGGGAGGCCAAGTCTTCCTTAGCCCATTACAGATCCTTTAAAAAGCTAATGAAAAATGCAGTGTGAGGGCTGTATAGAGCAGAGCAGCTGGGGCAGGGACAAGGAGCAGCAATGCTGCACTGTACGCAAAATAAAATCCTTCACAGGCTGAAGCGGTACCCTGTGTGAAGACATTAGGAATTTCTCTCCACAGCTTAACAGTATGGAACTTGAGTTGACAGAACAGCTTCCAGCAGGTTCCTGATAACTGCATTGTCTTTATAACTGTGTTCCTGTGCAAGTGATCATATAACAACATACTGATTATTCTATATAATAAAAGGCTAATATGCAAATAGACAGAAAGGCAGAATGGCCAGTCACTATGATGTGCACTGACCACCAGGGGGCAGACGCTCAACCCAGGAGCTGTCCCCTGGTGGTCAGTGCACTCCCACATGGGGAGTGCCGCTTATCCAGAAGCCGGGCTCATGGCTGGTGAACGCAAAGGCAGTGGTGGGAGCCTCTCCCGCTTCTATGGCAGTGCTAAGGATGTCCGACTGCCAGCTTAGGCCCACCCCCCATTGGCAGTCGGACATCCCCCAAGGCTTCCCAGACTGCGAGGGGGCTAAGGGACCCCCCCCACCCAAGTGCATGAATTTCATGCACTGGGACTCTAGTTTCAAAATAAAAACAGATTGCAGTAGAATAGGAACTGTGAGACCCAGCATTCCTTAGGTCCTAATAGCTTTCGGAAAAAGTCACCATTCTGATTCCTGAGGAGATTATAATAGCAGATTTTGTTCTATAGCTTCAAAGAACTAAGTGATGAATAACGGATGAAGCCCATTTAATCTGGTGATTCAACCTCAGTTATCACAATTAAACTTCAGATTTTTCAAAAAATGCATCACATTCATATCTGATTGTTTGTTACATTCAGGAAGAGATATAGAACATAATATCATTTGTTCAATAATATTTTTTCATTTAGCCTTATTCAAAATAATAATATCCATAACATCATAGGCGTTCTGAGCTAATTAAAATTTCCATGAAAGTAAATGCATATTTTAAACATACTTTACATGTACTATTCAAATAATCATCTGTATCACCAGTAGTAAAAAAGTTAGCATGTTTAGTTTTTTCTTACTCTGCCCTTAGCCCTTTAGACACAGCTGACCCTTGCTTTATCACATTACACCCCCTAAGTTCTATAGCTAGCTCTTTAGAATATTGCTTATTCCAAGTCTACCTATGTTCTCCTCATTTATTCCAGATATATTATTTTGGCTCTGAGTTATATTTCCTCTAAAATAAATACTGCTTCATCCACTTATTCTTTTTGCTTTTGCCTGAAAACCCTTCCCAGTTGTAAGTGTACCTTTCTTAAGTGGTGAATGTTGAATCTTGTTTTTATCCCATCTGGGAACCTTAGTGCTGGGAAAGTGTACATTCCTTACATTTATTGCAATATTAATGTATTTACATGTTATCTTTTTCATGTGTTTTTCATATGACCTCACTCTTGCATTGTTTAAATTTTTCCATGTAGCTTCTAGACTGTTCTGTGACTGAAATGTCTACTGTTGTGTTCTCAGCACATAGCACAGGGTATTGTCATCAGTGGAAGTGGGGGACCCCTTCCCCCATTGGTGCTGGGGGTTGGGTCATTATGATATCTTGAGAAAAAGAACTTTCTAAGACTTGCACAGGAGGATGAGTGATTTTTATTTGTGTGGAATTATATTCCCGGGATTTCAAAGTCCCATTTCCCTTAAACCAGTCCTGGAAGATGTGCAGCTGGGGATTCAGCAGAGCTAGAAGCAAGGCCAGTGTCCAGAGTTTCCCTTCCATGGTGGAGCTGTGTCCTGTGTAGCATCAGACTAGTTGCTGTCTATTAGTCTATTGTGTATGGGGTCCACATGGCCGTGAGCCATATAGGCAAATGCAGCAGCATGAGAGCACACCCCTACAACACGAGTCCCAAGAGAGCAAGAAGAGAAATAAGAGAAAAAAACTCCTTTGTTTAAGAGTGTATTTATCTCAAATCTTCCCGTGCTTGCAGTGGCCATGCCTACTCCAGCTAATGACCTGTTCCCAGGTGTGACTGACAGACAGGTACCTTCTCTATGTCACCCAGACTTTCCTGGGCATGCATCTAAATTGCAGCTTTCTGGCAAAGCTGTACTAATGGCATGCCTATACAAGTTGGTCTTCCCTTTGCTCTTTTCTAGTTATTAATAAACTAGGTTTATTACAACAGTATCATGAGAGTTCACTCATAGGTATTTATTGAATGATAAATGGAGTAATGGATACATTTGTGCTATGGTTCATGTTTCTTTAGATTGAATTTACCTGCTGATTTTGATAGGATTTCACATTCTCCTAGAACAGTGGTTCTCATAGTTCAGGATATATCAGAATCATTCACTTCCAGGGTTTTTCATTCAGCAGGTCTGCAGTAGAACCTGAGGCTTTGTCTGCAGTAAAACCTGAGATCCCAAGTGATGCTGATGCTGATGGGCTGGGGCCCATACCGAGAACCACTAAATTAAAGGTTGTCTCTAAGTTTCATAAGACTCGCAAGTCTAAATTCTTAAAATTTTTTTTTTTCAGATTCAAGAATACTATAATAACTTTTGATTCCTGCTTATTTAGAGGGAAGGCTTTTATGGAATTTAAAGTTCTCTCATCCTTCTACATTTCTATATTGGGGGCTTTTGATTTATACTGTTGGAATGATTTAATTTAAAACGAAATTGTCAGCCTGCTGTTTATTGATCTCCTCTTTTATATTCTAGTTCATGTTTTCCAGAATTTCACTGAGAAAACAAAACACCTGTACTCTAAAAGCTTTTTTATGGTATGCTCCCTCCCCACCCACCCCCAAGCTTGGATCAATCTTCCATACAGAAAGACATTTCCGCAGGCTCTATGTTAGCTTTTCTGTTTTTCTCATCTTCAAACAAGACTGCCTCCCTCTGTTCAGGCCCAGTGATGCCAAATGGAAGTGTGTGTTTTCTTTGACAACTGAGTAAATTTTAACCCCTTTGGCTAATCCTAAACCATATTTCTGAGTCTGGAAAGCATTATCCAAAAGCAGAAATAGTTTACTCCTCTTGTGTCCTCCTTCTCTCTTATTGGAGGTGGTTCATATACAATTGACTAATTTGAAACAATTGTGCTTTACCAGAGGTAATGTATGAAAAATTAGCTGGCTGATCAATTCCAGAGCTTCTTTTGTCTCTGCTTCTACCTTTTGCTAACTGCTACAAACTGAATTGTGTCTCCTTCCCACCATGCAAACCCCCCCCCCCACAATACATAAAGTAGAATCCAGGGTCCCAATGTGACTATATATGGAGATAGGACTTTTAAGAAGAAGGCAATTGATGTTAAATGGGGCCATAAGGGTGCAGCCCAGTTCCAATGGAACTGATGTCTTTGTAAGAAGAGGAAGAGCCCACAGAGCTACTCCTCTCACCTGTGCCTGCTCTTTATTGATCTCCTCTTTCACAAATAGCCATATGAGGACACATCAAGAAGATACCATCTGCAAGGCAAGGAAAGAGGTCTCTATAGGAACCAACCCTGCTGGCATCACCATAGCGCCAGGGAGCAAGGCCATTTATTTCTTGGTTTCAGAGGGTGAGACCACCTCCTTTGGTAAGCTGGCCAGGATGCTGCAGCCCAGTACCTCTGGGACAGTTTTTCCTGCACTGTCTCTGGGGGGTGAGGGGACTCCGCAAATAGTCTAGGGGACAAGGCCACCTCAGTGAGCCTGAAGTATTAAGCCAAAGGGGATTATTCTCAATGATTACGATCTAATGGAATTTGCCTTCCTAGGTTTTAGTCTTGCTTGGGACCCATCACCTCTTTCTTCTCAGACGTCTCTCTTTTGGGTTGGGAATGTCTATGTTATCCTTGTTCAGCATTGTATTTTGGAAGCACATAACTTGTTTAGGTTCACAGGTTCACAGCTGGAAATGAGTTTTGCCTCACGATGAATCATACCTCTGGTCTCACCAATACCTAATTTAAACATCTTTAGATTTGGAATTGATGCTGGAACTAGCTAAGATTTTTATTAGGAAAAAGTGAATGTGCTTTGCATGTGAGAAGGACATATATTTTGCAGGGCCAGAAGGCAGAATATTATGAACTGAGTTGTGCCCCCAAGTTGAAGTCTTAACCCACAATGTGACTATATTTGGAGATAGGGCCCTTAAGGAGGTAATTAAGGTTAAATGAGGTCAAAAGGATAGGGTCCTAATCCAATACCAGTAATGTCCTTATAAAACCAGAAGTAAAATGGGTCTGGCCCTCCTGTCACAAATTAAGCAGAGACAAGATTGAATCACATATGAGCATTTATTCCAATAATGCCAGCAGTATGGAGAGAGCAGCAGTTCACCCTGTAAATTCTGCTCTAACCTCCCTTACTAGCTAGCTGATTACTAGTATACAATATATGAATAAGGAAGAAAGGCTATATGCAAGCTGGGGGGGGGGGGGAGGCAGGATAAGGACTGCAGGATCCATGGTCTGTGTGTCTCCTTCCAGGATCTTGAAATCCGATAACAAGGTAGTTAAGTTCTGTGATGTTAAAAACAGCTCCACCGGTTCCCGGGACCTGAGAATGGTTAGCCTTCCTGAGGCAAACTCCCAGAAGGGCTCAGGGTCCAGAAACAGCAACCAAACCAAAGTGTCTCCTGTCCTTCGTCTGTTCTAAAAAATCTATTTTATTTTCTGAGAATTAACCCATCCAGGCTCTGAGACATCCTTATCTTTTTACAGCCCTGTTTTTCTCCTTGCAACACATCCTCCAGTTTCCCAGAGTCTGTAAGAAAAACTCATATCTATAGTTAGTAAGGTGAATAATTATTACACAACTCTGGTCCTATTCTTGTTGCATGCCCTTCCCCCCATTAGTTATGAGAAAAGAGACACAAGAACTCTCTTTCTCCAAGAGTGGTAGGCAGTTAGGCACGAGCAGAGCAAGGGGCAGAGAGGCTCGGGAGAATGGCTTGTCTTGTTCTCTGATTTATTCTGGGGAACTTTACATTAGTCAAGATAAATGACTAGGTGGGAAAACCCACCAGGAATATTGGCAAATGGAGAAACTCCTAGGTGTCGTCTCCTCCTCTCTACCTTTACTATCTCATTTTGAAAAATATACCACATCCTAATTTGGCTTGTTTGTTGCCTCAACACTGACCAAATAAAGATTTGGAAGCACAGCTCTATCTCTGGCCTACCTGCACAGGCTGTGTGAGCATCTCTTTTTCAAAGTGCCCCGTCTGTTCCCAGATTATTTTGGTGCTTTAACACCTCCATGTTCCTTCCCAGTCCCTCACCATAGCTCTGCAGCTGTCCTTACAATGTCACCCTAGCACTCAGCAGGGTGGGAGATGCTGCAGGTATACAACCTGCACAGCCTCATCACAGGCCTGCCACCATGCTCTGCACCCTCCACCTCATGGCCTTGACCCCAACACATTCTCTTCCCATACCCCATCTTCTTCAGGCAAAATAAATAAATAAGCAAATAATAGATGAATAAATAATAGATAAATAAATAAGCAATAAATTAAATAAAATCTGCAGCTGTGTGTGCCTTGGAAGTTACTGGCTGGTGGGACTTTTGCTTCTTCAAGGTAAACATGACCCTCCACACCAGAGCTGACTCACCTCAGACTCTATTTCAAGTCACCTCAGAACTTGTTCTTTCTATTGATTCATTCTTGAGATGGGATCTGCCCCTCGTTGACTAGAGTATTGTGATCTTGAGCCTTTCTTCTATAACTCAACTCAGTCTTTACAATTTGGAAGTTGAGGTGGTAAATGTGTATAAGGAAGACTTGGGGAGGTAAAGCAGGCTGATATTCCCCTCCCTTCTCCACAGGAATTTAAACAATAAAGGGTGCAAGTATAAAGAGCATATGGCCAATGGGGATCAATGCATCAGTTTTGTTTATTGGCCAGACAGGTACCAATCACTGACAAAATGCAGGGCTCCCTGGTGTAGCTGACTTTCTAAAAGTAGGGATTCATTCTCCTTCCCCATCTCTCAAACTCAAGACTTATCTATTTAGTAAATGGGTTCTCTGGGAAACCCTAAGTTGCCCATTGTACTGTAAGGGTCATAGGCCTGTGGTTTTACACCTCTAACTGGAAGGATAGAGGGAACAAATGCTCAAAATATAGGTCCATGTTATCTTGTCATGGAAAATTAAAACTCACTGACCACCTGAAATTCTAACAAACCAGATTAATTAGTCTTTTTGTGTGGAAGAGATGGGTTGGGTTTGAGGGGGGCCCTCTGGGACTTCTCCAACATCAGAGGAGATGACCAAGTCCCTTCCCTATAGAAACTGGAGGACATGGAGAGGAAATATTGGTATTTTCTCAACAGCATTGTGATGAGCCCTGTTGTTTTTTTTTTCTTTAAGCCTTTGAACTGCCAGTGCTTGACACCCTCCATTGAGCAATCCATTCTCTCTCTTTAGGATAGGGCTTTTATATTTAATCAAGGATGTTCTAGAGACAAAGCTTCTACACTTATGAAATGGTCCCAATTATTGGGATTTCCAGTCTTGTCTGTAAAGGGTCAGTGAATGACATGCCTATAGAAGGATCAATAATAATAGAACTTTACAGAGTTCAGGTCCAGGGCTCTGAGATTTTCAAAGTGCTTTCACACCATCATTTTAGTTTGCCCTCTAAGAACTCTGTCAGTTGTATAAAACGGGTAATTCTGTTTCACAGTTTCAGTGAACTTGAGGGGAATTACCCAAGGTTACACAGGCAAGAAATGGACAAACCAAGAAAAGAACCCAAATACTGTATGTATCCCAATTGCTTCAAGGTACCAGTTCTATAATATACTCTTTTCCTCTTGAAAATATTTCTGCTTTGGCATTCTTTTTAAAAAATATATATTTTTAATGATTTCAGATAGGAAAGGAAAGGGAGAGAAACATCAACAATGAGACAGAAACATTGATTGGCTGCCTCCTGCACGCCCCCTACTGGGGATCAAGCTGCAACCCGGACATGTGCCCTTGGCTGGAATCGAACCCAGGACCCTTCAGTGTGCAGTCTGATGCTCTATCCACTGGTGCAAACCAGCTAAGGCTGCTTTGGCATTTTTATGTGCTATATCTGTGGTTTTGCGTAGAGTGCCTCTTGTGGCACAAATCGGCAGAACAAAGCAGAGCCTAGTTGAATTGTTATTAGGAGCCAGAAACTTCAACGTGTTATTTTGTGTGTGTGTGTGTGTGTGTGTGTGTGTGTGTGTGTGTGTGTGTGTGTGAGAGACATTGACTATTTTCAAATGTTTATGATGAGATTTTTTTCAAACATATAATAAAGCAAAGAGAATCATAAAATGAAGACCCATGTATGAGTTGTGAAACAATCAATTGACCCTTAATTTATGGCCAATCTTTTGTCATCTTAGGCCGTTGTCCCCACCAGCCTACATTATCTTTAACTAAATCCCAATTATTCCATCAATAAATATGTCAGCTTGTATCTCTAATAAATAAGGGCTTTTCCATAAAGATGTAAATACAGTATCATCACCACAAGTAAAAAAAATAAACAGTATAATAATTTATTATTTCATCACTTACCAAGATTGTGTTTAAAATGTCCCTTCTTTCAAAAAGTCTTCTCTTTTGTTTTTAATAGTTCTTGTAATTATAAAAAGTAAATCTATATCAATGAACATTTTCTAAGATACCATATAGCATTGTCAACTTAGCTACTTTCAAGGGGAACTTTGACAGAGACATTTCCTTGAGCAAATATTGGATGGAATCTATAACAACTTGTCTTAATATTACTTTCAGATCAAATGTGTCATAACCTGTACATCGAAATATAGTAATTGTAGGTAATTAAATATTAATGTTATTTTTCATCCCTGATGTTGGTATAATAATCTAGTTTAATAATAGAGTTTTAATATATTTTTATTTTTTAAAAATATATTTTTTTATTGATTTCAGAGAGGAAGGAAAAGGGAGAGAGATAGAAACATCAATGATGACAGAGAATCATTGATCGGCTGCCTCCTGCAAGCTCCCCACTGGGGATTGAGCCCACAACCCAGACATGTGCCCTTGACCGGAATTGAACCTGGGACCTTTCAGTTCACAGGCTGATGCTCTATCCACTGAGCCAAACTGGGTAGGGCTTACTATATTTTCATGCATTCATTCATTTATTTCATCATTCAGTTTCCTTGTCATTAGTGACTGTTTGCTGTGAGTCAGCCACTGAGTCATAACAGTCAAACCTAAATAACAGTCCTTGACTTGGAGGAGGGGCTGAATTATACTTAAAATTTTTAATTTACTTAAAAATTTGCCAAAGGCTTGCCATTGAGGACAGGGAAATGTCCATATGTGTTTGTCATGGTGGGAGGGTGAAACGGTTGGAAAGCGCCTCACATAGTTGATTATAAGCATCTTCCTCCCCCAGTTACCTGGAATTACCAGACACACAGGGGCCCAGCTCCTCACCTCTATCGCTGGCCTCATCTGTCTCCTCTTTCAATACCCACTAATAGCACAAAGTGCTGATGTGGCAGCTGCTCACCAAGGCACTTGTCATGTATTTACTTAATCTTCTTAATAACCCCATAAGATAACTGTATGCTCTGCATTTTACAATTTATGATACTCAGGTGGAGAGGTGTAAGGTAACAGAGTTAGGGGCTCAGCAGTTGGTCTCCAGAGCTTTCCTTCTCCGCAGATACAACAAGCTGGTCTGGAAAATTAATTTGCTCTTGACTTGGAGCAGTGTTAAGTCCCAGACTTCTAGTAGAGTATGGAATGAAGCTAAGTGATGTCCTAATTCAATTATGTGGACATTATCAACGGCCAAATCCCATTATCTTTAAGTATGTCTGATTTTAAGCAACAGAGGATAATTTAAATATACTCATGTATAATAAGTTGCAACAGTTAGGCTACTTTATAGATTTCGAATTGTGCCAAGCTGTCCCAACTTCTTTTTTTTTTTTTTTTTTAATATAGCTTATTAATTTTTTACAGAGAGAAAGGGAGAAGGATAGAGAGTTAGAAACATCGATGAGAGAGAAACATCGATCTGATGCCTCCTGCACACCTCCTACTGGGGATGTGCCTGCAACCAAGGTATATGCCCTTGACCAGAATCGAACCTGGGACCTTTCAGGCCAACACTCTATCCACTGAGCCAAACTGGTTAGGGCCCAACTTCTTCTTGGAACGTCCCTCTTCCAGAATTTGTCTTCCTACCCTTCTTCTCCTGCTGTGCTTCTGCTCTTTCTATACCTAGTTTTCTTATTTCTTCCTTGACCACCACCTCAGTCATGACTCCACCCTATCTTTGTGCCCTGGTCCACTATGTACAAACCTCAATTGTAATTCTGCCATTCTGTTGTTTTTTTCCTTATTTGTTTTACTTTTGCTCACTATTTGGAAGACAAAGGAATAGCCAATGCCTTAATTTCATCATTCCAGATGTACCAGCAATGTGTCATTTATAATTTTCCTTCCACTTATTTAATCTAGAGTTGGGAGCTCTGAGTTGAAATCTAAATATTCACTCATTTCTGGATGAATATCTGGCATTCAGCTGAATTTAATGCATTGATGACAGGAATTTGCATATTAAACTGGGATCTTGTAGTGAAATGCAACCTGTATGAAAAACAAATGTTCTTTTCTACTTAAAATAATGGGAGATTTTTAAAGAGTTTTAGGAAAACTTGAGGCCATCTAATACAGAGGTTCCTAAAACTGGTTATATATGGGGAGTTTATCATGTAAATTCCAATGCCTTTCTCTTAGGTCCTGGTAAGGCCTCAGGATCTTCCAGAGTGCTTCTGCTTCAGCCACATCATGAACTACTATTTTTTAATTTTATCTTTTAATCCTCACCCGAGGATGTTTTTTCCATTGATTTTTAGAGAGAGTGGAAGAGAGAGGGAGAGACAGAGAGAAACAACGATGTGAGAGAGACACATTGATTGGTTGCCTCCCGCAAGCCCCTGACAAGGGCCCAGAGCCTGCAACGGAGATACATGCCCTTGGCCAGAATCGAACCAGGGACCCTTCAGTCTGCAGGCTGACCCTCTATTCACTGAGCCAAACCGGCTAGGGCTGAACTACTATTTTTGGAGTCACTGGTCTAATGCATCTTCCTTGTCCTCACCCTACACATACATCTCTCTTCTAGGCTGATAATTCTTTCTAGTAATTGTGAAACTTCAAAAAATATTCTTCCTACTTACGGGAACTAGTCACTTTAATAAAGGTAGGATAACTTACTTAATGCAGATAAATGACTTTGTTGTTACACCTCTACACATTTATCATGCTAAGCATAAATTGCTCACTGGTCTTTCCCTGCACTCATTTCTGCTGCCGGTATTCCTCCTCGCTCTAGGATACTGACGCAATAGAATTAGTCCAAGTGCAGTTTACTTTCTGCCCTACAAGTAGTAATAGGGCCACACAGTCTCTGGTTTGGAAGGTGCCTTGGTGGTCCCCTAATAAACCTTGAGATATTTCTCATTGGCTTTTATATCAAGTAGTCATCCAGCAACTGCTTCATCTCAATATTTAAATAAGTCTGGAGTAGCCTCTGCCAACTGAGGCCAGTTCTCAATCAATCAATTCTAAGATAGAAATTTTGTCTTCAAATTGAGCTAAGAGCTCTTCTCTGAAACTTCCATAGCTTTGTCCTAATCAGGTGCCCAGAGGAATGGCAAACAGCAAAGATGTCCTTTCTTCTCAGTACAGCCAAACAGGTATTGATGACAGCTAACAAACTCTTGTCAACCCCAGTTGTGACTCTATGATAAATAAAAAGGGTCTTCTTTGCTAAAACAAACAAGTAGCAAAATGATCAAAGAGGTTATCGCTGTATATGACAGTTACTAATAAAGGCAGATATAACCTTTGCCTAAAGAGGGATTGGACAAATCAATGTAAACAAAGTAAAATCTGCAGCATAAAGAAAGATAGTGGCTTCTTTCCTGCTGTCCCTCTCCTCCCCTCAATCCGAATGAGCCCTGAGGGTCAACAATGGTCACCATTAGGTTTGAAATTACTAGATATTGGTGAGTTGATTTGGGGTTCCTGGCAGCCTGCCAACACAGTACTACAAGTCAAGCTGTTTGAAAGCTCACCAAATTACAATATTAACCTTGGAAGAGAGATACCGGCGGATTTGTACATCTTGTTTTGATCATTAGCATACACCAGTGAGAGAAAACAAACACCAGCCTTTCCCTGGACATCTATTTCTTGTTTGCCCGTGCTAATTAGTAGAATTTGCATAAACACAGAAAAATCCTGTGTGTTTCTCAGTGTATTCAGAGCTCATTTTTTATTAACTTCTGTCAATATTTCTACAATGCACACAACACAATCCACTCTCCACGTCTGACCAGGCCAAGCCCAGGAGCACATCATCTCTTTGCCTTCTAATTCTAAATATGTTGGCTTAGAGAATATATCAGATGCATGAGGAATCTTATGAATCATCTGACCAATGACCTTGGTTAATGGACTGAGAAACTGAAATGGATAAGTGAAGTGAATGGTCCCAAGTCACAGTCCTGGTATCTGTGCCTCGGGGATAATCCTATAAAAATGTGCTGGACGACAATAGCACTAAGGGAAGGCTGACATCTTTCACCTGTCTTGCTTTCTCTGTATTAAATGCGAAGAAAAGTGGGAATTATTAACATTATCCTAGTGATTAAAAAAATCAGGTTTCATTCAGATCTGGATATCACTGCCAGCTCTCTACTCAATTAAAGTCCATTACAAAAAGTAGAAAGGTGATAATAACCAAGAAAATTTTTCAAAAATGGGAGCAATGGAAGGTACCAGGACATACCTTTTAACAAAATCACTATTAATTTATTATAGCATGGCAATTATAGAAATAGAATGGTGCCAGCTCAGGAATATATACCCAGTTTTTATGCAAGAGGAAAAAAATGTACAAGAAAACTTAGAAGAAAACAAAACAAAACAAAAACTTCCCAGACCAAGGAAGAAATTTGGTTACTCAGGAAACAGTGCTGGTAAATCACTTAAGTGGCAATAAAAATAAAATTATATCCTTATATCTCATTGAACATTTTTAAAAGCCCTAGTTATATCAGTGATTTCAATATAAAAATGAAAGCCATATAAACAACCACAAAAATTATAGGTGGATATTTAACCAATTTCTAAGTGGGGAAAATATTCCAAGCATAAAATTATTAGACAAATTAACAAATTAAATGATATTTTATTGCAGAGAAACTGTAACTACCATATCAAAATAAAATCTGTTCTATCCAGTCTATCTCAAGTCAGGGGACAGTTTCAAACCTGATGAAGATTAAAGCAGTCCTTTTTCCCCTCTCTTTATCTCTCTGGAAGTTCACGTCTCCAGCTCTATGTTCTGGGAGAGATGATGAGTTGAATGTACTCGGGGCATAAAG
This sequence comes from Ia io, assembly GCA_025583905.1. NCBI lineage: Eukaryota > Metazoa > Chordata > Mammalia > Chiroptera > Vespertilionidae > Ia > Ia io. The sequence goes on along the minus strand of JAJQQW010000011.1, from coordinate 61,144,711 downwards.
ATAAGATGCAAAGAGTTAACCAGGGTGGAGAGAAATGAAGAGAGCGGGTCTCCATCTATGCAAAGTCCCCGTGGTGAGTTCAATCTGTGTACAATTCTGAAATCTCTTCTCTGATCTCTGCCACCTGAACAATTGAGAAGTGAGACTGTGCATTATTCCTGTACTTGTCCACTTCCATTTGTTTTCCATGATTCTGATGTGAGACTGGGTCTTGCACCCATCAATGGTTGATTTAATCTTGTTAAAAGGATTCAAGAAAGCAATTTAGGTGATACAAACAAACTTGAACACTTTATGAAGTGGGCAATCTCCACTCTCAAGAGTTTGGAGAACTACAAAGTGGGGTGGAAGGCAGGAAGTTTTTATAAGATAAATAATAGAGAATAAGAAAGTGTAAGAATAAAAAGATCTTATTGTCTGGGGCAGGCGTCCTCAAACTATGGCCCACGGGCCACATGTGGGTGTTTTTGCAGTTTTTTTTTTGTTTTTTTTTTTTACTTCAAAATAAGATATGTGCAGTGTGCATAGGAATTTGTTCATAGTTTTTTTTTTTAAACTATAGTCCAGCCCTCCAACGGTCTGAGGGACAGTGAACTGGCCCCCTGTTTAAAAAGTTTGAGGACCCCTGGTCTGGGGTTACATAGGAATGTTCAATAGCCCATGTCACTGGTTGATTCCTGATTGGGAACCTAGATAGTCTGACTGCTAGGCAGATGTAACATTTACAAAAACATGGAACCTAAAAATTAAGTTTCATTTCGCTGACAGGGTTTCTCAGGATCAGTGATGCTCAGCCTACCAAGGAAAGGTTAATGCGAGATCAATTTGACAGTGTGCATTGCTGCATCACAAATTATTCCTAAACTTAGCAGCTTAAAGCAACACCCATTTATTATGGCATAGTATCTATAATTCAGAAAGCAGGCCATGGCTTAGGTGGTTCCACTGGCTCAGGATCTCTCAGTGGCTATAATCAAGGCATCAGCCAGGGTTGCTGCATCTCACAGCCCAAGTAGAGGGGTCCACTTCCTAACTGACTCACATGGCTGTGGGCAGGCAGTTGCAGGCCTCGGATCTCTGTCAGTTCTTCGCCTTGTGGGCTTCTGCATAAGGTTGATCACAGCATGTTCCTCACAGTAAGGAATTTAAGAGCAAGAGAGAGAGAGAAAGGAGAGAGAGAGCTAGAGAACCCAAACTTTTTTATAACCTAATCTCCAAAGTGACATCCCATCACTTCTGTATTCTATTTTTTAGAAATGAATGGCTAAACCCAGCCCATACTTAAAGGGAGAAAATCATTTATGAGTGTTAATAGCAGGATGTGGGGATGTGGGGATTACACAGGGATGTCAATACCATGAAGCTGGGACCTGTGGGGCCACCTACCAGGCTAGAAACTGCCCTGTGAGCACTTTCCTTACCATGCATGCTCCCTGACCCATGGGGTGCCCTCCTGCTCCTGGGAGGTTGGGAGGTCCTGCAACAGAAACAGCAAGCTTTTGAGTTACAGATAAGTAATTGAGCATAAACTGGAACTGGCTGCAGCCTGCCTCAGCGCTGCAGGTGCAATAAAACTATCTAAAATCTCAACACCTTTCTCGCTGACCACATCCCAGATATTGACACCCAGGGCCTGGGTGGCTTTGCAGAGGAGCAGAGAGCTGAGTTGTTGGTTTGCTGTAATAAAAGAGATGACAGTGAACAGAAGCGGTAGGAATTGCCTGATTTTAACTATTGCTGCATAGATATAGTATTTTGATCTCAAAGGAAATAATTTCTCCCCTAATAAATACGTTTTTGTTTGAAAAATAAGCCTCACGTGGTGGTTCTCATTTTCATAAAACCGGAGGGGCAATGGCTATCTAGGTTGGACTTGAAGCCAAAAATTCAAATGCCTCCAGGGCCAACTGTGTGTAATTTTGGCTTCATGGCACAAACTGAGATGATAGGAATCGTGGGAATGTAAAAAGTCAGGCTTGGCTAAGATATCCTGTGTTATTATGCTTTATAATAAGAAGATATGTAGTAATTTGCTGCATAACCATGTTTTAGTCAATGACTCACCGCATATGTCACGGTGGTTCCCTAAGATTATAATGGAGCTGAGAAATGTATCACCTAGTGATGTCATAGCCATCATTCATCACTCGTGTGATTGTGGTGATGCTGATGTAAACAAACCTACGTCACTGCCAGGGGTAGAAAACTATAGCACCACAATTATGTACAGAGCATAATACTTGATAATGATAATAAATGACTGTTCCTGGCTTATGTATTTACTGTGCTGTACTTTTTATTGTTTTTAGAGGGTATTCTTTCTGCTTATACAATGAATTTGCTGTAAAATCAGGATGTGTTGTGCTGGCAGGAGCTCCACACGTCTGCTGTTCACTGCACCCCTTGATTGCGTCATTTCTCTTGTGCTTGACTTAATCTCACAATCCCCTCAGCAGATAAAATTCACTAATATTACCAGGATGGGGCCACACATGAAGTGATTGACCTGAAAACAAGAGTGAAAGTAATTAAGGATTACAGAGATGGAAAAAGCAGTGATGGTTATTACTCATCAGTCAGGCATGACACATTCCACTATAGGAACCATCTTGAAGAACAATAATGAAGAGACAAAAGCTGTTAAAAATTGCCTTCATTAATGGTAACAAGACTAACACAATTTTTTTACATATATATATATATATATATATATATATATATATATATATATATATATTTCAATTTTTTATTAAGGTATTACATGTGTACATATCTTCCCATTGCCCCCCGACCCTACTCCCATACATGCCCTCACCCCCCAATGTCTTGCGTCCATTGGTTATGCTTATATGCATGCATACAAGTCCTTTGGTTGATCTCTTATCTCCCCCACCTCTCCCTAATCTTCCTGCAGTAATTTAACAGTCTGTTTGATGCTTTACTGCCTCTGTATCTATCTTTTTGTTCCTCAGTTTATAATGTTCTTTATTATCCACAAATGAATGAGATCATGTGGTATTTTTCTTTCATTGACTGGCTTATTTCATTTAGCATAATGCTCTCCAGTTCCATCCAGGTTTCTGCAAATGGTAAGAATTCCTTCTTTTTATGGCAGCATAGTATTACATTGTGTAGATGTACCATAGTTTTCTGATCCAGTCATCTGCTGACAGGCACCTAGGCTGTTTCCAAATCTTAGTTATTGTAAATTGTGCTGCTATGAACATAGGGGTGCATATATCCTTTCTGATTGGTGTTTCTAGTTTCTTAGGATATTACATATATTTTTATTGATATCAGAGAGGAAGGAAGAGGGAGAGATAGAAACATCAATGATGAGAGAGAATTATTGATTGGCTGCCTCCTGCACGCCTCACACTGGGGATCAAGCCCACAACCAAGGCATGTGCCCTGACTGGGAATTGAATCATGACCTGCTGGTTCATAGGTTGATGTTCAACCACTGAGCCACACCAGCTGGACAAGACTAACACAAATTTAAGAAAGGTACATATCAGACATGGAGAAACTTCTAATGATTGGGATTGAAGACCAGATGCACAAACATATCCTTCTCAGCACCATGATGGTCATGGCCAAAACAAAAAGTTTATTTGCAATGTTGAAAGAAAAGGTGAGACTCAACTATGAAGTTAAATCTACTGCTAGCTCTGGGTGGTTTAAATAATTCAAGAATCAATATTCATTACATAATGTGAAGTGGTGAGTCAGACTACGATGTGAAAGCAGCTGAAGAATTTTTGGAAACACTAGATAAGCTGATTGTACAGGAAAATTACTTCCCAGAGCAAATACTTAATAGGGGTATTTTGGATATTATATGCCCTATTCTGGAAATGGATGCCTGAAAAGACTTTCATTCATAAAGAGGCCAAGTCAATGCTAGGTTTCAAGGCTTTTAAGGACAGGATAATGGGCCTTGTTTCAGGCTACAAATTGAAACCCTTTGTGATCTGGCACAGTGAGACCCCAGGGCCTTCAAGCATATCAATAAGCAAACACTGCCAGTGCACTATAGGATTATGAAGATGTCACAGATGACCCTGCTCCTCTTCCAAGATGCCCTCCTGTAATGCTATGCCAGAGAAATAGAGAAGTATTGTTTGGAGAATACCTTTCAAGATTTTGCTTATTGTTGATAATGCTCCCAGACATCCAACTTTAAAAAAAAAAAAATTCTTCATTGTTGAAAGCATTACATATCTCTCCTTCCCCCTCCATTGACCTCTCCCTGCCCACTCCCATGACCCTAGCACAGGCCCTCAGACAACCCACTTTTATTGGTGATCTTCATCCCAATACTAAAGTAGTGTTTCTCCCTCCAAAAACCACCTCATTGATCCAACCAATGGATTAAGGGGTTAAAATAGCTTTTAAGGCCTACGACCTGAGGAGCACCTTTGCCTAGGCTGTTGCTGCAACTGAGAAAGGCTGATGTAATTCTAGAAAAATTGCTACATCTGTGACTGCATTAAGAACCTTGTTTGGGCTTTAGGTGATGTCACCAAGGAGGTTGTAAATGGCATCTGGAAGTAGACACGCAAAAAGTTTGTTCATGATATCAAAAGATTTGCCAAGGATGAGGAGGTGGCAAGCATCAACAAGGCCATGGTTGAGAATGCAAATAACTTTAACCTAAAGTGAATAAGGACGACATTGAGCAGCTTCCAGTGGTGGTTCCTGAGGAATTGACTAATGGGGAGTTGTTGGAACTGGAACAGGAATGCACAGCTGAAGAAGAGACAAGAGAAAAGGAAACTGCAGGAGATGAGAAAGAAGAACCTCCAAGAAAATTCACAGTGAAGGATTTAGCAGAAGCTTTTTATAGACCTCAACAAGCTCCTTAAAAAGTTTTAAAACATAAAAACCAACACCAAAAGGTTTTTGTTAATAAAGAGGAATATTCATGGTGCATTACTTGCTTATAAGCAAATCTATGATGATAAAAATAACAACTATCTTGGAGATATTTCTGGAAAGAGTGACACTACATCAGGCAGGTCTCAAGAGCAGTTCCAGAAGGTGGCGTTGTTTTCATTGGCAATGACTGCTCCATGCGCATTATTGCCCTAAATAACTTGCAGTGGACAAGAGGGGGAGGTAGAAGACAGTGTGATATTAATGAGCCTGACCAGGCCTAGGCTAATGTGTGTATTTGTGTCATCGTTTTTTATGAAAAAGTTTAAGAAGTAAAATAATAATAATTAATATAGAAAAAAGCTTATAGAATAAGGATATAAAAAATTTTGTGTTTTAAACTGTTATTATACAAGAGTCAAAAGTTAATACAATTAAAAGGTTATTAAGTAAAAAAGTAACAGTAAACTAAGGTTAACTTATTAAAAAAGGATTTAAAAAAATAAGTATAGTACAGCCTAAATGTGCAGTGTTTGTAAAGTCTACAGTAGTGTACAGTAATGTCCTAGCCTTCACATTCATTCATCACTCACTCACTGACTCACCCAGCAACTTACAGTCCTGCAAGTTCCATTTATGGTAAGGTGAGTACCCTACACATGTATACCAAAATATTTGCCTTTTAGTTTTTTCTTAGAGAGTGGAAGGGAGAGGATGAGACACAGAGAGAGAAACGTAGAAACATCGATGTGAAAGAGACACATCGATTGGTTGTTTTCCACACAGGGATTGAGCCTGCAACTGACCAGAATCAAACCTGGGACCCTTCAGTCTGCAAGCCAATGCTCTATTACACTGAGCCAAACAGACCAGGGTGTGACTTTATTTTGTCTTTTATATTATTACCATTTTATATTTATCCTATCTAATAAAAGAGTAATATGCAAATTGACCGTCACTCCAACACACAAAGATGACCACCCCCATGTGGTCAAAGATGGCTGCCCCCATGTGGACACAAGATGGCCACCACAAGATGCCTGGTAGGGGAGGGCAGTTGTGGGCGATCAAGCCAGCAGGGGAGGGCAGTTGGGAGGGACCAGGCCTGTAGGCGATGTCAGTTGGGGGCAATCAGCCCTGCAGGGGAGGGCAGTTAGGGGTAACTGGGCCAGCAGAGGAGGGCAGTTGGGAGCAACGAGGCCTGCAAGGGAAGGAAGTTGGGGTGATCAGGCCTGCAGGGACGGCAGTTGGGGTGACCAGGCAGACCAGGGAGGCAGTTAGGGGCAACCAGGCTGGCAAGGGAGGGCAGTTAGGGGCAATTGGGCTGGCAGGGAGCAGTTAGGCATTGATCAGGCTGGTAGGGGTGTGGTTAGGGAGTGATCAGGCTGGCAGGCAGAAGGCTTTAGGGGCAATCAGGCAGGCAGGCAGGAGAGTGGTTGGGAGCCAGCAGTCCTGGATTGTGAGAGGGATGTCCAACCGCCACTTCAGGCCTGATCCCGGTGGGATCGGCCTAAACGGGCAGTTGGACATCCCTTGAGGGGTTCCAGATTGGAGAGGGTGCAGGCTGGGCTGAGGGACACACACCCCCTCCCCTGTGAATGAATTTTGGGCACCAGGCCCCTAGTATATATCTAGATACACAAATACCATTGTGTTACAGTATTCAGTATATTCACATGATCTACAGGTTTGTAGCCTAGGACAATAGACTAGACTACATATGTTTGTATAAGTGCATTCTATGTTCACACAAAGACAAAATTGCCTAATGAAGCATTTCTCAAATTTATTCACATTGTTAAGCAACACATGACTGTATTTGATCTTCCTCCTCATATGGGGCACACAGCTCCTAAAATCTTTAGGATTTCCTAAGTGATAAGAGCACTAAAGGTGAGGAGCCTTTTGTTGTTAACAAGCTGCTTTCAACCACACCTGAGTTTATGTTAATGAAGTGACTTTTGGAAAGCATTTAAGGATGGGAATTGGTTTTCTAGGAAACCTAATATGGGATTAGAGGGTTGTAACTTTCAACCCAGCCCCCTGACCTCCAGACATCCAGGAGATCAGATGTGCTAGAGATTAAGTTTAATCATCAGTGGCCAATGATCTAATCAATTGTGACCAGGTAACAAAGCCTCCATAAAACCCCCAAAGGACAGAATTTAGAAAGCATCTGAGTTGGTGAACATGTGGAGGTGCTGGGAGGGTTATGAGCTGGAATGGGACATGGAAGCATAGTGCCCCTTCCTACATACCTGCCCTCTGCATCTCTTCCATCTGGCTGTTCCTGATTCCTTCCCTTTTATAATAAATCAGTAATTTAGCAAGTAAATGTTTTCCTGAGTTCTGTGAGCCCCACTAGCAAATTAATCTAACCTGAGGAGGGGCTCCTGAGAAACGCCAATGTGTAAGACATAATCAATTGATCAGAAGCACAGGTAACTACCTGGCCTTGTGTGTGAAGGGGAGGACAAATTCTTGCAAGACCGAATCTTTTACTTTTGGAGTCTGAAGCTGTCCCCAGGTAGATAGTGTCAGGATTGAGTTAAATCGTAGGTCACCCAGCTGGTGTGGCAGAATTGCTTGGTGGTATTGGAAAACACACATAAGATATCTGAATTCAAAACAAAACACTGGGTATGCCAAATAAAAAATAACTTTGAGGTGAATTCTATCAAATATTGTCAAAATGTGAGACTGCAGGGCTGCAAAAAGAGTAGAAGTTATAAACCAGATATTAGGCAGTTATCCCAGTAACCTCTCAACAGGCTTTCAGACAGGCCAGTCTGACACAGATTCGGAGAAGACGCATGCCTTGCCCAAGGGTTCAGGGAGTTGTGGCTAGGACTCAGGCCTCCTAACTCCGAATCCAAATCTTATTGCATAAATGAAGGTTAAAACATCCGTATTATTTCTGATTCCGACACCTCTGCTGACAAAGTCCTCTTTGAGTAAATTCTGGTAAAAATAGGCCAGAGGCAGGATGTTTGTGAGTCTAGAGGATACCAGGTGTTATCCCAGGTATGTGTATCAAGGCATTAAGGCATCATTCTGAAGATTTGAGTTACAATATTGAGACATGAAAATAGCTAATTTGATGAACATCCAGGTGATGTGATCTGTTTTGATGTCAGATGAGAACTTCCTTGGCTCCAATGAAAACTTACTACAAATTTAAAGCCCAAGAACTAAGGCCAGCCCCATGGACAAAAATTCCAAACACTGCTGGGTACTTAGATTGTTGGGAAAATGATAGAGGTGGTAGAAATGGAATACTAAACTCAAGAATACAAAAATAAAAAATCAGACTTGATTTAAAAAATGAGCTCACAATGACAGCTAACATTTTATTAAGGATACCAGAGACCCAGTGCATGAAATTCGTGCATGAAATTCGTGCACGGGGTGGGGGGTGTCGGTGTCCCTCAGCCCAACCTGCACCGTCCCCAATCTGGGACCATTCAAGGGATGCCCAACTGCCCGTTTAGGCCCGATCCCATTGGCAGTCAGACAACCCTCTCACAATCCAGGACTGCTGGCTCCCAACTGCTTGCTTGCCTGCCTGCCTGATTGCCCCTAACTGCTTCTTCCTGCCAGCCTGATCACCCCCTAACCACTCCCCTGCCAGCCTGATTGATGCCTAACTGCTCCCCTGCAGGCCCAATTGCCCCTAACTGCCCTCCCCTACAGACCTGGTCCCCCCCAACTGCCCTCCCCTTCAGGCCTGGTCCCCCCCAACTGCCCACCCCTGAAGGCCTGGTCCCCCCAACTGTCCTCCCCTGAAGGCCCGGTCACCCCCAACTGCCCTCTTCTGCCAGCCCAGTCACCCCTAACTGCCCTCCCCTGCAGGCCTGATTGCTCCTAATAGCCCTCCCTTGTAGGCCTGGTCCCCCCCAATTGCCCTCCCCTGCTGGCTTGGTCCCCCCCAACTGATCTCCCCTGGTGGCCTGATCCCTCCCAACTGCCCTCCCCTGCTGGCCTGATCGCCCACAACTCCCCTCCCCTGCTGGCCATCTTGTGGTGGCCATCTTGTGTCCACATGGGGGCAGCCATCTTTGACCACATGGGGGCAGCCATCTTGTGTGTTGGAGTGATGGTCAATTTGCATATTACCCTTTTATTAGATAGGATATTGATTATGTGGCAGGCACTTTGCATTCATTATTTCTGTTTAGTCCCCACAAGTATATTATTATTGCCATCTTACAAATACAGAAACTGAATCTTGGAATGTTGGGAAGCATGAGACTTAATTGGAAAGTTTGTAAGAAGGACATTCTGGGAAAAGGGAAGTGTGTGGAAGGCAGAATTCTGACTTAGGGGAGATTAGGGGAGTGTCAAAGGTGGCACCCCTAATTATTCCTTGACCTTTCCAAACAAGTCTGTGCATGTGCAGACCCCCAGTGTTTGCTGGAATCCTTATGCTTAATCCCTGGATGCCCTTGCCTAGAGCACAATGTAAACACATATGTCCTCCCAAGGTTACTCACCCTACTGATTGTATCTAAAGATAAAAATTCCAATAAAAGCCTAATGAGGCAGGCAATCAAAGCTGCCTAGCTCCTTTAGCCAGGCCATCCCTTAGCATCTCTTTCACAGTGAAACTGTGTTGGAGTAATCTGTTCATCTGGCATGCTCAGGGGCTGCTGATCAGCCCTGGCATTGGAAAGATTAGGTAACTTATACAATGACCCATAGCTGGTTTGTAGAAGAGATGGGACTTCAAATTAAGTCTGCTAACTCTAAAAGTCTATGAGAATAACAGGTCCACAGTGAATCAGAGGGCCCATCGGTTCCCTGTGTTGTCTACAGAAGTTCCAGCCCGAGGAATGTCAAGGTGACACTCTGTTGGAGACTGGTTTGGGAAATGTAGATAGCAAGGTGCTGAAATCGCAATGAAAAAACTTAAAAGAGGGAAGAAAAAGAAAAGCCTTGATGTTAAACTTATCTATCACTGCCAGGCTCATGCGGGATAAAAAGAGGCCCAGGCCTGATGTACACCTGGATTTAGAGGAGTGAAATCTGGAGTTCAGAGACTGGAAAGACCCACCAGGAGATACAGATGATATGTGAGATCTCCAGTAATTGATGAGAGAAGATAAAAATCATTCCTGGCAACAAGAGTAAGGTGGGACTAGAGTTTTGAGTCCTCTGTGTTTCCAACACTGAGGTAAGGATTTACATTTTCTTTAATGATAAAAACTACTATTTACTGAGCATGGCCTAGAAGTCATTTTGTGAAGTCCTTTCCATGCATTATCTCACTTAGTGCTCACAACAAGGCCATGAAGTCAGTGGACTTGTTCCAAGCTTGCTGATAACTGTCAGGATTTACTAATTAAGTCCCCAACATAGGACAGCATCACTACCTAGCACCTTCTAGACCTAGTTACATGTGAAAGGCATTTAGTCCAATTCAAAATGTGCTGTAAGTATAAAAACACCCAGTGAGAAAAAGAATATAAACTGTATCATTAATATTCTTTATATTGATTACTTGTTAATATTTTGAATATATTCCAAATGATAATTTTTAATACTTTGAGTTTGCAGGGGTTAATATAGTCAAAAATCCATGTATTACTAATGATAATATTTTAAACAGACAATTGACTTTTGAGTAATGCAGGGGTTAGAGGCTCTAACCTCTCAGTCAAAAATCCATGTATTACTTTTTGACTCCCCCAAAACTTAACTATTAATAGCCTACTGTTGACCAGAAACCTTTCCAATAACATAGTCAATTAACACTGTATAATACATATACACATATATGTATTATATATTGTATTCTTACAATAAGGTAAGCTACAGAAAAGAAACTGTTATTAAGAAAATCATAAGGAAAAGAAAATACATTTATAGTACTGTGCTATATTTATCAATAACATAAATTTATACAGTCTGTTTATAAGATTAATCATTTGTCAGAACCTACATCAATTATGCCTTATATGATACAAAACACTGAAGATGTTATATGTATTACAAACACTAGACATAAAAAAATAAAAAGATAATGCAAGATATTTCCAGCATAATGATTTATTCATCGATAACGAAGAAATAGCAACATGATTACTCTATGATAGTCTAATATAATGGATATGATCACTTCACGGTAGCCTAGTCTACACACTAATAAATTAATCATTGTAAATTTTTATGGAATACAGTGTTATAGTTATATTCATTATACATTATTAAAAACATTTTTATATATTTTTAAAAACCTGTGATGATAGGCTGATATACAGTTCCTCCAATTATAAGAGAGAGACATACTATCTTTTATATGCAAATTGACCAACTGGTGGAACAGAACGACTGGTCACTATGATGCGCACTGACCACCAGGGGGCAGATGTTCAATGCAGGAGCTGCCTCCAGCCCGGGGGGGCCCCCCTGATTGCCCTGCAGGTAGCCACACAGATCGGCCCTGATTGCCAGCCAGGCCTAGGGACCTTACCCATGCAGAATTTCATTCACTGGACCTCTGGTACAATAATATAATTCTTTGAAAGCATAGTTACAAAAAGAAAGAAAATGAACACATTACTAATTTTTAATAAAATATTGCTCACCTTATGGTATGTAAGGTATGTAAGGATAGGCTATCCACTTCAATAAAAGTCTTGTACACAATGATCTGCATGGTGAATGAATACTTAGGCAGGGATGATGATGACACAAAAACATCTCACACAGTCTTGTACAGTTATTAGATTTTCACATACACACAAACAACAGATAAGTTTATTCACTGTACAACATGACGATAAATTACTGTTCATTAAGAGGAAGTAGATCATCATAAAGGTCTTCATCCTTGTCTTCCCGTTAAGTAGGCTTAGGAGGAAGAGGAGGATTCGTCCTGCTGTCTATGGAGGAGGAAGTAGCGGAGGTCAAGGGTGAGGCAGGAGAGCAGGCACAGGTGATGTCAATTTATGGAAATACACTATAACTTCTGTCTGACTTTTTGCTTTTTCATTTCTCTAAAAATGTTTCCATAGGATACCAATTCTTCTTCCACCATTTGTTTTCAATTTAGGGCCATAGTATGGAAGAGTCCATGCTATAAAAGAAGTCAAAAGAGGTCTTGAATGATTGGAACATTCCATAATAGGGTGCTCTTATCTGCATTAAAAACCTATTTGGGCAGATATATTTTCCCTCAATTATTTTCTTAATGGTGCCTGGGAACTCTTCTGCTGCATCTTGGTCAGTAAGTGTTTTTTTCTGTTATCTTGGCATTTCTTAAGCCAACATCTTTTTCTAAAATTATCAACCCATCCTTTGCTAATTTTAAATTCTCCAGCTTTGGATCCTTCACTTGCCTTTTGCTTTAAGTTGTCATATAATAACTTTGCTTTTTTCTCAAAGCATATTGAGTACATAAGTTTGCCTGTCTTATAGCAATGCTGCACACACATAAAAGCTGCATTTTCGATACAATAAGAGAAAGTACTTTGCAAAAATGTGCCAGGTCTTCCTGCCTACTGGTTTAGCTGCCATGATGCTTCACAAAGTTCCTTTTTTTTTTTTTTTACAATGATCCTTACACTGGATTTATTTATCTTGAGATGGTGAGCCACCGAGCTGCAGACCTCAATTTATAGTACATGTCTAGCAATTCAACTTTTTCTTGTAATGTCATGACTTTTCTCTGCTTCTTGGGAGCACTTCCAGCATTACCAGTGGCACTTTGTGTGGGTCTCATGATGTTGTTCAAGGTATTGCACTAAACATACTGTAAAATACATAAGACACACAAGAGATCATTTTTTCTATAATATGCAATTTCCTGGAGATACGAACTGTTCATAAAAAGATGATTAGCATCACCTGGCATTTTCAGCACATACAGCCCTTGAGCTTACCGCAGTAGTAACAGGAAGTAGCTGCAAAATTATTACAAGTAATATAGTATGCATTACACTTAATTTTCTGCAGTAATGATTTAATACTGCTTCTTTATGTTGGTTTACATTTACCTGGGCTATAAATGGTGCCATGTATAGTCTGTAAGTATTTGTGTGTATAAATATTGATAAAGTTTAGCTTTTTATAATAGACTAGAGGCCGGGTGCACAAAATTTGTGCACTTGGGGTGTGGGGAGTCCCTCAGCCTGGCCTGTGCCCTCTCACAATCCAGGACCCCTCGTTCCTTACCACCCACCTGCTCGCTGCTCCTTAGGGCTGCTGTGGAGGCAGGAGAGGATCCTACCACCGCTGCTGCACTCACCAGCTATAAGCCTGGCTTCTGGCTGAGTGGTGCTCCCCCTGTGGGAGTGCACTGACCACCAGGGGGCAGCTTCTGCATTGAGAGTCTTCCCCCTGGTGGTCAGTACACATCATAACGACTGGTTGTTCTAATTGTTCTGCCATAATGATTGCTTAGGCTTTTATTATATAGACTAGAGGCCCAGTGCACAAAATTAGTGTATAGGGGGGTGGGGGGTACCTCAGCCCAGCCTGCACCCTCTCACAATCTGGGACCCCTTGGGGGATGTCCAACTGCTGGACCATCCCTGCGGGATCAGGCCTAAACCAGCAGTCGGACACCCCTCTCACAATCCGGGACTGCTGACTCCTAACTGCTCACCTGCCTGCCTGCCTGATTGCCCCTAACCACTCACCTGCTTGCCAGATAGCCCCTAACCACTTATCTGCCTGCCTGACCGCCCCTAACCGCTTGCATGCCTGATTGCTCCTCACTGCTCTCCTGACTGCCTGATTGTCCCTAACTGCTTGCTTGCCTGCCTGCCTGATCTCCCCTAACTGCTTGCCTGCCTGCCTAATCGCCCATAACCACTCCGCCTGCCTGCCTGATCGCCCCTAACTGCTCGCCTACCTGCCTGATCACCCATAACCACCTCTGCCTTGGCCCCCGCTGCCATGGCTTCATCAGGAAGGACGTCCGGAATGACTTCCGGAAGGTCGTTTGGCTATCTGGTCTAATTAGCATATTATGCTTTTATTATTATAGAGTTGTATATATATTATGATAGTAAATAATAAAAATAAACTAGTACCTACATATATTTTATGCATTCATAACATGCTTAATGTTTTCTTAATTTTTTTCATGTTTCTAGGCTACATAGTTCGTTTTCAATTTTTTTTCAAATTGTCTCAGATCTTCAAGAAATATTTAATATTTTTATTGGAAATATCTACATGTAATTAGCTCACTCAGTTCAAACCTGTGTTGTTCAATGGTCACCTGTAATAGGTTACAAAAATATATTATCAACAACAATTCCACCTTTTTTTGTTTTTTACTTTTTTAATATGGCTACTAGAAAATGTAAAATTACATATATGGGTCACATATGTGACTTGGAATATGTTACTAATGAATAGTACTGTACAAGATATTATCTTGTAATATCTCAAAAACTTTAAAAACCTTATGACTAAATTATTTTAAAAATAAGTTTTTATTGATTTTAAGAAAGATGGTAGGATAGAAAGATACAAACATCAATGAAAGAGGAACATCATTGATCATATGACCTGCACACTCCCTACTGGGGATTGATTCCGCATCCTGGGCATGTGCCCTGACCAGGAATTGAACCAGAGACCTCTTGGTTCCTGTGTTGACGCTCAACCGCTGAGCCACACCAGCCAAGCTGACTAAATTTTAGTTAGAATTTATAAATGAAGAAAGCAAGGTTTAGATTAAACTGGTTAATAATAAATACTGCCTCTGGCCCATACCTGCCTCTGTAGGTTGCCCTGTATTAGTTTTCTATTGCTGCTGTAAAAAATTACCACAGATTTAGTGGCTTAAAACAATATAAACTTATTTTCTCATAGTTCTGGAAGCCAGAAGTCTGAAATCAGTTTCATTAGGTTAAAGTCAAGGTGTCAGTAAGGCCATGCTCCTCTGGAGACGAGAGGGCCGAACTTGCTTCCTTGCCTTTTCCAGTTTCTAGAGCTGCACTCCTTTCATCCCTTAACTCATGATCTCTCCTGTCATCTTCAAAGCCAGACCTTTAACATCTTCAAATTCTCTCTGTTTCTTTTCTATTTTAAAGGTCTACAGTGTACTCTTAGAATTGACAGGTTGTTCCATTTTGCATGAACCCTGTAAATTCACATTGTTGTCTTTATACATATTTGTTATGCGATAACTTTTTTCTTTCCTCCTCAGAGCCTATTTGAGTGGGTAGCTGTACAAAATCCTCCGAACAAATTTATACAGCCTGGGCTAATGCCTGAATCAACCTAGCGAAATAAAACAAGAACCTGCCCCCCCACAAAAAAAAAAAAAAAAAAGTAAAAACAAAATAAAAGCCAAGACAATTATTTGCATTGGTATGTATTCGATTAGCATCCAAGGGAGGATCTTGAAGTGTTGGAGATCCTGCACTAAAGAATTGTTAGTGTTAGGGTATGCACATAATGAAACCTTCCCCCAACACAATGGGATGAAATTGTTGAAGCCCAGGAGAGATGCTGTTAAAGTGAAGATGGAGGTCTGAGTAAAAGTTCTCAGGAAGAGACTGAACAGGAAAGCACTGAACTTGCATTCAAACAATCCACCCTCAGATAATAAAGTGAAACCATCTCCAAAGTTCACACAGAAGATGAGGCTCAGAGCCAGTAAGTAATTCCCCTATATCATGCCATATACAAAAATTAACTCAACAGGAATTATAGAGCTAAATTTAGGAGTAAAATCTATACAACTCTTAGAAGAAAACATGGGGATAAATCTTGGTGACCTTTGACAATAATTTAATAGCTATAACACCAAAAACATAAGCAAAAAAAGAAAAAAAAATAGACAAATTAGACTTCATTAGAATTTTTTAAATTGTGCATCAAAAACACTATTAAGAAAGAGAAAGATAATCCACCCACAGAATGGGAATAAATATTGTAAATCCTATATACAGAATATATTTAAAAAATGTACAACTCAATAGCAAAAAGGCAATTAATTCAATTTAAAAAAAGGACAAAGAACTTAAATAGACATTTCTCCGAAGAAAACATGCAAATCGCCCATAAGTACATAAAAGTATGCTCAATATTATTGACTACCAGGTAAATAAAAACCAAAACCATAATGAGGTGCTACTTTATACCTACTATGATGGCTATTATCAAGATAGATAATAGCAAGTGTTTTCAAGGATGTGGAGAAATTGGAATCCGTATACATTACTGATGAAAATTTAAAATAGTGCAGTTACTTTGTAAAAAAGCAGTCTGGCAGTTCCTCAAATGAATAAAAATAGAGTTACAATTGAACATGATAATTTCACTCTTATGTATATATCCAAGAGAAGTGAAAACATGTATACACAAAAGATTGTACATGAATGTTCATAGCAACATTATTCATATAGCCAAAAGGTAAAACTAATCCTAAATGTCTATCATCTGATGAATGAATAAACAAAATGTGGTATATTCATATAATGGAATATTATTTGACCACAAAGTAATATAAAATATTGATGTTACAATATAGGTAAATCTTTAAAACCTTATGCTAAATGAAAGAAGCTGGTCACAAAAACACATTATATGACTCCATTTACATGAAATGAACAGAGTAGGCAACTCTTTAAAGGTCAGAAAGTAGCTTTTTGGCTTTTTCAAGCTTGGGATGGGGGGATGGAAGGAGAAGGAAGTGATAGCTAACATGTACAGGGCTTCTTTTTTGAGTGATGAAAATGTTCTAAAATTGATTGTAGTGGCAGTAGCATGACTCTGTGGATATACTAAAAAATTGAACTATATATTTTAAGTAGATAAATTATATGACATGGGATTATCTCATGAAGCTGTTAGAAAACAAAAACAAAAATAAAACCTAACACATTCCACAAATCAAAAGATACTATAAAGGTAAATGAAAATGAAAACAAAGTTATTAGATTTTAGCCATATATTATTCCATGCCAAAGCGCGTGATCCTAAGTTCCACTCTCTCTTTTTTTTTAAATGAAGGGGTGCCCAGCCGGCATGGCTCAGGAGTTGAGTGTCCAGCTATGAAACAGGAGGTCACGGTTTGATTCCCAGTCAGGACACATGCCCAGGTTGCAGGCTCCATCCTTAGTATGGGCTGTGCTGGAGGCGGCCGATCAATGATTCTCTCTCATCTTTGATGTTTCTATTACTCTCTACCGCTCCCCTCCTCTCAGAGATCAATAAAAATATATTTAATTTTTTTTTAAAAGGAAGTGGAAATTAGAGATAACAATGTATTAATAACATACTAGTAAATACTTGCCTTCCTCCCATTAAAACCACATAGAAATGCTGGATAAAATATAATTTTAAAAATGTATTACTTGGCCAATTCAAGAAAAGGAAAGGAAATCTTCAAGTATGAGAATCAAAGAGAAACATCAAAGCCAGAGATGTAAGAGAAATTGACATTGGAGGTTTGCAAGACATATCATGCAGGGACTTGGCTGGCATCTGAGGAAAATGGAAACCTAGAAGCCAATCACCAGCTTAAACTTTGGAATTTCAAATAATTTTCTATTCTCAAAGACTAGAAAAATTTCAGCACTTTGCATGCTTCAATGACGAGGAAACTTACCTGCACATGAGAAAAAAGATGACACCAACAAGAAATTAAAATCTCGGTACTTCACCATCTCATCTATGGATGGAGTATGAATTTATACTAGTGCAAGGCCATGCAGCATACATTAATAAGGCTGCCAAAAGCAAAACAAACAACAGCAACAACAAAAACTCTAAATCAGGGAAATCTATAGCTAACCTAGCATAAGAAATTTTTTTTTAGAATAAAATGGTTACACCATATTTCATTATTTTTTAAAAAAAATAGTTTATTGATTTTTTTTTTTTAAGAGAGAGGGAGAGGAAGGGAGAAAAGAGAAACATGATATGACAGTGCAGCACAGGTCGGCTGCCCCCTAGATGCCCCTTACTGGGGATTGAGCCTGAAACCTGGGCATGTGTCTTGATCTGGAATCAAACTAGCAGCCCTTTGGTGCATGTGTCCTGACTGGGAATTGAACCAGCAATCTTTTGGTGCACACGGCGACGCTTAACCAACTGAGCTACACCAGCCAGGGTGGAAGAATTTTTTGAAGCATTCTTATAGAGACATGAAACATCTCAGGAAGATCATATCTTCCTAAAGTTGATCTCATATAAAAAAAAAATCCTATAAGCTACATAAGGAAATAAGCTTCATGTAGAATGCAACAAGAAGGAAAAATAGTATCTTGAGAAATAAAAATAATGGAATGATCTAGAATAAATATAAGCTAGGTATATTTGAGATATACCAGACCAATCAGAGATTTTTCTTCCTGACAGGAATAACAATATTGGAAGAAAACAAAAAAGGAAATCTCATGAAGTGACTCAATGTTATTGTGGATGGGGCCCTAATCCAATACTTCCAATCACTAAACTAATCCAAGTTTCTACCCTCTTGCAAGAATTTCCTGTACAAATTCCAGATAAATGGTAATTGAAGCAGAATATTGCACCTTTAGATAATTTATCAGAAACTATTTTCACTATATTGGATTGAAATATACCTCCCAATAAAATCCAGTTCTTGCTCCACATTCTAGGATACAGTGAAAAAGTGGAATCCTTCCCTTCATATGAGAACTTTTCATTATTTGAAAATAGACGCCCATTTCCTCCTAAATCTTCCGGGTCAGCCACTCTCAGTTCTTTCACTTTTTCTTACATTTTTTGATTTTCAGGTACTTTTACCAACTTAAGTTCTCCTCTCCAGTACTCATTTCAGTTGACAGTCTTTGCTTAGGTAAGTTTAACTACTGTAAATTTATTTTTGACCCTTACTCTGTTATCAAGTGTAATTATAATCTGCTTAGCCTGACATCATTCCCACGTTCCCTCTGATCTCACTGTCTTCACTGATTGGGCCAGTTGACATGTGGAACTTACTAACCTTTACCTCAGGGCTACAGTAAAGAAATAAATGTAACATTCTTGGAAAAATCTGAACCTAATGCCTGTTATTTAACAAGTGCTCAATAATGGTAGCAATTATTAAAACTGATACAAAATATTGATCAATCTGAGTTTACCATGAGATTAATTCAGTGTGTAGAAATTTCAGAATCCTATTGAAAGTGAAAAATAGATCTATTGCTAAGTTGTTCATAAAAAAAATAGCCTTATTAAAAGGAAATAAACTGACTGAGGCCCAGAAAATTAAAGGACAGTGAATTTGGCAGAGCAACAAGATGAAGGGTCAGAGTAGAGAGAAGTAGATAGCAGAGGCGGGGTACTTAAACAAGATGAGCAGTAGAGAAATAAAGCATGAGAGATCAAACAATTTCTGACACCTATTGTGTCACCTCATGTGGGGCTAAGTGCATTCTGGGTCATTTTTAAGCTTCCTCAGATTTAAGACCGTTTTGGACAGAAAATTTGTGGCAATAGCCAGAAACCTCATCACCTCGGTTCATTAACTGCCAGTCTTGGGGTATCATCCTTGCTCCAATGATCAAGTTAGTCTACTTATTTATTGTTCATACGCATGTCTCTATATTGATCACAATAGTAAATTAAAATTTTTATCATGTTTATAGAGATATGATAATTTCTTAGATCAACCAACCATTTGGCAGTAGACTAACATCATCGTCGTCATCACCACCAACAACAAAGTAAATCAGAAAATGAGGTTAGCTTGATATGATATGAGCTGTACTTCATGAACTTGATTGGTCTTATAATAATACCTTGCTTCTCTCACCGTTTCTATTTGGTATTCTATTTCAGAACATATTATTCGCCTGAGCTATGGGTCACAAAGTCTTTTAGAGAATCTAGGGTCACCTTTCTAGTCTCTCCATTGAGCCTGTCTGTCAAATATCACACCTTCCTTAGTTCAACGCAACTCCCTAATGGGGGGCACAGAGCACAATGACTTAGAGGATTTTCCTCTAATTGTATGAAGTCAGCACAACTCCAGCTGTCCCAATGAAAAGACATCTTTTTTTGCTCCAAATATTAAAAGGTATTATTTTTCCTTGAATTTTCCTATAAGTTTCAGATTCTTGACATTGCCCATGCTATTCTGCCAGCACTGGGGTACAGAGAAAAAGGTAATGTACAAGATGGCTCATGGCTTGTGTTGGACATCCTCATCTATAAAATGAGAATAGAAGTGCCCACCCTCTCAAGCGATATGCTTTTTGTAAAGACCAACTAGAATAATGGTTCTGACAGAACACCACAAGCTTAAAACACTAAACTAATGGTAAGCCAAAATATAACTTCATAGACATTCTTTCCTACGCTTTCCTATTTCAATCCTTTAAAAGGCATTTCCTGCCGAAACCGGTTTGGCTCAGTGGATAGAGCATCGGTCTGCGGACTGAAAGGTCCCAGGTTCGATTCCAGTCAAGGGCATATACATTGGTTGCGGGCACATCCCCAGTAGGGTGTGTGCAGGAGGCAGCTGGTCGATGTCTCTCTCTCATCGATGTTTCTAGCTCTCTATCCCTCTCCCTTGCTCTCTGTAAAAAATCAATAAAATATATTTAAAAAAAAGGCATTTCCTCCCTAAGGTTCTGCATTAGCAATAATTGTAAAAAGAATAACAATTGTGCATTATATCTGATGCTCTTTGTATCCAGAGGACTGTCATGCTTATTATCCCATTTAATCCTTATTAATATCTTGCAAACCCTTGTTTGTCCTGCCTGGTAACTGCCCCAAACTTGGAGGAGTTTCCTTTAAACCTCCATCAAAGGGGTGTACTTAACGTCAGGGGTAAACCCATTTGATTACTAAGTTTACTCTAAGGTCTGAAGAGCTCCAGAGAGTGCTGTGTGTGTTCATCCTCCCAGGTATATTTTCATTTCAACAGAGAGTTCCTCAACCCTTCCAGGCAGTGCGCCAGCCAGGTGGTGGAGGCTTGATATATTTCAGTGGAGAGTTTGTTCCCCAGTCCCTCAGGTCACTCCCTGTGAGCAGCTGTCTGGTTTTGCAGCTAATAAAACAAAGGCCATGGCCGTACTTTGGGAAACAAATCCATGTTGCCCCAGTGCCTGTTGCTAGAAATGAAGTTGCCAGTATCTCAAAAACATCCCCGGGAGCCCTGGCACCATAATCATATGATTCTAGAGTCTTGACATCTAATATTTCACATTCAATGTTCTTTTCAGGCATAAATTTCATGTATATTTTATCTTTTTAAGGACAAATTAGATTTTTTCACTTACTTTGTATTAAATGATTCCGAATTATGAATGGACAATTGTTTTAAAAAGGGGCAATCAGGAGAAATATATATTCATTGAGCTACATTGGAAGATAGAAAAAATTTATCAGCAAATTCAGGCATGTGAATACAATGCCTGTTATTTCACTTTATGAGCTTTCATATTTAATATTGATGATCTAGGAATAACAGAGTAAGTGATCAGGTGAAATTAGCAAGCAGGATTAAAGAGAGTAATAAAAAATAACTGATATATATTGAACAGTTCTTATGAGACAGGAACTGTCCTAAGCACTTAACATGCATTATCTTATGTAGTCCTCTCAACAACTCTATGAGGTGGGTTCTATTGTCATCCCAATTTTATACATGAGAAGGCTAGGTTTAGAGAATCTAATTAACTTGCTCAAGAGCCAGACCATGATCTCAGGTGTAACTGACTGACTGCCTAGTTTGTTTTCTCACATGCTACATTGAATACACTCTTGAGGGAAATATAGCAAATTCTCCCACAAAAGCCCATTTTAAAAAGAATGAAGATGAAATTGCACTGTTACTGAAACACTGCCTCCAAATGCATAGAGTGCTATCCATGGTGCTTCCAAGCAACATAATATAAAACATATGTAAGACTTTAGCATCCATTTGATTTCTTATATAAGGTAACTTTTCTATATCTCATTAGTACATTGTGATATTGGTTTGAATCTTGTGGAGTAAAATTACAAATGAGAAATAATTCTAAAAAGGTAGCAAGAGAAATGGTCAGACAACCAAATCTGGGCATGGGATCGGATGGCATGGAAGCCCTCATTGAATGTTGCCAATGTCTGACAATGAAGTTCCAGGGGCATTTCCATCTTTTTCAGACTCCTTTCTTGTTCTGACCTTAGAGTCTCTTTCTGGCTATTTTCCCAGTGGAATGCTAATCTCATTCCTCCCTTTATTCTATAACCCTAATGGCACTTGTTTTGTTTTTGTTTTTGTTTTAATCTCCAGTTTAAAGACTTCTTAGGCAATCATCATCTTTATTCAAATCTTGCATAGCTGACCTTGAATCAGATTTAGTCACATAGGCCTTATATTTTATTGTCTCGTGTTGTATATGGTAATAACTGTAAGCTATTGAGGGATATTTTTCTCTCTCATCTTTTATACATCTCCTAGTAATTCTACACATAAAAGTAGACACCCAAATGCATTTTCAAATGTCATTTATAAAAAGTTATAATATAAAAGCAAGCCACATAATCCATTCAAAAAAGGGCTCACACTCAGGTCAATTAAAATTCCTGGAGTGCCACGTACATATCAAAATGGCTAAAAACAAAACAAAAACAAAAACAGGCAATGCTAAATGGTACTGAGGACATAGAGTAACTGGAAATCTCATATATGGTTGGTTGGAATGCTAAATGGTAAAAATGGCACAACTGGTTTGAAAATCCTGTGATTTTTTTTTTAAAATTCACTTACTTTGTGAACTACCAATCCTACTAGGTACTTACCTAAAAGAAATAAAGAAATATTTCCACAAAACACTTGTATTTGAAGGTTCATAGCAATTTTATTCATAATAACCCAAAACTGGGAATAACCCAGTTGTCCATCAAATATAGTAGATAAACAAACCATAGTAGGTTTGTAGACTGTAACATTAGTCAGCAATGAAAAAGAGAGAACTATTTATATATACTACAATATGGATGGATCTCAAAGAACTGCTAAATAAAAGAAGCCTTACAAATAAAAATGCTTAATATGTGATTGCTCTGGGGTATGGGGGTGAGAATGGAAAAGCACATGAGGAAACTTCCCAGAATGACAGCGAAGTTCTGCATCGTGACAAAGATTTGGGTTGCACAAGTGAATGTTGTTGTCTGAACTAATTGAATGATACCCAGAAATGAATGCATTTCATTACATATAATTTATATATATTTAAATCATAAACACATCTTAAACTCTAGTCAGTAGACACATAGTAAAATATTTGTACTGATGTCTTCACTGATACGGAAATAAGATGAATCATTAAATGTGATGCATTGATAAATAATAGAGGAGTGCATAAATGTGTAGATCATTGATGAAGCAAGGATAGTAAAATGTTAATTGTAGAGTCTAGGTGGTAGGTCTTTGGGTATTTATGGCAAAATTCTTTCAGCTTTCAGTGTGATTGAAAATATGTGTAATTAAATGTTAGAAACAAAGTTGATAAACACACATACAAAAATCTCAGCCACTCATTGGTCTGGTGAAATGACATATTCATTTTGATCTTGCTCATGAATGGCAAAAAATTGAAACTGTCTGACTATCTATCTATCTATCATCTATCTATCTATCATCTATCTATCTATCATCTATCTATCTATCTATCTATCTATCTATCTATCTATCTATCTATCATCTATCTATAGCAACATACATCCATATATACATTTATATGAGAAATTGATAGAAGTACAATATCATTGAACTAGAGGCCTGATGCACAAAATTCGTGCAAGAGTAGACCTTCCTTCCCCTGGCTGCCAGCACCAGCTTCCCTCTGGCACCTGGGACCCAGGCTTCCCTCGTAGCCCCGGCTTCATCCAGAAGGTCGTCTGGAAGGATGTCTCGTGTAATTAGCATATTGTGCTTTTGTTATTATAGATATTTTGGCAAACTTCTGAGATCAGAAAGATATAGCTAAAGGAAATATTTATTTCACCCTATTTTCAAGTTGATAGCCCTGCCACCTCCAAGTCAAGTTGTCTTTACTTCAGAGAATGTGATTCACGACCACCAGAATTGAATTATTTGGAACATTAATTAAAGCTGCAGATTCTAAGACCTACCCTATTAGTCTCTAAGCCTTAGAGTCTAAGGGGTTGGTTTCAAAAATCTGTTCTCCTAGCAATTCTCAAGTCTTTTAGAGCTTAGATAACCTCTTGTGGTAAACAAAGATAGAATTTCTTAAGATTATGCATTAGGAATTTTGGTTGAGAAGCAGTGCCACCAACTGTCAGTTTAGCTCATTTACCAGTCACCAATATTGTGTTCATATCTTTAGGTGTGGGAAAATGGGGTATGGGTTGAGAAAGGAGAGAAACAATTGTCGTATAGTATAGTATCATTAATTAGAAGAGAGAATTCTATACTTAGAGTGCTTTCTGACAAATGGGTGTACTGATAGCATGTGGACTGTAGGAGGTAGTCAGACTCCTGAGAGAGGTGAAATTCCCACACTTACTACTGACCTCATGTAATTGGGAAGATAAAGTCTCTAGACTGCTATGTCTCCAGTGTGAGAGGGAAATTTCATAATGTTTCCTGAGAAAGTTTACAAACTGATGAGGAAAAAAGAGAGAGAGAGAGAGAGAGAGAGAGAGAGAGAGAGAGAGAGAGAGAAAGAGGAGGAGGAGGAGGGGGGGGGAGGAGAGGGAAAAAGAAAGAAATGAAGGAAAGAATAAAGAGGAAAGATGGGAGGAACCAATGAAACTGATATGAATACTCCAAACCCACACTGAACATGTATTGTTCTATGTACTATTTTCCTGGATAATGTTTTTTTCTTCTTCTTGAATTTATTCCATGCTTTTTAGCCTTCTGTGGAGACAAAAACACCATATTAGAAGTAGAATGGTACAGTAGAAAGAGCATGCACATACTAGTCTGGATGCATCAAATACTATCTCAACTTTACCAAGTTAATCTAGCTTAATCTTGCTTTTTTGATGTGCATATGGAAACAATAGTAACAAGTATGTCATAGTGTTTTTAGGGATAAATGAGGTAATGCATCTGAAGCATTTCATATAGCTACTGAGATCTAGTAAGCACATATGATATGTTAGATTCATACTAATAACATGCATGTGAAATGACACATGGTGAATATGGCAGAGTTACTGAGAGCGTGTGGGAAACGCTGGCACCCAGTGGGCCCTCTGCACCCAGTGAAGCCTTTCCATTATGTTACTGCTCAAACGTGGAGGAGACTGGAGACTGCCAGCCCCACATCTGACAACAATGCTCAGGAGAATGTTAAGTGGCAGGGAGAATACTCTGACAAAAGTCTGTTTTAGTGAGACATCCCATTAGCTCTGGCTGCTCCAAGTCAAGCTGTCTGTGTTGGAGCAAGAAAGATAGTAGACTAGGTGGTTGGATTTTTCCATCTGAGGGGGCTCTGGGTTTTTAATGAAGGCAGCATTCCACGTGCCCAGGAAGTTTTGGTGCTTGCACATGCTCCTGTGTCTCCAGTGATACCTGATTTTCCTCCTAAAAAGGGAGTGGAGAATAACAGCAGGCTCCATATGTCTCCTGATTTGCATCAATTAGAGAAGAGCTGACCAAGACCTTCCCACACATGCAGAAACCCGTGGACAGGGCATAGAGGAATGAAAAACACTGCTTTTGAAGAGATAGTTTTAACAAAGGGTATTGTCAGCTACTTGACTTCTTAATGATAAATAATTCATATATGCCATTGGCCCTCACAGAGTATTTTTTCCTACAGCCTCAAAGACAATGAAACAACAATAAAAAGGCCAGAAGGGGAGATTTTTTTTTCAAATCACATCATCTCTATTATCTCTCCATCCTACTCTATCATAGTCATGTTCTGAACTTCATTGTAATCAACTGCAATATTATTTTACAAAACTATTTGTAAATCCTTTGAATGGCTTCTCATCCCATGTAATAGCCACATGTATTCAAACTTCAGAACCCAGCTCAAAGTCACCACTTTGGATGCTGATGCCAAGCTGGTCCTTTTAAAAAAACAAAGACTCGGGAAGAATTTTGTACCTCCCCCATTCCCTGCCTCAGGAATTTAGATAGAAGGTCTACTCCAGGAACCCATCATAGATAAAGCTAGTTTGTTTGTTTGTTTTTAATATGTGTATTTTTTATTAATTTCAGAAGGGAAGGAAGAGGGAGAGAGAGCTAGCAACATCAGTGATGAGAGAGAATCATTGATCGGCTACCTCCTGAACACCCACACCAGGGATTGAGCCTGCAACCCAGGCATGTGCTCTCATCAGAAATTGAACCATGTCCTCTGGTTCATAGGTTGACACTCAATCACTGAGCCACACCTGCTGGGTGACAATTATCCTATCTAATAAAGAAGTAATATGCTAATTGACAGTCACACCCTCACAAGATGGAGGCACCCCACCACCAATTAAGAGGGAATGTGCTAATTAACTGCCACACCCTTACAAGATGGCAGCATCCACAGCCACAAGATGGTGGCGCTCAGTCCACTCAGCCCTACAGGGGCAGCAGGTGTGTGGCAGGGGCAGCATGTGTGTGGCACGGCCAGGCCAGCCCCCAGGCAGGTTAAGCCGCTCTGCGTGCCTGCCACCAGAGTTCCCCAGCCCCCTCAGCCCCCCAGCCCCCCAGGGCCAGCCTGAGGCACAGGCAAGCCTCAGATGGTGGCTGCCCAGCAGCCCAGGGCCAACCCTGCAGGTCAGGCTGAGGGACCCTACTGGTGCATAAATTCATGCACCAGGCCTCTAATAGTTTAATATAAACTAGTGTGTGACAGACAGAGAGGGACCTGGCAAGTTCCGTCTGTTTAAAGTCCTCCATGTGTCCCAATCAAAAGAGTGACTCTATATACTTAGTGATTTTCTAAACATTTACTGTCCCCTGCAATTCATTTGCCCTGTGCGCTGTCTTTTACCCATGCCAAGTCTTTAAACTTGCAGATACTTTATATAATCTACCAGATGGCTCTTATGATTCATGAACATTCTGAAGTTACAAGAAAAAATACTTGCTAATAATACACCTTAGTTCCCAATATTTCAGAAGCAATATTCTAAAAGACCACAAGATGGGGGTATTCCTGCATACAAGTAAAATGCTCACAGCGGTGCACTGAACTCCCAAGTTTCAAGTTCCTCTTTGACCAGTAAAGTAGTCATTGCCCACATGTGGCTAATTTAAAATTAAGTAAAAGGAGAAATCACACTCCTAAGTTGCACTAACCACGAATCAAGAACTCAATAGCCATGAAGGGTACTGGCTACTCTACTGAACAGTGCAAAATAAAACATTTCTATTCTCACAGGACTTTCTAGCGATTTTAAAATTAGTTTTCTTTAATTTAAAAAACAGAGAAAGTTTTAGAAAGTGCTGATTCTTTCTATTATTCATAATGCTGAACAAGTGGAAAAAAACTTAAATGTCCACTGATAGAATTTTGGTTATTTGAATTGTGATTTAAATGTATGCTGAAATATTACAAAGCCATTAAAATAGTATTTTCTTAGAATGTGTGGGAAGGTTTATGGTATAATTTTAAGAACAAGAGGAAGCAAAAATTATATATTCAAATGTGTATGTACATGTATTTATTTTTATAAATACATGTACATACACATTTGAATATATAATTCCAAATTTGAAAATTTTATACTGTGCATACATATACACAACCTATATAAAAAGAAAGAAACAAAGGAAAAAGATCATACTATTATCTGTTAACTGTGAGATGTGAAATTATGGAGGATTTTATTTTTATTCTTTCAACATGCCTTTATTTTTAATCTTTTTCCAATATCAGGGAGAAAAAAAAATCAATAAAAGAGACTATAAAAAGAATGTGGATTTTTTTTTTGATCTTTTGCAAAAGCGAAAATAAGTCTCAGAAGATTCAGTAATTCACTTAAAAAAAACACAACTAAAGATTTTTTGATTTATATAAAGTTTTGAATATCTGCTCAAGCCGTCTGCATAATTATTGTCACCAACGCTGTTGTCAAGGCAAGTGTCATTCGTAGGATGCACCCATGTCTACAGAGCAGCTGAGTGGTCTCTGGAGTCTCTCTGTAGCTGCCTCTGTCTAAACATTGAGCCCAGTGTATCATTCATTCATTTTTTCGGAAGCAGATCTGTCAAACATTTTCTATGGTCAAATTGTTCTGAATGAGAGTCTCTTCTATGTCCCTATTGCTAGTCCTTAACTATAAAAATTCTTTTCCCACCGGTGCTTTTGGAAATTGGTTGAAATTAATGAAGACACCAGTATGTGTCTTAGGAACAGAAGCTCAGACTCTCCATCAGGGAGGACGAGGACACTGGAGGCAGCTTGCTCTGGGGTAACCGACCTGGCTGGATCTGGAGCCCCACCAATTCTGGCCTCCTGTCTTCAGTTCTCTGACTTCAGTTCTCTGCTTTCTAAAAGGGGAGGCACATGGGTGACCATTGTGGGATTAGAACAATATATGTAAAGTGCCTGAATTATGGGAGAAAGCTAGGTGTGTTTTTTTTTTTTTTTTTTTTTTTAGTTCTTATTATGCAGATGTTTATTTAACATAAAATAATCAATTTTCCCCTTTTATCAACTATTTTGAGCATTGTGAGATTTTATACTGTCTGGCCAGGTGGCAGGCTGTGTTTAACATTTGTGAAGCTGGAGGTGTCAGAGGCTCCGATTTCTTCTGAAGTCTGCTTTTGTTTTCCCTGCTGCCTTCAGATTGCCCTAAGAATTCCTTCTCAGATAGAGTTTGCTTCATGCAGGGCAATTAGTTGGCATGCACTCATTGTTCAGAGGGCTGGAGAGTGTCACACCCAGGGGCAATGGTAAGATTACTGCAAGGAGGTGGGGAACCAATGGTTTTCTTTACTAAAATGAGAGGAGGGACTGTGAAAGGTGAGATGGGGAAAAAAATCACAGATGACTCCTCAGGCAGATCAAATTTAAAAAGAGCACCTAAAAGAAATGGAGCATTTGGAAATTAATTTTCTCAAATCCTTTGCATACATTTACATACTCTTGAAAAGTCTTTATGTGTCCTGTTTTGCAATTGTTCTTGAATTTTTCATCAGGGAAGATCTGTATGGATAGGAAGGAGAAGCAACACCTTCTGAGCTCTGGTAACTGTGGGAAGAAATAAAGAGATTGAGGACAGAGAGCTGCAGATACCTCCTGTTCCCTCCTCTGCAGCCAGGACTCTCAGAGGGGAGAGGGGGACACACAGACACTGGGGTTAGTATTGGAGGGCGGAGGACTGCTCCCCAGGGATTATCGGGACAGACTGGGATTCCCCCAGGAGAGATGCTGCATGTCCTCACTCTCTCTGGTGAATAGAACTCCAGAGGTAAACTTGGAGTAGGACCCCAGGCATGGACCCAGGCTAGCTACTCCATGAGAGACAATAGGAGATACAAAGACTCTGCCCCTGTTGCCATAAAAACAAAATAGCTCCTCCTCCCATCCCCATATAACATCAATGCAAAAGGGACTGGGTTCATTTAAAGACAGGATTCAGTTCATGAGGCTGAACTCAGATGACTAAATTGGACTAAATACTTTCTTTTGCTCCTCTCCCCTCTATCCCCTGGTGGGGCACTCAAGAGAAAGTTCATTTAGAAACAAAAAAGTAAATAAGCTATATTTCCTCTGCACATTTAACATACTGAATACATTTGCAACTTTGATCTGTACTTATCTTTATTCATACAAAACTGTAACTATATCTGACATTTCTTCTTAAAGGTTTTTCTTCCTAACTACAATGTCCAAAGGAACTGTCTTATAAAAATAGCACTGTGGTTTCAGCTGTTGTATTTCTATAAAATAAGCTGAGCTTCCTTTCACCAGATACTGAGCAGGGGTCTTGTGAGAATAGCATAAAGGCTCTTGTGAGGAGAGAACACTTCCCAGTATCCTATCTAATAAAAGAGTAATATGCAAATTGACCATACCTCTGCTACACCCACAAGCCATGCCCACTAGCCAATCAGGAGCGAGTATGCAAATTAACCCAACCAAGATGGCTGTGGCCACAGAGTGAGCAGGAAGCTTGGGTTTCCCTGGTAATGGAGGAAGCCAAGCTTCCCACACACCCTGGCTGGCCTAGGCCTCCACTCAATGCTACAAAGTTTCAATTATAGAAGATAAATAAATCCCATACCCCAGGACCTCTGCTTGGGTCACTGGGAGGCATGGCCAGCCTGCAAACCACCACAGGCCCCTCGCCCAGGCCGCCCCACACCCCAAGGGAATCCCCACCCTGATCCGGGACACCCTCAGAGCAAACCAGCTGGCCACCACCCGTGCACCAGACCTCTATCCTATCTAATAAAAAGAGTAATATGCAAATTTACCATCACTCCAACACACAAGATTGCTGCCCCCAGATGGTCAAAGATGGCTGCCCCCATGTGGACACAAGATGGCCACCACAAGATGGCCAAAATGGGAGGGCAGTTAGGGGTGACCAGGCTTGCAGGAGAGGGCAGTTAGGGGCAAACAGGCTGGCAGACAGAAGCGGTTAGGGGCAATCAGGAAAGGCAGGCAGATGAGCAGTTGGGAGCCAGCAGTCCTGGATTGTGAGAGGGATGTCTGACTGTCCGTTTAGGCCCGATCCTACCGGGATCAGGCCTAAACGTGCAGTCAGACATCCCTTGAGGGTTCCCATATTGGAGAGGGTGCAGGCTGGGCTGAGGGACACATCCCCAGTGCACAAATTTCATGCACTGGGCCTCTAGTCTAGTGATAAAAGTAAACTTCAGAATGTGTATATATTTCTTAAAAAAAACACATTTAAAATAATTGCTGAATTCTCACTCAGCAATGGGGACTCTTTGGTCCTAGCACAGGCCTAGGCACCTTCTGGGAGGCAGATCTAGTACTGAAAAGGCCGGCTCTAGAAATGTCTGTAAAATAAACATTTGGCAACTGAAGGAACAAAGAAGCAAAGAAACATTGATAGAGAAGATGTTCCACTCTGCTGATTTAAAGTTTGCTTTCAAGAAGAAATTTGAATCTTCCTGCTGTTTTTTTGTGGGTTTTTTTTAGCTTCTTTGGATTTTTAAAAGGCAGCAATGTTGAAGTCTAATGGCAGAAAGACAAGAAAGTGTTGGGCTTCAAAACCATGCACAGTGATGTATTGAGGGACCTCAGACCAGTCACTTCATCTCCCTGAACCAGATTCAATCTGCAAAATAACTAATTGTGATTTTTAAAAAAATGTTTTTATTTATTAAATCCATTGGTCAACATGAACATATAGGTTTCAGGTGTGGGTTTCTATGTTACTGTGTGACCAACACGGGAAGCAACACCAGGCTCGAGAACATGAAATGAGGTGTCAGGCTCATCATGGGTCAACTGGCCATCAGGGGCCAAAGGGCTGGCCTGTGAAGGATCAAGGACAGGAGGCACAGCCTACATTGTACCAGATCTGCAGTCAGGAACCTCTCCCTCTAGAGGCACTTCACAAAGCAGTTACTATATTTCTGAACAAAAAATTGAGACACGGGTTTTAACAAAAGAAAAAAAATAAGACTTTTTAAAATTCGTGAATCTATGTGGGATGTCCTAAAGAGGTTTAAGATATCATATGTATGTACATGTTAATGAATCACATTTATTATAAATGTAGAATTTATGAAATCAGAAAAAAGCTCTTTGCTCAGGAATTCATTTAGCAAGTGTGGGCCTTCTACCTGCGTCTCAGGGGCAGGACATTCACAGGTCACCTTTCAGGTGCTGAGAGGGGCTGAGAGACAGGCAGGCCAACAAGAACCAAGGCAACACTTGATTTCAGGAGATACGGAGAGCCATGAAGAAAACAGACTTGGCTTATATGACTAGGGAGCCACAGGGACTGCAAGGATTTCTATTGGTGCCCTGACCAATTTCCTCAAACGCAGTGGCTCACAAGACAAAGTGTGGGATCCCAGGTCCTGTGGGTCAGAAACCTAAGGCAGTTCATTTGGTTGCCCTCCTCGCAGGAGGCTCTGGGGAGGTCTGGTCATGGGGAGCTGGCAGAATCCATTCCTTACGGGACAGTTTCCTTCTGTGTCCCTGCCAAAGCCACTCCCAGCTTCCTGGGGGATCCCAAAAATCGTGGCCTTTGGTTGCTGCCTCCAGCCTCAAAGCTAGCCAGCCAAGTCGAGTCCCTCCTGCTCCTCTGACCCACCCTCCTACCCAGTTGTCACTTTCAAGAACCACTGGTTACTGAGGGCCAAAACCTCGGGTGAGCCACACCACCTGTGCATTCTGAAGAGGGCCTGGGGTGTGTTGGTGTCAATAAATGTGTATTCACTGACTTTAAACAAAACAACACAAGAAAAACTTAGGCAGTTGGCCCATCTGGCTGACCTGGAAGAGTTGCTAGGTTACCTCTATGACCTGTCTTACTATTCTGACCTCTGTTAGTACTGTGACCTATTGCTAGGTGTACCCCATAGTGCTATAAAGGGGCTCCCCAGCAGTGTAATTCCCCAGCAGGCTCAGGGAAGGGCTCCCCAAGATATTTAAACTTAGACCTAGCTGTTGAGACAGAGCTGGCCAAATGGAGACCTGGGGAAGCCACCCCAAAAGGATTCAGTACCCCAGGTCAAGGATAGCCAGGCTGGATGGGCACAGCAGAGGGCAGGGGGGCAAAGAAAGGGCTGCAGTGTGGGTTGAAAATGCTGTCACAGCATGAAGGCTTTTAGGCACGAGAATAGGGTCATCTGATGTATATTTTTAAAGATAACTTGGAGATTTGACATTTGAAATGATACTTGACATGTGTCTTGAGAGCCAGGCCGGATTTAGACAGATGAAGACAGTGAGATGTGCTGCAGGTACAGACAGTGGACACAGCCTGGAGGCAGGACAGATGAACACTGGGGACTGGAGCACATACTTCTCAGAGCCTGTGAGTGATGGGACAGGGCAGGGAAACAGAACACCCTGCATGGAGGGACCAGGGCAGGGAGAGAGGGGACCTTCCATGGAGGGGGCAGGGCAGGGGAGGCAGTGAACCCTCCATGGAGTGCGGATGTCAGGGAGGAGCGGGGACCCTCCATGGAGGGGTGAGGGCAGGGAGGAGAAGGGACCCTCCATGGAGGGGACAGGGCAGGGAGGAGAGGGGACCCTCCATCGAGGGGTGAGGGCAGGGAGGAGAAGGGACCCTCCATGGAGGGGTCAGGGCAGGGAGGAGAGGGGACACTCCTTGGAAAAGAGAGGGCGGGGAGGAGAGGGGACCCTCCATGGAGGGGTGAGGGAAGGGAGGACAGGCGACCCTCCATGGAGGGGTGAGGGAAGGGAGGACAGGCGACCCTCCATGGAGGGGACAGGGCAGGGAGGAGAAGGGAGGGGACCCCCTGAGGACAGGGAGGAGAAGGACCCTCCATGGAGGGGAGGGGGGTGAGGGCTGGGAGGAGAAGGGACCCTCCATGGAGGGGAGGAGGAGGGACCCTCCATGGAGGGGACAGGGCAGGAGGAGAGGGACCCTCCATGGAGGGGTCAGGGCAGGGAGGAGAGGGGACCCTCCTTGGAAAAGAGAGGGCTGGGAGGAGAGGGGACCCTCCATGGAGGGGGCAGGGCAGGGAGGAGAGGGGACCCTCCATGGAGGGGTGAGGACAGGGAGGAGAAGGGACCCTCCATGGAGGGGACAGGGCAGGGAGGAGAGGGGACCCTCCACGGAGGGGTGAGGGCAGGGAGGAGAGGGGACCCTCCATGGAGGGGACAGGGCAGGGAGGAGAAGGGACCCTCCATCGAGGGGTGAGGGCTGGAGGGAAGAAGGGACCCTCCATGGAGGGGTCAGGGGCAGGGGAGGAGAGGGGACCCTCCTTGGAAGGGACCCTCCACGAGGGGAGAGGGAGGGAGGGAGGCGACCTCCATGGGGCAGGGGAGAGGGGACCCTCCATCCAGGGGGCAGGGCAGGGGGCAGGGCAGGGAGGGAGAGAGGGGACCCTCCAGGGGGGAGGAGAGGGGGGGGGAGGGGTGAGGACAGGGAGGAGAAGGGACCCTCCATGGAGGGAACTGGGCAGGGAGGAGAGGGGACCCTCCATGGAGGGGGTGAGGCAGGAGAGGGGGATGGAGGGCCAGGACCCTCCAGGAGGAGGGGGACAGGGCAGGGAGGAGAAGGGACCCTCCATCGAGGGGGTGAGGGCTTGGAGGGTAGGGAGATGGGGACCCTCCATGGAGGGGTCAGGGCAGGGAGGAGAGGGGACCCTCCATGGAGGGGTGAGGGCAGGGGTGAGGGAGGGAGGAGGGGACCCTCCATGGAGGGGACAGGGCAGGGAGGAGAGGGGACCCTCCATGGAGGGGTCAGGGCAGGGAGGAGAGGGGACCCTCCTTGGAAAAGAGAGGGCAGGGAGGAGAGGGGACCCTCCATGGAGGGGTCAGGGCAGGGAGGAGAGGGGACCTTCCATGTAGGGGCAGGGTAGGGAGGAGAGGGGACCCTCCATGGAGGGGTGAGGGCAGGGAGGAGAAGGGACCCTCCATGGAGGGGTAAAGTCAGGGAGGAGAGGGGACCCTCCTTGGAAAAGAGAGGGCAGGGAGGTGAGGCGACTCTCCATGGAAGGGACAGGGCAGGGAGGAGAGGGGACCCGCCATGAAGGGCCAGGGCAGGGAGGAGAGGGGACCTTCCATGTAGGGGCAGGGCAGGGAGGAGAGGGGACCATCCATGGAGAGGGTGCAGTGGAGGGGATAAGGACCCTCCATGGAGGGGCAGGGTAGGGAGGATGGGAGCCCCTCCATGGAGGGGCCAGGGCAGAAAGGAGAGGGGGGACCCTCCATGGAGGGCCATAGGCAGGGAGGCGAGAGGGGACCCTCCAAGGAGGGGGCAGCGCAGGAATGAGAGGGCACCCTCCATGGAGGGGCCAGGTCAGGGAAGAAAGGGGACCCTCCATGGAAGGGCCAGGGCACGGTGGAGAGGGTACCCTCCATGGAGGAGGGAGGGTATGGGGATGAGAACCCTCCATGGAGGGGACAGGGCAGGGAGGAGAGGGGACCCTCCATGGAGGGGCCAGGGCAGAAAGGAGAGGGGACCCTCCATGGAGGGGTGAGGGCAGGGAGGGGAAGGGACCCTACATGGAGGGGTGGGGGCTAGGGGGGGAGAAGGAACCCTCCATGAATGGGGGCAGGGCAGGGAGGAGAGGGGGACCCTCCATGGAAGGGCCAGGGCAGGGAGGAGAGGGGACCCTCCTTGGAAAGGGTGATGGGAACCCTCCATGGAGGAGACAGAGCAGGTAGGATGGGGATCCTCCATGGAGGGGAGAGTATAGGGAGGAGAGAGAACCATCCAGGGAGGGGGCAGGGAGAGTAGCAGAGGGATCCTCCATGGAGGGGGGAGTGTAGGGGATGGGAACCCTCCAAAGAGGGAACAGGGTAGGAGAATGGGAACCCTCCATGGAGGGAATAGGGCTTGGAGGAGAGGGGACACTCCATGGAGGAGGGAGGGAAGGGGGGTAAGGGCCCCCTCCATGGAGGGCCAGGGCAGGGAGGAGAGGGTTCCTTCCATGTAGGGGCAGGGTAGGGAGGAGAGGGGACCCTACATAGAGGGGGTAGTGTAGGGGGATAGGAACCCTCCATGGAGGGTGCAGGGTAGGGGGATGGGAACCCTCCATTGAGGGGGCAGGGTAGGGAGGAGAGGGGACCCTCCATGGAGGGGCAGGGCAGGGAGGAGAGAAGACCCTGAATGGAGAGGGCAGGGCTGGGAGGAGAAGGGACCTTCCATGGAGGGAACAGGGCATGGGGACAGGGAACACTCCATGGAGGGGACAGGGCAGGGGGACAGGGAACCCTCCTGGGAGGGGGGGAGGGCAGGTGGACAGGGAACCCTTCATAGAGGGGTCAGAGCTGGGAGATAGGGAACCCCACTTGCAGGGACAGGATCCTGGGGACAGGAAACCCTCCATACAGCAGGGAAATCAGGAGAAAAGGGAACCCCAATTAGAGGGGGCAGGCAGGGGGGAGAATGGAAACAAGCAACCCTTTATGGAGGGGGCAGGGCAGTTGGACAGGGAACCCTCAATGCAGGGGAGGTCAAGAGGAAAGGGAACATACTTTGCGAGAGCAGGAGAGAGAGGAGACAGAACTATCCATGAAGGGGGCAGGGCAGGGGGACAGGGACCCTAACTTTGAGAGGGAGGGGCCAGAAAGAGAAGGTACCCTCCATGGATGGGGCATGGCAGAGGTGTAGGGAACCCCAGTTTGACAGGTTGGGGCAGGCGGAGAATGTACCCTCCATTGAGGGGGCAAGGCAGGGGGACAGCGAACCTCACTTTGAGAGAGAAGGGCAGGGAGGAAACAGAAGCCTACATGGAGGGGACAGGGCATGGAGGAATAGGAACAGGGAACCTTTCATGGGGGATAGGGACCCCTACTTTGAGACAGCAAGGGCTTAGGCTCAGGTCCTTAAATAGATGGCAGGACAAGCGGAACACGGAACCCTCCATGCAGAGGAGAGGCTGGGGGGTAGGGACCCCTACTTTGAGACAGCAAGGATTTTGGCACAGGTCCTTAAATAGATGGCAGGGCAAGGGGAGAGGGCATCCTCCATGAAGGTAGGAGGGCAGGGAGGACAAAGGACCCCACATAGTCTGAGCAAGATAGTGGGGTTAGGGCACCATCCATGGAGGGACCAGGGAAGGGGGTACATGGGAGTAGAGATAGGTAACAGGGGAAACACACCCCTCCATGGAGAGTCCCCTGTCTGCCCATGGTGGGGCCCTTGTTCCTCAGCCCTTACTATTCCCAGGGTTCTCTGTCCTACATGTCCATCGGCCCCTCCAGTGGTCCCCTGTCCTCCTGCCTGCCTTCCCATGGAAGGCCCTCTGTCTCCCCTGCTCTGATCTCTCTGTGGTTGGTCCCCTTTCCCCTCTGCCTTTTCCCTCCATGAAGGGTCTTCTGTTTCCCTGACCCCTCACTCACAGGCACCTGAGGGGCATATGCTCTGGTCTTTCCAGTCTTCATCTCTCCTGCCTCCAGGCTGAGTGTCCACTCTCTATACCTGAAGCACATTCTCACCTTCTTCATCTGTCTGAATCCTACCTGAGCCCTCAAGACACATCTCAAATATCATTTCAAATGTCAAATCACAAGCAGGGGAAGGGGAAGGGGGGTGGGGGGGTTAAAGGGTCTGAGATTTCAGGTGGGGGGTGGTTGTGGGGGTGAGAAATGGGTGGTTCGGGGTGTGGGATGCAGGGTGGTGGGTAGGGGTGGGGGTGGAGCGTAAGTGTGGGGGGTGGGGGTGGGGTAATTGTGGAGTGTGGGGGCTAGCCGGTGTGTGGTGTGGGGTTGGCGCGTGGGGGATGGGAAGTAGGAGTATGGAGTAGGGAGTTGATGGAGGGAAAAGAGGGCATATGGGGGATAAATGGTGATGGAAGGAGACGACTTGAAGGCAGTGAACACACAATACAATATAGAGATGATGCATTATGGAATTGCACACCTTTCCTATGCAATTTGATTAATGAATATCACCCTAATAAGTTTGATTAAAAATAAATAATTGGTTTATTTTTGAGGTTGATTTGGTTATGAGGTTGGAGCCCTCATGAATAGGATTCATACCCCTTTAAATGATACTTCATGATAGACTTACCAGGGGATCACTTTATATGTTATATGAATGTCTAACCACTATTTTGTACACTTGAAACTAATATTGAATGTCATCTCTAATTGAAAAAAATTAAATTAGTAAAACGATTTTTAATAAAATAAAAATGCAAATCAGAGTGATCTTGAAAATATATAAATCAGATCATTTCACTCTGTGCCTAAAAGCCTTCAGCACTCCAGCAGTGGTCAGCTCTCCAGGCAGCATCATGCCTGTGATGGTGTTTGCACTGAGGGGAGAGGGATGCCCTGTCTCCTTCCTCCAGTTGCTCTCTGCACTGCTCTCATGACATGTGGAACTGGTGCAAGGCAGAACTGTGCTTCCATGACAGTGAGCTAACCATCACTTCAGCTGCTTAGTTCGAGTGTGGGAGCAGACACAGAAAAAATAAATTTAAGCCTTAATGGTCCTTATAGAATTTTAACCCACCAAACGGACTTCTATCCTCCCATTCCCACACTCCAGCCAGCCTGGCTCACCCAGCCTTGAGGAATGAAGGCAGGGACAGTGCTGCCTGGAAGCCAGTGAGCATTCATGTGGTTGGAAGGTGGAGAGAGCTGCAGTTCTCTCAGGATAGAAATAGAGGGATGACTACGCTAAAATCAGCCACACATGAGGGGACTCTGCTTTTCACTACATGATGAAGGGAGCACACCTGCATGATCCCGATATGCTCTCGCTATCCTCCCAGGAAACCCAGGATCATCCACAACAGGAAGCATCTCTCTGGACTTTGAGAATCCACAGACCCTCTGCAAAGCCCTTCAGCTCACACAGCCGATCTCAGAATACAGACCCCAGACATCTTAAATCCTAGGAAGCAGCCTCTTTTGACTTTTTCATTCTCCTCCTACAAACAATGCCAGGTTGG